>CM046881.1:156999977-159399977 GCA_025667525.1 Glebionis coronaria | reverse complement strand
TTAAATATTTAATTAATAAAAAGTTATAAAATTTATTTATTTGATTTTTATTCTTACTTATGTTATTTTAGACTTAGTTTTAATTTTTAAGTTTAATTCTTAATTTTGTCACGTTTTACGTATTTACGTTCGCGTTTTACGTCTAATCGTCGTAGTTTAATCATAGTCGTAGCTCGTCTTTAATTTTTTCTCTCTTAAACCAAAAACGACACTAATCTAAACTCTTGATTTTACATATTGGCACACTTAATCCACACACCTCCTTCGAGAACGAACCCGCATTTATTCGGTTTTACGTTTTTCCTAAAGCGTAAGACTTAATACTTGCCGCTCATACGCGTTTTTCCTAAAACGTGTACGATTTACCTACATTAATTTTTGGCGTCGCTGCCGGGGAGGTGTGTTTAGCCATTATTATTATCGTGTTTGTGTGAGTAGTGCGTTTTTGCTTTTCAATTTTTGGAAAGCGTAAATATCTTACATACTCATTTTTGTTATTTTTCCTTAATATATTATAATATCCAAATAAAACATGTTTAATTTTCCTAAATTAAACACACAACAATTTTACTATATTGTAGATATATTGGTTTTCATTTTCTTTGTGAATATATTACTATATTGTATTTACGTAGAACAATAAATATACAAGTACTCCAAAAGCGTGAAAACGCAACCTTGATTCGGGATTTCATCACTCGATCATTGTATTCGAATCCAAAGCAAAAGTTTAAAGGCAAAATAGATAAATACTTTCTTGAGGCTTAATTTTGATTAACACAAACTATAATGTGGGAATAAGGCGGTTGTATTTCACGACCTAAGGAAAAAAGGCTCTTAAGTGCTTAGCGCCGCCTCATTTCCCCCGCTTGCTTGTGCGCGTTTTGAGAAAAAGGGCTAATCAAAGGTTTGCCGCCCAAGTATTATCTACGTATTTGCTTGTTTTCAAGATTAAACCCTCTTGAATGTTTTGGTGTTCCACCAACGTTCTAAAGTCATCGAAGGCGTTCACTCCACGTGATCGTTTTCATTCTTTGAGGCTCCTTTAATCGAGAAATCGATTCGAGGAGAGATTTGTAGATTTGAGTCTACGTAATACATACAAAAATCCAAAAAAAAATAAAAAACAATCAAAAACCAAAAAAAAATTGAAAATTTGAAAAACCCCAAAAAGAATCTTCTTTGCTACCACCCATTCTACGCTTAGTGCATGCGCACTCGATCGAAGGAATATTCTAATTCTAGCGACGCTTCGAATCGACGCAATCGTAATCGAAGGAATCGACGACATAGACGAGATTTAGAAACCGACGTTCCTAATATCGTTGTTGAAGAAACCATAGAGGAGATGGCCGACAATCGTTCGATGATGGAATTGCTCCAAGCGCCCACCGAGGGTTATGGAGACGCGATCGTAATTCCCGCTATCGAAGCGGGGAATTTTGAGATTAAGAGCGGAATGCTTTCGTTAATCCAAGCTACGAAGTTTTGAGGTCGTGAAGCCGATAATCCTCACGACCACATTCGGAATTTTGTTCGTCTTTTAGCCACGAGCAAGTTTAAGAACGTCGACACCGATGTCGTCAAGCTTATGCTTTTTCCGTACTCGCTCGATGGTGCCGCCAAGGATTGGTACGAGAAAGAGCCACCTAATTCCATAATTATGTGGAAGGATCTCGTTTCCAAATTCGTTAATCATTTTTTTCCCACAGTCTAAGACGACGCTTTTCAAAAATGAAATTACGAGATTTGAGCAAAAACCGAATGAATCTTTTAGAGACGCGTGGGATCGTTTTAAGGAATTGCTTAGGCAATGTCCTCACCATGGATTTTCTGAGTTGCACCAAATCGATACGTTTTACAACGGTCTTAGTTTTCATTAACAAGATTCGTTGAATTCCGCCGCCGGTGGCAACTTTTTGTGTAAGACTCCGAAAGATGCATTGATGATTATCGAAAATCGATCCAAGGTTTACCAACTCCGCAACGCACCGAGTGTTGCCAATGTCGCCAATGTTAGTAGTTCTAATCGCGACATTGAGAGAGTTGATGCGAAAGTCGACAAGCTAACGAATGTGTTTACGTCTTTTCTCGTTGAAATGCAAAAGAAAGACGCTCCCGCTACGGTGAAAGCGGTTGAGACATCGTGTACGTTTTGTGGTGGACCTCATAATTATTACGAGTGTGAGGCTACGGATGGCCAAACGTCAAGTGTAAATGCGTTAAACAACAATTTTGCAAATCAAAATCAAAATAACGTCGGTCCATCACAACAAGGCAATTATAACCAAGGCAACAATTTCAATCAAAACCGAAACAATTTTCAAGGAAATAATCAACAAGGAAATTTTTTGAATCAAAACCAAGGTTATAATCAAGGTCGTAATTTGAATTGGCAAAATCGAGACAATAATCAAAACTCGAATTTTTCAAACAACAACAATCAAGGAAACAATTTTTCAAGTGGGAATCAAAACAATTTTCAAAGAAGAAATCAAAACCAAGGGAACTTTAATTCAAATCAAAATAGTTCGCCAAACGATTTTCAAAATTACATGAAAACGAATGAGGCTAATATGAGACGATTAGAGGGAGAAATTGGTACTTTGAAAAACAATTTTTCTAATACTTTGAAACTTTAAAACACGAAGATTGAGAAAGGACAAATTGATATTAAAAAGATGTTTTCGGCCATTATGAACAAGTCCTCGGGTGCTTCGTCGGGTTCGTTACCTAGTGACATCGTTGCTAATCCGAAGGAACAATGTAAAGCCGCCTCGTCTCGTGAGAAAGGTCGTGTGATTACCCCTACCCTTGATGGGTTTCGAGTTGTTCCTTCTTCTCAACCCTCGACTTCTAGGACGTCTTCTTGTTCTAAATTCGATGGGGTAAACATGGAGACCAAGGAAAAGAGTGCACACCCTCGTGTACCTCAAATTCCATACAAGGTTCAAATAGAGAGTTTTATCGACCTAACCAAAGTAACCCTTGAAGAAACTTGTGCATCGATCCTTCTTAAAAAACCCAAAAGTAATATGCCAAGAAAGGAAGAGGATCCGGGCGAATTTCTACTACCTTGTTATATTTTCCGAGATTGAGGGATGTTTAGCCCTTGCCGATTTAGGTGCTAGCATCAATCTCATGCCTCATTCTCTTTGGAAATTGATGAGATTGCCTAGACTTACCCCCACAAACATGACTATCGAGCTTGCAAATTGTACGCCTTTAATACCAATTGGAATTTGAGGATGTCTATGTTAAAGTTGGAAAGTTTGTTTTTCCCGCGGATTTCGTTAGATCCGATTACGAGTGTTACCCTAAATGTCCCATTATTTTAGGCCGACCATTTTTATCGACGGCTCGAACCGTAATCGACGTTCACGAGGGGAGACTTACTATGAGATATGGGGAGGATAAAATGGACTTTTTCACGGGTAAATCCCAAGTGTTTAATGATAATGAAAAAACCGAGGTTTCAAAACCTAATGTTTCTAAACCTAATGATTTCAAAATGTTCACTTTAGCGGAAAGAATGAGGCTTAATGCATGTTTTGAAAAAATTAAGAAGAACGGTTTTAAAGATGATGATTTTAATGATAAAGAATACGTGTACCTAATTCAAAAGGGTATGTGTAAATTTATGAATGAAAAATCACTTTGGGATGCATTCGATGAAACAAGTGAAATACCAATTCTGAAGGGCGACGTTAGTGCCATCACGACAATGACCAAAATGGACTCGTCTTCACCACCTTCGAAGGACCACGTCTTTGAGGCTTCAACTTCTAACTCCATCGAAGTGCCTCCATTTACTAGCCCAACACCCGTTGAGCGAAAGGTTTTATCGACATCGATCCTCTCGTCTTAGAAAAGTCACCTAAGCATAGTCATTCGACTTGTAAGACCATGGTTGTGAGTGCTCACAACGACTCTTTCTTCGACAATGACGATGGCGATTTTGCCGAGACTGATCACGTACTTTGAAATCCACATGCCCTTTTTGAAGATTCTCCTAAAAAGACCTCTTCACATGTGAAGTACGATGATTACGAGTTTGATCCCGAGATTGAGGAAATCATTGAACGAGAGCTAGCTCTTTTGCCTCCACTTCCACCTACAAGTGAGGTAGATCTTTCCAAAATCAAGGATGAACTTAATGAGTTGGAACGTCTTATTTTCAATGACGAACCAACTCATGTGACCACCAAAAATCCAATTCTCGAGGAGTTACCTAATCTACACTCCTCAAATGAGAATTATGTTTACCACGTTCGTGAGGATTTAACTTATCAACAATCCCCACAAATGAATGATGGTTTCGTGCTTGATCGTGATCTTTTCGAGAGTTTCTAAGATACTCAAGGAGGGGAATGACAAACCTTGGTTTGACAAGCCTATCTTTGATAAGGAAATCGATGAGATCGACGTTCATGAGGATGACGAGTATGTTGACCCCGAGGGGGCGGTGTTCTTCATTGATAAACGTTTTGAGAACTTATATAATCCGTCATCCCCTCCCACCAAAGACTTAAATGTGAGGATTTTTAGCGCCACTAATTTGAATTTGACACGCCAAATATTTTCGACATTATCAAATCGGGTTTTCATAAAGATTTTTTAAACGATGAAAAAGGGAAAGATTTTAAAAATGTTTTAAAAGATTTTTCTACAAGTTTAACTCCGTCATCACATCGTTTTTTGAGTGCTATCACCTCGTCTACTCCTTTTGATGACGGTTTGTGTGGATCTAGTGTGGGGAAGCCCCTTATGTTCCCTCACATTTCTCCACCGAGGACGAGATTTACGATCCCGGAATTGCTTGTAAAGGGAAATCTCGGTCTTCCACCGATGCAATAAATGGAAAATATTTTCGTTTGCTTGGTGTGAGTCTACCTCGAGTTAGTCATTTTAGTGACTTACCCATTGCCTCACCTTTCTACTTCTTATCTATTTTCTTCTACCCCATTGGGGTTCTAGTTGGAGTGGCGTTGTTTCGTCTTTCATCCAAAAATGAGGACGCTATCTTTGACCCCGGTATACGTTTATTGGGTTTTTAAAGTACTCCACGTACTTTTGGGCATTGTTTATCATGTAAGCCCCACCAAAAATTACCATACCAAGATTATCCCTAAATGATCACATTTATGGGGATTCGAGTCGAGCTTTTGACTCGGTTATAAAAAACAAGGTGCCTCGTGGGGGATTCTCATGCTTATCCTTGTAAATATTATTGCTTTCTAATTAGTTAATGCGAGGGGACTTGTGCTCTTCTAACCTTTGTTTCGTGGTTGTTTGTGATTATGATTTATTAGGTTCATCGTCATCATTGAAGCCTCTTGTGTTCGTTTTACAGATCACTCGAGCTTCGATCGTTGCCTTTGGAGATTCCGATATCCGATGATATCCTTTTATGTTCTAACGTTTATCTTATTAGCATAATTCATAAATGGCTTTTAGGTTATTCGTTTTACCCTTTCCATGCTCGAGATTAAGCATTCGACTTCGTCTCTAGTATGGGGGTGTTTTCATCCCTAGACTCGAAACATTGAGGACAATGTTTAGTTTTAGTATGGGGGGTGAGTAGATACTTCACCTTGCTTACGTCATCATGCAATCCAATTTTCATCTTTTTGTTATCGTTTTGTTGCAAAATAAGGCTAAAAATGGCCAAATTTTAAAAATTTTCTTGTTTTTCATAAGTGTTTAAGACACGAATGTAGGTTTTCCGATGGTGTGAATAAGAGTATTTTTTGACTCGACCGTGCGCGTTGAGCACTTAGCTTCGATTCCTTAACTTTTTAGGCTAAGTCTCTTAAATGAGGACGAGAAATGATAGAGTTATTTATAAGTCTCGTAATCTTTTACGATCTCATGTGTAGTAATTATAGCTTATTCTCCCCCACGCTTTTGATAATAAATTGTTAATAAATATTGATTTAGCGGTCTAGTCACTATTGTTGGTGTCTAATTTGTTTTAGTAGCTTCCATGTAATTAAATTGGTAAAACATTAAGGTATCGCCAACGTAACGGTTTTGAAGTATTGGCACCCGAATAATCGAAAGCTTCACCTAATAATAAGATTTCAAGTGCTCACCTAAATTAAGCAAAAATTTGAAGCTCACAAGGCCGAAAAATCTATGCCCAAATTGAAAGTGAATCAAGCCTTAATCTTTGAAGCTTTAAAGATCCAAAATTCGCTTTAGCGTGAGGATATACGTTTTGGCCATAATAAAACCACCGATGATGGAGGATAATAAGAGTCAAGGCAAGACCGAAGTCATAATATAAGCTCCATGGTGGAGTTGAATAAAAGATGGAGGTAAACCTATGATAATAAGGCCCTTCCGTTAGGGGGTGTATAAAAGTCTTGGTAATAAGTCTCATGTTCAAAACCGTTATAAAATCGTGTTTATTGATCCTTCTTGTTGACTTAATTTTTTGACATCGTTGTCTATTAGGGTGAATTATTAATTTAATGATTTTGGTTGCACCGTTAATACTCTATTTTTAGACTTAATCTCTATTCACGCATAAGTCTATGATGTATCCTCGTGATCATTAAGACAAAATAAAATATAATAGATACCAAGTAGGAATAAGGGAGTTTAGGTTCGTAATTAACACTTATGAGATACGATCGTATTGCTAACTTATTATAACAATGATCTCGTTACACGCTTAGCATGGAATTAGGTGAAAATCAAGGACGACGAAATTATTTCTAACGAAGCATTCACGTGTTCTTGTTCTATGATCCCAAAAGTCACTTAATTGTGATGAAAACAATACATTATGTCTAAAACGCGTGTAGTAGTTTATTTAAGTTTATGTCTTCAATAAATGTTATCATAAAATGAATTTTGGAAGTGCTACGATACTAAATTCTAGCATTGCGTGGGGACACGGCAATGGTTTAGTATGGGGGAGTGATGAGACTGCAATTATACATAGTCTCATCATCCAAATCGGGCTTAAAATGCTAAAAATATCATCAAAACACCCAAATATATGCTTGTGTTTGTTCATTGTGTATTTTAGGTACGGATATCGTGAATTCACCAAAAGATTACAAGAATCAAGAAAAAATGAACACGGGAAACGAAGCCGCACAAAGAACCGGACCCGAATCATGAATTTCCATTCAAGTCCTTGAAGTTTGAAGATTTGTCAAGTTTGGTCCCTCAAGAATTGAAGACTTGTCATTTAATACCCTTGTAAACCTCAAGATTACAATTGGGTCCCTTAAATAGCAAGAAATTACAAGATTGGTCCTTGATATATGGTCAAATTGCAAGTTTAGTCCTTTAAAACAAGATTGCAGAACCTTTTGTGGCCAAAGTATGAATTTACAAACTTGGTTATAAAGGGGAATGGAAATTGGGCAGTTATAAACTTCATATGGCACGTTATTGGGAGTAGGGGGTCGTTTTTGTCAAACACCCAAAATCACCACATCCAATCAATCTCCCACGTCATCCCCACCATCCACTCACATACCACCACCTCACCACTTCTCACCACCTCAGCATTCCACCACCACTTTTAATAACTGATTAAAAAATCAGTTACACAAAAAGCGCCTAACACACTTTTTAAATCTTAATCCCCTCTAATCAGATTAAACCCATCCTTAATCTCCCATGAACCCTAGAACATCCCAGGTTCAATCACAGCAAAAACAAAGGGGTTTTGTTTAAAAACCTCCAGGTCCCTAATTTAACCCATACTAAACCCAACCCTACTCTCATTCTTGACCTCACCTTCACCCAGACGACCCCACAGACTCCCTTGCTTCACCATATTTAGCAAATATGGAATCTCGCTAGGAAATCAACAACTCATATCCATTTACTTGTTCCCAAAGTTTGAATAAACGTTTTAGATCAATCCACACAGCTGGCAACCCATAGAGTCACATGATCTATGTTTTGACCAAGACCAAGATTGAAGACTCAAGGGCAAAAACGGGAATTTCATCAATTAGGGTTTTAGTCATTGTATTTTTTTTTAGTTTCTAGATTCTTCTAACTTTACTATATAAACAAAGCCAGGTTGTGGCTTTTGTTTTTGGTTCCAGTTTTTGTAATTTATTAAATTTATTAATGACAATGAACACTTTTTAAATTTACAAATTCTGAGTTCCATTTTAATTGTTTTCTAAGTTTAATGTTTTAATTTTGAATGCAAAATTAGTATAAGGTTTCCAAATTCAATTCGTGTTTAAAGGTTTGTTTTCTGAAAAAAATTTCTAAACTTGAATTTTACATGTTAATGAAGTGAAAGTGGACTTTTCATGTTAAAAATCAGTTTGGTGGTAAGCTTTTGTTAGGACTATTCTTGGTTGCAAAAGGTTATTGTGTCAAAGATTTTTCAAAGTAAAAATCATTTTTATTTTTGGTTAACAGCTTACTCACATAAGCTACCAATAAGCTCACTGACACTGAGATTATTGGTGGGTTATGAGTTCTTGTTTTTTTCCTGTTTGATTGTGTTTGTGTAGGAGTAAAAGACAAGTCCAAGCCTCATTCTTCCCTTTTATTCCATCTTGATTATTGAAGATATATTGTATCTTGGTTCTGTAGTAGAACCTCAGCAAGATATCTCTACAAACAGCTCACTTATAAGCTATTGAGTGCAAAAATAGAGGGCATCAGCTCTTGGTAAGGCTTGAACCCTATTTATGCATAAAACTGCCTGATTTGTATGCTAAATGAAGAGATTTTGTTTGACTGAATGTTCATGAGTGATTTTGGTTTCTAGTTGTTCTACTTTGTTGTTTGGATAGTTTAAGATTGTTTAAATTGATTTGTGAAATTCTTGGTGGTAGAATCTTTGTTAACAGCCAATTATAGGGGTGTTTGGATCTGAATACTAGGTCAAATTGGTGACAGATTTGGGCTTGCAAACAGTCCAATCACACTTTAATAGGTTGTTATAGTATTATCAGTACTTTGTTTTTAAGTTTGGTAGGATGAAGTGAAGTTTTGTATGTTCTATATTGGGTAAATCTACATAGGTTGCTAGTAGGTTTATTGCTGTATTTTTGGACTTGAAATCTTGTAAATTGCTAGAAGATAGTATCATCTAGGATTTTATTTAGTCTACATGTGATTTGGTAAGGTTTTGTGCAAGTTTGTGACCTTTGAAACTCACCCAAGTGTCAAACGAATCAGACAACTGTTCATCAGATACTAAAGCCATAGCAGTGACTGACTTTTGCTTTGTTGTGTGTGATTCCTGTGTACTAGCTTGTGTTTTTATAATTTTCTTGACTACCCACAACCCAACTGGTTGTGGGGGTGCCTTTCGATCCAATTAAAACCAAGCAAAACTCAAGATCTAAGCACATAAGTGCCCAGACCAGTTTTTCATAAGGAGCAGTGGGAACAAAGTTCCCCCCTGCTAGTGTAAAATTTCCCACTGTTGGGATAATGACAAAAAGTTAGCAAGTGTCAACATTAGTTCCTTATAATTTTGTCTTTAGTGACCATTTTTAAGAGTTTTTACTTGATTTTAATTTTGTTATTTTTCTTATTTTATTTCTGAATTTTTCATTTAATTTATTTTTCTGTTACTGTTCATTTTCTATTTTTAGATTAAATGGCATTTTTAATTAGTTTTTAATTAACTGGTTTTGTCTTTTAGTGCAAAAATTTAATATTTTTCAGTTTTAAAAATTTTCCTAGTTTAAGAAAAGGAATTTAAGATTTTTAGTTTAAAAAGATTTTACTGTTTACCTTTTTAAGTAAATTTTAGATTTAATTTAAGTTTAATTAGGGTTTTATTTAAATCTATTTTGTCTTTTAGTGTAAAAAAGTTTTGTTTCAACTTTATTCAATTTTCTACTGTTTAGTAATATAATTTAGGATTTTTCAAATAGTCAAATTAATTTTAGCATTATTTTAATATTTTTAATCATTATTTTAGTTTAAAAATTGTTTTCAGTGTTTTAAAAATAGAAAAATAGTCTTTAAAATTTAGGAAAAACACTTTTTAGTCTTTAAATAATATATGTGAGTTATTAGTTTAATAAAATAATATTTTCGGCTTTTTCTTAATTATATTTAATTTTAGGGCTTTAATTAGCATTTAAAATTAAATATTTAATTAATAAAAAGTTATAAAATTTATTTATTGGATTTTTATTCTTACTTATATTATTTTAGACTTAGTTTTAATTTTTAAGTTTAATTCTTAATTTTGTCACGTTTTACGTATTTACGTTCGCGTTTTACGTCTAATCGTCGTAGTTTAATCATAGTCGTAGCTCGTCTTTAATTTTTTCTCTCTTAAACCAAAAACGACACTAATCCAAACTCTTGATTTTACATATTGGCACACTTAATCCACACACCTCCTTCGAGAACGAACCCGCATTTATTCGGTTTTACGTTTTTCCTAAAGCGTAAGACTTAATACTTGCCGCTCATACGCGTTTTTCCTAAAACGTGTACGATTTACCTACATTAATTTTTGGCGTCGCTGCCGGGGAGGTGTGTTTAGCCATTATTATTATCGTGTTTGTGTGAGTAGTGCGTTTTTGCTTTTCAATTTTTGGAAAGCGTAAATATCGTACATACTCATTTTTGTTATTTTTCCTTAATATATTATAATATCCAAATAAAACATGTTTAATTTTCCTAAATTAAACACACAACAATTTTACTATATTGTAGACCTCAAAAATTACAATTGGGTCCCTTAAATAACAAGAAATTACAAGATTGGTCCTTGATATATGGTCAAATTGCAAGTTTAGTCCTTTAAAACAAGATTGCAAAACCTTTTGTGGCCAAATTATGAATTTACCAAACTTGGTTATAAATAGGAATGGAAATTGGGCAGTTATAAACTTCATATGGCACATTATTGGGAGTAGGGTCCGTTTTTGTCAAACACCCAAAATCACCACATCCAATCAATCTCCCACGTCATCCCCACCATCCACTCACATACCACCACCTCACCACTTCTCACCACCTCAGCATTCCACCACCACTTTTAATAACTGATTAAAAAATCAGTTACACAAAAAGCGCCTAACACACTTTTTAAATCTTAATCCCCTCTAATCAGATTAAACCCATCCTTAATCTCCCATGAACCCTAGAACATCTTAGGTTCAATCACAGCAAAAACAAATGGGTTTTGTTTAAAAACCTCCAGATACCTAATTTAACCCATACTAAACCCAACCCCACTCTCATTCTTGTCCTCACCTTCACCCAGACGACCCCACAGACTCCCCTGCTTCACCATATTTAGCAAATATGGAATCTCGCCAGGAAATCAACAGCTCATATCCATTTACTTGGTCCCAAAGTTTGAATAAACGGTTTAGATCAATCCACACAGCTGGCAACCAACACAGAGTCACATCATCTATGTTTTGACCAAGACCAAGATTGAAGACTCAAGGTCAAAAACGGGAATTACATCAATTAGGGTTTTAGTCATTGTATTTTTTTATTTAGTTTCTAGATTCTTCTATCTTTACTATATAAACAAAGCCGGGTTGTGGCTTTTGTTTTTGGTTCCGGTTCTGTAATTTATTAAATTTATTAATGACAATGAACAATTTTTAAATTTACAAATTCTGAGTTCCATTTTAATTGTTTTCTTAGTTTAATGTTTCAATTTTAAATGCAAAATTAGTATAAGGTTTTCAAATTTAATTCGTGTTCAAAGGTTTGTTTTCTGAAAAAGTTTTTCTAAACTTGAATTTTACATGTTAATGAAGTGAAAGTGGACTTTTCATGTTAAAAATCAGTTTGGTGGTAAGCTTTTGTTAGGACTATTCTTGGTTGCAAAAGGTTATTGTGTCAAAGATTTTTAAAGTAAAAATCTCATTTTTATTTTTGGTTAACAGCTTACTCACATAAGCTACCAATAAGCTCACTGACACAGAGATTATTGGTGGGTTATGAGTTCTTGTTCTTTTCCTGTTTGATTGTGTTTGTGCAGGGGTAAAAGACAAGTCCAAGCCTCATTCTTCCCTTTTATTCCATCTTGATTATTGAAGATATATTGTATCTTTGTTCTGTAGTAGAACCTCAGCAAGATATCTCTACAAACAGCTCCACTTATAAGCTATTGAGTGCAAAAATAGATGGCATCAGCTCTTGGTAAGGCATGAACCCTATTTATGCATAAAACTGCCTGATTAGTATGCTAAATGAAGAGATTTTGTTTGACTGAATGTTCTTGAGTGATTTTGGTTTCTAGTTGTTCTACTTTATTGTTTTGATAGTTTAAGATTGTTTAAATTGACTTGTGAAATTCTTGGTGGTAGAATCTTCGTTAACAGCCAATTATAGGGGTGTTTGGATCTGAATACTAGGTCAAATTGGTGACATATTTGGGCTTGTAAACAGTCCAATCACACTTTAAAAGGTTGTTATAGTATTATCAGTACTTTGTTTTTAAGTTTGGTAGGATGAAGTGAAGTTTTGTATGTTCTATATTGGGTAAATCTGCATATGTTTCTAGTAGGTTTATTGTTTTATTTTTGGACTTGAAATCTTACAAATTGCTAGAAGATAGTATCATCTAGGATTTTATTTAGTCTACATGTGATTTGGTAAGGTTTTGTGCAAGTTTGTGACCTTTGAAACTCACCCAAGTGTCAAACGAATCAGACAACTATTCATCAGATACTAAAGCCATAGCAGTGACTGAATTTTGCTTTGTTGTGTGTGATTCGTGTGTACTAGCTTGTGTTTTTATAATTTTCTTGACTCCCCACAACCCAACTGGTTGTGGGGGTGCCTTTCGATCCAATTAAAACCAAGCAAAACTCAAGATCTAAGCACATAACTGCCCAGACCCATTTTTCATAAGGAGTAGTGGGAACAAAGTTCCTCCTGCTAGTGTAAAAGTTCCCACTGTTGGGGATAAGGACAAAAAGTTAGCAAGTGTCAACATGAGTTCCATATAATTTTGTCTTTAGTGACCATTTTTAAGAGTTTTTACTTGATTTTAATTTTGTTATTTTTCTTATTTTATTTCTGAATTTTTCATTTAATTTATTTTTCTGTTACTGTTCATTTTCTATTTTTTAGATTAAATGGCATTTTTAATTAGTTTTTAATTAACTGTTTTTGTCTTTTAGTGCGAAAATTTAATATTTTTTAGTTTTAAAAATTTTCCTAGTTTAAGAAAAAGATTTTAAGATTTTTAGTTTAAAAAGATTTTACTATTCACCTTTTTAAGTAATTTTTAGATTTAATTTAAGTTTAATTAGGGTTTTATTTAAATCTATTTTGTCTTTTAGTGTAAAAAAGTTTTGTTTTCAACTTTTTTCAATTTTCTACTATTTAGTAATATAATTTAGGATTTTTCAAATAGTCAAATTAATTTTAGCATTATTTTAATATTTTTAATCATTATTTTAGTTTAAAATAGTTTTTAGTGTTTTAAAAATAGAAAAATAGTCTTAAAAATTTAGGAAAAATACTTTTTAGTCTTTAAATAATATAAGTGAGTTATTAGTTTAATAAATAATATTTTGGGCTTTTTCTTAATAATATTTAATTTTAGGGCTTTAATTAGCTTTTAAAATTAAATATTTAATTAATAAAAAGTTATAAAATTTATTTATTGGATTTTTATTCTTGTTTATATTATTTTAGACTTAGTTTTAATTATTAATTAATTTTTAAGTTTAATTTTTAATTTTGTCACGTTTTACGTATTTACGTTCGCGTTTTACGTCTAATCGTCGTAGTTTAATCATAGTCGTAGCTCGTCTTTAATTTTTTCTCTCTTAAACAAAAAACGAAACTAATCCAAACTCTGGATTTTACATATTGGCACACTTAATCCACACACCTCCTTTGAGAACGAACCCGCATTTATTCGGTTTTACGTTTTTCCTAAAGCGTAAGATTTAATACTTGCCGCTCATACGCGTTTTTCCTAAAACGTGTATGATTTACCTACATCATACCTCATGTTGAGACCGTAGATTCTATTGCTCCTTCATTGACTCCATTTGGAGAAAGTGACTTTCTTTTACAAGAATTTGAAGCAAGTTTAGGGGACGTAGATTTAAAATATGACGATTCTCCCACCGATTGGGAAGAAGACATTCGTACCCTTGAGAAAATTCTCAAGGAGGATCATATTTCTCAACCTACGCCTAAGGAAGTTACAGACGATTATCCAAATTTGACTAAGCCTTCCACCGGAAATCCACCGGATTTAGAGCTTAAGGATTTACCGTCTCATTTAGAATACGTTTTTTTAGAAGAAGATGATAAGTTACCTGTCATAATTGCTAAGGACTTAAACAAGAATGAAAAAGCTAGGCTTATCGAAGTGCTTAAGAATAATAATAAAGCAATTGCTTGAAAAATCTCCGACATCCAAAGAATTGATCCTAACTTTCGCACTCATAAAATTCTCATGGAAGATGACTTTAAACCCGCAATCCAAAGTCAAAGAAGGGTAAACCCAAAATTCATGAAGTCATTAAGAAAGAAGTTATCAAACTTCTAGATGCCGGCATGATTTACCCTATTTCGGATTCGTCATGGGTTAGTCTGGTCCATTGTGTGCCAAAGAAAGGCGGAATAACGTTGTTCCCAATGAAAACAGCGAGTTAATTCGTACTCGACTTGTAACGGGTTGGCGAGTTTGCATCGACTATCGTAAGCTCAATGATGCAACTCGTAAGGATCATTTTCCTCTTCCTTTCATCGATCAAATGCTCGATCGTTTAGCGGGTAATGACAACTATTGCTTCTTAGACGGTTTCTCCGGATATTTTCAAATTCCAATCGATCCAAAAGACCAAGAGAAAACCACATTCACTGGTCCTTATGGAACATTTTCTTACAAAAGAATGCCTTTCGGCTTATGCAATGCTCCCGGGACTTTCTAAAGGTGTATGATGGCTATATTCCATGACATGGTTGAACAAACTATGGAAGTCTTTATGGACGATTTCTCGGTCTACGGTGATTTTTTCTCTTCTTTCCTTGCTAATTTAGAACGTATGCTTAAACGGCGTGAAGACACTCGTCTCGTTCTTAATTGAGAAAAATGTCATTTCATGGCAAAAGAAGGAATCGTACTCGGTCACCAAATTTCAAAAGCCGGTATCGAAGTCGACCGTGCTAAAGTTGACGTCATTGCTAAGTTGTCTCCACCTACCACCGTCAAAGGAGTTAGGAGTTTTTTAGGTCACGCGGGATTCTATCAACGTTTCATTCAAGATTTTTCTAAGATAGCTCGACCAATGAATCATCTCTTAGAAAAAGATGCTCCTTTCATCTTTTCTCAATATTGTCTTGACTCTTTCGAAATTCTTAAAGGTAAATTAACTAAGGCACCGGTCTTAGTCTCTCCAAATTGGGAATTACCTTTCGAGCTCATGTGCGATGCTAGTGATTTCACGGTAGGAGCAGTGTTAGGTCAATGAGTTAACAAACACTTCCAACCTATCAATTATGCTAGTAAGACAATGACGGGAGCTCAATTGCATTATACCACTACCGAAAAAGAGCTTTTAGCCGTAGTGTATGCTTTTGATAAATTCCGCCCCTATCTTGTGCTTTCCACCACTATTGTTTACACCGACAATTCCGCCTTGAAATACTTGTTGACCAAACAAGATGCTAAACCGAGACTACTTCGCTGGGTTTTGCTCCTACAATAATTTAAAATTAAAATTCGTGATAAAAAGGGAGCCGAAAACCTAGTCGCGGATCACTTAAGTAGACTCGAGGATCCTTATCAAGGGGAGCTTCCAAATCAAGATATTAATGAATCTTTTCCCCTTGAGACCATAATGTCTATTAATTCTAATCTTGATGATACCCCATGGTTCGCGGACATTGCAAACTATTTGGCGGGTAGAGTTCTTATCGAAGGGTTAACGTCCCAACAAAAGAAAAAATTCTTTAAGGACATTAAGCACTATTATTAGGATGACCCTTATCTTATTAAGCAATGTTCGGATCTTATCATTTGTAGGTATGTTGATGGGCCCGCGGCTTTACAAATCCTTGAAGCTTGCCATAAATGACCCACCTATGGTCACTTTGGCCCTAACTACACCGCAAAGAAAGTTTTCGATTCGGGATTCTATTGGCCCAACATTTATCATGACGCTCATGAAATGGTTAAGCATTGTGATGCTTGCCAAAGACAAGGCAAGATCACACATAAAGACGAGATGCCTCAAAATTTCATTCAAGAGTGTGAAATCTTTGACGTATGGGGCATCGACTTTATGGGGCCATTTCCATCATCCAAAGAGAACAAGTACATCCTCGTAGCCATTGACTATGTATCCAAATGGGTTGAAGCAAAGGCTTTACCTACTAACGATGTGAGAGTGGTTGTGAACTTTTTGAAGCAATTGTTTGCTAGATTTGGTGTTCCTCGTGCTATCATTACTGATCGCGGTACTCATTTTTGCAATGATCAATTCGCACGAGTCATGGCTAAGTATGGTTTCAATCACCGACTTTCCATCGCGTATCATCCACAAACTAATGGTCAAGCCGAGGTTTCCGACCGTGGACTTAAGCGAATCTTAGAGCGTACCGTGGGAGAGCGTTATGCCTCATGGGCCGATAAATTAGATGATGCTTTGTAGGCTTTACGTACCGCTTATAAAACACATATAGGTTGTACTCCTTATCACCTTGTGTACGGAAAGGCGTGACACCTCCCCATTGATTTAGAGCATAAGGCTTATTGGGCCTTGAAATGGGCTAATTTTGATATAAACAAAGCCGGTGATTTTAGAAAAATCCAACTCAGTGAGCTTAATGAACTTAGGAATGAGGCTTATGAGAATTCATTGATCTATAAGGAGAAGACTAAGCTCATTCATGATTCTAGGATTAAGAACCGAGAGTTCCATATTGGTGATCAAGTTTTACTCTTTAACTCTCGGTTGAAAATCTTTTCAGGTAAAGTTAAGAGCCGTTGGTCCGGTCCATTCATTGCGGCCCAAATCTTCCCTTATGGCACCATTGAACTAGCTCAACCAAATGGGCCCAACTTTAAGGTGAACGGACAACGTGTTAAGTTTTACTTTGGAGAGGACATCTCTCATGAGATGATTCCATCCCTCTCCACGTTTCCCTTGAATTAATTCGGGAAATCAAGTCGAGCTAGAGGCTCGTGATAAATAAATCAAGCATCGTATAACTAGGTTAAATTTTACCTTTTTCCACCTTTTTACCTTTTCAACCAATAAGTGTAGGGGAGCCAAGTAGGTTGTGTTTTGTGATGTTGTGCAGGGATATGTGCTTTACTGATCCCCTTTTGGTGCTTTTGACACGACCCCTGATCACGTGTACCCGTGATACCGGTTCTATCAAAACTATTGTGATTCATACTTGTATAATAAATAAGTTGAATAAATGTAATCACTTTAGTTGTCTCTTCCTTTTCTCGATTTAAACAAACGTGCACAATGTCCTAAGTGTAGGGGAGTTTACTTTCACATGCTTAAACATTAAGGGCAATGTTTATATTAAGTGTAGGGGAGACTTCTATCGAAGTTAAGTGGGATTTTCCATTAATTTGTCCTCATTTTAACCGAAAAATTAATATTTTTTGATGTTTTTCAAAATTTTTGATCTATTTTGGCCTAGTAGTATTTTTCATTTATTTTCTTTTATTTCCTTTCCTTTTGTCATCACCATCATATGTATATATTCCATTTCACGAATAAAGTCAAAAGAAAAAAAATATAAATAAATAAAATGGTTTTAATGAGTTTAGACGTCTTTGATATATTAGGCCTGTCGTGAATATTTTGACTCAACCCGAGTTTACTCATTTGAGTTTACTCTAGCTAGTATCCTTAACCATATGGACCTTAATTAGTTTATTAGGCTAAGCATCCACGAGTGTCATTACTTGAGATTTTAAATTGTGGAGAACGAGAAATGATAGAGTTAATTATAAGTTTTGTATACTTTCATGAACTTATGTGAGTTAATTATAAGCTTTTTCTCCCAATAATTGTCAAATAATAAAAGCAATAAATAAGTTCGTACGATTTGAAAAATTACTTAGCTTCTAGCCCAAAATCGTTTAAAAGTTGCTCGGGATTAATTAGAGTTCATAGCCAAGGCATAACTAATTGAAGCGGGACGCGAAGATTGGCGTATCCAAAAAGGCCCTAACAAGGCATGAGGATATCCGCATCCAAAAAGGCCCTAACAAGGCATGAGGATTCACCTTTTTGCTAAAGATCCAAAGATGATGTGAATATCATTAATCCAAATCAATATGAAGGATCAAGACACACGACGAGAAGCAATTACTCCCATAAAGATCATGGATAAGTCTATCCAAAAAGACCCTAACAAGGTATGAGGATAAATAGATCCAAGTCCGAAAAGGAGGCGGATCATTGTATATCAAAATCCTAAATAAAGACAAGGATAAATGAAGAAGTCATGGTCAAAGTTTGAAGCATCTCTCACTCCCAATGAAGATGTACACCAAAATGAAGAGAAGACCATAATTTCAAGATCGTCTCTCAAGATTTGAAGATTGAAGTACATGCCAAATATCGGTCCGCGAAAGGTCTCAAATTGTGAAACGAGTTATGCCAAGATATGAACTTTATGAGATTTCAAGAAGCTGTTTTAAAAGATTTTGTCCTTTAGCTAACTATAGATTACTAGCTTAAAGACCCGTCTAACGTCGGGACTACTTTAAAGAGTGCTTTTTGTAATAAAAAAAAAGAAGATCTCTATATTCAAAACATGAAACGGGTCGCGTAATATATGAAAATAGTAATATAAAAAACATGGAATATTCGATAAGCAAGTAAAATTTTTAACAACAATAAAAGTAGTATTCAATCCCTTATGATCTTCAAGCATGATGTATATGAGTCTATTTAAGTGAGAAGACAATCCCCATTACTCTAACACCTAAAGTAAAACAATAGTTAAGATTAATAGACATTACTTTTGTAAACCAATAATTTAAAATGTAGTAAATTACATACCTTCATAAACTTTTAACTAAAGTCCATGTAACACTTCTTTGTAAACTACAGTTGCAGTCGTGTTACATACATTCCCATCTGAATCACAAGCAACCACCTTCAATCCTTTCTTGCTTTTAACTCTAGATACTGCTACATATAGTTGTCCGTGCGTGAAAACAGGACGTGGTAGGTACAATCCGACTTTTAAAAGCGATTGACCTTGACTTTTGTTAATGGTCACTGCAAATGATATGGAGATAGGGAACTATTTTCTGACGATCTTGAGCGGTAATAGCTTGTCGGATGGAGTGATTCTTAACCGCGGTATGATAACTGCTTTTCCAAAATTCGTCTAACGTCGGGTATAGTTTACTGAGTGATTTTTGTAAAAAACATTAAACAGATATTAATATTAAAAGCACGTAAACGGGTGTGTTAATAGATTAAAAAAATAATATAAAACTTATATAAAAGAATTGTTCATTAACAATATACCTTCGTAAATAAATCTTATAAATAGCAATGATCGTAAATAATTGGCATTACAATTGAAAGAAAGAATAACAACTCTCTCGAGTACATCATGCACAATATGCTTTTACTTATCAAAATAATAATTGTTGATGTATGATTTCTATTCTCTTCCACCTTTGATTGTAGCCAGTGTGTATCTTATGAACACCTAAAAGTAAAAAAATAAAGTAAAAATAAGTCATTGATTATAGTATTACAAATATAGAATTGGTTTAAAACATGTCATGTATATTATACTTACCTCTTGACTTGTACACGTTTGTCCATTTGGCATAGTTGGACGAACCTTTCCCAGTATTGACATATTTGGATTTGTGGTTACTATAGGAGCACAATCTCATGCACTTAATTTTGAAAGTCTTTAACTGGGATTTCAAAGTAAAAAATGAACAACAGCTTTGGTCTCTTGTATTAGGTTCATAGCTGATTTGTGCATAACTTGCTTTTTAACTTTATGTTCCATGACCTCCAAAGAAGCAATGATAAAAAAACCAATAACATTTCTCAGATAATATGCACAAACTCAACATTGCATTCTGCTCATTTTTTGCCAATTACGTCTGAGATGGTAAATGCGGCCACTATAACCCTTTTTACTTTTTTTAAAATCATAAGATTTTTACCTCTTTCATTAAAATAAGCCAGCCAACCCAAATACTAAGCATGGTCTTATGAGATTATCATTTATAGTCATAAGATATTTATACAATATAAGCCTAACCCCAAAAATAAGATTAGAAAAACACCCCTTAATATACTTGGTCTTAGTTGAACAGTGGTTCATTTTGAACAAATTAATTCATAAATATGTGTCCATCTACAATTGAATTAAAAACAATGTTTTAACTAATTATATTGTTATACGAAGGACTATAAATTTACAAAATATTGATGTTGATAAAAACTACCTCAGAAGTTGCACCCTCTCTTGTTTGTCACACAGTTGGTATGTAGATGTCATGGTTAAGCGTGCCACTTCATTTAGAAGTTGTTACGGACAAAACTGTTTTCATATTGCACACAAAGATGAGCTCACATTTGTTGTGTGAACATAGTTTGTTATAGTTCACATCAATACATGGATATAGCATATTGGGATCTTGTATATTAGGTCTGAACATGTATTAATGCTAATTCAAAAAGCTTCTAAGACATCTAAGTGAGCTAAATTATTAAGGAGACATTGTGTACTCAAACTTTTTACCCAATATGTTTTTATATACTTCCTAGGTTCAACATTGTAAACATATTTAGAGGCTAAAATACAATTTAATCATTTGCATTTATTAACATGCTTTTAAAAAATTTAAGCTTACCAGTTAAGCATAAAAGATATCTGAATTGATGACACATTAGCTACCTATTTAGATGCAACACAGTCTGCAACATTCAACTTCAATTTTGTTTGAAACCTCTTTTGCTTTTTTGGGTTTATCAACAGGTTCCATCACATGAAAATATAAATACCAAAATGTCAATATGCTATAAGCCAATAAGCTTTTATAATTACAAATACAACTTAATATCTCATAATTCAAACTCATTCTTCCTTCGTGAGATTGAACTAACAAATCTAGTTACACAATACCTAAAACCTAACATTGATAGTAAAAATCATTGTTAAAACAGAATTCCAAACACCATTTTAACCCTCAAGTCTTAATAATCACTTTACAAACGCTAAGGCAAACATCATTTTTTAGATATAGTGAAGTTTAGCACTCATTGTTAAAATCAATAATTTTAGTAAACAATATCTACTAAAAAGTTCAAAGTTATAAACTTTGCACACATTATTAAAATCAATAATTTTAGATGTTATCAAGATGACCTGTATTTAAGTTTAGTGACTGCAAGAATATGCTCTATGGTTTACAAAAACTACGTTAATCCTTTTTAAACAAAGCGAAGGTTTTTGCACATCTGAATACGCATCGAATTATTTTCGATCCAACCAACCATTATTTGGTACTTATAATGAGCATCAAGATATCAATATAATGTACCTCATTCTAAGAATGGGCGCATATTTTCTTCGGCTCATTTATAGAAGAAAAAGTGGAAAAACTTACAGAAAATGACTTAAGCGCACAATGAAAAACCATCATCTTAAATCCGATACCATATGACTTTAAACATTTAACGATATTTGGTAAAACATTGAGCCGACACGTGCTATTTTTTCAGCACAGCAAAAATAAGACATGTTATTTACATTGAGTTGGTTATGGGTTATTTGTCAACTAAATAAAACAACCACTTACTTCTACTTAAACTATAGGCAGGAGCAAAAGCAACAGATAGTGGCAATACACAAACAAACTCAGTTGATTTAAAGCAACAGATGTGAGTTTTATTTTGTTCTATTACCACATTATACCAACCAAACGGTTCAATCTATATGTTATCAACATAACCTGTAAATCTAAACGAAAAGAGCACATACATTCTCGGTTGAATTGATAGATTCATAAAAGTTTTAACGATTGTTGTAGATCACCATGAACAACTTATACTCCCATTGCTAGAACCGAAAGCAAACATCGGTATGATAATTTCTTTCCATCTCATAAACTTTAAAAACACATTTTAGAACATTACCATCAATAAGATAAAAACACCACAAAAAAACGACATTAAAATGGAGAAATAAACAATGTTATGGAGCAACAGCTGACTATTCAAAACCTTTATGGGTCGTGATTCCAATCAGGTCAGAATAGAAACGTAATATGTGTTGGGTGCGCGTGATCATTTTAGGGGGCAAGTCTATGGAGAAATAGGTGAAGTAAAGAATATAGATGTTCCTCGTATCCGTGAGAAGCATCTATACCCAGTTTACAATGACAAACCCAGTTTACAATCGGCATACCCAGATTACATAAGCAATCCCAAACACCCGTGGTGTCAAGTATTGGCTACTTGATATGTTCAAAATGCATCTCTAATATCCAGAAACATGCATTACACTAATTCAAATCATAGTTCAACAGAAATTCACTCAATTGCAGCACAAAAAGCTAATCTTTACCCATTTTAGCCATGCCCATTCTACTATGTCTTTAGCGAAGAACATTTCATCAAACAATTTAAGTGCAACTAAACTTCAATACAAAATAATAGCAAAATGATCATTTAAATATTGAATAATCTTGAATTTGATAAAAGACTTACCAAGGAGAATACAATGAAAGTTCTTTACTGGAAGTACCATCTTTTTATCCTGCATAATAAAAGAACAAAAAAGAAATTATCATGTTACAAATTGAATCGAGACCATAAACAAAAAACACATAAAAAACACATCCCACCTGTTGTAATTACTCACATCAAATCTAATAAAAAAAATTAAATGATAATTACTAATTTTAAAATATCTGACTGTAAATCCCTGTGTGTCCAAAGAGAATAAAAAAACCTACTTCTAAGAGGTATTCCCCATCAAGAGCATAGAAAAAATAAGATCATTATTTAAAACTAACAAATTAACACATGAAACAAAAAAAAGATAAATGGATACTTACAAATGTTTAGATGCAATGATTAAATTAAACTTGATTAATCTTCATTCAGTTACATTTTTTTCATTGAATGAAGATCAAGAACAAAGATGGTTTCTATTGTGACAATCATTACGGTTAATCTCAAAGTGTACTGTTGCAGGAATGGTATGTGCAATCCATTCCATTCTATGGCAGCACAACAAAGAGAGATGGTTTCTACTGTGACAACTATTAAGGTTAATATCAATGGCAACACTTAGATCATGTACTGTTGCATGAATAGTATGTGCAATCTATTCCATTCTATGGCAGCACAACAAAGAATGAGAATGAGAGTAAGAAGAGAGAGTTCGAATCTAAGTGTTTGCACAGCAGAAACTTGAGGATGAATGTGCAGCAACAGTCTCTGGTGTTTATATAAGGCTAATACTCAAGGTTAAAATTCAAGATTAAGAAGAGGAGCGTCCTCATTAATTATGAGACGCGTTTTTAGCATTAAAGCCCATAAAAACAATTCCTAAAATACATAATCAGTTTTGTTATATTTGAATTTAGAATTTGATTTTGAAAGAACCCTAATTAAAGATACTGGTTAATGACAAAATTAATTGTCATGAAAGTTGCCAGGGAATTTGAATTTCTGTTTTGAAACATTATTTTTTGGGCTTATTGATCCAACAACACGTCTGATAAGTGGCCCAATTCGAAATGTGCATAAAATTAAGTTATTTTTGGAATTGTTTTTAATGCACCCTTATTTTGCAGCTTTAAATCATTGTATATTTAACTTATTTAAGGAATTGTTTTTAATGCTTCAAGCTTTAGATGCTTGTAATTTATAGCATTTTATTAGATAAAATAGAAATCGTCCTACTTTATTTTTGGCCTTAATAAATTATCGAAATAAGTAAAAAAGGCATCCTCGTGATCATACAAGACAAAAATAAAATACAAGAGATACACCGTAGGAATAAGGGGGTCTAAGTGAATAATTAAACCACATGAGTAAGTGTTAGCTTTACTAACTTGTAATTACAATGATCTCGATTTTACGCTTGGTATGGGAAATGTGAAACTTGAGGGTGATAAATATTCATGATACCAAAAGCCCTAATTTAAGTCTTAGATTTCTTTACAAGTTTCTTCCATCAAACAATTTCAAAAGTTAATAAATTAAATGAAATTGTTATATCTTTTATAAAATTTTGTTTTTTTCATCGTTGTTAAGTTTCTTTTATTGTGGTAGTAGTAGTATATCGTAATAAATGCCGAGATGGGTTAATTATGATGAAAAATGTAAATTTGTGCTTTAAAATCGTGAATTGCATGGGGACATTGCAATGGTCAAGTGTAGGGGATTTAATAAGTGTGTAAACCATTATCCTTTTACCACTTAAAACAAGGAAAAACCAAACCAAAACGTGTATTTAATATCTTAAAAGTCAGAATTACGCGCGATTTTCTGTTTTTGTGTGAAATAGGTACAAAAGATCATAAATGAAGAAAACACGGGATTTCACGAACATTTATCAAAGAAAAAGTCAAAGATAAAGTCAAAGAACCAAAAATGCCAAAAGAATGAAGTTTGGAGGGCTAAGGATGAAGATTTAATGAGTTTTAACAACGAGGACTATTTTTGCCATTTTCCAAAGTCATTCACTAACATACCACATGGAAGAGCACAATATTACGAAGCCAACTGTCCCGACCTCGCGTCGTAACTCCTCACGGTTTGCTTTCTATAAACTTTTTAAGTTTAATAAGTTTTTAAATTAAATAAATAGATTTTAATAAATAAAAAGTATAAATAAAATATATTTTCGGAAATTAATAAAAATAAAAATAAAATAAAGTTTTTATAAAAAATTAAATAATTTTCATATTAATATTAATATTATTATTATTGTTATTATTTTTTTATTTTTTTTGATTAAAAACAAAAAAGGGATTTACAACAAATTGGATGGGAGTCGAGATACTATCTGCGCTCCCACCCCTTTAGCAATGGTAAAACCTATTCTATGGAAAATATGTACAGCAGCGCGCGCTCCAATGTCTTGAGCCTTAGAAATTCTCTGGATCCGCTTCAGCAACGCAACTTCATCTTCGTGTAACTCCCCTAAAGAAGAAAAGGAGAAAGGAAGAAACCCATATCCGAGAGCTGCACACTTAGCCAAATACTTGCATCGTTTACGTTGTGCAGCATCAATCACAGCTCGGCCGGGAACAAAGTCATTCATCCCCGTACGAGTCAAAGGAGAAGAACCAGTCAGATCAACGCACACATCTTTACCTCCCTCCCAAGAATAAAACAAAATATCTGCCGGACGTAAGACACAATCAGGTCCACCATCTAATCCAATATTAACTTCCTTTCCGACAGATATCCCTGAACGGTAACATATATTAGCAAGAGTATCACGAACCAAATTGTGACGATGCTTAATCCCAACGATGCCAGCACACGATACGGCATGATCCCCAAATATATCCCCATCAAAAACCCTTGAACAAGCTGAACAGGGCTTCGAAACAGAGAACAAGGGAATACCTAAGCGATATCACAAAACACATCGATAAGACCTCCCATTCATAGTCTGACCTAATCCAGGGATAGGAACCGTCCTAAGCCAGTCAGACGTATGATCCTCCCTCTGAGATGCCCATTAAGCCAACTGACGAGCAGATAAAGCAAAGTGGATTCAGCATTCTTAATAACCCGAGCAAAATATATATCTGCCATTTTCTTCATGAGTTTGGGGGCAGCGACCTCACTCGGATTACTTAGAAAATCAATCTCCATTTTCTTTGGATTATTATTATTATTATTATTATTACTATTAATACACTAGTTCAAAATGGGGTTTATTTAAAAGTGTCAGGCCATGAAACGAGAATGGGGTAAGTAAAATATTTTGCATATATAAAACTGAGAGGTTGCCCAGCCCAGCTGGTAACCTCTCTGTCCTTAAGTTTTGAGCCAACAGACCCAAGCTCGAATCTTGGGCATGGCATTTGGTGGGTAATATTAAGCCATTGCCACGTGGCACTACCTTAGTGGTCCACGTGGCGACTCAAACCAGACCCGAGCCAGACCGGACCCGAACCAGATCAGACCCGGTCCAGACCGGCTGACGTCATGATGACGTCAGCATTACACGTGGCGGCGACTGGCCACTAACAGCGTGCCACGTGTCATTGACATCTCATTAATTATGTGCAGGTACGAGGTGGCAGGGCGGCGCTGACACGTCAGACTGACGTGTCAGTCCGAGGTGGCAGAGGTTGCAGGTGGCAGGGAGGCTGACCAACCAGGAGACGACACGTGGCATATGGAGACTGTCAGTACGAGGTGTCAGCCACGTCAGGGCGGCTGACCAATGGGAGCTTGACACGTGGCACTCTGGCGCGTTTCAGTACGAGGTAGGCGTGTGGCAGGCTAATCATTGTACGCGATCCAAGCAAGGCTACAGCTGTTTCCACTTTTCATTATAAACAAGGCAAATGAGAGAGAGAAAAAGACGAAATTACCCCTTATTCCATCAGCTTATATAAACTCCACATCTCATTGTATTTGCATAGTTTTTTAGTTTTTCAAGTTTTCAAGTTTAGTATTCTTTGTATTTAAGTTTTAAAAGCTTTGTATTTTTTCCTTTCAACTCTTGTACTAAGCTTATTATTAAGCACTTTTTATTAATAAAAGTTTATGTTTGGCTTATTCTCTTAGCTTATTCTCATTCTACCTTTCTTAATCTTTTCTTAATAATCTAGCTTATTATTTTGGGATTAGTTTTTGATAACTTTTTCTAAATAAGTTAAGATTTATATATAAGTTTGAAATAAGTTATCTTATTTTAAGCTTATTGTGGGATTATTTTTCTGGATCTAGCTTATTGTGGGTGATTTGTTCATTTAGCTTTCAAGCTTTTTGAATCACATAAGTTTTAAGCTTAGGCTTACAACTTATTAATAAGCTAGCTTTTTAATTATTTACTTTTAGTTTAGATCTGTTAGTTTTTTTTATAAAAATAGTTTAGATCTATTAGTTTTAAGTTTAAAAATTAAAGTATTTTCATAAAACCTAAAAATAGTTTAGATCTATTAGTTTTTTATACAAATTAGTTTAGATATATAAGTTTTAAGTTTAAAAATTAAAGTATTTTAATAAAACAAAAAAAATTAGTTTAGATCTATTAGGTATTTGATAAAATGGTGTAGATCTATTAATTTTTAGTTTAAAAATTAAAATATTTTTATAAAATATAAAAAATAGTCTAGATCTATTAGATTTGTTTGAATCTCTTAATCAAATATTAATTGTATGCTTATTATCCTAACCTCTTGTGTTATTTTAAATATGGTGAATCGATTCATCACGTTTGGTAAAGAGCTTATGGTTTGTATAGATTTGGTTTGAGTTTGATTTGGAAGGCCGTGTACTTTACGGGCCGGGTTATGCTTTTGATTTAGTTTGATATGGGAGGTTGTGTACTTTACGAGCCATATTTAGTTGATTGTGTTTAGAGCATTTTCTTCGGACCACGGGTACTAAGTTCTTTCCTTTTTAAATATCTAGCTTAATCGTTTTAGTTTTATTAATTAGATTAATATAGTTTAATTCTTTTTAAATAATATCTCTTTTATAGAAATCGTTTTAATTAGTTTTAAAAAATTATTTTTGTTTTTAAAATAGATTTAAAATTTGTAAAAATTAGTTTTCATTTAGATAAGCTTATTTTTAGTATAAAGTTTACACCTTTTTGTGATTATTAAACTTATTAGTATATAAAGCTTCAAGCTTTATTATCTAAAAAGATTAATAAGCTATAAAGGTTAAAGCTTTAGGAATATTCTTAAGTTTATCTTTGTGATTTAACTTTTCTTGTCAATTTTCCTTGTTATTACGTGCTTGCATTTAGATTAATTTTGCATTTAGAGTATTTAATATTATTAATTATAATATAGTTTTGTTGCATCTTAGATTTAATTAGTTTAATCTAGATCTTAAATTGTAGTATAATTTTATTATGCATTTTAGAGTAAATTTATGTGAACTATTTGCGCTTTTTATTTCTATATATTCCCTAGCCTAAAATAATTTTCCCAATTTTAGTTTAAATAGACATAGATACCAAATTCAGTTTTATTACCCAAAAACAAATATAGTCTTTACGATAAAATTGGACTTCAATTCGAATCGATTCGAGGAAAAACGATTATACTAAAAAACGGATATTATATATCATATAGTTATTTCTGCAAAATTTCATCAGCACTTTTCTAAAGTGTAAGTTTGCAATCATGTCTAACAATTGTGTAGGGAGATGACAAATCCTTTTACATATTCGTCTAGGTTCCCAATAGGTATACTTCCTTTACTCACACAAAGTTAGTAAGATAGAGATAAGGGTGAAACAAGGCTTCTAATGGTCCATGCTTCTTATATTAGGTGATACCAGCTTTTGAGGAAGTTGTTGCAGGCATGTCTTTGGGTGGCATTAGAAGGTGAAATAAATGGGTTTTTGTTTCAAGTATTACGTAATCTTATGATGATAATTTGTGAAGGAAATGATTTATGTTTCATCTATTTTGATTACTATACTCAGGATCGTTGTGACTCCGGGACCTTGGGTATCTAGCAAACATGTATAGTTTCTCTGGCAGCGGCGCCAAAAACTTGATGTGCGTTTTGCTAGTCTTAAATTTGTATTACTAGATTATTACCAAACAAGGGACTAAAAACACAACACAGGCAAGTATACCCTTTCGTGTATAGTATAGTCTAAGATAAAGTCTAGGTCGATCCACGGGATTGTTGTTAGCAAGTAAAAACAATTATCTCTATAGTGTCACAAGTTCTAAAGATTTAAGCTTCTAACAATGATTTAAAGGTGTGTTTGGTTAAGGCTAAGAACATAGAAAAGATAGATAGTAAAAAAAAGCACATAAGCAATGTAAGACAACATGCGGATTACTAGTCGCACATGCAACATCTATTCGATATAACAAGAAATCCTTTCGATCTATAGATCATGTTATACCAAAAGCATTAAGAATGGTTTATGTTGGTTTGAATAATTCAAATACTCGCTTAGCCAAACCCTCTCAAGCATATGAAAAATCATTAAACAAAATTATGTAAGAGTTGTTATGTATTTTATTCCACCAATTGTGAGAAGGCGAATACCAAGATTCATTTACTAGATGACATGGAATCCATTCAATCATATAAGTACTAGTTATAATCATGAATGAACCAAATACATAACGATGATAAAATATAATAGTATCGAGTACAAGAACAAATCAACCATGCTTATAATCATGAACCAGGGAAGAAGTGCGTCGCACAAACCTAATTGTGCGCCGCACTTCACCCTTGCGAAGCTATAATTTATCTAATCATAAGTTTATAAATGCATCAACCAAATACACAAACTACTACTCCATAATCAAAGTAATAACAAACATCATATCCATAATAATTCTAGAAATAACTATATCAAAAGGGATAATAGATTATACCAAAGTTATGATCCAAGATGATGATTGCAAATTTTGCCAAATGAAAACTATTATTGAGTACTCAAACTAATGATTCCAAACGTTCCGAACCCTTTGGGTGATGTTAATCTACCCAAAAATCGTCATAAACTACTGAGGAATGATGGTGGAAGATGGGTAAATGGATAGAGAAGTGTGTGTAAAGTGTGAGGGATTGCTCTCTATTTATAGTGCATTCTGGGGGTCAAAGTGCGCCGCACTTTTCAAATTTGCGCCGTACATTTGGTGGGTCATTTGTGCGCCGCACTTCTACGCGTCTAGAACGTTCCAAGTGCTGAGGAAAAGTGCGCCACACATTTGGTACATTTTCATCTTTGGACCAAAAATCCAAGTTGTAGATAATTCTTTCCTCTTTCCGTGGCCGCTTGAACCAACTAAACAGAGTTCGTATGCTCAAGATATAGCCAAAATAGTGACAGGTGTCGAGAGATATTTAGCTTGACTTTATTTCTTCGTTTAAGCTTCATGTCTTCATGTTTTATTCCATTTCCTTCCACAACACGTCCTTGGAACCTATACATCAAATATAGTCTATTAAGTATCGATAGCTCACATAATTAACCTAAATATATATAGATAACGCACATGCAAACATGTATAATTAGAGCATTATCAGGTATCTAGAAAACAATTACAACAAAAGTGGTCCTAAGCCAACAACATTTTCGGTACTTTCACTATCTTGATTATTATTGCGTCATGTACTGATTGCCCCATAAAAGTATTTTTAACACTATTATGTTCCACCGGTCCAAAGAGCACTATATGTTGTGTTGAGGAACCAATGATTGATCGATAAAACCCTTTCGTTTGACAATGAGCTTTTAAATATTATACTCAACTAAAGTGCAAGCAACTCATTCATATATAGAATCGATGTGCTCAGTATTACAGTATGTCTATTGCATCTTTTGATCTTTCATCAGTTCTTGTTTGTTTAACATCCATGAATTTGTATTTTTCATTCATGTTTAGCAAAATATTAAGAGTTTTTTAGATTATACATGGGAATAGATTATTGTACTATATTAATAAAGTGGCATATGAAATGTTGAAAGTATAAATGAAAGGTTAAATAATATTGAAAGTATAAATGGAAGTTTAAATTAGCTGGAATGCTGCCTTGAATGGATTAAAACTAGAATGCCGATATTTATGGAATGTTTCCACACGCATATAAGGTGAAATTGTCTACAACGCTGTATTGAAAGGGTTGAAATACAATGGTTGTAACAATGAAATGGTTGAAAATATTTATGGAATGGTTTAAATTCCACAAGCCATTCTTTACAAAAATGCAAAGACTAGATATAAATTACAAGAGAATATAAAATCAACACGTCATTCCCTTAAAAATCGTGAAGATGGCAAATATATGCAGCCATTTGCACAAAATTTCTGATGTAGCAAAGCAATGATAGAATAAATAAATGTCGCCGTTTGCTATGACCCAAAAATAATTCATGGATAAATAATACATATTGTTTGAATGTTTATTTTACTTAATTGTTTGAAGATAAAGAATACATGGCATGTTATCAATTTTCGTAATTTTATTTTGATATTTTTACATTTTATATTGAACGTTATACAAAATATTTATTACAATATCACATATTATTATTTATCTTCTGTTAGGTATTTTTCATAACCTTAATTATCTTCCGTTAGGCGTTTCCATATTCTTAATTCGTCTAGTTATAACAGATAATGGCATATCATTGCTTTAAGATAGTCATCACACCGAGACACTCGTTCAATCCTTCCATGTATTTCATCCCTTTATATTTCTTTTTCATATTAAAAGACTTTCCAATCTCAACACTCAAAATCATTCCCGTTGAATCATCTTCTTTGGTTTCTCTTACCGTCATTAGATCAACTTGCCATGTCATCATCATCATGGATGTGCTTCATCCTCATGGAGATGATTAATACGTGGGATTTTCTAATAAACGGGAAGCGATCTTGTTATTGCCCGAAAGAGAATCAAGCAGTGTTTTATCATTTTGATTTTTTATGTTTAAGGTTGGAGAAAGAGTTTGAGGATTTTTTTGTATATCAGTTTGAAGATCGCTATTACCATGTTTTTCTTCTAATTAGATGATACTTTCATTGCCCTTTAAATAGATGATACTTGTAATTTTAGTTGATTTGAAAAGTAGCTACCTTAAGCATATGTGTTTTGTGATTAGGTCTGTAGTATCTGAAATAATAATCACTCCTATAATTTGTTGTGTTACTGTAGAATTGATGATCTTAGTTCTCTAGTAAGAATTTTAGCTATATCATTCATGAATCACTCGTTTGTGGCCATCAAGTACTGCTGATGTGTTGTGATTATGAAGGTTCAATATTTTAATACATAAGATAGCATAAAAAATACTAGCAACATCATTATGACATTGTTAATATAGGTTGCTGAAAATTTCCTTGAAAACAATATTTCGTGTTCGATTCCTTAGTTTAGGATCTCCATCTTCCATCATCAGGATTTTGAAGCCGTTTGGGCTTGTAACCCGGGACATTGTGACATAAAGTTTCCCATGGTTGAACACTGGATTAGGAAAATAGATCCCCACATAATTAAGCGACTGTCTTTGGCTCTTGTTTATAGTTATTGCATAACATGATTTGATAGGAAATTGCCGCCGCTTCATTATAAAGGGCCATTGCGTTTGTGTGGATGTGAGGGTGATCCTCGGTATAAGTATTGTGTCCCCTACGTTTGAGCCAGTAAGGATGTTGGCACGAATCAAAAATTGGCCCATGTCGGTGATAATACGTGAGTTCTATTACATAGGCCCATGCTTGGATTAACATTCCGCAAAAGCATTACAGGCATCTCCTTTTTTAAACTTAAGGCATGAGGTGGCATTCCTAGGAAATTCAAGGGAATTTAGAAACTCGATGGGATATAATAGGTGTTGTCCTTACACACTTCATATGCACTATTGTAGGTGACACATTCACCCGGTAGCTTTTTAAACATATAGGTATTGATTGTATCAGCATCATCATTTGGGGAGTTAAGATGGCGTGTTCCTTTAAATATTCATCCTTACTTCTTCTTGTAGCAAATTCAGGGAAAGTTTGATTCACAATCTATCCTACTAGAGAACTCCACGATTTAATAATGAAATCTTCTGGAATTTCAATCCACATAGCCTCATCTTCGTCTTTTTTTGTAGACAAATTTCCATCGCCCACATCCAAAACCCATTTATTGAACGCTTGTTTCCTAGTATTGACCTCTCCATTTGCAGTATACTCATTGACCCACATGCTGTGAGTAAGGGTGAAAACTTTACAAGATTTACATAGGACTGAGCGGTTTATGCATGCATCAACAATCTCTGGCCTTTTGGCTTTTGGTATGACCGGTAGAATCTGCCTAAAGTCCCCTCCCAACAATACTTTGATCCCTACAAATATTTTGCTCTTTTAATAGCTTTTTTATATCCTATTATATCCCGTAGAGTCTTATCTAATGCTTCGAAAGCATATTTTTGAGTCACTGGTGCTTCATCCCAGATGATCAGGTCGACTTGTTGCATAAGCTCTGCCAAATGAGTGCCTTGTTTGATGCCGCATGTACAATTTTCCAACAACTCGAGGGGTATAATAAATCTGCTATGAGCAGTTCTCCCTCCCGGTAGCAACAAGGACGCATCAATTTAATATTGTACATTATTTGAATTTAATATTCTACGTTAGAGTAAAACTTCTAAGCAAAAATTTACCTGGAGATGCAAATGCAAGTGCAATCTTTCTTTCTTATCTTAACCTTGATATTATAGTTTTGTATAAGAAAATCTTCTCGGTTCTTCCAGGTCCATACACGAAGAAGAATTAGCCTTTTTCATTGTAAACAGAGTCTAGCACTTCTTCATAGATTAAGCGTTGGTCGGGGTTCAATAGTCCATGAAGCTGTTCATGTTCAATCTTGCTTTGTTTGATATCAGAGTTGAGTGCTTCTCTAATCAAGCGATTATCCATATGTGTTAATGATTGGAGTATTTTTGTACTTCTTATTTTAGGAAAAACAAGAAAATACAAATCGTCAAGTATTAATTGATACGATTTAGGAAAACCGTAAAGATCGACAAATGAGAGTTCGTTCTCGGCGTAGGTGTGTATATGTGAGCTAATAATATAAAATCAAGTTTGGATTAGTGTCGTTTTTGGGTTTGTAGAGAGAAAATCAAAATACGAGTTAAACTACACTATGACGTAAAACGATGACGTAATTACGTAAAACGCGACGAAATTAAAAATTAAACCTAAAAATTAATTAAAAATTAAAACTAAGTTTAAAATAATAAAAATAAGAATAAAAATTCAATAAATAAATTTTAAAACCTTTTATTAATTAAATATTCAATTTTAAATGCTAATTAAAACCCAAAAATTAAATATAATTAACAAAAAGCCCAAAAAATTATTTTATCAAACAAATATCTCACTTATATTATTTAAACACTAAAAAGTATTTTTCCTAAATTTTTAAAACTATTTTTTATTATTAAAACACTAAAAACACTTTTTAAACTAAAATAATGATAAAAATAAAATAATGCTAAAACTAGTTTTACTTTTTCAAAAATCCTATTTTATATTACTAAACATTAGAAAAATATAAAAAGTTGAAAAAAGTAAATTTTTTCACTAAAAGACAAAACAGTTTGAATAAAAACCTAATTAAACTTAAATTAAATTCTAGAAAATAATAAAATAAGGTAAACAGTAAACTTTTTTTAATTAAAAATCTTAAAATATTAAACTTAAACTATGAAAATTTGAAAAACTTAAAAATATTAACTTTTTGCACTAAACAACAAAAAACAGATTAAATAAAAACCAATTAAAACTAAATTAATGCTGAAAATATGAAAATGAACAGTAAAATGAAAATAAACTCTGTGAAAATCTTAAAATAAATTACTTAAACAGGGAAAAATGAAAAATCTGGAAAAACCTTAAAAATTACCACTACAGAAAAAAATAGGCAAACATTAATGTTGACAGGTGTGGGACCTTTTGTTTTTAGTGCAGCAGTGGGAAAGACAATACCAGCAGTGGGTAGATCTTCCCACTTCTCTATATCAGAAAAACAAATTTGGTCCTTTTGAGGCTTGTTTCTTGGTTTTACTCGGAACAAAGGGCACCCCTACACTCAGTTGAGTGCAGGGAGTCAATATAAACAAGAAAAATAACAAGTCCAAGCAAGAAAATCACACAGACAAGCAATTTTAAGTTACTGTATTGGTTATAGGGTCTGTTGGGTTTGACTGAACTGTTTGGTCTATAGTTGAGATTCAATCCACCAAATCTTTCACACAACACTTCCAAATCCCAAATAAACTATCAACAACCCTAAATTAATTGATTAACTAACAGATTACAAGATTTGGACTTATAATCTACTAAAACAAGCTAGTTCTCCCCTACTGATTTTACTTTACTGTTTTTAACCAAATAACCAAGCAAAATCTGATTTTATACTACTAACTTGAAATGAACTACCAACTTACCCTACTTTACCTGTTTAAAGTGTGTTTAGGCTGATTTAATAAGATCTAGTGTTACCCAAACCCCCTATATCAATAAACCCAAACACCCCTATAAATCTGCTAATAAAAATTTAACAAAGATTTTTAGACCAAATCTATACCAACTTGTCCTAAATCTATCTAATCATTAAGCTATCATGCACCAACACCAAATAAACAGAAAAGCACTAAGATTAAGCAGTGTAATCAAAAATAACATATATACATAAAACTTTAATATTAAAAGAAGGTTCAAGCCTATACCTGGCTGATGCCTTTCCTTGAACCTTGTGAGCCTATGTGAATGTGTAGAGAGCCCTTGCTGGGGTCCTACAACAGGACCAAGGGTACATATATCTTCAACATGCAAAATGGAAAGAAAATTGAATATAGAGTCTTGTTTTGAAACCCTGCACAACACAAGCAAACTACCAAGAGCACTACAAGTGTCAAAGTTTGATCAATACTTGATTGTCAGTCAAGTATTGATAAGCTTTGACACAGTAAGTAACAAGTAACAACAAATATGATTTTTGAAAACTTTTTGGAACCAAATTTGGAAAATCACTTGAAAAACAAAGATAATGAATCCGAATTTTAAACTGATAAAAGATTGAACAAGAAAATAACAAAAGCCTCAAGCTTTTATATATGATTGGTTTGTCAGACCAAGTATATACATTAATCTTGAAACCTTTCGATCTCAAAACAGGTTTTTTTATGCCAAAACTTATGAAACAAAAACTTTTTTGATAAACTAAAATAAATAAACAGATTTAAACTAGAAAGCAGAAAAAATGGGACATAGATATTTCACTTACAAGGTTTTATAATCACTTTGACTATTAAAAAAGTTTACAAATGAAAAATCTGGAAAAATGAAAATGGGACACAAGTCGTCCCATTTATACAACTGATTAGAACATTCTAGTCTATGAAAACCCTAGCAACTAAAAATCCCAAATTGCCCTTGAGTCTTGGTCAATCTTGCCATCTTGTGATAGTCCTTGGTGTTTCCAGTTGGATTGGTGCATCTTGGACGTTTATTTTGAGTCGAGGACACGTATTTCATCAAAGCCATCCATTTGGTCAGGTTTTGGGGGTTTGGGGAAAGTCATGGGTGCAGGGGTGGTCCACAGGGGTCACATGGGAGTGTTGGGAGGGCTTAAGTTGAGTGGGGTTTGGATGAGAGGGACCTTAATCATGGATCTGGATGTAATTGGGGAATATCCCTTTGATTTAAAGTATTTAGGGTTTTAGGGTTTATGTGGGAGAGGATGAGTAAACAGGGCTGTTTGATTGTATTAGAGTTTTAAACTCGTGTTTACCTCCCAAAATTTGTATAAACATATTAATTAATAATCTGATTATTTAAAATGTGGGTGGAAATGTGATGTGGAGGCTGGGTGGTGATATGGAGACGTATGGTTGGAGGATGGGTGATAGTGGTGAGGTGGCAAGAGGTAATAGGGTGAGAGGAGTATGGTTGTTTGATGGAAATGGCCCCTCAATTCTCATTCCTTTGTCACTTCCTATTTGACAATACAAAAATCAGATTCCCCTTTGTATGTAAGTTTTTGTTTCCATAATTTGGCCACCAAAACTTTCATAAACTTGTTCTAAGGACCATAAATGCAAATTTGACCTTCTTCAAGGGGTTCTTTTGTCATGTATTCAAACTTGGAGGGTTAATCTTATACAAATGAATTCTCCAATGGCCTTTCTTGCCAAATCTTCAAAGATGAAGGACCAAAGTTGACAATCTTCAAAACTTCAAGGGTATTTTTGGAAATTCATTGTTCGGGTCCGGTTCTTTGTGCGACTTAGTTTCCCGTGTTCGTTTTTGCTTGATTCTTGTGATCTTTTGTTGATTTCATGATATCCGTACCTAAAATACACAATGAACAAACACAAGCATATTTTGGGGTAATTTAATGATAATTTTAAGCGTTTTAAGCCCGATTTGGACGATGAGACTATGTATAATTGCAGTCTCATTACTCCCCCATACTAAACTGTAGAAACTAGAGGGGGGGTTGAATAGTTTATCTTCAATTAGTCTCCTAATTTAAATTACTTTGAATTAAGTGTGTATCAAAACTATCTTTTACTTGAAGCTAAGTTGCATAATAATTAGGTTCAATTCAAATGCATTAGCAATGTTCTTGTTGAACCTTTATTATAATACCTGTACTTTTATCAGTATTTTGTATGCTTGCTTGTGGGTTAGTGATATCTTTGTGAGAACCGTGTTGGGGTTCACCTTGAACCTTTTTTGTGCTAGAGGGAAATATCTTTCCTGTAGGAACCCACCTAAGACCAATTGTTTTAAAGGTTCTACCCGTTGGTATCCACCTAAGACAGGATCTAGGAGTCATAGGTTTCTCATGCACAGCAGAAGACTTAGTTGGAGAAAACCTATTTCCTTTAGGGTTCCATCTTTGAGGTGCTCTAGCTTTTTGGTTCACCTTGTTCAGGACTTTAGTGATACAATCCTCATGAATGGCATTAAACACGCATTTGTTACATTTCGTGCAAACAAAGTGCTTAGCATCTGAGAAGGCTCTAGAGTTCCTAGGATTGGCAGAATTGTGCACATCATAGAAGGGTCTAGAATTCCTAGATGTGTGATTATCGCTCCTAGGTTGTGGTTTTGTCCTATCTCTTGCTTGTGTCTTGTTTTTAGCATCCTCTAGATAGCTTTTATGACCCGTGTCATTTGAACTACGCCTAGGCATGTTCTTGGAGCTAGATCTATAGTTGCTTGAAGCATTCGTGTGATCGGGTTTTGCAGAAGCAGTTTGTCTTAAGGTCGGTCTAGATTGTAGAGTGACTGGTTTAGGCAACTTGCTATGTACGTCAACTTGGGATGCAAACCTCGGATTCGACATTTTGAGTCGTTCAGATTTAAACGCATTCGGTTGTCTAGCAACTGAGCGATTTCTGAATGATTGAGAAGGAGGTTTCCCCAAGACTGACTATTTTGGTAACATAGTATCCACACTATTTCCTTTTATCTTCCGTAATTCGTTTGTCACCGCTGTCAGTGCAAAAACCTTTTCCTGAATCTGAGCCTTTAATTGCTCATTTTGTAGAAGTAATTGAGCAACGCGTTGTTCTAACTTAATGTTCATATTATCAAATATGGCGTTATCAACATTCGTATCATTACTTTCTACAGTGTCGATAGGTTGCACAGATAATTCAGTTAATGAAGCAGGCGGAGGACTTGGATTTTGAGAAGCCAACTTTGATTCTAACAAATTTATTTGTTTCACAAAATGTTCTTTTTCCGCGTTGAAATCTTGAATCTTACGATCCAATTTTTGTTCAAGAACAACATTTACCTTTTCAAGTTTTTCAAAATAAGCTTCAAATTTGTCATTTTTCTTTGAAAATTCGAGTTTGGCATCCTCAAAATCTTTAGTCTTCTGAGCTAACATACTTTCAAGCTCGTGAATCTTAGAATTAACATCCTGAGAAGTCTCTCCTCCATTAGTACTCGTATCTGATGAATCAGGTGTGGTATTGCTATCAACCTTTTCCACTAGATACGTGTCAAGAATGGGTTCAGATTGCTCAGTATGTTGAGGAATATTGTATTCAGCATTTAAATGTACCATAGCCATTGGCTGATCATCATACATGGGTCTGATATCCGCATCATTGGTTGTTTGATCATTCCCTGAGCTGGTACTGATATGCTGCGTTTCTGATTCTGTCCCGCTGCTCTCTGTATCAACCGAAGAAGCATCTAATGCTTGATCTATATCGACATTGCTCTCTTTCTTCTGCATCAGTCTTTGATTCACCCTTCTTTGAAATTGCCTTTGATGGCGTGTTCTTTCAGCAATTGACTTCTTTATATTACTCATATGTTGAAGAAGTGTCTCTTTGAATGCTTGAAGATCTACGAGTGTATATTTGGTAAAGTATGTGCTTGTGAACTCTCGATCGTTTTTGGATAAGCCACTTGAGTCAATGAATTGCTGGAACTGATTGTTGAGAGCTAAAAGGACCTCCATGGATATAATCTCGTGAAAATCATCTTTGTCAATTTCTTGTTGAAGATGGTCCACATTAAGTAGCATCGTTCTCATGAATGTCTCAACATCTTGACCAAATAGTAGAAAGAATACCCGTTTGAATCCAATTTCAAGACGAGTGCCTTTTAGGTCTTCACTTGAAAGAACTTGAAGGTGTGACTGAAGCAACTTTATGTGTTCCATGCATCTTTCTTTTGCTTTCGACATCTTGTATTTGATTGCATGAACGGTTTTGGTGGAAGAATCCTTGTTAGAAGGTTTACTGATATGAGTCTCAGTATTTGTCTTAACCTCTGGATTCTGCATCTTCTCTTTATTCATCTCAGTCATGGACGTTGTTGGTGTTGAATCCACGAAGATGTCCATTGAACGGATGTCTCGAAGAGGATATGATGTGTATGGATTACGGATCTTAGTGGATGTGTTGTGATTTGATTGTGGTTGAAATTCCGAAAAATCTGATTTTTTTTCTCAGTCCGACAATAAATTCCTCAGTCCGACAAAACGGTAAACCGAAAAAATTTTGAATCACCAAATTTTGAAATCGAGTTAGAAATAGCCAAAAACTAGTAGGGAAAAAATTTGAAAAATGAAATTTTTTGACAAAAATAAAACCTAAAATTGGCCTAAAAATTTGAATTTTGGTCCGAAAATTCGAATTTTTGGTCGAAAAATTTATCGCTTCGCCAAAATTTGAAATTGAAGCTAAAATGGCCTAAAAATGGTCTAGGAAAAAATAAATTTTTCAAAGTTTTCCCGCCAAAAAACTCGTGTAAACTACGTTCCGAAACTAGTCTAGATAGTGGCTAAGTCTAAAAATTACTCAAACAAAATACCCATCGGAATGTCCATCGGAATACTTATCGGAATGCTCAGATCGGAATGTCAAATCGGAATGTCCAATCGGAATGTTCAGATCGGAATGTTCTATCGCAATGCACTGTCGCAATGTCCAGATCGGAATGTTCTGTCGGAATGTGGCTGTCGGAATGTTCAGATCGCAATATGCTGTCGCATTGTTAGATCGGAATGTGGCTGAGACAAATTGGACAGAGTAACGACTTAAAGAACCCTTAAAACCCGTCGGAATCCCAGATCGCAATGCACGATCGGAATATCCAGATCGGAATAAGGTATCGCAATACAGTGATCGCAAAGTAGAATCCTAAGATTATTGCGATCAAATCCCCCACAATTGTACTGATGGTGACACTTGCTTGAATTTCGTAATGAAGAAAAACAAGAAATTTCGCAACTTTTGATCCAAAAAAAAATTTGTGTTTTAGCCAAAACCAAGATACCCAAATCACTGCTACAAGTAAGTATATGATTTGTATCAAGAAAAGACCATAAAAACACAAAAAGAAAGATGGGACGTGAGATATGGATCAAAGAAGCCACGAAAAATCAAGAACACTACACACGAATCTTTAATCACCTATCCACTATAGGCTCTTGATACCAAATGTTGTTCCCATTTAATCCATAACACAAGATTCTTAGAGAGAGAAAGAGAAGAAAAGTAGAAAGAGAAAGTAGAGAGAGAAGTGGAAGGTTTACACTAAAACTATGTGTTTTATGAAATGAACCAACACCCTCTTCCACACATGGAAGAGGGTTTATATACCCTTGGCCTTTTGGGCCGTGGGCTTTGTTTCCTTGGGCCGGGCTTGGCTTTGCTTTGGGCTTACGCCCCTAACTTATACAATATTAGTTTAAAAGCCAAGCCCGGTTTTCCCGATTAACCTATTACAATACAAGACCTTTTAACGACTAAGATGACCTATTACATTCTTGTTCGACTATATAAATATAGGGCTAACAGTAAAGAGTAAGGAAAGAGACAACCTAGTGACAAGACACCAAGATTTATAGTGGTTCGACAACGAGGCTCTATCCTCGTTTCTAATCCACTCCTCGAGTACACCTACTCGAGATTTCCACTATATCCACAAGCTCCCTTCTTGGCGGAGAAAGCCTTACATCGTCGCTTACATTATTTTCCGACACTAAGCTAAATGTCGAGACCTAATCATTAGCTAGGACCAATCTACACAACGTTGCCTACTTCACAATTTAACGACACAAGGCTAGATGTCGAGTTCTAATCTCAAGGTAGAACCAATCTTCACGACGTTGCCTACTTCACCATTTAACGACACAAGGCTAGATGTCGAGTTCTAATCCAAAGCTAGAACCAATCTTCACGACTCTTCACTTTGAAGCTAAGTGAGAACTTCACACAACACAACTACTAATCAGTTTCAAGTTTAGTGAGAACTCACAAGACACAACCACATCACTTTATCGTTTAGTGAGAACTACTACACAAATCTATTTCAACTCAAATAGACATATCCAAGTACACACATGTAGCTTGGATCTATACAACACAAATCCAAGCAAACACATATGCAATGGATGTACACAACAAATCCAAGTATTCACAAATAGCTTGGATGAACACAACTAGTCCAAGTATTTCATAAATACAAATGGATCAACAAAAATAAAAAGGCTAACATGATGAACATGACTAATTCATGGATTCATCTTTATCACAACACTAGTAAGTGAGTGATCTTCTCATTGGACAAGGTAAAGGAGGGGATCAAGAGGATAATCATATGTAAACATCCTTAACACTTTAAGTGATCATTTACTAATGATTATGCTATAGAAAAGAGAAAGGGGGCTGAGAAAAACATCCAAGAGGCTTGTTGGAAAATGAGATTTGATCCACTATTTATAGAAGACAAAGTCCAACGGCTAGTTGGGCGCGGATCCTTATCTAGCCGACGGTTCCATATCTCTAAGGAACCGCCTAGCTATTTAAGGTACCGCCCAGTAGAGTCCGCTCCCTTTTTTGTCTTTTAGTGGGGTAGGAATATCTGAGGTTTTTTAAGCCTTCAAAGGATATTCTTATGGCATATGGAATATGCCATTTTCAAATTTACATTTTCCATTTTAATAAAACATTTTCTTAAAAAGAAAGTTTATTAAAAAATCTTTTGTCATAGTCACAAAAGTGAGTTTTAAGGATAATCACTTTGATGATCACTAAGTATGATTAAGAAAAGTTAGTGATATGATTATTACCTTGATGATAGTGTTAGTTAAATAATTCGTTTTGTGTTTTATACTAAATGTGTTGTATAGTTTATTGTGATCAAAACTAAGAAAGATTAGTAAACACTAATAATGTTTTTAGGCATCACTTGCATTAACAATCTCCCCCTTTTTGATTACGACAAACTATAAACTCATATACTTAGAAACACAAAATATCAAATTATTAACGAGTTTATCACTATCATTTCTCCCCCTTTGTCGTAGCAAAAAGGTAAGCACAAGTCTTTGAAGATATCCGGACTTTGCTAGTAGCTCCCCCTTGGTGGTTGCTCCCCCTAGCTTTGGGCACCAAGTGAATGAGCTAAGGTGACATGCTACACAAAGGTTAGTAGAAAGGAAAGAAACACCAATGTATATATGATCACTACCTACTAAATAACTTGAGAGGGAGAAGGATAAGAAATCTCAAATTAGAAGCAAGTATTTGCTAAGTATGTCCAAAAAGGTAAATGACAAAATCAAGGTTCAATTGGCGGAATGTAGATAGAAAGGAAACAACCAACCAATGAAGATGATAAATTTGTCAAGGGGTTAAAATTTAGAATTGATGGAATCACCCATAAACAATTGTAAATATTAACCACGATCAACTCAACAGGAAGAGAGAAACATCAAATAAAGAAAACAAACACAACACAAAGATTTCATATTACATAAATATGAAAAAGATAAACAGAGTAGATAGTCATACACACAATATGAGTATCTAAAGCAAAAGATGTGGAAAATAAACCACAAAGCATAAGTTAGTCTAATAGTGATAATTTTTCAAGATTGCTTAAAAACACTAATTACTCTAAAACAACTAAAGTTTTATTGACTCCAAGGGAGTGTAGCCCTTTAGTTGGAAAAATAAGACGACGATGCATCATTCGAAGTTTTGTCCACGGGAACGAAAACTTTGAGAGGAGGTCGAGTGAGGAGGAATTCAAGAAAATTTAACTTCTTATACACATGAGCAAGTTCAATTTGTTGAAATCGACAACAAGCACACGAGGATCCATGATGAAATACAAATTCGGTTGATGGGGGAAGGCCATCACACCTAGGGTTTGGTGGTGGTGAGGAGAGTGGGTAGGTAATGTTTTCACAATGCCTTATGAGGTTTGGGAAGGTTGAAAGATCATTGAGTTGAGGGGTGTCAAAGGGTTTTGGTGGTGGGGGGAGATTCTCCTTTTCTCCGGTGATGGGGTTAATGGAGTAGGTCTCATTCCAATACTTGATTGGAGAGAAGGTGGGGTTCTTGGGTGGTTTGGATGAAGAGGGTTCATTTTTCTTGATCCAAATAGGTTTAATCGAGATTTTCAGTTTCTTGGAAAGCCTGGATGAGGAAGCTTTGGGTGAGGAGGTTTGTGACAAAGAAATGTCAAGGTTATGAAAGGGAGAGTTAGGCATTGTTGAGGTGTGAGAATGAAATCTCAAGGTGGGGGTATAAGAAGAAAGTATACAAGGCAAAGGTTTGAAAATCAAATGTAAAGTGTCAAGGAATGTTTAGCCAAATTGAGTAAACATGGAATCTTGACTGGGAATAGGGTGATGAAGAAAGACCAAAAACGAGCCATAAAATGGCTTTCTGTCCGCGGTACCTTATAGGGACCGACGGTTCCTTATCACTTAAGGAACCGCGCATCTTTAAGGAACCGCGTGCAGTGGACTAGAAACCTAGATTTTCTAGGGTTTTGAGAAAAACTAAGACTTTTTCAAAAAATTGCAAATCTTAGAATTTTACCTCTATTAGCACTAAATTTTGCTAGGGTTGCATAAAAGCAACACATTCACCAAGAATGTCTTGACAATGGGTGACAAAATTTTGGATAACATTTTGAACCAATTTTAGTCAAGTTTTAGAGGTTGTGATAGATTTAGGTTCAATTTTAATTTGGAATTAAAGTTGATTAATGTCCACATAAAGATAAAAGCACACAATGCTAAGTCCATATTTCATTCTCATAAAACACTCATGAAAGAGATACATAAATAAAATAAAGAAAAACAATAACTATCTAAAAGCAAAACTAGATTAAAAACTAGGTCTTGATTAGAAGTCTTCCTTAGCTTGGTTTAAAAAAAACTTATTAGGGAAAATCATCATTTATCTCCTAGGAGGATGATTGGCAAAGAGGCTCAACAAAAAGCTTTGCAACTCTATGTGAGCCCCAATCATCTCCATTCTTAGGATATCAATGAGATAGAAGTTGTTGAGGAAACAAGGGCAATTAGTGCCATTGTGCATGAAATACCCATAAAAGCTAGGATCACCCAAGTTTGGAGTGTTTGAGTGAGGAGGAGGTGGAGGAGGAATGTTCTCCAAGGGTGATGAGGGTGAGTGTGGAGGCATGCTCTCCAAGGATGAAAAAGGTGAGTTTGGAGGGGTAAATGGTGAAGTCATCAAGATATCATCGAAGTCATTCACAATGGGAATGCTTTGGATGGGTTGTGGTTGGGTAGTCACATCCAAGAGATTACTTGGAGTAAAGGGTGAGGAAAGATCATTCATCCTAGATTAGAATGAAGAGGAGGTAGAACCATGAGAATGGTTGGTTCAATGGGTTGATGAAGTCTTGCATGGAGCAAGAGGTGGTGAGTTTGATGAAGAAATAAGAATTGGGACAATCTCATTCTTGGGAGTGTGAAAGGGTGGGGAGTTAGGTTTAGCCATCTTAATCTTAATTTTAAGATTTTTCTTTGTGGTGGAGGTTTTGGATGAGTTTGAGCTTCTTGTAGAAACCATGGTTGAAATGAAAGGTTTAAGGTTTAAGGAAGAATGGTTTGATGTGTGAAGAACATGGCTAACAAGGTGGGTTTAAAAGGGTGAAGGGATGAACCAAACTAGTAATGGGTTAAAAACATTTTATGTGAACAATGAATTTAGCTAACCTAGTTTAGGAAATGTGCAGGTTTTTGCAAAGAATCAAGCAAGGTTTACACAGATTAAGGAAAATAGTGTAAAGCAAAGATTCTGCCGGACACAGTAGCCGGCGGTTCCTTATCTAAGGGCGGCGGTTCCTTATCAATAAGGTACCGCGGGTCGATAAGGAACCGCGACCAGTGGTGTTCAAAAATGGTACTTTCTCAAACTTTGGTTAGCCCAGATTTTTACCAAAGGATTTTCAAGCCAAAGTTAACTACTGACCAAAATCTAGGAAGCTAACTAACACATAGGATGCACAAAGCTATGTAAATCATAATCACAATGGCAAGCATTTAGGATAAACAATAAATAATCCAAACAAGTAGAATTTAGTTAATACACATCCAAGATAAAAATTGTTTAACATTACATGTTTACCAACATGTATTCTTTGAAAACACTTCAAAGTCTTCACCTTCTTTTCTTGCCCAATCCCTTGATCATATTCCCCAAATACTTGAATCCCTTCCTTGACTCAACCCGATGTTCATGCAATTCACCTCGAGTCCTAAGATTTTCACGGTAGAGATGCTCCATGTTGAAATCTTCCGGTACTTCACTAGAAGAGTAATGAGGTGGGGGAGCTAAGTCTTCAAGTCCATCCACGAGTGAGTTTGAGGATGGATGGGAATTACTCGAAGAGTTGAAGTGAGAACTAGAACCTATGACATCACCATCACTTGTTGGCATATAGGTGTCCTCATCATCCATCTCTTGATGATCGGATTTTCTCGAACCTCGATCACTTCTAGGCTTTCTTGCATATACCTCTTGAATAGGCAACATAACCCGATGAACCGGGTGAAAGCGAGAAAGGTCGAGGTGGGGAAAGTCATGAGCAACCCTTTTGAAAAGGCGAGTAAGAAGCATAACATAGGGAAGGTTTGTTTTGGGCTTTGAAAGGGCATAATTTATTCGTCGAGCGATATAGAATGCCAAATTGTACTTGGTTGATGTAAAGATGCAACTCAACATATGCACCATACAAGCCGGGATATGATCTCGGTTTCCACCAAGACAAAATACATTCTCTCTAAGGATTTTTGCCCACTGGACCATAAAATACTTAAGGTCGCTAGAGAGCACTTCATAGCGATTCACATTTCGCACATTTGAATGAAGGCTTCTCACAACGTTTCCATCACGCTCTTTCGAAATGATGTCAAGGATAAACTCCGGATGAATTTCGGTGTGGTCATTTGGAGGTTTATCATAGGATTCCAAGAGAGCATCAAGTCTCCATTTATCCGTAAAACGACAAGTGCCTTCATATGGCACACCAAGAATTTCACCAAAGTTTTCGAGAGAGTATTGAATCATTTGATCATTCAACAAGAATCGAATGAAGATTTCTCCATTGTATTCAAACATGGGGTAAGTGCTAAAGAATTCTAGAAGAAACAAGGGGTAAATATCTTCTTCTATGTTGAGCAAGCAATCAAACCCCGAAAGCTCAAACATAGATTGGATATAGTCATAACCCATTATTCCCTCGTCAACGACTCTACCCTCATGGAAACAACTAGTAGAAAGGGATGGAAAGGAGTTTCGAAGTTGAGTGGAAGCATAGGTTTGGGAAAGGTTTGGCATGTATTCTCTAGTGAGTTGATGATCCTTTTCGTATTGTGAACGCATGATTAGTACCTAAATAAACACAAGAAAATATTTTTCCAATCACTCATATGAAAAATAAAATCAAAACTCAAAAATATGAGAATGTGTTATATCAATTTCTTGACAAACAAAGGATTGAATCCATATCATTCTCATGCTCACAATGTATCTATTCCATTATTAACCAAGAACATATGACCTATGTTAGATCAACAATGGATTAGAACATTGGTTTTTCAAAACAAGGTTTTTAGGTAAGCATTAACAATGCAACTACCTATTTGTTCATGGGTTCATCTCAATTCCATCTTTTAACCAAAATCATTTAGCCAAAATTCGGATTTGTTCTACAAGTGGGTTTTAGTGAAATCTTAATGAATATGAACCTAAGGAATCATAGTAAAATAACCATGTCAACCCATATTCCTATTAAGGTTCTAATTCAATTTCAATTTTAAAAATCCCCAATTATGAAAGGATGAACCCTAGAGCAAAATAGATGAAACTGACAGAAAGTACTTACAATTAATTGATGTTAGATGAAGGATGAGTGAAACCCACAACTTGGAATCAATTAATTTGAGTGATTGAAGATTTTTGAAGCTTTAACAATGGCGGAAAAGGTGAAACCCGTCGGTGTATGTTTTTGGGAGAGAGAGGGTTTGGTTTGAAAAAAGGTTATTTTAATAAAACTAGCGCTCTGACAAACTTTACTGCTCGCGGTACCTTATCGATAAGGAACCGCGGGTTTGAGCCGCCAGAGATAAAGAACCGCCTGCAGAGGCTGGTTTTTATCAATGAAACACGCCAAAGTTTTGAAAACCAAGTTTTCTAAAATACTTAAAAATATATCTTAAACCTTTTAGAATATCATTGGATCATCATAACACTAAGCAGTATGCCTTAATGAAGGATTACGAGTTGAGTCGAGATCGAAAAGAACCGAAACGGACAAACGACTACTCGTAGCAAAAAGGCAAAGTGGAGAGAAGTCAATGGAAGTGAATCAAGACTAAGATCAATGGTTAAGGGATTAATGACAATCTTCAAATCATGGAGACGAAGAGCTTGTGTCATATATAGTGGTTTAAGACGTGCCTTTCCGGCGAAACGTTAAACGGCTTTGGTAATGAATAAACACAAAGCAGTTATTCATGTATAGACTAAGATCACTTTCAATAATAGTCTTAGTCTAAACCAAAATATGAGCAAGGTATTGATTCACTTTCTCTCCCATAAAGGGCCTACTAACCGTATGGGTGCAAACCATGGAAATCATGCTTGATACTTTAAGCTACTACTAACTCACTCTACATCACCATAGTGAGTCAAGTATCCAAGCAATGAAGGTTTGAGAGGATAAAAGAAAAGAGTCACAAACCACAAACAAATTTCAAGGCAAGGATGCCAAGAACAAGCACATACTTAAGTAATGATCAAAAGAATGATCAAAGGGCGTGTGGAAGAACGGAAGCGTACCTTGGCCACAAAGAGCAATCCATCAAGGAATCAATGCAATGCCCAACAAAGACTATGATAAATACTAAGTCTCCAAGGACTAGTATCATTCCCAATCATCTTGATATCATCATTCAAGGATGTTGAAGATCAATGAAGATGAGTCTCTACAAGTGCAAGTAACTCAATCCACAACCAATTAAATGCTTGATCTTCATAAGTACCTAAACAAAGCAAGATGCAAACTAGTAGATACATTTCAAGAGTAGATCTAAAATGCATAAGGGCTACTAATCTAAGAGGGATGCAATATTACCAATTAAAAGACCTATTTTCAAAAAAAGATAGTTTTAACCAAAGAGAAACTTTAGTACAACTTGACCTTCTAATTTGAGGAGACAATGGATCGATCCAAGTTTTAAAGTACAATATACTTCAAAGATCTTGAATGACCATCGCTCTGACACCAATTGTAGAAACTAGAAGGGGGGGTGAATAGTTTCTTTTCAATTAGTCACCTAATTTAAATTACTTTGAATTAAGTGTGTATCAAAACTATCTTTTACTTGAAGCTAAGTTGCATAATGATTAGGTTCAATTCAAATGCATTAGCAATGGTAATAGGTAAGTATAATGATAATGAAATAAGTAAAGAGTAAGGAACGAGACAACCTAGTGACAAGACACCAAAATTTATAGTGGTTCGACAACGAGGCTCTATCCTCGTTTCTACTCCACTCCTTGAGTACACCTACTCGAGATTTCCACTATATCCACAAGCTCCCTTCTTGGCGGAGAAAGCCTTACATCGTCGCTTACATTATTTTCCGACACTAAGCTAAATGTCGAGACCTAATCATTAGCTAGGACCAATCTACACAACGTTGCCTACTTCACAATTTAACGACATAAGGCTAGATGTCGAGTTCTAATCTCAAGGTAGAACCAATCTTCACGACGTTGCCTACTTCACCATTTAACGACACAAGGCTAGATGTCGAGTTCTAATCCAAAGCTAGAACCAATCTTCACGACTCTTCACTTTGAAGCTAAGTGAGAACTTCACACAACACAACTACTAATCACTTTCAAGTTTAGTGAGAACTCACAAGACACAACCACATCACTTTATAGTTTAGTTAGAACTACTACACAAATCTATTACAACTCAACTAGACATATCCAAGTACACATATGTAGCTTGGATCTACACAACACAAATCCAAGCAAACACATATGCAATGGATGTACACAACAAATCCAAGTATTCACAAATAGCTTGGATGAACACAACTAGTCCAAGTATTTCATGGATCAACAAAAATAAAAAGCTAACATGATGAACATGATGAACATGACTAATTCATGGATTCATCTTTATCACAACACTAGTAAGTGAGTGATCTTCTCATTGGACAAGGTAAAGGAGGGGATCAAGAGGATAACCATATGTAAACATCCTTAACACTTTAAGTGATCATTTACTAATGATTATGCTATAGAAAAGAGAAAGAGGGTTGAGAAAAACGACCAAGAGGCTTGTTGGAAATGAGATTTGGTCCACTATTTATAGAAGACAAAGTCCAACGGCTAGCTGGGCGCGGATCCTTACCTAGCCGACGATTCCATATCGCTAAGGAACCGCCTAGCTATTTAAGGTACCGCCCAGTAGAGTCCGCTCCCTTTTTTGTCTTTTAGTGGGGTAGGAATATATGAGGTTTTTAAGCCTTCAAAGGATATTCTTATGGCATATGGAATATGCCATTTTCAAATTTACATTTTCCATTTTAATAAAACATTTTCTTAAAAGGAAAGTTTATTAAAAAATCTTTTGTCATATTCACAAAAGTGAGTTTTAAGGATAATCACTTTGATGATCACTAAGTATGATTAAGAAAAGTTAGTGATATGATTATTACCTTGATGATAGTGTTAGTTAAATAATTCGTTTTGTGTTTTATACTAAGAAAGATTAGTTAACACTAATAATGTTTTTAGGCATCACTTGCATTAACACTAAGCCATTGTCTTGTCCCCATGCAATGCTAGAATTAAGTATCATATCACTTCCAAATTTCATTTTTATGTGAAATTTTTTGAATCGTAAACTTAAATAAACTACTACACGCGTTTTAGACATAATGTATTGTTTTCATTACGATTAAGGGACTTTTAGGGTCAAAGAATAAGAACACGTGAATGCCTCATAGAGATAAGTTCGCCATCCTCTATTTTCACTCCATTCCATGCTAAGCGTGAAACGAGATCATTGTTATTATAAGTTAGCAACACAATCATTACTCATGAGTGTTAATTATGTACCTAGACTCCCTTATTCCTAATTGGTATCTCTTATATTTTATTTTGTCTTAATGATCACGAGGATACATCATTGACTTATTTTGATATTTTATTAAGGCCGAAAATTAAATAGCACGATTTAATCGATAGTTAGCTAAATTACACGATCTTTTAAAACGGCTTCTCGTAATCTCCTTAAGTTCATATCTTGGCATAACTCGTTTCACGATTTGAGACCTTTCTCGGACCGATATTTGGCATGTACTTCGAACTTCAAATCTTGGAAGACATTCTTGAAATTCTTCTCTTCATATATGGAATTTCTTCAAACTTGGACCACGACTTCATCATTTTTCTTCAATCGTCATTTGGGATTTTGATATACAACGATCCGCCTCCTTTTCGGACTTGGATATATTTATCCTCATACCTTGTTAGGGTCTTTTTGGATAGACTTCTCCAAGATCTTTAGGGGAGTATATTGCTTTTCGTCGTGTGTCTCGATCCTTCATATTGATTTTGGAACAATGATACTTCACATCATCTTGGATCTTTAGCAACAAAATGGAGTTCCTCATGCCTTGTTAGGGTCTTTTTGGAACTTTGCCAATCTTCGCATCCCACTTCAATAAGTTATGCCTTGGCTATGAAATTTATTCGAACACGAGCAACTTTTAAACGATCTTGGGCTAGAAGCTAAGTAACCTTTTAAATCGTACGACCTTACTTATTGCATTTATTTTAAACAAAAGCGTGGGGAGAATAAGCTAATAATTACTACACATGAGATCGTGAAAGATTATGTAACTTATACTTAACTCTATCATTTCTCGTCCTCATTTAAGAGACTTAGCCGAAAAAGTTAAGGAATCGAAGCTAAGTGCTGAACACGCACGGTCGAGTAAAAAATTACTCTTATTCTCACCATCGGAAAACCTACATTCATGTCTTAAACACTTACGAAAAACAAGAAAAAAAATTAAAATGTGACCATTTTTTGCCTTATTTTGCATAAAACGATAAACAAAAAGATGAATATTGGATTGCGTGATGACGTAAGCAAGGTGAAGTATCTACTCACCCCCCCTATACTAAAACTAAACATTGTCCTCGATGTTTCAAGTCTAGGGGTGAAACACCCCCATAATAGAGACGAAGTCGAATGCTTAATCTCGAGCATGGAAAGGGTAAAACGAATAACCTAAAATCTGTTTATGAATTATGCTAATAAGATAGACGTTAGAACATAAAAGGATATCATCGGATATCGGAATCTACAAAGGCAACGATCGAAGCTCGAGTGATTCGTAAAACGAACACGAGAGGCTTCAATGATGTCGATGAACCTAATGAATCACAATCACAAACAACCACGGAACAAAGGTTGGAAGAGAACAAGTCCCCTCAATACACTATTAGAAAGCAATAATATTTACAAGGATAAGTATGAGAATCCACCACGAGGCACCTTGTTTTTTTATAACCGAGTCAAAATCTCGACTCGAATCCCTATAAATGTGATCATTTAGGGATAATCATGGTATGGTCATTTTTGGTGGGGCTTACATGATAAACAATGCCCAAAAGTACATGGAGTACTTTAAAAACCCGATAAACGTATACGGGGATCAAAGTTAGCGTCCTCGTTTTCATGGGATAAACGAACCAACGCCACTTCAACACGTGCTAAAAACCCAAAGGGTTCGAAGAAAAGAGATGAGAAGTAGAAAGGTGGGACAATAGGTGGGTCACTAAAACCATGAGCTACTCGAGGTAGACTCACACCAAGCAAATGAATAAGATTTCCATTTATTGCATCGATGGAAGACCGAGATTTCCCTTTACAAGCGATTCCGGGATCGAATATCTCGTCCTCGGTGGAGAAATGTGAGGGAACATAAGGGGCTTACCCCACACTAAAACCACACTCACACTCGTCAAAAGGAGTAGACAAGGTGGTAGCACTCAAAACACGATGTGATGACGGAGTTAGACATGTAGAAAAATCTTTTAAATCAAATTTAAAATCCTTTCCTATTTCATCGTTCAAAAACTCTTTATGAAAACCTGATTTGATGATGTCGAAAATATTTGGCGTTTCCAAGACGATGTTAGGCACACTAAAAATTCTCACATTTAAGTCGCGGTTAGGGGGTGGTGGATTGTATAAGTTCTCAAAACGTTTATCAGCAAAGAACACCGCCCCCTCGGGGTCAACATATTCGTCATCCTCATGATCGTGAATCTCATCGATTTCTTCATCATATATAGGCTTGTCAAACCATGGTTTGACATTACCCTCATTTATGATTTTAGAAACTCTCTCGAAGAGATCACGATCAAGCACGAAACCATCATTCTTTTGTGAGGATCGTTGATAAGTTAGATCCTTACGAATGTGGTAAACGTCATTCTCAAATGAGGAGTGTTTATAAGGTAACTCATCGAGAATGGGACTTGTGTTTATAGTGAGAAATTCATCGATCTCCTTAAAGAATTCTTCATCATCACAATTGTGAAACGAAAGAGGATCGATGATATGGTCGTCAACTTTCTCGAATTCATCATCAAAAATGGGATTATGATGAAAAATAGGTTCGTATACGGAATTCGAGTACGTTGTGAAAGTGTCGTCATTCTCATCATCATAAGAAATTTTCGACATGAGATCGTCCTCTTCATTTGAAGATTTATCAAAGGGTAAATCCTCGAAGATGGATGGCGGATTAGCAAGTATATGCTCGATCTCGGCAAAATCACCATCGTCATCAAAGAAAGTGTCGATGTGAGCAAGTTCTCGAGTGGATTTCTTGAGAGTCACAACCATGGTCTTACAAGCCCTTGGGCTATGCTTAGGTGACATTTCTATGACGAGAGGATCGATGTCGATGAAACCTTTAGCCTCAACGGGTGTTGGGCTAGGGAATGGAGGCACTTCGGTGGAGTTAGAAATTGATGCCTCAAAGACGTGGTCCTTCGAAGGTGGTGAAGACGAGTCCATTTTGTTCATTGTCGTGATGGCACTAACGTCACCCTTCGGAATTGGTTGTTCACTTGTTTCACCGAATAAATCCCAACATGATTTTTCATCCATAAATCTACGAATACCCTTTTGAATTAGGTACACATATTCTTTATCATTAAAATCGCCATCTTTAAAACCGTTCATTTTAATTATTTCAAAACATGCGTCAAGCCTCATATTTTCCGCTAAAGTTAACATTTTGAAATCATTAGAATTTGAAACATCGGGTTTTGCAACCTCGGTTTTATCATGATCATTTGAAACTTGGGATTTATTTGTGAAAAAGTCTATTCGTTCCTCCCCATATCTCATAGTTAATCTCCCCTCGTGGACGTCGATTACGGCTCAAGCCGTCGATAAAAATGGTCGACCTAAAATAATGGGACATTTAGGGTCACACTCGTAATCGAAAATGACGAAATCCGCGGGAAAAACAAACTTTCCAACTCTAACATAGACATCCTCGGTTATCCTAATTGGTATTAAAGGCGTACAATTTGCTAGGTCGATAGTCATGTTTGTGGGGGTAAGTCTAGGCAATCTCATCAATATCCAAAGAGAATAAGGCATTAGATTGATGCTAGCACCTAAATCGGCAAGGGCTAAACATCCCTCAATCTCGGAAAAATCACAAGGTAGTAGAAATTGGCGGGGATCCTCTTCCTTTCTCGGCATTTGCCTTTTGGCTTTTAAGAAGGATCAAAGCACAAGTTTCTTAAAGGGTTACTTTGTTGAGGTCGATGATGCTCTATTTTTGAATCGTGGATGGAATTTGAGGTACACGAGGGTGTGCACTCTTTTCCTTGGTCGCCACGTTCACCCCATCGACTTTAGAACATGAAGGCGTCTTAGAAGTCGAGGGTTGAGAAGAAGGAACAACTCGAAATCCATCAAGGGTAGGGGTAATCACACGACTTATCTCACGAGACGAGGCGGCTTTACATTGTTCCTTCGGATTAGAAACGGTGTCACTAGGTAACGAACTCGATGACGCACCCGAGGCTTTGTTCATAATGGTCGAAAACATCTTTTTAATGTCGATTTGTCCTTGCTCAATCTTCGTGTTTTGATTTTTCAAAGTGTTGGAAAAGTCGTTTTTCAAAGTACCAATTTGTCCCTCTAAACGTCTCATATTAGCCTCATTCGTTTTCATGTATTCTTGAAAATCGTTTGACGAACTATTTTGATTAGCATTAAAGTTCCCTTGGTTTTGGTTACTTCTTTGAAAATTTCCTTGATTACCACTTGAAAAATTGTTTCCTTGATTGTTGTTGTTTGAAAAATTCGAGTTTTGATTGTTGTTATTATCTTGATTTTGCCAACTCAAATTATGACCTTGGTTATAACCTCCTTGATTACCATGATTATTTCCTTGAAAATTGTTACGGTTTTGATTAAAATTGTTGCCTTGGTTATAATTTCCTTTTGATGGGCCCGCGTTGTTTTGATTTTGAAAATTGTTGTTTAACGCGTTAACAATCGACGTTTGGCCAACCGTAGCCGCACACTCGTAATGATTATGAGGTCCAACACACAACGTACACGAAGCCTCAACCGCTTTCACCGTAGCGGGAGCGTCTTTCTTTTGCATCTCAATGAGAAAAGACGTGAACACATTCGTCAACTTATCGACTTTCACATCAACCCTCTCAATGTCGCGATTAGAATTACTAACATTGGCGACATTCGCAACACTCGGTGTGTTGCGGAGTTGGTAAACCTTGGACCTATTCTCGATAATCATTAATGTATCTTTCGGAGTTTTACACAAAAAATTGCCACCGGCGGCGGAATTCGACGAATCTTGTTCTTGAAAACTAAGACCGTTGTAAAACGTATCGATTTGGTGCAACTCGGAAAATCCATGGTGAGGACATTGCCTAAGAAATTCCTTAAAACGATCCCACGAGTCTCTAAAAGATTCAGTCGGTTTTTGCTCAAATCTCGTAATCTCGTTTTTGAAAAACGTCGTCTTAGACGGTGGGAAAAAATGATTAACGAACTTGGAAACGAGATCCTTCCACGTAATTATGGAATTAGGTGGCTCTTTCTCGTACCAATCCTTGGCGGCACCATCGAGCGAGTACGGAAAAAGCATAAGCTTGACGACATCGGTGTCGACGTTCTTAAACTTGCTCGTGGCCAAAAGACGATCAAAATTCCGAATGTGATCGTGAGGATTATCCGCCTCACGACCTCGAAACTTTGTAGCTTGTATCAACGAAAGCATTCCGCTCTTAATCTCAAAATTCTCCGCTTTGATAGCGGGAATTACGATCGCGTCTCCATAACCCTCGGTGGGTGCTTGGAGCAATTCCATTATCGAACGATTGTCGGCCATCTCGTCTACGGTCTCTTCAACAACGATATTAGGAACGTCGGTGTCTAAATCTCGTCTACGTCGTCGATTCCTTCGATTTCTATTGCGTCGATTCGAAGCTTCGCTAGAATTAGAATAATCCTTCAATCGAGTGCGCATGCACTAAGCGTAGAATAGGGGTAGCAAAGAAGATTCTTTTTGCGGTTTTTCGTTTTTTCAATTTTTTGGTTTTTGATTGTTTTTCAATTTTTAGGATTTTTGTGTATTACGTAGACTCAAATCTACAAATCTCTCCTCGAATCGATTTCTCGATCAAAGGAGCCTTAAGGAATGAAAACGATCACGTGGAGTGAACGCCTTCGATGACTTTAGAACGTTGGTGGAACACCAAAACGTTCAAGAGGGTTTAATCTTTGAACACAAGCAAATATAGTATACGTAGATAATACTTCAGTTGGCAAACCCTCGATTAGCCCTCTTTCTCAAAACACACACAAGCAAGCGGGAGAAACGAGGCAGCGCTAAGCACTTAAGATCCTTCTTCCCGTAGGTCATGAAATACAACCGCTTTATACCCACCTTATAGTTTGTGTTAATCAAAATTAAGCCTCACGAAAGTATTTATCTATTTTGCCTTTAAACTTTTGCTTTAGATTCGAATACAATAATTGAGTGATGAAATCCCAATTAAGGTTGCGTTTTCAAGCTTTTGGAGATACTGTAGATTTATTGTGATACGTATACAATATATTAATAATATTCACAAGAAAAACAAAAACGAATATATCTACAATATAGTAAAATGATTGTTGTGTGTTTAGTTTAGGAAAACTAAACACGACTTATTTGGATATTATAATATACTAGAGAAAAATAACAAAAATGAGTATGTACGATATTTACAGTTTCCAAAAATTGAAAAGCAAAAACGCACTACTCACACAAACACGATATATGTGAGGCTACACAAAACACCTCCCTGGCAGCGGCGCCAAAATGATTGGAGTATTTTTGTACTTCTTATTTTAGGAAAAACAAGAAAATACAAATCGTCAAGTATTAATCGATACGATTCAGGAAAACCGTAAAGATCGACAAATGAGAGTTCGTTCTCGGCGGAGGTGTGCATATGTGAGCCAATAATATAAAATCAAGTTTGGATTAGTGTCGTTTTTGGGTTTGTAGAGAGAAAATCAAAAGACGAGTTAAACTACGATTACACTACGACGTATGACGTAAAACGATGACGTAATTACGTAAAACGCGACGAAAATAAAAATTAAACCTAAGAATTAATTAAAAATTAAAACTAAGTTTAAAATAATATAAATAAGAATAAAAATTCAATAAATAAAATTTTAAACTTTTTATTAATTAAATATTCAATTTAAATGCTAATTAAAGCCCTAAAATTAAATATAATTAACAAAAAGCCCAAAATATTATTTTATCAAATAAATATCTCACTTATATTATTTAAACACTAAAAACTATTTTTCCTAAATTTTTAAAACTATTTTTCTATTTTTAAAACACTAAAAACACTTTTTAAACTAAAATAATGATAAAAAAATAATAAAATAATGCTAAAATTAATTTTACTTTTTTAAAAATCCTATTTTATATTACAAAACAGTAGAAAAATAGAAAAAGTTGAAAAAATAATTTTTTTACTAAAAGACAAAACATTTTGAATAAAAACCTAATTAAACTTAAATTAAATTCTAGAAAATAATAAAATAAGGTGAATAGTAATCTTTTTTTAACTAAAAATCTTAAAATATTAAACTTAATTATGAAAATTTGAAAAACTTAAAAATATTAACTTTTTGCACTAAAAGACAAAAAATAGATTAAATAAAAACCAATTAAAACTAAATAAATGCTGAAAATATGAAAATGAACAGTAAAATGAAAATAAACTATGTGAAAAAACTTAAAATAAATTACTTAAACAGGGAAAAATTAAAAATCTAGAAAAAACTTAGAAATTACCACTACAGACAAAAATAGGCAAACACTAATGTTGACAGGTCTGAGACCTTTTGTTTTTAGTGCAGCAGTGGGAAAGACAATACTAGCAGTTGGTAGATCTTCCCACTACTCTATATTAAAAAAACGAATTTGGGCCTTTTGAGGCTTGTTTCTTGGTTTTACTTGGAACAAAGGGCACCCCTACACTCAGTTGAGTGTAGGGAGTCAATATAAACAAGAAAAATAAAAAGTCCAAGCAAGAAAATCATACAGACAAGGCAATTTCAAGTTATTGTATTGGTTATAGGGTCTGGTGGGTTTGACTGAACTGTTTGGTCTATAGTTGAGATTCAATCCACCAAATCTTTCACACTAACACTTCCAAATCCCAAATAAACTATCAACAACCCTATATTAGCTGATTAACTAACAGATTACAAGATTTGGACTTATAATCTACTAAAACAAGCTAGTTCTCCCCTACTGATTTTACTTGACTATTTTTAACCAAATAACCAAGCAAAATCTGATTTTATACTACTAACTTGAAATGAACTACCAACTTACCCAAACTACCTGTTTAAAGTGTGTTTAGGCTGATTTAATAAGATCTAGTGTTACCCAAACCCCCTATATCAGTAAACCCAAACACCCCTATAAATCCGCTAATAAAAATTTAACAAAGATTTTTAGACCAAATCTATACCAATTTGTCCAAAATCTATCTAAATCATTAAGCTATCATGCACCAACACCAAATAAAGAGAAAAGCACTAAGATTAAGCAATGTAATCAAAAATCACATATACACTTAAAACTTTAAAATTCAAAGAAGGTTCAAGCCTATACCTGGCTGATGCCTTTTCCTTGAACCTTGTGAGCCTATGTGAATGTGTAGAGAGCCCTTGCTGGGGTCGTACAACAGGACCAAGGGTACATATATCTTCAACATGCAAAATGGAAAGAAAATGGAATATAGATTCTTGTTTTGAAACCCTGCACAACGCAAGCAAACTACCAAGAGCACTACACGTGTCAAAGTTTGATCAATACTTGATTGTCAGTCAAGTATTGATAAGCTTTGACACAGTAAGTAACCAGTAACAACAAATATGAATTTTGAAAACTTTTTGGAACCAAATTTGGAAAATCACTTGAAAAACAAAGATAATGAATCCGAATTTTAAACTGATAAAATATTGAACAAGAAAATAACAAAAGCCTCAAGCTTTTGTATATGCTTGGTTTGTCAGACCAACTATATACATTAATCTTGAAACCTTTGGATCTTAAAAACAGGTTTGCCAAAACTTGTGAAACAAAAACCTTTTTGATAAACTAAAATAAATAAACAGATTTAAACTAGAAAACAGATATGGGACACAGATATTTCACTTGCAATGTTTTAGAATCACTTTGACTATTCAATTAAAAAAGTTTACAAATGAAAAATCTGGAACAATGAAAATGGGACACAAGTCGTCCCATTTATACAACTGATTAGAACATTCTAGTCTATGAAAACCCTAGCATCTAGAAATCCCCAATTTCCCTTGAGTCTTGGTCAATCTTGCCATTTTGTGATCGTCCTTGGTGTTTTCAGTTGGATTGGTGCATCTTGGACGTTTATTTTGAGTAGAGACACGTATTTCATCAAAGCCATCCATTTGGTCGGGTTTTGGGGGTTTGGGGAAAGTGACGGGTGTAGGGGTGGTCCACAGGGGTCACATAGGAGTGTTGGGAGGGTTTAAGTTGAGTGAGGTTTGGATGAGAGGGACCTTAATCATGGATCTGGAGGTAATTGGGGAATATCCCTTTGATTTAGAGTATTTAGGGCTTTAGGGTTTATGTGGGAGGGGATGAGTAAACAGGGAAGTTTGATTGTATTAGAGTTTTAAACTCGTGTTTACCTCCCAATATTTGTATAAACATATTAATTAATAATCTGATTATTTAAAATGTGGGTGGAAATGTGATGTGGAGGCTGGGTGGTGATGTGGAGACGTGTGGTTGGAGGATGGGTGATAGTGGGTGAGGTGGCAAGAGGTGATAGGGTGAGAGGAGTATGGCTGTTTGATGGAAATGGCACCTCAATTCTCATTCCCCTTTGTCACTTCATATCTAACAATGCAAAAATCAGATTCCCCTTTGTATGTAAGTTTTACTTTTCACAATTTAGCCACCAAAACTTTCATAAACTTGTTCTAAGGACCATAAATGCAAATTTGACCTTCTTCAAGGGGTTCTTTTGTCATGTCTTCAAACTTGGAGGGTTAATATTGTACAACTGAATTCTCCAAGGGCCTTTCTTGCCAAATCTTCAAAGATGAGGGACCAAAGTTGACAATCTTCAAAACTTCAAGGGTATTTTTGGAAATTCATTGTTTGGGGTCTGGTTGTTTGTACGAATTCGTTTCCCGTGTTCATTTTTGCTTGATTCTTGTGATCTTTTGCTGATTTCACGATATCCGTACCTAAAATACACAAGGAACAAACACAAGCATATTTTGGGGTATTTTAATGATATTTTAAGCGTTTTAAGCCAGATTTGGACGATGAGTGATATGAGCTAAAACTCATATCAATTTATCAACCATTAACCCTAAAACATGAAGCAAAATACCAATTTATCTTGTAAAAACAGTGTTATGTGGTATGTTTGTGTTTGTGTTTGTGTACACTTGTGTAGGTAAAAGGATGCAATTTCAAGCAAACAAGGAATAATCAAGCTTAATTTGATGAAAAAGACAAAGAAGGATCATAAGTGACAAGACTTTGAAGTACAAGGACCTATCTTGACAAACTGCCAAAGATGAAGGACCAAAGTGTAAATATTGTAAAAAGTCAAGATCATAGTCAAACAAGGTCAACATTCAAGTCAACTCAGTCAAAGGACCATTTTTGCTCAAGAATGAAGTTGGAAGGACTAATAATGCCAAAGAAATAAAGCTGCTAGCCTTTTAATGCAATCTGCCAAAGTTCAAGGGTGATTTCTGCCAAATATGGAAAGTTATATTAAGTTCAATCCATGTGCTTTATTTCTGACCAATGAGAAGCCAGGATTGATTAAACAAGGATTGCCACATATGAGCATTAAATACCCACTAGCAGTCGCCATATTAAATAACAAGATCTCAACAGTATGATCCGTGTGCTTCCCATTCAGCCATTCACATCATGACACGTGTCAGTTTCAAACGGCCAAAAATTTCCCAGGATCGTTTTTGAGCTACAATGGATTTCATGGAAAGTTATAAACATCAAAAGCGCTTATTTTGAGAGACGAACACAATGGTCATCATCAATTAACATCAAATCAACTCAATCAAAAAGCCCCAATTCATGTTCATACCTGCAAGATGAACTTAGCAGAATTATGCCACGTGGAGTGCTGGGATTGGTCCCAACACGTCACAAACCCCAACACTTCTCCTTCGTAAGTCTATAAATAGCAGTTTAGGTCTTCATTTGTGATTATTAGTTGTAAGTGTGAAAAAACACACACATTTACATTTTCTCTCATCATTTCCCTTTTTAGCTAAACTACTCAAGAGTTTGACACACTCTTGAGTTAGTTAGTTAGTTAGAATCCTTTTAACAACTTTGTAACCAACTTCCATTAATAAAAATTCAAATTCTTCATTTCCCGCCAAAACTTCTCTTCATCTTTACTGTTCATTCCTGCTTTCCATTGATATTTGTGTTGCTGCATTGAGTTTGTTATGATCATACATTGATCATAACTGACTTTGGAGTGAAGATAGTAGCTGTTTGTTGATTTCAGTTCAAATCCATAGCAAATGAGATGAGTTCATGCCATTTGATGATCCTAGTTGATTTGTAGCTGAATTGTTGATTGTTGATTAGTGAATCTAGTGCTAAGGTGGTGGTTAGCACTAGAATAGAGAGTACAACACTCCTCTACTTCCCAATGGTATCTTCACAAGGTTCTAAAGTTTCTGATTTTTGGTTCCACTAAAATTGTCAATTGCATGCTTCTTTTCTAGTGTAAATCCTTTGTGAATGTATGATAAAACTTGTTAGCTTGATTGTGGATTGATTCTAGTTAGCTGGTAGATTAAGAGTTGCTTATCTGCTTTTTGCTTTGGAATTTGTCCTAGTTGATAGCTTATTGCTGTTATTTTTAGCCTTACTTCATCATTTGAGTTCTAATTGTTTTCATAGCTTGAATTTAGCTTTTATACATTTCATTTTGAATACTTAGTTTGGTTTGATAAAGGTTTTCATTCAGTTTAAACTAGAACTTAAAAAGTCTTAACAAAAGTTTTCAAAAGTTCAGATAATGGGTGTTTGGCATTAGATGGTAATTGATTTTCAAGTATTGGATTTTGGCAAGTTAATGTTCATTTCTAGTTGATAGGTCATAACAAAGTGTTTTGAGTCATTTTTAAGTCAAGTTTAAGGTCAAACAGGCAATTGGCAAGAAAAAGCTTGGGTTCATTTTAAGTTAGTTTTGGCTTAAAAAGTAATCAATTTCATTTGGCTGGCATTTGTTTGATTCTTGATGAAATTTAGTCAAACCAGTTCTCAAAGTTAGTCCATATTATGAACTTTCATTTTCCATAAGCACTTGATACAGTATCCATTAAGCTAGGAGAAATAAGCAAAAATCTGATCACTTGAGGAAAGGCATGTTTCTGTAAATGAAAACTGGATTTTCATATCTCTTGATTCTATTCATTAACCTGGCAATTTTCTTTCACAAATCCACTTAGTAGATGTTGTTGGTTGATTTTTGAGAAATTCAGCTTTTTGAAAAAATACTTGGTCAACGCTTGGTCAACATAAGCCATTTTCAGCTTAATTCGAATTCTATGCTTATTACTTGATGAATTTTGTTAAGATTTGATTTCCTGTTCATCATTTGAGCTCATTAATCAGTTTAAGCACAAAAATCCAGTTGTGCATGTCCAGATTGTCTTAGAGCTTATTGTGTGCTTATTGTGAAGAGCTTATTTGCTTATTTGACATTTTCAGCAAGATTCCTTTTACAGTCCTAGCTTTTTCAATTTGAAGTGTTTTGCAATTGGTTTGATTGATTTTGGTCCAGTAATAAGCTCAAACGAGCTTATTTGTCTTGTGAACCCGTTTTGGCTTAAATAGTTTTCAAAATTGCAATTCAGTCCTTGTTGAACTAAACAGTTTCTAATCCTGGCTAAACTTGCACTTTATTAGGGTTTGCACTAAACTAGTCCTTCAAGTTTGAAATTTGTTAGAATTCAGTTAGTAGTTTTGGTAATTTGTTACATTTGGTTAGTTTGTTACATAGTTTACATTTTTGAACCTTTTGGTTAACTGTTTTACATTTTCAGTCCCTATACTTGTTAGAATTTACATTTTGAGCATTTAATTTTCATAGAATTTACAATTTCAGTCCTTTTAGTTTTAAAATTTACATTTTGAACTTACTTGAATAAAAACATGGTATTTGCACGATGTTTTACATATAAGTAGGTAATATTTTTTCAGTTTTGCAAGGCTTTGTTTGAATTAGCAAATAGAATATCCAAAAAAGATTAACAACCAAAAACAGTTAAAAACCGGATATTGATTGGACTTTCAATTAGCAAGAACTGAGAAAAACGAACTGCATTATACACAATTTCAAATGGCGCCGCTGCCGGGGATTTAAGATCTTAGAAGCGTGTCATAAAGGACCTACGGGTGGACATTTTGGGCCTAACTATACCGCCAAGAAAGTCTTTGATTCGGGTTACTATTGGCCTTCCATTTACAAAGATGCCCATGAAATGGTGAAATTTTGTGATGTGTGTCAAAGACAAGGAAAAATTACGCAACGTGATGAGATGCCACAAAATTTTATCCAAGAGTGTGAGATATTTGATGTGTGGGGCATTGATTTCATGGGACCTTTTCCATCCTCTAAGGGAAACAAGTATATACTTGTGGCGGTGGATTATGTGTCCAAATGGGTGGAGGCTAAAGCCTTACCTACCAATGATGCTAGAGTTGTTGTGAAGTTTTTGAAACAATTGTTTGCTAGATTTGGTGTACCTCGGGCCATCATAAGTGATCGTGGTACACACTTTTGTAATGATCAATTCACGAGAGTTATGAAGAAATATGGAGTTAATCATAGACTTTCTACCACGTATCACCCTCAAACAAATGGTCAAACCGAGGTCACAAATCGTGGTTTAAAGAGAATTTTAGAGAGAACGGTGGGAGAGCATCGAGCTTCTTGGTCGGATAAGCTTGATGATGCTTTGGGGCGTTTAGGACGGCTTTTAAAACACCAATTGGTTGTACTCCTTATGGAAAAGCGTGCCACCTCCCATTTGAGTTAGAACATAAGGCATCTTGGGCTCTCAAGTGGGCTAACTTTGATTTAAACCAAGCCGGTTCCCATAGGAAAGATCAACTCAATGAGATGGATGAATTGAGAGCCAATGCCTATGAAAATTCTTTGCTTTACAAGGAAAAGACTAAGAAATTGCATGATGCTAAGATCAAGAATCGTGAGTTCAAAGTTGGAGAGCCGGTTCTCCTCTTTAACTCAAGGTTGAAACTTTTTGCGGGCAAGCTTAAGTCAAGATGGTCCGGTCCATTCACTATTGCTCAAGTGTTTCCATATGGAACTATTGAGTTGTCACAACCCGATGGTCCAAACTTCAAAGTGAATGGTCATCGTGTTAAGCATTACTTTGGGATCCCCATTTTCCCCATGAATTGATTCATTGAGGGACGAGTCGAGCTAGAGACTCATTAACTCAAGAATCATATAACTAGGTTTAGAGTGTTGTAGGTTAGAAATAAAGGGTTAGACTTGGAGATAAGTGTAGGGGAGATCTTCTTTTGTCTTCATGATTGTTTGTAGGGTTGCTCACTCATTTCATGCTTTGGAGCTTATGGAGGAGGCCCTTGTATCCGGTTCACTTCGTTACTATAGTGATTTTTCATTGACACCTTGTGCTTAAACATGATTTCACTAATAGTTGTCCTTTCCTTAACTTGGGTTAAGCAAAGTCTATTCATTGTCATAAGTATAGGGGAAGTTTTTATACTTCCAATACTCTTAAACATTGAGGACAATGTTTAGCTTAAGTGTAGGGGGGTCTTCTATCGAAGTGACCTTACCTAGAACTTGTCATTGTCTTTCATGATAACATGGAAAATTGGATTTTAAACATTTTTCAAATTTTTGATCTACTTTGGCCACCAAAAATATGCATTCATAATTTTTGCATTAATCATTTTTCATTTGCATAACACATTTTCATTGTATATATTTCTTCTTTTATTTTTCATCAAAAGTTGGAAAAAGGAAAAAATATAATAAAACATGGTTTTAAAAAATTTAGACTTCTTTGACATATTAGGCCCGCCATGGATATTTTGACTCAACCTGAGTTTGCTTATTTTAGCCCTCTCTAGCTAGTATCCTTAACCATGTAGTCCTTCATTGGTCTATTAGGCTAAGCATCCACCAATCTCATTATTTGAGATTTTAAATTTGTGGAGAATGGGAAATGATAGAGTTGAAGCAAGTATAAAAGGGCTAGATAAACTTCATGATAATTACTTGTGGCTAAACCATTCTCTTCTTAACCTCTGTTTTCTTCGCATGTATATAATTGTTAATAAATAATCAAGAACGGTTTTAATTGGTTTGTAATCTCTTATGCATTTTTGTCTAATCATTCATGGTTGGTATGAGTACGTCTTAAGATTCTAAGTTAGAACGTTTTATGTGTACAAGACTTATGTCATGCTCAATATTTAGCGGGTGTTTTTTCCTTTTATTCTTTTCAAATTTCTTAGTGAAGAATAAAGAAAAATAAGAGCGGCTTATGAAAAAAAATGAGTGGCTAGAAAAAAAAAAGAGAAAAAAAAGAAAAGAAAAAAAAATAATTATACAAGACTCCCAAGAGGGGCAGTGTGGTGTTAATTATAGTGACTATTGAGTTCCAATATTACCTTGACGGGTTGCGGGGATTCAATAGATTGCTCCAATCCAATATTACCTTGACGGGTTGCGGGGTTGAAGATCCAAAGTCTCAAAAAGATGGCGGATGTAAATTATTGCGTGAGTTTTATTTTTCTTTCCTTAGCGAGTGTGTAGCTACTTATGAAAGCATGACATGAGGATTTTACACATAAGGCGAATGACTTATTACTCTTGAAACGGACTTGTATTAATTGTGAGCGGTTTTTCAAGTAATGGATGAGAGGATTACTTAGGATTAAAACCGTGCTTCCTTATTTTTGGATTTTACACTTCTTATATTTCACACTTGAATAATGACAATTTGCCCACAAGCAATTTGCTCAAATAAAAACCAGTTTCACATTTAATTGTTATGGATAAGTTGATGCACTTTTTACTTGTGAATGCAATGATCCCATTTTTAAGCTTGGTATGGGGAAAGTGAAACTTGAGGGTGATAAATATCCATAGTACCCAAGCCCTAATCAAAGTCATTGAATTCTTTATGAGTTATTTCCATCAAAACCATTTCAAGAAAAATCAAAAAGATATAGATAGAATTGTATTTTGTTCATTGCATTGTTAAAAGTCAAAATCATGCATCATGTAGTTTAGAGTAGTGTAGATGCATTCCATATGGCCAAGGTGGATTAATTATGAGGAGAATGTAAATTTGAGCTTTAAAATATATAAAATTGCATGAGGACATGACAATGTTCAAGTGTAGGGGATTTGATATGAGCTAAAACTCATATCAATTTATCAACAATTAACCCTAAAACATGAAGCAAAATACCAATTTATCTTGTAAAAACAGTGTTATGTGGTATGTTTGTGTTTGTGTACACTTGTCTAGGTAAAAGGATGCATTTTCAAGCAAACAAGGAATAATCAAGCTTAATTTGATGAAAAAGACAAAGAAGGATCATAAGTGACAAGACTTTGAAGTAGAAGGACCTATCTTGACAAACTGCCAAAGATGAAGGACCAAAGTGTAAATATTGTAAAAAGTCAAGATCATAGTCAAACAAGGTCAACATTCAAGTCAACTCAGTCAAAGGACCATTTTTGCTCAAGAATGAAGTTGGAAGGACTAATAATGCCAAATAAATAAAGCTGCTAGCCTTTTAATGAAATCTGCCAAAGTTCAAGGGTGATTTCTGCCAAATATAGAAAGTTATATTAAGTTCAATCCATGTGCTTTATTTCTGACCAATGAGAAGCCAGGATTGATTAAAAAAGGATTGCCACATATGAGCATTAAATACCCACTAGCAGCCGCCACATTAAATAACAAGATCTCAACAGTATGATCCGTGTGCTTCCCATTCAGCCATTCACATCATGACACGTGTTAGTTTCAAACGGCCAAAAATTTCCCAGGATCGTTTTTGAGCTACAATGGATTTCATGGAAAGTTATAAACATCAAAAGCGCTTATTTTTGAGAGACAAACACAATGGTCATCATCAATTAACATCAAATCAACTCAATCAAAAAGCCCCAATTCATGTTCATACCTGCAAGATGAACTTAGCAGAATTATGCCACATGGAGTGCTGGGATTGGTCCCAACACGTCACCAACCCCAACACTTCTCCTTCTCAAGTCTATAAATAGCAGTTTAGGTCTTCATTTGTGATTAGTAGTTGTAAGTGTGAAAAAACACACACATTTACATTTTCTCTCATCATTTCCCTTTTTAGCTAAACTACTCAAGAGTTTGACACACTCTTGAGTTAGTTAGTTAGTTAGAATCCTTTTAACAACTTTGTAACCAACTTCCATTAATAAAAATTCAAATTCTTCATTTCCCGCCAAAACTTCTCTTCATCTTTACTGTTCATTCCTGCTTTCCATTGATATTTGTGTTGCTGCATTGAGTTTGTTATGATCATACATTGATCATAACTGACTTTGGAGTGAAGATAGTAGCTGTTTGTTGATTTCAGTTAAAATCCATAGCAAATGAGATGAGTTTATGCCATTTGATGATCCTAGTTGATTTGTAGCTGAATTGTTGATTGTTGATTAGTGAATCTAGTGCTAAGGTGGTGGTTAGCACTAGAATAGAGAGTACAGCACTCCTCTACTTCCCAATGGTATATTCACAAGGTTCTAAAGTTTCTGATTTTTGGTTCCACTAAAATTGTCAATTGCATGCTTCTTTTCTAGTGTAAATCCTTTGTGAATGTATGATAAAACTTGTTAGCTTGATTGTGGATTGATTCTAGTTAGCTGGTAGATTAAGAGTTGCTTATCTGCTTTTTGCTTTGGAATTTGTCCTAGTTGATAGCTTATTGCTGTTATTTTTAGCCTCACTTCATCATTTGAGTTCTAATTGTTTTCATAGCTTGAATTTAGCTTTTATACATTTCATTTTGAATACTTAGTTTGGTTTGATAAAGGTTTTCATTCAGTTTAAACTAGAACTTAAAAAGTCTTAACAAAAGTTTTCAAAAGTTCAGATAATGGGTGTTTGGCATTAGATGGTAATTGATTTTCAAGTATTGGATTTTAGCAAGTTAATGTTCATTTCTAGTTGATAGGTCATAACAAAGTGTTTTGAGTCATTTTCAAGTCAAGTTTAAGGTCAAACAGGCAATTGGCAAGAAAAAGCTTGGGTTCATTTTCAGTCAGTTTTGGCTTAAAAAGTAATCAATTTCATTTGGCTGGCATTTGTTTGATTCTTGATGAAATTTAGTCAAACCAGTTCTCAAAGTTAGTCCATATTATGAACTTTCATTTTCCATAAGCACTTGATACAGTATCCATTAAGCTAGGAGAAATAAGCAAAAATATGATCACTTGAGGAAAGGCATGTTTCTGTAAATGAAAACTGGATTTTCATATCTCTTGATTCTATTCATTAACCTGGTAATTTTCTTTCACAAATCCACTTAGTAGATGTTGTTGGTTGATTTTTGAGAAATTCAGCTTTTTGAAAAAAATACTTGGTCAACGCTTGGTCAACATAAGCCATTTTCAGCTTAATTCGAATTCTATGCTTATTACTTGATGAATTTTGTTAAGATTTGATTTCCCGTTCATCATTTGAGCTCATTAATCAGTTTAAGCACAAAAATCCAGTTGTGCATGTCCAGATTGTCTTAGAGCTTATTGTGTGCTTATTGTGAAGAGCTTATTTGCTTATTTGACATTTTCAGCAAAATTCCTTTTACAATCCTAGCTTATTTTCAATTTGAAGTGTTTTTCAATTGGTTTGATTGATTTTGGTCCAGTAATAAGCTCAAACGAGCTTATTTGTCTTGTGAACCCGTTTTGGCTTAAATAGTTTTCAAAATTACAATTCAGTCCTTGTTGAATTAAACAATTTCTAATCCTGGCTAAACTTGCACTTTATTAGGGTTTGCACTAAACTAGTCCTTCAAGTTTGAAATTTGTTAGAATTCAGTTAGTAGTTTTGGTAATATGTTACATTTGGTTAGTTTGTTACATAGTTTACATTTTTGAACATTTTGGTTAACTGTTTTACATTTTCAGTCCATATACTTGTTAGAATTTACATTTTGAGCATTTAATTTTCATAGAATTTACAATTTCAGTCCTTTTAGTTTTAAAATTTACATTTTGAACTTACTTGAATAAAAACTTGGTATTTGCACGATGTTTTACATATAAGTAGGTAATATTTTTCAGTTTTGTAAGGCTTTGTTTGAATTAGCAAATAGAATATCCAAAAAAGATTAACAACCAAAAACAGTTAAAAACCCGATATTGATTGGACTTTCAATTAGCAAGAACTGAGAAAAACGTACTGCATTATACACAATTTCAATAAGACTATGTATAATTATATTATCATCACTAAACAATTCCGGGTTCGGGCGTGGAAGATCTGGAAAATCCTTTAAAGAACGGCCATTTCTATTTAACAACGCTTCAAGTTCTACTAGACAATAGTTCTTGAGTTGTTCATCGGTAAGCTGCAAATCAGGATATCTGAAAAGTTTACGCTTTTTATGTAAGATATCTTCATATAAATCTTCCCATGTTTCTTCTCACAATTCGAGTGGTCTACTCACGTTGCAGAACAACAAAATGGTAACAAATAAATTCTCTTAGTTGTGGCCCCAGCGCCCAGAACTATGCTTTTGATATAGTGTGCGCCCATTCTTTGTCATCATTGAGTATTCCGTATGCAAAACATGCTTCTTTAAATGTCCTGCATAATCTTTTGTTAACTCTCATTAATTCCTCAAAAGATTGAGGCCCTCTTACAACATTCAGTAACATCCTGAGATAGTAGCGTTCCCCCGATGCTGGCTCGATTAATAAATTCTACCAATGCACTTTTTTTTGTTTTCGTGGTAGCCAAATCTTTTGTTGTTCATGCCACACATACTTCTTGGGAATTTCAGCATAAGTTAACTTTTGGTCTGCCTTGTCACGTATGTTAAGCTAAAACCATTCAGTAAACATTGTCAATTTGATGTCTTTTCTTTCAAGTAGTGTTGGTAAACTTTCCGCATCATGTAATGTTATTGTGTTATGCTTTGGTAAGTGGAAGTTTAGCTTCATTAAAGATGGGTAGGAATTGTGGATATCAAAAGAGAAGAGACATCACACCGCCTCATACGGAGCTAAATAGTGACAATTTAAGTAATTTTAATTTCATCAACGGCTACAACTTTTTTAGAGTTGCCATGCGAATCCTTTTGGACATTCTCTTGTATAACAATCGTTGCCCTGACCGGCCCTATATTTAAGTACTTAATCTCTTTTGATCTGTTGCACCACTCCACATTAACGTGTGCCTGGTATTTGAGCAAAAGATATCGGTTGTAAGGGACCAGATGTTGGTTGTCGTAGGTGAATTTGCCTTTCACGACATTGAATTTAGAATCCCTTCACCGGTAAACAGGGTATCCATCTTCATCAATTGATGTCTCTGCAACAAATGGTTTAGGATATCGCTTTGAGCATTTTCAACGTTGCACGCAGAGCTCTTACCACATGGTCCGTGCAACATATATTCAGTTATAGCCTTGTATCCGTCCGGATCATGAGTTGGAGATGGCATCTCTGCTGAGATGATATCATCAAGCTGTTCTGGTGTTTGGCATTTCCACTGTTCTTTGAGCCATAATAAAATGTGGGCGTGTAGGAGACCGCGTTTTTAAAATTTGATGACATACACGACTACAAATAATTTCAAGAGAGTATTAGACATGATTAAAAATTATCGGAAAACATAAGCGTGTTAGTTGTTTTTGAGAAGGTATTACCGGCGTGAATCTTGCCAAAAATTTCATTTTTGGTTAAATCGTCTAACACCTGAGTGAGTTTCAATTTGAAAACTCGAGTCTCGACTTCTGGACGATCATGTGCTTTCTGGCCAGGAATAAACGCTAGCATCTTTGCTATTTTTGACCATTTTGGGTTGGACGTGAAAGTGATGAAAAGGTCTGGGTTACCATACGCCCGACACAGAGCCATTACATCTTGATGGTTTTGCATCATATAACGGGGGCCTCCGATAAAGCTTGTGGAAAAAACAATTCTTTTCCCAAGACCCGCTGCGTTTGTGTCACCTCTTGTAACAACATCCTGTAAATTGTGATAGAGATCTACTCGCAAGGTGTCTTGATTGTTTCTCACCCATTGAAGCCTTTTTTCTTCAACAGCCGCATATGCATCTACTAAATATTGTTGATACAACCGACCACCTCTAAGCAAAGTAGTGCCCTGTTTATTACATTGCTAAATTATGTAAGCATAGTATTCCTTCATCGTAACAAAATCACGGCGTGTTTTTCTTGTACCCCTATTGTTATGATAAGGTATCTCGTCGTGGTAGCCATCTTCCCCATACGGGAACAACAGTGGATAGTGCAAGGCAATATATGATGGATGAAGTTCTTAAATTCTTTTAGGTCCACTATATTGGATGTTTACAACAATATCTCTCACAGGAATACCATTACCAAGATCATTGGTGATTAGAGCAACAACTTCAGCCAGTATAGGTGCATTATACTATTTGGATGTGCTTCTTTTGCTAAGAATATGTAGTTTAAAGTTAACTGGACCATGGGACTGACACCAATCTCTTGCCATCCTAAATGATTTAGCTAATACACTTTAACGATCCAACATAGCAATCAAAGATGTTACTATTGCTGCGTCAACTCCTTCACCCGTCTCTTTATCAATGAAAGTTGTCATCTGATTCTTAGCTTCATTTTATGTGTCATAGAAATATAGTTGAGCATATCTCGGCTGAATGCCTTCTTTAGGAAGCAAAGATCCAATTCGATGATAACTTTGCTCATTAATTCTAAATGTGTATAACCCCTGCCCTTGTTTATTAAATGATCAATTCTTGCTCCAAAAGATGTGAAGCATAACATGCTATTGTATACTCTAATTTAGTCTCTGAATTTAGATGTCATAGGGTCACTGAAGTCAAGCAGTGTCTTTAGTGGCCATGGTGTTTCTTTGAATATCGGCAGCAACACTTTACCCTCTTGGCAACACAGGGAAAACGTTGGATTCACAACTCATTTTCCCTTATTAGTTCTCTCTTTATACCAGATGTTTGCTGCACATGCCCGACATTGATATGATGGTGGGCCCATGTTATGGTAAGATACAGTCACACCTTTACCAAAAAGCATAATTAGTAGACAATCCAAACATAAGGATGTTAATTAGTACATCTTTCTAACAAATTAAATTAGTTTATGAAACTCAAGTATGTTAAACATAATTAAAACCTACAGAAGTTAAGGCTGCTCAGTTAGCTATTTTCCTTGATGGACGTATCACGGTGGTTCTATAAAAACCACCATTGGGTGTAAAAAATTCAGGTTAGGGTATAAAGATTTGAGTGAATGTATAATATATTTTAAACTAATCATATTGTATCATATGTTATAATCGATACCTGATGTTGGCAGTCCTGGCCTGGTAGAGTGAGCATTAGAAGTAGAAGTCTGGTTGTGTTGCGTGGGGCATTTTATATTGTTGACTCAGAGGGACCCTGTATCGGAGTAAGTAGGTAAAAACTTAGGTTACATTTTTAATTATTCATTTAATTACAATAGAGGTTTGTGCTTTACCTAAATTTGGTATAGGTAAGTCTGTTAGTTTCAGACCACAATAGCTCTGGACTTTTCCTTCCAGATTAATAATGGTATTTGATTGAATAATGAGAGAATTATGGAGTAGGTTGGCTAGAGATGGAATATTGCAAATGTTTTTGTGACCTTGCAACAAGGATATATTTCTGAATATACTGTTTATTTTAAATGTATGTAAATTTATTGAAATAATATATACCTTTCTTCATACTTTGCTTTAGTTAAAAGACTGAAACTATCTACACAACAAGAATGAAATCTAGATTGATCATATGAAAAGATATATACACTAAAAATATTTGACAGAATGCCTGTTGGAATTTCCTTGTTTAAGTATCACATTTATCATAATAATAAATGAAATTAATATCAAAGCTCTATATACTATACACTTATGTAATTAGTCTAATTAAACTGTGTAAACAACTCACAAATCTTCTCTTAAAGATGTAAGGGTAGCTATGTAATATTGGCAGGTGAAGATAACCACGTTTTGCAAAAGTAAGTAGTTAGTTACTTTTTTTTGGGTAAAAATAGTTAGTTAGTTAGTTAGTTAGTTACTTTTTGTGAACTCTATTATGAGACCTTCAAAATGCAAATGAGTGATTTTTAACCTTGGTTTTCCAAACACTCGAATTTGATTATCTACGTTTATAAAATGAGAACCAAATAATCAGGCTCAAAACGCAGCCGCAAACACCCCAAAAGTTAACTCCGGACTTGTACATGATAGAAAATGAGAATAAGTGAAGCATTCAGAAAAAGTAAAAGATGTTTCTAGCATGTATGAAATTGTAATAAAGTAGCAGATATAAAGTTGAAGCAGGCTTGGCAACATCTGCACTTCTTCCATTAACAAAATTAGATGCATCATTAACAATACAAAGGCCTGTGAAGCTTCAACTCGTTAGTTGATTTGGTGTTATCCTTAATTCCCTCTTGAGTAGCTAATATTGCAGCAAGTAACTTCCATGACCGATAAGAGACTTCATTACCTTCATTCCTAAGCAGAATGATGTAGAAGTTAAATCACCAATCCCTAAACCACCTACAATCAAGAAAGACTGTTTGTATGCTTAATAGGCTTGCAGTGTTATGTAGTAACCAAAATTGAGTCTTCATTCAATACTCGGTTCATGCATCTCATTATGGCAAAATATTATTCGAGTTATGATTATACACTTCTACTTTCTAAGTATGCAGAATGTTATCCATGATGCTTTAATTAAGCCGTAGAGAAACTCTCAACTATTCTTAGTCTTTCTCAGACATAGGAAACGACTCTTATTCGATCATGGTTCAGGACCAAGTAGCCATATAAATGGCTCCTAATGTGTCCGTGCCGAATAGCACGCCAAAGGCGCAAAATGGTTGCTGAATTGTAGTCAAATTGCAGCCTCTAGTAGAACGTTAAAGGCGCCGGATGGTCACTTAATATACATATAATGTATCTATCAAATTGTTCGAGAATAGATAGTGTTTGATTCTATAATAGCTAAATAGTGTTTGATTCATAGTCTACATGTGACTGGTATTACATTTATTTTTTTTGGTTTTGCAGCTTCTAATAAACCAACCAAACCATCCTGATAATAAGTAGATAGTTGCATATGATACTTATGTGAGTTCCTATAGTTGATATATGATTGAAGCTGAAAATGCAGAAAATACACGTTCAATAAAAATATCATATAAAAACATTGGAACATAAAATACACAAAACTAAACATTACATTTTTTATTAGCAATGTTACTACAGATTCCCGTCTTTTTCCTGTAGGTGGGAACCTGATTTATTTCTTTTTCCTAATATCTTATACATGAAAGCATCGTCCAAAAATTCAATTTAGTATGTTTGAAACTTGTAATTATTCAACCTTTTGTGGCACTCTCTTAGTTTGATTCTGCAACAATGAATGACCTCCTTGTTTTCTTTTTTGGCAAAAGACAGATTCCCCCCAACGGTCGCTTGATCTTCAACTGCATCACATTCTTTTTTAGTATCTGAATCTTCAAGCTCCTTACTGAGACAATTTTACAATAACTGGTAACAAACTAAGAATCTAATATAGCAACTTGTACAAAATGTACAATTATATCAGACCTTCGTTTATTCTTGCCCTCGGTAGGTTTGGCCGACGTAGAAATATATGGATGCTTGATCAATCTTTTCAATTTCGTGGTTTTTGTCTCCACACCTGTATCTAGAGTACTTGAAGTTGCACTTTCTTCAACAAATGAATCTGGGATAATCTTTGAGCATGTGAAGCTCTCAAATGATCCATGCTAAAAATAGGTATAAGAATTTAGCTCCATCATGTGGGTGGTACCGATGATATTTGTTATGGCTCGAGGCAAGCTTGACTGGCCATCTAGGGATTATAATTAAAGGGTAAGTATTGCACGGTTCATTTATGATGCCATAAAATATCTAAAATGTACCTTACAATCATATATGCAATCGACTCTACAAAGCATTTGATCAACTCGGTAGCAGCCTCATCAAACAGTACAACGATAACTGCTGCAGTCTTGTCATTGTCAATCTTTAACTGTTGCAGTCTTGTTACACGCTTCACACCAAAAACTTCCCTCTTTATGGGTAGTGCCTTTATTGCATTTTTCACTGCCACATGATGGATAATTCCAACCTTTTTTTTGTCCGTACATTGTCAATCTTTAGCATGCAGTTGAAAGTTGTAGACTGCACAGATGACCCATTTGTGAATGGGTTATGATTGCCCAAGAAAGATACAAAGTAAAAGACTTACATCCATTTTGCGATTACGCGCCTAGAGCAGTAGATTCTCTAGGTTTCCATCTCGTGGTACAGAGGGATCACCATGAACAGGAAAGCGTTTCACTTCCATGCAATTTTCATTGCTGCAACCAATGAATGGTAAGGTTTAGAATGTAGCAACTTTTTAACATTACAAGTACTTGATGCACACATAAGCACCTCATTTCTTCTTTATATTCATGCAACACATGTATTGTAGGGTCGTCTAAAATCAGGGTTGAGGAGCTGGTAGAGAGATAAAGCTTATCTGAAAGGTATGAGACAAACATTTAATAATCACAATACTACTTTAGATATGGGACACACATCAGGACCAAGATTCTTACTGTTATAATATATGGCATTCATTGATGTCAGAACAATTGCGTAAGAGCCAATATGTTTTGTTTTCTTTTCAATCAACAACTCTCCAAGAGCACCCCACAATGTCACCCTCAACGATTGGCCCCTGATTTACGAAAAAAGCATATACCACGTTATCATATACACATGTATATTATGCTTGGGTAGTAAAAGACAATGGATCTAACCATTTATTAACAAGATAAAAATCCAGAGTCCGTGAGCCGATCTTTTGTGTCGTGCTCCTTCCTATATTGGTGACATAACCAACGAAATCTAGAAGGCATTGACTTGTTTATCATTATAAGCATTTATATAACATAACAAACGACATTGCATAGATAAAATTTACCAATAAAGTACTTGTTTTCTATAGGTACAATATTGTCAAACTCCTCAATCGGGAATGGGTCTCTCACAAAATCCCCAGGCGTATCAGAAGCTTTTTACACGGTGGTTGCACCGTCGAATTCAATCCTTAGAGCAACATTCTTGATAATACGATACTCTTCCTTATTTGGGTGAACAAAAAAGTCTTTAATTGAATACACCACTCCCTCCTTAAATCTGATAAAATTGTGGGCTATATTCGCCTTTGCAGTACAATGCATTATGTTACCCTGTAAAAGGTCATGGTAAGACTTCATCCAATTGTTGTATTTAAGATGAGTGATTATGTTATAGGGTACCTTAGCATCAGACACGATGAAGTCAATACTTAAATACCGTCCAATAGGTGCATTGATATCGAACATGCTACATAACATAACAACAATGGTGCTAGTTACACCCACCTTAAGATTGTCCAAGAAGAATTTGGTAATGGGCTGAGAAACTTTGCTGGTGTTTTTTCTAACTTTGTTTGACATGTTTGGTTGCTTTTGAGTATTTGTTTTGGGCTGCCTTGTTAGTTATGGTTACAACTCAACCCATTCAAAGCTAATTTATAATATTCTCATGAACTTTTTTTATGACCTTTATTGATTGCATGTTGTTGTAACTGTCAATTGTAACTCTCAGAAACATAACATTTGTGGTTTCGTATGCCCATCATTGATTGTATGTATTTGATTGATTGCATCTTATGGATAACAACTGTAACTCTATGAACCATTTATTTGCAAGTGATTACATATCCCCATCATTAAGATTGACCATTCAATGATGAGACTGACTCTTATAGTATAATAGATCTAATCATGTTACTATATTATGAAATTAATTATAGGTCAACTCGATTGAGTTATCAGGTTAATTCAAATGGGTCATCGAGCTGACTCAGTCAAGTCATCCTGTCACAAGTTCGACTATCGGGTCAGCCCAATTGAATCACAGTCAAGGGGACCGATCATCGAGTTAACCCGGTCGAGTCACCGGTTTGCTAATTCGACCATCAAGTTAATTTAATCGAGTCACCGAATTACCATGTCAATTAGTATATCATTAACTATTTGCCGATATGCAATTTCTCCAATTATGCATCACACTAATAGAAAGCGCGATGATGCTTAAAGAGCTACGATTAAGAAATTGTGGTATATTTACATTTTATGTACTTCTAAATAATCTTTGACCTTTCTAGATTACAATCATGTTATAAATAGCGTGAGACTGACGCATCAGTATGTACAAACTACACGTTTTAGCGGTTAAAACAGAACTTTAGCGTTTTAAAGTGTGACGTATGACGACACAACATTTAAAAATATTTATATGTTTTATTTATTTCAATATATTTATATTAAGTTCATAATAAATGTTGTACATAATAATTAAAATTTATTAAACTCTTCTTACATGTAATAGTAATATTTATTTTTTGAAGTTGAATTCAAAAAGGCACCACATCTCATGTCGTAACACGCATTGAGCTATTGCATAGAGTGAAGGTCGCACCTCAAGTTTTAGCGCGCCTTTAGGGAAGCTTAGAGCATCCCCAAAGCTCAAGCTATTCAAAAGCTTTCTAAACTTTAATGTCATCAATTTTATTATTTCTTAATCATTATCAAGCTTTTTATGTTTTTTACTTCAATGGTAAAAAGTTTTTCTAACTTTTTTTTATGTAATTAATAATTCAAAGTTGTGAGAGAGTTTAGGTGTAGAGCTTTTAAAAAAAGTTTGATGGATGACAAGTAATTGCAAAAAGTCATCATTTTCAATGTAAAATAAATACCTTAAAGACTTTTAAAGGTCTTGGGTTCAAAACTTGGGAATGAAAAAAATCTCATTTGGGAGAGATACTACCTATCGAGGTACCGAGCAAACTCTCGCGAAAGATTAGTCCACTCGTCTAAAAGGCGGTAGGAACTCCTCGTAGTAGACTAAAAAAAAGACTTTTAAAAATAAGAAAAATTATTATAAAAGCATTCATTGTAAATACTTTTAGCGGCTTATTTAAAACCCTAATCACAATCAACTAAATAACATACGTATATACTCTTTTACGGAGTAGCTTTTAAACATAGTTTTTAGGAAATAACAAAAATCAATGCAATAAAAAAGAAGAAGATTCAAAATAGGTATTCGCAAGAGACCTTAATTTTGAAGTCAAATTTGAGTTCTTTTTACCGATGTTTCTTGGTTCTTAGAGCATATGCAATGCTTCAACTTACAATGACTTTTTATAATAAATGACATTAATGTTTTCATAAACTCTATGTTCTAAAAAGTCATTCACATAAACATCCTCAATGCATAAAAAGCTTTCCAATGGCTTTTTAGTTCTTCATTAAATGAAAACCATTTGATAAGTTTTGTGTCAAAGACTTGGTAAACACCAAGTTATTCTTTTCAAAGCTATTCATCAAGCTTTTGTTGTAATGGAAAAAGCCATTCACATGACTTAGTTAAATAGTAAAAAGTCTTTTACAAATTTACCATTGCATATGCTCTTAACTGAAGACATACATAAAAAAAAATGGTGTCAAAAAACAAAAGAGAAAAGAGAAAAAGTAAAAGAATAAGGATGTGGATTAAAAAATTTTAATCCCAAAATTTTTACGCCAAACATGAGGGTAAAAAGCATGACATTACGTGTCGAAAGCCAGCACATCCACGTGTCAAAACCACGTCTCATAAGACCCACCGTTTAATGGTATCTGGTAACGTAAGCTAACCAACGTCAAATCCTAGATAATCTCTCACATTGTTTTTCCGTCTAAAATCAACAACTTTACAAAATTACAAAAACACCCTTCTTCCATAATCCATCCTCTCCTATGCGCAGCATATTCCACAAATCGATCCCATAAATAAAAATAATCCCAAAATTTAATAGCCTTTAAATAAGGGATTATTTGTCTTCTCATTTCTTGACTTTGATTCTTGATTTCATTTCTCAGATCAATCTCAAGGTACCCTTTTCATTTTCTCTATTTTCCAGATTTGGGTTTTGTTTAGTTTTTTTTTTTGTTAATTTGTTGAATTTATTTATTGGTCTGATTTAAAATGATGGATTTTTATGTTGGATTATTTATTTCTTCATATTAGTTTGTTTAAATAAATAAGTAGTATATGCATTGTTTATTAGGATCATCAAGTTTTGATTTTTGTCATGGATTTGTTGCTTTTTACTTGATTGCTATGTGTAATAAGTTTTCCTGTTTGAAATGATTTTTTGTTTTTGTGGTCCTGCGAGAAAGGTAAATCAGTGATCGAATTTTACGCGATGTGATGATAAAAAAGGTTAAAACTATGGTTGAATGTTGATAAGATAATTATTTATGGGTTTGATTCAGAATGTGGGATTGGTCTGTTAATTATGTGTATGAACGTAGATATAATTAGTATATATGCATTGTTAACCAGGATCATAAAGTTTTGATCTTTATGGTAGATTTTGATCTGGGTATATGTAAAGTTTGTTGCTTTTTTTATTTGGCTGGGTTATAAAAATTTTAGTTGTTGCCTTTGCGTATAGATTTAAGAAATGAGAATAATTCATAAATTTGTGTTTCTGCTCTGTTAAGGTATGAATCTAGATCGAATTTGTTGATAAAAAGATTAAAATTTATGTTTGAATGTTAGCAAGAGGTTGTATGCCTTTCATTGATTATTCAGAGTTGTCTATTGGTGAAATTGTAAACTAAGCAACGAATATCTGTGGTCTAACGTCACTGTCTAATATCTGGTACACACATTGTTACTTAGATAAGATCTTTTTGTACAACAAACAATCAAGTCCTCAGATATTGGAATAGTACGAAAATGAGTATGGCTTCGTCATGCATTTGTTATTGATAAACAGTACGATATGTAATATTTGTATTATAACAAAGCGTGCTTAGTTGTTTGATTTTGATCATTTGCTTACTAACTTCTTTTTTGCTGCATTTTGTTAGAATATGTGATGGCGCTTTTGTGAACGGTTTCGTTATTCGGTCTGCATTTACTGTAAAATGGCGTTATGACGGTTACATGACGTTTTGCAGTTCCGATTTTTCTGAAGCCTAATCTTTGAGTTACCAAATATAGTAGTGGTTTAGATATTTCTGCTCTTTTAAAAAAAAGAAAAAAAATATAGTAGTAGTTCGATTTATAGTAGCGGTGCGAAAAGAGTCTGGGGGTAGTTATGGAACAGCTAAACATCAATTATAGTCCAAGACAAAATATCCAAACCCCTGGTCGTAAGTCGGCGGCAAGTGGGTCCTCCAAAGATTTATGGTTGGCGGTGCATGGTGGGTCTGTCGCTGATGTAGATTCAGCCTTGGCGTTGCTAAAGAAAAGTGGCGGAAATATAAATTCAAGAAATTCTTTTGGCCTTACTGCTCTACATATTGCAACATGGAGGAATCACATACCGGTTATCAAACGATTACTTGCCGCAGGTGCAGATCCTAATGCTAGGGTGCGTTCGTCTTCTGGTTCTTTAGATTTATTGTATATCACATCTATGGGTGTAAACAAAGATAGTGACACGATCATAAATCAAACTAAAGTTTTTACCTTTTAATGAAACCCTCAATTATTTGTTTTATTACCTTATTATGAGATTCTTAAGTTGATTTTCAGGATGGGGAATCTGGATGGAGTAGCCTTCACCGAGCAATGCATTTTGGTCATTTGGCGGTGGCTAGCATTCTTCTAAAGAATGAAGCTTCTGTTGCAATAGAGGATTCGAAATCCCGAACACCTGTCGATCTCCTATCCGGGCCAGTGGTACAGGCGAATGGCAATGGAGATGGTTCAGGTACTCTATCAAGCATACATTGTAATCTCCATAGAAACGATCGGCTGAATATATTTTATTATATACTTGTTCAGTAGTTACGGAGTTGTACAGTTGGGGAAGTGGTGTTAACTATCAGCTAGGGACTGGAAATGCTCACATACAGAAGTTGCCTTGCAAGGTTGATTCACTTCACGGTTCTTTTATCAAGCTGATATCATCGGCTAAGTTTCATAGCGTGGCGGTCAATGCTTATGGTGAAGTTTACACTTGGGGATTTGGGCGTGGTGGTCGCCTTGGCCACCCTGACTTTGATATTCACAGGTAACACATGTTATGTTATTTGACGATGAGATTAATATCTGGAATGTTTAAAAGAATTGCCATTTCTGATGGTCTAAATGCTAATCACTTTCTTAGTTGGGTGATATTGACGTCGAGGGGTGCTGTGATGTGCTTTTTGAATGTGATTATGGGATAATGAATATTGCGAATCAGATATTCAGCTATAGTAAAATTTGCTGTAAAGCATGTTCGGATGTTATCTGCTGTTTGAAAGTTGTGATAAAAGGAAAGATATCTTATGAAATGAGAATAGTAGTAACTGTAAAGTAGGTGAAAAGATGAAATATTGTTTTAAACTTTAGAAGATACTTTTGGTTGCGGTTGACACAAAACTGATTATATGGCCCTAACTATTCGAAGTAAAATATGTGTATCTCGAGATTAAATTCTTTCAAAACGCAAATCCAAACACCCCCTTAATACATTCCTTTCTGCAAATATGGTGTGCAGGTCTCATTGGTATTAAGCATCTATACTGAATATTTGAGATGGGCTTAAAACCCACCCGTGACTTGTCTACATAAAAACCCACCTTTGGCTTCCATCTCCTCTATAGAACCCACGCGTGGGATAGGTGCATTGGTTTCCCCGAATGGTGAAAAACTCGCCGTTCGTGAGTCTTGTTTGTGTGTGTGTTTTTTATTACTTTTTAATAGATTGCAAGTGGGTGGGGTATATTTTTATATAAATTGGTATGAGGTGGAGGTGAGGTTTTTTCGCTTGGTACACTTGAATGGTGAGTTGGTGAGAAGAGAGAGAAAGCTGAGGTGGAAGGTGGGTTTTACCCCACCACTCCCCCAGCCTGATGTAGTCGAATAGTGTATATAAACAGAAGGACGCTTGTTATAATATATTTCCTTTATCAGTGGTCAGGTCGCAGTTATAACTCCCAGACGAGTCATGTCAGGGTTAGGTGCTCGTCGGGTCAAGGCTATTGCAGCGGCTAAACATCACACGGTTGCAGCTACAGAGGGTGGTGAGGTCTTCACTTGGGGTTCAAACCGAGGTAATTAAAAGTTGGACAATCACTTTTTTTCTTCCAAAAAGTAGAGGCACAATAATTTCTTATATCAATGTATGTTTTGATGATTTACAGAGGGTCAACTTGGCTATACATCTGTTGACACCCAAGCAACACCACGTAGGGTCAGCTCTTTGAAGTCAAAGATAGTTGCTGTTACTGCAGCAAACAAACACACTGCTGTAGTCTCTGATTCTGGTGAAGTTTTCACTTGGGGATGCAACAAAGAAGGCCAGCTTGGTTATGGAACTTCAAATTCCAGCTCCAATTACACACCCAGGCTCATTGAATACTTGAAAGGAAAGAAATTTATCCTCGTATCTGCAGCCAAGTATCACACCATGGTTTTAGGAGCTGACGGGGAGGTATGTTTCGATAATCAACAACATTATATATAAAAAAGAGAAATTATAAGTTCTAGATGCTTATTTGCTATGGTTCTGTAGGTATTTACTTGGGGTCACCGGCTTGTAACTCCTAGGCGAGTAGTTGTTGCAAGGATGATAAAGAAAAGTGGAAGCACTCCTTTAAAGTTTCACCGCTCGGAACGACTTCATGTTGTTTCAATTGCTGCAGGGATGATACACAGCATGGCTCTTACTCATGATGGTGCATTGTTCTATTGGGTGTCTTCTGATCCTGATCTCCGGTGTCAACAGGTCCATCATCATGTTTTCCTTATTAATTGAGGTCTATCATTGTCCATCTCAGTATTTATATCTTAGTTTGTTATTTTGATGTAGCTGTATTCACTATGTGGGAAAAATATGGTTAGCGTATCTGCCGGAAAATACTGGACGGCTGGAGTTACATCTTCTGGCGATGTTTATATGTGGGATGGAAAGAAAAAGAAAGATGAATTGCCAGTTATAACTCGATTGCATGGTGTCAAACGAGCTACATCTGTTTCAGTTGGAGAGACACATTTATTGGTGATCAGTTCTCTCTATCATCCTCAATATTCTCTTGGGCCTTCCAACATCGATAGCCGTAGGTGTTTAAAGTCAAAGTTAAGCGAGGACTTAAGTGAATTAGATGAAGATTTTGCTTATAATGATATTGAAATTGATGAAACCACATCAAGTATGCAAAAGGGTATTACTGAAAACAGGCAAGTACCAACTTTGAAAAGCCTATGTGAGAAAGTTGCGGCGGAGCATATGGTTGAGCCAAGGAGCGCTTTACAACTTCTTGAGATTGCGGATTCACTACAGGCACATGATTTAAGGAAGCATTGCGAGGTAGGTGTATTTCTGAAAGTCCTCTTTTGGATCAAATATATAAAGATCTTAGCAACTGCAATCTTATCGAAGCCTTTACCGTTTGTAGGACATTGTAATCCGTAATCTTGACTACATTTTGACTGTGTCGACACATGCAATTGCTAGTGCTTCACTGGATATTCTAGCGAACCTTGAAAAGTCGTTGGATTCAAAATCATCTGAAGCATGGAGTCATCGTCGGCTTCCAACCCCAACAGCCACTTTTCCTGCTGTCATCAACAGTGAAGAGGACGACAGTGACAATGAGTTCTTCAGGACACGCGACAACAACAGTGGTGATAAGATGGGTTCGATGAATCAACGATTTGATAGCTTTTTACAACCTTATGATGCTGCAAGTCAAGAAGTTGGTAAACAAGTTCGTGCTTTAAGAAAAAAATTACAACAGATTGAGATATTAGAGGAAAAACGTTCCAAGGGTTATCATCTTGATAGCCAACAAATTTCAAAGCTTCAAACCAGAGTGGTGTTGGAGAACTCACTTGTTGAGCTCGGTGTTCCCATCGAGACGATTCAAGCAAAGCCAACTTCTCCTGTTGAGCAGAAAGTCGAGTCAACCAAGAAACAGAGGAGAAAGAATAGAAGAAAATCAACACATGGAGAAGAGCTGCATGTTAGCTTTGAATCCGATGCCCAACTAAATACAGTTAAGGGTTTCATGCCATCTGAACCTTCACAAGTTGACCATGAGGTAAATTTTGAGTAAATATTTGGTACAAATAAACTTATAATCTTTGAAAGTATCACATTAAAAACTAATATGATGATTTACAGGAGGAGATTGACGACACGGGTAAAATTAACAATCTGGTTATTGAGGTGTTGCCCGATAAATCGAAGAATAATCTTTCATTTTCTAAAAGTAAGAATCCATCATCGCCAGCATCATCACCAGCATCATCTAATAAGAAAAAGAACAGGAAAGGCGGACTTTCTATGTTCTTGAGTGGCGCTCTCGATGACACCCCCAAGATTGTTACCCCGCCTCCTCCAGTTACACCCAAAAGTGAGGGTCCTGCATGGGGTGGTGCAAAAATCCCAAAGGGTCCAACGGGGTCTACTTCTCTTCGTGAGATACAAGATGAACAGGGGAAAATTGTGAGAAATCAACATGTTGCTAAAAAGAAAGACCAGTTTGAAATTTTACCTAATGCAAAAACTGGTGGAAAACTTTCACTAAGTTCATTTTTGCCCTCAAACCCGATCCCAATGGGCCCAAGCACATCTCTGTCGCCTCAAGTAGCTGATACAGAGAAAAGCACCCCACCATGGGCTTCTTCAGGGACCTCACCTCTTAGCAGTACTAGTCGCCCGTCTCTTAAAAGTATCCAGTTGCAACAGGTAACATTGTTTTAGTTTCTTAGTTCTTAATATAATTTTTATAGTTGTTTCTCGTATGTACTTGAATATTTATTTTCTTTCATATAATTCAGGAGAAAAAACAACAGACGTTGTCTCACAGCCCAAAAACAAGAACCACTGGGTTCTCTGTGAATAGTGGTCAGGGTTCACCATCAGATTCAGCTGGTTTGAACCGTTGGTTCAAGCCAGAGATTGAAGCGACATCTTCTCTTCGGTCAATTCAAATCGAGGAAAAGGCTATCAAGGATCTCAAGCGTTTTTATAGCAATGTGAAGGTTGTTAGGAACCAGTCTTAGAAGCATTGGCAGGTTTAGCTTAACCATGACTCATTTTCGCGTTCAGTTTCTGTAAATCGACGGTAGATACCTTTTCTAGTTCTTTGTACATTAATTTCGACCTTGCTGAAGTAACAATCTGCAGTTTACATTCAAATTGTTAATAAAAGCTTCGCTAGAGTCGGTTATTGAACTCTTTCTGGGCAACTTGAGGTTGTAAATAGAATTAACGCTGCAACCTTTACTATCAAGATTTTGGTATGTATGGTTGGTTGTGCATTTGCTTATTTCATGATTTCCAAGATTTTGTTTGAACGAATTTCTGAACTTCACTGAGGCATGTTATGGTGATATTTTGGGGTAGATCTGGCAAATCTATTCTTTGTGATGGCTTCTCACAAAATTAGTCACTTATGTATGACCATATTTCGACAAACTCATTAAACAAATCATATCTTAGCGGTCAACCCTACACCAAGCCTCATTCATTTAGTATAAAATACCCGTTAGATAGCATTTTTTGAGTTAGCTTTATTCATTTGTTGTGAAAACACAATTCTCCTCTTAAGGGTTTTTTTGTAACCAACTTCGGTACTCAATTGTGATCAATTTCAGATTCAATTCTTGTCGTTTTGAATTTCTAGTTGTTTACGAAATAGATCTTTCATATCTTTAACGGATATCTAGATTGGTTCATATCAATTGGTATCTAGAGCTCTTTTTTTGCAACATATTCGTTCATATCTTTTAAGATTCTTGAATTTCAATTTGAATTAGGGTTCTTGGGTCAATTCCAATTAGGGGGTTTGAATTCATAATTAGGATTTTTTTTAGTAGCTTTCATTAATCTGCAATCGGGAATGGAAGCCACAACTGTTATTCCATTCAGTTATGAAAGGACGGAATGACTCATTGTGGCTTTCCACGAAGAAATTAGCCGATTCTGAAGGGGAACTTAAGGAGTTTGTGCCACAACTTATGAAGGTTATTTCAAAGGGTTCTTCCAACCAAGGTAATGATCACAGTGGCATGTTGTAGGTAACAGTGTTCAAGATTCGAGTTTGGGGTTGCGTGCAAGTGATCATGTTGGTGATGTAGTGACAAATAGTAGTCTTGATGACGTAGATTTGAGAACTAATGAATGTACATACGAGACTTTGAGGAAATGGGTCTTTTGCCAATTCTTGGATTAGTTAATCAAGAAGGGGTTGAAGGTGAGGATGCTACGATTGATGAAAACAGGAGTATTGGTTTGACGGGTTGTGATGATATTGTGAAGGAGAAGTTGAAGGTGTCGATGGGGAATGGGACGCTAACAACAGATGTTTGTAATGGAGATTATGACTCGAATAAGACATTTGAGGAGTAATGTGAACAAGTTACTGGAAATGCAAGATTATGATGGGAAACAAAAAGGAGGCGAAGATGACAATAGTCTGATGGGAAGTGATTTCATTTCGGGAAGAAATAATGAAGGTTCATGGTGGTTATACCACATAAAGGACAAATGTGATCAATCGCGGACAATAATTTGAAGACTGACGGAGTAATATCTACACTTTTGTCACAACCTTTGGAGGGCCTGGAACCCCTCCCTGCCCCTATGAAGCTCCGCGAAGCTCTGCCACTGCATGTGATGAGTTAGTTTATGGTGCATTGAATGATTTGGTATAAGGTTGGTATGGGAACGAAAATAGCTCTTGACACCACAAGATCCTTGTTGAATTGTGTACCTACTGTTATGGGTGCTAATGAGCATAAAACATTTTCAAGAGTGGGTTGTATACAAAAGGGTGTCAATTTGTTGGATATGTATTCTGATTTGAGGTATGCTGAAGGTCGGAATTATGGGATAGAGGTTGTAAGGTAGCTACTGATGACGAATTGTTGCATACAAAGGTGAAGTGGAGAGGGAATTTAGAGAAAGCAACTACAAGTTTTGTACACATGGGTAGTCAAAGAAGTTTGTCATTAGTTTTAAGGACTAAAGATGCACATAGGCTAGGAAGTCTTTCAAAGAACGGAAAGATAAATGTTACAAAGGACGGAAAGGGTCTTGGAAAATTGAAGTTTGACATATGGAAACGGCATAATAGCCAGAGGATAGATGCCACGAATTCCAAATTTAAGCATGACAAGAGGGAATTTGACCTATGTGAATGGCCACACAGGAAAAGAAAGAAGGAAAGCGCAAAGGGTCATGAATGTTGTGTTAAGAGCTTGGTGGAGGGACTAACTTGAAAATATTTATTTTAAGGAGGCCGATACATACTACATTGATTTTTTTTTATATTAAAAATGACTAAAACCATCGTTTTGCATAAAATATATACAAGGTCAAAAATTTGAGGATGCCATAACCTTTGGTCCCATCTAAGTTTCTTCCCTGCTTGTGGGTATATATCTAGTGGTGTTTGATTTTTCTAAGAGTGAATTTTAGATGATTTTTGTATGGGTTTAAATACATGGTGTTGGAAGGATGTGTAAGTGGGGTTGACTTTCATCATATTTTTATTAATTTTTTATATAAATACGTGTTATATTAGATGTACGTGAACTATATAATTCAAGTTTATATACGATTTATCTTTGTATATCAGTCCATCCAATTAATCAAGGTATACAATAAGCACCACCATATTCATACGATTTTGCAGTTTTCGACAATTATAGTTTGTTTCGTTATATTAAGTGATTATTCTACTTTGGAAAAAAAAACTTGGCAATCAAATCTTGCTTTAGAAATGATCAAGAAATACTCCGAGATATATTTATACATGTCCTTTGGAATTCACAAAAAAACAATCTAATTAATCCGAGTACACAACAGAGGTCGTACTGGTACTATTTTGCACTTCTCGGCAAATATAGCATATTTACTATTATATGAGATTATTTTATTTGGGGCATAAGAAGTACTATTTGAAAGTTATATCTTTTTGGCAAGCTTGTGTAAGTTGAAGGTTTGTTTTGTAAATATCTTTTGCTATTAACAAGTTTTGTTCCATTTTTGTACTTTATGTTAGGGCATGGACTAAAGTGTATATGTTGAGTACATAAGTTGGAGATTAGCTATGGATTATTTATTCATTCATTCATATCAATCACACACACATACAACTGCAATTGTTTTATATCTTCTTTTAGGGTTTCATCTTGTTTGGATCATCTTGATCTTAGTTTCTGGGTTGTTAGGGTTTATAGCGTGAGTGTTGTTTAGATCAATAAAGTCCACCTAGTGGGGATTATCTTGTTTATATTTGTAATTTGTTTGGTTAGCATCCGTGTTGGGGACTCATATACTTGTGTATATTGTTATAATAAAAGTAATATCACTCAGGGGAGGTTGGTTAAGTGATTAAATAGATCTTTGTTGGTTTTGATATCATCTTTCCATGTTGTCAAAGACCTAGGTTGTTCTTGAGCTCGACCGTTATAGGTGATTATTGTTAGGGTTTTATCTTGAAACCCTAATATTTGGGGTTTTTGACCAGTTGGTGGATTCTGGTGATTCTTGGTTCGTTAATCATCGATTAACATTGTTCTTGATCGATTTTGGGGGCCAATTTTTAGAAACCCTAATTTTTGAAATTTAGGGTTGTTAAATACAAATATCGCATTAAAATGATGTTTATAATTTTAATCCTTACTAAGTTTTGTTAACGATAAAACATCAAAGATATTATTAAGCTTGTTTTAAAAACAACACTAAAGCTTTGGATCAATGTTCATATGCTTCTCACTTTTATAAAAACATCATCTACATTTATATGATTTTGTATAAACTTAAAATGTACAAAATGTGTCATGTACATACCCATATATCTGATATACAAAGTCAACCCTCTTGGGTATTTGTTTGAGTGATTTATTGGACAAAAGATATGGTATGTATGAGTAAAATCAAAGTCATCTCCCACGAACCCAAATGGGATAAAGACGGACCCAGGTGACTTGGATCCGCGGGGTCCGTGTACTTCTGACCTTGGTTGCCTATAAATACCAAGTATTCTCCAAGCATATCACTCACCCCTCTTCTCTATAATTTCTAATTATCCTCTAACATTTCAATCTCTATTCTCACGCTCATTCTTGTCTCTTATTGTTTAGATCTTACTCTCTTTGAAGATCATCAACAAGAAATCTATACTCAAGCTTTGATCCTTCAAAGTTTACATATGTGATTGTATTAAGTGTTACTTTATACAATCACCATTGTCGTACCCATTTATCTACTACTTGTGTAATAGTGTGGTTAGTATTTTAGTACTCAAAATACGTAGTGTGAAGGGAGTTGTTGTACCCGGGTGAAAGAACACGAAATCTTAGCTTAGGAGTCGGTAAATACTGTAAGCGACATGTAAGGGTTTCTCCACCAGTATAAAGGAGGTTTTTGACTAGTGAAAGTCGAACTCTCGAGTTGGATACTCGAGGAGTGGAAGTAGGGGAAAGATAAATGAGATCTTGCTAAGCCGAACCACTATAAATCTCTCGTGTTGTGTCGTTTAATTACCTCTTCCCTATCTCTATTACTTGCATTGGAAACCTTAGTAACCACATACAAAGTTTCAAATAAGTAAAACTAATCGGGAAAACTATTCACCCCATTATAGTTTTGCACAATTGGTATTAGAGCTACGTTACTCAAGATTTTTAAAGTATATTGTATTTTAAAAGTTGAAACAATCTACGGACTCTGAAAATTATAAAGAAGGGCAATATATGCAAAGACCACCACTACTTGAAACCGATGGTTTTATGTATTGGTAAAAACCATTTTGAAACTTATGTGAAATCTAAGGATATAGATCTTTGGTACATAATCATTGAAGGTGATTATGCACCAACGATTAAGAATGTCACTACAAACCAATTTGAATTGGTCCCGCGTGATCGGCAAACCGATGATCAAAATAAAATGTTAGCCAAAAATAATGAAGCTAAAATGATACTTTACAATGCTTTGCCTAAAAAGGAGTATGAAAGATTTTTCATGTGTCAAACCGCCAAAGAAATTTGGCCCTTGTTAATTGTTACACATCAAGGAAACTCACAAATCAAGGATAATAAAATTGATCTTATTGTTCAAAAATATGAATAATTCTCTATCCTTGAAGGAGAATCGATTGATGTTGGGTTTGCTCGTTTTAACACATCATTACCTCACTTAAAGCACTTGACGAAACTTTCTCTACAAAGAACTTTGTCAGGAAATTTCTAAGAGCACTTCACCCAAAATGCAGAGCTAAAGTGATGACCATCAAAGAATCTAAAGATCTCTCGAACTTATCACTAAATAAGCTTATTGGGAATCTCAAGGTTCATGAGATGGTGATGGAAAAAGAATCAGAGATCATCAAAGGAAAGAAGGAGAAACAAAGATCAATCGCCTTGAAAGCTAGAATCGAATCTAGTGATAATTGATGTACGTATAATGCAACACTTTAGGAAAAATGTGCAAATGTGGAAGTATTAGTAATTACGTTAGGAAACGTAAAAATCGACAATGTGTTCGTTCTCGAAGGAGGTCTGGGTTGTGTGACAAACAAACGTTTTTGGATTAGTTTCGTTTTTGGAATAATTAAACTACGACGAATCGCGTTTTCACGCAAAACGAAACAAAAAATAATAAAATAATGAAAAATTATAAAAAATTCTAAAAACTTGCATATAAATTCTAAAAAGTCTAACAAACAATAAAAAATTAGTAAATAATTTTTAAAATCTTTTAATTAATTATTATCTAATTTTTAAAATCTATTTAAAGACCTAAAATTAAAAATAAAAAAGAAAAACTATAAATTCTGATTTTATTATTTGTAAACCTCAAAATACTTTTATAAAAACAAAAAATTAATTTTCTAATATTTTAAAACTAATTTTCCTATTTTTAAATCACTTAAAATAAAAATAGAATTAAAAAATGATTAAAATATGAAAACAAAACGGAAAAATCTGAAAATTTCACGAAAAGTCTAAAATAAAGCCTACATCAAAGGAAAAATAAGCTGGATAACACAAATTATCAAAATAAGCTAGAAACGCCAAGAATAAGCCACAACTTAATAATGAAAAGGGAAAATGAAAGTGCTTAAATAGAGGAGAACTGAAGCTATTACCAATTAACAAAGCTAGCACACTGTTACAACCTCTTACTCCCACGCGATGGGTCGGGGGTTTAAGCCGGACTAGACTTTTTTGCATAAAGTATTTTTTTATACTTCATTTTTTTGGACATCAATCCCCCAATAAGCAGTTGGCTTGTTAGGGTGGATATAAAAGTATATAAGGTGATGAAACCAAAAATACCTACAAACAGAGGATGATAAACAAAAAATCTCACTATATTTAAGTTTCAAAAATTAAGACCTAAAAATGAACAATATGCTATCTCTGGTGTGTTTGACTATGCTATGCATAAATTTAGCACACAAAGTTCGCAATTAGGAAAGAATAGCAAACACCACAATATTCAGCATGCCAGATAACTATACTCATCAGACAATACATGAAATCTTATCAGATAAAACTGAGGAAGACTGAAATCAAGCACAAGAGCAGATTTTTACAAGAACATGAAAATCAAATCAAACCCCTAACAAACCCTAAACAAAAACAGGAACTTAGCTATCTAACAATAACAAAGGGTATGCAAGCAAAAACATGTCAAACTTTTGTCACTCAAAGCTTAAACCAGCAACTCCCAAACACCCTAAAATTGCAAATCAAATATTGAAACAAGTAGGAAGCAACTAAGCAACTAGATAAGCTAACATCTATCGAGAACGTATGAGGTAGCAACAAAATGAACAATTCTAAACAAAACATAAGCAAGAACAAGCATACATAGCACAAAAGTGGAAAAATAAGCACCCAAGGGAGTTCAAGTGTACCTAGCCCGATTTACATCCAAACCAGACTTTGAGCAACTAATGCCACCAGCTTGAAAGAGATTTTTTGAAATCTTGAGCTTATGGAGATAAGCTAATGATGAGATGCTTCTTGTTGGGGTTCTACAACAGAACCAAGATCATAGAAAATATCTACCAAATATCAACTAATCTACATAAGCACAATCTTGTGAACCTGCACATCAATGTAACAAAGAACGATAACAAGCTCAAATAAACAAGGCTCTAAGCTATGTGTCCTGAAAACTTATAACTTGGCTTATTTGAGCAGTGAGTACCAACAGAAAACCAAACTGTTTATTGAGCAAATAAAAAGTAATCACAAAATTTTAACTTCCCTATGTGGGCTTCACAAAAACTTGATTGTCAATCAAGCTTTTATGATCAACTTATATATTGAAGGGCCCCAAAAGCTTAACAAAAAAAATGAATTTCTGAAAAAAAACTTTTGTTGAACTTAAAATTGAAATTGCAATTAAGTAAAACTGAATTAAAGTGCAGAAAATATAAATGTGGAACAAAAAAAACTTGTAAGGCCTCAATATCACTTTAACTATTAAATAAAAAGGGTTTACAAAGAAAATAGAACAACAAATAAAGTTACAAGGCCTACTGCTATTTATACTAGCTGATAGAAATTTCTAGATACAAGGAGTAACTATGAAACCCTAATGCTCTAATTTCATCTTTGCCCTTGAGAATATACGGATCTTTTGAAGATGCTTTGTCCTTGTTTGAATTTGAGATGAGTAAACAATGAACCCATGTGATGTTGCCAATGAATGCTAGTTGTTGGATTGATCCTAACCGTTTGTTGTTGCTTTGTGGACCAAGTAAATCCATATAAGCCATTGGATGCTCTACCTTGTTTGTCTTGGAGCCAAAAAGAGGTATCTTTGTAGCAGAGGAGTCACAGGTGGAGCATGTGGGTGAGCTGGCAAGGGGTCTGTGGGTTTAATAATGTTGTAAAAATGGTTAACTTAGGATCTGGAATGGCTTAAGCAAAACCCCCTTGGATTAGACTTGATTGAAGATTAGGGTTCATATAAACAGTGCACGTTTTGATATGTTGGGTGGTTTAGGGATATTTTAGGGTGTGTTTATTAAACTAATCACAGTTTAAATGTTGGGCTGGTTAAAACGGGTAGGGATTGGGCTTTTTAGGTTGGGTGAAGTTTGGTTTGGGTTTATTATTGGGATGAACCGGGTTTGTGGGTTAATGGGACATGTTTGGTATTGGATATGGGTATGATTTGAACAACTTTGACCCCCTTTTATTCTAGTAATTTTACAAAACAACCCTTTACAATTTTGCAAATAATGGCAGCTATTTTCCTTTGAAACTTCTTTGGAGTTTTGGCAGTTTTAGTCCTCGGCTTTGTAATCTTTGAATAAATACTAAAATTGTATTTCTTTTAAACTTCAAGGGCCATGCTTGTAAAATAATGAAACTTTAGGGACCAAGCTTGTAATTTTGAGATTTACAAGGGTATAAAGTGTTATTTCTCCAAACTTGAGGGACCAAACTTGTACATCTCTAATTCTTCAAGGTCTTTTTATGGAAAATCAACATTCAGGGTCTGGTTCTTTTGTGCGGCTTCGTTTACCGTGTTCGTTTTTGCTTGTTTCTTGTGATCTTTTGGTAATTTCACGACATCTGAACCTACAATCACACAATGAACACCTACAAGGGTTTTTGCAAGGTTTTATGATATTTTTCCGCATTTAAACACGATTTAGGTGATGAGACTTTGTATAATTAGAGTCTCATCACTCCCCCATACTAAACCATTGCCATGCCCTCACGTAATGCTAGAATTAAGTATCATAGCACTTCTAAAATTCATTTTTATTCGACATTTATTAAAATTAAACTTAACTTGACTTATCTAGATGCGTTTTAGACATAATGTATTGTTTTCATCATGAAAATGTGACTTTTAGGGTCCAAGAATAAGAACATGTGAATGTTTCATAGAAATAATTTCGTCGTCCCCAATTTTCCCTTAATTCCATGCTAAGCGTGAAACAAGATCATTGCTATTATAAGTTAGTAATGCTAACACTACTCATATGCCTTAATCACGTACTTAGACTCCCTTATTCCTAAGACGTATATCTTATATTTTATTTTTGTGTTAATGATCACGAGGATACATAAAAAACAAAAAATGGTATTTGGCGGAACCATCTTAAGTCCTTGTAACTTTTTGGTACCGAGCCCCCCACCAAATAAGGATGGCATATCCCGGTAAATTACCTAGGCAACACTAGCTTACCAAGCCGGGGCCCGAATTCGAACCCCCGCCCTTTCGCTTGACTTGGTCAATTGTGTGCTTTTTACGGTAGCTGGTGGCCAACTACTCTAAGGCAGTTGGTTACGAGGATACATTTTGACTTATGCGTGAATAGAGATTACGATCCGAAAATAGAGTCGTAACAGTGTAACCAAGATCATCAAATTAATAAATAATAGTTAACGATGTCAAAAAATTAAGTCAACAAGTAATATTCGATAAAAACGGTTTTACAATGGATTTGAACATTTGACTTGTTACCAAGACTTTTATATGCCCCATAACGGACAGGCTTTATTATCTTTGGTTTACCTTCATATTTTATTCAACTCCGCCATGGAGCTTTTATTATGACTTCGGTCTTGCCTTGGCTTTTATTTAACCTCGCCATGAGGTGTTTATTATGGCTAAAGACGTATATCCTCACGTCGAAACGAATTTTGGATCTTTAAAGCTTCTAAGTCATTCACTTTCATGTTGCATAGATTTTTCGGCCTTGCGAGATTCAAATTTTTGCTTAATTTGGCGAGATGAACTTAAAAATTATTATTCGGGAAGCTTTCGATTATTTGGTTTTCCAATACTTCAAATCCGTGACGCTGGCGAATCCTAAATGTTTTTCCAATTTAATTACATGGAAACTACTAGAATTAGTTACAAACCAACAATAAAGATTAAACCACTAAGTCAATATTTATTAACAATTTATTATATTAAAGCGTTGGGAGAAAAAGCAAATAATTAAAACATATGAGTTTTTGAAAGAATACGAATACTCTACGTTTAACATAGTAACTTATAATTAACTCTATCATTTCTCGTCCTCAATTTAATGAGACTTAGCCTAATATAGTTAAGGAACGAAGCTAAGTGCTCAACATGCACGGTCTAGTAAAAAATTATTCTTATTCTCACTGTAAAACCCGCATGCTTTTACCATGAATAGTACCCTTAGATCGTACGTACAAGATTAAAACTTTCCCTTTATAGCATGTTTACGTTCACGTATAAGAATTTTAAGTATTACGTATGTGTTAGAACACGATAAGTATATATTACGTATGAACACACGGTAATTATTCAAATAATAATTATAATCACGAACATGTGATCATGAAATCATGAACGTAATTTAATCACGAGAGAATATTAATTACGTATATATATTTATTACGAACACGAATAAATATATTAAGTCACGATCAATAACTAATTAAAACACATAAAACACGAACACGATAAAACACGAACACACACTATAATATTTAGACTCGAGAAAGGTACGGGTTACCCTATGTGGGGCCCCCTACCCGCGGCTACACCAAGAAGAATGGGCCAAGCCCATTTTAATTTTTACTAAAACAAGGAATTAGGAAAACATGTTTTATTATTTACAAAACAAGAAAAATAGTTAAAACCCTAAAATCTTTTCCTTCTTCCTTCTCTCTTTTGGCCGCCGGGTTCAAGACACCAAAGGGGGTGTTCGGTTGATTTTTGATCTTGGAAATTGTGCAAGCATTCGTGTGTGTTCATCCTTAATTGATCCACGTAATCGGTATAACCTTTTTAACCCTTTTCTTTTATGTTTTGATTTAATAAATCACATAAAATCATGATGTTTTTAAAAACTAATTAAAAACAACTATTAAAACATGTTAAGGATCATGGGTAAATCAAAACAAGGGTTTTGGGGTGTGGTGTTTGTAGCCGACGCCTAACCGAGCCCCAAGGGGGGTCTCGGCTTGGCTTATTAACCACCACCGAGACCTTATGGTCTCGGTAGGGTGGTGGTGGTCACACGGCAGCAACAAACACGGGGAACCCCGACATTGGTTCAGGGTATGGTGTTGATTTCGGGTCCGGTTCATGGTTTCTAGTCACGGGTCCGGTTCATTGATTATTTTAAGGTTTATGATTTTAATAGTTATGTGTTAAAAATTAAATTAATAAATCATGACATGATTAATTTAATTAACATGACTTAGGTTATAAATTTAATTATTAGATCATGAATTTTAACCTAAGTATTTATATTTAACTAGACTTTATAATTAATTAATTATTAAAAACAATGACTATAATTAATTAATTAACATGACTTAGGTTATATTATTAATAATTAATAATACATGTTTTAACCTAAGTATTTTACCTTATTTAATTAAAATCATGATATATTTAATTAAATACTTTTAACCTATAGTTTATTTAATTTACATGTAATAATTAATAAACTATACTTTATAATAACATGACTTAGAATAATAACCAGAAAATACTTAAGCTTATATAATTAGCTTATTTAACCAGCTTATATCTAATTATGGAATATTTTTATTCTTATAAATTTATTTAATTAAGGCAGCTAATCTATTTATGGAAACTTTCTATTTCTAGAAACTTATCTATTTTAAGCAGTAATTATATTTTTGGAAACTTTCTATTTTTGGAAACTTTCTATTTTTGGAAACTTTCTATTTTTGGAAACTTTCTGTTTTTGGAAACTTTCTATTTTTGGAAACTTTCTATTTTTGGTAACTTTCTATTTTTGGAAAATTTCTATTTTAGGAAACCTGCTATTTTTAGAAAGTTACTTATTATTACACAGTAAGTATAATAATACATGAAATACAAGTAATACTTAATCAGAATAGACAGAATATAAGATAAATATAGCATAAAGCTTAAAACAATAAAACATGACAGGAACGTATAAATAAGCTAAGACATGATATAAAACCAGTTACATATTTAGTAATCAGATACTTATACACGTATGTATTTATGTAGCATTAGTGATACCGAAGTAGGACTCTCTTCCGTTCGTCTTCTTCGTTCACCGGACATAAGGTACAGATTCCCGTCCTTTCAGTATGAACATTCTTTTCTTATTAGGATTCCCCGTATGCAGCCAACTGTTTTCCCATAGTATAAGTTTATATGTTTCATTGCTTATGTTTAATTTAGAATACCTAAAGCCATATACATGCATGACCAGTTTCACCTAGTTATGGAGGTACCATAACCATAACACTAGAGGCACTGGTGTTATGACTTCCCCACGACAGAGTGATTGCTCGTGGTGTCCCTTCAGCTTTTGGCCATATTATTATTATTTATCATGTGGGGCGTATGGGTGCATCCTAGTTACATGTTTTTCAGCAGATTACTCAGTGTGAATGTGGTGTGTGCCTTGCATCCTTCACAAGGAGTTGATCCCTCCTACCTAAAAACCAATATATTAAATTAGAGGCAGCCCCTCTAATTTGCATGATGAGGTCACCCCTCCAAGTATTCATGCACGACGGATTTTCATGACCTATATTGGCTAATGGTAAAATATGTTAAACAGTTTTTACAAGATAAACATAAGGCTTTTCAAACTATAAAACCAGTTTTACTAAGACTTAACCGGGTTATTCGGGACTTAGTTTCTTCCGCTGTTATATGCTTATATTATTCATGCTTTATTGTACATCTGTGCACTGAGCGTATTGCTCAACCATTTTCCTTTTCATGTTCCCAAAACGACAGGTACTCAGGGACGCTCGTAGACTTTAAGCGTACGTGCATATGGACTGGAAGCTTTCTAGCCTTTCTTTACTTTATGCATTATCTATACTTTGATACTCTTTCCATGGACATTGTTTAGTCCTTTCATTTACAGTACTTATGTTTGTGTGTGATGAGCTTTACTTTTGGACTACCGATGTTTGATTCCGGTATTTCCTTTTTATGGTCATGTAATGTTTTAGACATTTATCCTTGTATGCTTTGATGACACGCCATAATTACGCGTGACATTCCATTATCAAAATGGGGTGTTACACTCACCATCGAAAAACCTACATTCGTGTCTTAAACACTTATAAAAAACGAGAACCTTTTTAAAATTTGGCTATTTTTGGCACTTATTAGCAACAAAATGATGAAAAATAGATTGCGTGAAGGTGTAGCAAAGCAAGTATCTATTTACCCCCATACTAAAACTAAACAATGTCCTCAATGTTTTGAGTCTAAGGGTGAAACACCCCCGTACTAGAGACGAAGAGTCGAATGCTTAATCTCGGGCATGGAAAGGGTATAACGAATGATCTAAAAGCCGTTTATAAAGTGTGCTAAAAGATAAACGTTAGAACACAAAAGGATATCATCGGATATCGGATTCTTCAAAGAGAACGATCAAAGCTCGAGTGATACATAAAACGAACACGAGAGGCTTCAATGATGACGATGATTCCTAGAGTATCACAATCACAAACGACCACAAAACAAAGGGTCGGAAGAGCACAAGTCTCCTCACATTACTACGATTATAAAGCGATAATATTTACAAGAATAAGCATGGGATTCCCCCACGATGCACCTCGTTTTTGTTAAACGAGTCAAGAGCTCGACTCGAATCCCCACAAATGTGATCATTTAGGGATTATCATGGTAAATGCCAAATGTAAACGGGTCTTACATGCCAAACAAAGCCCGTGCATAAAACTGGTATCAAGGACTAAGTCCTTGGATGTTACATATACCGGGGTCGAAGATGACGTCTTCGTTTTCAGAAGATAAATGAAACAACGCCACTCCGAGCAATCTCCCATAGGGAGAAAAGAAAAGGGATAAAGAAGAGAATGGCGGGACATTGGGTGAGCATAAATATTGAGTTACTCGAGGTAGACTCACACCAAGTGTCACACCCCACCATGGCGGAATATGGGGCACGACGTATGGATATCATCACAACAATAGCGTGTCTATAGAGATAACTAAATGATATAAGAAATGTCATAAATGTCAAAGGTACTACCTTGAACTACTATTCATACATCGTGCCCCATATTCTAAGAAATGTTATAAAGGCCCCCTAATCCAATTACAAGTCCATTGGGCCTGTTTTGGGCTTTTCCCTTCTTTCTTTCTTCTTTGGTGCGTCTAAACCGACCCAAACACCCCTAAATTCGTTTTTTTTATTTTTATTATTTAATATTATGTTATTAATATTACTTTAATTTTCCTTAATTTATTTCAGCTCCTAAAGCTTCCAAAACCACAAAACCGTAAAACTAGTCAAATTTACGCGTTTTACCGTAAAAGACGTAAAATATACACTTTTAAAAAAAATCTCAAATTTTGCAATAAACTTTATAACTAAGTCCTAAATGACTTAAAACCATCCCGAAAAATATTCATATGACTAATTACCTCATCCGCGACCTCTAAATGCTAAACCGTAAATCGTAAAAATACGATTTTCTATAATACATATACGTATACTTAGAACCACCAAATAACACCATCTCACTTCATAGTCACTACCATGTGAACTCATGAACATGAAATCATCACACATCGTTTCATTCACAAGGTACCCCGTACCGGAAACGATATCCAAACCACAATCTATACACACCAATAAGCACATAAACACGTAAAGACACGCAACTAGCACATAACAAAACTAAGTGGCGAACCTCAAAACCAGGGTTGTCACATCAATCCCTCCTAATAGAAATCTCGTCCCGAGATTTACTCCATAGGATCAAACACACAGACAACAAGTCACACGAGGATACTTGTTCTAAAAGAACTCCTCTCATTTCCACGTGAACTTTAGTTCAAGTTTCAAAATACCACATATACAAACCAAAAACAATTAAACTCATTGCCAAACTCTTGACCTCACAGTCAATAAATCTCCTAGATGACTCTTTGGTAAAACAAAGACTCTCATTAACACAAGTCCCGAATAACCGTACATGCAAAATGCATTCTCAAATAACCTTTACCAATCTCAATACATGAAATGTATCATGTATACAACTCATTTCCCCCAGGAAATTCTATGCTCATAAGCTAATGGTCCGATCTTTCTAAAGATCATAAATGGACCTACAAAACTCTACATCAACTCTTCCATTTTACCAAAACATACCACCCGTTACTATGGGTGAAACTCCCTACATAACTTTGTCACTAACTCTAGTGGTTTCCTCCTTTTCCAAATGTTCAATCATGATGATTGAATATGTGTTGGAGACGTTCATGATCCGTATAGATCATTCTCCACGTCTCGTACACCAAATGCCTCTAGCATTCTAGGCAGATATAACAATCCAACCCCACTAACTAAGTCCATCTAGTTCTTCCAAATCTTCAGTTCCTGCAACGTATAAGCGATCGCCTTTCTTTGTCGTCCTCGTACGCGTCCAAATCCTTGCTCCATGTATCGTCATGCTTCGCGAATTCATCCGGTCCTTCTGATAATGCCAAGATCGGCTCATTATCCAATCCACCTCTTCAGCCTCCATAACGCTTCCTCATCCTTCTTCACTTCGCCCCTTGTTGGTTCCATGATACGCCATCATCTCTAACTACTCATCATGGTAAACTTAATACTAAAAACTCACACTCGAAAATCTCACGTATAACTCCACTCCAAAACCAACACATAATTCGCCTCACTCTCCTTCTCAGATTTGAGTAGTTCAAGATGTCGTCGACGCTCCCGATGACAACTCGTTTATACATGTTCATGCACACTTGGTTCATTGACACCATGAAAACCGCTAGTGCTTTGGTGAAGCCAAATACATAACCGTAAACCCAAAGCGTTCATACAACATCCTTAGCAGTTTCAACTATGTCCTCCTTGCACCCTCTCTTAGCGGTAATACGAATAAATTCCTACCTCGTTCTACTTGCAAAATTCTACACGCATCTTAAAAGACCGGTACTTCCTCTCATCAGACCACTCAACCTCTTTCCACATCCAATCTACTACTAATCAACTCAACTTTTATCCGGCATTCCTTGCAATCTCTAACAGCTCTTGTTTTTTTTAAATCACTCCATCAACGATTTGCCTTAGAATATGGGGCACGACGTATGGATATCATTCTGTCACACCCCACCATGGCAGAATATGGGGCACGACGTATGGATATCATCACAACAATAGCGTGTCTATAGAGATAACTAAATGATATAAGAAATGTCATAAATGGTGACACAAATGTCATGACAATATCTCAACATGCAGGAGTCTAGGTAAGTAGGTAACAGTCCTACCTCTTACCCAAGACAAACAATAAACATAAACCAAACAAACATATAGGTGCCACTGTATCACATATTAAATGAACAAATAAAAACTAAAAAGGAAACGGGGATATCCTTCTATATGCATTCCTACGCTCTCCAAATCCTAGCCACTTAAGTTCTCATGCCTACCCATAGCATCACCTGAAAGAGACACTAAAACACGTCAACATAAAGTTGGTGAGAGTCATAGGTTTAGACTCCAACACAAGACAAGTCATAAGCTGTGAATACCATAAACCAATAAACATATGGAAAATGCGCTACAATCATGTACTAACAACTAGCATTCAAGTTCAATCAATCATTACAATTCCAAGGCATCACGCCTTACCAACAATCACAATTTCCAAGGCATGATGCCTTACCAACAATCACAATTTCCAAGGCATCACGCCTTACCAACAATCACAATTTCCAAGGCATCACGCCTTACCAACAATCATAATTTCCAAGGCATCACGCCTTATCATTAACCATAGGTCCCATAGGCGCCCATACACCTATGTACCTTTCCAATCCAGATCACACACAAACCAGAATCACATAGCAGTTAATCACATAAATGTACACACAAGTCCATCTCAAACCTTAAACATTCACAGCATTAATTTAGAAAATAATTCAACACAGTGTCTCTTCCATCCCATCTGGAAGTCAAAATCAATAGTAATTTGCCTTATAAATGTCAAACTTACATATCCCGTGCACCCCAAATAAAAATAAACTACTATTCAAAACTCAACCTTGAACCCGACACTTGTACAACAATTCCGACCAGTCCACTGACCTCCCATGACTATACTTTCTGAATATTTGAAAAGTACGTTCCGAGTACATAATTTTTGGCTTTTGAATCACTCAAAAAGCTCTAAAAACGAACAAGTTATAACCGAAATAGTTTTATATTAATGAAAGATAAAATTTTATGTGAAATCTTCATAAACTCAATTTAACCTTGAATTAATAATTATAAATGACGTGAATCGGTTAAACCCAATTATATAAACTATGTAAGTAGAAAGAAATTTTACTTCGCTTTATTTTAAAGAAAGTCTTTTAGAATTTGAAATAAATAAGTGTTGACTAAAAAGAAATCTTATGTTACATCTTGTTTCAAACACGACCCCAATACCTTACCCTTATTTTACCGAATACGACCAACTATCTAACCCTATACTAGATTTCCAAGTCCCCTTTTTCCATATACCAACCAAAAGAAATGTAAGACTCAACACAAAAGATTTCATTATCTCAAAAGAAATCCCAGGTTATTTCAATAGACTTAAAACCAAGAACACCGTTTTAAAACGTACACATGAAATACGAAACTCAAAGAATACGCTACAAGACACAGTTCAAAAGATTCAAAACGTCGTTGAAACTCCACCAAACTCCAGCACCATAAAACACGAACAAACACAAGGTACGTTCAAGCTATAATAACTAGTGAACGACCATATACCATAACTTAACACATAGTAGTATATATACATCCGCATATGTATACCTATTGAATCCCCCAAACATACTCGTTATCATACACGTAAGTCAATCAATCGCTTTATACGCTCGTTTTTTCCATACGAGTAATCACCATCTCACCGTGCCACAACAAGGCATAAAGCCCACCTCCAAAACCAAACCATATCGTGTGACCCCAAAATCACACAACACATCTATAACCCAAAACATATAACACAAAAAGAACAATAGCCATATCGTAGGTAGCCATTACATAAACTCATATATAATACGTATACCCAAATTCTACATCCCATCATATACAAGCATGTACTAACCCTCTTTCATGCAACCATACTTGGGAACCCATTGAAGTTGTGGTACTTGTATAACTATGTTGGCCACCATACTTATACAATTACCCTTTCCCCAATGCACTCCCTCCTATGATGACACTTATAAGAATCAATACAACATATAACACATAAATCCATCTACTCACATAAGCTCATAACCACATAACCAATAAGATCCAAAACTCCATCTATAAAAATAACATAATAAAACTCTTGGAATACAGAAATCCACAGTCTAGCTTAAACAGCCTAGACTAAATCCAAAACGAAAACATAATCAGTTATAAGTCATGTCGCCCATAAGAGTGGAAACGGCTTAAAATCCTTCCTACCCATGTACTCCTAGTAACTCGAACCACCACACGATTCTTAGGGAACATGACTTAAACATCAAAAGAAAAATATTGTACCTCAGGTACATAAAATAACCCAACAAAAGATAGAACTACCATGTACCAAATTATGTACTATAATGTACAATTTAAGCAAAATACGACAATGACTAGTGTGGACGATTATGGTTCAACCTGCACTAGTCACCACCCAAAAAGAAAATAACATGTGGCTAAGTATGAACTTACTATGGTTCAGTTCATACTAGTCAAAACATCACAATAAATAACATTAAAACACATCAATTATAATAAAATGCACACATACTCCTATGACTCCTATATGCAGGGACCCTTAAGCTATAGACTAGGCTACACGACTAGGCAACCTAATTCTCTATAACCACTGTCTCTGATACCATTCTGTCACACCCCACCATGGCAGAATATGGGGCACGACGTATGGATATCATCACAACAATAGCGTGTCTATAGAGATAACTAAATGATATAAGAAATGTCATAAATGGTGACACAAATGTCATGACAATATCTCAACATGCAGGAGTCTAGGTAAGTAGGTAACAGTCCTACCTCTTACCCAAGACAAACAATAAACATAAACCAAACAAACATATAGGTGCCACTGTATCACTTATTAAATGAACAAATAAAAACTAAAAAGGAAACGGGGATATCCTTCTATATGCATTCCTACGCTCTCCAAATCCTAGCCACTTAAGTTCTCATGCCTACCCATAGCATCACCTGAAAGAGACACTAAAACACGTCAACATAAAGTTGGTGAGAGTCATAGGTTTAGACTCCAACACAAGACAAGTCATAAGCTGTGAATACCATAAACCAATAAACATATGGAAAATGCGCTACAATCATGTACTAACAACTAGCATTCAAGTTCAATCAATCATTACAATTCCAAGGCATCACGCCTTACCAACAATCATAATTTCCAAGGCATCATGCCTTACCAACAATCACAATTTCCAAGGCATCACGCCTTACCAACAATCACAATTTCCAAGGCATCACGCCTTACCAACAATCATAATTTCCAAGGCATCACGCCTTATCATTAACCATAGGTCCCATAGGCGCCCATACACCTATGTACCTTTCCAATCCAGATCACACACAAACCAGAATCACATAGCAGTTAATCACATAAATGTACACACAAGTCCATCTCAAACCTTAAACATTCACAGCATTAATTTAGAAAATAATTCAACACAGTGTCTCTTCCATCCCATCTGGAAGTCAAAATCAATAGTAAACATGGGACTATGAAACTCACCTAATTGCTTCTTCACAAGTCCTCGCACTAGCAATAAGCTAACAAACCAAAAACACGCAATCAATACACAAACCAATCACTAAGATGGCTCATCAACCTATGATGGACATCTAGCCTATTCCCATATAAATACCTCATATATAAGCTCTAATCACCCCATTACCCTTCCTTAACAAGTCCTTAAGTTGGTTAAGTTTAATAACTATCCCGTTCATATTTTACATAAAACAGTCCCAGTTTTTAGGTCTCAAAACTTTAAGTCAAACGTCCACTTAAACATACCCATGGTTTCTGTAAAAGGAATATTCATACTTGTACATATGTTGGCTAACACCTCCCACTTGACCTAACCTGAAATCTACTGTTAAGGCCCCGATATACATATATCTACTTTTGTCATTCCAGATTTCCTGATTTTAAACGTACTAAAAGTTTGTTACCATTAAGGGGTCTTACCCTAAACCACAACCTTATCCCAAGTGCAGATACTTACTACAATATATAAACCATCTCTCACGTTCGTGAGAAGGTCCCAATGCAACCCTAAGTACCCCAAACAACCAAAAACTTAAAAAGAAAACAGGCTGATTACAAAACTGTTTTGACCTCCGACTGTTGTAACCAGTTTTTGACCCACTTCCCGACCTCCAATTTAGTTCTAGTTTCTTGCATTAGAAAGCCACTTCAATTACCTTTTCAGGGATACTTGGATCGCATCTTGAATGTTCCTATAACTCCCGATATGATCAAAACAATTGACTCAAAATTCTGCCCAGTTTTTAAAAACGGGTTTAACAAAATCAACCTCATTAATTAACCCTAATCCCTCTAATTACAAGCCCTAATTTATTTAATCATTAAAATATGATTAATATACTGTTTTTAGTTAAACCCTAACCTAAATCCATCATAAGATGATCATAGAAAACATTAAAGACAATTAATATGAAAAAGGTTAAGAAGGTTTTACCTTTAATTTAATGGAAGATGAGAAAACCTAATTTTTAAAGAACCCTAATTGGCCACCATTGATGAATTTCGGCTAGGAGATGTTATGGAGGTTAAAAACCTGATTATTATGGTTATGAGTTGGGTTTGGTTAAGTCCTAAAGGCCCCCTAATCCAATTACAAGTCCATTGGGCCTGTTTTGGGCTTTTCCCTTCTTTCTTTCTTCTTTGGTGCGTCTAAACCGACCCAAACACCCCTAAATTCGTTTTTTTTATTTTTATTATTTAATATTATGTTATTAATATTACTTTAATTTTCCTTAATTTATTTCAGCTCCTAAAGCTTCCAAAACCACAAAACCGTAAAACTAGTCAAATTTACGCGTTTTACCGTAAAAGACGTAAAATATACACTTTTAAAAAAAATCTCAAATTTTGCAATAAACTTTATAACTAAGTCCTAAATGACTTAAAACCATCCTGAAAAATATTCATATGACTAATTACCTCATCCGCGACCTCTAAATGCTAAACCGTAATCGTAAAAATACGATTTTCTATAATACATATACGTATACTTAGAACCACCAAATAACACCATCTCACTTCATAGTCACTACCATGTGAACTCATGAACATGAAATCATCACACATCGTTTCATTCACAAGGTACCCCGTACCGGAAACGATATCCAAACCACAATCTATACACATCAATAAGCACATAAACACGTAAAGACACGCAACTAGCACATAACAAAACTAAGTGGCGAACCTCAAAACCAGGGTTGTCACACCAAGCATATGAAAAGATTTTCCATTTATTGCATTGGTGGAAGACCGAGATTTCCCTTTACAAGCAATTCCAGGATCGAATATCTCGTCCTCGACGGAGAAATGGGAGGACTCAAAAGGGTGTTCCCCCACACTAGATCCACACAAAACCTCGTCAAAAGGAGTAGACGAGTTTGTAGTAGTCAATAAACGCGATGATGACGAGGTTAAATTAGGGACATCATTCAAATTAAGTTCAAAAATTTCCCTTTTTTCATCTTTTAACTCTCCATTATGAAAACCCGGTTTTCCATTAATTAAGTTGAAAACATTAGGTGTCTCAAAATTGATGGTGGGCACACTAAAAATCCTCACATTTAAGTCATGTGTATTTGGAGGGGGATTTTGAAATCAAGTTTCGAAACGATGGTCAACAAAGAAAGCATACCCCTCCGGAGCAACATAAAGGTCATCATCCACAAGATCGTCAATATTCTCGATTTCCTCATCAAATATAGGTTTATCGAACCAAAGTTCTTTATAACCTTCATTGCAAATTTTGGAGACTCCCTCGAAAAGATCACGAGCAAGCACAAAACCATCATTCTTCGATGAGGATTGTTTACAAGGTAAATCCTCAAGAATGTGGCAATCTTAATTCTCAATGAAGGAGTGTTTATTAGGTAACTTCTCGAGAATGGGATTTTTGGTCACAAGAGTTGGTTCGTCATTATGAAGAAGATGTTCTAACTCATCGATTTTGGCATCGAGATTGGCATAATCATCCTCACTTCTTGGTGGAAGTGGAGGAATAAGAGCGAGTTCTTTTTCATTTGATGCCTCAATCTCGGGGTCGAACACAAAATCATCATACTTCCCACATGAAGAATTTTGTAGAAACTAGAAGGGGGGGGGGGGGGGTTGAATAGGTTCTTAAATTTACTTGGTTAAAGATAGGTTTTCAAAAATCCTTTTCAAAAACTTAGACTTGAGTGATTATGTGAAACCTTCTTATGCATAATATGAACAATAGATAGTGGATTTAAACTAATAATCACAAGTATATGCAATAAGGAATAATGAATGGAAAGAGATAAGGAAAGGAATATTAAACCAAACACCAAGGATTTATAGTGGTTCGGCAACGAAGCTTACTCCTCGTTCCTACTCCACTCCTTGAGTACTCCTTACCCGAGAGTTCACTAATCAACAAGCTCCATAAGGTGGAGAAACCATACACGTCGCTTAACCAATTTCCGACTCTAAGCTAAAAGTCAAGCCCTAATCTTAGCTAGGACCAATCTACACCAATATACTTTAAGGCCTAAGTATTAACCATAATACATGCACAACTTCCAAATACACACAATTATTTAGATCTTCACAACAACACAAGAATGAAATAAAGTTTTGATCTTCAATGGATCTTGAGGTAAACAGAACACTTCAAGGATGAAAGTGTTCTTCTCTTTTCACTTGAGAGGATGAGAGGGGAGGAGAAATATTCACTTCTAAACAAGTAGTAATCAACCAAATAATCAAGGATTTGAGTAGTTTAAGAAGGTGGATCGAATCTGGAAATTTTTGTGCAAAAGAGGTGAAATGAAAATTTGGAAATGGTCAACTATTTATAAGACAAGAGCCCAACGGTCATAATCTGGGTGTGGTTCATTAAATGTACTTGCTGTTCCATATTACTAAGGAACTGCACACCTATGTAAGGAACCGCGGTCGTAGACTCCGCTCCTTTTTTTCTTTTAGTAGGGAAGTTCCAACTGGTACATTTTTTACTCTCAAAGGATATTCTTAAACCAAATGGAATATGCCATATTCAAATTTTCAATTTCTATTTTAATAAAACATTTTCTAAAAAATAAAGTTTATTAAGAAAACTTTTATCACTTAAAAATAAAAGTGAGTTTTAAGAAAAACTAAATCCTGATCACTTAGTTAGGTTGAGAACTTGTTTATTCATACCTTAAGTGATAATAGATGAAATGAAGATACTTGAACTCAAGAATTCGATTTTCGTTGTTTTCGTAAATGCTTGTTTTTATATATTGTCGTAATCAAAATAAGGCGAGACCGAAAAATGCAAGTAACGTTTTTAGGCATCATTGCATTAACAAATTCTTTTTGGGTGAATCATCAAAAATAGCTTGCGGGTTTTGAAGTATGTAATCGATCTCGGCAAAATCGCCATCAGAATCAAAGAAAGAGTCGATGTGAGCACCCTCTTGAGGAGATTTCTCAAAAGTCACAACTACAGTCTTATAAGTCATGAGACTAAGCTTAGGAGACTTTTCAATGATGGGCGATTTTGCCTCGATAATGGAGACTTCCTTAGCCTTAATAGATTTGGGGCTAGGAGTCGAAGTCACTTCAACGATTGAAATTTGAGCATTAGGTTGGTCATGGTCCTTCGAAGGTGGTGAAGACGAGTTCATATTGGTCATTGTCGTGATGGTGCTATCGTTTTCCTCCGGAGTTTGTTTGTCATTCCAACCCTCGAATAAATCCCAAAAATATTTGTCCATACATTTACGTAAACCTTTTTCAATTAAGTAAACATATTCTTGATCGTTAAAATCCTCATCTTGAAAACCATTCATTTTAATCCTTTCAAAACATTCATCAAGCCGTTTGTTTTCTTGCAAAGAAAAATTGTTTTGGAAGGTATTATTTTTAGAAACATCAGTTTTATCTTGATCTTGGGATTTATCCCTGAAAAATTCCATCTTATCCTCCCCATATTCAATAATTAATTTCCCACCGAAAACATCGATTTGGGCTCGAGCGGTCGATAAAAATGGTCTACCTAAGACGATAGGGAATTTAAGGTCACACTTGTAGTCAGAAATAACAAAGCCCACAGGATAAGTGAAATTTCCAATCTTAACATAGGTGTCCTCGGCTATACCAATTAGTTTATCAAGGGTACAATTAGCTAGCTCGATCACCATTTTATGGGGGTAAGATTAGGCAACTTCATAAATTTCCAAATAGAAAGAGGCATGAAATTAATGCTAGCATCGAGGTCAGCTAGTGCTACGTATTCCTCAATCTATAGAAAATAACAAGGAATGAGAAACCGACCCGGATCTTCTTGTTTCGTAGGCATATGCCTTTTAGGATTACGAAGAAAAACCGAAGCACAAGTTTCTTCAAGGTAAACTTTGGTCAATTTGGTGAAACTCTCTTTTTAAACGGTGGGTGGGATACGAGATACACGAGAATGTGTAGACTCGTCCATGGTCGCCACTTTCTTCCATTCGACCTTAGAACAAGAGGATGTCTTCGAGGTCAAGGGTTGGGAAGAATGCACAACGTTAAAGCCATCAAAGGCTGGGGGTAATCAAACGACCTTACTTGTGAGACGATGTGACTTTGACATGTTCCTTCGAATTTTTCACGGTGTCACTTGGTAACGAACCCGAAGTGGACGGTTTGTTTATAATAGCCGCAAACATACTCTCTACTTTACTTTGATATTGCTCTATTTTATTATTTTGCCCTTTCAAAGTATTCGAAAACTCGTTTAATACATACCAATTTGGTTTTTTAATCTCTTCATGTTAGCCTCATTTGATTTTATGTTGTTTAAAAAAATCTTTAAACCCATTTTGATTATGATTAAAACCTTGGTTTTGATTCCCGCTTGAAAAATTTCCTTGATTTCCTATCAAACTTATCACCTCTATAGTCACTGTCTGAATAGTCAATAAGCTCCAATGGAGAATCTTTTGGATACCATAAACCCAAGGTGGGATAGCACCTAAGGTATCTAAAGATCCTTTTAACATCATGAAGATGACACTCTTTGGGAGTCACTTGGTGGCATACACATGCACACACAACAAACATGATGTCATGTCTAGAGTCAGTAAGATACATCAATGACCCAATCATGGATCTATAATGCCTAACATCAACATCTTTTCCATCTCTAGTCTTTCCCCAAGGGCGTTCCCTATCCATGGGTGTGCTAGTCCGTTTTTCATGAGGAGAAAAACCAAACTTCTTCAAGATCTTAGCCACATATTTGTCTTGAGAGATAAAGATACCATATTCTTTCTGTTGTACTTGTAAACCTAGAAAGAAGTTCATCTCTCCCATTGCAATCATCTTGAATTTGTCTGTCATGAGCTTGAAAAAGTCTTCACTCATCTTTGGATTTGATGATCCAAAAATAATATCATCCACGTAGACATGTACAAGAAGAAAGTCCTTGCCATTATTCTTGGTAAAAAGGGTTTGATCTATGGTGCCCCTCTTGAATCCATTTTCCACAAGGTAAGTGGATAATGTATCATACCATGCTCTTGGGGCTTGATGAAGTCCATACATTGCTTTCTTGACTCTATACACCTTGTCTGGATGCTCTGAATCTTCAAAACCTGGAGGTTGCATAACATACACTTCCTCCTCAATTGTGCCATATAAGAAGACACTTTTCACATCCATTTGATAAACTATGAAACCCATACAATAAGCATAGGCTAGAAAAATCCTTATTGCTTATATCCTTGCAACAGGTGCAAAAACCTCTTCATAGTCTATCCCTTCTTCTTGTGTATATCCTTGAGCAACTAAGCATGCCTTGTTTCTGACCACAATCCCTCTTTCATCCTTTTTATGCCTTAGAACCCAACTTGTCCCAATAGGTCTGACATACCTTAGACAGTCCACTAGCTCCCAAACATCTTGAATTGCAAACTGGTGAAGCTCATCCTGCATTGCTTCAACCCAACTTGGTTCTTTAAGAGCTTCAAAAATCTTCTTGGGTTCCTTTTGTGACAGAAAGCATGCAAACAAACATGCTTACACAAGAGAGGTATCTTCCTTCTTGTGAATATTAGTAATGAATCCACCTTGAGTCTGGTGAGTCCTCTTTGTTTGGACAGGAGTCTGAATATCACCAATTATCTAGGAAGGAGGATGATCTTTGGCCACCTTTGTAAGTATGCCTCCCCCAAATAGTGAGTTGTCATGTATAGTGGATTCCATGTTGCCAATATCATCTTCATTGCTACTCCCATCCTCACTTGAACTTGGAGGTATGTTGTCAGTGGTTGGAACTGGTCCACTGACATCTTGATTGGGTATGGGGTCTTCAACATGTTCAGAAATATTTCTGTTAGAGGAAGAGAATAAATTTCCACACAGACTGTCAGCTGCTGAATTCAACGTGTCAATGTCTGAATTGGCTTTGTCAACGTCTGAAGATGCATGCATGAACTCATCAACTGGTTTTTCTTGTGGCCCTTCTTCCTCCTTTCCAGCAGCAGTAGATGCTTGTACAAACCCATCAATCCATATAGGTATGGTGACATACTTAAATATGAGAGTGGGCTCAACTGCATGTGATCCTTCTTATTTAGCAACCTGTGTACCTGAACGTTCAATAACAAATTCTTCCAAAACATTTGGATCATTTTCCACAATGTCTGGATTAGTGACAGGCATATAAGTCAAAGTCCTAGATAATGGTTCCAAATCAAACAACCAATTTGGTCCAGACTTAGGATCACTAGGTTTACTTTCCAAGAAGTGAACATGAATATTTTATGTTAGAATCTTAGTCTTCTTGTTATAAACCCTGTACCCCCTGCTATTTGTGGAATAACCCATAAAAAGTCCCTCATCACCTTTTGAGTGAAACTTGCCTAGATTATCACTAGTATTTAAAATAACTACATGACATCCAAAAGGCCTAAAGAAGTCTATGCTAGGATTCCTATTCCAAAGTAACTCATAGGGGGGTCTTGTTATGAAACTTATTCACCAAGGCTCTATTTTGAACATAGCATGTAGTGTTCACAGCCTCATCCCAAAAAGCAATGGGTAAATTTGCATCTGCCAACATGGCTCTAGCTGCTTCTATTAAAGTTCTCTTCTTTCTTTCAGCTACACCATTCTGCTATGGAGTTCTAGCTATGCTAAACTCCCCAGAAATTCCCTTATTCACACAAAAGGCATCTAGAAGATTGTTCCTAAACTCACAACCATTGTCACTTCTAAGAATTTAACCTCATTACCCATTTTCTTCTCAATCTGTGTGATGAAGTTAATTAAAGTCTTAGCAGTATCACTCTTTAAAGCGAAAAAGAAAGTCCAAGTAAACCTAGAATAATCATTAGTGACAACAAAACAGTAAGATTTACCATTTAGGATTTCTATATTGGTTGGGCCAAATAAGTCCATGTGTAACAGGTGAAGTGGCTTAGGACTAGAATGCACACGTTTAGACTTAAAGGAGACCTTATGTTGTTTGCCTTTAGGGCATGCAACACAAGAATGATCATTGTGGAAACCTTTTAAAGGCAAACCACTGACAAGATCATGTCTCACAAGTCTATTAATGTTCTTAAAGTTAATATGCCCTAACCTTCTATGCCATAAATTACTCTCATCAACTGAAGCTTTAGCATAAAGACATGACATATTTTTGTTCATCTTAATTCCATTTAGATTAACATTATAAATGTCCTTATGCCTAGGTGTTCTATACTCAATAAACTTCTCATCAAGAATCTTAAAATCCTTACTTAACACCAAGCATTCAGTATCAGTAAAAAGAACTTTATTTTTGTTGTCACAAACTTGTGACACACTAAACAAGTTGTAGTCAAGTTCTTTTACCAGGAAGACGTCATCAAACCTTAGATTGTTGGTGATGAGAGTGCCTTTTCCAGAGATGGTCCCAAAACCTCCTCCAAAATACACTTTATCACCATTCTTGATAGGTATGAAATTAGTCAGATAGTCTTCCTTTCCAGTCATGTGCCTTGAGCATCAACTATCCCAATATCCTTTATCATTAACCTGCTTGTGAATACCCTGCACATGAAAAAAACAAATTAGTTTTCTTTGGGAACCCAAGTCTTTGTAGACTTGGATTCATCTGGTTGTTCAACAAGAATTGACTTATTCCTTGTAACAACCCCTATTCATCCCTTTGTGGCCTAAACACCTAATTTTCCCCAATAGGTTTAGTGATGACCTTCGCAAGAAATTTAAATCTGTTACAAGTCATAGAAAGTCCATCAGAATTAGGGTTTTGGTCTTGTTTAGGTCTCTATGTCAAACTGGATGAAGCTTTAGACCCTGATCCCTTAGGTTTTAGATACCTATTGCTTGGTCCAACATGATATTTAACAGAAGCCAGTTGTGGCATTTTCATACCAAAACTAGATCTGTTAGTGGCTGATTTTGTCTTGTCAGCGGACAATTTGTTCTTGTCAGCGTCTAAATTAAGGTTTGCTACAGGAACCCATTGTCTGTTAGACCAAGTGTTGGTCTTTTGAAAGGGTCTTTGTCCATGAGTGTTAGTCCCTCTAGAAAAGAAAGGAGCTGGTCTAGTGGCCTGGGGACTAGTTTGGACAAAGGGTCTAGGTTTGACCATGTTTGACCTTTTGTCAGCAGTGAATTTAGAGCCGCTGACACACTTATAAGCCAAGTGAGAAAAACTCCCACATGTGTAACACGCCTTTCTAGACATAACCTTAGGTCTAGATTGAAAGAACCCTGTCCTATTAACACTTGCTTGACTTTGAGGTGATCTAGGTTTCCTATATATTTCAGCATATTTAACACTAGATTTGGTCTTAGATGTAGAGCCAAGGTCAATAGGTATTCCAGTGGTAGGATTAGTGATGGATATTGGTTTAACTTTAGTTTCTTCATCACTAAGAAGCCCCCCCTTAACAAACAACATAGGGTTTGCTTTCTTCCACTATTCAAGGTCAGTCATTTTCTGCTTATACTCCTCAACTAGGGAAAGCACTCTAGGTGGAGGAATAAATTCCTTTTCTTGGAGTTTTGGAATACTAGTCCAAGAGAGATCCTTTTTTCAGGACACCATAGAAGTCCTCAGCAGGTAGTGGAATGGCAGATGACTCTTTCATCCTAATCCTAGACATGTCCCTAGGGTTTCTTTGTTCACTAACATACTTTTCTAGGGTTTGACTGGCTTTATCAAAATTTTCAATTTTAAGCCCTACATTCTCTTTATCTTTAATGGCTTCACTTAACTGAAGTTGTAGGTCAGCTCTACATTTCATTAAAGACTCCCTAGCTTGATTATTGACTCTCAGATCTCTAGTTAAAACATTAAATTGATCTTTTAGGTCAAATTCCATTTTCTTATATTCCTCTACCATTGCATCAAATTGTGCAAGCCCCCTTTTATAGTTTGCAAGTCTAACTTCTACATCAAGAACATCTGCTTTTAATTTTAAAATTTCTTTGTTAAGTTATTCAGTGTTCAACCTGCAACCTTTACTACAAAAGGCATCATCATATACCTCATTCTCTGATGAAGAGGAGGAGTTGGCCATGAGAGCAAAGTGAACGTTCTTTTCCTCTTCCTTTTCAGCCATCAAAGCTTGATTTTCTACCACATCATCTGCCATAAAGCTCCAGTCCCATCCAATGCCATCAATACCTTGCATGGCAACCATAGCCTTTGGCTCAACATCCTTAATTGTAACCATCTGTCTTGACTTCTTTCCAGCATCATCACTTCGTGGAGATCTACACTCTCTCATGAAGTGTCCCATCCTATGACAATTATAGCATTAAACCTTGGATTTGTCAAATCCAGCCGTGTCTTTACCATTAAAAGTCATCTTTCTACCAAACCTCCTGTTCCATCTATTGGCCCTTATGCTTGCAAGTGCCATGTTCCACTTGATATCCATCTCTTCTAGATCAGCATCACTGATTTACTCAAGATCTTCATAGGTAACTAAGGAACCATTGGGAAATGCAACAATATATGCACATATTGTATCCAAATCAATACCAGCAGGTTTAAGACTTGGTGAGCCAACATTGTATGTGTCAGCGTCAAAATTTGAGCCGCTGACAAAAGTTGATCCACCGCTGACAAGTGTTGATCCATTAACAGGATGTACATTCAATCCATTAACATGTGAATCTTTGTCAATGGCTTGAGAGTCACTATGTGAGAAGAAGGCCATGTTTCCAGATGTTAACTTCTTCCCATGCTTAAGTAAGGTCTCATTCTCCACAATCTTTAGCTTATTGTAGATATCATCAAAAGTTGCACTCTTATGGGCATTAGTAGCAACAATTGACCTGGCTTCAATTTCCATGCATCACCAAGACCACCAAGGAATGTAGCAATGATATCAGCATCTTCAAGTTCTGTTCCCATAAAAGCCAACTTGCTAGTGATGTCTTGAAGCCCACTTCTTACCTCACTTAGCTTTTCATTGGGATGAGCCTTAAACACATCATATTCACTCAATAGTTGCTTCTTCCCTTCTTTGGCTATATCATGATTACCACCATAGGTAACTTGAAGGGCTGCCCAAAGATTTTTAGCAGATTCATAGCTTCTGTATTTGTGCTGATTCTTTAGACCCAAGGATAGTTTAAGAATGTTTAAGGTCTTCATATCATTCTTTCTAAAGGCTATCTCAGCCCCTGAGACAGCTCTTCCATCTTCAGGTCTTTCATTAAGAGCATCACCAGTTTGTCCAGCTGTACTTCGTGCTAAAATAACAGCCTGAATCTTAGTTGCTTTATCAAACTGATTGCCATATTCAATGACTTCCCAAAGAGCATAGTCATTGACTTGAAGATACTGTTCAAAATTGAACTTCTATTGTTCAAAGTTGTCAGGGTCGAGCATAGGGATTTTGAGGTTGTGATTTGACGAGGATGAAGATTCTGTGGTAGACATCTTGTTTGGTTTAGGGTTTCTGGTGATTTAGGGTTTTTAGGGTTTACTGTTCTTTTATATCAAAGTTCCTCAACAAGCTCTGATACCACTTGTTGATCCCAAACTTAGATCGCTTAGCTTTATGTTAAACGAGATTGAATCAAGATTAACACGTAGAGAAACTTTGTGTATGAAACTATCTAAGTGTTATGTGGAATTAACACTTAGAGCAAAGAACAAAGTAAAACAATGTAACTCAAATTTTCACTTTGATTAATGATCGAACTTGCATATAATGAAAGTGTGAAAACTTGTAAAAACTTATATATGACTGATATCAAACTATGAACCCTACGACCTCTTTTTATAACACAAGGAGTCGTGTACAAAGGTCTACCTATAAACTATTCTAAGTAAATATAAACATAAGAAATACAATATTGATCATATCTTTACTAGAATTACAAAACGTGTAGACTAAGAATTCTATCAGTGGTTTGACTTCTTCTTGTCAGTGCTCAAATATGATTTATCAGCGTTCATCTGTCAGCGCCTCTTTTACTCTTGTCAACGTCCAAGTTCCTCTTGTCAGCGTCCCAATGACTTAGCTAATTTTATTCCCAACAAAACCTATGGCCCGCTTGCTCGACTTGAGTCCATAAGAATTTTGTTAGCTTACACTTGTGCACATGACTTAAAATTTTCCAAATGGATGTTAAAAGTGCATTTCTAAACGGATTCATAAATGAGGAAGTGTATGTTGCACAAACTCCTAGCTTTGAAGATTTGAAAAACCAAATCATGTTTATAGACTAAAAAAAGGCTCTCTATGGTCTCAAGAAAGTATCCAAGGCATGGCATGACCGATTTTAGTCATTTTTAATTAAACACGAATACTATATGGGTCCACATTGTTCAATAATAAAAAGGAATCACATATAATAATTGTCCAAATCTATGTTGACGATATTATATTTGGGTCTACGTGTCAAGAACTTTGTGATGAATTCTCTAGAAGTATGCATGATGAATTCGAAATGAGCATGATGAGGGGATTAAATTTCTTGGGATTGCAAATGAAGCAAATATAAGATGGTATCTTCTTTACTCAATCTAAATATATCAAAGAAATGCTTAAGAAATTTGGCCTAGAAGATTCTAAAGTAAGGCGAACACCAATGTTTTCAGAAACGAAGTTAACCAAAGATAAAATTAACGAATATGTTGATACCACAAAGTATTGGGGTATGATTGGTAGCTTACTTTATCTTACGACAAGTAGGCCGGACATTATGTTTAATGTTTGTTTATGTGCTCGATTTCAAAACAAACCCAAAGTATCACATCTTGAAGTCGTTAAGATAATCTTTAGGTACATCAAGGGTACCACTCATCATGGGCTTTTGTATCCGAAGGGCACGAGAATGGCAACAATTGTCTATGCGGACTCAGACCATGATGGTGACTACGTCGATTGAAAAAGTACAAGTGGTATATGTACATTAGTCGGTTGTTGTCTAACCTCATGTTTCTCAGAAAAGCAAACGACACTTGTAGTTTCCACACCGAAGCCGAGTACATGTCGGCGGGAAAATCATGTCAACAAGCATTGTGGATGAAGCAAGTGATTGTCAATTATGATATCAAACAAGACGATGTAACCATCCTTTGTGATAATAAAGGAGCCAACGATCTCAGTAAGAATCCCGTTCAACACGCATGAACCAAGCACAATGAAATTCGTCATCACTTTCTTAGGGAAAATATTCAAAAAGGAAATATCTCAATCGAAAAGGTAGACTCAGAAGATAACATAGCCGATATATTAACCAAACCACTTAAGTGTGAGCCTTTTAACTTTCTTAGACTAGGCCTTGGAAAAATGGAACTTTCATTGTAAGGTAACGTCATTTTTCACCAGTTTGCAGCACGGACCCAAGTTGGACAAAGATGTATCAAAATGACTTGGGTCCACAGGGTTCGTGTACACATGAGATTGAGACTCAAATATACATGTCCAAACACCCATAAAACATATTACTTTCTCCCTTCATTCTATAAAAAATGGTCACTACACCCATTCTATCACCTCTAATAAAAATTAGGCAAGACCATCTAATTCCTTCTTTAATTGCATTATATCTCCTAATCTGAGTCTAGGGTTCTATTTCAATTGCACAAAATCAAAATTGGGGATTTCTTAAAATTAGTTAATACATTGTATGCATTCCTTGTTTGTAGCAATAAAATGCTTATTAAACATAACCTATTGAAAATCCTTCTCACTAAGGAGGACATGTTAAAATTAAATGTTTCATTGTGAATACAAAATATCGAAAACAATGTTTTGCATCATGGCATTTGGACTCATGAATGCTAAAGGAGGTGTATAATCAATATGAACTTACGGGTACGTTCCTTCGAATCAACATCAAACTTAAGGAGCGTTTGGGTTATCTAAAGAATATGCATAAAACGTCTTCCTTTAAAAAGCTCTACGAGTCGAGATAACCACACTTCCACATTGTTTGTATATAGGCAGACACTAGTCACATCTTAACTTACTTCTTAAAATTCTCTAAGTTTGTCACCCCACAATGCCTTAGGAACAACTATGCCTCCTGCTGTGAGACCCCCAGAATTTGACATGGAACAACTAGACAATGATGGGAACACGTCATGGTACAAGAAACAATGAATCACAGTTCATACAAAGCTGACGAAATAAAAACATGTACATTACATCATAAAAGGTCAAAGTTTTTAAACATAGGTCCCAGAGTTTTAGAAGCGGAAAATTATATTATTTCGTCTCGATTTATAACATAAAGTTGCCCAAAAGATAGAATAAACTTCTGACAGTTTATATAAAACCAATCTTTCAAAAGCATCACAGAAATCTCCAAGCTGCGATAATATCCTACGGGCTCCCATCCAAGCAAAGCTAAGTAATAATACATGAGATTAAACATTTAAAATCGTCAACACAAAGTTGAGTGATGTTCATAGGTTTAGCAATAAGGATGTGGAACACAAGCATTCATTTGTAAAACAAGTAGTATGGAGTATGGTTATATACGTCAACCATAGTCTGAAAACCATTATTATTGTTGTTTAGTTCATGAACCGAAGCTTAACTTACGTAAGTATTCAGCCTGAATACTCAGGTATAAACAAATGTAATGCGTCATGGTTAAACAACCGCATCATTGGGACGAGGATAGTCAATCCTGATGGATCCACCCACAACATTCGCGCTTCGCGCAATGCACCAGGACAATTAAAGGTTCATGATCGGAGAGATGAAACTCAAGGCTAGCCTAAAAGCAATAATAATATTGAAAACTTGAAAATCATACATGTTCTGGATAGCATACAAGTTCTGGATAGCATACAGTTTTTAAATGGTTGTGTTCCACCATGTAAAATCTCACCCCGTGTTTAGAAACCATGTATAAGTAAAAAGGGGCTATGAACTCACCTTATCCACGAGGTAAGTCAATCACGGTACTCAGCAACTGAGTAGAAATAATGGTAGTGAGACGATCACCGACTATATGGATGCCCGGGAAACACGAAAACCGCAACCTATCACAATAAGGCGCGCGTTAAGACTCGAACTCAAATATAGATATATACCAAAAAAAATATGACTCAAATGTTTTCAAAGTATTCATATTTCAAAACAATTGACACGAAATAAATGAATCCATATTAACCCATTTATCCAACACTATACGTTAAAACACGTGTACACTTGAAATTGACCCGTTATACGACACCAAGTTAACGCAAGTCAAACTATTCTTTAACCTTATTCGGACCAGTAGCTAAGTCATTTATATAATGACTAAGCACTTGAGTAAGTCACCATGTCTGATGGTGAATACTCAAACTCACGCAACACAAGCATTGAACTAAGTGTCCAAAATTAAAATCAGCAAGTACACCCAAAATGTACACACCGATATACCCTATCTAGACTTGTCCGTTTTAGATGAAAATTGGTGTCATGGTCACTTATAACCTGTATAAGACTTACCAAAATTTGAGCCAAAGTTCACACTTTAAACCCATCAGCTCGACACTTTACTCGACTGCAAATTTGGGACAGATTGTGTACTTGTTTTATAAAACCGTTCATACCGCTTTAAAAGTACTAACTCGACAATACGTCTTTTGAAACCACTACTAGACTCATAAAAATAAGTTTGTAAACTTTGAAAACCAGTAGTTACATTTATCTAACCAAGACTAAAGTCCCCGAGATTCGACCCAAAATCAGCCACAATTTCGGATTGTGCTGACTTGCGTCTCCCGGTACACGAATACTAAAGCTAGCACAACTTTTGACTCGTAAAGAGTTATAAGCTCTATCTTATACCAAAACGAGCGTCTCGGAAAACTATACAATAAAATCAAATAATCTCAGCCTTTCTCAGACCTTAAACCCACGAAAAATCTGTTATAGACCTGCTGTCCCAAAATACCCTTTTAGAAAACATGACAAATCAATTTTCCAAGCAAAACCACTCATTTCTATACCTATAGAATCACTATACTATCATATCCATCAACCAAACACTCCTAAAAACACTTGCATGTAAAATTTTAACAAAGAGCAAAGATCAAAATAACCTTTTTAGAATAAAAAAGTGATGATCTTACCAAGATCATCACATGCATGATGATTTAAATACAAATCAACCATAAAATCATAAAAATCTTATAACTTGATGCATGTAAGAGATGTGTGTATCATTAGAAGTACCTTTTAAAATCTTGATGTGGTATTTGTTTAGATTTTGTTAAAACAAGAACAAAATCAAAGATTGATGATGATTTATGTGTTAGGGGGGGTCACGGTTCAAGAAAGAATAGAAAAGAGGGAGAGAAAATTTGTTGTGTGTGTTTTTTTTGGTTGTAAGAAATGAAGTGAAATGGTTATGTTTTAGTTTATATAGTAACTAAAATATTAATTATCGAAACAATCGATAATAAAACGTAAAATTTTGGGCATCCGTCGGTATCGCGATCACTAGGAATTCTCGTTGTACATTGATTTTGAATAAACTTGTTGTAAAATGCACGCGGGTGATTTTTAAATCAATAACTTTGATTTAAATAAATATGGAAAAATAAAATAAATTTTTTATAATTCCATATAAAGTATTATCAATGATCAGAAAATACTTGAAAAGTATAATTTATTAAAATTATCATGATCTCAGGATTTACATATAAGAATACAAGAAACGAAATACGTTGGAAAATTTAAGAAACACGAATAAAAGAATAAAATAATGAAGGAAAAATTACAAGTTCTTATAGTCTTCCCCCCTAAAGGAACTCTGGTCCCTCAAAGTTCTCCTGGAAACAGTAGATGCAAACAAGAGGAGGTACAAAGTGTAGAACAAAATTCATTGCTTCCCAGGTACTTTCTGCATCACAGCGAACCTTAACAATTATAGCTCATTACGCTTCAGTACGGAGAAATATTCAAAAGATAGAATGAACATGATAATCGCTTAAATGGACAATGTGCGTTAAGATGAATCAAAATTGTAAATCAACAAGGGGTCGCAATTCGTGTAGCTGTAAAACGTGACAATCTTAAAATGTAAGAATCTAGTCACAAGCGAAATAGAAGGGAAAAATGAGTTACATATAATCATTTAAAATACAAACTGTCAAAATCAGTTGTCTAATATTTTGGTATTACTTTAAAACTCAGTTTAAATATTTTCTTGATTAAAAGTAAATTTTACAAGGTGTAGTGATTTAAAATCAAACTATCTGTATTTAGTGAGTATGATGTTGCTATATCTTTTTCTTGACCAGGATTTTCAAAGCAAAAGTAGAACAGTTCAAAATAGTTATTCTGATCGGCTTAAGAACTTTTGGGTGACTACATGAAATTATCGTTAAAACTCAGGTTTATCGTTACCATTAGAGAAAATTCAGATTCCAAGTTATTTAGAAACATTGTTTAGAAATTATAATTAAATCTAATAATTTCATTAGGTTGACAGTAAAGTACGATATAATCAAATACTTTAAAATTGATGAATACCTAAGTGAGCCATTTGATGCTAGTGAGTTTAATAGTGAGAATTTTGATCCCGAGAGTGATATTGCTTTAATTGAACAATCTTTGAAAATGGACTCATTTTCACTCTCTTCGAAGGATCATATTGATGTTCCTAAGGCACAATCTTCAATTGAAGAGCCTTTGATTCCTAACTTCACACCGAGTGAGGTTAGTGACTATTCATGTGATAAGTTCATCGATGAACTTTTTGCTATCATTGATCCACTTCCACGGGGAAGTGAAGACGTTTCTGATCTCGAGATCGAGCGTGATTCTCGTGTTTTACCTACCATTCTCGAGGAATTCTCCGACGAATTTCCTTCGAATGACAATGATGATCTTGTATCCGAGTGTGACACACTTGATACTTTGTCGGAAATTTCTTGTGATGACAAGAATGACGACACCTTTGTGACTTACTCAAATCCTCTCTTTGAAGCTTCAATGAACAATAATCCATTGTTTCAAGAGGATTTTGAGAGCATCATACCTCCTACATCTCACAACCTTTGTGATGATGAGCTTCTTTTGAAGGAGGTTGATGAGTTTCTTTATATAGACATTCCTTCGGAATTTGAGGAAGAGTCTAATGACAGTGATGAAGATTCTTGGCTTGATCACCCGATTTATGATGATGATAATGTTGACCCGGAGGGAGAAATTACTTTTGGTCCAATTATCCTTCCCACTCGCTTTGATCTTAATATGCGGGTTTTTTATGTGACTCATTTTGAGTACCATGACCCCTTTGTTCACATTCATAAGAGTGATAAGGTCAACAAAGTCATGCAAGTTGAAACCACTTTGGTTGAGACTTTTACCACTCCATTACCATGTGCTTCATATGATTTTGGATTAGCATGGGGGGATGACACTGTGTTGTCTATTCCTTTCTCCACCGAAGACGAGGTATTCGACCCCGGAATTGTTGATTTAGGGAATCTCGGCCTTTCACCGATGCAATAATTGAAAGACTTTTTAATCATCTTGGTGCGAGTTTATCTCGGGGAGCATGCTACATCCATATCGTGATTTGTGACTACCATATCTTTTTGGAGATTTATGTTGGAGTTTTATCCTTTTGTTTGTCATCCGACAACGAGGATGAAATTTTTTACCCCGGCATCGTGCTTCATGTTGGAATTTATTCCATTATGCTTGTTTTCACCACTTTCCCTAAGGACCAATGAATGCGGGGATCGAGTCGAGCTCATGACTCGGTGAACAAAAATGAGGTGCCTTGTGGGGGAGTCCCATACTTTCTATCTTCTATCTATTTTCTAACAACTAATAAGGCTTGATCTTTCAAGCTCGTGCTCGTGTTTTGTTGTGTTGTGAATATTAGGTATGACCCTAATCATTGAAGATTCTCGTGTTAGGTTTTTGCCGGTCCACTTGATCTTCCATTCTTTGATTGCCAAAAGGGGCATACTCTTTATCCTTTGATTTTTATCGACTAACGTTTTATCTTGAGGCATAATTAATAAACGGCTAATAGATTTGTGTGCTCTTTCAATGTTAGGATTTTGCATTAGACTCTTCGTGTTTTAGCAAGGGGTTGTTACTCTTGAGCTAAGAAACATTGAGGACAATGTTTGGTTTTAACATGGGGGAGTCAATCGATATAATCGCTTACAATTGCTTTTGTCGTGTCTAAACGTATTGTTTTTTCTCATTTTTCATAAAATTTTTAAATTTTTAGTGTTATTTTTAAGTTTTAATAAAGAAAATAAGTGCTTTTGACACGAATGTAGGCTTTCCGTTGGTGAAAATAAAAATAGTTTTTGACTCGACTCAGTTTTTAACCTTAGCTTTTCCTTAACGTATTTGAATTAAGTTTTACTAGGCTTTTATATAGGGAGCTTTAAAATGCGAAAGTCTTAACTCATACGGGTTAAGAATAAGAACTTTTCGCAAGTTCCTATAATTGATCCTAGAAAGTCATTTATCAAGGGAACTTTAAAACGCACATTCTAAAACTTGAAAAAGTCTAAGAAGATGCAAGATCCTATAGATGACTTGAAAACCCAAAACTTTGATTTAATAGGCTAAGTATCCATTGATTTCACATTTTTGAAATTTTACAATATGGAGAACAAGAGATGATAGAGTTCAATCATAAGTTTCTAAAATTAACTCTTCTTTGTGCAAGTATTTTTGTGTTTGATTTAATCTCCTCGTATTTACTTTCCACGCTTGAATATTAATTGCTTAATAAATGAAGTTTTTAGCGGTTTAGTCTTGATATCTTAACTCGTAACTCCTTCTTTTTCTTCCCTGTAATTAAAGTGAGAACACATTAAGGGTGCCAGCGTCATGAACTTTGGATCATGGGATTGCGGAAATTTGGCTTACTATATATATCATATTAATAAAGAAGAATAAATAAAAACATGTTCTCTAGGAGCCTTCAGGTGGGAGTCATGTAGCACTAACCTTGTCATTAGAGCCTTAGGGTGTATGGAAAGGGGACGTGTTGAATAAAAATTGCTTCATCATCATGAGCCATAAGGTGGGATGGTGATGTCAATTCCCTTATTTTTGTCCAAGGAGCCTTCGGGTGTGGATTTTAAATAAGGAGCACAATTGCATCTTAAAGAGCCGCAAGGTGTTATGATGTAGTTGTTGCTAACTCCATTAATAAAGTCATAATTGACTTTGGAGGTTTTATTTGTTGCTTTTAAGTAGTCCTATTAGCCAAATTTTGGGTCCGGGGATTTATCCCTCAAATCGTGTTAAGTTATCCTTGATGTGGACTTTCTTTAGTGACAACGGTTTTTGAAGTCGAGGTTAGGTTTTGAGTGTTGAGTGTACACCGTTCTTGCCTTCATTTTTGGAATGATAAATATCAAATAAAGTCAAATGAGCCTTTGGGTGAATGACAAATAAAATCTAGAGATACAATTAGGAATAATAGGAGATTGAGTTTAACACAAATTACTTGTATGAATTGGTTTAATTTTGGAGCTTATGATTGACAATGATCTTGTTTTTACACTTGGCATGGAAAAGTGAAAAGTCGGGGACGATGAATCTATTTGAGTTTTATGATCCTAAAAGTTATTTTTCGAATAATGAAAGCAATACATTATGACTTTGTTAAATAAAGTGGTTTCAAAAGTTGAATAAAGGTGTAGTTAGTGTTTTATTTTATCATTGCGTGAGGACACGGCAATTGCTTAGCAAGGGGGAGTTTGATATGAGTGATTTTACTCATATCAATTGTAGCTTAAAACAACTAATAAATGCATAAATATTATGAAAATGCCTTGTATATATGTCATTTTGTTGTTTCGTGTGTTTAGGTACCAAGTTCGTGAAAACCGGCAAAACCGACACAAGTTTGATGAAAAGATCGAGGAAGCCAAATGCAAGTTCGTTTTAGAGGATTTAATCTTAACTGGGCCTTGTGGTCCCCACTCTTGGTTATTGGGCTCAAAAGCCCAATAAGGGATCATATTTATTCACTTTTGAAATACAAGCCCATATAGCCCAAATCCAAATATCAAGCGAATAGTAAATTGGGTCAAAAGGCCCGAATCCAACGTTTCAAAAGAGGATGAAGTTTTTTATGGGCTTCAAGCCCAAGGCTTTTCACAAATGAATAAAACTTGGACGTGAAAACTTGTATAGTCATTCAGTCAACATAAAACGTTTTTTTACCTCACACGTTTATTATCCACATCTCATTTTTCCACCACACACACAAAACAACTTTTTCGATACTCTCAGTGTATCTTATTCCCCAAACCAAATAAACTAGTAAAAATCTTTCACCCTAGCCACTATTCATAAAAACCCTAATCCATAAAATCATAATATTAATTGGGGCTTTTATTTCACACGTGTGATACACATGCCCTTTAATTAATTCCCCCTATTTTTTGGTCTTTGAAGATGGATAGACGAGTGGTACGTGGCATCTGATTACTGGTTGTGACAACACATTATTCTCAATCAATCAATCATTGGAAGCCAAATCAGCTACAAACTAGCACAACTAGCACACTGGAATGCCACGTTGGCAATCAGTGTGCTAGTGTGCGAATATCCACGCTTGGATGAAAACGAGAAAGAGAGAGAAAGCCAAGATTCGGAATGAAGGGACAAGATTGAGTTATCATCACCAACAACCTCACCTCAGCACCTCTCTTGAGCCTATAAATAGCTCTATTTTTCTGTGTAATGTTCATCCCATTTTTACTTTATTGTTATAATGCTTAAATTAGATTAGGATTGTAATATTTCTTTTAAATGATGTAATGCTATTTTTGATTTAATAAAAAGTTCAGTTTTGAAGTATTTAATCTCTCGTTTTAATTTACTTTAATTGCATCTTAATCTGATTTTATTATTATAACTGTTAGTGGTATTTAATTAAGCTTAAATCAATAGCTTGGATTAAATACTTTGTGAAAATTGGGGAATAAGCTTTCCCTACTGGAAAGTCTGTTAAAATAACTTGCCCGATTATTATTGAGTTGATGAAATTCGATCCATGGTGGTGGTTCGTTTGATGATTTTTTGGTGGTGTTGAATCGGTTCATAAAGGTTGTTCAGCACAACCTTCTACTCAACGGTTTTCTACAAAAGGTTTGATTTCATTTTAATTTTCATGTTTCTTTTCTTTTAAATTAATCTTGATTCAATTTTATGTTGTTTAGTTAAAAGTGTAAGGAGTTATGTTTGTTACATTTTTGTTATTTAGTATAATACTATTTATTTTTGAAATCTGCTTAGTTTTAGATGTTTGTAGTTGAATTTGTTGTTTATAAATCTGTTTAGATTTCAGTTGATGATTTTATCTGCTGTAATATTGTTTTTAGTGTATTGTTTTATGAATCTGAATGAATAAGTTGCGATTGTTAGCTTTTGAATGATGAGTTTCTTTTGATATCAGTACTGGTAGATGTTGTTAGGCTGCTATTATAAAATGAGTTTTGATACCAGCGGAAAAGTTAAACTGCTTATTGCTTTAACGTTTTTGGTTTCATTTAACTGTTATTTAAAGATGATGGTTAAATCTGAGTTCTGTTCTAGTCTGCTAGATCTGAGATCTGTTATTTAGGGGTTGGGTTTTCACAAATAGTCTGCCTTATTTTGTAACGGAAATATGTTAATTTTGCTAGTACGCCGGATGAATCTCATATTGCTTGTTCTAGTGAGTTATTGCTTGTCTGATTTTGATGGATTAGCTTGTTAATTGATGTTATTGATCTTTTTATGCTGAATGTTTAGAACTTGCTGATTTTTTTAGTCTAGTTTTTATCTGCTAAGTATAATCTATAAGTTTAAACTGCATTGATAAGCATTCAAAACTGATTCCTATCAGTAAAAATAAAAAAGGGTTATCATCACAATTGATCATTCTTGTGATCCTGTTTAAATTTTCGTTATCCAAAAATAATTAAGAAAATTTTGTCCTTCCTAGGACTCGAACCTGTGATCTCCTGGTTACAGGCCTCACACGTTTACCACTGAGCTAACTGCTCTTTTGGTTTAAATTTCTGTCTACGTAATTCTTATAGTCATTTTAAATGGAGCTGTCAGCTTTCTTTAAATTGTATTTAACCTAAATTTTAATTTCATTTAGTTTTAAGTGGTTTTATGTTTAAAATACTTTTATATATTTTCAGTTTTAATAATAATAAAATAAAATAAAAATAAAAATGTTTTTATTAATTTTAAAAGTTTAATTAGTTTCAAAATAATTAGATTTTAATTGATTTAGATTTTAAATAAATTAGTTTCCTAAATAGATTAAAAAATGGGGTAAAAGTATTTTAATTAAATTTGTTTTTATTAAATAAAATTTTTAGATAGAGTTAATTTTTAAAAAAAGTTTTAAATTTTAAGTAATTGTGTTTAGATTTAATAAATTTGGGGGTTTACGATTCATGCACTTTAGGATAAAATTAAATAGATTTAAATTTGTTGAATTTAACTTTAGTTTAAAAACCGAAAACCAATTCGCATCAATTGTCCAACGATACAAAACGTCTCAAATTCATAAGATCTTCGTGTACAACGAACTTGGTTCATCCACGTGTTTAATTGAATTCGTCTTTGGTAAATTTAGATGATTACTTTTTCCTAAAGGTAATTTTCTAATTTACCCTATAACATATCTAATTATCACTATACTATCCTCGACACATCATCTATCAAACAACGTATCAAAACATTTGATGAAACTGACATTAAAATATTACATCTATTATGTAATAAATCTAAAAATGCTCGTTACGTCGCATAAAACTTCTTAAAAAACATCTCTTGACGCCTCTTAAGAAACTTTTCTATGTTTCAAATTCATGTAGTAAAAGAACTTATGAATTGTATATTCTTTACAAAGTGTAAAGCGAAATGAATAAGCTTTAGATATATATGTGTTTGTATCATTAGGAAGTTACAAGTTGGCTTATACGAATATGAAATTGTTGACCATTTCTAAATTTTGTAACTTCATGAATCTATAAACCTTCAAATCTCTCTTTAGACTTTTTGGTCCTAAATTCGCATAGTCTGCAAGTCATGGTTTTGCAACCGAGATTTCTTTGTGAAGATTGGTTCCCAAATTTAACATATATTGTGACTCAATAAGTCTCAATTTTAACCGAGTAAACAATAATCGAACACCCTTATTCTAACAACAAAAAGAAACCAGATACCCCCCATTTTGAAAGCAAAAAGAAAAAAAGAAAAAAAACCTTGTTTTGGCACTAAAAATAACATTCAAATAATTAGGAGTGTAATCAAGCCAACCCTTTATCAAGCAACTCGAGCTCGAGCTTGGCTCGATCAAGCCAAGCTTTTATCAAGCTTAAGCCGAAGCTTAATCCTAAAAAATAGCTCGAAACTATATCAAGCTCAAACTCAAGCTTTTAATAGCTCGGCTCGAGTTCTTAGTAAGCTTTTTCAAGCTCAATCAAAAATATGTTTTTACGATGAATTTATATAAAATACTAATTGTTAATTTGAGTATTAACCTAATTTTAAGGGCTAATTTCATAAATAAATAATATATTTTAGAAGGAATTTTAACTCTGATTACATTTATATTTTAGTTCTTTATATTTTAAATGATTCTTTATTTTTGTAAATTTAATTATTACATTTACTCGGTACTTGTTGGAATACAATATGTGTATATATATATATTTTTATACTCTTTTTAATACTAAACGTAACATGTCTAAATTGTGCTCGGATTCATATCATGCAATGGCCTTTGAGAGCTTAATCGTATTGGAGTGCAAAACACATTTTGAAACCAAGATTGTACGATGATTTTGTTATTGGTTTTATTAATGTTAAATAAATCAAATTTGTTTTAAGTAATAAATTTTTTTATTTTTATTTTATACATATGTTTATTAATAAGTTTTATTATAAAAAAAATTAAATTTATACACATTCAAGCTTTTCAAGGCAAGCTCAAGCTTTTATCAAGCCTTATCAAGCCAAACTCAAGCCTGAATTGGTAACGCTTGACAAACTATCAAGCTAAACTCAAGCCTACAATTTTAGTATCAAGCCAAGATCAAGCCCTACTAAGCTTGAGATCGGCTCGACTCAGTTACACCCCTACAAATAATTTATTTCGATAACTGTAAACCTTTCCATTTTTTTTAACAGGAAAATAGCAAAAAAAACATCATATATAAATTGATGGCAATGCTATTTTAACAACATTGCAATATTTAATGTAAATACAAGATTTATTATTGAACTAAGGGTCCCAAGCTTGCAATTTATCCTTAATAGTCCTCTTATCCATACTTGTTCAGCCTCAAACAAATTCGTGTCACCGGTGTTTAAATCAATCTTTAATAACATGCATGGTTGCCAACTTACCATACTTAATGCATCACAGTTCTCCTTTTAACCTCTTTTATTCGATTTCTTCAAGATGCACACTAAAATTATCACATTAAAATGCATAATCAAAACACATATATTTAATTGGTTTGATGGAACGACAACTCTTCATTCTGTAAATATAGAACTGGCCAAATTAATATAAATATACATCCTTCTTGAAAACACTTCTATATTTAATGGGTTTCCTAATTAACAGCGACGTGATCATAGATATTTAGATTTCAAGACCTGCAAATTCATTTTTAATTAAATTGACTAAGTTTGAAGAAGTTTTAAAAGAAACAGTGTCAAATTCTTTCACAAATTACCACGTAACTATGGAAATGCATATAAAAGAGGTTACCAGAATAAAAACCGACGTTGAGTTGTATTACTTGTTTCATCTGCCAAATACCTTTTATCAAGAAGAATAAAAAAAATAACATGTATGTTTCGTACATTTGAACGATGACAACAACACCAATAACTATGTCTTCTCTGGGTCATAATGTTATTGTGTTATACCATTATCAGTAAACCTGCAAATTCAGTTTCAAATAGTATAGAATGGTCATTTAGTATAATAATCATTGGCAAAAAATATAGGCACAAAACATTTGTACCTGCTCTTAGGCGGGACTAATTTTAACATTTGAGCTTGTCGATTGAGACCAACCTTTCATCAATGGAACTCCAATACCTCCATATAACCTCCTATAGTAAATAAAAAAAGTGTATCCGTTACCAATCACTTATACGCCTCATCTTTAGATTCAACAGTAGATTTAGATAAAGGGCCTTTCGACTTTCCCAACAATAAGGCCTCAAGATTCAAATGGAACTGTGTATATGTAAAAGACACTTACGAGAATGTATGAAAACATAAAAGTTAAAAACAAAAAACTACAATTTTCTTTATATAAATCTGAATTTATAAATAAACATAAATAATGCACAAAAAACATACCTGGTAATTTTACGAACATGCTCAGAAGAAATTAAAGCATTGCTCGTAGTAAATATTCAGCCCATTTATCGATCTACAAAAGAAACACCAAAATTTATAGATAACACCAAGAAACCCTAAATTCCAAATAAAAGAATAACAAAACTGAAAACAATTCGTAGGAATTCGCCGGCAGTGTGATGAGAAGATTCCGACAACAAATGCTAAAAAACCCTATAAAAATGGACATAAAAACTAATAGATCTACAAAAATCATATATAGATCTCCAAGCATGTCAACAAACCTAAAAAAGCATAAGTAAACTTACAAAATGAGATGCCAAAACAATAAAATTGAAAAGAACATTTAAAGGTTGCTGATACGGTTGTTGTGAGATGTTGTTTCGGTGGCTGTGGAAGGGGTTTTGGTGGTGGAAGTTTTTTTAGATGAGTCCGTGTGTGTTTTGGTTTATAAATTGATCACAATATAGTTTCTTTAAATATAACACGGTTGTTAAAATCAATATGTATGTCCTGAAAAGTCAATATTGCATTAGGTTTCAGTTCTTTTCCATATTTAACCCACTTTCAACTTTGCATAGTTGTCTTGTGTTTGAATTAATATCTTACCATATATAATAAATGTCTTAATTTTTCTCATTTTTTCAACATTAAAATTGCTCCTTTATAAGGAGTAAGTATGAGGAATAAATGGTAGGATCAATTAAGTTTTTAAGATTTCCAGTGATAACAATTTTCAACACTGTGTTTATAGTTTTTTCAAAATTTCCTATAATAAAGAGTTTTTCAACAATTCCATAAATAGAGAGTTTTTCAACATTCAAAAAATTAAGGAATTCTCTTTATAAGTAGTAGAGATAAACGTAATGCTCAACATTTTTCTAAATCATAGATATTTCTTAACTATTAAACAACTTTACGAGATAAAGCGAAAATATAAGCACAAACCATGATCTTCAGATGAAATTCTTAAATTCCTATTATACACCTTGTCATACTTCTAGTTTTCCCCACTCTTGGCTTAACGATTGTATCATCGTCACCATCAACACTTTGTTTTTGCTTTTTGATCCTGGTATAGTGGTATTCAAAGATCATTATATTAATTTGATCCGTTTCTACCCCTTTTGCCGCTGCAAGTGCTATTTTTTTCAATTGCTGCTTATCAAAAAATCTTGAAGGAGTTGTGACAGTGCTTGACCGATCAAGTTCTTGTCAGTGCCTGCGTAAATCAAAAGTGTCAAACATAAGCAACATACAACCCCACCTTTTCCTAACCTTACATTTCCCAAAGATAAGAGACACAAGTAAATTAAAAAAACAAAGAAATCAGAAGCGTGAAACATAAACAACATAGTAGTTAGATCTTCTTGCCATTAAACTTATGCTTGGTGAATCGCTATGCTTGATGTTTCATGATTACCATTCGTTGATAAAATCTTCGAGGAAACATGGCTGCTACCTAATACTGTGTGATATAAATAATAAGGAAAATACAAAGTGATAAACAGGGTTTTTAAAATTATCGATTAACACACCCAATAACAAAGAACTAAAATCAAACGACATGCATACAATGAATTAGTTCACCTAATTTGAATCTTTCCGGCGTTCGACAAATTCCAGCAAGATTAAGAAGAATGAAAAAAAAATAGGGAAATTCACCATCACAGTCGTCACACACCCATCACCATCGTCACACACCGTTCACCAACTCCAAAGGGTAAATGGCGGCATCGAGGAGACTGGCGGCATCGAAGCGACCGCGGCAGAAGGCTTTTTGTGTGTCATTTTGTTTTTTTATTTGTATGAAGTGTGTATTTTTTATGTGTGTTATATTGTGCTTTGTATGGGTGTATTTGAATTTAGGGTTAGGATAATGTATTACAGCGTGAAATTATTTTTAGGACTAATGTAGCAAGAATATCCCTATCATTTCTTAATATATTATTTTCAACCATGATCATTGCCAGCCATTCAATTGTCAACAATTCTAAAATTACTTCAAAGCTTATGACATATGTTTCAAAGCTTATGGAGATGTTCCAACTATTGTTTAACAATTCAACATTGCCATGAATAAGTTTTAACAATTCAGTATTAATGTGCAATTAATTTTTCAACACTTCTTAAATTAAAGAGTTTTTCAACATTCAAGATTTTGGAGAATTTACTTTATAAGTAGTAGAGATATAATTTTGTGACAAATTTAGTTCTTAATCCAAGTATCTTCCATATTAAAAGTCTTACTTTATATTTTTATGTTTGACAAATCATGAGTTTGGCTTTCTTGTATACAAGTTTCTTTTTTGCATATAAGTTTTATTGCGTCTTTTGTACTTGTCATTTATATATTCATGTATACTACATATAAATTCGAATCTGATTCTATATATAACTTAACTTTTAAATATAAAAAGATATAGATAACGTGGTAAACAACTTCGTGACGATCGCCGACCTTTCAACTATATCTTCACATATTCGTTTCAGGCAAATACATAAGTGAAATTTGTTCTTTAAAGTAACAAAAGGAAGAAAACAAACAGAGCAAAACATGAAGTTTTAAACTCATCTTCTAAATGAAGAAAGATGATTTTCGAAAAAAACAAAAAAAAATGAAGGAAGGTGAAAAATGACTTACATCATACTTCTTAATGAGACATTCTCAAATTTAGTGTTTTTAACATCATAGTAAGATATTGATCCCATTAACATAAACTGAAATATGTATTCATACTTATCTTATTTGTTTGACCGAATTATGATGGCAAACAGTTTTCTATGGCAAATTGTTTATTTGTAGTGGTATGCATGAAGTCCTTTTTTCAGAAACCACATATTCTCAATAGCTTCGCTACATTGTTTTTTCGTTAGTGTTGATCCGTGTGCAAAAGGCCTATCAATATAATGTGTTTCAATCACAAGTTGTTTTTAATTCTCAACTCTTAAATCGTCTCTCACTCAAGAAACTTTAACTCCTTTTTAAATCAAAGTGTTATTTATACTTTTTAACATATTTAGATCTACCTCGTATGCTCGTAGTGAACTTTATTACATTTCGAAGTGTTGATATGTTTGCACACACCCTCTTATAGCAACATGTAATTTTCACCCTCACTTTTAAAATTACAAACTTCATCTATCTATAAATCTGGAAACCAAGATTTTAGCTTTAATGTTCACACTCTTGATTATTTATGACTAAAGATTATGTGGTATAACAATTTTCAGAATGTAATATCAAACACCCATCATTGCAATATATCACATACATGTAGGAATCAGTCCCTTTGAACCCAGACTCACACCCGCAATACACCTATCAAACCGGCAAGATTGGTTTTCGAACGTTTGTATATTACTAAAGGAGAAAACTGAATACACTTTTACAATAAATATGCTGCTATTTATAATAAAACTAAACACAGAAGTCATGCATTGTGCACCACTCTTTCCTATTAAACAGGAAACAACTAACAACTCACGTATTCCTAATAACATTGCATCTTACTTGCTTATTTCCTCTAAACCTCGTCAACCTAGAACCAAGTCAATGACCCATATAACCTGAACCATGATTTGAACCATCAAGATTCACCAATATTCACCCCGTAATCTTGATGATCTCGACTCGAGTCTCCTCGACGGTTCTCTTTCACAATTCCACAGTCTTCTCACATTGGAACTCACTTTCCTGCCACAACCAACAGTTCCTTGCTATGTTTCTTGCTATCGTCCTTGCTAATGTTCTCTTGCTATATGATCTTGCTACATGATGTTGCTACATGCTCTTGCTTATCGATTCATGCTTGCCGACTCTTGCTTGACGACTCTTGCTTTCCGATCCTTGCTTGTCGACTCTTGTTTATCGACCCTTTCTTGTCGATCCTTGCTGGTGGAACCTCCCTTGTCGACCCTTGCTTGTCGACTTTCTTGTTTGCTACTTGCTACAAACATGGAAGATTCAACTTGCTTCGATTGCCTCGCCTGCTACTTGCTACAGACAATGTGGCAACCTTCTTGCTTGCTACTTGCTACAATTTTGTTGCCTGCTACTTGCTACAGGCTACTTGTTTGCTACATGCGAAAACTTCTTTCCTTTTTAGTTTTCTTTTGCTTCTTGCTATGATTTCATGCTTGCTTCCTCCTATGAGAAAGCACTCCTTGATATACTTCTTGCTTTCAAACATTCCTTGCTGTGTTCTTGCGATACCCGCTGTGATAAGAAACTTGTTGCCTTCTTTCACCTTTCGACGCCTCTCCACACATCGGGTATGAGCCCCATAGCTCTGATACCACGTGTAGGAATCATTCCCCTTGAACCCAGACTCACACCCACAATACACCTATCAAACCGGCAAGATTGGTTTTCGAACGTTTGTATATTACTAAAGGAGGAAACTGAATATACTTTTACAATAAATATGCTGGTATTTATAATAAAACTAAACACAGAACTCATGCATTGTACACCACTCTTTCCTATTAAACAGGAAACAACTAACAACCCACGTATTCCTAATAACATTGCAGCTTACTTGCTTATTTCCTCTAAACCTGGTCAACCTAGAACCAAGTCAGTGACCCATATAACCTAAACCATGATTTGAACCATCAAGATTAACCAACAATCCAAACAAAAACACAACCCGACCTTAAAAAACACAAGTAGAGTTAGGACGATAAGACAAGTACAATCGATCATCAACCTAATAATTTTCTAGGCCGAGAAGAAAGAGAAGGAAGGTTTGATAATGACTTTTTGTTCGTGGGTGGACCGCATCGTTCATACTAGTATCGCACTTCTTTAGTACTCAGCCTTTATGTACTACATATCGAATTATCGATCTCAGTTCTTGTCACATTCATTATCAGTAACCCAACCTTGCAACGAGTTATATAGCATCTATTGTTTCAACACCATTTAAGTATCAGACACATTATGCACAGTTAGTTGAATATTTGCAAAATACTCTGAGATATTTTGAGCACACTGTATGATTGTCAAAACTCAAAAGTGCATTCTTAAGTAACCATGAAGTTTCATTCTTTATTGCATGCAAATAGTCAAAAAAATAATTGTAAGTGGCGAGATAGAAAAATTTTGTAAACATAATGAGATAAAACAGTCATTCAAAATAAAACAATGAGATTATACAAAAATGTTTTCAGGAACAAAAGGAAGAACATTAACCTCAAGATCATCGCGAGTGTTACATTCATTGGTAATTGACATTGTTTTTCGAGAAACACGTATGTCATGAATAAAACAGACGAAGATGATATACAATTGAAATGTTTGGAAATTTGAAATACTACAATAAAGAATGGGTTTGATACAACTTGCATGAATGTCAAACTTTCATGTTATAGTTGTTGCCAAGTTTAGAGGATGATTCATAAAGATATCAAATGTATGTACATGTTACCTTTTATATGATTCGATAAAACTTACATGAGAAGTTTTGTTGAATTTTTTCAAACTTTCAACATTTGCGATCCCTCCATTATAGATAGTATAAATATAAATATAGATAGATAGTATAGATAGATAATATAGATATAGATCTTTGTTGGTTTTGATATCATTTTTATAACTATTAGATGGCATTATGTTTCTATCTTCTACTTTATAAAGATTTTGTTAGTTCTTTTTATGTGGTTTTAGCTTGATGCTTCCGTTGTTATCATGGTTGTCTCGTTGTATTTTGTGGCCCTAGGCAATAACAATAAATATGTCATTTTACGCGCGTTAAATTAAGAGAAATTGCTTGTAAAGTTGAATTATATAACTCATATATTTTTAATATTATACGTATTTATATACAAAACTAATAAAAATGTGTCATTTTAAAGTGGAGGCCATGTGCAACTGCACGTGTTGCACACCCCTCTGATTCTTATACTATTTTACGACTAAAAAGGTTTATAAACAACATTTGTATGCACGCAAATGCATCGAGGTATAAATACACGTGTTTAATGTTTTTGTTACAAGAGTTTAACCACATGCATGAAGCTTTAACTTTTTTTAAGTATGATTTATTTGTGTTCGCACGCGAGATTTATAACTAGTAATCGCGGAAGAAACACATCCATTCACAAAAAGAAACACAAGAAATTCGAATCAGTGTCATAGCACGAATTTCTCACATCCAAAACAAAACACAAGGATTGTCGTTGTACGTTTTTTATGCTAACTATATATGATGTGTATATAAATACCCTATTATTCCGTATGTATTCCATAAATACATGCGAAATTAGGATGGGTACATCGTATTACAGCTATTAATTAGACACCTAAATTAGAAAAATATATCAAATCACTTAACACATAATGCATCATATAATTTCCCACTTTCAAAAACCATACCCATTCCTTCGAACCAAAGGTGTATAAATTTTATAGGTTTAACCAAACATTAGTTTTAATTTAATTTGTAGAATCTGAATTACAATGGCTCGTACAAAGCAAACCGCTCGCAAGTCTACCGGTGGAAAAGCACCGAGAAACAGTGGCGGAGCCAGGATTTCTAAACATGTGTGGCACAAATTTTTTTATCCCATGTTCTAACTTATAAAGAATAAAAAGTACCATAGTTACACAACTTATATAGAAGTTAACAAAATTACCTCGATCGCTCTAAATCAGTTTACCCTTTCGAAGGGAACTCATCAAACCAACTTGCAACAAAACTTCTTACTTTAGTCCCTATTGTTTTTTTTGGGAACGTATGGCAATGTGGTTGACAAGGTCCATTGCTCAAATACTTTCTCCTAATTTCATCTCTTATATTAGCGTCATAACTAAATATGCTTGGCCTCTCAGACGGATCCCATGGAAGAGTACCCAAATCGATACCATCTAATGATGATGGAATAGGTGTAGGTTGTGGAACCGGTTCAGGCGTGATTTCTAGAATACGTTTTGGTAAAGTTTATTCCTCATCGCCATCATCGTTATTTACCGACGAAAACTTTCTTTTATAATATCTTTCCATGGAACTAAAGCCTAATAAGTATCAAATATAAACTAATCACAACACAATAATTATTATAACTATAATTTAAAAACTATTTAAACTATAAAAATCTTTAATTTAAAAGCTAAAAATACAAAAATATCAAAAACAATAAATCATATTTTTACCAGATAAGATAAACGTGAGTTACTTTACTTTATTAGATCATAAAAAGATCAATGCTCAATTCCTATATTTTGTTTTCTCTCGCCTCTGTAACCAAGAATAAGAAAAGATATTAACTAATTTAAAGGTTTAAATACTAGATACAAAACTGGCTTTACTTTAGACTTAGTCAAATAAATGGGCCATAAGTCTCGGTACTGAATTTTCAAGTTTGCATATATCATGAACAATAATACAACCTTATATCCAGCACACAATTGTTGACCAACACAATGCAAAATTACTGAAATTATAAAATATGTGAGATATATACTAAATATACGACACTTCGTACGTCGGATGCGTATGTGGCACGTGCCACAGGTAGCTACTACCTGGCTCCGCCGCTGCCGAGAAAGCAAATGTCTGTTGGTTTCAAAGTATGTGATTTTGATTTGATTACTGTTGGTATATTTTTCAACTTAATTTTTTTGTTTTTTGGTAATTCTATTGCTAATTGTTTGTGAAACTGTTTTCAGGCTGCCAAAAAATCTGCTCCCACGACTGGAGGAGTGAAGAAGCCTCAACGTTATCGCCCAGGAACTGTTGCTCTTCGGTGTGCCTTTTTTTCTAAACTTCAAATTAATATATATTCATATATTTTTTTCGAAGTCCAAGTTGATTACTTGAATGCTTGAATATGTTATTATCTAAGTTAATTGAATGCATTAATATAGTTTTAGCTAGTTTAGAAATTAATTTATAAAATTGACCATAATCATCTAACTTTGGGGATTACAGATTTGGTTTATGACATTAGGACACCTTAGTACAGAATTAGGTTATAAATAAATTTTATGATTATGCAAGAATAGTTACTTAACTGAGTTTGTTGACAAATGCAGTGAAATTCGTAAGTATCAGAAGAGCACTGATCTCTTGATCCGTAAATTGCCATTCCAGAGGCTTGTTCGTGAAATCGCTCAGGATTTCAAGGTGATTATTACTTGTTTCATAGTTATTACTTCCATGCTGTGTTGGCACTTCAAGAGGCAGCTGAAGCTTACCTCGTTGGTTTGTTTGAGAATACTAACTTGTGTGCAATTCATGCCAAGAGGGTCACCATCATGCCTAAAGATATCGGCTCGTCGTATCCGTGGAGAGCGTGCTTAGACTGCTAGTTAAATGAAATCTGGTTAATTGTATGTTGCCTATGCATACTGAACCGTCAGTTCCTTGTTTTTGATGCTCATCTTGTTTGACAATTCTCATAGTCACGGAATTTGTTGAATAATTTTACATATGCGTATAGAATGGTTGCGTTTTCGTGTCTTTCAAATTGTTAGTAGACAATCTTTCAATTTGAATTACAATCATGATGGAAACAATATTGTGAATTAAGCATACATATACCAAATTAAATACAAAGCTAATATAGCATTGTTGTGAAAAGATAAAAAAAATTAGCACACAAACTATAGTACATATAACAAATACCAGAAGCCGAGAAGGGATAGGTTAGTAGAACACAATATTACAGTAGTAGTACTCGTACAAGAGGCCAAGATTGTGCTTGGTTCATAGTTCACCTTACATGGTTTCTTTTTTTTTTTAATTCCAGGTATCATATTATCATAGTAAATAGTATATATGCAGATTGAAACATTTGTACTTTGCATCGATCTCACTTTTGACAGGACTTTAAAAAGGTCAAATTAATCAATGTGTCAAACATTTGAGATCCGTTTTGCTAAGCTGACATTGTTTTCCTAAAATTTCGGTTTTTTTTAACTAGCCTAAAGTTTCCTTTAAAAAAAATAGTAGTAATTACTTTATTTATTTATTAAAATTAAAATTGGTCTAACCGACATTTTAATAGTTTTAAAGCCCACGCAACCTTCTTTATATAAATACCAACTCTTAGTTTCCTATTCTCGTATAATTCCAAATTCCAAATCGTTTCATAACAATCGTAAGTTCTCTCTCGATCTCTTTTTGCTTGTTAATATTGCATATGATCTGTTGTTTAGCTTATATTATTGGTTTGATTATTTCCGTTGTCGGTGTGTTGGTGCGATTAGTTTAATAGTATTGGTTTGTTATAAGCATGATGCATCATTCCGATATAACTCATATAAGTATGTTTGCATGCATGATAATGTAGAACATAAAAACTAATGTATTGATTCTTACTGATCTTTATATATCTTTCAGAAACAACTCGATTCAACTTAGTAAGGCAATGGTGATACTTTCACTACGCGTTTTCGTGATTCTGGTTGCATGTTGTTGTGCAACCTTTTCTGAATCGATGAACATGAAGTACAAAGACCCGACTCAGCCACTACGTTTACGTATAAATGACTTGATGCTGCGAATGACATTAGAAGAAAAGATTGGTCAAATGATACAGATTAACAGAGAAGTTGCTACACGTGACGTGATGAAGAACTACTTTATAGGTGAATATCAAGTTTACTATATATCTTAGTTTTGTATTTAAATACTTCAAGATTCGTATAAGGAGTATGATTATAACGAGCTTGGTCTTTTCTATAGGGAGTGTTGGGGCGAAAGAAGCATATCCAAAGACATGGATTAATATGGTGAACGAGTTTGAAAAAGGATCGTTGTCTACACGTTTAGGGATACCGGGTGATGTATGGGAATGATGATGTTAATGAAAATAGTAATGCTTTTGGAGCAACCATTTTCCCACACAAAGATGCACTTGAAGAAACAAGGTATATATACCAAGTTTTGTATAACCTTTGAACTTTTTTTATTTGAGCCTAGTGTTTGATGGATATTTTTTCTTACTGGTGTGATCTTCTTGAAACTCTTGAATAGGGACCATGAATTGAAGAAAATTGGAGCTCCTGTTTATGACGCGATACGAAAGGGTGCTGCAACCATCAAGATTTCATATCCAAGTCGGAATGGACGTAAGAATAAAGAACTTATAACTGGACTTCTCAAGGACAAACTCAAATTCAGAGTAAATTACTCCTTAACTTCCTTCTTGTATTATTATTAGTATCAAGATTTCCCTTTCACTATAGCGTATTTACAAGGTCTTTTGACGCATGTTATTCAGGGATTTGTGATCTCAGATTTTATGGGTATTGACATGATTACCAGTCCAGCGCATACTAATTATGCTTACTTGATTGAAGAAAGTGTTGGTGCTGGCGTAGACATGGTACGCTGACTTGAATCATAACTCAAAAGTAACTAAGTTATATTATGTTTTGGTTGGGTGTGGTTTCTTACCTTGTAAAATTATTGCAGATCATGGTTGAAAACAACTACAAAGAATTCATCGAGGGATTGACGTCCCTTGTGACGAAGAAAGTCATCCCAATAAGACGAATTAATGATGCCGTTAGGAGGATCTTACGTGTGAAGTTCATCTTGGGGTTGTTTGAAAACCCGTTAAATACTGATCTAAGCAATGCAGAAAACTTTGGAGAGCAAGTTGAAAGACAGAACCAACAAGATATGGCTATGCAAGCTATGTGTATTGACCAATCGCTGATTCCATTACGCAAAAGAACGGCGAGAATCTTAGCAGCGCCTACTCATGCTGAGAACAACGGAGATCATTGTGGCAGATGAATGATTGAATAACATGGAAAAAGTTATATTACGTACAAGAGGTAACGATTGATTGATTCAGTGAAGAAGAATGATGTGGCGGCAGTATATGGATTCATTCAGGGGCCCAATGGCAGATTTGATCAAGAGGTTTTCAACGTCTGTGTCAGTTCTTTATACGTATGGAAATAGAGAAGCTTGTGTTGGCACGTGAGGTGCACGTGGAATGGTTTTAAACCACAACGCGTGAGGTGCACGTGTGTTAACTCCGCACATACTTCCTAATAGAATTTGGTGCTAATTTCCGTAGGCTGAATAGTTGTTTAGTTCATTTCATTCCCTAACGTTGATAACCGAATTTCCTTTCTCAATAGTAGCAAACTTCCAATCGAGTGTTGGTTACTTCAATCGTGTGAGAGGTGGTTGCTTTTGAATGTATACTCAGATTCTCTTAGGAATTCCTTGTTGCTATCTGGGTTTTGTATATGCTTGCTTGCTACTGTAGTTTTTTCAGTATAGAAACTTCGGTGCACTTTGAAAGTTTATGGACGTTAAAATCGATAGTCGTGTGATAGGATCGAACTCGAGATCACGGGATTGCACACATTACGTGAAGAGTTAATTTATTTATTAAATATATTTATTATATTTATTAAATCAAACTGTAGCTAACGATCGTTAAGTAATTAAAAGTTAAGTATTAAACGATCGTTATAGAATTTTAAAGAAGCTAAAAGAAGGTGTCGGAAAGTTCCGGAAACCCCCTTTTGAGCATGTGTATATCCGGCCAAATAAGAGAGAAAAGGATAAGGGAGGAAAAAGATTTTGGCTTTATCTTGTTTAAACCTTGGAAGATAAGTTTCCAAGGTGTATATAAACAAACCTTAAGGCCTCATAATTTTTCACTCCATATTCTTCTTTCTTTGCTTTATACCGCCGGCTATATACACCCTTTTAGGGTTCATCTTTGATTTTTTATAAGCTATTTTAGATCTAGTCCTAGCCCCTCTCTAGGGTTGTTGGGTAGATCTTCCATAGACTTGGAAGGCTCGGTTTTGCTCGTGCTAGACTCACGGTTAACTCACCGTATCACGTGTGTACAAGATCGTGGTATGATCTTATTTTAGATTACATCCTCGTGGTGTTCGTGATCTGTCATTACCGGCAATCATTCTGCTAGGATAAAGGTATGTAACCCTACCCTTGATTAATTATAATTGTGTTATATAAAGATCTTCTTAATCTGCTTCCGCTGTATGCTCTTTGATCTATGTTAGGGTTTTTATAATTGTTATGATAATCATAAACCTTCAGTGGCATCGAGAGCCGTTTTAACATGATTATAATTATCAAGATCTAAAGTTTTTTTAAGTAATATTGATTTGTGTTAAAAATTACATGTTGTTTTTTAGGTTTTATAAAAATTAGGGTTTTGTTTTGTTTTTTTATTGTTTTAAAAACGGCTTTGCCGATTTTTTATAATTTTTTTTTTTTTTTTGTAAACCCTAAAATTACATGGTAATTAACTTTAGATGTATGCATGAATTAATTGTTATGTCATGTGTGGTTACGATCCGTAGTAGTTTTTTAATTGTTAAGAGAATATGGAAGATCCGTAATAAACATGCATGTTTTTTTTACGGATCATATAATTTTGATTGCTATTTGCTTTATTTGATTCAAAGTTTTAAAATTAGGGAAGACTTTTTATGTTCATAAAAACCCTAGATTTGATGTTCTTTGAATAAATTGTTTTGCATGTGGCTATTTGATTTAGTTTTTTTTGTACTACTTGTTTTCATGCGTTTTTTTTAATTGTATGTTGTAAACAAGGGTAATTTTTTTTTAAGAAAAATAATATGGACTAAATCTTATCAAAATTAATGAATTATTTTGAGGTCTAAATTACATATGATTTGTTTTGATTAGAATTGCAATAGCAACTTAACGGCCTACTCAATTTTGACAAACTATAAAGTGGGTATAACGCACCGCTGGTCAAGTACCCGGTTAAGGAAGGAGGTGTTATGCTTCAGCGCTGACCAAATTCCCGGCTCGCCTGTGCGTCAAAATTGGAATTACCTACGGTTGTTATTGGTATAATTCTTTAAGGTTGTTTGGTTTAACCAATACCTCAACTTGCAAATATATGATGAACTTTTAGTCTCACCAAAAAGTTTACTAAACGTTTTATTAAACTTATGCTATGGAGATGTATGCATGCTTCTCCATACATGATTTTGACACCAAAATCTATACCCTAAAATTTAAGTCATATGCCCTCTAATTGACGAACACTTGAAGTTACAATTGTCGTCATATAAGATATCGGACGATGTTGTAATGGAGAGAAAACTTCATGACTGAATAAGATTGCACATGAAGGTTTTACGTTCTTTAGATTAGTCGACTTAATTGAGTTACTCAGTGAGAACTGGAAACTTAAGGCATAAAGAAGGGATAAAACATGTTTACAATGCAAAAGGTTTTGGCAATGTAAATCCCTGACATATCTAGAAATTGTAATATGATTTGGCAATTATTGTTCGACAAGTTACTGTGTTGAATACATTTGTCACTAGCATATAAACTGATGTGATAAATCTATGTCAATATGGATTCTAGTTTTTCAAGGAAAATACTATGGTTTTATTACCGGGGTAATTTTATTTTCTTAAATTTTTATTATCAAAAATACTAATGTTTGAACTTATTTCTGTAGAAATGGTTCAACCCGAAAACAATCTGACAATAAGCTCGGCGTTCAAAGCATTTTTTGAACGGCCTGAACTTACTGGCCCTAATTTCAATGATTGGTACCGCTCACTAAGAAATGTTCTTAGAGCAGCGGGTACCATCAATATCTTGGAAACTCCTTTTCCGGAGGATCTTGCTGAAGGAGCAACTGATGCGGAAAGGCTTCAACACGCTGCTAACGTTAAGAAGCACCATGAGGTGGCTGCTGTAATGTTAGGGAGAATGGCTCCATCACTTCAAAAGAAGTATGAGCTAGCTTCTCCTCAGCAAATGCTTGATGAACTCAAGGCTGTGTATGAAACACCGCAAGCTGTAGAGATCTATGATCTGGTTGATGCTCTACATAGTTGCAAGCAAGCTCCTGGAAAGTCCGTAAGTGACCATTATATGGAGATAAGGGGTTATATGGAACAACTCATCGCGCTAGGACAACCCTTTGATAATAATATGGCTATTAACTTGATCAATAGGTCCCTTAATAAGGACTTCAATAATTTCGTTCGTAACTATAATATGCATTGCACGGGGAAGACAATTAATGATTTGCATGCAATGCTCATTGACTTTGAAAAGGGTTTGAAAGATAAGGCACCCACTGCTACTCCTCACGTACTTTATGTACAAAAGGGTAGAGTGTCGAAACCAAAACCGCAAGTGAATAAGAAGCAGAAAGGCAAAGGCAAGGTTGATAAGAGCAAGCAAGTTGCGACTACATCAAAACCAAAGCAAAACTTTGCTAAGAAATCTCTGAAAGATGAGACTTGTCACTACTGCAAGATGACTGGACACTGGAAGAGGAATTGCTCTCTCTATCTCCATGAAATGGCAGAACATAAGAAGAAGGCTGAGCAAGTTGCTGCAGCACCATCTTCAGGTAACTTATTTATGATAGAGTTATTTAATCTTTCATACAAATCAAACTCCTGGGTATATGATACGGGATGTGGTATTAATATTTGTAATACCCTGCAGGGATTTGAGTTGAAGAGGAGACTTACCTATGGGGAACAATTTCTACAAGTGGGCATGGCGCACAAGCAGCAGTTGAAGCTATAGGAATATTTAAATTAGTTTTACCTTCGGGTTTAGTATTGTCTTTAAATAATTGTCATTATGCACCTACAATTGTTAGGGGTGTTATTTCCTTTTCTAGTATGTTGGATCTTGGATTTACTCACACGATTGATAATAATAGAAAATTCCTGTTTTCAAAGATGGTTTATTCTATTTTGATGCAATTTCTGTGAATGGTGTTTTTGAAATTAACATGCATGATAAAAATCCCAAGAGGAAAAATAATTCTGTTTTTAGCATGAATAAGAAGAGTAAGTTAGACAAGAACTCTTCTTATCTTTGGCATTGTAGGCTTGCCCACATTGGGAAGACTCGCATACAAAAGCTTCAACGTGATGGGATTTTGGAAAGTATCAATGATGAATCATTTGATAAATGTGAATCTTGTATCTCTGGAAAGATGACCAAGAAACCTTTTAATAGCAATATTGAAAGGGCTACTGAACTACTTGGTTTAATACACACTGATGTGTGTGGACCACTTAGACATGTGTCAAGGAAAGGTGCTAGCTACTTCTTGATGTTTACGGATGATTATAGCCGTTATGGTTATGTTTATTTGCTTAAACATAAACATGAGGTATTTGAAACATTCAAAACGTTTAAAGCCGAAGTAGAGTTACAACTAGGAAAGAAGATTAAAGCTCTTCGTTCTGATCGTGGTGGTGAATATTTAAGTCAAGAGTTTAAAGATTATTTAAGTAAGAATGGAATTGTTCAGAAACTTACTTCTCCATATACTCCACAACAAAATGGTGTATCTGAAAGGAGAAATCGTACATTATTGGATATGGTACGGTCTATGTTTAATCTTACAACTTTACCATTATCTTTTTGGGATTATGCTCTTGAAACTGCTGTTCGTATTCTGAATATGGTTCCCACAAAGAAGGTTGATAAGACACCATATGAACTATGGCATGGCAAGAAGCCATATTTGTCTTATTTGAAAGTCTGGGGTTGTGAGGCGTATGTGAAACGTGACTCTGGAGATAAACTCCAACAACGCTCAGTAAAATGTATCTTTGTAGGTTACCCTAAGGAAACTATGGGTTACTACTTTTATTATCCGGCTGAGAACAAGATAGTTGTGGCTCGGTATGGAGACTTCCTTGAAAATGATCTTGTAAATCAAGAATTCAGTGGGAGAAATTATGATCTTGAAGAAATTCAAGAAGATACATTGCCTTCTGAAAATACTAGCGATGTAATTCCTGTAGAACCAGAAAGTCTGAGTGTTCCACCAGAATTAATTCCTCCACGTAGGTCTCAAAGGGCTATACGTGCGCCGTACAAACTATGTCTATACATAGAGGATGATGAGGAGGAAGTAGGGGATCTTGGTGAACCTGCTAACTATCGATCCGCAATGTCTGATCCAGAAAAGTCGAAATGGATAGTTGCGATGAATGAGGAAATGAAATCCATGGAAATCAATGATGTTTGGAGTCTTGTAGACGCACCTAAAAATGCTAAAGTAGTGAAAAATAGGTGGATCTATAAGAAGAAAACTGACATGGATGGTGATGTACAATCCTGTAAAGCACGTTTAGTGGCTAAAGGTTTTACTCAAACTTTTGGCATAGACTACGAGGAGACATTCTCTCCTGTAGCAGACTTACGAGCTATTAGGATTCTCATAGCTATAGCAGCATACTATGACTATGAGATATGGCAAATGGATGTTAAAACTGCCTTCTTGAACGGTCGCTTAGATGAAGAAATCTATATGCAACAACCGGAAGGGTATGTTGATCCTAAATATCCAAAACGCGTGTGCAAACTTCAAAGGTCTATTTATGGCTTGAAGCAAGCATCACGTCAATGGAATAAGCGATTTGATGAAGAAATCAAAAAGTTTGGATTTATTCAAAATCGTGATGAGCCATGTGTATACCATAAAGCTAGTGGGAGTAATGTAGTGTTCCTAATTCTATATGTCGATGACATACTGATCATGGGAAGTAACATTCCAAGACTTAAGGAAGTTAAGGATTATCTTGGTAAATGTTTTTCTATGAAAGATTTGGGAGATGCTGCATATATTCTGGGAATTAAGATCTATCGAGATAGGAGTAGACGGTTATTTGGTCTTAGCCAAGATGCTTATATTGATAAGATATTGAAGAAATATAACATGCATAACTCTAAGAAAGGTTTCTTACCGATGGAGGTTAAGCATGAGTGAAGTCATGAGAAAGATGCATCATCACCTGAAGAGGTGGCTTACATGAAGAAGGTACCTTATGCATCGGCTGTAGGATCTATTATGTATGTTGTAAGATGCACAAGGCCCGATGTGGCGTTTTCTCAGAACTTGGTCAGTAGATACCAACAGAATCCAGGAAAGTCCCACTGGATTGCTGTTAAGCATATTCTAAAGTATTTAAGAAGTACGAAAGATATGTTTTTGGTATTCGGGGGTAAACCAGACACAGAATTGAATGTAACAGGATTCTGTGATGCGTCCTGGCAATGTGATAAAGACGATACGAAGTCTCAGACGGGTTACGTATTTGTCATCAATAGAGGAGCAGTTGACTGGAAGAGCAGTAAGCAGAAAACCATTGCTATGCATGCGACTCAATCTGAGTACATGGCCGCTTCAGAAGCTGCAATGGAAGCTGTTTGGATTAGGAAGTTTATTGGAGATCTTGGAGTGATGCCTTCAATTAAAGAACCTATTGATATATATTGCGACAACTCTGCGGCAATAATATTCGCCAATGACCCTGGAGTCATGAAGGGCGCCAGACACTTTAAACGTAGATATCACTACGTTCGAGAACAAGTGGAAGCTCGAGAAATAAATTTAATAAAAGTTCACACAGATGATAACGTAGCTGATCCTTTTACTAAGGCTTTGTCTAGGCCAAAGGTAGTTAAGCATGCCAAGGCAATTGGGCTGCAACTAGCTAGCGAATTCATGCAATAAATCTGTTGATTAGTATTTGGATAAAGGATGTAAGACATTATTGAATTGATGAAATAAAGATTGGATTTCGTTTATTTTTCTGTTATTTGATTTTGTATCATATTTTACATGTTTTAATCCGTGAGCATTATGATGTTTTTAAATGTCCGTTGTCAATTAATAATATGGGAGTATTATTAAACTAAGACAATTCAAAATAGTGACAGAGTATACTTGAAAGTATATTGGTCAATTTTGGATGATATTTGATGGATCAAATATTGGACTTATCCCAACTATGTGATTTTACTTTATGGATCGTTGTCATTAAGTAAATCATAAATTGTTATCCTTAGACCTGAGATGCCAGAAAACTGCATTGAATATAATGCATTTCTGTAAGGTAACCTAACGCTAAACGTAACTGGTAGTCATAAGGGTTATTTTCAGAAGTGTTGCGAAGTTCATGTGTTTTGCTTGTAGTCGAAATGGGATTCGTTTCCTTCAAATTATTATTTGAAGTATAAATACAACTGGGCCCCTCGGGGGAATAGTAAGATGTTTGTGTGGCCACACCCAAATGTGTTTTGGTAATCTTGCTATATCCGTAAACGAGAAACAGAATAGTTAATGAAGGAATGACTAAAATCATATCCTTATTAACAATGTATTTGAAATTAGAGGATAATAATAATGATTATATATCATTAAAAGGTTTTGTCCAGGAAGCCTTACTCGAGTTGTACTAGTGACATTGTTAGTGTAACTAGACGCTAATCAATGTGATCACGACATTCGAACTTTGTCCAAGTGGGAGCTGAAAGTTTATGGACGTTAAAATCGATAGTCGTGTGATAGGATCGAACTCGAGATCACGGGATTGTACACATTACGTGAAGAGTTAATTTATTTATTAAATATATTTATTATATTTATTAAATCAAACTGTAGCTAACGATCGTTAAGTAATTAAAAGTTAAGTATTAAACGATCGTTATAGAATATTAAAGAAGCTAAAAGAAGGTGTCGGAAAGTTCCGGAAACCCCCTTTTGAGCATGTGTATATCCGGCCAAATAAGAGTGAAAAGGATAAGGGAGGAAAAAGATTTTGGCTTTATCTTGTTTAAACCTTGGAAGATAAGTTTCCAAGGTGTATATAAACAAACCTTAAGGCCTCATAATTTTTCACTCCATATTCTTCTTTCTTTGCCTTATACCGCCGGCTATATACACCCTTTTAGGGTTCATCTTTGATTTTCTATAAGCTATTTTAGATCTAGTCCTAGCCCCTCTCTAGGGTTGTTGGGTAGATCTTCCATAGACTTGGAAGGCTCGGTTTTGCTCGTGCTAGACTCACGGTTAACTCACCGTATCACGTGTGTACAAGATCGTGGTATGATCTTATTTTAGATTACATCCTGGTGGTGTTCGTGATCTGTCATTACCGGCAATCATTCTGCTAGGATAAAGGTATGTAACCCTAGCCTTGATTAATTATAATTGTGTTATATAAAGATCTTGTTAATCTGCTTCCGCTGTATGCTCTTTGACCTATGTTAGGGTTTTTATAATTGTTATGATAATCATAAACCTTCACACTTTTCATTGTGGCTGCCAACTCCAATGCATAACCATGTTCGTCATTTATCCTAGATAAAGGGTGTGCTCATCGGCGCGCAATAAACAGAATTGCAACCAAGAAAGTACAAGCTGATTATACGATTTCAGGAAACTGCCTGTCTAGTCTGCAATTTTCTAATACGTTGAAAACTTCTGACTTGGATTAGTTTTGCGCATAAAAAGACTGTTGGTTTGATTTCGACCCATGAATACCATTTTCCGGCATATAGAGTGATCAATTAATTTCTTATTCCCCTCCACTGCCACAATCTTGGTGTTTTTGTGGCTTTTTGTTTTTCTCATGGGGCGGCTTGCTATAAAATTTGACTTTACCTAATCAACTTACAGTACTGTGATTATGCTGTTTAAAAAAAAAAAACTTACAGTACTGTGATTTGGTGATTTAAAAGTGAAAATAGTAAGACAACCAACTAAACCAGTAAGATGAAAAATACACCCATACCGACGAAAGAAATATAGAAGACGAAGCTGCCTTAACACGTTGAAAGTCGGCCTCCAAGAATATAAATTGAATATGAATCGCCTCTGCTCAGTCTATGGTTTTAACCATAACTAAACTGAACAACTTGTGGTCACCATATATGTCTGCCGTCATTACATATCCCATTGTTTTTGAGTGTGTATAATTCCCAAAACACTAATTTATCTTGTGTATTTACATTTACTGCTTTTCAAGTTTACATAGCTACATTTGGATCTTTAAAAAGTAATAGTCGTTTTCTATAGATGTGCGTTTGCGAAGCATGTATCCCATATGGGCGGAATTTCAAATTAAAGCTTGTCTGGCTAAAACATACACGTGCATCTTCATGAAATTAAAATTTGTTAATTTTATCTTCATTTTGGTGTCCTTTATTTCGAAATTAAAAGAAATTTCATTAACCAAAGCAGTTCTGGTGTTTCGCTTTTCATCTTCAAATAACTAAAAGAACCAAATATCCGAGTAAGAAATTTCATCTGCGTTTTGGAGTCTCTTACAACATGTGTGATGATAATTCTCATTGATGATTGTAAGATAATGTTCTTATGTCAAAACCTATTAATTCCTTTAAAAGTTTATTTTGTTATCTGGTTAAGTTATGATGAGTCTAATGTTTGTTTGTGCACACCAAGTGTTTTGTTAACTTGAAACATAGTGACTTTTGTTATGGACTCGAGCTCAAAGCATGAACATTTTTCATCTGTTTTGTTAACTACGTAGTAAACCTTAAGCTAGGTTGCAGTTATTTTTTACTTGCTGATACTATTAGTCAACGAATAATTAGTGGATGAAAGAAGAAATAGGTGCTGCTAGCTAGTTGTGCTATATGTTATAATGCAAGATAAGGGGAGTCTTCCACGCCAACTCTTCTTTAAAGTCATTCGTGATATGATTGTACAATGAAATTAGTTACTGTCATTATAATTGTCTTGCTAAATAACCCTATTTCTGCTAAAGAAGAGTTGGTACATGTCAAATTTCTTACATCTTGGACCATTATCCCTTATGTTTACATGTTATGCTAGTCTTCCCTATCACAAGTCTTCTGTCATACACTCTCATACATAGAAAATAGTTATTATTAATGAATTAGTGGATGATAGAAGAAATAGGTGTTGCTAGTTGTGCTGTATGTTATCATGCAAGATAAGTGGAGTCTTCCCTACCCCAACTCTTCATTAAAGTCATCCTGATATGATTGTACATTGAAATTAGTTACCATCAATCAAATTGTCTTGCGAGTATAAAAAGCCAATGCTTATTCTTATCATTTTAAGTAAATTTCCAAAAATAAAGTCCTCACAAACAATGATTTGCTTATCATCCTCCTCTCGTATTTCTTTTCTCTTTTATAGTCTCACGATAATATGTCTTACTTCCGCCACCGTCTCAACTTCTTATGGCGGTAATGAGACTGATTATCTCGCGTTGTTGTCATTCAAGTCGATGATCACCCAATATCCATACAAAGTTCTAGCCTCATGGAACTATTCCTTTCATTTCTGTGACTAGAGTGGTATTTCATGTGGAAAACAGCACAAACGAGTGACTGCTTTAGGGTTGGGTTCATATGGCTTAGAAGGCTCGTTGTCTCCTCATGTGGGAAACCTCAGCTTCCTCCGTAAGCTTTCTCTTCCGAACAACACCTTTCAAGGAACCATTCCTCATGAACTAGGTCGTCTATCTAGGTTACGTATTCTTTATCTTCATGAAAACAAATTCAGTGGAGTCATTCCAACAAACTTGTCTGGTTGTTCTAATCTTGAAGTCCTTTCACTCGCTCGAAATAAGCTAGCTGGAAGCATACCCAAGGGGTTGAGCCTACTCTCTAAACTTACTCGTCTTGTAATTGAGGAAAATAAGTTAACAGGAGGAATCCCATCTTTCTTGGGGAATATCACATCAATGGAATTGTTTGATGTTGGCGAGAACCCGTTGGGTGGGGGAATTCCAAATACCTTTGGTCTTTGGAAAAACTTAACGTCATTTGGCTCTCCTGAGTGCAATTTATATGGAAGCATCCCTCATTCGATTTTCAACCTCTCACTCCTAATTAAATTTTACTTACCCGATAATCACCTCACTGGTAGTCTTCCTTCAGAAATTGGTAATCAGCTCCCAAATCTCGAGTTCCTTCAGTTAAGGACTAACCAACTAACAGGTGTTATTCCACCTTGTATTTCTAATTGTTCTAAATTAAGACATTTTGATATGAGTGACAACAATTTAAGTGGGAACTTGAAAATCGATTTTTCAAAACTAAGAGATATAAATCGAATAGTCTTAAGTCATAACAACTTACATGGACGCGGAAAGGCTGATGACATGAGATTTATTGATTCTTTGAAAAACTGCACCAGGTTAGTACAGTTGGAGTTTTATAATTGCGACCTTATTGGGGTGCTTCCTATATCAATAGGTAATATTTCTGATCAACTAAGCTCTCTAATTTTAGGAGATAATCAACTATTTGGAAGCCTCCCTTCAAGTATAGGTAGTCTAGTTGGCTTGATCGCTTTATATTTGGGACCTAATCGATTTAAAGGAAAAATCCCCACTTCCATTGGTAAACTTCAAAAGCTACAACTTCTTGGTCTAAATAGGAATCAATTTTCAGGGCCTATCCCTGATGAAATTGGGAACTTGTCATTGTTGACTGCCCTTGATTTACATTACACCAAATTAGAAGGCAATATTCCATCAAGTCTTGGGAAATGTAAAAAACTTGCTGTTTTAATCCTTGCAGACAATAGACTTAACGGTAAAATACCTAAACAAATTCTTCAACTTCCATCAACTATTGCTTTAGATCTTTCTCAAAACAACCTTTCTGGTTCAATTCCATTAGATATTAAAGACCTCAAGATGTTGAGCTATCTTGATTTATCTTATAATAGTTTATCAGGTACAATTACTAGTAGCCTTGGTGATTGCATTAGCCTTACAATGTTAAACCTGAGTGGCAACATATTTCAAGACATGGTACCATCTTCATTAAGTTCCTTGAGAGAATTAGAGATGCTTGACATTTCTCAAAATAATTTATCAGGCAAAGTTCCCCAATTCTTAGATAAATGGGTTTCGTTAGAATTTTTGAACCTATCCTTTAATGATTTCGAGGGTGAATTACCAGTTATAGGAGTGTTTAGCAATGCAAGTGCTTTTTTGGTTTTGGGGAACAACAGGCTTTGTGGTGGTTTGGTTACACTTGAGTTACCCAAATGCAATAGTAATAAGAAAATGTTTCCTTTCTTTGTACTATTCATTTTTGTTGCACCGATGTTGCTCGTCGTATTATGTTGTGTGCATCTTTTGTGCAAGAAGAAACTCAATAGGCAACCATCCCGGTCATCAAGGAGTGAACGGTTCTTGAGAGTTTCATACAATCAACTTCTCAAGGCTACTGATGGCTTCTTTATAGCAAATTTGATTGGTGAAGGTGGGTTCAGCTCTGTTTATAAAGGAATCTTAGATCATGATGATGATAGATTTGTTGCAGTCAAAGTTCTACATCTTCAAAATCGAGGAGCTCACAAAAGTTTTCTAACCGAATGTGAAGCATGGCGGAATATCCGACATTGTAATCTGTTGAAGATAATAACTTCATGCTCAAGTGTTGATTTTCAAGGCCATGATTTTAAAGCATTGGTTTATGAGTTTATGCCCAATGGAAGTGTTCACGATTGGCTTCATACAAGCGCATATACATCAAAGCTCAACATTCTTTAGATAATAAATATTCTTAGAGATGAGGCAATAGCACTTGATTATCTTCATAATCGCTGCCAAACAAGGATTTTTCACGGTGACTTGAAGCCTAGAAACGTTCTACTTGACGGTAATATGGTAGCTCATATTGGAGACTTTGGTTTAGCTCGATTACTTGGTACAGACTTAAACGAAAATAGTTCAACTGGGGTTAAAGGAACAATTGGTTATGCACCTCCAGGTAATATATGATTCTTTTATTCCATGATATTTACAGAATACAATTTTTTACATTAAATATTTATTTTAATTTTCAGAGTATGGTTTCGGGAGCGAGATGACAAGTAGTGGGGACGTCTACAACTTTGGAATAACATTACTAGAGTTGATGACTGGGAAAAATCCAACAGACGACATGTTTAAGGAAGGTCTTAGTCTTCATAAATTTGCTTACATGGCATTACCCGATCATGTAATTGATCTTATTGATGATGATGCCATAGTGTTGCAAATTACGGAAGGTAATGCAAAGAAAATGGAAGCATGTTTGGTTGCAACTATCAAGATTGGTGTATCATGTTCTGTGGATTCCCCACCACAACGGATGTAAATGGAAATCATGGTCAGTGAGTTGCAGCGTATTCTCGATTTGCTTCAAAATATATAAGGTACTATGTTCTCTCTTTGTGTATAATCTAATTTTACATGAGCTTGTTAATACATCATCACTAACATGGATTTTATTTTAACTCTTTTAGGTCTAATACCAAACTACCTTGGGGAAGTTAAAGTAACTGCAACAAGCAGCAGTGGATGTCGTAGTTATTAAGTTGCCAAACATGTTTGTAAGTGTGGTTTTATTTTCTTGTTGCATACGTGCAAGAGACGTAAGAGTACATTTCCTTTCCTGGCAACGCATCGTATGTGTCAAACATCTTTATGATTAAGTGTTGTTTCAATCTTATTTTTGGAGTTGAATTCTGCTTCAAATTTTATTGCCACAATATTGTCTTAATTAAAACACTAATGTTATTCATATTCTTTGACCTTTAGTTTCATAAATCTGACTTTCTTGAATCTTTTAGTGAAAGCTTAAGGCTTTCTCCTCTTCCTTTTGGAAACAAAGAGGGTTTCGAGTAGTGTATGATTCAGTTTCATAAAAAGTTAAAGTTTTCATGTTAACATGTTTGGACCCAATATTGAAACATTCATGAGTAAAAATGGGGCGAAATAGCCGTATGTACTATTGATGCTTATTTGTTGAATCGACTGCTTCTGGAACATGTTAACAATGGGCAGAGGATTCTCGGTGGGTAAATCCGGTCCTTGAACTATTCAGAAGTAGGACTGGTATGTGTACTGTGCACAAAATATTGAAGCAGCTTTGTAATGCTGAATCATGTCCCTAATTGTCACCATGGTCTATCATAGTTATATGGACTATGGAGTATATATATATATATATATATATATATATATATATATATATATATATATATATATCTAAATTATATATAACAGGAGGGATTTGCCACGTCACTTAATCATAGCCTAATCCACGTCAGCACATGGGCTGGGCTTAACGTTCCACGGCTTATGTTCTGGGCCTAACATAACCCCGTCTTCTATATGTATATCCTTCCAAAACACTTCCCCGTCTTCTATTATATTCCAAACCCTAAACTAAACCCCTACAAACTAATCGATCCATATCTATCGTTCATCAAAAAGTAGCAGATTATTAAAAAAACACATACGAACCCACACCACTAAAAACGACCAGGTATTGTTAATCGACTTTTCTTTTTGTTAATTATGTTATTGTTAATTATGTTTTTTTTAATGATTTTGCAGACGTTCAAATGTCACAACTAAATAGATGTTCACCATTGATGCTCAACATAAGGTAAAAATCTTTTTAAGATCGTTATGCTTTTTATAGCATTGTTTTGTATATCTTGCATTTATGTATTTTTACTTGCTTGATTGATGGGCTGAAGAACCACCCTTTGTCGTCAATCCATTAAATGAGAGACCATGAATCGGTATTACCTACACCAATTGGTAATACCCAATTGGTATTATATGGTATTATATGTAATTAGATTCTGTTAGACAGTCCTCAACAACTTACAATTATAACAAGTGAATGTTAAAACATACTGTAATATCTTTTGATCTTTAACCCTTATTTCAACCAATAAATTGTAATAATATTCATTTGCTTTTCACCACTTCGATAACCACGGTCACAACAGTATGATTTATGATGTTTATCGACGCCCAAAGAAATCCCTGAATGGGGGTACACCTCATACAATAAGCTTGCTGATGCATAGCAAGTTGGTCGATGATGCAAAACCTGGTGACCAAGTCCAGGTAAGGTGCGATTTTTACTTAGGGAGAATCTTATTACTTCAATAAGTGTTTATTTACTGTGTTTGATCGATTGGTTATTGTATCTGTTTCAATCGAATAGATCACTTGGATGTACATCGTTATTAAAGGCATATTTTTATATCACTATTGTCATTCCACATAAACTTTCTTTAATCAGTAAACCTTGATAACACTTTTTTTGTTTTCAGGGACAATATTCGTGCAATGGGGGTGCTGGAATGAGCATTGGTGGGGCCTATTTTCAAACACAACTCGAAAGTCACAGGTAAATCACTATGAACTCGAACCAGGTTAATTGGAATAAATGTGCTTCGGTTAAATTTAACCCAACGTGAAAAGAATACTATTACAATATGATTCCATCTGGTCCTATAAACATTATATTTAAAAACACGTATTTTTAGTAAGTTGGAAAATTTTTACCAGTTTTTTAGAAATGGGTTGATTTGGTTATCCGCTGAAAAGGTTAGACTTTTAGTGAAACATTATAATTCTCACTAAATAAACTTAAATTAGACATTTAGACCATGTATAATTGGCCTATTTTTTAATGGAAATAAATTGGTCCAGATGCAAGAAAATAAATCAGTTCAACGTAGATCTCAAACTAAATTCGCCAATGCTAACACTTAAGTCGCTGGAATTGGGGATAAAGCTAGAGAGTTGAAAGAAAAGTTGCTTCAAACTGATGCAAAAAGCGAACTGAAAAAGTCTGGAATTGGAAAGGAAAATGCAGGAGTTCGAGTCACATAAAAGAGTGATGAAAATTCTACTTTAATTGTTATCAAGGTCTGTTCAATGCACAGGCTGCAAGTTTTTGTGATACTGCTACGTTCAGCTTGATGTTTCATACTGACTTGCTGTTCCTGGCAGCTTCCGAGCTGCTTAGCAAGCAGAGACATGACCAAACAATTTTGACGTTTTTTCGACACTTCAGTCAATCTTATTTCAGAGACCAAGCAATGCATTCATCAAAGGTAACAGATGAAAGAATTGCTTTTGCTGCATACATGAATCTGTTTTTAATTTAGCCACAAAGCGTTCTATATCTTTTGCAGCATCTTTATGTCCGACTATGTGAGCTCTGTGGACTAAATGATCATCTTCAGACATTAAATGATCATCTTCAGGTACTTGGATATCTCATGTTGGTTGCATCTATGAGAAAATTTTTGTATATTTTCTAATTTCATCAAACTGTCAGAGTTAGGAAGTTACTAATCACTCCCTAAGTCATTTCTTCAAACTGACATATATCCTACAATTATATGATGCTCTGACCATGTATAGTTTGATAAATTCATATATTGTTAAATTTACCCTCTCAGAAAGAAGTACCAAAATCCCCTTCAAGGAAAAGCTTATCTGCACAATTTGCTGTGGGACGGGATCTTCTTCGTGGTAAAAAACTGATACTGGACTCGCCCATTAATAAGCTTGGCGTATAAAGGATATGTTCCTGTGACTGGCAGTGACTTATTCCATTCATCGTATAACGGATACGTTCCCATAGCTGGCAGTGAGTACTTGAAACGAATTTTCATGTATGTTATTTTATCTTCTTTTTTTATTTCTTCATATTTTGTGATTTCTTTTTAGTGAATATAAAAAGTAGTATTTCCCTTTGTATTTCCCTGTGAACCTATGGTCAACATATTAAGGAGATAGTCAAATCTAAGAAAACTATATTAGTCCTAATAGCATCTAGCCACCCGTAGGCTGTAGGGCCATTTTGTCACTAGACCTGGTAACGTGATTGGCACCGTTCCTTCTTACCATGGGTCTGTTACACCAGCCTTAAACGAATTGTGCCTTGGTTGTGGCACCTATATGTTGCATTTTCTTTAATCTATAGTATTTACAATGCATCATAAAAAATTTGTGTCCTTATCGAGTGAACTAATTTGGTTCTGAATTTTACTTTCAGCCTTTATCTGGTGTCTATTCAAAAGACGTACATGTTATAACTTAGAATATTTTACCGGGGAAACCATCTAGAACCGTAGCTAATGCATCAGCAACAGCTATCCGCAGATTATAATCTACATGAGAAAGAGCCTTTAAGAGTCCGGGATAATCAGTCCCAAATTAATGATAATAGCGATCTCACAAATCCTCTGCCAATTCAGACACTGACTGGGCATTCAATAAGTATTTCATACAGAAAGCGTTAGTAGATTATATAATTAACCAACGTATACATGAAAAACGAAGTTTGCTGTTTGTGTGATACCTTTTGCATATCATGTAGTGCAATCTAGATGCTGGCAGCAATGTCTACATCCTCAGGAACAGAACGGGTCGATATAGCAGGAATGCATTTTGAAGAATTTAAACATGCCATTCTATGGATTGTATCTCATTTTTAGCAATCTAAGGTGTATGCACATATTATATTATATGCTTTCAATAACTTGAGACAATGAATCTTGCTTGGCATATTTGAAGAGAAGCAACCAAAGGGTGCCCCATCCTAAGTTTCAACACAAGGTATCGATGATGATTCTTTTCTTTTCTTTTTTAATTATCTTGCATATTGTTTTTTTAGACATTGCAATCCGAAGCGATGGTTTTTGAGTCGCTTGGTTCACAAACCTTTTAAATTTCTTTTTTGAAAAGAACATCTAAAATATTTGCAAAGCAGAAAAGGTATCCGGATAGGGAACAAATAAAGGTAGATATTTGTCATGTATGACATACCACTCATTTTGTTTTGTCAAATTTTGGTCATGATAGGTCCAAGGGTTCGTGGGGCATGAAAGCACATTACTATCTAATATAAATATCTCAGTAGACATAGCACACAACAAATTTAAAGAGCCACTTTAGGTACTAATTAATAATAGCTCCAAGATCTTTAACACTCCAAATTCAGTAGACATGAACTAAGAAAAATGATTGGTTTTCGAGAGGCATGTGATCCATCTTCAATAAGAGTTCTTTTATACATAATCTTCAGTAAGAAGTCCGAAAAGTTAGTGGGTTAAAGTAGCATTGATGAGCAAGATCTGAACGATGTTCCTGACGATGATGAGTATGATACATAATACATGATGGATTCTTTGTCACCCTCGGAAGTTAGATCCCCCAGGAACTGGAAAAACGACGTTGGTTCATGCTTTGGCTACTGAAGTTAGAGTGTGGTTCTATGTTGCTTCTGGGACTGAATTTCTAGAGATATTTGCTGGTAGGGGAGCTTCTTGTGTCATAGAACTTTTGAGAAGACAAGAAATAGTGCACCAACTATTATTTTCATTAATGAGATAGATGTTGCTGATGGCCAACGTAGAATAAGTGTTAATAGTGGAACCGATCATACTTTAAATCAGGTAACTATTAAGTTTTTTTTCCTTGCATACTATCTCATTAGTATAATCGGCTTTTCCTCTAATGGCTAATTGGCAAAAAGAGTTTTTACTTATTGCACAGAAGAGTGTGAAAACCTGTATATCAAAAACAAAGTTTCGGAGTTGTAAAATGCACAAGGCAGGACAAACGCATCTTTTATTTTAATTACTTGAATGAATAACAATAATCTTCCGACTAAATGTGTAAAATGAAAACCTATGTATGTTGGTATTATATTGATAACAGGTTTGGTTGCCTAAGCCGGATTATGGCTTAGGCTCTTTTAGAGTTAACCGTTGCTTGATAATGCATTCAACATCTATTAAAAGTAAACTAAATTACATTCAGCACTATGTTTTTTTAACATAACGGGTTATTTTCTTGATGAATTAGCTTTTGGTTAAGATGGATGGGTTCTACAAGGATGATCATGTGGTGGTTGGCGCACTGCTCCGGTGCTCGCGCCAAAAGATGTCGTGCCATTCCTACCAGCTCGGCGGGTAAGTTTTCCACTTTTTTTGTTATAGTGGGTATTTGTGGGCCCATTATGCTTTTTTTACCCTTTGGCACCACTTTTTCTTTGACTCACCATAGCACTACCAAATGTGGTGCCAAAGGATTCTCGTGCCAAACCTACGTGGCATTTACTTTTTCCTTTGCCACCACTTTTGGGCCCCAACCGTTACCAGTGCCCAAAGGGATGTTTGTCTATGTCTACTACAATATTTGTACCCAACTAAAAGGGTTCGGGGTTGATTATATAAATGTGCTCTGTTTATTTTAAGCTAATTAGCAGATACAAGCTTGTGGCAAAAGTTGCTTTTTTTTAATTTGATAAGTACTTAGTTTAACCAAATAAGTAGGTTCAATTCAGTAATCCCAAACGCACTCTTGAGCCTATGATTCAGTCTTTTTATGTTTTCCATATCATTATATGAAAAGAGTAGGAAGCACTATGTAATTTTGACAGCTGGAATGATGCTTTTGTTATGTAGATATTACAAGAGTGTGGTATCTATAACCAATTAAGTTTCTGGTCAGATGATTGTGTTTTATAATCATGCTGTGAGCATACTTTTAACTGTGAGGTATATAGGTTGATAATTGTTACGTTTTATGACGTTGTGTAGTTTATCACGCTACACTAGAGTGTGGTCTTCAAAATCATACAAACATTACTCTTATCACAGAGGAGGTACTAACACTACTTCTACACGTGCACCATATAAAATATTTAGTGGCTTAATTCTTTAGGAAGCTTATTGTCTAACGTCATGTCAAATAAACAAGTCTATCAAATTTATTCAGTTATATGACACCATAGTATGATACTTTAACTTATACACTCACCTTTTTAATTCCCCAAGCATGGTTTTTACGTTTTGCTCTTCCCTCCTAGAAACTAACACTAAAAAAGGTGATAACTGATGTAATTTCCAAACGTGCAGACCTTAGTTATAATTACGTTGTCATTCTGATACCAAATGGACCGATTGATTCTGTTCTTAAGGTAAGGTATTACAGCCTATTTGTAATATAGCTTATTTCTGTCACTTATATGATAGTGATTATAAAGGTGGCAGTTTCGACCCGCTTTTGCTTTCTTTCAGTTTTCTTAGCTGAAAAAAACAAAAAAATAGACATGATTCACTTGATGAAGTAGGATCCACTAACTCATCTTATTAATTTGGTCTCTGTAAATGAAGTGCAGTAGAGCCTGTAGAAAATTATCCAACCTGATAAACAAAAGTGCAGGAAAGTGCTTGAACTTTTCAGCCAAAAAACATGATGTAAAAACATAAGCGTACCAAACAGCTAATGGGTCAAACCAGTTGGGTTAAACTGGATACACTTTTAGTCGATTCTATGATTTTCTTAGCTATACTAACTTTCTCTGTTTGCTTTGAGGACAAATCCAACATGTTTACTTACTACAGTGAAACTTTAAATATAAAGGGCTTTAAATTAATTAAGATGAGTTTGTGGATTTTACTTTATCAAGTGAATTATGTGTGTTATTACAATGTTTAATAAACTACATAGTATTAGTAATAAAGGACATCAGGTCATATGTGTTAGAACGGGTCAGTGTATCTTTTGGGTTAGATAGAGTAACATCATCCAGGTAGATTCTGTAAACAGCATACAAAGAGCATCCATCAGAAATACAACATAAGTAGTTTGTGTCGGAATCCAGAGAAAGAGAAAGGTCCCATATGACAAGACAACACAAAAGCGGACATGGTAGAGAGAGTAAAATCCTTCTGAACTGTGTATCCTTCTTACGACCAAGCTCAGACATGGTAGAGAGAGTGGAATCAAACCCGTATACGGACAATAGAAAATTTTTAAATGGACAACGTGAATACATGTTCGACGTTTTGTTCCATATGACAGACGTTCAATTGAAGTGGGAGAATCTTAACTCAATCAAGGAGCATGGGAAGATACACTTCTTCAGGTTTGCTACAAACTTTTCTATCTTCTCTGACAAAAAAAAGTTTCTTTATGGTGTAGTTTTTCAAGAGACCGGTTTGGTGGTTTGGTTCAAATAACTTTGGTAGTTGTAATGTTGTTTTCCTTAGAGCTGACGATCTTGAACCGGTGTTGCCACAAGTGAACCAGCAGGTGAGTACGAAGCATATGGTGTGTAACCGTAACTAGGATACATAACTGATCGATTCTATCCATAAACACCCTGGTAAATTGACACAATATTAGTCAATATCAGCATATACAAATAAATAACACAACTATAGATAAGACAATCATTAATTTCTGTTTGGTTCTCATTTTCCCAAATAATGTAAATCTTGAGGGAACATATAAACCCCATGGATCATACTATAATAACTTCACTATTAATTGATAAAACAAACTCGAAGGGTTCTTTGTGCATTTTTTTCTGGCAGGTAGAGTTTGTTGGGGGCGCCATGTGCTGGAGCGCACACATTCTCTGTCGTTGCTCATATGGAAGTATCTATATAGTGAGCATATTGTGTATGTTCTTTATGAATCGACAATGTTCTTTATTGAGTGTCTTGTGTGTTTTAGGTGGAGGCTCATTTTGTAATCGACCAAAGATTCATGTCAGCCAAAATGTGAGGTTTCATTTCATCATTGCTTCATGTGAATTAAACAAGCCTGAGTTGGGAGGGAAACTAATGAAGCTTGAACCGAACCATCCTGGCAATTTGGACCTATTTAAATGTAAAGGATTCAGGTTGTAGTCAGAAATCCTTCAAAGTGTATCGGCATGCATACAACCTCCTACGTCACTATATCGTAAGTTTTTGAATAATATAATAATACAGCCTCTGTAATCATAATTAACCTGCAAATTAATTATCAAATTAGAAGAATGAAAAAGATATGTTTTTGGGGATATGGGAATGATGATGTGGAACTCGAGTAGGCTAAGACGAAAAGTAGAGGGTGCTGAGATAAAAAAAACCCGACAAACAAGACTATTTTTGAAGAAATTAAGGCATGAGAAATAAACTAAATGGGGATAAAGGACGAGAATGAAAGGAAGATTTGTTAAGAGGGCAAGTTTTGTAGCATAGTTTGGCCATTTCAATTTTTCCAATTTGACAATCTATTGATTATAAAATTCCAGTAATGAGTTAAAGAAATGCACTAAAGTTTTTCAGTTGGTGTTGTGTTTGTATATTCATATTTTCTTATCGTGGGATGGAAACTTTGTTATTAGAAAATGTCATCGAGAATAATACATGGAAGAAAGTTATGTCTTAATTGGAAAGTGGAACAATCTTGCCATTTTTTCTATATTGTACGTTTCATCTTTTTGTAGCACTGTTTCATTGGATTTATTTCAAATATGTCATATTAAAACTTTTATCATTCTTGAGTGCGTATGGCACCTCGGGGACTAACATTAGTTATATCCGACGAGCCAGTGGTGCAACTATAGCAATACAAGAAACTAGGGGCATATCTGATGAAATGACTATTGAGATAAATGGATCTGCATCACAAGTTCAAACAGCTCAACAGTTGATAAAGGTTTGTGATTCACTCCATAATCAGCTTTTAATGTTTTGGATAAAGAGGTTATGCTTTTTAACATCTGATTATTTAGGTTCAAATGATGATGTACTACCGTACACACATTCAGTACATGGAATTAAATACTTTTTCCTGTGTTGCTACGTCTTATGCTGGGTGACTGATATTTTAATTTGGTTTTTTGATTTTTGTTTATCCAGAATTTCATTGCTGAAGCAAGTCAGAATCAAGCTGCTCCACCACCGGCCCAAGGCTATAACCCATACCCTGGTCATGCTCCTGCTTATCCATCTCAACAGCCGCCTGCCGCCCATGCACCACCACCTGCTTCCGACTATGGCGGTGGGCTATGGAGGGAATTATGGGTATGTTTTTGACAGAAAAGCCCTTGTGCAATTTCTTTATGAGTGACAACATATATGGAGGGAATAGGGTTAATGTTGTAACAAGATGTTTCTGGTTAGAATTAGATAGATCTTACTAATGATCTGTTTAGAACATGGCATTTCATCTCTCTTTTGCGTTTTAGTTCCTTGATCTTAGTCAATGTTAACTGTGTGTTTTGACGTTATTTTGAGACATGATACGATTCTACACACACGAGTCTTAGTTTGGCATTGCTTTTGCTTCTCTACTAGATTGTGAAATTGCTATTAACTTTTCTTCTTCTCGTGATATTAACTTGTTAACATCAAAAGTCACCTATTGCTTGTTTCCTATCAACCTTGACTTGAATTTCGTTAAGCCTTGTCTTTTTGAACGGGAAACATTACATAAAATACTACTAGAACATAAATTTTGAACTAGAAGAGTTTACATGGTCATCTTTTATTCCACTCTCATTGTTTTTTACTCGTATGCAACCGTGCAGAGATATAAAGATAATTATCTTCTTCAATTGATTAATAGTCAAATATAGTGATCATGACTTCTTCTACATTCGTTAAAGACCAAATCCAGACTTTTTAAATGGGATGAATCGTGGAAGAACAAAGAAAGTTTTTGCATATTTAATCAGAAAAGAAGTTTCGATAGAAAATTGCACAGAACCCTCTAAAATAAACAAATTCACGATATCCTTCTTTATTCTACTTTTCCAGAATTGAATTTTTACTCTCTTTTTCGGACACGTTTGACATGGTGTTCGAACTTTGTTTAGAGATTGTTTTTGCTGGTATTCACCGAGATTTGAATTTTTTCTCGTATTGACCCAGATTTGAACGCTCAATTAGAGTTTGGAGATAATTAAATAAGCACTAAATCGAAACGAAATTTACAAGTTGTTTCGAATAAGTAATGCATCCGATATTTTAACACCAATGCATTCAATATTTTACTTATTATTATTGGTTTGATTTAGACAAGGCTTGAATATTTTTTTCCATGTGAAATTTAAATCATTTATAAACACTTTACACAATATATTATTGACATCTATATGCCCCCATTCAACTATTAGAATTTATAATAGTAAGAAAAAAAACTATTAGAATTTATAAATTTCATCCTATATCGAAAAAGTTACTATAAAAAATCATTTATCAAAAAATAAATATAATTTAACCCAAACTTTAAAAAGTAAAGAATTAATTTTTTTTAACTACCTAATAGCTTTTAATGTTATATCATGTATAATTTAAAAAAAGCTAATACAAATATAAAACAGTTACTTCAATAATAATAAAATATACTTATCAATACGATAAACACAAACAATTTTACAAACATTACTACAATCTTTAAAATAATCTTTATGTTGAATATAAAGAAGCTTTAGTCCGCATTTAAATAAACATCATATACTATAAGTCTTTAATGTGATGTATTATACAATTTAAAATAATGTTAATAAGAGTTTCAATTATATAATTAAACGGATTTGTAAATGCTAAATTTTTTTTAATGCTCTCGTTAAGTTATTATGGTGTATGAAGATGGATGGATGCTTGAAGTTAGACAAAGGAATAAATAAATATTTATAAAAGAGGAAAAGTTAGACAAAAATAAACAGAAGTCATACTCGTCAATTGAACAATACAAACAAATATTTATCAAATTAAAAAAGGGTTAAACGACAATCAGTAGTCATACCCGTCATAGGTATATATATATATATATATATATATGTGTGTGTGTGTGTGTGTGTGTGTGTGTGTGTTTATTTTTTGTGTGTGGATCATCATCATAGGTACTACAGCTACTGCTGCTTTGGGGTCATTATTAGTGGACTACTGAGTCTTTGTAAGTTTCTTCCATAGGTTTAAGAAGAGTTAATTCATACAATGCTTACAAGTTGCATCCTTAGTTAGGTACATAACAAGGAAGATGTCAAGTTGCATACATCTTGGACATTATCCCTTACATTATTAGGTGATGGTAGTCGTGCTTTTTGGATGGCATGATTAAAGTTATAGTGTAATATAAGTACCGTCAAAGGGGTTGAAATTCGCCAATAGTCCAATTTCACTGCATACGATGAACAGCCACGCAAACCGTTAAAATCCTAAAAGATGGAGAAAGAAGTGTTTACATTTCATCAAAATTGAATCATGCTTATTTCAGCTCATACTAAAAAATGACCCATTATAACATGAACCCACCCGATATGCCATTCTGCTGCCTTTCGTTTTCCGTTGTTAAAGAATGTATCATCAGATTCATTCATGGAGTGGAACGTCAAAGCTACTTAATACTAGTAAATATGTCAAGTGTTTGGCTCTTGACCTCTTGTTCATGGGAGATTGTATTCAGGATGTCAAAATAATAGTAGCATTCAGGACTCCAGGTTCATTTTGTTAAGATGTTCATGGTTCTTTTTGTTCGACTCAAACTATCCCTAGCTCTGTAAACAGGATGTCAGGAATGAACCAAAAATACAATCAACATGAATTTATTAGATGAAAACAAAATACAAATATCAAATTAGATCTGCAAAATAGTTTCATCTGTCTCAACACATAAACAAGTTCAATCTAGCTTGAGTCACCAAATCATGTTTATTCGAAAAGCTCACCGGTTTCCGTCTTCTTATTCTGGTTATTCAAAATTCTTCCAGACCTTCCTCGTTTTCCTTTGATTTCATTGTTCTCTTCAATCCGTCTATTGATCATATTTTCAATGTTTTGGGCAGCCTCAATCACCCCCCAAAATGTAACCAGTTTCCTTGTTGAGATTAGTTCCATTATGTCAATCACGATGCCCCTTAGATACCTTTCTATCTATCTCTAGTTCTTGTTGCATCGCTACACTTATTGGACAAAACTTGTCTTTGAACATTTCCCTGAATCTACTCCATGTCATATTTGTGGGGCCCACACTTGTCCTTAGCAATCTCGCACCACAATGTGTCCACACTAGCGCATACAGGGTGCTATTTAGTCTGTTACAATTTTGTAGTAGAAAAATTTGTTAGCAAGACATTTACAAATGTGCCAATATCACACCACAATGTGTCCTCGCCAGCACGTACAGGGTGCTATGTATTAATCAGTTTACAATTTTGTAGTAGAAAATTTTGTTAGCAAGACATTTACAAATGTGCCAATTTGCCATGCTCAGCACAGACATGTCATATGAGGGACAATATATGTGAAAACTCATGCATTCAGTTCAGTTTTTTTGGTACTGTTTGGCTTCAGTCTTTGGTTTTCAGTTTTTGTGGGTAGAAACCAAATTCTGCAAACCCCTAAACATATAAAAGAAACTCAGAATAGCAGACATAGGGCCAGATCTAATAAAAACCATGAGATTTAAAAAACAAAAACCATTCACAGTTCAAATACCTCAAAATGTAACTCTTTTTTTTTGGGTAACCGTGATTTCAGACTCATTGGCCGACTAATCCACGGGGTGTGAGCCCACCGCCACAAAGACTCAAACCAGGTAAAGCCCTCCCTTTTCAGGAGGTTGGCGTGGCCACTTTAAAATGTAAAACTCTTGGAAGCCACCGTTGAAAAAACTAAATCTTGTATGGTCCATGCATATAAGGCAAGAAACAGTCGGTCCCACAATAAAACCATTTCCATTCACCATCATGGTGAATAGTTTTACATACAACACTAAAACTAAAGTTGTGAAAAGAGCTACTGTACTAGACTTGAGAAATATGAAACACGGAGTTCCAAACAGCTTGGAACCTTTCTGATCACAACCTAAGCCGATATACCAATGCAGGCAATTAAAGATTAAAATCATGTTAATATGAGAGAGTTTAAGGGAAACAGAAAATATACTTATAGCCATAAAGATCATACAAAACGCCAGCAGTTATATTCAGGTTTGAACTCTTCTGCAAAATGATACTTAAGCGTTACGATATGTGCTAAATCCAACATAACTAATAAAGTCTGACAAGAATACTTCACTAGTACAAAACCCTACTTGGAATTCCAAGGTAGGATGTTCACTGCAGATAATAAGTATGTGATTCCAGTAGCACATCTTCAGCATAATTACTAGAGTTGGAAACCACCCTGACAAAGAACACAAAAATGCAATATTAGAGACAACTGCTACTACTAAAAAGGTAACAGCAAGATAAATGAACCGTATGTGACATGCACAAACAGTATAGATGCAATCGATGTAATTAGATTGGAACCAACTAAATAACACAACAACCTATAAAGTTGTAGCAGACAGTGTGACATCCATATATATAGCTCTACATCAAGTCTCGTGTGAAATTCCAAGTCGCCATATAGGAGGCTCCCAGTCTTTCACGAATCAAAGAGGTTTGTGAATGCTATCAGTGGTTCAAGTAAGCAGCACTCATATTTAAGAGTAGCACGGGTCAATGCTAGACATTAAATAAACTCCCAAGTCCTAAAAAGACAACTCAATAACATTCTATAAGTTTTGACCAAAAGACATTTAACTGCTAAAGCTTGAGCTGTAGTAGAGTCGACACAAATCAAACTTTATGCCAATTAGAAACAACCGATCCTCCTAGTACACATTCAATCTAAAAATCCCAAATATTTGATATACTTCCTGTGTAATCTATACACGTCCAAAAGTTCACTAGCAATTCCTCCCCTGCTAAGCTTACTGTTTTTATAGGCATGAACCAGTGGGTAGAATGAAACAATAGTAATTCAGAGTTACCGGGAGTTGAGTGCTAAAAAATACTCTAGTGTTTATGGAAATTTAGTTAAAGTTGCCATACAACTACAGTTAGCTTCGAATGTCTATACTTTTTAGCTTTTCCCAATCCCACTATGGCAGACTGCAGTTAGATTGGAGTGACCTATTATGGTTGAAAATAACTGTTGACATATACTTGAAAATTTGAAATAAGCATAAAAGTGCTTATATTGATACACAGGAAAAAAGCAGTCCCAAACACCCACTTATTGTTGGTAGAATCTATAATAATTTATATAACTCTTAAGCATAACTTTATGTTCAGTTTGCTGATCTACGAAACCAGGCAAACAAGCCTAATGAGGTGCAATCTTAATGGATTTGACATACCTTTGTGGTATTCACTGCCCTATTCGAATCTTCAGTGTGTGATATGTGGAAGACAATTACATACGTGTATAAAGAGCACACACCAAAATTAACACATGATGATCCAAATCTCAAACACCGAAACAACGCACAATATTCTGAACGAATCAAACCAACTTACAATATTACCAAAATATGTATGATGAATGATCTCAATACCTTAATATGTCCAATACAAAACTAGGCAAGACGCTTAAAATGTATGAATAATATGTCAAGGCTCAAATAGATGCAGTATAACATACACAACAACGAGTCAACGACTATACTTGACAAACAAACATGTTAGAATCAGACCAACGATACAATTCCCATACTATCTACAGAAATTTATTTGCAACTAACCCTTTCTTCATACCAATACGTACACAGAACTTGGGCATTGATAAGAAAGAAAGAAACATTTTTATCAATTATCAGTGTTGTAAATATCGGTCATGGCGGCCGATATATCGGTGATATATCGCTTGGCGGTGGTCCACCGCCACGCCATGGAGCATATCGGCCAACTTGGCGTTTTTGTCAAATGTCGGTCAATATCAGTCAGTATCGGTAAAAAATCGGTTGACTTTTGATATCAGCCAATAAAAGTCAACCATAAGCGAAATTTGCTTAATTCGACTTTCCAGCTTATTTTCTTGATGAAATTTGATAAAACTTGACATTCCATTCTTCTTGAAGCTTGAACTTTCATTAGAAAAAACAGCTTGTACCTGACTAGATAAGCTGGTAGCTTATTTTGAGCTTATTCAAATAAGCTAACTTGAGATTTAGGTTGTGGAATTCACTTTTAAACCTTTTGCAAAAGATTAGAGCTTAAAAGATTGAGAAATAAGCTCAAACGAGCTTATTGAACTTGTTTTGCCCGTTTTCACTATAGACTTAGTTTTAATTGCAATTTGGTCCCTAATCTTTAGGGCTTAGTTTAAACAGCTTTTAAAAGTTAGTTTTTTAGGGTTTGCACTAATCAGTCCCTGGATTTGTGATTTGTTACAAATTGGTTAGGCAGTTATATAAATTTGTCATTAGTTTGTTATAGTTTGTTAGAATTTACACTTCTAGTCCTTTCAATTTCAGAATTTACAATTTCAGTCCTTATATTTTACATATTTTACATTTTTAGCAATTTTATCATTTGTGCATTAAATACTTGTACACTTTGCTTTAATTGTGGTAAATGCACTTTGTTTTAGAATAGTATGGACACATAGATATAATATCTTTACCATTTTTTACGTGCTTTGTTGAAATAGACCTAGATTACCAAAACTTTTACAAAATCTAAAACCAAAAACAATTTGTAAACTTGAAATCATTTGGACAATCAATTCGTTTTGAGTTGGGAATTACGATCCCGAGCATCGTGCTTTCGACCCCGTAAATGAAATCATGGCCGCCATCGATAATAGACCATTGATGGAGATCCTTCAATCAAATGTGGAGGGAAATGCGGATGCTATTGTTATACCCAAGATACCCGCAAACACTTTTGAGCTTAAGACACATATGATCAATATGGTTTCTTCTACCCCCTTCCTAGGGAGACCCATGGATGACCCCCATGATCACATCAAGAAGTTCTTGTCACTTTGCAATACACTTAAGTATAATGTGGTCCCTCGTGATGCTATTAAGTTGATCTTATTCCCATTCTCCTTAGAGGGTAATGCTAGGTATTAGCTAGATAGACAACCTTCTAGGAGCATTAACACTTGGGAGGACTTAAAGAAGAAATTTGTGAATAAGTTCTTTCCTCCTTCACGAACCACCATCTTCAGAAACCAAATCATTGGTTTTCAACAAAGGCAAGACCAAAACTTTAGTGGGGGAAGAGTTCAAAGAGTTGTTGAGAAAGTTCCCAAACCATGGTTTTAACCAAGTTCACCAAATCAACACCTTCTACAATGGTTTGAGACCTCACCATCAAGATTCCCTTAACTCGGCCGCGGGTGGGAACATTCTTTCAAAATCCACACAAGATGCATGAGATATCATTAAGACAAAATCCATGGTTCAAACAAATAACCAAAGAGATGAGGTAGTCCATGTTGTTCAAGAGAGTGCTCATACATCCATTGATAATCAACTCCTCAAGAGTCATAATGAAATACTTCAAGCAATTGACAAGAATCAAAAGATGAATCAAGAGATGATTCAAGCCCTTATGAAAGTTTCATTGAACAATTATTCCAATGATGTGAATGCCATTACCTTAAGTTGTTAGACATGTGGAGGTCCTCATTGTTACTTACAATGTGATAAAGTTCAAAACTTTCAAAGTGAATGCTATGCTTATCAAGATGAATAAATAGAGCACTTTAAACCTAACATAAATCCTAACCATCTCTCTTACAAGTCAAACAATTCCCTTTCTCCACCTGATTTCCCACCCCATCAACCCACCCAAAATCAAACAAACCCTCCTCAATTGCTTCAAAGAAATCAAGGGCCAAGGGGAAATTACCAAGGACTCAACAACAATAGAGCACCCAATAACTTTCAAAACCAAGGAAACAACTTTCATGGTAACAACTTTCAAAACCAAGGGTTTTACAATCAACCTCCACCTTTCCAACAACAAGGATTTCAAGGAAATGGGCCAAATGAGTTTAATGCTATTGAGCTTCTTCATAAGATGAACCAAGACAATGAAAGGAGATATCAAGAAAATGAAAGAAGGATCCATGAGAGTGAAAAGAGAACACATGATCAATTGAGGGCTATGCAAGAGGAAACAAACAAGAGGTTTATGATGCTCTTAAATCAAAGACCACAAGGTGCTTTACCCTCCAACACTCAAACCAATCCAAGGGCTAATGTAAATGCAATCACTACAAGGAGTGGAAAAACAACTATTGATCCTTCAATGCCTCCTACACCTCCTTTGGTAACTCCTACTATGGTTCCTCCTTGTGATAAGCCTACACCTCCAAAACCAACACCTTCAAGCTCTACAACTTCAAAGCCTGCACCTTTTAATCCTACACCTACTACTTCTTCACCTTCAATACCCATCAATGAAGAAACCAACAAAGAGAGTCCTTCAACAACTACCACTCAACCTAAACCAAAATCAAATCTTCCATATCTTTCAAGATTGAGAAAGGAGAAGCTTAAAAATAAGGATGACATTCAAGTATCTAACTTTTTGAGGATGTTTAAGCAATTGAATATCAACATATCCTTTGCGGAAGCTCTAGCTTATATGCCCAAGTTTGCCAAAATGTTCAAAGACCTCCTCTCAAACAAAGAAAAGTTGGTTGATATGCCTAACACGTCATTGACCGAAAATTGTTCTGCGGTGTTGTTGAAGACTTTACCAACAAAACTTAGAGATCCAGGACGGTTTTTGATCCCTTGTAATTTACCGGGTGTGGAAAATTGCATGGCACTTGCGGATCTTGGGGAAAGCATAAATTTAATGCCTTTGTCGGTTTGGAAACAACTCTCTCTTCCCGAGCTCAAGCAATTTTCTCAAATAGTAACCGGTCTTAGAGGCATAATAAGTGAGGGTATAATGGTAACACAATTAATCTATATGAATGAGTTGATGCACTTTCACTTATGGATAACAATGATCTTGTTTTTAAGCTTGGTACGGGGAAAGTGAAACTTGAGGATTATTCAGTGTTCATGGTACCAAATCCCTAATTAAAGTCTTTGCTTTCTTTATGATTTATTTCCATCAAAACCATTTCATGAAAAATCCAAAAAATATATAAATATAATTGTTTTCCTTTGCATTACATTGTAAAAATCAAAATCATGCATCATATAGTGTAGAGTAGTGTAGATGCATTCCATATTGGCCAATGTGGATTAATTATGAGAAGAGTGTAAATTGGTGCTTTAAAATGTGGCATTGCATGAGGTCATGGCAATGATCAAGTGTAGGGGATTTGATATGAGTGAAATCTCATATCAATTTTATAATAATTAACCCTAAAACACAAAGTAAAATACCTGATTTTGATTTATAAAAGCAGTATTATGGGTATATTTTGTTGTTTGTGCTTGTGTAGGTAAAAAGATACAAATATGAAGCAAACAAGGAAATCAAGCCTTTATTGATGAAGAAAAGACAAAAGGAGGATGAAAAGTGACAAGTGAAACAAAGTCAAAGGACCTTTCTTTACAACTTTCAAAGTAGAGGGACAAGTGCAAATATGGAAAAGTCAAGAACAAAGTCAAACATGATCAAAAGTCAAGTCAACAAGTCAAGGGATCATTTGTGTGCAAGTGTGAAGTTCAAAGGACAAAAAATGACAAGTTTATGAAGATTCAAGCTTAAAACACAAATCTACCAAACACAAGGGCCAAAATTACCAAAATGGAAGAAAGTTCCAAGTTAATCCATGTGTTATGTCAAACAACCAATAAGAATGGAGTATTTGGTCAACACGGATCACCAGCTCATGCTTAATAAATAAAAGAGAGGGCCGCGAGTCATTAATGAGTCAATCACAACAGTGCCTCCACTACTTTAGTTCTCCACCAATCATAAATCAGTAAAATGGTTAATGATCCGTGTATCATTTTCTCATCCAATTAGCACACGCCACGTGTCACTCTTGAGCCCAGGTCGTGGATTATGATTGAGTGAGTTTCATGAGAAGTGTTCAACATGAAAAGTGATCGCAAGAGGAAGACGAAGCCATTCCAAGCAACCAATTAAGCTGAAATCCATCCAACAAGAAACCCCCAATTGTGTTCCTCATTAGCAAATTTCATTATCACATTTAGGCCACGTGGAAGCTGGGGATTGGATGATACACGTCACTCATCCTCACCAACACACAACGTTATTCTATAAATACCCCCAGATGTTCTCATTTTGTGAATTGTAGAAAAGTGTGAAAACACACACACTTTTAATCTCTCTCTCATTTTCAGTTAGCAATTCAATTAGAACTCCTCTCAAGTGTCTATCAAACACTTGAGGGAGTTAGTTAGTACTTGTAACCATTTTGTAACAATAATTCACCATTAGTGCAAGCTTATTTTCCCTAAATCTCAATTTCACTCCCATTCTTACTTCAAACTGCTACTATACTATTCTTGTGATTAATTTCATTATTCTTATTGCACAATGATGATGATTTGATGTCCATTTGATAGCTGGTTCATGATCAGACCTGTTCTTAGCTCACAACCATTGCCAGAACCTTGATCAGACTTGTTGCAGGGGTGATAAGTTGATTATGATGGTGATTGATGATAAGTAGCTGTTGTAGATTGGTAAATAAGGTGGTGGTTAGAGGTTAAGTGAGCTTAGCTCTCCACTTCATCTCTAAATAAGCCTACAATCAATCTCATAAGTTTCACCTATGTTAATTTCCTCTAAAAATCCTATTGCATGCTTATTGTTGCTTTCTTAGTGTAAAAACTTTGCTGATTCTTGCTTCTTGTTCATTGTTAGCTACTTGATTTGCTTTGATAACTAGTTTTCATAATCTTTTTGCTTATCTTAGACTCATAGCTTTATACTTGTGCTTATTTTGTTAAGTGGTGTTTGGATCATAACAGATTTGTAGATTCAGTAGTTGAAAGTTGTTGTTTAGAGTTTATACTCACTTAATAGACTTGTGTAAGTAAACTGGTAAGCTTTTGTTGTCAACTAAATAGTCAAAAAGGCAAATTGCTCATAAATACTTAGGGTCATTTTCATCAGTTAAAATTAGCCAGTTTCAAACTCATGCCATTTCTTTATTAGTTAATGTTAGGAGGTGATTTTTGATTCTGATTATAGTTCATAATATGAGCTTTCCATAGAACTAAGGTAGACAATACAGTTTTTAGAAATAAGTTAGGAATAAGCTCTTGAATCTGTTGTTAAGCAATATTAAGTTTCTGTAATGAGGCTTTGACTGATTAGTATTTCCCATCAATCAATTTCACAAAAGTTGCCATTTTCTTGCACATTCTTGTTGCCAAAGTGTTTTAAAGTGATATGGAAATTTTCAGCTTTTTAGAAAATTTTGGTCAACGAAAGTCAACCATAAGCCAGATTTGCTTAATTCGACTTTCCAACTTATTTTCTTGATGAAATTTGATAAAAATTGACATTCCATTCTTCTTGAAGCTTTAACTTTCATTTTCATTAGAAAAACAGCTTGTGCTTGTCTAGATAAGTTGTAGCTTATTTTGAGCTTATTCAAATAAGCTAACTTGAGATTTAGGTTGTTTTAGCTTATTTCCTTTAAGCTGACTAAGTGGAATTCACTTTTAAACCTTTTGAAAAAGATTAGAGCTTAAAAGATTGAGAAATAAACTCAAGCGAGCTTATTAAACGTTGTTTGCCCGTTTTTACTTTAAACTTAGTTTTAATTGCAAATTGGTCCCTAATATTTAGGGATTAGTTTAAACAGCTTTTAAAAGTTAGTTTTTTAGGGTTTGCATTAGTCAGTCCCTGGATTTGTGATTTGTTACAAATTGGTTAGGCGGTTTTATAAATTTGTTATTAGTTTGTTAGAATTTACAGTTTCAGTCCTTTTAATTTCAGAATTTACATTTTTAGTCCTCATATTTTTCATAGTTTACTGCTTTAGTAGTTTTATCATTTGTGCATTAAATACTTGTACACTTTGCTTTAATTATGGTAAATGCAATTTGTTTTAGAATAGTATGGATACATAGTGATAATATTTTTACGATTTTTACGTGCTTTGTTGATAGATTACCAAAACTTTTATAAAATCTAAAACCAAAAACAATTTGTGAACTTGAAATCATTTGGACAATCAACACACTGAAATTCTTCATCACTTTCTTAGGGAAAATATTCAAAAAGGAAATATCTCAATAAAAAAGGTAGACTCAGAAGATAACATAACCGATATCTTAACCAAACCACTTAAGCGTGAGCCTTTTAACTTGCTTAGACTATGCCTTGGACTAATGGAACTTTCGTCGTAAGGTAACGTCATTTTTCACCAGTTTGTAGCACGGACCCAAGTTGGACAAAGATGGATCAAAATGACTTGCGTCCGCGGGGTCCGTGTACACATGAGATTGAGACTCATATATACATGTCCAAACACCTAAAAAAACGTATTACTTTCTCCATTCATTCTACAAAAACGGCCACTACACCCATTCTATCACCTCTAAAAAACTAGGCAAGAACCATCCATCCAATTCCTTCTTTAATTGCATTATATCTCCTAATCTGAGTCTAAGGTTCTATTTCAATTGCACAAAATTAAAATTGGGAACTTTTTAAAATTAGTTAATACATTGTATGCATTCCTTGTTTGTAGCAATAAAATGCTTATTAAACATAACCTATTGGAAATCCTTCTCACTATTTAGGACATGTTAAAATTAAATTTTTCGTTGTAAATACAAAATACCGAAAACAATGTTTTGCATCATGGCATTTGGACTCATGAATACTAAAGGAGGTGTATAATCAATATGCACTTACAGGTACGTTCCTTCGAAGCAACATCAAACTTCAGGAGCGTTTGGGTTATCTCAAAATATGGATAAAACGTCTTCCTTTAAAAATCTCTATGAGTCGAGATAACCGCACTTCCACATTGTTTGTATATAGGCACACACTAGGCACATCTTGACTTACTTCTTAAAATTCTCTAATTTTGTCACCCCACAATGCCTTAGGAACAACTATGCCTCCTGCTTGGTCGTATGACTACAAGGATACCGCAAACTACATCCTTCTATTCCACCGATCCAAACACATTACCCCACAACAAAAATCCTTATGCAATGAACTACAAGACCATTTCTTTCATGAAGGTCGTATAGTTAATCCCTCATTCCTTATAAAGAACAAAATTCATGAAGTATTTTCTAGGATTCACTTTGGTTTCCTATTAGACATAGATGAACAAATATGTCCCTAGTTTATGCTAGAATTTTATATGTCGGTTAGGGTTAGTTTCAGTGATCCTCCTTATCTATTTTCAAGTTAATGGACATGATTTCACCTTCACCTTAAATGAATTTTCCCAAATCCTAATAATTCCATGTGATGGTGCGTGTATCTACACCGATACTCACTCACTTAACTCCCTTGATAGGAGAGTCATTCCCGACCATGCTCAAGATAGGTACAATAATTGCATTGTAGACAAAGATGCTGTGAGAGACCGTATCTACCGTCTTAGAAATCAAACCTCTAGGATCATGGGGAAATGTAAAGAGATAATTAAGGATCCATATGCCATTGAAGAGAGTGAATGTAAGGCAAAATATACCAAGTGGGAAAGGATTTTGTGGTGTAATCCTATGTACATAGTAGGTAATCGAGACCATATCAATCCATGTACTAGCTATATGTCTATTGAATAGACACCCAAACACCCTTCAACCTAGCCTATTACATCGCCAATAGGATGGATCATATCCTAAATCTCTCAAACACCATCCTCCCTTATGGCATGTTACTCACTAGACTCTTCAATCATATCTCCCTAATTCAACCAAGTCCTAGTGGTAGGCATAGAACCTATACTCTATTTGATCGTGTTTTGACACCCATAAGTGATTATAGGGTTGCTAGAGTCATGGCCTCTAAATCTAAATCCAAACGTCCTCACCCTTCCACTAGCTCATCCTCCTCCTCGGTAAGTGATGAAGATGGTCTTCCAAGCTCTAGTTTGCCTCCTCTTGAATACCTTAGTCAACTCCCCGAAATACCAAACGCATTAGCGGAATTCAAGCAAACAAAGGGGATGTTCAAATATCTTGGCCGATTTTTTGAGCAAGATGAACAAGAAGAAGGACAAGTGAGACGATAGTAAGGGGTACCTATGGGACATCGGTCTCATTAACAAACATTTGTGATTGTAAACTTAGTACATTATGTTCTTGTGTTAGTTTCATTTTCTTTTAACTCCAACTAGTTGATTGTGTTGGTACTTGATTATGATTTGCCTATGTTAGATGTTTGGATTTGCTTATGCTTAACATTCAGATATGCCTTGCCGTGAACTTGCTTGCTACAAAGGTACATTCTCTTGTTTCCTCGTTTAAATTACAACATACACATGTGGAACATATTTATCAAACAAACTCTTGGTTATCTCTTGCACAATTCAGGTCAAAAAGAAGTTTTTCCAAACCTTCTGTTTGATCACAGAACCTCATGGACCCCACAGACCCAAGTAACTTGGGTCCGCCTTTTACCCGTTTGGGTCTGTGGGTTTCCCTCTCAAAATAAAATTTAAAATTCGTTTGTTCTAAGGTAGACCCAAATAACTTGGGCCTGCATGGGTCTGTGGACCTGTAGATATTCATGCAAATTTATCATTATAATTCATAAACTTCTCCAATTCCCTAAACACTCTTCTATTTCCCGTTTGATTGACTTCAAAAAATTAAATCTACATATCTACTACTCTTAATCGTCATCTTTTCCACTTCCAATTACATAACACCTTCATTTAATTTTAGGTTTTCCTAATACCCTATTTAAACTCATACATTTCCTCATTTCTTCCTCACCAATTTCAAATCCTCTTCTCTAAACTTATTTCTCCAAAAAATCTACACTAAACCAGCATACCTAAAGCTTCCAAGTCTTCCTCTAACCCACTCAAAGAAGAACAATCTGCATTTGGGCAAGATCGTGTTGCTTTGCTAACCAAACTAACTCACCACCCTCAAACACTCATAATTACAACCGCGTATCCCCAATTAGGGAGGAAATCTCCCAAAACCTTGGTGACATTCTTAGGAATTCAAGGTCATTTTAAACTCCTCCTCTAACAAAAACACCTATAGCTACCACTCACCTCCTACTCCTACTCATTCCCCAAATCTCAACCTCTCCTACTAGAACCACCAAACTCCAACCCATGAAGTTATTATCTACACCTCCATCATCTCCTCATCTATATTTGGAGAACCTTGAGGATACACCTCTACACTCTCAAGCACCAAACCAAACACTCCCATCACCAACACCCACACTTTCTTCTCACATACTATCCAAAACATTACGTTCACCCAATATCCAACCCATGGACAACCTTTCCCTACCCTTTGGTGATTCACCCTACATACCGTATTTTATGGGATTGGATAATTCACTTTGGATTGATCCACCATCCATGAAGCCCCCTTCTCCATACTCATCACTATCATTCTCTCCTAATAGTGTCCTTCCGTCCTCTCAAACATAGCAACAACACCAAGAGGAGCTCAATCACCTCTATGCATTCACCGACATGGTGAACATGCATATCCATGAGGCATAATGCCTCCAGAATTTATGGGGACCTCTACATCCACCACCATCCTCAACCACCCACCATGACATCCCACGCATCACTCACCGATATGTATGCGACCATTCTCGCTACACTCAAAACCCCACGGAATTTTGTAAAGAAATGAGGTTCATTATGAACAACATCCTTCAGAGCATCAACACCCTCCTTCATCCTCCTTCTTAGTAGGATTCGTACTATTGGAGTCCCGGGCTCTTCTCCTATTTTTCTTTTTATGATCTGTCTACAACAGTAACCCACGGACCCCGCGAGTCCAAGTCATTTCGGTCTGCCGCCCATTAATTTGGGTTCGTGAGTTCAACAACTTTACTTCTATTAGTTATTTTTATTTCTTTTGTAATATTCATTTCATAATTCGTTCAAATGTTCAACATCTTATGCTGTAATTTTACTTTGAACAAGATGAATGAATCAATGACTTTCTTACTTTCTTCTCTTTGTTATATGAACGTGTTACATGCTTATCTATCTCGTGTGCAACTAAAATTTTTTATTTTGTATATTATCTTGCCATCATCTATCACATCTCTTGCAGGGTTTAGTCCACATATTCCCTAGTTTTCTCAACATATGCATACATTTTCTTATATTCTTGTGTTTGGATATCTTTGTTCATTCAGTCTTATGTATTGTAATGTGATTCAAGACTATGTGTTGAATCTTGAACATATACCATCTATCCTATCTATCTCTTCTAACCTTTGTTTTACAGGATCTTCATAATCCACGTCTCCCGGTCCTCCCAATAAGGGGGAGTATAAATCAAGGGGGAGGATATGGAAAAACGATTTCATATCTAGATTGGAAAAATGATTTCATATCTAGTTTTCTAATATTCTTCTAACATTATAAATCTCTCTCTAAAATTCTTTTTCCAAACTTCCTTTTTATTTCGACAAAAAAGGAGAGAGAGAAATATAAAAACATATTTCTAAAACTTATGTGTTATCTCTAGGGGTGTTAAAAAAAACCGAAGAACCGAGGAACCGATCCGAACCGCTAAATTAGAAACCGAAAAAACCCGAATCCGAAGAAACCGCAACCGAAACTGAAAAATCCGCTCATCACGGGTCGGTTTTGGTTTTTACTTTTAGAAATCCATGGTTAACTGAACCGAAACGTGCATATTATACATGTTTTTTTAGCTAAATATTCAAATAATCGTTCAAGTATTAACCATTTTATTGCACTACTAGTATTCTATAAAAACTTTTTAGCTCCGAATATAAGCTTATGCATAAATTTGTTTGTGAATATTAATTAATGTAATCGTAATATATAAACGAAATAACTTGTATATGATTAAATTCAATTATATTACTTTTTATATAGCTTTTATCTACTCGATATCATTTGATTATACCAAAATAGGATATTATGTTCAAGACCACGCTATTCTTTATGTGGTTAAATCCAGTTAAACATAAAAAATGGTTAACCACGAACCAAACCGGGGGTAACCGCTCAATTCGGGTACCCACATATCCGGTTCCCTGCCTAGTGCGATTCGGTTTCGAGTAGTAAAATTAATTACCCGCCCCGCGATGGATAGTTAAAATCTTCCAACTAACCGAACCAACCCGACCCGTGAACACCCCTAGTTATCTCTAATGACATCTTAGAAATAAGTTTATGTTTTGTCTTCAACAAAAAGGGGGAGATTGTTAATACAAATAGCGCATTAAAACAATGTTTATATTTTTAATCCCTCATAATTTTTGTTAATGACAAAATATCAAAGAGCTTGTATTAAAAAGAACATTAAATATTTGGATCAATGTTTTTATTCACTTTTATAAAAACATCCTCTACATTTATATGATTTTATATAACTTAAAATGTACAAAATGTGACATGTACATACCCATATATCTGATATACAAAGTCAGTACTCTTGGGTATTTATTGTTTGAGTGATTTACTGGATAAAAGATTTGGTATGTATTATTAAAGCCAAAGTCAGCTCCCACAGACCCAAACGGGATAAAGACGAACCCAACTAACTTTGGTCCGTGGGGTCTGTGTACTTCTAACCTTGGTTGGTTATAAATACCAAGCATATCACTTACCTCCTCTTCTCTATAATCTCCCTAATCTCTGATTATCCTCTAACATTTTAATCTCTATTCTCACTCTCATTCTTGTCTCTTGTTGTTTAGATCTTACTATCTTTGAAGATCATCAAAAAGAAATCTATACTCAAGCTTTGATCCTTCAAAGTATACTTGTGTGATTGTATTAAGTGTTACCTATACAATCATCATTGTTGTACCCATTTATCTACTATTTGTGTAATAGTGTAGTTAGTATTTTAGTCCTCAAAATACATAGTCTGAAGGGAGTTGTACCTATGTGAAAGAACACGACATCTTAGATTAGGTCGGTAAATATTGTAAGCGACGTGTAAGAGTTTCTCCACTAGTATAAAGGAGGTTGTTGACTAGTGAAATTCGAACTCTCAAATTTAATATTTGAGAAGTAGAAGTACGGTCAAGATAAGTGAGATCTTGCTAGGCCGAACCACTATAAATCTCTTGTGTTGTGTGGTTTGATTATCTCTTCCCTTATCACTATTACTCTCATTGATATAACTTAATCACACTTGATTTATATAACCTTAGTAATCACGTACAAAGTTTGAAATAAGTAAAACTAATCAAGAAAACTATTCACCCCCTTCTAGTTTTTCATAAGGGTTTCTTCATCTGGTTGATATATGGCTCAATTGGGTTCAATTGAAAGTGTTTTGGTTGATTCTACTTATTTTATGCTCTGTAAGTCCTTCTATGACTCTGAAGTGAATCTTTCTTGGCCAAAGGGGGCGTAAACAGGCTGGTTAACATCTTAACCTTCCACCTTTGAGTGGTTTGGATACTTGCTCTGGTCAGTCCCATTTTCTTTGGCAAGATTTGAGGATCTTGGGTGTGAGTTTCTTTGTTAATACTTTATTTATTTGTCTCTAGTTTAGTTGATTATTTGGTTTCTTGTTTGTTTGTTTAGTTGGTTATCTTGCTTGTTTTGTTTCTTGTTTGTTTGGTTAGTTGGTTATCTTGCTTTTTTGGTTATCTTATTTGTTTTGTTTTTTTATCTGGTTGTGTTTATGTGTCTATTATCATGGATATTATTATGAGTTCATTACATTAGAGTAATCCTTTGCATTTGCATCCTAATGACTCTAATTGTGCATCTATTGTTAATGTTAAATTTTATGGTGTTGAAAACTATAGGGTTTGAGCTTGTGCTTTGAAACTTACTTTACAAATTAAGGGTAAAATAGTCTTTGTTGATGGTTCTTGTAGTAGGGATGCTTATGTTTCTAGCCTTGTCTTTCTTGCTCAATGGGATAAATGTAATGCTGTTGTGCTTAATTGGATATTAGCTTCTTTGACTCAAGATGTGTACCTTACACATGTTTTTTTTAATGATAATGTTGTTGTTGTGTGGAAAGAGTTGCAAGATACTTATGATAGGACTGATGGGTCTATTGTCTTTAATTTGCTTCAAAAGATTAATTCTTTTGAGCACAGAGGGTTTCCTATTTTTTAGTATAATCATAAATTAAATTCTTATTGGAGAGTTTGATATTTTGACTAAATTGCCTGATTGTACTTGTGAAGCTAGGATTAAGTTTTAATCATGCTAAAATGTTGAAATTAATGCAATTTCTTATGGGTGTTGATGATGTTTATAAACCCATAAGGAGCAGTCTTTTGACTAGAGAAACCTCAAGTTTACGCTTTTGTGACTAAGATTGTGGATAATAAGAAAAAAAATTGGGCTTAATTGGTCTAATGGGAATAACAGTACTAGTAAAGGAAACTATGATTCTTTGATGTGTACAAATTGTTGTTTAAAGGGACATACTATTGAAAGGTGTTCTGAAATAATTGGTTATGCTTAAGGTTTTAAAATAAATTCTAACTTGAAAGCTGTTAGCAATATTAATAATACTAAAAGTAACAATGTTGATGCTAAAAAGGTTAGTCAAGGAAGTGGTAACCATGATAGTTATTCTGGTTCTTTGTCTTTAAGTAATGTATAGATGCTCAAGTTGATGAGTTTATTGAATGATAATTCTTCCTCACATGTTCAAGCCAGTATGGCAGTTGTTCCTTCTTTAACGACAATGTGTTTTTTAATCAACATTTTTATAAGTTTTATTGTGCTACTAGAAAAGTTGATGGGGACACTTGTCATTTTAGGTGGATAATTGACTCAGGGGAAACCAAAATATGACAAACAATACTGATGATATGTTTAATTTGGTTGATGTTTCTGATCTTAAACTTACTGTTGGTCATTCAATGGTACTTTGGCTAAAATTACTCATGTTGGAAACTTAAAACTTAATAATGGTGTGGTTTTGTTTGATGTTTTGGTTGTGCCTGAGTATTATGTTAGTCTTCTATCTTTTAATAAGACTAACGACAATGTGTTTTTTAATCAACATTTTTATAAGTTTTATTGTGCTATTAGAAACATTGATGGGGTTAGTTATCATTTTAGGTGGATAATTGACTCAGGAAAAACCAAAATATGACTAACAATACTGCTGATATGTTTAATTTGGTTGATCTTTCTGATCATAAACTTACTGTTGGTCATTCAATGGTACTTTGGCTAAAATTACTCATGTTGGAAACTTAAAACTTAATAATGGTGTGGTTTTGTTTGATGTTTTGGTTGTGCTTGAGTATTATGTTAGTCTTCTATCTTTTAATAAATTGATTAAGATAGTAAACTGAGAGTTTGTTTTGATGAATCCAAATGTTACATTCATGATTTTAAAATGGGAACAGTCTTGGGGACTCGTAGTAAGTTTGCTAGTCTATGTTTGTTAGATAAGGTTGTTAACAAGCCTTCTGTTAACAATGGTGAGTTTTTAACTTGTTATATTTCTAAAGATGTTTGGCACAATAGGTAGGGTCATCCTGCTAATCAAGTGTTGAATTTATTAAAGGTGTTTTGGATCTTAAACATATAAATCATGAGTTACCTTGTGATATTTGTCATAAATCTAAACAAATAAGAGAGTCTTTTTCTTTAAGTGAACATAAATCTACTTATCTTGGGGAATTGATTCATTTGGATGTTTGGGGACCTTATAAAGTGATTATTTGAGATCGTTTTAGGTATTTTTTGATTGTTGTTGATGATTTTAGTAGGTCTGTGTGGGTGTATATGCTGAAAACTAAAGATGAGGTTTTTCAAATGTTCATCAGTTTTCATAATCCAGTTTGACTCATTCTAATAAAAAGGTTAAATTTGTGAGATCTAATAATGGTACCGAGTTTGTTAATAAAAACATCACCGATTTATTTGATTCAGTGGGTATTAATCATTAAACTACTTGTGCATACACTTCATAGAAGAATGGTATTGCTGAAAAGAAACATAGACATTTGCTTAATGTTTCTAGAAGTCTTATGTTTCTAGGGAATTCCTCTTATGTTTTGGTCTAAATGTGTTTTAACTGCTGCTTATTTGATTAACAGGTTTCTTTCCTCTATTCTAAATGGAAAATCACCTTTTTGTTTAATATATGGTAGGGAACCTAACCTTTCTCACTTAAGAAGTTTTAGGTGTTTGAGTTATGCTACTGTTTTAAAAGGAAGTGATAAATTTTCTAGTAAATATGAAAATATGCTTTAATTGGCTATGCTAGTGGTAAAGGCTTATAAGTTGTTTGGTCTTGAAAAAATAAGTATTATTTACTCAAGAGATTCAAATTTTATGAAAAAGTTTTTCCTTATAAAATGAATAATGATAATAAGGTTGTTCTTGCGTTTGAAAATGAGGTTTCTACTCTAAACTTTTTTGATTTTGTTGAGTCTGAAAACACATTCAAAACTTCTTACAAACCCAATGATGATGAGGAAGGTGGGACTCCTTTGAGTAGAGACGGTAGTCTTCATTACCCTAAGGATGTGACTAGTGATGATGATAGTCAACCAGTGACTGACGAGTCTTCTCATCAGCTTATACATGACTTAGTCACTAGTTTACCTAGTGGCAGTGATCAACAGACTACAACTCCCATAGGAGATAAGGATATATCTGAGCATATTTTTGATTTAAACAATGAGGTTCCTAAAAAAAAATTCGATAATGAAACAGAGGAGATTGGTGTGAGGAAGTCTAATAGAGTAACTAAGCTAAATTGAATGACTATGTGTTAAATACTTCTCTGAGATATGGTTTGTATAATATTGGAATCATTCTGTGCTTGATTTGAATAGTTTTTGTTTCACTTCTACTTTAAATAAGACTTATGAACCTTCTTCTTATGAAGATGCTTCTAGTGATTATAATTGGGTTAATGCTATGAATGTTGAGATGCAAGCTTTGTATGAAAATGTACATGGGAATTAGTTGACCTTCATGTTGGTAGAAAACCTATTAGATGTAAATGGTTCACTAGAATTAAATATCTTTCAACTAGAGAGATTGAAAGATATAAGGCTAGACTTGTTTCTAAAGGTTGTAATCAAATGGAGGGTATTGATTATGAGGAGACTTTTAACCTGTTGTTAAAATGAGTATTGTTAGATGCTTAATTGATCTTTCTGTGTAAAATGGTTGGAAATTGTTTCAAATGTATGTGAATAATGCTTTTTTCTATAGTGATTTAAGTGAAGAAGTTTATATGATTCCTCCTCCAGGTTATTCTAAACTTGGAGATGCTAGGGTTTTTTGCTTAAGAAATCTTTGCATGGTCTTAAACAAGCTCATAGATAGTAGAAGTAAACTTTCTTAGACTGTGCTTGATGCTGGCTTTATTTGATCAAAAAATGATCATTCTTTATATATCAAAACTGATGGCAAAATTAAGTTGTGGATGCTTGTTTATGTAGATGATCTTGTTTTAACTAGAAATTCTGGTATTGAAATTGAAAAATTCAAAAAGTTTTTGAATAATAGATCTGAGATTATAGATCTCAGTGAACTTAAATACTTTTCAGGTATTTAAGTTCTTAAGATTGGTACTGGGTTATGTCTTAGCCAAAGAAAGTATTGCTTGGATTTGTTAAATGAGTATGGGCTTGTGGTATGTAGACTTGTTGCTCATTTGCTTGAGAATATTGTGTTGGCTCATAAAGAGTCTGTTTATGACAAGTATTTGGTTAATATCACAAATTATCAAAAGTTAGTTGGTAAACTGATTTACTTGACTTTAACTAAACCTGATATTTCTTATGTTGTGCATTGTTTGAGTCAATATATGCATGCTCCATTGTAGTCACATTCTAATATTGGTTTGAGAGTGCTAAAGTATTTGAAACTTGCACTAGGAAGTGGTATTGGTTTTAATAAGAGTTCTTTGGGATATAGAGTTGGTCGCTCTGATTCTGATTGGGCCAAGTGTCCACTGACCAGAAGATTTGTTTTTGGTTATTATGTGTTTGTAAATGGAAATTTTGTGACTTGGAAAAGCAAGAAGCAAGTTACCTTGTCCAAATCTTCAATTGAAGCCGAATATAGGGCAATGTCAGCTGCTACTTGTGAGGTAATATGGAATGTTAAGCTTCTAAGTGAGTTTGGAATAACTGAGTTGCTTCCTATCACTTTGTGTTGTGATAATAAGTCTGCTATGAAAATTGCTACTAAGCCAGTAATGCATGAGAAGACTAAACATTTTGATATTGATGTACATCTGGTTAGAGAAAAAGTTACATCTGGGCTTATTAGAATTGATAAGGTTGATTCTAAAAGCTAGATTACTGATATTCTAAGTAAAGCCTTGAATTCTTTTCAACGTGCTTTGTTGGTAAAGAAAGTGGGTATGATTAACCTATTTGGCTTACAAGCTTGATGGAGGGTGTCGAAAGTAACATCCTTTTGGAAAGCTTTTTTAAGTTGAAGGTTTAGTTTGTAAATATCTTTTGCTATTAACAAGTTTGGTTCCGTTGTTGTTCTTTATGTTAGTGCATGGACTAAAGTGTAAATGTTGAGTCTATAAGCTGGAGATTAGCTGTGGATTATTCATTCGTCCCTATCAATCACACATACAATTGTGATTGTTTCCTATCTTCTTTTAGGGTTACATCTTATTTAGATCATCTTGATCTTAGTTTATCGGTTGTTAGGGTTTATAATGTGAGTGTTGTTTAGACCGATATAATCCACCCAGTAGAGGTTATCTTGTTTTTGTTTGTAATATGTTTGGTGAGCATCCATGTTGGGGACTTATCTACTTGTGTATATTGTTATAATAAAAGTAATACCACTAAAGGGAGGTTGGTTGAGTGATTAAATAGATCTTGTTGGTTTTGATATCATTTTTATAACTAATTAGATGGCATTATGTTTCTATCTTTTACTTTGTAAAGATTTTTTTTAGTTCTTTTAATGTGATTTTAGCTTGATGCTTCCGTTGTTATCAGGGTCGTCTCGTTGTATTTTGGGGCCCTAGGCAATAACAACAAATAGGTCATTTTACGCGCGTTAAATAAAGAGAAGTTGCTTGTAAAATTGAATTATATAACTCATACATATTTAATATTATACGTATTTATATACAAAACTAATAAAAATATGACCTTTTAAAGTGGAGGCATTGTGCAACTGCACCTGTTGCACAACCCTTTGATTCTTATACTATTTTACGACTAAAAAGGTTTAAAAAAAACATTTGTATGCACGCAAATGCATCGAGGTATAAATACACGTGTTTTTGTTACAAGAGTTCAACCACATGCATGAAGCTTTTAACTTTGTTTAAGTATGATTTATCTTTGTTCGCACACGAGATTTATAACTAGTAATCGTGGAAAAAAAAGAAACACACCCATTCACAAAAAGAAACACAAGAAATTCGAATCCGTGTCATAGCACTAATTTCTCGCATCCAACCGACCAATAGAAACAAAAGGATTGTCGTTGTTCCTTCGGACCAAAGGTGTATAAATTTTATAGGTTTAACCAAACATTAGTTTTAGTTTAATTTGTAGAATCTGAATTGCAATGGCTCGTACAAAGCAAACTGCTCGCAAGTCTACCGGGGGAAAAGCACCGAGAAAGCAAATGTCTGTTGGTTTCAAAGTATGTGATTTTGATTTGATTACTGTCGGTATATTTTTCAACTTAATTTTTTTGTTTTCTGGTAATCCTATTGCTAATTGTTTGTGAAACTGTTTTCAGGCTGCCAAAAAATCTGCTCCCACGTCTGGAGGAGTGAAGAAGCCTCATCGTTATCGCCCAGGAACTGTTGCTCTTCGTTGTGTCATTTTTTCTAAACTTCAAATTAATATATATTCATATATTTTTTTCGAAGTCCAAGTTGATTACTTGAATGCTTGAATATGTTATTATCTAAGTTAATTGAATGCATAAATATAGTTTTAGCTAGGTTAGAAATTAATTTATAAACTTGACCATAATCATCTAACTTTGGGGGGGATTAGAGATTTGGTTTACGACATTCGGACACCTTAGTACAGAATTAGGTTATAAATAAATTTAATGATTATGCAAGAATAGTTACTTAAGTGAGTTTGTTGACAAATGCAGTGAAATTCGTAAGCATCAGAAGAGTACTGATCTCTTGATCCGTAAATTGCCATTCCAGAGGCTTGTTCTTGAAATCGCTCAGGATTTCAAGGTTTATTACTTGTTTCATAGTTATTCCTTAATGGTTTAAAGGTATCAAGTACTGATAATTAACTGTGTTGATTTGTAGACTGATTTGAGGTTCTAGAGCCATGCTGTGTTGGCACTTCAAGAGGCAGCTGAAGCTTACCTCGTTGGTTTGTTTGAGGATACTAACTTGTGTGAAATTCATGCCAAGAGGGTCACCATCATGCCTAAAGATATCCAGTTGGCTCGTCGTATCCGTGGAGAACGTGCTTAGAGTTCTAGTTAAATCTGGTTAATTGTATGTTGCCTATGCATACTGAACCGTCAGTTCCTTGTTTTTGATGCTCATCTTGTTTGACAATTCTCATAGTCACGGAATTTGTTGAATAATTTTACATATGCGTATATAATTGCGTTTTCGTGTCTCTTTCAAATTGTTAGTAGACAATCCTTCAATTTGAATTACAATCCTTCAATTTGAATTACAATCGTGATGGAAACAATATTGTGAATTAAGCATACACATACCAAATTAAATACACCAATGAAAAGCTAATATACCATTGTTGTGAAAAGATAAAAAAAAGGTAGAACACAAACTATAGTACATATAACAAATACGAGAAGCCGAGAAGGGATAGGTTATAAAGACCTCAAAACAGATGCGTTTAGTTGGAAAACATTTTCTATCATTTTCTATTTTCTGTTTTATAGAAAAAGAAAAGAGATTTATTTTTTCACAAAACATTTAAAAATTTACAAAACACGTTTAGTTGGAGAAATATGTGTTTGTCCTTTCCATTTTCCAAAACTATAAAGGAAACAGAGGGGGAAAATGAATTCTCTGTGTCTAAAGGAAAACCTAGAAAAAAAAAAACTTTTTTTGTTTGTTGTGGAAAAGGGTAAAAAGGGATTTTGCATTTTCTAGAAAATATTTTTGTAAAACGATTATTTGAACGCGTTTTCTGTTTTCCTTGTTTTCTAAAAAACAAAGTGTTTTTCATCCAACTAAACGCAGCCTACATATTTGTTTAAATCGACAATTTTTTATAATCTATACCACAATATTACAGTAGTACCCAAGAGGCCAAGATTGTGCTTGGTTCATAGTTCACTTTACATGTTTTTTTTTTTTTTTTTAATTCCAGATATCATATTATCATAGTAATAGTATATGCAGATTGAAACATTTGTACTTTGCATCGATCTCACTTTTGACAGGACTTTAAAAAGGTCAAATTAATCAATGTGTCAAACATTTGAGATCCGTTTTGCTAAGCTGACATTGTTTTCCTAAAGTTTCGGTTTTCTTTTTAACTAGCCTAAAGTTTCGTTTAAAAAAAAATAGTAGTAGTAATCACTTTATTTATTTATTAAAATTAAAATTGCTCTAACCGACATTTTAATAGTTGACTCTTAAGAGAAAAGTTATTTTGATTATTTTAAAGCCCACGCAACCTTCTGTGTATAAATACCAACTCTTAGTTTCCTATTCTCGTATAATTCCAAATTCCAAATCGTTTCATAACAATCGTAAGTTCTCTCTCGATCTCTTTTTGCTTGCTAATATTGCATATGATTTGTGTTTTAGCTTATATTATTATTTTAATTATTTCCGTTGTCGGTGTTTTGGTGCGATTAGTTTAATAGTATTGGTTTGTTATAAGCATGATGCATCATTCCGATATAACTCATATAAGTATGTTTGCATGCATGAATGCATGATAATGTAGAACATAAAAACTAATGTATTGATTCTTACTGATCTTTATAATCTTTCAGAAACAACTCGATTCAACTTAGTAAGGCAATGGTGATACTTTCACTACGCGTTTTCGTGATTCTGGTTGCATGTTGTTGTGCAACCTTTGCTGAATCGATGAACATGAAGTACAAAGACCCGACTCAGCCACTACGTTTACGTATAAATGACTTGATGCTGCGAATGACATTCGAAGAAAAGATTGGTCAAATGATACAGATTAACAGAGAAGTTGCTACACGTGACGTGATGAAGAACTACTTTATAGGTGAATATCAAGTTTACTATATATCTTAGTTTTGTATTTAAATACTTCAAGATTCGTATAAGGAGTATGATTATAACGAGCTTGGTCTTTTCTATAGGGAGTGTTGGGGCGAAAGAAGCATATCCGAAGACATGGATTAATATGGTGAACGAGTTTGAAAAAGGATCGTTGTCTACACGTTTAGGGATACCGGTGATGTATGGGAATGATGATGTTAATGAAAATAGTAATGCTTTTGGAGCAACCATTTTCCCACACAAAGATGCACTTGAAGAAACAAGGTATATATACCAAGTTTTGTATAACCTTTGAACTTTTTTTATTTGAGCCTAGTGTTTGATGGATATTTTTTCTTACTGGTGTGATCTTCTTGAAACTCTTGAATAGGGACCATGAATTGAAGAAAATTGGAGCTCCTGTTTATGACGCGATACGAAAGGGTGCTGCAACCATCAAGATTTCATATCCAAGTCGGAATGGACGTAAGAATAAAGAACTTATAACTGGACTTCTCAAGGACAAACTCAAATTCAGAGTAAATTACTCCTTAACTTCCTTCTTGTATTATTATTAGTATCAAGATTTCCCTTTCACTATAGCGTATTTACAAGGTCTTTTGACGCATGTTATTCAGGGATTTGTGATCTCAGATTTTATGGGTATTGACATGATTACCAGTCCAGCGCATACTAATTATGCTTACTTGATTGAAGAAAGTGTTGGTGCTGGCGTAGACATGGTACGCTGACTTGAATCATAACTCAAAAGTAACTAAGTTATATTATGTTTTGGTTGGGTGTGGTTTCTTACCTTGTAAAATTATTGCAGATCATGGTTGAAAACAACTACAAAGAATTCATCGAGGGATTGACGTCCCTTGTGACGAAGAAAGTCATCCCAATAAGACGAATTAATGATGCCGTTAGGAGGATCTTACGTGTGAAGTTCATCTTGGGGTTGTTTGAAAACCCGTTAAATACTGATCTAAGCAATGCAGAAAACTTTGGAGAGCAAGTTGAAAGACAGAACCAACAAGATATGGCTATGCAAGCTATGTGTATTGACCAATCGCTGATTCCATTACGCAAAAGAACGGCGAGAATCTTAGCAGCGCCTACTCATGCCGAGAACAACAGGGATCATTGTGGCAGATGAATGATTGAATAACATGGAAAAAATTTATATTACGTACAAGAGGTAATGATTGATTGATTCAGTGAAGAAGAATGATGTGGCGGCAGTATATGGATTCATTCAGGGGGCCAATGGCAGATTTGATCAAGAGGTTTCCAACGTCTGTGTCAGTTCCATATACGTATGGAAATAGAGAAGTTTGTGTTGGCACGTGAGGTGCACGTGGAATGGTTTTAAACCACAACGCGTGAGGTGCACGTGTGTTAACTCCGCACATACTTCCTAATAGAATTTGGTGCTATTTTCCGTAGGCTGAATAGTTGTTTAGTTCATTTCATTCCCTAACGTTGATTACCGAATTTCCTTTCTCAATAGTAGCAAACTTCCAATCGAGTGTTGGTTACTTCAATCGTGTGTGAGGTGGTTGCTTTTGAATGTATATTCAGATTCTCTTAGGAATTCCTTGTTGCTATCTGGGTTTTGTATATGCTTGCTTCTTGCTACTGTAGTTTTTTTAGTATAGAAACTTCGGTGCACTTTTCATTGTGGCCGCCAACTCCAATGCATAACCGTGTTCGTCATTTATCCTAGATAAGGGTGTGCTCATGGGCGCGCAATAAACAGAATTGCAACCAAGAAAGCACAAGCTGATTATACGATTTCAGGAAACTGCCTGTCTTGTCTGCAATTTTCTAATACGTTGAAAACTTCTGACTTGGATTAGTTTTGCGCATAAAAAGACTGCTGGTTTGATTCCGACCCGTGAATACCATTTTCGGCGTATAGAATTAATTTCTTATTCCCCTCCACTGCCACAATCTTGGTGTTTTTGTGGCTTTTTGTTTTTCTCGTGGGGCGGCATGCTATAAAATTTGACTTTAGGTAATCAACTTACAGTACTGTGATTTGGTGATTTAAAAGTGAAAATAGTAAGACAACCAACTAAACCAGTAAGATGAAAAATGCACCCATACCGACGAAAGAAATATAGAAGACGAAGCTGCCTTAACACGCTGAAAGTCGGCCTCCAAGAATATAAATTGAATATGAATCGCCTCTGCCATAACTAAACTGAACAACTTGTGGTCACCATATATATCTGCCGTCATTACATATCCCATTGTTTTTGAGTGTGTATAATTCCCAAAACACTAATTTATCTTGTGTATTTACATTTACTGCTTTTCAAGTTTACATAGCTACATTTGGATCTTTAAAAAGTAATAGTCGTTTTCTATAGATGTGCGTTTGCAAAGCATGTATCCCATACGGGCGGAATTTAAAATTAAAGCTTGTCTGGCTACATGAAATTAAAATTTGTTAATTTTATCTTCATATTGGTGTCCTTTAAATCGAAATTAAAAAAAAAAATTCATTAAGCAAAGCAGTTCTGTGTTTCGCTTTTCATCTTCAAATAACTAAAAGAACAACATACCCCATCTGGGCGGGGCTCATGATGGAGGAACAAGAATAAACTAGTTATTTAGTTTCCTAGTTTATTATATCTTTTATTTGGTTTTCTTATTTTGTGATATTTTTATTTAATTTTTTTATTTTGTGTTTTCTGGGAAGAATATTGTTTTCTTTTTCCCCAAGTTTAGTTTTTCCTATAAAACTAGGACTTTGTTTATTGTATGTAATAATGAAGTTATGAATAAAAAACAAACTTTTAGTCTTTGTTAATTGACTTGAATCCAGGTTATGGTTTATTGTTCAATTTTCTCTTAATAATCGGGTGTTCGTTGAATCAACGATTGTTGGAGTTTGCCTGATTATCGGTATTCTTTTGAATCAACGATAGTTGGAAGAGTTGTTTCTGGTATTCTTTGGAATCAATAGATTCAATTATTTATCTTTGTTACTTTGTTATTTTTCGCTACATCAGCTCATCTTCAAATATCCGAGTAAGAAATTTCATCTGCGTTTTGGAGTCTCTTACAACATGTGTGATGATAATTCTCATTGATGATTGTAAGATAATGTCCTTATGTCAAAATCTATTATCTCCTTTTAAAGTTTATTTTGTTAACCGGTTAAGTTATGATAAGTCTAATGTTTGTTTGTGACACCAAGTGTTTTGTTAACTTGAAACATAGTGACTTTTGTTATGGACTCGAGCTCAAAGCATGAACATTTTTCATCTGTTTTGTTAACTACGTAGTAAACCTTAAGCTAGGTTGCAGTTATTTTTTACTTGTTGATACTATTAGTCAACGAATAATTAGTGGATGAAAGAAGAAATAGGTGCTGCTAGCTAGTTGTGCTATATGTTATAATGCAAGATAAGTGGAGTCTTCCACGCCAACTCTTCTTTAAAGTCATTCGTGATATGATTGTACAATGAAATTAGTCACTCTCATTATAATCGTCTTGCTTAACCTTATTTCTGCTAAAGAAGAGTTGGTGCATGTCAAATTTCTTATATCTTGGACCATTATCCCTTAAGTTCACAGGTTATGCTAGTATTCCCTGTCACAAGTCTTCTGTCATACACTCTGATCATACATAGAAAATAGTTACTATTAGTCAATGAATTAGTGGATGATAGAAGAAATAAGTGTTGCTAGTTGTGCTATATGTTATAATGCAAGATAAGTGGAGTCTTCCCTACCCCAACTCTTCCTCAAAGTCATTCTGATATGATTGTACATTGAAATGAGTTAATATCAATCAAATTGTCTTGCGAGTATAAAAAGCCAATACTTATTCTTATGATTTTAAGTAAATTTCCAAAAATAAAGTCACCACAAACAATGATTTGCTTATCATCCTCCTCTCGTATTTCTTTTCTCTTTTACAGTCTCACGATAATATGTCTTACTTCTGCCACCGTCTCAACTTCTTATGGCGGTAATGAGACTGATTATCTCGCGTTGTTGTCATTCAAGTCGATGATCACCCAAGATCCATACAAAGTTCTAGCCTCATGGTACTATTCCTTTCATTTATGTGACTCGAGTGGTATTTCATGTGGAAAGCAGCACAAACGAGTGACTGCTTTAGGGTTGGGTTCATATGGCTTAGAAGGCTCGTTGTCTCCTCATGTGGGAAACCTCATCTTCCTCCGTAAGCTTTCTCTTCCGAACAACACCTTTCAAGGAACCATTCCTCATGAACTAGGTCGTCTATCTAGGTTGCGTATTCTTTATCTTCATGAAAACAAATTCAGTGGAGTCATTCCAACAAACTTGTCTGGTTGTTGTAATCTTGAAGTCCTTTCACTCGCTCGAAATAAGCTAGCTGGAAGCATACCCAAGGGGTTGAGCCTACTCTCTAAACTTACTCGTCTTGTAATTGAGGAAAATAAGTTAACAGGAGGAATCTCATCTTTCTTGGAGAATATCACATCAATGGAATTGTTTGATGTTGGCGAGAACCGTTGGGTGGGGGAATTCCAAATACCTTTGGTTTTTGGAAAAACTTGACGTCATTTGGCTCTGCTGAGTGCAATTTATATGGAAACATCCCTCATTCGATTTTCAACCTCTCACTCCTAGTTAAATTTTACTTACCCAATAATCACCTCACTGGTAGTCTTCCTTCTGAAATTGGTAATCAGCTCCCAAATCTTGAGTTCCTTCAGTTAACGACTAACAAACTAACAGGAGTTATTCCACCTTCTATTTCTGATTGTTCTAAATTAAGACATTTTGATATGAGTGACAACAATTTTAGTGGGAACTTGAAAATCGATTTTTCAAAACTAAGAGATATAAATCGAATAGTCTTAAGTCATAACTACTTACATGGACGCAGAAAGGCTGATGACATGATATTTATTGATTCTTTGAAAAACTGCACCAGATTAGTACAATTGGAGTTTTGTAATTGCAACCTTATTGGAGTGCTTCCTATATCAATAGGTAATATTTCCGATCAACTCAGCTCTCTAATATTTGGAGATAATCAATTATTTGGAAGCCTCCCTTCAAGTATAGTTAGTCTAGTTGGCTTGACCGCTTTATATTTGGGACCTAATCGATTCAAAGGAAAAGTCCCCACTTCCATTGGTAAACTTCAAAAGCTAAAACTTCTTGGTCTAAATAGCAATCAATTTTCGGGGCCTATCCCTGATGAAATTGGGAACTTGTCATTGTTGACTACCCTTGATTTACATTACACCAAATTAGAAGGCAATATTCCATCAAGTCTTGGGAAATGTAAAAAACTTGTTGTTTTAATCCTTGCAGACAATAGACTTAGCGGTAAAATACCTAAACAAATTCTTCAACTTCCATCAACTATTGCTTTAGATCTTTCTCAAAACAACCTTTCTGGTTCAATTCCATTAGATATTAAAGACCTCAAGATGTTGAGCTATCTTGATTTATCTTATAATAGTTTATCAGGTACAATTACTAGTAGCCTGATACGATCATGGCAGATTATTATTGATATTAGTTAAATTATTAGTTTATTTACTTTCCTTTATTGCATTATCTTAGGGACCAAGTTAAGTTTAGGGATCTTTTATTATAAATAGGAATATGGTCATATTCTTTAGCGGAGGGAGGGAATAGAACCGGTCTTCGGACTTGGAACAGCCTTAGATTAGGGTTTTTTGTTCTTTGTTTTCTGTTTTTCTTTATTATTAATAATATTATCAGCAAGTTCGTATCAAATTGGTATCAGAGCAAGATCTGGGCCAAAACATTCTTTCACGGTTTATTGTTCACGGCTATGTTACTATTCATTGGCTACTGTTCATCGGTCAGAAAGTTACTGTTCACAAGACAGTAACCTTAAAATTCACAAGATGATCTGTGAAGACCGGCTAATTGAAGTTGCAGAGATGCTGGAACAGTTTCACTCTGATTGGAAGGAAAGATATTCTAAATTAGACGAAAGGTTAGCTCGGTTCCGGTTAAAGATGAAGGAGGAATTTAGACAGGCGCGCCAAGATATCTCAGTGGCAACTAAGAAGTTTCACATATCAATAAAAGCGGCAGTAAAGGAAGAGATAATCAATGAAGGACAAGTTCATTCAATGAAGGTCCAAATAAATCAACGGAATCCTAAGAGGAAGGTGAAGGCAAGGTTGTTTTGGAAAAAGTTTGTGGTTGCATGTGTCCAAACTAGAAAACCTAGAGAGCTATTTACCTCGCTTGGTAATGGATCTGAAAGATTAGATTCACATGAACAATTATAAGTCTGCGTAAGAGAGCTCAAAAGCATATATAAAGACTACTGCTTGCTCTTGAAGCACGCAACGGGGATACAACGAAGAACATGGGATCCTGGAATTACCGAGACGATTTTTTCCAAGACAACACCTTGGGGACAAGGTGTTTATAGGGTCGGGAGTATTGATACGATCATGGCAGATTATTATTGATATTAGTTAAATTATTAGTTTATTTACTTTCCTTTATTGCATTATCTGAGGGACCAAGTTAAGTTTAGGGATCTTTTATTATAAATAGGATAGGGTCATATTCTGTAGCAGAGGGAGGGAATAGAACCGGTCTTCGGACTTGGAACAACTTTAGATTAGGGTTTATTGTTCTTTGTTTTCTGTTTTTCTTTATTATTAATAATATTATCAACAAGTTCGTATCATAGCTTTGGTGATTGCATTAGCCTTACAATGTTAAACCTGAGTGGCAACATATTTCAAGGCATGGTACCATCTTCATTAAGTTCCTTGAGAGAATTGGAGATGCTCGACATTTCTCAAAATAATTTATCAGGCAAAGTTCCCCAGTTCTTAGATAAATGGGTTTCGTTAGAATTTCTGAACCTATCCTTTAATGATTTCGAGGGTGAATTACCAGTTATAGGAGTGTTTATCAATGCAAGTGCATTTTCGGTTTTGGGGAACAACAGGCTTTGTGGTGGTTTGGTTACACTTGAGTTACCCAAATGCAATAGTAATAAGAACATGTTTCTTTTCTTTGTACTATTCATTTTTGTTGCACCGATGTTGCTCGTCGTATTATGTTTTGTGCATCTTTTGTGCATAAAGAAACTTAATAGGCAACCATCCCGGTCATCAAGGAGTGAACGGTTCTTGAGAGTTTCATACACTCAACTTCTCAAGGCTATTGATGGCTTCTCTATAGCAAATTTGATTGGCGAAGGTGGGTTCAACTCTGTTTATAAAGGAATCTTAGATCATGATGATGATAGATTTGTTGCAGTCAAAGTTCTACATCTTCAAAATCGAGGAGCTCACAAAAGTTTTCTTACCGAATGTGAAGCATGGCGGAATATCTGATATCGTAATCTGTTGAAGATAATAACTTCATGCTCAAGTGTTGATTTTCAAGGCCATGATTTTAAAGCATTGGTTTATGAGTTTATGCCCAATGGAAGTGTTCACGATTGGCTTCATACAAGCGCATATACATCAAAGCTCAACCTTCTTCAGAGAATAAATATTCTTAGAGATGTTGCAATAACACTTGATTATCTTCACAATCGCTGCCAAACAAGGATTTTTCACGGTGACTTGAAGCCTAGAAACGTTCTACTTGACAGTAATATGGTAGCTCATATTGGAGACTTTGGTTTAGCTCGATTACTTGGTACAGACTTAAATGAAAATAGTTCAACTAGGGTTAAAGGAACAATTGGTTATGCACCTCCAGGTAATATATGATTCTATTATTCCATGATATTTAAAGAATACAATTTTTTACATTAAATATTTATTTTAATTTTCAGAGTATGGTTTCGGGAGCGAGATCAGACGACATGTTTAGGGAAGGTCTTAGTCTTCATAAATTTGCTTACATGGCATTACCCGATCATGTAATTGATCTTATTGATGATGATGCCATAGTGTTGCAAATTACGGAAGGTAATTCGAAGAAAATGGAAGCATGTTTGGTTGCAACTATCAAGATTGGTGTATCATGTTCTGTGGATTCCCCACCATAACGGATGAAAATGGAAGTGGTCAGTGAGTTGCAGCGTATACTCGATTTGCTTCAAAGTATATAAGGTACTATGTTCTCTCTTTTTGTACAATCTAATTTTACCTGAGCTTGTTAATACATCATCACTAACATGGTTTTTATTTTAACTCTTTTAGGTCTAATACCAAACTACCTTGGGAAGTTGAAAGTAACTGCAACAAGCAGCAGTGGATGTCGTAGTTATTAAGTTGTCAAGCATGTTTATAAGTGTGGTTTTATTTTCTTGTTGCATACGTGCAAGAGACGTAAGAGTACGTTTCCTTTCCTGGCAACACATCGTATGTGTCAAACATCTTTATGATTAAGTGTTGTTTAATTCTCCTCAATCTTATTTTTGGAGTTGAATACTTCTTCGAATTTTATTGCCACAATATTGTCTTAATAAAAACACTAATGTTATTCATATTCTTTGACCTTTAGTTTCATAAATCTGACTTTCTTGAATGTTTTAGTGAAAGCTTAAGGCTTTCTCCTCTTCCTTTTGGAAACAAAAAGGGTTTCGAGTAGTGTATGATTCAGTTTCATAAAATGTTAAAGTTTTCATGTTAACATGTTTGGACCCAATATTGAAACATTCATGAGTAAAAATGGGGCGAAATAGCCTTATGTACTATTGATGCTTATTTGTTGAATCGACTGCTTCAGGAACATGTTAACAATAGGCAGAGGATTCTCGGTGGTTAAATCTGGTCCTTGAACTATTCAGAAGTAGGACTGGTATGTGTACTATGCACAAAATATTGAAGCAGCTTTGTAATGCTGAATCATGTCCCTAATGGTCACCATGGTCTATCATAGTTATATGGAGTATATATATATATATATATATATATATATATATATATATATATATATATATATATATATATATATATATATATATATATATATATATATATATATATATATATATATATATATATATATATATATATATATATATATATACATATATATATATATATATATATATATATATATATATATATATATATATATATATATATATATATATATATATATATATATATATATATATATATATATATATATATATATATATATATATATATATATATATATATATATATATGTGTGTGTGTGTGTGTGTGTGTGTGTGTGTGTGTGTGTGTTTACTTTTTGTGTGTGGATCATCATCATAGGTACTACAGCTACTGCTGCTTTGGGGTCATTATTAGTGGACTACCGAGTCTTTGTAAGTTTCTTCCATGGGTTTAAGAAGAGTTAATTCATACAATACTTACAAGTTGCATCCTTAGTGATACATAACAAGGAAGATGTCAAGTTGCATCCATCTTGGATATTATCCCTTACATTATAGGTGATGGTAGTCGTGCTTTTTGGATGGCATGATTATAGTTATAGTGCAATATAAGTACCGTCAAATGGGTTGAAATTCGCCAATAGTCCAATTTCACTGCATACGATGAACAGCCACGCAAACCGTTAAAATCCTAAAAGATGGGGAAAGAAGTGTTTACCTGTTATCAAAATTGAATCATGCTTATTTCAGCTCGTACTAAAAAATGACCCATTATAACATGAACCCACCCGATATGCAATTCTGCTGCCTTTCGTTTTCCGTTGTTAAAGAATGTATCATCAGATTCATTCATGGGGTGGAACGTCAAAGCTACTTAATACTAGTAAATATGTCAAGTGTTTGGCTCTTGACCTCTTGTTCATGGGAGATTGTATTCAGGATGTCAAAATAATAGTAGCATTCAGGACTACAGGTTCATTTTGTTAAGATGTTCATGATTCTTTTTTGTTCGACTCGAACTATGCCTAGCTCTATAAACAGGATGTCAGGAATGAACTAAAAATACAATCATCATGAATTTATTAGATAAAAACAAAATACAAATATCAAATTCGATCTGCAAAATAGTTTCATCTGTCTCAACACATAAAAAAGTTCAATCTAGCTTGAGTCAAACCCAAACAAATCATGTTTATTCGAGAACCTCACCTTTTTCGTCTTCTTATTCTGGTTATTCAAAATTCTTCCAGACCTCCTTGTTTTACTTTGATTTCATTATTCTCTTCAATCCGTCTATTGATCATATTTTCAATGTTTTGGGCAGCCTCAACCACCCCCAAAATGTAACCAGTTTCCTTGTTGAGATTAGTTCCATTATGTCAATCATGATTCCCCTTAGATACCTTTCTATCTATCTCTAGTTCTTGCTGTATCGCTACCCTTATCGGACAAAACTTGTCTTTGAACATTTCCCTGAATCTACTCTATGTCATCTTTGTGGGGCCCACACTTGTCCGTAACAATCTCGCACCATAATGTGTCTTCGCTAGCACCACAATGTGTCCTTAACAATCTCGCACCACAATGTGTACAGGGTGCTATGTATTAATCAGTTTAAAATTTTGTAGTAGAAAAATTTGTTAGTAGGACATTTACAAATGTGCCAATATCGCACCACAATGTGTCCTCGCGAGCGCGTACAGGGTGCTATGTATTAATCAGTTTACAATTTTGTAGTAGAAAATTTTGTTAGCAAGACATTTACAAATGTGCCAATTTGCCATGCTCGGCACAGACATGTCATATGAGGGACAATATATGTGAAAACTCATTTGCATTTAGTTCAGTTTTTTTTGGTTTTGTTTGGTTTCAGTCTTTGGTTTTCGGTTTTTGTGGGTGGAAACCAAATTCTGCAAACCCCTAAACATATAAAGGAAACTCAGAATAGCATACATAGGCCCAGATCTAATAAAAACCAAATAACCATCAGATTTAGAAAAAAAACCATTCACAGTTTAAATACCTCAAAATGTAAAACTCTTCGAAGCCACCGTTGAAAAAACTAAATCTTGTATGGTCCATGCATATAAGGCAGTCAACAGTCGGTCCCACAATAAAACCATTTCCATTCACCATCATGGTGAATAGTATACATACAACACTAAAACTAAAGGTGTGAAAAGAGCTACTGTACTAGACTTGAGAAATATGAAACACGGAGTTCCAAACAGCTTGGAACCTTTCTGATCACAACCTAAGCCGATATACCAATGCAAGCAATTATAGATTCAAATCATGTTAATATGAGAGAGTTTAAGGGAAACATAAAATATACTTATAGCCATAAAGATCACACAAAACGCCAGCAGTTATATTCAGGTTTGAACTCTTCTACAAAATGATACTTAAGCGTTACAATATGTGCTAAATCCAACATACCTAATAAAGTCTGACAAGAATACTTCACTAATACAAAACCCTACTTGGAATTCCAAGGTACGATGTTCACATGCACAAACAGTATAGATGCAAACGATGTAATTAGATTGGAACCAACTAAATAACACAACCTATAAAGTTGTAGCAGACAGTGTGACATCCATATTTGAAATTCCAAGTCGCCATATAAGGCTCCCAATCTTTCACGAATCAAAGAGGTTTGTGAATGCTATCAATGGTTCAATTAAGCAGCACTCATATTCAAGAGTAGCATGGTTCAATGCTAGACATTAAATAAACTCCCAAGTCCTAGAAAGACAACTTAATAACATTCTATAAGTTTTGACCAAAAGACATTTAACTGCTAAAGCTTGAGCTATATTAGAGTCGAAACAAATCAAACTTTATGCCAATTAGAAACAACCGATCCTCCTAGTACATATTCAATCTAAAAATCCCAAATGTTTGATATACTTCCTGTGTAATCTATACACATCCAAAAGTTCACTAGCAACTCCTCCCCTGCTAAGCTTACTGTTTTTATAGGCATGAACCAGTGGGTAGAATGAAACAATAGTAATTTAGAGTTACCTGGAGATGAGTGCTAAAAAATATTGTAGTGTGTTTATGAAAATTTAAGTTAAAGTTGCCATACAACTACAGTTAGCTTTGAATGTCTATACTTTTTAGCTTTTCCCAATCCCACTATGGCAGACTGCAGTAGATTGAAGTGACCTCTTATTGTTGAAAATGGATTTTGGCATATACTTGAAAAATTGAAATAAGTATAAATGTGCTTATATTAATACATAGGAAAAAGCAGTCCCAAACACCCTCTTATTGTTGGTAGAATCTAAAATAATTTATGGAGTAACTCTTAGGCAATATCTATGATAGCTACTTTATAAAGACCATGAAAAACCTTTTTCTCCTTTAAGGGATTAGTATTAAGAAAGACTCACTAGCATATAATCGTATAAACTATGGCCAAACTACCCATGACGACTATTAACAGGTAAGTTGACAAGCGTTCCATATTTGAAGGGTAAGAAAGGTATTTATTCTCTTTATATATTTCTTGTTTCTAGTTTTGTGTTTGAGTTTGACAGGTTACAAAAGGTTAAGGGACTAAATGTGGCAAGGAGTTGGAAGTTGAGTCAACCCTAGTCATTGGCTATATATTCATCGCTTCTTTGTTGCGTTTATTCATTCACTCGGTTTGTATCTTGTTTTCATCTCTCACATTGTTCCACCATTGTTACTTTAAGCTGTGTTCTTGATCTTGTATACGTATATTGATCTTGGTTTGTAAGATCAATCATACGCTTGTTTTTCTTTTCTTTCTGAGTTGTAAGTACGATCACAAAGCTAGGTATCACATTTGAAGTGATAGCCTAACGCAGTTATAGAAAAATAAAGGGGAGGTTGGTTGATTAAATCATTTTCTTGAGTTTGTTTTATAAATCGAATATGGTATCAGAGCCTGGTTCTTGATATCTGAGTTTTAAATCATTTTTTATTGAAGATCTTGATTAATCTTGTGGTTAATCTTGTGTTAATTGTGATTAATTACAAGTATTTGATCAATTAAATTTTTTAGGGTTTTAAAATTTGGGGGTTTTCTGATTCTTGGTGTTCTGTGGTGGTTAATTGGGTTATTTATTGATTAATTGAGTTTAATTGCATCTCTGGTAAGGTTAATTGAAGAAAGCCTAAATTTCTGAAATTAGGGTTTCGTTCAATTTTTGGGGATTTGTTATTTTTTGTTGGTTATTTGTTATAACTAACATTTTTCAGGTTGATATTCCGCTGTGCTTGTTGTTTGTGGTGAGATCTTCTTGATCTCATTGGTTCTTGGCTACTTTTGCTGGTAGCTGCGCGTGTTGTAACACCTCTCTTGCTCTCTCTTATTTTTTATGTTTTTAGAAGGGGATTTAGGTGTCGAAGGGATTAGGTAGTCTTGGTGGATTGATTCAGTTTTCATTTGTGCTAGTTGGTTGTTGTTTGTAGAGGAGGTACAAGGGGTTCTTTGTTTCTTTTGTGTGATATTTGTGTGATTTCATTATGTCTGTTTCAAAGAAAAATGATCAGGATGATAATCCTGTTAGTGATATTGAAACTAAAAGTGAAACTGTCATTCATACTAATGACCCTTTGTATTTACACCCTACTGACACAAATGGGCAACCCATTGTGAGTGTTAAACTTACTGGTCCTGAAAACTATAAGGTTTGGGCTGATGCATTTAAACTTGCATTACATACTAAGAACAAACTGGGGTTTATTGATGGTACTTGTGAGAAAAATAATGATGATGTTGTGTTATCTGACCAATGGGATAGATGTAATGCTGTGGTTTTATCTTAGATTCTTGGATGTATCTCTTTTGAGTTATATCATGGACAAATTTTTTCAAAAAATGCTAAAGATGTGTGGGATGAATTTAAAGAAACCTATGATAAAATTGATGGATCTGTTATCTATAATTTGCATTATAAATTTTGTTCTCTCACTCAATCTGGTTCTTCTTTGTCTGAATACTATCATAATTACAACAGTCTATGGAGGCAGTTTGACTCCCTTGTCAATATTCCTTCATGTAATTGTGATGGTGCTCCTCAAATGAAGAGTCATAATGCTCTTATAAGACTCATGCAGTTTTTGATGGGTCTTGATGACACTTTCAGTGTTGTTAGGAGTCAATTGCTAACTGCAGACCCTTTGCCAGATGTTAAATCTGCTTTTGCTACTCTTTCTAGGGTTGAGTCTCATAAGAACAATCTGGTTCATGTTGCTGGTGATAAGAATACTGCTACTGCTTTTGTTGCTAAACCTAATAATTGGAATGGTAATAGAAATACTCAAAACAATCAAAATGGTCAAAACAGAGGTCCTAATAAGAATAACAATAAATTTGTTTGCACTCATTGTAATATGAATGGCCATACTATTGTAGATGTTTTAAGCTTAATGGATATCCTCCAGGTTTCAAGAAAAGAAATACTCGAGGATCTAATGGTTCTAATAATGTCACTAGTTCTCTTGGTAATAATGTTGATCAGGGATCTGGGAAATCTCTTCCTTTTACTGCTGATCAAATTAATAGACTCATGGCTTTGATCAATTCTAAGCCTGACATTGGTGATGTGCAGTCTTGTGCTGCAGGTATAAAATTTGGTTCTAATCATGTTATTAGCTTTGTCACTTGTAGATTTTTTAACTATAATACCAATATAAGTACTTATAGTACTTATATTGGTTGGATCTTTGATTCTGGAGCATCACAACATATGACTTTTTCTACTAAACACTTGTTTGATATTATTGATGTGTCAAAATTGAACATTTCTGTTTCACATCCTAATGGCACTATTGAACATGTTAAGCATGTAGGAAATTTTAAACTATCAGATAAAATTACTTTGAAAAATGTGTTGGTTGTTCCAGGTTATAAGGTCAGTCTTATATCTGTACACAAGTTGGCTAAAGATAATAAGTTTGTTGTGTCCTTTACTGAGTCTAAGTGTTTTGTTCAGGATTCTCATCAAAAGTCCCTCTTGGGGACTGGTAGTGAAAATAATGGACTTTACTTGTTTGATTCAGGTAGGAAGTTTATTAATAGTGCTATCACTAAGTGTAATTTGTCTAAGTGTGTGTGGCATAACAGACTTGGTCATCCCTCAGACCAAGTTTTAGCTATTCTTAAGGATAAAATTCATCTTGATTCTGCTAGTAATGTTCAGCCTTGTGATGTGTGTCACATGGCTAAGCAAACTAGAGATCCTTTCCCTATAAGTGATCATAAGACCAAAGGTTTGGGTGAAATTGTTCATCTGGATGTTTGGGGTCCTTATAGAGTAAAAAGTAGAGATGGATTTAGATTCTTTCTTACTATTGTAGATGACTATACCAGGGTTGTGTGGTTATACATGCTTAAAGGCAAAGATGAGGTTTTTGATAAACTTGTTGAGTTTCATAATCTAATTAAAAATCAGTTTGATGTTGCTATCAAAGTTTTTAGAAGTGATAATGGAACAGAGTTTGTTTATCATAAATTTGAAGGTCTTATTAAAGAAAATGGAGTTATTCATCAAACAACTTGTGTGTATACTCCACAGCAGAATGGTATAGCTGAGAGAAAACATAGACACTTACTTAATGTTGCTAGAGCCCTCATGTTTTAGGGGGGATTACCTTAGAACATGTGGCTTGTATCTATTCTTACTGTTGTTTATCTGATTAACAGGATTCCTAGCTCAGTCCTCTCTGGAAAAAGTCCTTATGAAATGATTTATAAAATTGAACCTAACATCTCTCATTTAAAAAGTTTTGGGTGTCTTTGTTTTAGTACTGTGCTTAATAATGTGGATAAGTTTGCTGCTAGGTCTGAAAAGTATGTGTTCATTGGGTATTCCTTTACTAAAAAGGGTTATAAATTGTTTGGTCTTGAGTCAAAAAATGTGTTTTTCTCAAGGGATGTGAAGTTTTATGAAACTGTTTTTCCATTCAAAAATGATGTTTGTAAGAGTGATTTGATCTTTGAAGATCAGGGTATAAATAGTCTAAATATATTTGACTTAGCAGTAAACAAATCTGATGATCCCTATGATGATATGAGAGATGAAAGATTAAGAGATAGAGGTAGCATTTTAAAAGAGTCTGTCTTAGCTGAGAAAGTATCTACTGATACTCCTATCATTGTTACCAGTAATACTCAAGGGTCAGAGTCTATGACTAATAAAGATCATAGTCTTGGAAACCAGTATGACTTAGGCAGTAATGATGCTAATGATTTAGACCATAATGTTGCCCTTGATGATGAAAATTATGATTCTGAGGGTGAAGAGTTTATAGAGTTTAATCAACATTTCCAAAATAGTAGTCCAGAGAAAACTGAGCTAAGAAGGTCTAGTAGACCACATAAGCTGCCTGATAGACTTAGTGATTATGTGCTTGACAAAAGAGTTAAATATGATATTAATACTGTGGTGAACTATAACAACTTGTCTATGCATAACTTTGTGTTCACTAATAATTTGAACAAGATACATGAACCTAAATCCTAGAGTCCGAGGAGTTTTCGCTTGAGGAATCTCTTCTGCGTGTTTTTTCAGCACTCTTGTTTATTTCATGTCCTTGCGAATCCGGAGATGAATTCCTTTCTAAGGGGCCCAATCTATTATGGGCACTTCGTCGGCCAGAAGGGTTGGACCCTAATCTGTCTTTCACGCTTGTGCATTGATGGTTATTAACTGGTGTGATGAAGGTGTCTTCTTCCTTTGGGTTCTCAGAATCTTCTGAGGACGATGCGTCTTTACATAAGGGGCGCATCAGAAGGAGATGCTGAGATCTCAACTGTTTTCTCTTTTTCTGTTTCCTTCTTTCCTTCCTGGCTTCCCTGCTAGGTCTTGACCCTTCCATGTCCCTAAGTTCCTTATCAAAGTCTAGGCTGATCCGTAGATCTCTTGTCAGATTTGCTCTCATCTGCGCTCTCATGAGTGGAATTAGAGCTTCGTAGTTTTTTGCGACATAGTCGCTCATATCCTGCTTCGTTGCAGGAGGGATTTCCGTCTTGGTTTGCGGGTCTACCACAGCCCTTGCATTCAAAGCGTCGTTGTGGGTTGCATCAGGGATTTCCCGTTAGTACGATGCGTCCCCAACTCTCTGTGGGGTAGGGTGACTAGTGGGGAAAATATACTTGCAATCCCTTCTCTCTACGACCTGGGTTATTAAGTGGTCCAAAACTTGAGAATGGTCCCGCTAGCTTCTTAGATCCTCCCATTGGTTGGGACGGGTTTGCGCCGTTTTTCGTCATTACTTAGAGTTTAGTGTAGGGTCCCACGGATGGCGCCAACTTATTGATACAAAAGTTGGATGGACCAAGCTTGACCTGAATTTGGCTTAACTCGGGGTCTTGTGGACTCCGACTCTTACACCAAGTGAAACTTGTTTAAGGACCCTGCGCACTAAAAACAGACACCGTTAGGCTTACCGTGGGTTTGTGACCCATGATTAGACTCCAGCGTGAGAGTAAGTAATCGATTTGAGTATGTTAGGGTTTAGGGTATTGTGTGTATCGTACCTTTGTGGAACCTATGGGGTTCCTTTTATACCCGAGAGAGTCCTGGATGGGCTCTCCTACTCTTGCGGCCAAAGGAAGTGATAATGACTCAAAATCGATTGATCTTTATCGCATAACTGAGGTAAGTGTATATCCTCTTTCCTTAGGCGAATATAATCATAAGATAGATTATATTTTCGTCTGATCCTGTCGTAGTACGACGTGGATACGGTTAAGCAATAAACCGTATGTGCAACAGCGACTTACTGGGCCTCCCGAGCTGTGCGCGCATCACATAAGTATTAATCCATTCCTGATGGATACGGGTAGTACCTGTGAGTCAGACTATCCAGCCCGACTAGGGACTATACGTCATCAATCTTCATAATCCATGTCTCCCGGTCCTCCTAATAAGGGGGAGAATAAATCAAGGGGGAGGACTTGGAAAAATGATTACATATCTAGATTTATAATATTCTTCTAACATTATAGATCTCTCTCTAAAATTCTTTTTCCAAACATCCTTTCTATTTCGACAAAAAGGGGAGAACAGAAATATAAAAACATATTTCTAAAACTTATGTGTTATCGACTTATCTCTAATCACATCTTTCAAATAAGTTTATGTTTCGTCTTCAATAAAAAGGAGGAGATTGTTAAATACAAATATCGCATTAAAACAATGTTTATATTTGTAATCCCTCATAAGTTTTGCTAATGACAAAACATCAAAGATATTTTTAAGCTTGTATTATAAAGAACATTAAAGCTTTGAATCAATGTTTTTATTCACTTTTATAAAAACATCCTCTACATTCATATGATTTTATATAAACTTAAAATGTACAAAATGTGACATGTACATACCGATATATCTGATATACAAAGTCAGTACTCTTAGGTATTTATTGTTTGAGTGATTTACTGGATAAAAGATTTGGTATGTATTATTAAAACCAAAGTCAGCTCCCACGGACCCAAACGGGATAAAGACCGACCCAAATGACTTGGGTCCGTGGGGTCTGTGTACTTCTAACCGTTGTTGCTTATAAATACCAAGCATATCACTTACCTCCTCTTCTCTATAATATCCCCAATCTCTGATTATCCTCTAACATCTTAATCTCTATTCCCACTCTCATTATTGTCTTTTGTTGTTTAGATCTTACTCTCTTTGAAGATCATCAACAAGAAATATATTTCAAGCTTTGATCCTTCAGAGTGTACTTGTGTGATTGTATTAAGTGTTACCTATACAATCGTCATTGTTGTACCCATTTATCTACTACTTGTGTAATAATGTGGTTAGTATTTTAGTCCTCAAAATACATAGTCTGAATGGAGTTGTACATATGTGAAAGAACACGACATCTTAGATTAGGTTGTTAAATATTGTAAGCGACGTGTAAGGGTTTCTCCACTAGTTATAAAAGAGGTTGTTGACTAGTGAAAGTCGAACTCTCGAGTTGAATACCTGAGAAGTGGAAGTACGGTCAAGATAAGACAAGTACCGGCGGAGGACCAAGAAACCACTTTAAATCTTGCTAGGACGAACCACTATAAATCTCTCGTGTTGTGTGGTTTGATTATCTCTTCCCTTATCACTATTACTCTCATTGATATAACTTAACCACAATTTATTTATATAACCTTAGTAATCACATACAAAGTTTGAAATAAGTAAAACTAATCAAGAAAACTATTCAACCCCCCTTCTAGTTTCCCATAAGGGTTTCTGGATCTGGTTGATATGTGGCTCAATTCGGTTCAATTGAAAGTGTTTTTTGGTTGATTTTTCTTCTTTTATGCTCTGTAAGTCCTTCTATTACTCTAAAGTAAATCTTTATTGGCCAAAGGGGGTGTAAACAGGATGGTTAACATCTTGACCTTCCACCTTTGAGTGATTTGGATACTTGCTCTAGTCAGTCCCATTTTCTTTGGCAAGATTTAAGGATCTTGATGTGAGTTTCTTTGTTTATACTTTTATTTATTTGTCTCTAGTTTAGTTGATTATTTGGTTTCTTATTTGTTTGTTTAGTTGGTTATCTTGATTTTTTGGTTATCTTATTTGTTTTGTTTTTTTATCTGGTTGTGTTTATGTGTCTGTTATCATGGATATTATTATGAGTTCATTACATTAGATTAATCCTTTGCATTTGCATCCTAATGACTCTAATTGTGTATCTACTATTAATGTTAAATTGTATAGTGTTGAAAGCTATAGGGTTTGAGCTTGTGCATTGAAACTTACTTTACAAATTAAGGGTAAAATAGATTTGTTGATGGTTCTTGTAGTAGGGATGCTTATGTTTCTAGTGTCTTTCTTACTAAATGGGGTAAATGTAATGCTGTTGTGCTTAATTGGATATTAACTTCTTTGACTCAAGGTGTGTACCTTACACGTTTTTTAATGATAATGATGTTGTTGTGTGGAAAGAGTTGCAAGATACTTATGATAGGATTGATGGGTCTATTGTGTTTAAATTGCTTAAAAAGATTAATTCTTTTAAGCACGAAGGGTTTCCTGTTTCTGAGTATAATCATAAATTGAATTCTTATTGGAGAGTGTTTGATATTTTGACTAAATTGTCTGATTGTACTTGTGAAGCTAGGATTAAGTTTTGATCATGCTAAAATGTTGAAATTAATGCAATTTCTTATGGGTGTTGATGATGTTTATCAACCCATAAAGAGCAGTCTTTTGACTAGAGAAACCTCAAGTTTATGCTTTTGTGAGTAAGATTGTGGATAATAAGAAAAAAATTGGGCTTAATTGGTCTAATGGGAAGAACAGTGCTAGTAAAGGAAACTATGATTCTTTGACGTGTACAAATTGTTGTTTAAAGGGACATACTATAGACACGTGTTTTGAAATCATTGGTTGTGCTCAAGGTTTTAAAATAAATCCTAACTTGAAAGCTGTTAGCAATATTAATAATACTAAAAGTAACAATGTTGATGCTAAAAAGGTTAGTCAAGGAAGTGGTAACCATGATAGTTCTTCTAGTTCTTTTTCTTTAAGTAATGAGTAGATGCTCAAGTTGATGAGTTTATTGAATGATAATTCTTCCTCACATGTTCAAGCCAGTATGGCAGTTGTTCCTTTTTTAACGATAATGTGTTTTTTAATCAACATTTTTATAAGTTTTATTGTGCTACTAGAAAAGTTGATGGGGTCAGTTATCATTTTAGGTGGATAATTGACTCAGGGGAAACCAAAATATGACTAACAATACTGATGATATGTTTAATTTGGTTGATGTTTCTGATCTTAAACTTACTGTTGGTAAAATTACTCGTGTTGGAAACTTAAAACTTAATAATGGTGTTGTTTTGGTTGTGCCTGAGTATTATGTTAGTCTTCTATCTTTTACTAAATTGATTAAGATAGTAAACAGAGAAATTGTTTTGATGAATCCAAATGTTACATTCAGGATTTGAAAATGGGAACAGTCTTGGGGACTCGTAGTGAGTTTGCCGGTCTATGTTTGTTAGATAAGGATGTTAGCAAGCCTTCTGTTAACAATAGTGAGTTTTTTACTTGTTATATTTCTAAAGATGTTTGGCATGATAGGTAGGGTCATCCTGCTAATCAAGTGTTGAATTTATTAAAGGTGTTTTGGATCTTAAACATATAAATCATGAGTTACCTTGTGATATTTGTCATAAATCTAAACAAATAAGAGAGTCTTTTCCTTTAAATGGACATAAATCTACTTATCTTGGGGAATTGATTCATTTGGATGTTTGGGGACCTTATAAAGTGATTATTAGAGATGGTTTTAGGTATTTTTTGACTGTTGTTAATGATTTTAGTAGGTCTGTGTGAGTGTATATGCTGAAAACTAAAGATGAGGTTTTTCAAATGTTCATCAGTTTTCATAATCCAGTTTAACTCGTTCTAATTAAAAGGTTAAAGTTGTGAGATCTAATAATGGTGCTGAGTTTGTTAATAAAAACATGACCGATTTTTTTTATTCAATGAGTATTAATCATTAAAATACTTGTGCATACACATCACAGCAGAATGGTATTGCTGAAAAGAAACATAAACATTTGCTTAATGTTGCTAGAAGTCTTATGTTTCAATGGGACTCCTCTTATGTTTTGGTCTAAATCTGTTTTATGCTGCTTATTTGATTAACAGACTTCTTTTCTCTATTCTAAATGGCAAATATCCTTTTTGTTTAATATATGGTAGGGAACCTAACCTTTCTCACTTAAGAAGTTTTAGGTGTTTGAGTTATGCTACTGTTTTAAAAGGAATTGATAAATTTTCTAGTAAATATGAAAATATGCTTTAATTGGCTATGCTAGTGGTAAAAAGGCTTATAAGTTGTTTGGTCTTGAAAAAATAAGTATTATTTACTCGAGAGATTCAAATTTTATGAAAATGTTTTTCCTTATAAAATGAATAATGACAATAAGGTTGTTCTTGCGTCTAAAAATGAGGTTTCTACTTTAAACTTTTTTGATTTTGTTGAGTCTGAAAACACATCCAAAACTCTTACATACCCAATGATGATGAGGAAGGTGGGACTCCTTTGAGTAGAGACGGTAGTCTTCATTACCCTAAGGATGTGACAAGTGATGATGATAGTCAACCAGTGACTGACGAGTCTTCTCATCAGCTTATACATGACTTAGTCACTAGTTTACCTAGTGGCAGTGATCAACAGACTGCAACTCCCATACGAGATAAGGATATATGTGAGCGCATTTTTTATTTAAACAATGAGGTTCCTGAAAATGTTTTCGCTAATGAAACAGAGGAGATTGGTGTGAGGAAGTCTAATAGAGTAACTAAGCTAAACTGAATGACTATGTGTTAAATACTTCTCTGAGATATGGTTTTGTATAAATATTAGAATCATTATGTGCTTGATTTGAATAGTTTTTGTTTCACTTCTAGTTTAAATTGACTTATGAACCTTCATCTTATGAAGATGCTTCTAGTGATCAGAATTGGGTTAATGCTATGAATGTTAAGATGCAAGCTTTGTATGAAAATGTACATGGGAATTAGTTGACCTTCCTGTTGGTAGAAAACCTATTAGATGTAAATGGTTCACTAGAATTAAATATCTTTCAACTAGAGAGATTGAAAGATATAAGGCTAGACTTGTTGCTAAAGGTTGTAATAAAATGGAGGGTATTGATTATGAGGAGACTTTTAACCTGTTGTTAAAATGAGTATTGTTAGATGCTTAATTGATTCTGCGTAAAATGGTTGGAAATTGTTTCAAATGGATGTGAATATTGCTTTCCTCTATGGTGATTTAACTGAAGAAATTTATATGATTCCTCCTCCAGGTTATTCTAAACATGGAGATGTTAGGGTTTTAGGCTTAAAAAATCGTTGTATGGTCTTAAACAAGCTCATAGACACTGGAAGTAAACTTTCTTAGACTTTGCTTGATGCTAGTTTTGTTCAATCAAAAAATTATCATTCTTTATATATCAAAACTGATGGCAAAACTAAGTAGTTTATGCTTGTTTATGTAGATGATCTTGTTTTAACTAGAAATTTTGATATTGAAATTGAAAAAGTCAAAAAGTTTTTGAATAATATATTTATGATTATAGATCTCGGTGAACTTAAATACTTTTCAGGTATTGAAGTTCTTAAGATTAGTATTGGGTTATGTCTTAGCCAAAGAAAGTATTGCTTAGATTTGTTAAATGAGTATGGGCTTGTGGTATGTAGACTTGTTGTTGCTCATTTGCTTGAGAATATTGTGTTGGCTCATAAAGAGTCTGTTGATGACAAGTATTTGGTTAATATCACTAATTATTAAAAGTTAGTTGGTAAACTGATTTACTTAACTTTAACTAAACCTGATATTTCTTATGTTGTGCTTTGTTTGAGTCAACATATGCATGTTCCATTATAGTCACATTCTAATATTGGTTTGAGAGTGCTTAAGTATTTTGAAACTTGTACTAGGAAGTGGTATTGGTTTTAATAAGAGTTCTTTCGGATATAGAGTTGGTGCTAGCTTTGATTCTGATTGGGCAAAGTGTCCACTGACCAAAAGATTTGTTTTTGGTTATTATGTGTTTGTAAATGGAAATTTGGTGACTTTCAAAAGCAAGAAGCAAGTTACCTTGTCCAAATCTTCATTTGAAGCTGAATATAGGGCAATGTCAGCTGCTACTTGTGAGGCAATGTGAAATGTTAAGCTTCTAATTGAGTTTGGAATAATTGAGTTGCTTCCTGTCACTTTGTGTTATGAGAATAAGTCCGCTATGCAAATTGTTACTAATCTAGTAATGCATGAGAAGAATAAACATTTTGATATTTATGTACATCTTGTTAGAAAAAAATTTACATCTGGGCTTATTAGAATTGATAAGGTTGATTCTAAAAGCTAGATTGCTGATATTCTAAGTAAAGCCCTGGGTTCTTCTCAACGTGCTTTGGTGGTAAAGAAAGTGGGTATGATTAACCTATTTGCCTTACAATTTTGATGCAGGGTGTCGAAAGTAACATCCTTTTGGAAAGCTTTTGTAAGTTGAAGGTTTAGTTTGTAAATATCTTTTGCTATTACCAAGTTTGGTTCCGTTTTTGTTCTATATGTTAGTGCATGGACTAAAGTGTAAATGTTGAGTCTATAAGCTGGAGATTAGTTGTGGATTATTCATTCATCCATATCAATTACACACACACACAATTGCAATCGTTTTCTATCTTCTTTTAGGGTTTCATCTTGTTTAGATCATCTTGATCTTAGTTTATCGGTTGTTAGGGTTTCTAGTGTGAGTGTTGTTTAGACCGATATAATCCACCTAGTAGAGGCTATCTTTTTTTGTTTGTAATCTGTTTGGTGAGCATCCATGTTGGGGACTTACCTACTTGTGTATATTGTTATAATAAAAGTAATATCACTAAAGGGAGGTTGGTTGAGTGATTAAATAGATCTTTGTTGGTTTTGATATCCTTTTTATAACTAACTAGATGGCATTATGTTTCTATTTTTTACTTTGTAAAGATTTTTTTAGTTCTTTTTATGTGATTTTAGCTTGATGCTTCCGTTGTTATCAGGGTCGTCTCGTTGTATTTTGTGGCCCTAGGCAATAACAACAAATAGGTCATTTTACGCTCGTTAAATAAAGAGAAGTTTCTTGTAAAATTGAATTATATAACTCATACATATTTAATATTATACGTATTTATATACAAAACTAATAAAATGTGGCCTTTTAAAGTGGAGGCTTTGTGCAACTGCACCTGTTGCACACCACTCTGATTCTTATACTATTTTACGACTAAAAAGGTTTATAAAAAACATTTGTATACACGCAAATGCATCAAGGTATAAATACACGTGTTTTTGATATAAGAGTTTAACCACATGCATGAAGCTTTTAACTTCGTTCAAGTATGATTTATTTTTGTTCGCACACGAGATTTATAACTAGTAATCGTGGAATAAAAAAAGAAACACACCCATTCACAAAAAGAAACACAAGAAATTCGAATCCGTGTCATAGCACTAATTTCTCACATCCAATCGACCAATAGAAACAAAACACAAGGATTTTCGTTGTACTTTTTTTATGCTAAGGGCATCCGCTATGATAGGTTTATAAATTTATGAAAAGGTCTAAAACCTTTTTAACCATAGTGAAAAATAATTTCATGCTTATGTGGCATGAAGAGGTTCATAATCCTAAACCTCTTCATAATTAAATGCATATGATTAATATATGAAATTTATAAAATTTTGAAAGAATTCTACATAGTGAGCATACGTTCAAGGTTCATAAATTAATGCTATAATACAACTATAAACCTATTAAAAAGTTTACCATTGGAGATGCTCTAAATATATATAATGTGTATATAAATACCCTATTATTCCGTATGTATTCCATAAATACATGGGAAATTAGGATGGGTACATTGTATTACAGCTATTAATTAGACACCTAAATTAGGAAATATATAAATAATTACAATATCAAATCACTGACAGTTTAACACATAATGCATCATATAATTTCCCACTTTCAAAAACCATATGGTCTTAAACAAGCTCATAGACAGTGGAAGTAAACTTTCTTAGACTTTGCTTGATGCTAGTTTTGTTCAATCAAAAAATGATCATTCTTTATATATCAAAACTGATGGCAAAATTAAGTTGTTTATGTAGATAATCTTGTTTTAACTAGAAATTCTGATATTGAAATTGAAAAATTCAAAAAGTTTTTGAATAATACATTTATGATTATATATCTCGGTGAACTTAAATACTTTTCTGGTATTGAAGTTCTTAAGATTGGTACTGGGTTATGTCTTAGCCAAAGAAAGTATTGCTTGGATTTGTTAAATGAGTATGGGCTTGTGGTATGTAGACTTGTTGTTGCTCATTTGCTTGAGAATATTATGTTGGCTCATAAAGAGTTTGTTGATGACAAGTATTTGGTTAATATCACTAACTATCAAAAGTTAGTTGGTAAACTGATTTACTTGACTTTAACTAAACCTGATATTTCTTATGTTGTGCATTGTTTGAGTCAACATATGCATGTTCCATTATAGTCACATTATAATATTGGTTTGAGAGTGCTTATGTATTTGAAACTTGCACTAGGAAGTGGTATTGCTTTTAATAAGAGTTCTTTTGGATATAGAGTTGGTGCTAGCTCTGATTCTGATTGGGCCAAGTGTCCACTGACCAAAAGATTTGTTTTTGGTTATTATGTGTTTGTAAATGGAAATTTGGTGACTTGGAAAAGCAAGAAGCAAGTTACCTTTTCCAAATCTTCAGCTAAAGCTAAATATAGGGCAATGTCAGCTGCTACTTGTGAGGTAATGTGGAATGTTAAGCTTCTAAGTTAGTTTGGAATAACTCAGTTGCTTTCTGTCACTTTGTGTTGTGACAATAAGTCCACTATGCAAATTTCTTCTAATCTAGTAATGCATGAGAAGACTAAACATTTTGATATTGATGTACATCTGGTTAGACAAAAAGTTACATCTAGACTTATTAGAATTGATAAGGTTGATTCTAAAAGCTAGATTGTTGATATTCTAAGTAAAGCCCTGGGCTCTTTTCAACGTGCTTTGGTGGTAAAGAAAGTGGGTATGATTAACCTATTTGGCTTACAAGTTTGATGGAGGGTGTCGAAAGTAACATCCTTTTGGAAAGCTTTTGTAAGTTGAAGGTTTAGTTTGTAAATATCTTTTGCTATTACCAAGTTTGGTTTCGTTTATGTTCTTTATGTTAGTGCATGGACTAAAGTGTAAATGTTGAGTCTATAAGTTGGAGATTAGCTGTGGATTATTCATTCATCCATATCAATCACACACACACACACAATTACGATCGTTTTCTATCTTCTTTTAGGGTTTCATCTTGTTTAGATCATCTTGATCTTAGATTATCGGTTGTTAGGGTTTATAGTGTGAGTGTTGTTTAGACCGATATAATCCACCTAGTAGAGGCTATCTTGTTTTTGTTTGTAATCTGTTTGGTGAGCATCCATGTTGGGGACTTACCTACTTGTGTATATTGTTATAATAAATGTAATATCACTAAAGGGAGGTTGGTTGAGTGATTAAATAGATCTTTTTTGGTTTTGATATCATTTTTATAACTAATTAGATGGCATTATGTTTCTATCTTTTACTTTGTAAAGATTTTTTTAGTTCCTTTTATGTGATTTTAGGTTCATGCTTCCGTTGTTATCAGGGTCGTCTCGTTGTATTTTGGGGCCCTAGGCAATAACAACAAATAGTTCATTTTACGCGCGTTAAATAAAGAGAAGTTGCTTGTAAAATTGAATTATATAACTCATACATATTTAATATTATACGTATTTATATATAAAACTAATAAAAATGTGTCCTTTTAAAGTGGAGGCTTTATGCAACTGCACCTGTTGTACACTACTCTGATTCTTATACTATTTTACGACTAAAAAGGTTTATAATAAACATTTGTATGCACGCAAATACATCAAGGTATAAATAAACGTGTTTTTGTTACAAGAGTTTAACCACATGCATGAAGCTTTTAACTTTGTTTAAGTATGATTTATCTTTGTTCGCACACAAGATTTATAACTAGTAATCGTGAAAAAAAAACACACCATTCACAAAAAGAAACACAAGAAATTCGAATCCGTGTCATAGCACTAATTTCTCACATCCAACCGACCAATAGAAACAAAACACAAGGATTGTCGTTGTATGTTTTTTATGCTAAGGGCATCCACTATGATAGGTTTATAAATTTATGAAGAGGTCTAAAACCTTGTTAACCATAGTGAAAAATAATTTCATGCTTATATCGCATGAAGAGGTTCATAATCCTAAACCTTTTCATAATTAAATGCATATGATTAATATATGAAGTTTATAAAATTTTGAAAGAATCCCTACTACATATAAAGGGTTTACGACTTTTTTTTCAGTACATTTATTTAGGGAAACATAGGAAACATAAATGGAAAGTATATGAATGTTTTTCTATACTTCCTTGTTTATCTTTTGACTTTTTAATACGCCTAATACCCCTTAACCACATTCCACATTCTAGACATAAAATCCTTATTATCTCTAAACCCTAATACACAAAGCCGCCACCAAATATTTTCACCACCACATCCTGCCGAATCCACTATCACATCTGCCGAATCTGCCACCATCTTTTGATGGTTTAGGTGGTAGGTAGTTTTAGTTTGTGGTATTGGTTGATTGGTGGTATTGATTGTTGGTTTAGGTGGTTATGTGGTTTAGAGTGGTGGAACCATGTACATCCTCCTCCATGTCTTCATTCCATCTTTATCCACCAAATCATTATTTACACACATACAATGATTCTTAATCTTAGGTTGCTTAATTTCACAGAATCAATGGATTTAGCTTTGCGGAATGTGTTTTTCTGGGTGGTTTGGTGAAAATATTTCTTCACCAGGTTCGTTTATTTTTTTAAGCAATGTATTTTTGTCTATATTTTAATTATGATATATGTTAATTGGTTTGCAGATTTATTTAATTTCTCCTTTTTTTTGTAATGTGCGCCACAATACGGTCGGTAAAGAGACAGTAAGGAGGGCGACAGTAAGGAGGGCAGCGGTGAAAGACGAACAACTAAGGGGAAACGATGGAGTCTTTTATAATAAAATCAGGTTAAATATTCCCTCTTTTTATATAAAGATTAAAGACTGTTATATATCAATATTTGTTGAAAATACATGCTTTTACAATGGGGTGTCTAGATTAGCGTATATTATGAGGTTTTGTGCATCTGAAAAGGTTTATTGTTGTGGTAATTGTTAGAAATACGTTTTAACGTATATTAGAAGTATCGGTCACTCCACAATATGATTTATGTTGTAATAGCTCGTAGTTAGCAATTAGTTAAATGTTACTTATTAAGTTAAGTAAGAACCGGTCCATGGGCTTGTCATGGACCGGCCCAAGCCCAATGTTAGGCTTGGAGTATAAATACCCCTTTCCACCATGGAAAGGGGTTGGTTGTTGTTCTCATTTCACTTTCATATTAATAAAATCATACACATTTTCTCTCACTTTCTCTCTCTAGTTTCTCTCACTAGAAAACATCAACCCACTTCATAGATTCATAGGTTATCAATATTCTACATTTGGTATCAAGAGCTATGGGGTGATTTAAGGTAAGGATTGTGTTGCTTTTTTAGTTTTTGAATCTATTAGTGATCTTTAGAAAAAATCAATCTTGAATCTTGTTGTTTTTGGTGTTTTTGTTATTGGGATTGATTGATAAGGATTGGGTTTAGCTTATTTTGGTAAAAATCATAAAACTTTTTGTGGTTTTGGATCAAAAATCGGATTTAAAGCTGTTTTTTAAGTCTCGGAAACATATTTCCAGAACATTCCGAATAGGGATTCCGAATAGGAAGTTTTTCAGAATAGAAGGTTTATTCCGAATAGGGATTCCGAATAGGAGCAATATTCAGAATAGCAGAATTTTCCGCATCGACTTTCCGGATAGAAGGGTTTTTCCGAATAGCAGCAATTTTTCCGAATAGCAGAACTTTTCCGAATAGCAATTCTTTCCGAATAGCCAATATTTTCCGAATAGCCAAAAACTTTCCGAATAGCCAATATTTTTCCGAATAGCCAATATTTTTCCGAATAGCCAAAATTTTTCCGAATAGGAGAAATATTCCGAATAGCTTTCCGAATTGCCCATCATTCCGAATAGCAGGTTTTTCCGAATAAGCCAAATAGCCAGATATTCCGAATTGAAGAAATATTCCGCATAAGGGTTTTTCCGCATAAGGTTTATTCAGCATAGGGGTTATTCCGAATAAGGCATTTTCAGAATAGGGTTATTCCGCATAGGGTTATTCAGCATAAGGGTTTTCAGCATAGGATTATTCCGAATAGGTATTATTCCGAATAGGGTTTATTCTGAGTTTGGGTTATTCCGTATAAGCAAGTTCAAGGGGTATTTGAGTTTTTTCGACGATCTTTAGTGGATTTAATCTTGATTACAACCAACACAACACAAATTCTCAACCTTTCTTCACTGCTCGATCAACCGATAATCTTTGAGTCTTTTAAGTGATCACAATGAATCCAAGTTCATTAATGCCTCAGATGACATCTCTTACGGATATCTCGATCATAACGGGGACTGATAGTCGTCCACCGATGCTTATTAAAGAGGTGTTTGAGGCATGGCAGGGCCGTATGATGCAATACTTGAAGGGCAAACCAACATACGGAAGGCTTATGGTCAAATCGATTTTGAATGGTCCACTCGACTATGGTACCATTGTGGCAAATAACGTGTCTCGACCAAGAGAATATGAAGAACTCACACCGGCACAACAACTCATTGCTGATGCTGATGAAAAGGCTCTACAGACACTTCTCCAAGCTCTTCCGCATGATATTTATCGTATGGTTAGTCAATATACGGTTGCCAAAGATTTATGGGAACGTCTTAAGGTGTTGCTACAAGGTACGTCCCTCACCAAACAGGAAAGGGAGTGTCAGCTGTATGATCTGTTTGATAGATTCACGTACAGCCCAGGGGAAACGCTACACGACTATTACTTCAGATTCACCACTCTAATGAATGATCTGAACGTATACAATCTCGTGATTGCTCCATTCCAGGTTAACACCAAGTTCTTGAATACTTTACCTCAAGCTGAATGGGGTGAGTATATTACCGATGTGAAGTTAACCCGGGATTTACATAAGTGCAACTTAGATCAAATCTATGCTTTTCTTCAGCAGCATGAAAAACATGTGATTATGCACCGTTCTCCTCGCGGTATGTACCCAGATTCCTTAGCTTTGATGGCGAATCAACCAAGCTTGTCACACAACAACACACCTTATATCTTGGGACATCAAGCCTATCATCCATCACCTTACATGACACCAACCTTCCCCCAATACTCGATTCTACCGCAACCACCCACCTCACATCAGCAACAATATCGGTTCAATGCACCTTCACCACAGTATGCTTCACAACTTCATCCAGCAAATGTTGCACCTTATGCTTAGCCTTCATATTCTTCTTATCAAGAGAATGCAGCATATCCAACAAGCTACCCTGATCAAATGAGTATTCCTTCTAGTGATTATGCAGCTCATCCAGATCAAGCAATGTATTGTGATGATGAGGAAGTCCCCGTTCCTGTATTCCAACAAGGAGCTGACCCAGTTGAAGTGCTAACTACTATGTCTGCTTATCTCACAAGAACTTTAAGCAAACGAGGATACAGAGGATCAGCTCCTACCAACAATCAGTTGAGGAATTCATCCAATTCTCGTCAACAAGCTACTATTAAGAATGGCAGGGTCATGGTTCAGCCTATTCAACCATATCAGGGGAGACCTACCACATCAACCACCAATGCTCGCACGGTAAATCAGGCACCAATGGCCAATCCTACTCCACGGGCTAATTCCACGGGCAAGTTGAGAATGATTACATGTTACAACTGCAAGGAAGAGGGTCACATGTCCAGGGATTGTAAGAAACCCAAGAGGAGAAGGGATGGACAATGGTTTGCAGAGAAGATCTATCTGGTTAATGCTCAGGCACAAGGAAGGGAACTTGATGAAGAGGAGCTTGCATTTCTTGCTGATCTAGGGATTGCTGAACAAGACATTGTCACTACGCAGAATGCAGCTTACCAAGCCGATGATCTTGATGCGTATGACTCAGACTGTGATGACTTTCAATCTACAAAGGCTGCTCTCATGGCAACTATCTCCAGCTTAGGGCCAGAAAAGAGATCTGAGGTACTTATTAATACCACCGATAATACCACTGATGCTAGTATTCAACCACATCAAGTTGTGCAAGAGAGTGCTGATTCGAATGAATCTTCGGTGGTGAGTCTTTCAAATGAGGAGACAAACAATGATAGCAATATCAATGTGAGTCCCCAGACTTTGAGTGAATCACAACCGGGACCCATTTCGCAAACGCCTACTCCTGCTCAACAAGATTTGGTCATGGTTCCTGCTACATTACTTAGCCAAATGAATGCTGCACTCTTAGAAACCTTAGCTAAGAATAAGAATTTGTCTGATGAGCTTACCTTAAGCAACGAGAAAGTTCAAACCTTGGAATTAGTGCCCTCGTCTAGTGTTCTAACTAATCTCGAATATGATCATTTTAGAAACAAATAAATGGGTCACTTGCAAGAAATTGAAAACTTAAGAGCAAATTTGTCTAATGAACTTAAAGAAAAGGAGTTAGTGGTCACTAATTTTCAAAAACTTCAAACAGATTTTGAATCACTCGAGTTTAAGAAGAATGAAATGGAGATTAATGCTACTAATAAGATTAGAAGTCTAGATTATTTGCTTTTAAGACAATACGTTGCTTCTCAACTAGTTCACTTATTTGATGCTTCATTTAGAGAATTTAACTTATCACGTCTAAAAGGCCTTCCCCCTAATCCACGGTATGCAAAACAAGCTTTAAGACATAGTCCTAGACTTTATAATGCAACTCAATTAGGATTAGCTTTAGACCCGATTGTTTTTCCCAATGATCAAACAAGTAAGGATCTAGTTGATGAGGATCGGTCATACAATTCTGCAAAATATCCCGAGTGTGATTATTTTAAATTGAATAAGGAGCTTGCAAAAACGGATTTTAGAATTCGCTTCCATATGGACAAAGATCTCATAACAGCACCAACCTACATATTAGATGAAGAAAACCCTAGTACTTTTCCTACACTTGTCAATATGGAAGGTCCTAAGGAAATTCCAAAGGATCTCCCACCTGTTAGCACTGTATGGTTAAACTTGCAAGAGATTAATCAATACTTTACTAATTTTGACAAGGTCATTTTGGAACGTACGACTTCAAATAGCCTAAACGCCGGAGAATGGGCTTTCGAACATATGAACGAGGTGTTTAGAAATGAGATCAATCCGTTTGTCAAAAGTCTAAAAGGCATTTTTGCATCTCTTAAGGAAAATCTTGTGTTTGAAATTGGTGAAGTTCAAAAAGTGTTTTATGAAATGGACACCGCTTACGAACTACAACTAATTGAAAAAGAAAAGATTTTAACTGAATATGACCGATTCTTGTCTGCAGTAATCTCGTGTGATGTGCTTACTACTGTAAATGTTAATTATTCGAATGAGCTTACATCCACTATGATTAATTGTGATGCTATGAATATTTGTAATGATATTTGTGATGATGTTTGTGATCTTTCTGTAAATGTTGCTGATACTGTAAATGAGGTAGATAATCATTCTTGTCACGAATCTAACGCTGAGTTTTTAAAGCTACAAGATTCTTACAATTTACTTTCAAAACGCTTTAATCAACTAGAACAACATTGTATATCTTTAGAATTAAAACAACAAACTCAAAATGAGAATCTTTTGATATCAAATGTTTGTGAAAACGGTGTTGAGACGAGTGACAAGATGATTGCAATTGTTAAGACATTAGAGGAAGAGATAATGAGATTGAAGAGAGATGTGTCATCAAATGAAACACTCAAAATGGAACTAGAGGCTGCAGAGTCCAAAAACCAGGTCTTAGAAATTAGACTTTCGTCTGTTCTAGGGGAGATGGATCGGACAAGACAGGGACTATCCGCTCTTTATGGTTCACTAGAAGAACGCTTCGCTTTTAATGCGGCACAGCAACAATATTATGTTGAACAACTGAACCAAAAGTGCGAGGAAATCTCTGATTTGAACATCCTACTCATTGACAAAAATATGGTTTTGGCCGAGTTAAAGGAGACACTTCTTCTCACCCGACAAGAAGTTGTTGATAACTTAGCTACCGACTCTGCACCGTCCACTAGTGCTCCAACAACCAAGTCAGTAGTGCTTTATAAGAACCCGCTTCATAAGAGAAACCCAGTTACCTATGATGATTATATGAGGAATGCCATTAAGCATGTCGATCTTCTTAGGGATATTTTAGACGATCTTTATGCCTTAGATCCCTCAAGTAGCGACTATTATTCGGCTCATGAATATATTAAGTGAGTTCAATATTGCTTGGCATATTTGCAATACATAGGTACACCAGGTTCTGCACTACTTAATAATAGGCCCATTGCTGTAACTCCATTTAATAAGACTCCAGGAGCAAAACCGTCATTGGCACAATCAAGTAAGGCACTTTTAAAATCTGTTGCTAATATTCCCACTTTGCCTTCTACAGGATTAAAAGAGACTACTAAGGCTAAAGGATCGCCACTCAAGAAAGATAAGATCAAGCCCTCCACTAGTAGTGCCACAAAGAAGAAAGTAGAAGTTCACAATAGGAATGCTAGTTCAGTTTTAAATAAAAAGAATCATGTTAAAACTAAAAGCTCTGCGCCTGTGCAGCAGCCTAAACCATTCGTGAATTCTGATTTGAATTGTTGGAATTGTAATGAATGTATGTTTTCCCAGCGTCATGATTTGTGTCTGATTGATCACGTGAATGAAATGAATGCTATTAAGAATGGTCTTGAATGGAAGCCAACGGGTAGAACTCGTGCCCAAGTTGGCTGGCAATGGCGTCCCACTGGTAGGACCTTTACATTAGATGGAAAAATGTGCCCTTTAACTAGGAATGCATCCATTGAGGTTAGGTCTGAGCGTCCTTTAGTTAGGAACACTCGCACTCAAGTATGGAAACAGCGCCCTTTAATTAGGTCAGCCCCCACTATAGTGCCTATCAGTGAAGAAATACCTCAGGATTTAAGCCAACTAGAATCTACACCACCAATTAGGAAGAAGAAGGCTAGGAAATCTAAGAAACTAGAGTTAGCAAATCTAAGATTATTAAATCTGTACCTGCTAATAACAAGGAACACTCAGATTCCGATACCTCTACATTGTCTTTGTGTGGTGATATTTTCAGGTGGTCCAAATCATCCTGTGGTATTTGGACTCCGGTTGTTCAAAACATATGACCGGAAATCGCTCGATGCTCCGAAATTTCGTCAGCAAGTTTCTTGGTACGGTTAAATTCGGGAATGATCATATAGTAAAGATTATGGGGTATGGTGAATATCAGATTGGAAACGTGACGATTTCTAGGGTATACTATGTAGAAGGTCTTGGTCATAACTTATTCTCAGTAGGACAGTTTTGTGATTCCAACCTTGAGGTTGCTTTTCGACAACACACTTGTTTCATCCGCAACTTGGAAGGAAAGGATTTGTTGAAGGGATCTCGTGGTGCAAATCTTTATACGTTGTCTCTACAAGACATGATGGCCGCCTCTCCAGTATGTCTTCTCTCTAAAGCATCTAAGACCAAGTCATGGTTATGGCATCGCAGATTATCTCATCTTAACTTTGATGCTATTAATCATCTGGCTAAAAACGAATTAGTTCGTGGTCTTCCAAAGCTTAAATTTCACAAGGATCATTTATGTTCCGCGTGTTCAAGGGGGAAAAGCACCAAGAAATCTTACAAACCCAAAGTTGAAGACACCAATCAAGAAAAACTTCATCTTTTGCATATGGATCTTTGTGGACCAATGAGAACTGAAAGTGTGAGCGGTAAGAAATTCATTCTCGTCATTGTGGATGATTTCTCCAGGTTTACATGGGTTAGATTTCTACGTACAAAGGATGAAGCACCGAAGGCTATATCTACTGCATGTTTCACCCAAAACCGTTCTATCATTCGGAAACTCCATGAAAAAACACCTTATGAGCTTCTACATGACCGTAAACCCGATGTTTCATTTTTTCATGTGTTTGGTGCTCTTTGTTATCCAAACATCAATAGTGAGAACTTGGGTAAGCTTCAATCGAAAGCCGATATAGGTATTTTCATTGGTTACTCACCGTCCAAGAGAGCATACCGAATCTATAACCGTCGTCTTGGCAAGATTGTAGAAACTATGGACGCAGATTTCGACGAGCTGACAGCGATGGCTTCTGAGCAACACAGCTCTGAACCCGCGCTTCATGAGATGGGAACCGGTGCTATTAGTTCCGGATTAGTTCCCAATAATCCTACTTCTACATCATTTTTACCACCAACAAGGCCCGAGTGGGATAAACTGTTTCAACCATTGTTTGATGAATTCTTCGATCCCCCGACTGATGAAGTTTCAGCACCTGTAGTAATTGCTCCAATACCTGAAGTGGTTGCTCAAGCTAATGAACCTTTATCTAATGCATCTACAATTCACATTGAACCGGATGCACCTTCACCAAGTGATTCTCAAACTACACCTGAATCATCACCCCTACTTGTGCCTAATGATGTGGAAGAGGATTCTACTGATCACGACTTGGAATATGCTCACTTGCAAGAGCTTCCTTTCTTTGGTGTAGCGATCCCTGAAAACCCTTCAGCCGCGTCTACCTCAGAAGAAGCTCCTTCTATTGTTCACTCCAGACCACCTAGGATTGAAAACCATAGCACTAAATGGACAAAAGATCACCCAATTAGGAATGTTATTGGAGATCTAGATCGACCAGTCTCTACACGCCATCAATTACAAGAGAATGCACTCTATTGTTACTTTGATGCATTTCTCTCTGAAGTTGAACCCAAAAATTGGCAGCAGGCTATGACCCAATCATCTTGGATTGAAGCTATGCAGGAGGAACTAAACGAATTCCAACGACTTGAAGTATGGGAATTGGTTCCTCTCCCTGACAAGGTTAACATCCTTACCTTGTTATGGGTTTATAAGGTTAAACTTGATGAGATGGGTGCGGTATTGAAGAATAAGGCTAGATTGGTCGCTAGAGGATATAAACAAGCCTTGGGTATAGACTTTGAGGAATCTTTTGCTCCTGTGGCTAGATTGGAGGCGATTAGACTATTCCTTGCGTTTGCTGCTCATATGAACATGATCGTCTATCAAATGGATGTGAAGACGGCATTTTTGAACGGTGAACTAAGGGAAGAAGTTTATGTTAGTCAGCCGGATGGGTTCGTCAGTACGGAGTTTCCTAATCATGTGTACAAGCTTAAGAAGGCTCTCTATGGGTTGAAACAAGCTCCACGCGCGTGGTATGATCTCCTGTCAACATATCTCATTTCGGAAGGCTTCTCCAAAGGCAAAGTGGACCCCACTCTATTCACTCTCAAAGAAGGCAACGACATGATTCTGGTACAAATTTATGTTGATGATATAATTTTTGCTGCCACTAACATAGAATTGTCAAACCGATTTGAGAAGATAATGTCCACACGCTTTCAGATGTCGATGATGGGAAAAATTTCATTTTTCTTAGGATTACAGATTTCTCAAAATCCCAGAGGCATCTTTATTAATCAATCCAAATATGCTCTAGAATCTCTTAAGAAATATAACTTTGAGAATTGTGACCCCGTGGACACTCCAATGGTGGAGAAATCCAAGTTAGATGAAGATAGGAATGGGACTATTGTCGATCCAAAACTTTACCGTGGGATGATCGGCACCCTTCTATATCTGACTGCTAGCAGGCCTGATTTGCAATTTGCTGTATGCATGTGTGCCTGGTATCAGGCTCGGCCTACCGAAAAGCACCTACATGTTGTGAAAAGGATCTTTCGGTATCTAAAAGGAACACTTCATCGTGGTCTATGGTATCCGAAAGATTCCTCGATTGCTTTAATATCATACGCAGATGCCGATCATGCAGGATGTCAAGACACGAGGCGTAGCACTTCTGGATCTGTGCAACTCCTTGGAGATAGATTGATCAGTTGGTCTTCAAAAAGGCAGAAAAGCGCTGCAATATCAAGCACGGAGGCTGAATACATCGCAATGTCCGGTTGTTGTGCTCAAGTCCTTTGGATGAGATCACAATTAACTGACTACGGTTTGGGTTTCAACAAAATCCCGATGTATTGTGACAACAAGAGCGCCATTGCCCTTTGCTGCAACTATGTTCAACACTCCCGGGCCAAGCACATAGACATTCGCTACCATTTCATTAAGGAGCAGGTGGAGAACGGAGTGATCGAGCTGTATTTTGTCACTACTGAGTACCAGCTGGCGGATATGTTCACCAAAGCCTTAGATCGAGGACGAATCGAGTTTTTGATCGATAAGCTTGGCATGAAATCATTCACTCCAGCTACTCTCAAAGAGTTGGCAGAAGAATCAGCTGAATAGTCACTATTCAGAGTATCCTTTGTTCGTGATCATGTATATTATAGTAAATATATAAACCACAAAAGAAAAATACAAAAATATAAAACCAAGAAAAACCATAAAAAATATAAAACCTAGAAAAACCATAAAAATTATAAAATCAAGAAAACCAAAAATATTTTTCGTTTTAAAAACGGGCATGTCTTTTAGTACGGTAATATTTACGGCCTTAGAAATGTCGATCAATATTGACACGGTGCCATAAATAGAGTCCGTATAAAAGTTCTACATTTTTAAAACATGCCCATAATGGCTTGTAGTTATTTCTGACTGCAACCCGGTTTTCATATTAAAGTCACGTATTTCTTTGGAAAACGTTGGCTCAGAACGGGAATTAATTTTCTCGGGCGTGATTTACAAGCCAAATCATGCAAAGGGATCAAGTTTACTTTACAACTTGGTCTAACACAAATTATTGTACGTCTCAGTGCATTAATTTGTTAAAATAAGAGAAATCTTATTGACACCACGAATCAAACTTTTTCAAGATATCAATTGGGAAATGTGTTTCATCATCATGTGCCCCGTTAAACAATGACTACAGCTCTTTAAATAGAAAACGGGTCATCGTTTAAGGGGGAGAAAAAGTTACATCATCTTTCACATCAAAAGGATCTTCAAAAATTTTCAAGGAAACTCAAAAAGCTTAATGGTTAATGGTTGGATTGCTTTGGCATTTGTCTTGTTGTTGCTTATAAGTCTGTCATGGAGTGTTTTGTGCTTGTGTTAAGATAAGTTAATCACTAAGGCTCGGGTAGTTAACATAAGATAGGGTCAAAATGGCAAGTATTAAAACTTGGTAAACAAAAGAATGTTGATTGAAGCAAAAAGAAAAATTGAGGGGGTGAAGTTGACAACATGTCTAACTTGTGAAAGATTTGACCTAGTCAAAATCACACACCTCGTCTCCTCTCTACTTTCACTGTTCCCCTTTATTTTACTTTGCCGCCATTAACATCCTAGCACACAAACACACTAAAATCAATCAGAACATCTCACAATCATTCAGCTTCTAAATCAAGATCTTCACAAAGGTATTAAAACGGCTTAATCATTCATTCAATTCAAGTTAAATAACTCTTTTTAATTGAAAACAATCGAATTCAGTTTCTGCTTCAATTAGGGTTAAGTAAATTGGGGGTTTTGCCTGGGTTGTATTCGGAATAGAATAAATTGCACTGCTTTGGCCTTTAGATCACTTGAATCAAACGGATTTCGTGCTTAAATTAGAAAATATTTAAGTGTTGAAAAACATTCCGAATAGGAGATCTTTCCGCATAGGAGAAGTTTTTCTGAATAGAATGATCTTTCCGCATAGGCCAAACTTTCCGAATAGAATGAATATTCCGCATAGAGAAACTTTTTCCGAATAGACTGAATATTCCGCATAGGCCAAGTCTTTCCGAATAGGATTTTTATTCCGCATAGACAGTTCTTTCTGAATAAAGAATTTATTCCGCATAGACTGTTCTTTCCGAATAAAGAATTTTATTCCGCATAGGCCCAATGTTCCGAATAGACATTTTATTCAGAATAGGGATTTTATTCCGCATAGGATAAATGTTCCGAATAGCCTATTTATTCACAATAGGGATGTTATTCCGCATAGGCTATATGTTCCGAATAGACCTATCATTCCGCATAGGATGTTATTCCGCATAGGCTATGTGTTCCGAATAGGCCTTATGTTCCGCATAGGATTTATATTCAGCATAGACCTATTATTCCGAATTGAATCATTATTCCATATAGAAGATGTTTGAATGATTTCAAAGCTTAAGGGATTATGTCATATGTACAATGCTTAGGTTTAAAGTCATAATGATATTCATACTTGTATGTATCAACCTTTGTGTTTTATCTTAAGCAGAGACGATGACTAACCCTACCGTACAACAAATACAAGACAACAGAGCCGCCGCCATTTCTGAAGCCAAGACTCTAAAGTTTATTCCAAACAACTTCCGTTTGAAGGAGGTATCTCATTCGACCCATAATGGATTTAAGGTAGGTACAGCCATACTTGATAAATCTCATCTCAAGCATGCGCTAAGGAGAAGTGCTTCAGTGCCCTATGACTACCTTTACGAGTTCTGGGCTACCAAAGAGAGGACATCGAACAAAATCACTTTTTCCTTGGACAACAAGCAGCAGACGCTTACTGTGTCAGACTTCAGGAAGATCTTTGGATTTCGACAGACACTCAAAGGTCTATCATACTCAGCCAACCCGACTAAGGACCAGATCATGGAGATGTTCACTGCCATTGGATGTCTTGACATACGAACCCCGTCTGAGTTTACTACTGCCAAAGTTGGTCAACCATGGAAAGCTATTTTTGGGATTCTAAGCCGATGTTTAACACCCAAAACAACTGGGTTTGATGCTGTTCGTCCACCGATCATCAAGATGTTTTATGGTGTGTTTAAAGGAATGGGTATTGACTATGCATCACTGTTGTGGGAGGAGTTTACTTTTCAACTCTTCACAAACACGAAGGGTAAGGTTAAAAGTTACCAGTACCCTAGGTTTATTAAGTTGATCATACATTACTTTATGGAAAACGATGCATCCATTAACAAGCATGCAGGTAGTCGTCACCACACGATAGATGATGATGATTTGGTAGACTTAAGGCAGGAGACTCATTCGAATACGGTTATTCCTGGTCCCATTCCCAGTCATCTTCTGACCGATGAGATTATCGCATCTGCTGATTACAAGAACTTGCTAACAGAAATTGAGAATCAACGAGCAAGCATTCTAGCAGGTGAAGACTCTTCCACCACGGTTAAGAGCAAAGGTAAACGGAAGCAAACAGATTTACCTGAACCCAAAGCCAAAAAGAAGAAGACTGCAGTTAAGAAGGGAAAGGGTACGGCTGATGAGTTAGTTCTCCATGATGAAGAAGATATTGATGATCCTGCTCTTAACAAGGCTGAGAGAAAAGCTATGAAGATAGCTATGGAAAGGAGTAGGAAAGACACTGGAGGTAGTGGTTCGGGTTCACGGGTACATGTTGAAGAAGAGTACGTGGAACCAGATGATGTGTTTGAGTTTGGATCACCTGAAAAGTATTCTACTTCAAAGGAGACATCCACCCCCCCCCCTGTTTCAGCTAGTATTGAAAAGGAGTCTACTCAACCCTTGGCAACTCAACTTCAACCAACTCAACCCTTACCAACCAGACCGGTTTCAACACTATTTCTTCCACCACCAATAAACCCCATCCTTAGTACCGCAGTTACAACCGAGCCTATTCCATCAACCCAGAGCAGCTCTGCAACGTCTGCAATGGCTGCATTAGTGATGGCCGAAATGTTGGATAAACATGTGGATACTCACAAGAGAGAAATGGATGAACTTCGCCAAGAGTTACGTAGACGAGCTCAAAGTGAAGAAGCATCTAAGAAAGCTCAAGAAGAGTTGATTGCCAAGTTCGCTGCAGACATGGAATTTACACGTAAAGCTCATGCAGAAGAACTTGCTCGGGTTAAAAAGGCTGAAGCTGATAGGCATCAAGCACGAATTACAAGACTTAAAGCTATTAAGGATGACCTTAAAGAGCAAAAAGCAGCTCTTGAAGCTTCTATTAAGCAGAGAGTGCAAGACTCCGTTGAATCCCTAATGCCGAAACTGCGTGATGAGTTGAAGACACTTGCTGCTGACAACTTGATGATCAAATCATCCAATCCTTCAGAAGCCGCCTACAAGATTGCTTATGACTTAACGGATTTTGAACTTAAGAAGATCCTCAAAGCTCGAATGAGGGAACTTGGATCGTTTGATAAATCGAGGATTCAACGGGCTCTCTTCAAATCCCTGAATGACGCTATCATGGAGGATGATAGGTTGTTCAAGACGTTTGGAAGTGTGGTACCCTACCACATTCTCCCTGAGGAAGAAAGGGAAGAGAGTGACGAAGAAGAGGGTACTGGTGGAGAAGAGGAAGAAGAAGAAGAAGAAGATAAGAATGATGATGATGATGAGAATGATGAGGATCAGAATGATGAGGATGATAATGATAAGGATGATGATAATGATGATGAGGATGATGATGACGATGATGATGATGGCGATGATGGTGGTGATGGTAATGAGGAGAGTGTTCGGGGGAGCAACGGGGATGATAATGAGGATGCTGATGGGGGTAAACAGCCTGAGAAAGGGGATAAGGCTGCCAGCTCAAAGAAACCTGTTAAGTCTGGCACCAAGTCCAAGAAAGATGCAACAGCAAAGGAGAAATCTACTTCCACGGAATCCAGACGATCGAAGTGGCGCCACGATGTGAATGCCACTACAGGGTCATCTATTCCTGGTACATTTATCCCTGCATCCATACCTGTTACAACTAACCCTGTTAGTTCTATTGTTGTTGTTCCTGTGATTGCAGAATCGGTAACCGAACCTGAAGCTGCACAACACTCACCCATTCATGACACTGCCGACATGCCTGAATCAGAACAAGCAGATGTTCACGTCTCCACTCCTCTACAACAAGACCCACAATCTACTGTTCCAAACACAAGGGACTGGGCAGACACGTTGGATATTGACGAGACTGCACCACCACAGGCTTGGATTACAGCAGCGGCGCTATATGATCCGATCACCGACGCTGACAAAGATGTCTTGTATCTTCGTATCCGCAGTCCGATTGACTTATGTGCATTTCTTGCTCATGAGTATAAGACTTCGGTTACTCCATCTTTGGTGAAGAAAGCACTGAAGGATAAGAGACTACGCGCCAAAACCCGGTTGACCCAAATGGAGTTCGAGTATTATGCCGATGAGATCCTGAAGGCTCTGAATACCGTTCAATGGCCAGGACTTCATGAATCAGAAAGAGCTCCACCTCCAATGGATCCTTCTCAAGATAATCAGATTGCTCTTGACTTCTTCGTCACCAATGATCTTGTGTATCTTCTGAAGGGGTCATCAAAGTACGCAACCTCCCTGACCTTGCTGAAAGCTGCCAACTGGGGGACAATACCCTTTATCGAGGAAAAGGTAAACCGACTCTGGGTCCCAAAGATAAATCGTAATTATGATATGTATGCTGTCATAGGTGCATCTCATTGGGACGAACGAGTCCGAAGGGCGTACAGGGGTTGCTGCCTAGTCAATTCTGGAAGCAACGTTAGATCCGACATCCGCATCTCCAGCATCTTAGGGATGAAAACTGAAGCCAAGAATGGCTATTATCATGTGACGGAGATTCGTTTGAAAAGGGAGGATGACAGGGAATACAAAATCCAGCAGGGAGATTTTTCCATCATTCGCCTTGAGGATATCGAAGATATGCTGCTTCTGATGACCCGAGATCAACTCACACATATTCCTCGTGAAGACCTCATTGCTTTGAATACAGCACTTCGTATGTTCACACGAAGCGTTGTCATCAAGACACGAGTTGAAGATCTTCAGTTGGGAGTCGAAAGCTATCAAAGGAAGCTTAACCTAACCCGTCCAGTGAATCAAGTGCCACCTCAACATGTAGAAAGATGCCCCTATACCGGCAATTCTGTCCCGAATTACGGCATTTTCTACTTGAACAGTCGAGGTTTAATGAAGTTTATGAGGGTGGGTGAGCTCCATAAGTACAGTGATGGGACTCTTCTACAAGTCAGAGGAAAGTTGGAGCATCTGAACTCGGGTGGGACTTTGCCAGAAATGACGGAGGATTGGCATCCGGGTTACCGGCAGATGGCGAAGTATGTCATCAAGAAGATCGATCAGAAGCTCCGTGAACGTAGATTGATGAGGAGCTTGGAAAGATTCGTGGGTGGTAGACCATATTTAGTGCACCACAAGCTACTGCAACGATCCATCTAATGGGTCGTACATTTCAGGTCCACTTTATATTGGTTTTCAATTGTGAATATGTATATTTGTGAATATTGTGCATTAATGGCTTGATGTAGTGCTAAAGTATGACAATTTTTCAAGAATTTCTCACGAGATTCTAAATCTTTCAAAATATATCATACCAAAGCACTACAACTATCCCTTATTAAATTAAGGGGGAGCAATAACTTGTTCTATGGCCAAACATCGATTTCATTTTTACCCAAAGACCGGTTAATCCATTCAATATCCCAAATATTAATGGTTAACATTTTGGATAAGGGGAGAAAATGGGATTAAGGAGATTTAAATGATACTTGGCTAAAAGATGAAAAAGACTTAACGATAATCCAACTTAATATGTGTAAAGCACGTGTTAAGGGGGAGCGTTTTTGATGAACAAAACACCTAAGGTACAAAACTTTTGATTTTAATATCACAAGTACCTTATGTGATTTTCAATGATTTTTCATGGTGGCAATTCCTTCCCAAAACACGCTTAATTCACGACGAATGTGGTGACAAAAGGGTGGTAGGAATAGGTTTAGTCCAATGATTCATCAGAGCCGATGGAATCTTCCCAAGGACAATTCCCTAGATAGAATTAGAAGTCCTAGGAAAGATGGAGAAAGAATGTGAACGTAGCTGAATGCCGACCAAGTACTTAAGCTAGCACTGGAACAATCACAACAAGGTGCTAGTGATGACGTATTGGTAAGCATTGAAGGGGTTGAAGAATGAAAAAGAATTGTAAAGATAAAGGGTGTAAAGAAAGAAGCCCTCCTTACAACTTTAGGCAGAAACCGGGTCAATACATATGCTATTGAGGTCATTTTTGCTAATGATTCTCGGTATTGAAGAAAGACATCATGGACCCAGTGATGCAATGCACAACCCTTCCCAGCTAACTCAAATATCTCTCAAAAGGTATTTGTTTTAATCACACGGAGATCAACACGTTATCTATTGGTTTATTCACTCTGAATAGACTGGTATTGAAAAGGTGGCACTCCTCTCCAGCCATCGCTCACTAAATCAAAACGCACAATCGAGTCTAGAGCCAAGAGATCATCAAAAGTCTCATTAGGACACTTTCCATTTATTCCTTGCTTTCTCACACACTGTGAAAAGTAAGAGATTTTCATGAGTCCTACGCAGTATTACTGTAATATTGCCAGAACATCCAAGTAATACGCAAGTATTACAATGAAGATGGAAATCCTGCTTGAGCCAACATCAAACAAGCTCATGGTAGGTTACACGTGCGGTTCTTTTAGAACCAATCTTGTAAAAAACTGGAAGGTAACAGTGGTTTAATTCTTAATTGAACTTAAACTCGTTCCAGGCCTCTTCGCATTATCATATGATCTTGCCAGAACACTCAGAGTGACTCTTTATTGACCACAGTGACGAGTGGAAATCCTTCTAGTGTTAACATCAAACAGCACTTGGTAGATGACGTGCAAGATTCTTTATGAATTGAGCTCGTGACAACTGGAAAGCAACGATGGTGAAAATCTTAATTGAAATTCACTTGTTCCAGGTTTCATGAATTGACGGCTTCAAATCACAAGGATAATTTATCCAAGTGATTCACTCTTTATGTTCGCAGTCAGCTTTGGACGGTCGAATAAAGAGAACGGGTTTACCCGCGAAATCCTGTCAGGAAGTTACTTAATTGAAACTATCCGTCACGGGTACGATATCTAATATCGTCCAACGGTCTTCACCGACCGGAGGTAAAATGCTACCGAATTAGAATAAAATGTTCAAAGCCATTTTATTCGTGTCGTTGCTGTGTACCTGTTAAAGACGGTGGCGTTGCTGTGTACCTGTTGAAGACGGTGGTGTTGCTGTGTACCAGTGAAGACGGTGGTGTTGCGGTGTACCTGTAAAAGTCGTTCCCACATGCTTATGTCTTTTGCAACAAAGTTCAGCAATAATTCAAGAAAGTACAAGATGAAGTCTTCCGCTGTACCAAACTCTGAAGCTTTCGAGAATTCAACAAAAAGACGTAAGTGTGTGGAACATGAAGTCACGAGGAGGCAAAGTTTACAAGAAAGGCAAAGATCGCACGTGAAAGGCCAAAGAACAATGCTCTCAAGTCAAAGCCAAAAAGATCAAACCAACATATTCACAACAAAAGAAAGAAAAGAAGAAAAGACTACGAGCTAAAGAATGAAGACTTAGTATAGTATGCTAGGTTTAGAACTTTGTAACGTGGAGTGACCTCCCTTAGGGGGAGATTGTTAGAAATACGTTTTAACGTATATTAGAAGTATCGGTCACTCCACAATATGATTTATGTTGTAATAGCTCGTAGTTAGCAATTAGTTAAATGTTACTTATTAAGTTAAGTAAGAACCGGTCCATGGGCTTGTCATGGACCGGCCCAAGCCCAATGTTAGGCTTGGAGTATAAATACCCCTTTCCACCATGGAAAGGGGTTGGTTGTTGATAGGTGTGAAAACACCCATCCTTTTTACCACTTAATTACAATAATAACCTAGCCAAAACGTGTAATTTATGTCATTTATGTCGGAATTATGCGTGGTTTGTGTTTTTGTTGTAATTTAGGACGAAAAGGTGAAAAGTGGAGAAAACACGGCATTCACGAGCTTTTATCGAAGAAAAAGACGAAAGATGAAGTCGAAAGATCAAAAGTGTAAAAAGAACGGAAGTCCAAGACCAATTCTGAAGATTTATTGAAGAAAAAGTCAAAAGACGGAAGTTTACTAAAAAGCCGAAGAACTCGAGTCTTATTTATGAAGAAAATACAAGACGAGTTTGAAGAAATCCCAAGACAAAGTCCAAGTATTAAGAAGACTAACAAAAGATTAAAGAGATCAAGGACCTAAGTGCGCAATTAAGAGAAAGAAGAAAGAGGGAGGAAGCTTCCTAAGCTCCTCCCTAATCTCCCTATAAATACCAACCAACCTCATTTGTTGAGAGTTGTTGGTGGCTTGACAAACCACTCTTCCACCGTTTTCATTTTTGTCATTTCATTTTCTTGCACTTTATTTAAATGTTATGCACTTTTAATTATTTAATTTTCAAGTAAGTTTTCATCCTTTGTTCTTTAATCTTTAATCTTTACTTTTCTTGTCTTGATCTCTCATCTTCCTTTCTTGATTCTAATTTACTTTTGGTGCGATTTACATATGATCCGTGTTGTTCATTTATGTGTTCGTGCTTAAAAAGTTTATGTTTTAATTGTTTGATCCAAAAAGTTGTTTGATTTCGAGTTAGATAAGTTGATAAGTGCTTATTTGATTCGGTTTATTTTTGGTTCGGTTTAGTTTGGTGTTAAGCTTGTCAAAATAGCTTATTTCATTAGCTTATAACCGAATTCCATAAATCTAGGAAAGGGTATAAACCCCTTTCCGATTGATCTGTTTTCCGACCACGCTTCCCACCCTTTCCGATTGAACTCCAATCGGAAAAGGGTTTGTCCATTCCGATTGGACCTCTTGTCACTGATTCCGATTGTACCATTTATCCTATATTCCGATTGTGCATGCTTTCATACATTCCGATTTGGCAATCTTTTTATTATTCCGATTGTACCTTATTTCATGTTATTCCGATTACTAGCTTTATTAACTTTCCGATTGGAGTCTTCGTGTTATATTCCGATTGTGCACCTTTCAGAGTATTCCGATTGCATCATTTGTCAATATTCCGATCTGGCCTTTCTTGGTTATTCCGATCATGCTCATTCCGATTGGTACATTCCGATCGGATCCTTATGGATTCCGATCGGGTGTATTCCGATTGGAATTGTGTTTTGTTTTAGTATTCTGTTTAAGTGTCCATTGTTCTCGATGTATTTTTTTTGTCTATTTTGATTTCGCTTTGCATTTTTATTTAATTGTCAATTTTTTTTTTATTAAGTTTTAATTTACGTTGTTTAATTTCACGTCATTTACTTTTTACGTTTTTAATATGCACTGTTTACATTTCACTTAGTTGTAGTTTTAATTACTTGTCATTTATTTTTAAGTCTTGCACATTTATTTCTCCAAAACCAAAAATACTTGTTTCACCAAGAACAACTAATCTCACACAATTAACCGGAAATCAATTCGAAGAGATCGGTTCAACGAACTTTAATTAATATAAAAATCTCAATTTCAAATGGCGCCGCTGCCGGCTCTTTTCGTGAGGATCGAAAGTTTTTTGTGAGAGAAGCGTTGGCTTTTGGGATCCGTTCACTTGTGAACGTTATTTTTCTTGTCAAAAATTTTCAAAAAAAAAACCAAAAACATTTGAAAAATCATAAAAAGCATTTCTTTTTCAAAAGTTTTGCACCAAAAATATTCTTCTTGCTCATCTATCTTTCTTTATGGATTTTTATGTCCATTGCGTCGGTTGTGGGAGACGATTGTACGGGAACGACTCTTGTCAATGGTGTACATGTGAGCGGTGCGGAAACGATATCAAAGATACACAATTAATACCAGGATTTTGTCCTTTGTGCCACTCACTTAATTCGTCATTTTTGAACCCACCTACTCTTTCCCCGTGCATCTATTGTGGAAGCGATTCTCATTGGCATGTTTCGTGCCCGGTTCAATACCCGTATGATCACGGGCAAGAACCGGGGTACAATTATGACAATGAAAATAACTATCCACAAGACGCAGCCGACTTTTCTCCTTACCCTTCTTGCCAAACTTGTGGGAGTCCTCATGATTCTTCTTATTGTCAACCAATGAATTATTATGAGCAAAATCCGTGTCCTCAATTTTCTTCACCAATGGATTATTATGAACCAAATCCGGTTTATAATTCTTCTCAACCAATGAACTACTATGAGCCACAATCATGCTATAATTCAGGTTTTCAACATTTTGAACCCCCACAGCACATCATCGATCATCAACCCTCCTTCGAACAATTGCGCTCCCATGAACAATGGAACACTCTTGTCAAACTAAGTCAACAACTTCAAGAAGCTTGCAACAAGATCATCAAGAAACGTCAAGAGGATCATCGACAGGAGCAAATATCAAATATCGAGACTTATACTCCTCCTCCGTTGTATCCATACTATTATGATGATGACGAGGATGATGTCAATGATCTCCACCCATCTTCTGAGATTACTACTCCTATTCTTGATAACACCAATGCGTCTAAGGATAGTGATACTTCGAGTGAGATTCGTGATTTTGGTCTTGAAGAATTCTTTGATGAGGTTTGTGATATTCCGACTTTTGCTGAAGGTAAGGATGAGGTCGCTTTTAATGATGAATTCCAATTCGAGCCTGAGATTGCGGAAATTATCGAACGAGAGCTAGCTCTTTTACCTCCGCTTCCTCCTACAAGCGAGGTCGATTTTTCCAACATCGATGCCGAACTTGATGAGTTGGAGCGTCTTATTTTTCATAATAATGACGAACCAACTCACCTGACCAATCATCCTATTCTCGAGGAGTTACCTAATCAACACTCCTCCACTGAGAATTACGTTTACCACATTCGTGCGGATTTAACTTATCAACAATCCCCACAAATGAATGATGGTTTCGTACTTGATCGTGATCTTTTCGAGCGAGTTTCTGAAATCCTCAATGATGGGAACGACAAACCTTGGTTTGACGCACCTATCTATGATGAAGAAATCGAAGAGATTAACGTTCATGAGGTTGAGCGCTTTGACCCGGGGGGTGTCATTGATTATTTTATGCTTGATGACCTTACGGCTTTGCCGCTTGCTGCTGAGCATCCATTGTCTTTAGGGGATGACAATGTGATTCCTTTACCCACCCCACCTCCCGTGGATCATTACCTCACATACCTCTCGTATGTTGAGCGGACCTTTCCCCCATTTAAGACTTATTCCCCCGCCTCTCCTTTGTTGATGTCAACCGGAACCGAGGACAAGGTCTTTGATCCCGGTATCACATTCGAGGCTTCCCCATAGACCATTTAATTCGGGGACGAGTTAGGCTCGTGACTCGGTCAACAAAAACAAGCGCTTTTTGGGAGGCAACCCAATTATCTATCTTTACCTGTTTTCATCATAAGTGTAGGGGGGAGCCCCGTGGTGTTTCTTGTTCTCTTTCTTATCATGTGCAGGGATTAGAGCTTCAAAGACACACTCTTGATGACTTTTGACGAACCGTGATTCCGTGTTCCCTTCTTCCCGGTTCTATCCTAAGCTCTTTTCGATTCACTATTTTATATTTCTCAATATTAAAATAGGAATCTCTTTAGTTGTCCTTTCCTTAACAAGGTTTAAACAACGTGCACAATGTCCTAAGTGTAGAGGAGTTTACTCCCACATGCTTAAACATTGAGGACAATGTTTATATTAAGTGTAGGGGGGACTTCTATCGAAGTTAAGTGGTCTTTTCCTTGTATTTGTCCTCATTTTAACCGAAAAATTTGGTTTTTCGACATTTTTCAAAATTTTTAATCTATTTTGGCCTAGTTGTATAGTTGTTTTTACCTCTGTTTAGTTATTTTCTTTCCTTATTAGAATAAAATTTTAATAAAGTGGTTTTAATTTTCAAACGTTGTGAATCTTTTGACTCAACCCGAGTTTACTTATCTAAGTTACTCTAGCTAGTATCCTTAACATGTTTAAGTCAAGTTTTGCTAGGCTTTTATATAGGGAGCTATAAAATGCGAAAGTCTTAACTCTCACGGGTTAAGAACAAGAACTTTTCGCAAGTTCCTATAATTGATCCTAGAGAGTCTTTTATCAAGGGAACTTTAAAATGCAATTTCTAAACTTGAAAAAGTCTAAGAATTTGCAAGATCCTATAGGCGACTCGAAAACCCAAAACTTTGATTTAATAGGCTAAGCATCCACGAGTCTCATTACTTGAGATTTTAAACTGTGGAGAACGAGAGATGATAGAGTCAATTATAAGTTCGGTATTCTTTCGTGAATTTATGTGAGTTAATTATGAGCCTATTCTCCCTCCGCTTGTTAATAAATTAATCTGCTAATAAATAAGGTTTTACGATTTAAAAGGTTACTTAGCTTCTAGCCCCAGATCGTTTAAAAGTTGCTCGGTACGGATTAGAGTTCATAGCCAAGGCATAACTTATTGAAGCGGGATGCGAAGATTGGCGAGTCCGAAAAGGCCCTAACAAGGCATGAGGGCTACATTTTGTTGCTAAAGATCCAAAAGTGATGTGAAGAATCATTTATCGAAAATCTATATGAAGGATCAAGACACACGACGAAAAGCAAAAACTCCCCAAAAGTCATGGAGAAATGTATCCGAAAAGACCCTAACAAGGTATGAGGATGAATAGATCCAAGTCATAAAAGGAGGCGGATCGATGTATATCAAAGTCCAAAATAAAGATTGGAGAAAAATGAAGAAGTCGTGGTCCAAGTATGAATCTCTCAAAACTTCAAGTGAAGAAATTCCTATATGAAGAGAAGACCATTATTTCATGAACGTCTCTCAAGATTTGAAGTATGAAGTCGCTGCCAAATATCGGTCCGAGAAAGGTCTCAAATCGCGAAGCGAGTTATGCCAAGATATGAACTTTATGAGGTCCCGAGAAGCAGTTTTAAAAGATTTGGTCCTTTGGCTAACTATTGATTAAATCGTTCACTTTATTTTCAGACTAAATAACTATCGAAATAAGTCAAACAATGCATCCTCGTGATCATTCAAGACAATAATAAAATATAAGAGATACCCCTAGGAATAAGGGAGTCTAAGTGAGTAATTGGCCCACATGAGTTCGTGATAGTTTGCTAACTTATAATAACAATGATCTCGTTTTTAAGCTTGGTATGGGGAACGTGAAACTTGAGGATGATGATCATTCACGAAATTTTCAAGACCCAAGGTATGTTTTTGATTTCTCTACTTTGTATGTTTATAATTTTCTATTTCTTTAATAAAGGCCAACGTGGATTGATTATGATGGAAAATGTAATCTTGCTTTGTAACTAATGCATTGCATGAGGACATTGCAATGGTTAAGTGTAGGGGATTTGATAGGTGTGAAAACACCCATCCTTTTTACCACTTAATTACAATAATAACCTAGCCAAAACGTGTAATTTATGTCATTTATGTCGGAATTATGCGTGGTTTGTGTTTTTGTTGTAATTTAGGACGAAAAGGTGAAAAGTGGAGAAAACACGGCATTCACGAGCTTTTATCGAAGAAAAAGACGAAAGATGAAGTCGAAAGATCAAAAGTGTAAAAAGAACGGAAGTCCAAGACCAATTCTGAAGATTTATTGAAGAAAAAGTCAAAAGACGGAAGTTTACTAAAAAGCCGAAGAACTCGAGTCTTATTTATGAAGAAAATACAAGACGAGTTTGAAGAAATCCCAAGACAAAGTCCAAGTATTAAGAAGACTAACAAAAGATTAAAGAGATCAAGGACCTAAGTGCGCAATTAAGAGAAAGAAGAAAGAGGGAGGAAGCTTCCTAAGCTCCTCCCTAATCTCCCTATAAATACCAACCAACCTCATTTGTTGAGAGTTGTTGGTGGCTTGACAAACCACTCTTCCACCGTTTTCATTTTTGTCATTTCATTTTCTTGCACTTTAATTAAATGTTATGCACTTTTAATTATTTAATTTTCAAGTAAGTTTTCATCCTTTGTTCTTTAATCTTTAATCTTTACTTTTCTTGTCTTGATCTCTCATCTTCCTTTCTTGATTCTAATTTACTTTTGGTGCGATTTACATATGATCCGTGTTGTTCATTTATGTGTTCGTGCTTAAAAAGTTTATGTTTTAATTGTTTGATCCAAAAAGTTGTTTGATTTCGAGTTAGATAAGTTGATAAGTGCTTATTTGATTCGGTTTATTTTTGGTTCGGTTTAGTTTGGTGTTAAGCTTGTCAAAATAGCTTATTTCATTAGCTTATAACCGAATTCCATAAATCTAGGAAAGGGTATAAACCCCTTTCCGATTGATCTGTTTTCCGACCACGCTTCCCACCCTTTCCGATTGAACTCCAATCGGAAAAGGGTTTGTCCATTCTGATTGGACCTCTTGTCACTGATTCCGATTGTACCATTTATCCTATATTCCGATTGTGCATGCTTTCATACATTCCGATTTGGCAATCTTTTTATTATTCCGATTGTACCTTATTTCATGTTATTCCGATTACTAGCTTTATTAACTTTCCGATTGGAGTCTTCGTGTTATATTCCGATTGTGCACCTTTCAGAGTATTCCGATTGCATCATTTGTCAATATTCCGATCTGGCCTTTCTTGGTTATTCCGATCATGCTCATTCCGATTGGTACATTCCGATCGGATCCTTATGGATTCCGATCGGGTGTATTCCGATTGGAATTGTGTTTTGTTTTAGTATTCTGTTTAAGTGTCCATTGTTCTCGTTGTATTTTTTTTGTCTATTTTGATTTCGCTTTGCATTTTTATTTAATTGTCAATTTTTTTTTTATTAAGTTTTAATTTACGTTGTTTAATTTCACGTCATTTACTTTTTACGTTTTTAATATGCACCGTTTACATTTCACTTAGTTGTAGTTTTAATTACTTGTCATTTATTTTTAAGTCTTGCACATTTATTTCTCCAAAACCAAAAATACTTGTTTCACCAAGAACAACTAATCTCACACAATTAACCGGAAATCAATTCGAAGAGATCGGTTCAACGAACTTTAATTAATATAAAAATCTCAATTTCAGTTGTTGTTCTCATTTCACTTTCATATTAATAAAATCATACACATTTTCTCTCACTTTCTCTCTCTAGTTTCTCTCACTAGAAAACATCAACCCACTTCATAGATTCATAGGTTATCAATATTCTACAGTAATTTATATGATATGATTTTTTTGGGCAGTATGAGATGGTGAAAACTGAAACTCGTGTGTAAGGTGAAAAGAATGTCGTACTTAAACACCGTTAGGGAGTGGAAGAAATAGAGAGCCGAGTTGAAGCGGAGACTAATGTGGCATTGAGGTTTTGTAGTCTGCCTATATGGTAGTTGTACCTGAAAGCGACAACTTCAGGTATTTCACACAGTCCCATTGTGATTATTTGGTTTTACTTAAGTCTGTGACCTATGTTTTATTGAATCTGATTTTGGTCAACCACCGTATATGGTTTGTGGAATTGGGTGTTTGGATTAGCTTCTTTCTACGTATTTAGTCTTTTCTTACCATAGGTTATGTATAGAGAGTATAAACTTATGCATTTACATCATGAGATTGATACCTTCTATTTTCTAGAATTTATTAGGTGAGGTCCGACTTAAGTAAATAAGTATATAGTATTAGCGCCTTTGTGTTGTTTTCCAATTGCAATCTTTATGGGTTCAACTGAAGGGAGGTTTTGTGATTTCAAGCAATTGATACTTGAAGCTCTAGCTAGAAACTCATTATTTTATGTTAGTATAACAAAAGACTTAAATACTTGAATATACAAGAAATCAAAAAAATCCACGATACATATTGCGTCTCATCCTCAACCAATAATATATCATACCCCTTGCTTAATGTAATCCAGTAACAAAAAGTTGGCTGGTCTTTTTTGAACGATGAATGAAAGCTAAAATGCACTTTATAATAGGAGCAAAGATAGTGATTCATATTACAATAGATATGGCAAGCAGCATGACTATGTGTAATGGTGGCTAGGTTGGTGTGTGGGGTTGTAAGGTAACGGATAAAAGCATGAACTTTTGGTATGGTTTGAAACCTGGGTCACGTTAATTCACCTGGAAATATTTTTCTGTCCATCGTTTTTTTCTATAAATGAATAATGCCTTGAGTAAGATTACTAGAACAAAAGCATTACAATATTATTCTAATTTTATGCATTAATAAGAGACCCTGGGTGGTTGAACCTGTTCATATTTGACCCATTCCCCTTATAGATGTATTATTTTTATTTGACCCATGGCTTCTTATATGTGGTTATAATCTAATCGTTACAGAATACAACATGCAATGCAATGGAGATGACAACCCATGTTGTCACACCAATGATTCAGTCCGACAGTGAGTCGATAGATATGACTACCCTTGCGATAGAAGGTATGTCCTTTCATGTTTATAATATTTGGTTTTCTGCATATATTTTTCACTAATGTTATCAACTTTATATACTACTATCCGAAGTGAACTTTTCACATCTAAGTTTTAGAGATTTTTTTGGTTAAATATCAGTGCTGAAAGAAAATGGAACCAGAATCAAATACTAGCAATGAAGAAATGAGAGATGCAGAGATGCATCATCCGATTAAAAAAATGCTGAAGTTAAGGCAATGGAAAAGGCCGAGGGCGAGAGAACGTTGGAAGTGGAAAAGCAGGCCTCAAGTGATGATATGAAAATGGCATATGTGAATTCTGAAAGTGTTAAAGGTGTGGCTAAGGAAATAATAGAAGGTAAGAAGCCAATGGATGTGGAAAAGCAGGCCTCCTCACCGGAGGATGTGAAGATGCCTGATGTTGATTCAGACTCTGTTGAAGTTATGGCCAAGGAAAAGGACAAGGGTAAGGAACAATGCAAACGAAGGAGCATACTACAACAGTACAACGGATGATGTGAAAATGCCTGATGTGGATTCATGATTTAAGGGTAAGGAACCATCTTCTTGATACACGAGTCTATCAAATTTATTTGTTAGATGTTCATCATCGCTTGGCATCAATAAGAGGTATGGTGGTTCTGTTCAAACGACAATGTTTCTGATATAAAAAACAGTTAATTCTTATAATTATTAATTCAAAATCAACTAATATTAATATATGAATGTGTATGATGTGCCTTTTGGGCTCTTTGTTTTGAGATTAGTAAGTTTGTTTATTGAATGCTTACTTAGACAATACGATTTGCAGAGATAAAGAATGAAACAAGAGGGGCTGAACATGTGAAAGAAGTCAAAAGGTAAAAAGGTATGACTATGGTGCCTTTTTTGTTACGTTTCTTATTATATAAATTTAAACATCTAAACTTGGAAATGTATGGAACTTTAGAGAAATAGTATTCATTTGATTAGATGTGGTGTGGTTAGATTTGATGTTAGAATTCACAGAGACCATTATCAATGGTGGTTACCATGTAGGGTTGATGATGGTGACTATCAGACGGAGTTCGCGGCTGGGTTTGGCCATTAAGATCCGTCGGAGAAGGTTCATCGGTTGAATGACTGGTGGTTGACTAAATATTTATGTGAGGGTTTGGACTTTGGATATTATTGAGAGAGAGATTGAGATTCTTAGTATTTTTTCAATTTTCTTTTGTACTTGTCATATTTATTTAATACTTTTGCAACTTCGATGTTTGACATTTTTTATACATTGTTTGTATCCTTTTACTTTGATTGTCAGAAGACTGGATGTAACAGTTTTGAGTTACTAACTTGACGGTGTTTCGATACACCAAGCCAACTGCAGTTGTTGCTAAAAGTGAATATTCTCTAAGATCAGCATCAAAATGATCGGATTTGAAAGTTACTTTAAAGTCTAAACCACCAAAAGGTAGCCAAAAACAGAAAGGGATAGATGTGGGTATGGAAGTTACTTCAAAGTTTATATGAATAAACTTTAGGCATGCAGTCTACAAATCAACACAGTTAATTATCAGTACTTGATACCTTTAAACCATTAAGTAATAACTATGAAACAAGTAATAATCACCTTGAAATACTGAGCGATTTCACGAACAAGCCTCTGGAATGGCAATTTACAGATCAAGAGATCAGTACTCTTCTGATACTTACGAATTTCACTGCATTTGTCAACAAACTCAGTTAAGTAACTATTCTTGCATAATCATAAAATTTATTTATAACCTAATTCTGTACTAAGGTGTCCTAATGTAATAAACCAAATCTGTAATCCCCAAAGTTAGATGATTATGGTTAATAAGTGTGAAAACACTTATCCTTTTACCACTTATTTCCAATAATAACAAGACCAAAACGTGTGATTTATGTCGTAAAAGTCGGAATTATGCGTGGTTTGTGTTTTTATTGTGTTTTAGGACCAAAAGATGAAAAAGGAAGAAAACACGGGCTTTCACGGGCTTTTATCGAAGAAAACGGGAAAAGACGAAGTCAAAAGATCAAGAGTGCTTAAAGAACGGATGTCCAAGACCTATTCTGGAGATTTATCGAAGAACAAGTCTAAAGACGGAAGTTTAATAAAGTCGAAGAACTTAAGTCTAATAGAAGAAGAAAATTAAAAGACAAGTTCAAATCCCGAGACTACAAAGACGAAGAATTAAAATCGAGTCGAGAAGAAAAAGAAAGAAGAAAGCACCACACATGCCTCCCACTCCCCTATAAATACCCTCCTAATCACATTAGGAGGGGGTTAGCTAGTTTTTATTTTTTCAAGTTTCTTTCTAGTTTTTAGAGAGAGAAAGTCTTAAACTTTCTCTCACTAGTTCATCTTTTTCTTTTAATCTTTCAAGATTAAACACTTTTTGTATTGCTTATTTCATTAATCAAAGTTCTATTTTAAGCTTTTGATCCTTATTCTCATTCTACACTTCTTGATTTACTCTACCTTTGATCCGAATTTCACATCTCACTCGTATGATTTGATGCTTTTCGTGAATTAAGGTTTGATCTTTTGGTTTACACACAAGCTTTTACACGCTTAGGTCATAAGCTCATAATGCTTATTGGCTTATTCGAATCTTAGCTTATTGATTCTCAGATTTTGCAAAAGGATTTAGTAAGTTTAAAGTTCATTTCATAAAGTTCTTGATTTTATGTTTTAGAAGTGTTAAATTTAAGTATTTTTTGAATTGCTTAAGATCCGTTTGGATTTGCTTATTGCGTTTGCTTATTGAGATTCACTCTTGCCACAAATTTCGGAATCAGTTTCCATCCATCGCAATCCTAGGGTTTTGACAAATATTCCGACGGTTTACTCCACATTCCGATAGGATTTGGTTTTTGATCGCAATAACCCATTAGGGTTTTACTTTGCGATCGGTTGGTTAATCCCCTTATTCCGATCTGGGTTGCGATCGCACATTGCGATCGCATATTCCGACGGGTCTTAAGGACTTGGTTAAGACGAAGTGCTGCCCGTTTTTCGATAGAGTCATTACGACAACAGCATTCCGATAGATGCATATTGCGACAGAAGTGCTTCTTAAGTATTCCGATCTGAACTAGATTATTCCGATGGTTAATGTTAGTAACATTCCGATGGTTGCTATTTTTATTCCGATGAACATGAATTGTTTTATTACGATTGATTAACTTTAAGTTTAATTTTGTCAAAGCTTTAATTTACTCAACGACACTTTAATTACTTGCTAATAGTTTAAATTAGATAAACAAACCAAACCATCCTCTTGATTCACCAAAAGATGATTGAGTCGCACTTAAGACCGGTTTTCAATTCGAAAAGATTCGGAACTATAACGAACTTTCATATAGGGTGTCAAAAGCCTTGTATTAAATGGCGCCGCTGCCGGCTCTTTTCGTTAAGATAAACGGTCTCTAGTGAGAGACGCATTGAATTTTGGGATCCGTTCTTTGAACGTTATTTTCCTCGCTTCAAAAATTTTCAAAAATCCATAAAAATTATAAAACTTTTCAAAAATACAAAAACATTAAAAAAAAACCTATAAAAACCAAAAAGATTATATAGATATTTCTTATGTATATTTTTCTTCTGCAGGTGCATGCGTACTAGATCTACAAACTATTCTGAGCCCGAGAATCGTGAAGATTTAGATATGGCTGGTGTTAACAACAACAATAATCACCCACCTCAAAATAATTTGAATAACAACCACAACAATAACAACAACAACAATGTCCTTCTACCTGATTTACGAACCATGGAGGAATTGTGCCAACCCACCATGAATGGACGCGGAGGCCCGATTGCGCCAATGCACGTCACGGCTCAGGAGTTTTCGTTGAAGCATCACATGATACAACAAGTGCAAACGAACCCGTTTCGTGGAATTCCGGATGATGATGCCAACAAACACCTCGACAAATTCATTACCATTACCCAAAGCATGAAGTGCCCCGGTGTTTCTATGGATGACCTTCGCCTCCAACTTTTTCCACACTCGCTTTCTCACCATGCCGAAAAATGGTTTGACCGTCTTCCTAAGAATTCTATTCATACATGGAACGACATGACTCAACGCTTTTTGTCGCGCTACTTTCCCCCATCCATGGTCACTAGCCTTCGTAACCAAATCAGTGGATTTATGCAAGAGAATGATGAATCGCTTTTCGATGCTTGGGAACGTTACAATGATTTGATCGACCGCTGTCCTAATCACAATATGCTCCCCGTCACTCTCATTGACACCTTCTACAATGGTCTCACCTTTCGTGATCGTGACACGATCAATGCCGCCGTCGGTGGTACTTTTATGAAAAGGAGACCGGAGGAGTGTCGAGAGTTGATTGAAAACATGACTACTCACCACAACAATTGGGATTCTTCCGCATCCTCAAGATCTAATCAGAGAGTCAATGTTTCATCTACTTCTTCCACCACCAACTCGTCTGTTTTGGAACGTGCTCTTCTTGATATCAACAAAAGTCTCCAAATTTTGACCTCTAACCAAACTCAACAAGCTAAAGCCGTTGCTCTTTCTTGTGACACATGTGGTGGTCCTCATTCCTACAATGAGTGTCCTTCTACTCACGGCAATTATTCTGAAGATGTTAACGCAGCGTATGGTACTTATTCCACGGGAGGCTATCAAGCTCGCCCTCAAGGAGACCGTAACTTGCTAAGTTATCGCTCCAACAATTATCTTGCTCCTCCCGGTTTCCCTCCTGCAAACCAAAACCAACAACAAAGCTACAACCGAAACAACCAATCCCAACCTCGTGCTCAAAATCAATATCAATCCCAAAGAAACCCATACCCAACTCAAGGAAATTCTCAAGCTCCACCTCTCAATCAACCGATGGCCGTAAGTCAAGACGTCGAGACGTTCATGAAGACTAATCGTGAGATGGTGACGAATCTTCAGAGCCAATTTGTCAACTTGAAGAATGACATGGTGAAACAAGGGAGTGATATTAGAGCCGAGCTAAGGAATGATATGGCCAAACACAGCAATGATATTAATGCCAACATGCAAAACTCTTTCAACAATCAAGCTCTTCACCTTCGTGATATGATTGGTTCGCTCATCCAAAGTAATCAATCCCCTTCTTCGGGTACTCTTCCGAGTAATACCGTTGCGAATCCAAGAGGGGAGATGAAAGCAATCACCACTCGTAGTGGAAAAGGTTATATGGAACCCGAGCTTCCTACACCTCCACCGGTGATTGTGAATAAGGAAAAAGAGCAACTTTCTTCACCTCCTTTACCATCTATCCCCATTTCCCCACCACCCGTGGTTGTGAGTGATCCTATTCCTTTAAAGCCTTCTTCTTCATCCAATATACCCTATCCTTCAAGGTTGAGGAAAGAGAAGCAAAAGAGCAAGGATGATATTCAGGTTTCGAACTTCCTTAAAATGTTCAAACAATTGAATTTTAACATCTCCTTTGCCGAGGCTCTCGCTCACATGCCCAAATACGCTAAGATGTTTAAAGATCTTTTAAGTGATAAGGAGAAGCTTCTTGACATTGCTCAGACCCACCTTAATGAGAATTGCTCCGCAGTGCTCTTAAGGAAATTGCCCACCAAACTTGGTGATCCGGGTCGCTTCTTGATTCCTTGCAACTTCCCAGGAGTAGAGAATTGCATGGCCCTAGCCGATCTAGGTGCCAGTATAAACTTAATGCCTTTAAGTGTTTGGAAGCAATTATCTCTCCCCGAGCTAGTCCCCACCAAAATGACTTTGGAATTAGCTAACCGTACGGTTGCGTATCCAGTGGGGATAGCCGAAGATGTCTTTGTTGGCGTTGATAAATTCACCTTCCCGGCGGATTTTGTTGTCGTTGATTACGAAATGGATCCCCGTGTTCCATTAATCGTTGGACGTCCATTTCTGAGGACCGGTCGCACTCTTATTGATGTAGCCGCAGGCGAAATAATCATGAGAGTTGGTGACGATCAAATTGTCTTCAACATGGGTAAGATTTCTAAGCAGCCTTATTCATATGAGAGTGTTAATGCTATTGATGTTCTCGATGAGGCTTGTGAAGAACATTTTCATGATGCTTGCAAAAGTACTCTTTCCTCTCTACCCAATGTTGAGACCGTTGCCTCAATTGCTCCAGCATTGACTCCTTTCGGAGAAAGTGACTTGGATGACTTCGAAGCTAGCTTGGGTCCTCTCGATATTAAGTATGATAATTTGTCCACAAATTGGGATGAAGACATTAGTACTATTGAGAGACTTCTCAATGAGGACCCGTTCTCTCCTCCTGCTCCTAAAGAGGTGACTAATGATGATCCATCGTTAGTTTCACCATCTATCGAGACTCCTCCTACTCTTGAGCTTAAGGACCTACCTCCTCATCTTGAGTACGTTTTCCTGGAAGACGACGAGAAGCTACCGGTCATCATCGCTAAGGATCTGCAAGAAGACGAAAAAGCCCGACTTGTCGCTGTATTGAAGAAGCATAAAAGAGCTATCGCTTGGAAAATCTCCGACATCCGTGGAATTGATCCTCACTTTTGCACACATAAAATTCTCATGGAGGACGACTTTAAGCCCACAATTCAAAGTCAACGAAGGGTGAATCCTAAAATCCATGAAGTCATCAAAAAAGAGGTTATCAAACTTCTTGATGCGGGTATGATTTACCCTATTTCGGATTCACCGTGGGTTAGTCCAGTCCATTGTGTGCCTAAGAAAGGCGGAATCACCGTTGTGCCCAATGCTAACAACGAGTTAATTCCTACCCGTCTCGTCACTGGGTGGAGAGTTTGTATAGACTACCGCAAACTCAATGATGCCACGAGAAAGGATCATTTCCCTCTACCTTTTATGGACCAAATGCTTGAACGTCTAGCTGGTAATGAATATTACTGCTTTCTGGATGGTTTCTCGGGTTATTTTCAAATACCCATCGATCCCCAAGATCAAGAGAAGACAACATTCACTTGTCCCTACGGCACATTTGCTTATAAACGAATGCCTTTTGGCTTATGCAATGCCCCCGGGACTTTCCAAAGGTGTATGTTGGCTATCTTCCATGACATGGTTGAGCAAACCATGGAAGTCTTCATGGATGATTTCTCGGTCTTTGGGGATTCCTTCTCTGCTTGCCTTGCCAATTTGGAACGTATGCTTAAGCGGTGCGAAGACACTCGCCTTGTTCTGAATTGGGAAAAGTGCCATTTTATGGTAAAAGAAGGCATTGCGCTAGGACACAAAATTTCTAAAGCCGGTCTTGAAGTTGACCGTGCTAAAGTAGATGTCATAGCCAAATTACCTCCACCTTCAACCGTGAAGGGTGTGAGAAGCTTTCTGGGTCATGCGGGCTTCTATCGTAGATTCATTCAGGATTTCTCTAAAATCGCTCGCCCGATGACCCACCTCTTGGAAAAAGATACTCCCTTTATCTTTTCTAAAGAGTGTCTCGAAGCCTTCAATCTTCTCAAGGATAAGCTAACTAAGGCACCGGTCTTGGTTACCCCTAACTGGGAGCTGCCTTTTGAATTGATGTGCGATGTTAGCGACTTTGCTATTGGTGCGGTATTGGGCCAAAGAATGAATAAACACTTCCAACCAATCCACTATGCTAGCAAAACAATGACGGGGGCTCAATTGCATTATACGACAACCGAAAAAGAGCTTTTAGCTGTTGTCTATGCTTTTGAAAAATTCCGCCCCTATCTTGTTCTATCCACCACCATCGTATACACGGACCATTCCGCGTTGAAGTACTTGATGACAAAGAACGATTCTAAGCCAAGACTTCTTCGCTGGGTTTTGCTCCTTCAAGAATTCAACATTGAAATTCGTGATAAGAAGGGAGCCGAAAGCCTGTCCGCGGATCATCTGAGCAGACTTTAGGATCCATATCAGGGGGATCATCCAAACAAAGAGATCAATGACTCTTTCCCCCTGGAGACTCTAATGTCTATAAATCTCAACCTTGATGGCACCCCGTGGTTTGCGGACATTGCAAACTACTTAGCGGGTGGTATTCTTATCCAAGGGTTAACATCCCAACAAAAGAAGAAGTTCCTGAATGATGTTAAGACTTACTTTTGGGATGACCCTTATCTATTCAAACAATGTGCTGATCTGATTATTCGTCGATGTGTTGACGGACCGGCAGCTTTTGACATCCTCCAAGCTTGCCACAAAGGACCCACCGGTGGGCACTTTGGTCCCAACTACACCGCTAAGAAAGTGTTTGATTCTGGATTCTATTGGCCCACCATTTATCGTGACGCTCACGAAATGGTTAAGCATTGTGATGCTTGCCAACGCCAAGGCAAGATCACACATAAGGATGAGATGCCTCAAAATTTCATACAGGAATGTGAAATCTTTGATGTATGGGGCATCGACTTTATGGGGCCATTTCCATCCTCCAAAGGGAACAAGTACATCCTCGTCGCCGTCGACTACGTCTCTAAATGGGTTGAAGCTAAGGCTCTTCCTACAAATGACGCGAGGGTGGTTGTGAACTTTTTGAAGCAGCTTTTCGCTCGATTTGGCGTTCCTCGTGCTATCATCAGTGACCGCGGGACTCATTTTTGCAATGATCAATTTGCAAGAGTCATGGCAAAGTATGGTGTCACTCACCGTCTTTCCACCGCCTATCATCCCCAAACCAATGGGCAAGCCGAAATTTCCAATCGTGGCCTGAAGAGAATTTTGGAGCGTACTGTGGGAGAGCATCGTGCCGCGTGGGCCGATAAGTTAGATGATGCTCTGTGGGCTTTCCGTACTGCTTACAAGACCCCGATCGGTTGTACACCCTATCGTCTTGTGTACGGGAAAGCCTGCCACCTACCCATCGAGCTGGAACACAAGGCGCACTGGGCCTTGAAGTGGGCTAACTTCGACATCATCAAAGCCGGTGATCATCGCAAGGTTCAACTCAACGAGCTAAATGAACTAAGGAATGAAGCTTATGAGAACTCGCTGATCTACAAGGAGAAGACGAAGATTATCCACGATGCCAAAATCAAGAACCGAGAGTTTCGCGTTGGTGATCAAGTTCTACTCTTTAACTCTCGGTTGAAGATCTTCTCTGGCAAGTTGAAGAGCCGCTGGACTGGTCCATTCACCGTCGCCAAAGTCTTTCCGTATGGGACCATTGAGCTTTCTCAGCCGAATGGGCCCAATTTCAAGGTGAATGGCCAGCGTTTGAAGCTGTACTTTGGTGAGGACATCTCTCAGGAGATGATTCCATCCCTCACCACGTTCCCCATGAACTAAAATTGGGTCGAGTCAGGCTCATGACTCGGTGAACAAAAACAAGCGCTTCTCGGGAGGCAACCCGTGTTCTATCCTTTACTGCTTTCATAATAAGTGTAGGGGGAGTCCCGCATATGTTTGTTGTCTTGTTTCTTGTGCTGTGCAGGGATTAAAGCTTCAGAGAGCATCTTGATGACTTTTGACGAACCGTGATACCGTGTTTCCTATCTTCCCGGTTCTATCCTAAACTCTTGTGATTCAATATTTCATATTCTATATGTTCACATTGAATTCACTTTAGTTGTCCTTTCCTTAGCAAGATTTAAACAAAGTGCACAATGTCCTAAGTGTAGGGGAGTTTCCTCCCACATGCTTAAACATTGAGGACAATGTTTATCTCAAGTGTAGGGGGGACTTCTATCGAAGTAAGTGGTCTTTTCCATGAATTTGCCCTCATTTTAACCGGAAAATTTGATTTTTCGACATTTTTCAAAATTTTTAATCTATTTTGGCCTAGTTGTATAGTTGTATTTGCCTTTTGTTATGTTTCCTTTGCTAGAATAAATTTTCAAATAAGTGGTTTTAGATTTTTCTTTGTCGTGAACATTTTGACTCAACCCGAGTTTACTTGCCTAAGTTTACTCTAGCTAGTATCCTTAACGTGTTTAAGTCAAGTTTTGCTAGGCTTTTATATAGGGAGCTATAAAACGCGAAAGTCTTAACTCTCACGGGTTAAGAACAAGAACTTTTCGCAAGTTCCTATAATTGATCCTAGAGAGTCGTTTATCAAGGGAACTTTAAAATGCGATTTCTAAACTTGAAAAAGTCTAAGAATTTGCAAGATCCTATAGGCGACTCAAAAACCCGAAACTTTGATTTAATAGGCTAAGCATCCACGAGTCTCATTACTTGAGATTTTAAACTGTGGAGAACGAGAGATGATAGAGTCAATTATAAGTTCGGTACTCTTTCGTGAATTTATGTGAGTTAATTATGAGCCTATTCTCCCTCCGCTTGCTTAATAAATTATCTGCTAATAAATAAGGTTGTATGATTTAAAAAGTTACTTAGCTTCTAGCCCCAGATCGTTTAAAAGTTGCTCGGTAATGACGAGAGTTCATAGCCAAGGCATAACTTATGAAGCGGGGCGCGAAGATTGGCGAGTCCAAAAAGGCCCTAACAAGGCATGAGGGCTACATTTTGTTGCTAAAGATCCAAAAGTGATGTGAAGAATCATTTATCGAAAATCAATATGAAGGATCGAGACACACGGCGAAAAGCAAGAACTCCCCAAAAGTCATGGAGAAGTCTATCCGAAAAGACCCTAACAAGGTATGAGGATAAATAGATCCAAGTCCTAAAAGGAGGCGGATCGTTGTATATCAAAGTCCAAAATAAAGATTGGAGAAAAATGAAGAAGTCGTGGTCCAAAGATGAAGAATCTCTCAAAAACTTCAAGTGAAGAAATTCCTATTATGAAGAGAAGACCATAATTTCAAGAACGTCTCTCGAAGATTCGAAGTATGAAGTCGCTGCCAAATATCGGCCCGAGAAAGGTCTCAAATCGCGAACCAAGTTATGCCAAGATATGAACTTTCTGATATCCCGAGAAGCAGTTTTAAAAGATTTGGTCCTTTAACTAACTATTGATTAAATCGTTCACCTTATTTTCGGACTAAACAACTATCGAAATAAGTCAAACAATGCATCCTCGTGATCATTCAAGACAAAAATAAAATATAAGAGATACACCTAGGAATAAGGGAGTCTAAGTGAATAATTGGCCCACATGAGTTCGTGATAGTTTGCTAACTTATAATAACAATGATCTCGTTTCTAAGCTTGGTATGGGGAACGTGAAACTTGAGGATGATAAACGTTCATGGCCGCCAAAACCCAATGTAAGTTTTTAATTTCTTTACCTATTTAATAAAGGCCAAGATGGGTTATTTATGATGGAGAATGTAAACCGTGCTTAAAATTAATGCATTGCATGAGGGCATTGCAATGGTCAAGTGTAGGGGATTTAATAAGTGTGAAAACACTTATCCTTTTACCACTTATTTCCAATAATAACAAGACCAAAACGTGTGATTTATGTCGTAAAAGTCGGAATTATGCGTGGTTTGTGTTTTTATTGTGTTTTAGGACCAAAAGATGAAAAAAGAAGAAAACACGGGCTTTCACGGGCTTTTATCGAAGAAAACGGGAAAAGACGAAGTCAAAAGATCAAGAGTGCTTAAAGAACGGATGTCCAAGACCTATTCTGGAGATTTATCGAAGAACAAGTCTAAAGACGGAAGTTTAATAAAGTCGAAGAACTTAAGTCTAATAGAAGAAGAAAATTAAAAGACAAGTTCAAATCCCGAGACTACAAAGACGAAGAATTAAAATCGAGTCGAGAAGAAAAATAAAGAAGAAAGCACCACACATGCCTCCCACTCCCCTATAAATACCCTCCTAATCACATTAGGAGGGGGTTAGCTAGTTTTTATTTTTTCAAGTTTCTTTCTAGTTTTTAGAGAGAGAAAGTCTTAAACTTTCTCTCACTAGTTCATCTTTTTCTTTTAATCTTTCAAGATTAAACACTTTTTGTATTGCTTATTTCATTAATCAAAGTTCTATTTTAAGCTTTTGATCCTTATTCTCATTCTACACTTCTTGATTTACTCTACCTTTGATCCGAATTTCACATCTCACTCGTATGATTTGATGCTTTTCGTGAATTAAGGTTTGATCTTTTGGTTTACACACAAGCTTTTACACGCTTAGGTCATAAGCTCATAATGCTTATTGGCTTATTCGAATCTTAGCTTATTGATTCTCGGATTTTGCAAAAGGATTTAGTAAGTTTAAAGTTCATTTCATAAAGTTCTTGATTTTATGTTTTAGAAGTGTTAAATTTAAGTTTTTTTTGAATTGCTTAAGATCCGTTTGGATTTGCTTATTGCGTTTGCTTATTGAGATTCACTCTTGCCACAAATTTCGGAATCAGTTTCCATCCATCGCAATCCTAGGGTTTTGACAAATATTCCGACGGTTTACTCCACATTCCGATAGGATTTGGTTTTTGATCGCAATAACCCATTAGGGTTTTACTTTGCGATCGGTTGGTTAATCCCCTTATTCCGATCTGGGTTGCGATCGCACATAGCGATCGCATATTCCGACGGGTCTTAAGGACTTGGTTAAGACGAAGTGCTGCCCGTTTTTCGATAGAGTCATTACGACAACAGCATTCCGATAGATGCATATTGCGACAGAAGTGCTTCTTAAGTATTCCGATCTGAACTAGATTATTCCGATGGTTAATGTTAGTAACATTCCGATGGTTGCTATTTTTATTCCGATGAACATGAATTGTTTTATTACGATTGATTAACTTTAAGTTTAATTTTGTCAAAGCTTTAATTTACTCAACGACACTTTAATTACTTGCTAATAGTTTAAATTAGATAAACAAACCAAACCATCCTCTTGATTCACCAAAAGACGATTGAGTCGCACTTAAGACCGGTTTTCAATTCGAAAAGATTCGGAACTATAACGAACTTTCATATAGGGTGTCAAAAGCCTTGTATTAATGGTCAAGTTAATAAAATCAATTTCTAACCTAGCTAAAACTATATTTAGGCATTCAATTAACTTAGATAATAAGTTATTCAAATAATCAACTTGCACATATGATTGTATATTAAATTGAAGTTTAGAAAAGAGACACACCGGAGAGTAACGGTTCCTGGGCGATAACGATGAGGCTTCTTCACTCCTTCAGTCGTCGGAGCAGATTTTTTGGTAGCCTGCAAATAGTTTCACAAACAATTAGCAGTAGAATTACCAGAAAACAAAAAAAGTTGAAAAATATACCGACAGTAATTCTGATACTTACGAATTTCACTGCATTTGGCAAAATTAAGTTGTGGATGCTTGTTTATGTAGATGATCTTGTTTTAACTAGAAATTCTGGTATTGAAATTGAAAAATTCAAAAAGTTTTTGAATAATAGATCTGAGATTATAGATCTCAGTGAACTTAAATACTTTTCAGGTATTTAAGTTCTTAAGATTGGTACTGGGTTATGTCTTAGCCAAAGAAAGTATTGCTTGGATTTGTTAAATGAGTATGGGCTTGTGGTATGTAGACTTGTTGCTCATTTGCTTGAGAATATTGTGTTGGCTCATAAAGAGTCTGTTTATGACAAGTATTTGGTTAATATCACAAATTATCAAAAGTTAGTTGGTAAACTGATTTACTTGACTTTAACTAAACCTGATATTTCTTATGTTGTGCATTGTTTGAGTCAATATATGCATGCTCCATTGTAGTCACATTCTAATATTGGTTTGAGAGTGCTAAAGTATTTGAAACTTGCACTAGGAAGTGGTATTGGTTTTAATAAGAGTTCTTTGGGATATAGAGTTGGTCGCTCTGATTCTGATTGGGCCAAGTGTCCACTGACCAGAAGATTTGTTTTTGGTTATTATGTGTTTGTAAATGGAAATTTTGTGACTTGGAAAAGCAAGAAGCAAGTTACCTTGTCCAAATCTTCAATTGAAGCCGAATATAGGGCAATGTCAGCTGCTACTTGTGAGGTAATATGGAATGTTAAGCTTCTAAGTGAGTTTGGAATAACTGAGTTGCTTCCTATCACTTTGTGTTGTGATAATAAGTCTGCTATGAAAATTGCTACTAAGCCAGTAATGCATGAGAAGACTAAACATTTTGATATTGATGTACATCTGGTTAGAGAAAAAGTTACATCTGGGCTTATTAGAATTGATAAGGTTGATTCTAAAAGCTAGATTACTGATATTCTAAGTAAAGCCTTGGGTTCTTTTCAACGTGCTTTGTTGGTAAAGAAAGTGGGTATGATTAACCTATTTGGCTTACAAGCTTGATGGAGGGTGTCGAAAGTAACATCCTTTTGGAAAGCTTTTTTAAGTTGAAGGTTTAGTTTGTAAATATCTTTTGCTATTAACAAGTTTGGTTCCGTTGTTGTTCTTTATGTTAGTGCATGGACTAAAGTGTAAATGTTGAGTCTATAAGCTGGAGATTAGCTGTGGATTATTCATTCGTCCATATCAATCACACATACAATTGTGATTGTTTCCTATCTTCTTTTAGGGTTACATCTTATTTAGATCATCTTGATCTTAGTTTATCGGTTGTTAGGGTTTATAATGTGAGTGTTGTTTAGACCGATATAATCCACCCAGTAGAGGTTATCTTGTTTTTGTTTGTAATATGTTTGGTGAGCATCCATGTTGGGGACTTATCTACTTGTGTATATTGTTATAATAAAAGTAATACCACTAAAGGGAGGTTGGTTGAGTGATTAAATAGATCTTGTTGGTTTTGATATCATTTTTATAACTAATTAGATGGCATTATGTTTCTATCTTTTACTTTGTAAAGATTTTTTTTAGTTCTTTTAATGTGATTTTAGCTTGATGCTTCCGTTGTTATCAGGGTCGTCTCGTTGTATTTTGGGGCCCTAGGCAATAACAACAAATAGGTCATTTTACGCGCGTTAAATAAAGAGAAGTTGCTTGTAAAATTGAATTATATAACTCATACATATTTAATATTATACGTATTTATATACAAAACTAATAAAAATATGACCTTTTAAAGTGGAGGCATTGTGCAACTGCACCTGTTGCACAACCCTTTGATTCTTATACTATTTTACGACTAAAAAGGTTTAAAAAAAACATTTGTATGCACGCAAATGCATCGAGGTATAAATACACGTGTTTTTGTTACAAGAGTTCAACCACATGCATGAAGCTTTTAACTTTGTTTAAGTATGATTTATCTTTGTTCGCACACGAGATTTATAACTAGTAATCGTGGAAAAAAAAGAAACACACCCATTCACAAAAAGAAACACAAGAAATTCGAATCCGTGTCATAGCACTAATTTCTCGCATCCAACCGACCAATAGAAACAAAAGGATTGTCGTTGTTCCTTCGGACCAAAGGTGTATAAATTTTATAGGTTTAACCAAACATTAGTTTTAGTTTAATTTGTAGAATCTGAATTGCAATGGCTCGTACAAAGCAAACTGCTCGCAAGTCTACCGGGGGAAAAGCACCGAGAAAGCAAATGTCTGTTGGTTTCAAAGTATGTGATTTTGATTTGATTACTGTCGGTATATTTTTCAACTTAATTTTTTTGTTTTCTGGTAATCCTATTGCTAATTGTTTGTGAAACTGTTTTCAGGCTGCCAAAAAATCTGCTCCCACGTCTGGAGGAGTGAAGAAGCCTCATCGTTATCGCCCAGGAACTGTTGCTCTTCGCTGTGTCATTTTTTCTAAACTTCAAATTAATATATATTCATATATTTTTTTCGAAGTCCAAGTTGATTACTTGAATGCTTGAATATGTTATTATCTAAGTTAATTGAATGCATAAATATAGTTTTAGCTAGGTTAGAAATTAATTTATAAACTTGACCATAATCATCTAACTTTGGGGGGGATTAGAGATTTGGTTTACGACATTCGGACACCTTAGTACAGAATTAGGTTATAAATAAATTTAATGATTATGCAAGAATAGTTACTTAAGTGAGTTTGTTGACAAATGCAGTGAAATTCGTAAGCATCAGAAGAGTACTGATCTCTTGATCCGTAAATTGCCATTCCAGAGGCTTGTTCTTGAAATCGCTCAGGATTTCAAGGTTTATTACTTGTTTCATAGTTATTCCTTAATGGTTTAAAGGTATCAAGTACTGATAATTAACTGTGTTGATTTGTAGACTGATTTGAGGTTCCAGAGCCATGCTGTGTTGGCACTTCAAGAGGCAGCTGAAGCTTACCTCGTTGGTTTGTTTGAGGATACTAACTTGTGTGAAATTCATGCCAAGAGGGTCACCATCATGCCTAAAGATATCCAGTTGGCTCGTCGTATCCGTGGAGAACGTGCTTAGAGTTCTAGTTAAATCTGGTTAATTGTATGTTGCCTATGCATACTGAACCGTCAGTTCCTTGTTTTTGATGCTCATCTTGTTTGACAATTCTCATAGTCACGGAATTTGTTGAATAATTTTACATATGCGTATATAATTGCGTTTTCGTGTCTCTTTCAAATTGTTAGTAGACAATCCTTCAATTTGAATTACAATCCTTCAATTTGAATTACAATCGTGATGGAAACAATATTGTGAATTAAGCATACACATACCAAATTAAATACACCAATGAAAAGCTAATATACCATTGTTGTGAAAAGATAAAAAAAAGGTAGAACACAAACTATAGTACATATAACAAATACGAGAAGCCGAGAAGGGATAGGTTATAAAGACCTCAAAACAGATGCGTTTAGTTGGAAAACATTTTCTATCATTTTCTATTTTCTGTTTTGTAGAAAAAGAAAAGAGATTTATTTTTTCACAAAACATTTAAAAATTTACAAAACACGTTTAGTTGGAGAAATATGTGTTTGTCCTTTCCATTTTCCAAAACTATAAAGGAAACAGAGGGGGAAAATGAATTCTCTGTGTCTAAAGGAAAACCTAGAAAAAAAAAAACTTTTTTTGTTTGTTGTGGAAAAGGGTAAAAAGGGATTTTGCATTTTCTAGAAAATATTTTTGTAAAACGATTATTTGAACGCGTTTTCTGTTTTCCTTGTTTTCTAAAAAACAAAGTGTTTTTCATCCAACTAAACGCAGCCTACATATTTGTTTAAATCGACAATTTTTTATAATCTATACCACAATATTACAGTAGTACCCAAGAGGCCAAGATTGTGCTTGGTTCATAGTTCACTTTACATGTTTTTTTTTTTTTTTTTAATTCCAGATATCATATTATCATAGTAATAGTATATGCAGATTGAAACATTTGTACTTTGCATCGATCTCACTTTTGACAGGACTTTAAAAAGGTCAAATTAATCAATGTGTCAAACATTTGAGATCCGTTTTGCTAAGCTGACATTGTTTTCCTAAAGTTTCGGTTTTCTTTTTAACTAGCCTAAAGTTTCGTTTAAAAAAAAATAGTAGTAGTAATCACTTTATTTATTTATTAAAATTAAAATTGCTCTAACCGACATTTTAATAGTTGACTCTTAAGAGAAAAGTTATTTTGATTATTTTAAAGCCCACGCAACCTTCTGTGTATAAATACCAACTCTTAGTTTCCTATTCTCGTATAATTCCAAATTCCAAATCGTTTCATAACAATCGTAAGTTCTCTCTCGATCTCTTTTTGCTTGCTAATATTGCATATGATTTGTGTTTTAGCTTATATTATTATTTTAATTATTTCCGTTGTCGGTGTTTTGGTGCGATTAGTTTAATAGTATTGGTTTGTTATAAGCATGATGCATCATTCCGATATAACTCATATAAGTATGTTTGCATGCATGAATGCATGATAATGTAGAACATAAAAACTAATGTATTGATTCTTACTGATCTTTATAATCTTTCAGAAACAACTCGATTCAACTTAGTAAGGCAATGGTGATACTTTCACTACGCGTTTTCGTGATTCTGGTTGCATGTTGTTGTGCAACCTTTGCTGAATCGATGAACATGAAGTACAAAGACCCGACTCAGCCACTACGTTTACGTATAAATGACTTGATGCTGCGAATGACATTCGAAGAAAAGATTGGTCAAATGATACAGATTAACAGAGAAGTTGCTACACGTGACGTGATGAAGAACTACTTTATAGGTGAATATCAAGTTTACTATATATCTTAGTTTTGTATTTAAATACTTCAAGATTCGTATAAGGAGTATGATTATAACGAGCTTGGTCTTTTCTATAGGGAGTGTTGGGGCGAAAGAAGCATATCCGAAGACATGGATTAATATGGTGAACGAGTTTGAAAAAGGATCGTTGTCTACACGTTTAGGGATACCGGTGATGTATGGGAATGATGATGTTAATGAAAATAGTAATGCTTTTGGAGCAACCATTTTCCCACACAAAGATGCACTTGAAGAAACAAGGTATATATACCAAGTTTTGTATAACCTTTGAACTTTTTTTATTTGAGCCTAGTGTTTGATGGATATTTTTTCTTACTGGTGTGATCTTCTTGAAACTCTTGAATAGGGACCATGAATTGAAGAAAATTGGAGCTCCTGTTTATGACGCGATACGAAAGGGTGCTGCAACCATCAAGATTTCATATCCAAGTCGGAATGGACGTAAGAATAAAGAACTTATAACTGGACTTCTCAAGGACAAACTCAAATTCAGAGTAAATTACTCCTTAACTTCCTTCTTGTATTATTATTAGTATCAAGATTTCCCTTTCACTATAGCGTATTTACAAGGTCTTTTGACGCATGTTATTCAGGGATTTGTGATCTCAGATTTTATGGGTATTGACATGATTACCAGTCCAGCGCATACTAATTATGCTTACTTGATTGAAGAAAGTGTTGGTGCTGGCGTAGACATGGTACGCTGACTTGAATCATAACTCAAAAGTAACTAAGTTATATTATGTTTTGGTTGGGTGTGGTTTCTTACCTTGTAAAATTATTGCAGATCATGGTTGAAAACAACTACAAAGAATTCATCGAGGGATTGACGTCCCTTGTGACGAAGAAAGTCATCCCAATAAGACGAATTAATGATGCCGTTAGGAGGATCTTACGTGTGAAGTTCATCTTGGGGTTGTTTGAAAACCCGTTAAATACTGATCTAAGCAATGCAGAAAACTTTGGAGAGCAAGTTGAAAGACAGAACCAACAAGATATGGCTATGCAAGCTATGTGTATTGACCAATCGCTGATTCCATTACGCAAAAGAACGGCGAGAATCTTAGCAGCGCCTACTCATGCCGAGAACAACAGGGATCATTGTGGCAGATGAATGATTGAATAACATGGAAAAAATTTATATTACGTACAAGAGGTAATGATTGATTGATTCAGTGAAGAAGAATGATGTGGCGGCAGTATATGGATTCATTCAGGGGGCCAATGGCAGATTTGATCAAGAGGTTTCCAACGTCTGTGTCAGTTCCATATACGTATGGAAATAGAGAAGTTTGTGTTGGCACGTGAGGTGCACGTGGAATGGTTTTAAACCACAACGCGTGAGGTGCACGTGTGTTAACTCCGCACATACTTCCTAATAGAATTTGGTGCTATTTTCCGTAGGCTGAATAGTTGTTTAGTTCATTTCATTCCCTAACGTTGATTACCGAATTTCCTTTCTCAATAGTAGCAAACTTCCAATCGAGTGTTGGTTACTTCAATCGTGTGTGAGGTGGTTGCTTTTGAATGTATATTCAGATTCTCTTAGGAATTCCTTGTTGCTATCTGGGTTTTGTATATGCTTGCTTCTTGCTACTGTAGTTTTTTTAGTATAGAAACTTCGGTGCACTTTTCATTGTGGCCGCCAACTCCAATGCATAACCGTGTTCGTCATTTATCCTAGATAAGGGTGTGCTCATGGGCGCGCAATAAACAGAATTGCAACCAAGAAAGCACAAGCTGATTATACGATTTCAGGAAACTGCCTGTCTTGTCTGCAATTTTCTAATACGTTGAAAACTTCTGACTTGGATTAGTTTTGCGCATAAAAAGACTGCTGGTTTGATTCCGACCCGTGAATACCATTTTCGGCGTATAGAATTAATTTCTTATTCCCCTCCACTGCCACAATCTTGGTGTTTTTGTGGCTTTTTGTTTTTCTCGTGGGGCGGCATGCTATAAAATTTGACTTTAGGTAATCAACTTACAGTACTGTGATTTGGTGATTTAAAAGTGAAAATAGTAAGACAACCAACTAAACCAGTAAGATGAAAAATGCACCCATACCGACGAAAGAAATATAGAAGACGAAGCTGCCTTAACACGCTGAAAGTCGGCCTCCAAGAATATAAATTGAATATGAATCGCCTCTGCCATAACTAAACTGAACAACTTGTGGTCACCATATATATCTGCCGTCATTACATATCCCATTGTTTTTGAGTGTGTATAATTCCCAAAACACTAATTTATCTTGTGTATTTACATTTACTGCTTTTCAAGTTTACATAGCTACATTTGGATCTTTAAAAAGTAATAGTCGTTTTCTATAGATGTGCGTTTGCAAAGCATGTATCCCATACGGGCGGAATTTAAAATTAAAGCTTGTCTGGCTACATGAAATTAAAATTTGTTAATTTTATCTTCATATTGGTGTCCTTTAAATCGAAATTAAAAAAAAAAAATTCATTAAGCAAAGCAGTTCTGTGTTTCGCTTTTCATCTTCAAATAACTAAAAGAACAACATACCCCATCTGGGCGGGGCTCATGATGGAGGAACAAGAATAAACTAGTTATTTAGTTTCCTAGTTTATTATATCTTTTATTTGGTTTTCTTATTTTGTGATATTTTTATTTAATTTTTTTATTTTGTGTTTTCTGGGAAGAATATTGTTTTCTTTTTCCCCAAGTTTAGTTTTTCCTATAAAACTAGGACTTTGTTTATTGTATGTAATAATGAAGTTATGAATAAAAAACAAACTTTTAGTCTTTGTTAATTGACTTGAATCCAGGTTAGGGTTTATTGTTCAATTTTCTCTTAATAATCGGGTGTTCGTTGAATCAACGATTGTTGGAGTTTGCCTGATTATCGGTATTCTTTTGAATCAACGATAGTTGGAAGAGTTATTTCTGGTATTCTTTGGAATCAACAGATTCAATTATTTATCTTTGTTACTTTGTTATTTTTCGCTACATCAGCTCATCTTCAAATATCCGAGTAAGAAATTTCATCTGCGTTTTGGAGTCTCTTACAACATGTGTGATGATAATTCTCATTGATGATTGTAAGATAATGTCCTTATGTCAAAACCTATTAATTCCTTTTAAAGTTTATTTTGTTAACCGGTTAAGTTATGATAAGTCTAATGTTTGTTTGTGACACCAAGTGTTTTGTTAACTTGAAACATAGTGACTTTTGTTATGGACTCGAGCTCAAAGCATGAACATTTTTCATCTGTTTTGTTAACTACGTAGTAAACCTTAAGCTAGGTTGCAGTTATTTTTTACTTGCTGATACTATTAGTCAACGAATAATTAGTGGATGAAAGAAGAAATAGGTGCTGCTAGCTAGTTGTGCTATATGTTATAATGCAAGATAAGTGGAGTCTTCCACGCCAACTCTTCTTTAAAGTCATTCGTGATATGATTGTACAATGAAATTAGTCACTCTCATTATAATCGTCTTGCTTAACCTTATTTCTGCTAAAGAAGAGTTGGTGCATGTCAAATTTCTTATATCTTGGACCATTATCCCTTAAGTTCACAGGTTATGCTAGTATTCCCTGTCACAAGTCTTCTGTCATACACTCTGATCATACATAGAAAATAGTTACTATTAGTCAATGAATTAGTGGATGATAGAAGAAATAAGTGTTGCTAGTTGTGCTATATGCTATAATGCAAGATAAGTGGAGTCTTCCCTACCCCAACTCTTCCTTAAAGTCATTCTGATATGATTGTACATTGAAATTAGTTAATATCAATCAAATTGTCTGGCGAGTATAAAAAGCCAATACTTATTCTTATGATTTTAAGTAAATTTCCAAAAATAAAGTCACCGCAAACAATGATTTGCTTATCATCCTCCTCTCGTATTTCTTTTCTCTTTTACAGTCTCACGATAATATGTCTTACTTCTGCCACCGTCTCAACTTCTTATGGCGGTAATGAGACTGATTATCTCGCGTTGTTGTCATTCAAGTCGATGATCACCCAAGATCCATACAAAGTTCTAGCCTCATGGTACTATTCCTTTCATTTATGTGACTCGAGTGGTATTTCATGTGGAAAGCAGCACAAACGAGTGACTGCTTTAGGGTTGGGTTCATATGGCTTAGAAGGCTCGTTGTCTCCTCATGTGGGAAACCTCATCTTCCTCCGTAAGCTTTCTCTTCCGAACAACACCTTTCAAGGAACCATTCCTCATGAACTAGGTCGTCTATCTAGGTTGCGTATTCTTTATCTTCATGAAAACAAATTCAGTGGAGTCATTCCAACAAACTTGTCTAGTTGTTGTAATCTAGAAGTCCTTTCACTCGCTCGAAATAAGCTAGTTGGAAGCATACCCAAGGGGTTGAGCCTACTCTCTAAACTTACTCGTCTTGTAATTGAGGAAAATAAGTTAACAGGAGGAATCTCATCTTTCTTGGAGAATATCACATCAATGGAATTGTTTGATGTTGGCGAGAACCGTTGGGTGGGGGAATTCCAAATACCTTTGGTTTTTGGAAAAACTTGACGTCATTTGGCTCTGCTGAGTGCAATTTATATGGAAACATCCCTCATTCGATTTTCAACCTCTCACTCCTAGTTAAATTTTACTTACCCGATAATCACCTCACTGGTAGTCTTCCTTCTAAAATTGGTAATCAGCTCCCAAATCTTGAGTTCCTTCAGTTAACGACTAACAAACTAACAGGAGTTATTCCACCTTCTATTTCTGATTGTTCTAAATTAAGACATTTTGATATGAGTGACAACAATTTTAGTGGGAACTTGAAAATCGATTTTTCAAAACTAAGAGATATAAAACGAATAGTCTTAAGTCATAACTACTTACATGGACGCAGAAAGGCTGATGACATGATATTTATTGATTCTTTGAAAAACTGCACCAGATTAGTACAATTGGAGTTTTGTAATTGCAACCTTATTGGAGTGCTTCCTATATCAATAGGTAATATTTCCGATCAACTCAGCTCTCTAATATTTGGAGATAATCAATTATTTGGAAGCCTCCCTTCAAGTATAGGTAGTCTAGTTGGCTTGACCGCTTTATATTTGGGACCTAATCGATTCAAAGGAAAAGTCCCCACTTCCATTGGTAAACTTCAAAAGCTAAAACTTCTTGGTCTAAATAGCAATCAATTTTCGGGGCCTATCCCTGATGAAATTGGGAACTTGTCATTGTTGACTACCCTTGATTTACATTACACCAAATTAGAAGGCAATATTCCATCAAGTCTTGGGAAATGTAAAAAACTTGTTGTTTTAATCCTTGCAGACAATAGACTTAGCGGTAAAATACCTAAACAAATTCTTCAACTTCCATCAACTATTGCTTTAGATCTTTCTCAAAACAACCTTTCTGGTTCAATTCCATTAGATATTAAAGACCTCAAGATGTTGAGCTATCTTGATTTATCTTATAATAGTTTATCAGGTACAATTACTAGTAGCCTGATACGATCATGGCAGATTATTATTGATATTAGTTAAATTATTAGTTTATTTACTTTCCTTTATTGCATTATCTTAGGGACCAAGTTAAGTTTAGGGATCTTTTATTATAAATAGGGATATGGTCATATTCTTTAGCGGAGGGAGGGAATAGAACAGGTCTTCAGACTTGGAACAGCCTTAGATTAGGGTTTTTTGTTCTTTGTTTTCTGTTTTTCTTTATTATTAATAATATTATCAGCAAGTTCGTATCAAATTGGTATCAGAGCAAGATCTGGGCCAAAACATTCTTTCACGGTTTATTGTTCACGGCTATGTTACTATTCATTGGCTACTGTTCATCGGTCAGAAAGTTACTGTTCACAAGACAGTAACCTTAAAATTCACAAGATGATCTGTGAATACCGGCTAATTGAAGTTGCAGAGATGCTGGAACAGTTTCACTCTGATTAGAAGGAAAGATATTCTAAATTAGACGAAAGGTTAGCTCGGTTCTGGTTAAAGATGAAGGAGGAATTTAGACAGGCGCGCCAAGATATCTCAGTGGCAACTAAGAAGTTTCACAGATCAATAAAAGCGGCAGTAAAGGAAGAGATAATCAATGAAGGACAAGTTCATTCAATGAAGGTCCAAATAAATCAACGGAGTCCTAAGAAGAAGGTGAAGGCAAGGTTGTTTTGGAAAAAGTTTGTGGTTGCATGTGTCCAAACTAGAAAACCTAGAGAGCTATTTACCTCTCTTGGTAATGGATCTGAAAGATTAGATTCACATGAACAATTACAAGTCTGCGTAAGAGAGCTCAAAAGCATATATAAAGACTACTGCTTGCTCTTGAAGCACGCAACGGGGATACAACGAAGAACATGGGATCCTGGAATCACCGAGACGATTTTTTCCAAGACAACACCTTGGGAACAAGGTGTTTATAGGGTCGGGAGTATTGATACGATCATGGCAGATTATTATTGATATTAGTTAAATTATTAGTTTATTTACTTTCCTTTATTGCATTATCTGAGGGACCAAGTTAAGTTTAGGGATCTTTTATTATAAATAGGATAGGGTCATATTCTGTAGCGGAGGGAGGGAATAGAACCGGTCTTCGGACTTGGAACAACTTTAGATTAGGGTTTATTGTTCTTTGTTTTCTATTTTTCTTTATTATTAATAATATTATCAACAAGTTCGTATCATAGCCTTGGTGATTGCATTAGCCTTACAATGTTAAACCTGAGTGGCAACATATTTCAAGGCATGGTACCATCTTCATTAAGTTTCTTGAGAGAATTGGAGATGCTCGACATTTCTCAAAATAATTTATCAGGCAAAGTTCCCCAGTTCTTAGATAAATGGGTTTCGTTAGAATTTCTGAACCTATCCTTTAATGATTTCGAGGGTGAATTACCAGTTATAGGAGTGTTTATCAATGCAAGTGCATTTTCGGTTTTGGGGAACAACAGGCTTTGTGGTGGTTTGGTTACACTTGAGTTACCCAAATGCAATAGTAATAAGAACATGTTTCTTTTCTTTGTACTATTCATTTTTGTTGCACCGATGTTGCTCGTCGTATTATGTTGTGTGCATCTTTTGTGCATAAAGAAACTCAATAGGCAACCATCCCGGTCATCAAGGAGTGAACGGTTCTTGAGAGTTTCATACAATCAACTTCTCAAGGCTATTGATGGCTTCTCTATAGCAAATTTGATTGGCGAAGGTGGGTTTAACTCTGTTTATAAAGGAATCTTAGATCATGATGATGATAGATTTGTTGCAGTCAAAGTTCTACATCTTCAAAATCGAGGAGCTCACAAAAGTTTTCTAACCGAATGTGAAGCATGGCGGAATATCCGACATCGTAATCTGTTGAAGATAATAACTTCATGCTCAAGTGTTGATTTTCAAGGCCATGATTTTAAAGCATTGGTTTATGAGTTTATGCCCAATGGAAGTGTTCACGATTGGCTTCATACAAGCGCATATACATCAAAGCTCAACCTTCTTCAGAGAATAAATATTCTTAGAGATGTTGCAATAACACTTGATTATCTTCACAATCGCTGCCAAACAAGGATTTTTCACGGTGACTTGAAGCCTAGAAACGTTCTACTTGACAGTAATATGGTAGCTCATATTGGAGACTTTGGTTTAGCTCGATTACTTGGTACAGACTTAAACGAAAATAGTTCAACTAGGGTTAAAGGAACAATTGGTTATGCACCTCCAGGTAATATATGATTCTATTATTCCATGATATTTAAAGAATACAATTTTTTACATTAAATATTTATTTTAATTTTCAGAGTATGGTTTTGGGAGCGAGATCAGACGACATGTTTAAGGAAGGTCTTAGTCTTCATAAATTTGCTTACATGGCATTACCCGATCATGTAATTGATCTTATTGATGATGATGCCATAGTGTTGCAAATTACGGAAGGTAATTCGAAGAAAATGGAAGCATGTTTGGTTGCAACTATCAAGATTGGTGTATCATGTTCTTTGTATTCCCCACCACAACGGATGAAAATGGAAATCGTGGTCAGTGAGTTGCAGCGTATACTCGATTTGCTTCAAAGTATATAAGGTACTATGTTCTCTCTTTTTGTACAATCTAATTTTACCTGAGCTTCTTAATACATCATCACTAACATGGTTTTTATTTTAACTCTTTTAGGTCTAATACCAAACTACCTTGGGAAGTTGAAAGTAACTGCAACAAGCAGCAGTGGATGTCGTAGTTATTAAGTTGTCAAACATGTTTATAAGTGTGGTTTTATTTTCTTGTTGCATACGTGCAAGAGACGTAAGAGTACGTTTCCTTTCTTGGCAACACATCGTATGTGTCAAACATCTTTATGATTAAGTGCTGTTTAATTCTCCTCAATCTTATTTTTGGAGTTGAATACTTCTTTGAATTTTATTGCCACAATATTGTCTTAATAAAAACACTAATGTTATTCATATTCTTTGACCTTTAGTTTCATAAATCTGACTTTCTTGAATGTTTTAGTGAAAGCTTAAGGCTTTCTCCTCTTCCTTTTGGAAACAAAAAGGGTTTCGAGTAGTGTATGATTCAGTTTCATAAAATGTTAAAGTTTTCATGTTAACATGTTTGGACCCAATATTGAAACATTCATGAGTAAAAATGGGGCGAAATAGCCTTATGTACTATTGATGCTTATTTGTTGAATCGACTGCTTCAGGAACATGTTAACAATGGGCAGAGGATTCTCGGTGGTTAAATCCGGTCCTTGAACTATTCAGAAGTAGGACTGGTATGTGTACTGTGCACAAAATATTGAAGCAGCTTTGTAATGCTGAATCATGTCCCTAATTGTCACCATGGTCTATCATAGTTATATGGAGTATATATATATATATATATATATATATATATATATATATATATATATATATATATATATATATATATATATATATATATATATATATATATATATATATATATATATATATATATATATATATATATATATATATATATATATATATATATATATATGTGTGTGTGTGTGTGTGTGTGTGTGTGTGTGTGTGTTTATTTTTTGTGTGTGGATCATCATCATAGGTACTGCAGCTACTGCTGCTTTGGGGTCATTATTAGTGGACTACCGAGTCTTTGTAAGTTTCTTCCATGGGTTTAAGAAGAGTTAATTCATACAATGCTTACAAGTTGCATCCTTAGTGATACATAACAAGGAAGATGTCAAGTTGCATCCATCTTGGACATTATTCCTTACATTATAGGTGATGGTAGTCGTGCTTTTTGGATGGCATGATTAAAGTTATAGTGCAATATAAGTACCGTCAAATGGGTTGAAATTCGCCAATAGTCCAATTTCACTGTATACGATGAACAGCCACGCAAACCGTTAAAATCCTAAAAGATTGGGAAAGAAGTGTTTACCTGTTATCAAAATTGAATCATGCTTATTTCAGCTCGTACTAAAAAATGACCCATTATAACATGAACCCACCCGATATGCCATTCTGCTGCCTTTCGTTTTCCGTTGTTAAAGAATGTATCATCAGATTCATTCATGGGGTGGAACGTCAAAGCTACTTAATACTAGTAAATATGTCAAGTGTTTGGCTCTTGACCTCTTATTCATGGGAGATTGTATTCAGGATGTCAAAATAATAGTAGCATTCAGGACTACAGGTTCATTTTGTTAAGATGTTCATGATTCTTTTTTGTTCGACTCGAACTATGCCTAGCTCTATAAACAGGATGTCAGGAATGAACTAAAAATACAATCATCATGAATTTATTAGATAAAAACAAAATACAAATATCAAATTTGATCTGCAAAATAGTTTCATCTGTCTCAACACATAAACAAGTTCAATCTAGCTTGAGTCAAACCCAAACAAATCATGTTTATTCGAGAACCTCACCTTTTTTCGTCTTCTTATTCTGGTAATACAAAATTCTTCCAGACCTCCTTGTTTTACTTTGATTTCGTTATTCTCTTCAATCCGTCTATTGATCATATTTTCAATGTTTTGGGCAGCCTCAACCACCCCCAAAATGTAACCAGTTTCCTTGTTGAGATTAGTTCCATTATGTCAATCATGATTCCCCTTAGATACCTTTCTATCTATCTCTAGTTCTTGCTGTATCGCTACCCTTATTGGACAAAACTTGTCTTTGAACATTTCCCTGAATCTACTCTATGTCATCTTTGTGGGGCCCACACTTGTCCGTAACAATCTCGCACCATAATGTGTCTTCGCTAGCACCACAATGTGTCCTTAACAATCTCGCACCACAATGTGTACAGGGTGCTATGTATTAATCAGTTTAAAATTTTGTAGTAGAAAAATTTGTTAGTAGGACATTTACAAATGTGCCAATATCGCACCATAATGTGTCCTCGCGAGCGCGTACAGGGTGCTATGTATTAATCAGTTTACAATTTTGTAGTAGAAAATTTTGTTAGCAAGACATTTACAAATGTGCCAATTTGCCATGCTCGGCACAGACATGTCATATGAGGGACAATATATGTGAAAACTCATTTGCATTCAGTTCAGTTTTTTTTGGTTTTGTTTGGTTTCAGTCTTTGGTTTTCGGTTTTTGTGGGTGGAAAACAAATTCTGCAAACCCCTAAACATATAAAGGAAACTCAGAATAGCAGACATAGGCCCAGATCTAATAAAAACCAAATAACCATCAGATTTAGAAAAAAAACCATTCACAGTTTAAATACCTCAAAATGTAAAACTCTTCGAAGCCACCGTTGAAAAAACTAAATCTTGTATGGTCCATGCATATAAGGCAGTCAACAGTCGGTCCCACAATAAAACCATTTCCATTCACCATCATGGTGAATAGTATACATACAACACTAAAACTAAAGGTGTGAAAAGAGCTACTGTACTAGACTTGAGAAATATGAAACACGGAGTTCCAAACAGCTTGGAACCTTTCTGATCGCAACCTAAGCCGATATACCAATGCAAGCAATTATAGATTCAAATCATGTTAATATGAGAGAGTTTAAGGGAAACAGAAAATATACTTATAGCCATAAAGATCACACAAAACGCCAGCAGTTATATTCAGGTTTGAACTCTTCTACAAAATGATACTTAAGTGTTACAATATGTGCTAAATCCAACATACCTAATAAAGTCTGACAAGAATACTTCACTAATACAAAACCCTACTTGGAATTCCAAGGTACGATGTTCACATGCACAAACAGTATAGATGCAAACGATGTAATTAGATTGGAACCAACTAAATAACACAACCTATAAAGTTGTAGCAGACAGTGTGACATCCATATTTGAAATTCCAAGTCGCCATATAGGAGGCTCCCAATCTTTCACGAATCAAAGAGGTTTGTGAATGCTATCAATGGTTCAATTAAGCAGCACTCATATTCAAGAGTAGCACGGTTCAATGCTAGACATTAAATAAACTCCCAAGTCCTAGAAAGACAACTCAATAACATTCTATAAGTTTTGACCAAAAGACATTTAACTGCTAAAGCTTGAGCTATAGTAGAGTCGAAACAAATCAAACTTTATGCCAATTAGAAACAACCGATCCTCCTGGTACATATTCAATCTAAAAATCCCAAATGTTTGATATACTTCCTGTGTAATCTATACACATCCAAAAGTTCACTAGCAACTCCTCCCCTGCTAAGCTTACTGTTTTTATAGGCATGAACCAGTGGGTAAAATGAAACAATAGTAATTTAGAGTTACCTGGAGATGAGTGCTAAAAAATACTGTAGTGTGTTTATGAAAATTTAAGTTAAAGTTGCCATACAACTACAGTTAGCTTCGAATGTCTATACTTTTTAGCTTTTCCCAATCCCACTATGGCAGACTGCAGTAGATTGAAGTGACCTCTTATTGTTGAAAATGGATTTTGGCATATACTTGAAAAATTGAAATAAGTATAAATGTGCTTATATTAATACATAGGAAAAAGCAGTCCCAAACACCCTCTTATTGTTGGTAGAATCTATAATAATTTATGGAGTAACTCTTAGGCAATATCTATGATAGCTACTTTATAAAGACCATGAAAAACCTTTTTCTCCTTTAAAGGATTAGTATTAAGAAAGACTCACTAGCATATAATCATATAAACTATGGCCAAACTACCCATGACGACTATTAACAGGTAAGTTGACAAGCGTTCCATATTTGAAGGGTAAGAAAGGTATTTATTCTCTTTATATATTTCTTGTTTCTAGTTTTGTGTTTGAGTTTGACAGGTTACAAAAGTTTAAGGGACTAAATGTGGCAAGGAGTTGGAAGTTGAGTCAACCTTAGTCATTGGCTATATATTCATCGCTTCTTTGTTGCGTTTATTCATTCACTCGGTTTGTATCTTGTTTTCATCTCTCACATTGTTCCACCATTGTTACTTTAAGCTGTGTTCTTGATCTTGTATACGTATATTGATCTTGGTTTGTAAGATCAATCATACGCTTGTTTTTCTTTTCTTTCTGAGTTGTAAGTACGATCACAAAGCTAGGTATCACATTTGAAGTGATAGCCTAACGCAGTTATAGAAAAATAAAGGGGAGGTTGGTTGATTAAATCGTTTTCTTGAGTTTGTTTTATAAATCGAATATGGTATCAGAGCCTGGTTCTTGATATCTGAGTTTTAAACCGTTTTTTATTGAAGATCTTGATTAATCTTGTGGTTAATCTTGTGTTAATTGTGATTAATTACAAGTATTTGATCAATTAAATTTTTTAGGGTTTTAAAATTTGGGGGTTTTCTGATTCTTGGTGTTCTGTGGCGGTTAATTGGGTTCTTTATTGATTAATTGAGTTTAATTGCATCTCTTGTAAGGTTAATTGAAGAAACACTAAATTTCTGAAATTAGGGTTTCGTTCAATTTTTGGGGATTTGTTATTTTTTGTTGGTTATTTGTTATAACTAACATATTTTAGGTTGATATTCCGCTGTGCTTGTTGTTTGTGGTGAGATCTTCTTGATCTCATTGGTTCTTGGCTACTTTTGCTGGTAGCTGCGCGTGTTGTAACACCTCTCTTGCTCTCTCTTGTTTTTTATGTTTTTAGAAGGGGATTTAGGTGTCGAAGGGATTAGGTAGTCTTGGTGGATTGATTCAGTTTTCATTTGTGCTAGTTGGTTGTTGTGTGTAGAGGAGGTACAAGGGGTTCTTTGTTTCTTTTGTGTGATATTTGTGTGATTTCATTATGTCTGTTTCAAAGAAAAATGATCAGGATGATAATCCTGTTAGTGATATTGAAACTGACAGTGAAACTATCATTCATACTAATGACCCTTTGTATTTACACCCTATTGACACAAATGGGCAGCCCATTGTGAGTGTTAAACTTACTAGTCCTGAAAACTATAAGGTTTGGGCTGCTGCATTTAAACTTGCATTACATACTAAGAACAAACTGGGGTTTATTGATGGTACTTGTGAGAAAAATAATGATGATGTTGTGTTATCTGACCAATGGGATAGATGTAATGTTGTGGTTTTATCTTAGATTCTTGGATGTATCTCTTTTGAGTTATATCAAGGACAAATTTTTTCAAAAAATGCTAAAGATGTGTGGGATGAATTTAAAGAAACCTATGATAAAATTGATGGATCTGTTATCTATAATTTGCATTATAAAATTTGTTCTCTCACTCAATCTGGTTCTTCTTTGTCTGAATACTATCATAATTACAACAGTCTATGGAGGCAGTTTGACTCCCTTGTCAATCTTCCTTCATGTAATTGTGATGGTGCTCCTCAAATGAAGAGTCATAATGCTCTTATAAGACTCATGCAGTTTTTGATGGGTCTTGATGACACTTTCAGTGTTGTTAGGAGTCAATTGCTAACTGCAGACCCTTTGCCAGATGTTAAATCTGCTTTTGCTACTCTTTCTAGGGTTGAGTCTCATAAGAACAATCTGGTTCATGTTGCTGGTGATAAGAATACTGCTACTGCTTTTGTTGCTAAACCTAATAATTGGAACGGTAATAGAAATACTCAAAACAATCAAAATGGTCAAAATAGAGGTCCTAATAAGAATAACAATAAATTTGTTTGCACTCATTGTAATATGAATGGCCATACTGTTGATAGATGTTTTGAGCTTAATGGATATCCTCCAGGTTTCAAGAAAAGAAATACTGGAGGATCTAATGGTTCTAATAATGTCACTAGTTCTCTTGGTAATAATGTTGATCAGGGATCTGGGAAATCTCTTCCCTTTACTGCTGATCAAATTAATAGACTCATGGCTTTGATCAATTCTAAGCCTGACATTGGTGATGTGCAGTCTTGTGCTGCAGGTATAAAATTTGGTTCTAATCATGTTATTAGCTTTGTCACTTGTAGATTTTTTAACTATAATACCAATATAAGTACTTATAGTACTTATATTGGTTGGATCTTTGATTCTGGAGCATCACAACATATGACTTTTTCTACTAAACACTTGTTTGATATTATTGATGTGTCAAAATTGAACATTTCTGTTTCACATCCTAATGGCACTATTGAACATGTTAAGCATGTAGGAAATTTTAAACTATCAGATAAAATTACTTTGAAAAATGTGTCGGTTGTTCCAGGTTATAAGGTCAGTCTTATATCTGTACACAAGTTGGCTAAAGATAATAAGTTTGTTGTGTCCTTTACTGAGTCTAAGTGTTTTGTTCAGGATTCTCATCAAAAGTCCCTCTTGGGGACTGGTAGTGAAAATAATGGACTTTACTTGTTTGATTCAGGTAGGAAGTTTATTAATAGTGATATCACTAAGTGTAATTTGTCTAAGTGTGTGTGGCATAACAGACTTGGTCATCCCTCAGACCAAGTTTTAGCTATTCTTAAGGATAAAATTCATCTTGATTCTGCTAGTAATGTTCAGCCTTGTGATGTGTGTCACATGGCTAAGCAAACTAGAGATCCTTTCCCTATAAGTGATCATAAGACCAAAGGTTTGGGTGAAATTGTTCATCTGGATGTTTGGGGTCCTTATAGAGTAAAAAGTAGAGATGGATTTAGATTCTTTCTTACTATTGTAGATGACTATACCAGGGCTGTGTGGTTATACATGCTTAAAGTCAAAGATGAGGTTTCTGATAAACTTGTTGAGTTTCATAATCTAATTAAAAATCAGTTTGATGTTGCTATCAAAGTTTTTAGAAGTGATAATGGAACATAGTTTGTTTATCATAAATTTGAAGGTTTTATTAAAGAAAATGGAGTTATTCATCAAACAACTTGTGTGTATACTCCACAGCAGAATGGTATAGCTGAGAGAAAACATAGACACTTACTTAATGTTGCTAGAGCCCTCATGTTTCAGGGGGGATTACCTTAGAACATGTGGCCTGAATCTATTCTTACTGCTGTTTATCTGATTAACAGGATTCCTAGCTCAGTCCTCTCTGGAAAAAGTCCTTATGCAATGATTTATGAAATTGAACCTAACATCTCTCATTTAAAAAGTTTTGGGTGTCTTTGTTTTAGTACTGTGCTTAATAATGTGGATAAGTTTGCTGCTAGGTCTGAAAAGTGTGTGTTCATTGGGTATTCCTTTACTAAAAAGGGTTATAAATTGTTTGGTCTTGAGTCAAAAAATGTGTTTTTCTCAAGGGATGTGAAGTTTTATGAAACTGTTTTTCCATTCAAAAATGATGTTTGTAAGAGTGATTTGATCTTTGAAGATCAGGGTATAAATAGTCTAAATATATTTGACTTAGCAGTAAACAAATCTGATGATCCCTATGATGATATGAGAGATGAAAGATTAAGAGATAGAGGTAGCATTTTAAAAGAGTCTGTCTTAGCTGAGAAAGTATCTACTGATACTCCTATCATTGTTACCAGTAATACTCAGGGGTCAGAGTCTATGACTAATAAAGATCATAGTCTTGGAAACCAGTATGACTTAGGCAGTAATGATGCTAATGATTTAGACCATAATGTTGCCCTTGATGATGAAAATTATGATTCTGAGGGTGAAGAGTTTATAGAGTTTAATCAACATTTCCAAAATAGTAGTCCAGAGAAAACTGAGCTAAGAAGGTCTAGTAGACCACATAAGCTGCCTGATAAACTTAGTGATTATGTGCTTGACAAAAGAGTTAAATATGATATTAATACTATGGTGAACTATAACAACTTATCTATGCATAACTTTGTGTTCACTAATAACTTGAACAAGATACATGAACCTAAATCCTATAATGAGGCTTCCAAAGACCCTAGGTGGGTTGAGGAAATGAATGAGGAGATGGAAGCACTTAATAGAAACAATACATGGGTTATAGTTGACTTACCTCAAGGTAGGAAGCCTGTTGCATGTAAATGGTTATGGAAGGTGAAATATAAATCTAGTGGTGATGTTGAGAGATTTAAAGCTAGAGTTGTAGCAAAAGGGTTTAGTCAAAAAGAGGGTATAGACTATGAAGAAACATTTTCACCAGTTGTGAAAATTGTGACTGTTAGGTGTCTTCTCTCTGTTGCTGTGCATAATAATTGGCATGTTTATCAGTCAGATGTAAATAATGCCTTTCTGTATGGAGATTTAGATGAAGAAATTTATATGAATCTTCCTGAAGGGTATGGCTCTAACTCAAACAAGGTGTGCAAGCTAACCAAGTCTTTATATGGGTTAAAACAGGCACCTAGAAAATGGAATGAAAAATTAACAAGTGTGTTAACTGAAAATGGTTTTTGTCAAAGTAAAAGTGATGTTTCTTTGTTTACTAAGAATGAGTCTTTTGTTGCCCTGCTTGTTTATGTTGATGATATTATCATAACAGGGAACAATGAAAGTATTATCAATGACTTTAAAGAATATTTGAGTTCTAAATTTAAAATTAAAGACCTTGGAAAACTCAAATATTTTTTGGGTATTGAAGTACTTGATACTGACTCAGGATTGTGTCTTAATCAAAGGAAATACTGTTTAGAATTACTATCTGAGTATGGAATGTTGGCTTGTAAGCCAGCTAAAGCTCCTAGACCAGATTCTTCTAAGAAAAAGAAAAAACTTATTGAAGATGAGGTTGATACTATGCTTGATAATAAAACTTGTTATCAAAAGATTGTTGGCAAATTGATATATCTGACTTTAACTAGGCCTGATATTGCTTATGTTGTTCACTGTTTAAGTCAGTTTATGCATGATCCTTATAAATCTCATCTGAAATTAGCTTTTCATGTGCTTAGATACCTTAAAAGATCTCCTGGATCTGGTATATCCTTTAAACAACATAACAATCTGAATCTTAATGCTTTTGTAGATTTAGATTGGGCTAAGTGTAAGATTACTAGAAAGTCTGTTACTGGATATACTGTTTATCTGGGTAATAATCTTGTATCATGGAAAAGTAAGAAACAATATGTTTTAGCTAAATATTCAGCTGAAGCTGAATATAGAGCTATGAACAGTGTTACTTGTGAAATCATGTGGATACTTAAGATTATGAATGATCTCAAGGTAAAAGTAGTCTTACCTGTGCCTATCAGCTGTGATAGTAGTTCTGCAATTCAAATTGCAGCCAATCCTGTATTTCATGAGAGAACTAAACATTTTGAAATAGACTTATATTTCTTAAGGGAAAAGGTGTCTGCAGGTTTGATCAAAACTGTTAAGATCAAATCTGAAGATAATGTTGCAGACTTGTTTACCAAAGGATTGTCTATTAAAGATCACAATTCTTTTTGTGACATGTTGAAACTTGTTGATCTCTATGACAAGTCAACTTAAGAGGGGGTATTAACAAGTAAGTTGACAAGCGTTCCATATTTGAAGGGTAAGAAAGGTATTTATTCTCTTTATATATTTCTTGTTTCTAGTTTTGTGTTTGAGTTTGACAGGTTACAAAAGGTTAAGGGACTAAATGTGGCAAGGAGTTGGAAGTTGAGTCAACCCTAGTCATTGGCTATATATTCATCGCTTCTTTGTTGCGTTTATTCATTCACTCAGTTTGTATCTTGTTTTCATCTCTCAAATTGTTCCACCATTGTTACTTTAAGCTGTGTTCTTGATCTTGTATACGTATATTGATCTTGGTTTGTAAGATCAATCATACGCTTGATTTTCTTTTCTTTCTGAGTTGTAAGTACGATCACAAAGCTAGGTATCACATTTGAAGTGATAGCCTAACGCAGTTATAGAAAAACAAAGGGGAGGTTGGTTGATTAAATCGTTTTCTTGAGTTTGTTTTATAAATCGAATAACGACTACTTTCAAATGGACACTGTGATAACTGAACAAATTCCAACTTACAAACGTAAGTACTAAAAAACAACACAGATAACAGTTACACGCACAATTTTCACCAAATGCCGCTTCCTAAATTAATAAACATAAACAAATCAATTAACAAAACAAAAGTAAAGCAAGTCGTGAACCATACCAGACGCTCCTACTGCTGTTGTTGCTGATTGTTTTGAGATGGAGGCATACCAGACCTAGGAGGACCAAACACACCAGGAGGCGGCATCCTAGGAGGACCACCTCCAGGAGGAGGCGGACCTCTCATCATCTGTGGAGGCGGTCCAGGCATCCTCTGTCCATAGTGCCCTTGACCTGGAGACACCTGAAACTGTCCCGGCCCAGGCATTGGAGGCCTTTGAAACTGTGGTGGAGGACCACGCGGCGGAAATCCCATCTGCCCGGGCCTAACAACAAGAGGCGCGTAACCCATAACAGGAGGCCTCGAAATCTGAGGCTGTATCATACCAGGAGCAGGCCCACCAATGCCCCGAACAGGCCCGGACAACCCCGGCTGAGCTTGAACAACCAATGGGGTGCTGGGAATACCCCTCCCAGCAGGCTGACCAAGCCCCGGGCCAGCCCCCGCACCAACACTCTTCGCCCGATTCTCATCAGGAGGAGGAGGGCCTTCAACAGTCGCCTATAACAAGATTCATGTGACGGTCAAAAGCCATGAAATTACCAACCAATTGACGGCCGTCTTGGATGGTGATACGCATTCGGTAGTTTATGTGTTGCAGCATCTTGCTGCTCTTTGACATCGACATGTTTCTGGTTCTAGTTTTAATACTTAATCAACATTAACATGAACACAAATCTAACCGTTTTTCTATGTGAATTAACACAGATGTTTTCAGTAACTATAGAGACAAAAACGGAGCGTTCAAGCAATCGTTAGCTGATGATGCGGAAGGTTTGTTAGAGTTGTACGAAGCAACGGCCATGAGGGTACCAGGGGAGAATATATTAGAAGACGCCCTTATTTTTACACGATCTCATCTAAGCATTATAGCAAAATGATACTCTTTTCGACCAACCCTGCTCTTTCTACCGAAATTCAACGGGCACTAAAGCAGCCCCTTTGGAAAAGGTTGCCAAGAATAGGGGCGGTGCAATACATTCCTTCCTATCAGCAACAAGATTCTCATAACAAGACTTTACTGAAACTTGCTAAATTGGAGTTCAATTTACTTCAGTGCTAAACTTGCTAAACTTGCTTTTTAGAAACTCGAAAAAGAAAGTTCGTTTAAAATCGATTCTGAGAATGTTCGTAATTAATACTTAATCATGGTCTTTTATAGTCATGGGCTGTGATATATCATATTTATAACCTTCAAAGCTATACCATATATCAGGTTCTAGTTTCTAAATATAGAAATAAGGTGCAAGAAAATAAGTTCACACTTTTATGTGTGAACTTTTTAATATTTCACACTTTTATATGTGAATTTTTTAATATTTCACACTTTTTAATACTTCACGCTTACATGTGTGAATATTTTACAAATAAAATTCACACTTCTTAAAGTGCGAAGAAAAAATGTGAACAAGCCCTAAATTTGTTGTAATGTCTGCACACTCTTTTTAGAGATCGTAGTACGTATAGCTTCTTTACATACCTCTCTATAAACAAAGAACATAAATAAAGCATACGGAACTGACACAATATATAATAGGAATTTTTGTATTTTTTTTATTTACCAAACACACCCTAAATTTAATTCTCACATTAAGCAACAACATGAAACATATTCCTTGGATAACTGATAATGCAAACGGGAAATGGAATTACAATTCGTGTGATATGTCTTGTGCTACATATCGACTTCTTATTTATTAGGCGCCCGATTTATTATTGCTACTAGCTTGCGAAATTCTCTCCATACAGACGTGCATAGTGAATCCTTTTAATACTGGTTGTGTACGAGTTAAGCTCATATGCTCATAGGATAAACGAGTAGAGACTTTACGAGATGCTTGTATTCGTTTCCCATACGTGTGAAGTTATCCTTTTCTGTATATTGAACTTCCGCAAACTGTGCCATATTGATCACAGCCATCAATAGTTGCCTTGGAATGTTTTTGGTTATGAGGTACTCTCGGTTTATATCTTTCCACGCATCTTCTACTTGCTTGTACATCAAGTTTTGGGCATACTCCTCGCTGACATTATATTCCTTCATGTAACTTTCAATGCTCGATGAAGCATGCTTTCTTTCTTGCTCATCCTGTATTTGTATAAACAAAGTTGGTTTGTTAGCCTCACGAGTAACCTAGGAGTACTTTAGAAACCAGAATTGTTAAAATATATGTGTATCTACTAGAGAAGGGTGTACCTTGTGGCTCACGACGTCATTTAGGCGTCGACCAAGGATACCTGAGTATCTAAAAAGAGGAGGTTTAGAGACAACCCATTCGACAGCCTCCATTGTGACTATATCACTCATGCCAAGATAACAAGTTGTTGGAAGTAGGTTAGCACCACCAGTAATGGATGAAACTGAATCATGCTCTTCCGTCGTTGGTATGTCTCCCTCGTTTACCCATTCTGCTTCAACCATGAGGGCTCTAACCCACTCTTTCATCTGTGCATGACAATGCATACAATCACGTGCTACATTATCGTTTCATGGAAAAAAAAATTATCAAAGAAAGGTGCTGATACTTACAAATTCTTTGCCGCAGTTAAACAGATCTGTTTTTCCCTCCTTCGCAAGAATTTCTTCCATTTCTGTGTAAGTATCCATAAATAATTTGTATATCGGTTTTATGTATTCAGGAAGCGTGTCTAAGCATGTAATTGACCATCTGTTGATCATTGATCGACTTGCGTGATTAGTTTGATATATATACATGGTTTTTAATATAATGGAGTTCTAACTTCACGTATCATATACCTTTGCATCGCTTCAGTAAAGATCTTAAGTTCTGCATAAGTACCATACGCATCATAAGTGTCATCTATAAGTGTTAAGATTGCAATAACTTTTGCGAAGAACACTCTAGCCCGAGAATAATGCGGCTCAAAGCGTGAACCTAGTCCCCAAAAGTAGTGTTGAATATAGTTTCCAAACTAGTTAGCTTGTCGATTAGGGTAGTTTTCCTTATGTTTATAGCTTTGTATTAGGAAGGTGTATGTGTCGACTAAGGTTTGGGCTCGGGCTTTACTTAGTCGTACGTAGGTATGTTACCGACCCCCTCACTCTATAAAAGGAGGTGAGGGGGTGATGCCTAAGGTACACCGTAGCTTCTTATTCTTTCCTATGTAATCAATCGATCGATATAATAAAACATAGTCGTTTGGTTACCTTTGTAGTTTCGTTCTTCTGGATTGTCGTTATTGTAGCTCTGCGATCTTCTTTACAGCGATCTAGGGTTCCGCAAATCGATCTTCAGGGTTGTTGGAGGTGTCGATTCCAACAAGTGGTATCAAGAGCCGCGGGTATTGTGGTCTCGAAGATCGGTGCTAGATCGAAGAGGTTTCGTGAAGAAAAAGGGATTCGGGTTTTTTGTTCGAATCGGTGTTCTTGGAGTTGCAGGTTTTCCAAAGGTTGAAGACGAAGTGTGTACCTAGGCGTGGGGTTTGTTTAATATTAAACAAAAGTACATTAGTACTTGAGTCACGTGGGATACTAATACAAAGTAATTGGGCTATTAAAAACAATTCTTGCCATTATTCTTTTGTGCATTATTCTCGGTTGTATACAAAAGCGAATAGTGTTGGTGGATAAGATTGACAAATTGTTTTTTTTTAATTAAGAGTTTTATGATTAAAACTTGACTTTGTTTATATCGGGTACAATTCGACTTAAGCGAAGGGTTCTTATTGCGGGTTTCTTGTGGTTCAAGTTTGATCGTGGTTTGCTTGGGTCATTCAAGTTTACGATCGGGTTTTCTTGTACGCGATCGAGGTTTAGGGTTTTCTAATTAATTCGATTTGCAAGAAGTGATTTTTACGCAATAAGGGAGAAAGAATATGTCGTCGATAGCGAAGTTTGACGTCGAAAAATTCGACGGGTCTAATGACTTCGGGTTGTGGCGTGTGAAGATGCGGTGTCTATTAATACAACATGGTTGGGAGGCTGCGTTAGATCCATTCCCGGATACCATGACGGACGCTCAAAAGACTGCGGCGTTGAAGACGGATGTCTATAAAAAAGCACATAGTGCCTTACTCTTATGCTTGGATAACAAGGTGTTGAGGGAAGTCAACAAAGAAAATTCTGCTGCGGGTGTTTGGTTAAAGTTAGAAACTTTGTATATGACAAAGTCTTTAGCCAACAAGTTGTACTTGAAGAAGAAGCTGTTCACTTTCTACATGCATTCAGGTAAGAAATTATCTGAACATATAGATGAGTTTAATAAGTTGATCGGTGACTTGGCGAACATAGACGTTGAAATTGATGACGAAGATCAGGCACTCATGTTACTTACATCATTACCGTCCTCGTATGATAACTTTGTGGAGACATTGCTTTATGGAAGGGAGTCGCTCTCTTTGGAAGATGTCTTGTCTACCCTCAATTCACGGGAGTTGAAGAAGAGGACAGATGCAAAGGATGATGGTGATGGGTTATTTGTAAGGGGGAGGCCGGAGCATCGGGGTAATCAAGGACGTGGTAGTTCGCGATCAAAGTCAAAGGGTAAAGGAACTTATAAACAGAAGTGTTACATATGCTATTCTGAGGATCACCTTAAGAAAGACTGTCCAAAATGGAACAAGAAGAAATCAACTGGCTTTGTCAACAAGAATGCAAAACAGGACCCTGGGACGTATTCTAAGGGTTATGACAATGGTGATTTGTTGATGGCGGTGAGTGAGGAAAGGTTCTTAGAGTGGATCATGGACTCTGGTGGTTCCTATCACATGACGCCTAGGAGGGACTTCTTGTTTGATTTTAAGGAGCTTGATGGTGGTATGGTTTTGCTCGGTGATAATAGAGCATGTGCCATCAAGGGGATAGGGAAGGTGAGAGTACAAATGAAAGATGGTTCAAGTTTTGTGCTTGAGAATGTGCGTTACATTCCCGAGTTGAAAAGAAATTTGTTATCTTTGGGCACTCTGGATCGAGAGGGCTATACCGTGAAGTTGCAGAATGGAAGAGTAAAGGTGATCAAGGGTTCTTTGATGGTTTTGTCGGGAACTTTGAAGGAAAATTGTGTGTACTCCTTGGATGGTTGGGCTGAATCAAGTGAAGCTAGTGTTGGTATAGAAGAAAAGGAAAGTCTTGCGCAGGTGTGGCATAAACGCCTGGGTCACATTAGTGAAGCAGGCTTGAATGAACTCAAAAGAAGAGAGGTGCTGGGGAAGGAAGGTCTAGGTAAGCTCGAATTCTGTGAAAATTGTGTTCTTGGAAAATCGACCAGGGTGAGTTTTGGTCGAGGTCAGCACACAACAGAGGGAATTATAGACTATGTCCATGCGGATCTCTGGGGTCCTTCTCGGGTGGAATCGATGAGTGGTTGCCGGTACTTCTTATCGATTGTTGATGATTATTCGAGGAGGGTTTGGGTGTATTTTCTTAGACACAAAAGCGAGGCATTCAGCAAGTTCAAGGAGTGGAAGCAGTTGGTAGAAAACCAGACACGTAAAAGACTGAAGAAACTTCGAACGGATAATGGTTTGGAGTTTTGTAATCAGGAGTTTAATAACTTGTGCAAGGAGAGCGGGGTAGCAAGACATTTGACGGTTGCTGGAACTCCGCAACAGAATGGTCTAGCTGAACGAATGAACAGGACGCTCTTGGACAAGGTTAGGTGTTTACTGATTCAGTCTGGTTTGCCAGAATCATTCTGGGCTGAAGCAATGGTGACGGCAGCATATCTGATCAATAGGTCTCCATCTAAAGCATTGGAGAAGAAGACACCTATGTATTTATGGTCAGGACATCCGGCAAATTACGAGATGTTGAGGATATTTGGTTGCGTTGCTTATTCACACGTGAATCAGGGGAAGCTCAAGCCTAGAGCTATAAAATGCATATTCCTGGGGTATCCTGAGGGTGTGAAGGGATACAGATTATGGAGGTTGGATGATGTTAAACCGAAGATAATCATAAGCAGGGATGTGGTCTTTAATGAGAGCCTTATGTATAAGGATACTCTCAAGGGTGCTGGTGCTGCAGATTCTGGGAAGAAAATTGAGTTTGAGGAGGAACTTCAAGGCAGTCGGGTCGAACCAACTGTGGATCCTCATACTGGGGTAAATCCAGGGAATGAATATGAGGATCAAGTTGAAGATGCAGTAGATGCAATGCCTCAACAACAGAATCTGGACAACTATGTTCTGGTGCGTGATAGAGCTAAGAGAACAACTACTAAACCTGCAAGGTATAGGAATGAAGGTAATGTATCATTGTCTAGATCATCAGGGTCTAGGGAAGAAGATGATATTACGGCTTATGCGTTTGCTATTGCTGAGGAAGAAGATACACATGAACCAATCACATTCCAGGAGGCGATTAATTCATCTGATAAGGATGAGTGGGTTCGTGCTATGGAGGAAGAGATGAGTTCTTTAAAGAAGAATCATACTTGGGAGCTGGTCGATCAACCACGTGGTCAGAAGCTGGTAAGCTGCAAGTGGTTGTATAAGATTAAAGAAGGGATTGAAGGCGTTCAGAAACCAAAGTATAAAGCAAGGCTGGTAGCTCGGGGTTTCACGTAACGAGCAGGGATTGACTATAATGAGGTATTCTCACCCGTGGTTCGACATACATCTATTAGGGTGATTCTCTCATTAACTGCTTGTGAAGATTACGAGTTGGAACAACTTGATGTGAAGACGGCGTTTTTGCATGGTAATCTTGAAGAAACCATTTATATGAGGCAGCCGCTTGGTTTTGAAGAAGGAACGGGCAACAAGGTATGTTTGTTGAAGAAATCCCTTTATGGTCTTAAGCAGTCTCCAAGGCAGTGGTACAAACGGTTTGATGTGTATATGGTCAGCAATGGGTTTAGCCGTAGCAACTATGATAGTTGTGTTTACTTCAAGGAGTTTGCACCAGGTATGTACATATATCTACTGCTGTATGTAGATGATATGTTGATTGCTTGTAAAAGCAAGTCTGAGATCGAATATACCAAGGGACTGCTGCGAAAAGAGTTTGATATGAAGGAACTTGGTCCAGCTGGGAAGATACTTGGTATGGAGATTGTCAGGGATAGGGGTAACCGAACCCTGAAGGTGTCTCAGTCGGGATATGTGCGGAAAATTATGAATAACTACAGAGTGGATAATGGCAAGTCGGTCTCTGTGCCATTGGGAGCACACTTCAAGGTGTCTTTGAAGGATTGTCCGTCGAATGACTGGGATGTGGAAAGAATGAGTAAGGTCCCATATGCGAATGCTGTAGGTAGTCTAATGTACTTGATGGTTTGCACTAGACCAGATATTGCGTACGCTGTTAGCATTGTGAGCAGGTATTTGGCGAATCCAGGTAAAAATCACTGGGAAGCGGTGAAGTAGATTTTGAAGTACTTGAAGGGCACTGCTGAGGTAGGTCTAGTGTATGGTAGAGATCAAGGGAAGCACGTGGATGTTGACGGTTTCGTGGATAGCGATTATGCTAAAGACCCTGACAAGGGTAGGTCGATAACCGGGTACGTGTTTATGGTACATGGCTGTGTTGTGAGTTGGAAAGCAACTCTGCAGCATGTTGTTGCATTGTCTACTACAGAGGCGGAGTATATGGCACTTACGGAAGCTGTTAAGGAAAGCATTTGGCTTAAAGGTCTACTAATCGAGCTGGGAATAAACCTAAGGTCAGTGGTTGTGAATTGTGACAATCAAGGGGCAATTCATCTCTCAAGAAATGCAATGTTTCATGAGAGGACGAAGCATATCAACGTGAGGTATCACTTCATCAGGGAGATCGTAGAATCTAAAGAGATTGAAGTGGCAAAGATAGGCACGGAGGATAATGCAGCTGACGCGTTTACAAAGGTGGTTCCAGGTCCGAAGTTCAAGTATTGCATGGAGATACTTGGTGTCGGGGCTAACTAGTCTTGTCACTAAGGTGGAAATTGTTGAATATAGTTTCCAAACTAGTTAGCTTGTCGATTAGGGTAGTTTTCCTTATGTTTATAGCTTTGTATTAGGAAGGTGTATGTGTCGACTAAGGTTTGGGCTCGGGCTTTACTTAGTCGTACGTAGGTATGTTACCGACCCCCTCACTCTATAAAAGGAGGTGAGGGGGTGATGCCTAAGGTACACCGTAGCTTCTTATTCTTTCCTATGTAATCAATCGATCGATATAATAAAACATAGTCGTTTGGTTACCTTTGTAGTTTCGTTCTTCTGGATTGTCGTTATTGTAGCTCTGCGATCTTCTTTACAGCGATCTAGGGTTCCGCAAATCGATCTTCAGGGTTGTTGGAGGTGTCGATTCCAACAAGTAGCATTCAACAATTCTGTCTCTTGAATAAGGTGCGTTGTTCTTGACATCGAAAGCTTTCCACCATCTTTTGTAACATCATACGTTATGTTTTAGTGTTAGATATTTTTTTTCCTTTTCTTAATCATAGATACTAAGGAAGTAGCGAGTATAAGAAAAACCAAAAGATCATATATACTTGGACATTTGGCTGAGCTCTTCCTTGTGCAATGACTGAAGTAAATTGAACTCTAATTTAGCAAGTTTCAGTAAAGTCTTGTTATGAGAATCTTGTTGCTGATAGAAAGGAATGTATTGCAGCGCCTCTATTCTTGGCAACCTTTTCCAAAGGGGCTGCTTTAGTGCCCGTTGAATTTCGGTAGAAAGAGCAGGGTTGGTCGAAAGAGTATCATTTGCTATAATGCTTAGATGAGATCGTGTAAAAACAAGGGCGTCTTCTAATATATTCTCCCCTGGTACCCTCATAGCCGTTGCTTCGTACAACTCTAACAAACCTTCCACGTCATCAGCTAACGATTGCTTGAACGCTCCGTTTTTGTTTCTATAGTTACTGAAAACATCTGTGTTAATTCATATAGAAAAACGATTAGATTTGTGTTCATGTTAATGTTGAAATATAAGTAAACCACATGCAACGTATCCTTGTTTCACATTACTATAATTGAGTTCTTAAGAAGATAATAAAAATGCTTAGTTGTATACTGTGTGCATGTACTAACCAGATGCACCGTAATATCATTGTTTCACATTACTCTAAGATTTGATGAATTTCTAAGAAAAAAAATTATAATTCTTGTGTGTGTGCATATGCATGTACTAACCACATGTAACATAATATCCTTGTTTTCGCATAAGGCGGAACCATAAGGAAGAGCGGTCGCCACTCCAGTTATCACCATATGTTTCATAGATATGTTGCAATGCCTGATCAATCTCCTGTTCAAAGAGATATGGTATGCCGAGGCGTTGGATTTCATCAATCAACTTCAACAAATTGGCATGTTTCATAGGAATATCCAAAGCTTCTTTCAGTACTTGCCGCATTTCTTTTTTTAAATCTTCCACCATCTGTTCCACCCCTGGCTCTACTTGCTACATTCATCGTAGAACATAATAAGATTTAAGTAACACTAAACAAAATATATGTTATAATGTTAATCATTTTCTCTGATATATATCTAAATGGATTAAATTACCTTGGTATAGATAAGAAACTGATCTCCCCAAATGCTTGGAGGAAAGTGAGCAATAGGGCGAATATGTTTTTCTTCTGTAAGACACATAATTATTAATGTTTGAATTTAGATAGTGTTGCTCTTTGCTTGATGGAGTATTTATAGTAGGGTTGTAAACAAATCGGACGAATATGAATGGGACTTTGTGTCAAGATATGCGATCGTTTAGTTATCGGAAATGAGTGAGTAAATCGAAAGCACACATTTAAATACGAAGATTACGTTTTATTATATGTTTAATATATATACATATATATGTGTTATATATTTTTTAAACGTTTAATAATGTTTTACGAAATATATTTTAAATATCATTAGTTACTGTTTGACGTTTGTAACTAATTGGATTAGTATTTTAAATATAATAGCGAATAGAAGTTTTGTCGTATCGAAAAACTTATTCGTTATATTTACAAAGACTATCATCAAAATAAATAATATATTGTCATTTCTTTTTTTATCTCTTTTATTTCTATAACAACTTTCATATTGTATGAATGTGTTTTGTCTTTCTCGGCAAGTTAGAGACAAAGAGAATATAGGTAGACTTTGGTTCTTTAATGAAAAAAATTGATAAGCATAATACAAAAGCAAAGTTTATACGGCACATTTGTTCTTTGATCATCAGTCAACAATATAAATATATTATTTGATTGACTTCTCTAATATAATATGTTGGTTTTATTAGTTTTTACAGTATCCGCGCTCAAGAACTGCTCAACCTATTAGCACGACAAGTTAGAAATCAAGGGATTGCTCTGTCTAGAAGAGAAATGTGGCTCTGCTTCTCAGAGGACTATGATGTATTGATGTAACTAATAACTAGAGACAAATGGTTTTCATGTTCACAGCGGTATTTTGGGGCACTTAACTAGTTACCAGATTTTTGTAGTACTGCTAGGTTTACAATTAATCCCGATGTCAGCGACAAACTTTGAGATGTACGAGAACGATGCAAGTGTTTACATGTCATCAAAAATCGATCAGGCTTATTTCAGCTCGTACTAAAAAATGATCCATTTTAACATGAACCCTACAAAATGTATCATCAGATTCGTTTATGGAGTGGAATGTCCAAGCTACTTAATACTAAGTGTTTGGCTCATGTACATGGGAGATTGTATTTAGGATGTCAAGATTATAGCATTCAGATTCATTTTGTTAAGATTTTCATGGTTTCTTTTTTGCTTGACTTAAACTATGCATAACTCTTTAAACAGGATTGAACTAGTACAATCATCATGAATTAATAGATGAAAACAAAATACAAATATCAAATTCGATCTGCAAAATATAGTTTCATCCGTCTCTAACACATAAACAAGTTAAATCTAGCTTGAGTCAAACACAAACAGATCATGTTTATCCGAGAAACTCACCCTTTTCCCTGTCTACTTATTCTCGTTATTAAATTTTTTTCTAGACCTTCCTCGTTTTCTCTTTATATCTCATATTTTCAGTGTCTTGGCAGCCTGATCACCTCCCGAAATGTTACCAATTTCCTTGTTGAGATTAATTGCATTATGTCAATCATGATTCCCGTGTATACCTTACGCAACCAGGTGCTCAGTAAATTTTGCCATGTCCACAAAGTGATCCGTATACTCTTTAACTAAGTGATTTTCTTGTTTGAATGTTAAGAATCTTCTTCTTGCTGCATCACTATGCTTATCATAAACCCCAAATATATTGGTCTTCAATAATCTGACTAATAAACTAATCATAGACCTATGTTTCTTAAGTAATGTTGTAAGACCTACTATCGATACTTTAAAAGCTCAACATCACCACAACATATGTGGCATCCAGCAGCTGCAGATTTTTCAGAACACAACAGCAATCCTGCCTAACACATGGGAGGTAGTAAGAGGCAGGCTTTAAGCAGCTTGGGTTGGGTCTGTGTGGCAGTGGGCTAGGCGCCATGGATTAGCCGGCCAAAAGTTCGGAATCATGGTTACCTAATATAAGTTATATAACACATATGAGAGTCACTACTAAGCTTCCGCTCAATCTCCAAAACATTAAACCAGCTACCACATGAAATCTAAACTAAATAATCAAAAGGTTCATTGGAACTAGAATTAAAACACCAAATCATCACAAGGCAACTCTATTTTTATATCACATACAGAAGATCCCATATACATCAAGAGATCTCAGGTATATAATCACCTAAGTTTCAGATGCACTAGATCTATAAACATAAAATGAACCTGAATTTGTAGTAAATCTTCTAATTTGCACACCAGAGCTGTGAACATACATCAAATAATCAGAACATGAATCAGGAACAGTTAATTGCAAAAGTGAGGATGCCGCAAAAATTACAATAGAAATTCCTCTACTGAACGCCACACCACTAACTGAAGCCCCTTCTGCTTTAGCAGCAAGTCCATTTTGCCCCTGTAAACACAAAGCAGACGAAAACTTATAACGAATGAGCTTGTACATAACTTTATGTTCAGTTTGCTGATCTATGAAACCAGGCAAACAAGCCTAATGAGGTGCAATCTTAATGGATTTGACATACCTTTGTGGTATTCACTGCCCTACTCGAATCTTCAGTTCGTGATATGTGGAAGACAATTACATACGTGTATAAGAGCACACACCAAAATTAACACATGATGATCCAAATCTCAAACACCGAAACAACGCACAATATTCTGAACGAAGCAAACCAACTTACAATATAACCAAAATATGTATGATGAATGATCTCAATACCTTAATATGTCCAATACAAAACTAGGCAAGACACTTAAAATGTATGAATAATATGTCAAGGCTCAAATAGATGCAGTATAACATACAGAACAACCAGTCAACAACTATACTTGACAAACAAACATGTTAGAATCAGACCAACGATACAATTCCCATACTGTCTACAGAAATTTATTTGCAACTAACCCTTTCTTCAATGATGGTAAAGATGCAACTAACCCTTTCTTAGGGCTGTTTGAATTGGATTTTGTAAAATTAGGTGGCCCGTAGAGTTGAACACCATGGTTGTGAATTAGGGGTGAGCCGTGAGCGTAATAGACTGCGGACCGGACCGAACATTTCGGTCCGGTGTTTTGGACCAAATCAGTTTTTGATCCGGTAGTCTTTGTCGATCCAGTCTGCTAGCCCTAGTTGTGATAATAATAGGAGTCTCTACAAATGGCCTCTGTTTATTTTATATCAAGCAGTTTAAAAATTGGTTCGGTTAAAAAAACGATATATTGTACATATAAAAAACGATTACAACCCCTTATTCTAGACATGGTTATCTTTGTTTTGAAACTGCAAGCTTATACCATTAGAGCTCGTTAAATGTTTAGCAAGCAAAATGTGATGTTTACCTAGTTTTATCAAGCAAAAGTTCATCTTATGCCTTTGCGAGGCTACACAAGTCATTGTAAGTGTCTTTACTAAACATAAAGTTTTTCTGCCCTTTGATATATACCAATACACAGTACACTTGGGCACTGATAAGAAAGAAAGAAACATTTTTATCAATTATCATTAAATATCATGTTTTATATAATAAGAGAATTATATTATTTGAGAATTTTAATGAAAAGTGAAGGTTGTAGAAAAAACAATTGGACCAATTAAATCACTTGATTTTGACACATAAGCAAAATTCAGCAATGTGATTGGTGAATAAAAGTCAAAATTAAATTCAATTTAGTCAAAATTAAAAATTTTGGTGGAGGAATTTGATGAAAAACACAAAGATATATGTGTCAAATTTGTGAAAATAAAAACTTAAAAAAGGAGGAAAGGATTAATAATACTTTAGCGGTTGAATATTAAATAAATTCAATGGACTTAAATTTAAACTTATAATTCTCCATATTTTTTTAGTAACTTTATAAAATAAACAAAAAACTCTTTAAACTTTATACCTTCTAAACTTTATATTTTAAAAATACAATATATATGTTATATTAAAAAAAATCAACAAATCACATGGTTATAAATATTCAAATAAAAACAAAAATTATTGTCTATTTCTATTTTGACATTTAATAAAGTCCAACAATACAATCTACGTAAATTATTATTAACATGAATATAAAAATCAAAAAACGCAGGACCTTAGATAACGGTGTAAATGAAAACAAATAGACGGGATTCTACATATTACAACAACATATATTTTTTCAAGGTCGTTATGTGTTACTAAACACATAATGTCTAGAAAATGATAGTTAACATTTCAGTTAAACAAAGTTAAATCCTTTTTGCAATAAATATTTATATAAAATATCAATTAATATTATCGTAAAACTTGTGGGTCCATGCGGATCGTAACTATTAAAGTATTAAAATTTAATATTGTTTTATAACCTAATATTATGTATTACAAAATCATAAATTTATAAACACTAGATGTTTTTAAAAATCATATAAAATATTACATAAAATCGCAATAACGAAATTATTACTTAATTTATCTTTTATGCAGTTAAAATTCCCCGACGCTTAAATCGGCCCGTATCTTTCCAAACATCTTTCCCAGCAACCGCAACCCCCAGATCTTAAAAAAAAACATTCACGGTGAATTACTTATCTATTCATATTGAATCTAATAACTCAGAAAAAATCACATCTTGAGTTCAAATACCTCAAATGTTAAAACACTTGGAAGTCACATCGAGCTATTGAAAGATCTAAATCTAGTATGGTCCATGCATATAAGGCAAGCAACAGTCGGTCCACATTAAAAGAGCTACTGTACTAGCATTGATCGAGAATATGAAATACGGAGTACAAAATAAGGTGAATCCATGCCCATAAGAACCTGGAACCTTTCTGATCACAACCTAATCCGATTTACCAATGCAAGCAATTAAAGATTCAAATCATGTTAATATGAGAGAAATTAAGGGAAACAGAAAATATACTTATAGCCATAAAGATCACACAAGAGGCCAGCAGTTATATTCATGGTTTGAACTCTTCTGCAAAATGATACTTAACCGTCACAATGTGCTAAAGCCAACATAACAAAATAAAGTCTGACAAGAATACTTCACTAATACAAACCCTACTTGGAATTTCAAGGTAGGAACCGTAGGATGTTCACTGCAGATAATAAGTATGGGATTCCAGCAGCACATCTTCAACAGAATGACTTTGAAACCACCCTGACAAAGAAAACAAAAATGCAATATTAGAGACAAATGCTACTACTAAAAGGTAAGGGCAAGATAAACGAACGGCACAAACAGTATAGATAATGTAATTAGATTTAAACCAGCTAGATAACACAAAAACCTATACAGTCAAAGCAATGTGACATCCAGATGCATTAAGTCTCGCGTGAAACTTCCGAGTCGCCATATAGGAGGCTCCCAATCTTTCACAAATCAAAGATGTTTGTGAATGCTATCAATGGTTCATAGAAGCAGCACTCATATTTAAGAGTAGCGCACTACAATGCTAGACAGTAAATAAACTCCGAGTCCTAAAAAGACAACTTAATAACATTTCATAAGTTTTGACCAAAACGCATTTAACTGCTAAAGCTTGAGCTATAGTAGAGTGACTAGAGTCCAAACAAATCAAGCTTTATGCCAATTAGAAACAACTGATCCTAGTACACATTCAATCTAAAATCCCAAACTTTTGATATATTGGAGTGACTATGGCAGACTACAGTTAGATTGGAGTGACCTCCTACACTTCTTAAAAATAACTTTTGAATTATACTTGAAAATTTGAAATAAGCATAAAAGTGCTTATATTAATACACAGGAAAAAGCAGTCCCAAACACCCTCTTATTGTTGGTAGAATCTATAATAAGTTATGGAGTAACTCTTAAGCAATATATCTATGCTACTTTATAAAAACCATGAAAAACCTTTTTCTCCTTTAAAGGATTAGTATTAAGAAAGACTCACTAGCATATAATCATATAAACTATGGCCAAACTACCCATGGCGACTACTTTCTAATGGACACTGTGATAACTGTGAACAAATTCCAACTTACTAGATGTCTAAACGTAAGTACTAAACATCAACACAGATAACAGTTAAACACACAATTTTCACCAATGCCGCCTCCTAAATTAACCAACATAAACAAATCAATTAACAAAAGAAAAGTAAAACCAAATCGGGAACCATACCATACGCTCCTACTGCTGTTGTTTCTGGTTGTGTGGAGGCATACCAGGCCTAGGAGGACCATACACACCAGGAGGCGGCATCCTAGGAGGACCCGGCAGACCTCTCATCATCTGTGGAGGCATTCCCGGCATCCTCTGTCCATACGGAGGCATTGGAGGCCTCTGAAACTGCGGTGGAGGAGCACGCGGCGGGAATCCCATCTGCCCAGGTCTAACAATAGGAGGCGCGTAACCCATAACAGGAGGCCTCGAAATCTGAGGCTGCATCATACCAGGAGCAGGCCCGCCAATGCCCCGAACCGGCCCGGACAACCCTGGCTGAGCTTGAACAACCAATGGGGCACTGGGAATACCCCTCCCAGCAGGCTGACCAAGCCCCGGGCCAGCCCCCGCACCAACACTCTTCGTCCGAGTCTCATCAGGAGGAGGAGGGCCTTCAACAGTCATGGAAATAACTTCCTCCCCACGCAACAAGACTAATCCCAACGTCCTGCGGTCTTCGCGCTCTTGGTATTTTTTCGCGCCTTTGAGGGGAGAAAGTTTGCGAAACTCTTCGCAGTCGCCTATAACAAGATTCATGTGACGGTCAAAAGCCATGAATTTGCCAACCAATTGACGGCCGTCTTGGATGGTGATACGCATACGGTAGTTTATGTGTTGCAGCATCTTGCTGCTCTTCGACATCGACATGTTTCTGGATCTTAGGGTTTTAGAAAACGAAAAAAAAAGTTGTTTAAAATCGATTCTGAGAATGTTCGTATTTATTTGGGATACTTAATCATGGGCTTTTATAGTCATGGACTCATGGGCTGTGATATATATCATAAATATAACCTTAAAAGCTACTACTATTACCATATATCAGGTTCTAGTTTCTAAATATAGAAAGGGTAAAAGTTATAAAATACCATCTTACTTATTGATTTGTGTCGATTTTAAACACTTACTTTTTTATCTCGTGACTTTAAAAATAAATGAACTTTCAAATTTGTTCCGCCTATACCAATATAAGCATAAAATGACTATATTACCCTCTTAAATGTCTTTTTTCTCACATTATTGACTGAAAAAAACACCTCTTTACCTCCACTGAGTAATGATAGAGCTTTGAATTAAACAATAGTACAATATGTAGTCATGTTACGGGTCATTTTAGCAGATGACGATTTGGTTTGAATCCTCAGAGCCTTATCGTATATGTGATTTTAGTTAAATCCAATCAGCTTAGCTACCTCAAAGATGATTTAGATCAGCTTTTCATCACCCGGGGCGGATTGGGTAACTGTTCATAATAGGTCCAGTTGAGACAGACCACTTTTTAGTACGGGTTGAAAGAGGCCGAGTGGGTTGAACTGCTAATTCTCTTTTGCCCTTTTTGGTTAATAAAAACTGAATGTGTTTCTATAATTACAAAATAATCTAAATCATATGATATTTATGGGTACTTCCAACCTACTGATTTAGGAGGTTGTAGTTATCTAATATTTCTGGGTACTTCCAACCTATTTGACCCATACATTTATTAGCTAAATTTCTTGATTTCACCTGTTTGAGATAAATACACAACCAAGATTGACAGGTTCATATACAAAATTCTTATCGTGAAAACTGACTTATTTCGCATTATAATTTGACAGGTGTTATTGGGCTTCAATATTCAGTGTAAACCCAGATGAGTGGCAATACATGTAATTATATTGAAGAAGAAGAAGAGGGTAATATAGGCATTTTATGCTTATATTGGTATAGTCGGAACAAATTTAAAAGTTCGTTGTTAAAGTCACGAGATAAAAAAATAAGTGTTTAAAGTCGGCACAAATTAATAAGTAAGATGATATTTTATAACTTTTACCCATATAGAAAAATGGTGCGGTAAAATTGTTGAATGGTCCATCAAGATTACCCAACAGGGTCGCTCCAATATCTCCATGATATGTCGAATGGTCAAGAAGGTAGGAAATCAGGTTTTGAGGTTACATCAATGGATATTCAGATGTTAGTGAGTCATCCACAAGGGCGTCTTTCACAAGTTGGACTCGAAATCCGAGTAGTAAAAGTAATAATAATCGTCGGGAATTTGCAACTATTAAACTTAAAACAGCCACAAAACTTTAGTCGCGCCCTTACGATTGGAGAAGGTGCACTACAACTTTTTTTCTCACACTTTTTTATACACATTTCTGAAAAATGTTAAAAATATTTTGAGTTTATTAACATATATAAATGTGTAAAAAAATAATCACATAAATAAATGTAAACAAATTTTCCACATTTATATGTGTTGCAAATAAAGTCCACACTAATTAGTATAGAAAATTCATAACTACTCCACATTTTTAAGTGTATCCCTAATTTTGTTACACCCATATTTCCTACATTTCTCATTTTTGAGAAGTGTGAGAAATATGGGTGTAACAAACTAGGGTCACACTTAAAAGTGTGGAGTACTTATGAAATATTCCACACTAAAAAGTGTGTAATTTTATTTTCAACACATAAAGTGTTGACACTTATTGGTGTGATCATTCTTTTGCATAAATATATTTATATGTGTCAATAAACTCAAAATATTGTTCATATTTTTTGGAAGTTTGTACAAAAAAAGTGTGAGAAAACACAACTTTTTTTGTAGTGGTAGTTTGGAGGTGTTTATCGAGCTGTGATACGAAAAATGGTCGTTCGGGTCAGAAGATTGATGTTGCTGTTAAACAACTTAGTAGATGAGGATTGCGGGTATATTTTATATTCAAAGAACTAGTATTTATTTACCATCTGTCGAGCAAAACTTATTAGTAGAAATAAAAGTAATAAGTACTAAATAGATGGCATTATGTTTTTATCTTTTACTTTGTATAGATTGACCACACAATATTTCATATTCTCATTTAGCCAGACTTCACAATTTTGACATCCTGAGTAACAGTTTGGGGGATTGATTACGTGGTCGAATCTCCCGTTAAGGAGCTTTCCTACGTTCCTGTCCTTGATGTCTCTCTTATTTCGAGGTGAGAGTGAGGTTGCTTGCAAGACTTTCGATAGCTGACAACTAAAAGTGGCATTTAAGACAACTATTTTAATGAGCACAACCCAGCTTGAGACATTTAAGACAAGTCGGTTGCCTCTCCGGTAAAAGGGTCAAGAAATAAGGCACGGGCCTATGATTGGAAAGCTAAAGCCTTCCCTAATTAGAAAGCGCGGGATTGAGATGAGACTTCGGAGGATGCCCGTGGAACTTGACTTATTTGATTCTTCTTTCGTGGAAACCACAGAACATGATACACCAATCTTGATAATTGCAACCAAACATGCTTCCATTTTCTTTGCATTACCTTCCGTAGTTTGCAAAAAAATTGCATCATCATCAATTACATGATCGGGTAAGACCTTCCTTAAACATGCCGTCTGTTGGCTCTTTCCCGGTCATCATATTTAGTAATGATATTCCAAAGTTGTATATGTCTCCACTATCTCGCTCCCGAAACCATACTCGGCAAATTAAAATAAATAATTAATGTAAAAATTGTAATCTATAAATATTGTGAAGTACAATAATCATATATTACCTGTAGGTGCATAACCAATTGTTCCTTTAACCCTAATTAAACTATTTTCATTTATGTTTGTACCAAGTAATCGAGTCAAACCAAAGTCTCCTATATGAGCTACCATATAACCGTCAAGTAGAACGTTTCCAGGTTTCAAGTCACCGTGAATAATCATTGTTTGGAAGCAAATGTGAAGATACTCAAGTGATATTACAACATCTTTAAGAATATTTATTCTTTGAAGAAGGTTGAGCTTTGATGTATATGCGCTTGTATGAAGCCAATCGTGTATACTTGCATTGGGCATAAACTCACAAACCAATGCTTTAAAATAAAGGCCTTGAAAATCAACACTTGAGCACGAAGTTATTATCTTCAACACATTACGATGTCGAATATTCCTCCAAGCTTTACATTCGGCTAGAAAACTTTTGTTACCTCCTCGATTTTAGAGATGTAGAGCTTTGAAAGTAATAAATCTATCATCGTCATGATCTAAGATTCCTTTCTAAACCATGTTGAACCCACCTTCGCCAATCAAATTTGCAATAGAGAAGCCATCAGTAGCCTTGAGAAGTTGATTGTATGGAACTCTCAAGAACCGTTCACTCCTTGATGACCGCGATGGTCGACTATTCAGTTTCTTCTTACACAAAATATGCACACAACATAATACAACGAGCAACATCGGTGCTACAAAAATGAATAGTACAAAGAAAGGAAATTTTTTCTTATTACTATCCGTCTCCTTGCATTTGGGTAACTCAAGTGTAACCAAATCACCACAAAGCCTATTGTTCTCCAAAATAAAAAATGCACTTCCATTAGTAAACACTCATATAACTGGTAATTCACCCTTGAAATCATTAACATTGTGTTCTCAAGATGGATTAATAAAGAATAGAAAAAGTAAATGGAAGTAAACAGTTTCACCCAATTTTGAGAGGAAATATTTTACTTTCAAAATTAGTAAAATAACATTATATTTTCTTTAGTTTCCTTTTCTTTTATTCTTTAAGTAAAACTCAAGAACATAACTCATTGTATTTACTTTCACTTTCTTTCATTTTCTTCATTAAATGAATCTTGAGAACACAGTGTAAAAGATAGATTCAAAATTCTAATGAAACCCATTTATTTAAAAATTGGGGAACTTTGCCTAATAATTATTTTGAGAAATGTCGAGCACCTCCAATTATCTCAAGGAACTTAATGAAGATGGTATCATGCCTTGAAATGCGTTGCCACCCAGGTTTGACACTGCAAGGGTAATGCAATCACCAAGGATACTAGTAATTGTACCTGATAAACTATTATAAGATAAATCGAGATAGCTCAACATCTTGAGGTCTTTAATATCTAATGGAATTGAACCAGAAAGGTCGTTTTGAGAAAGATCTAAAGCAATTCTTAGGGATGTAAGTTGAAGAATTTGTTTAGGTATTTTATCCTTAAGTCTATTGTCTACAAGGATTAAAACACTAAGCTTTTTACATGTCCCAAGACTTGATGGAATAATGCCTTCTAATTTGGTGTGATGTAAATCAAGGGCAGTTAACAATGATAAGTTCCCAATTTCATTAGGGATAGGCCTGAAAACTGATTGCTATTTAGATCAAGAAGTTGTAGCTTTTGAAGATTACCAATGGAAGTCGGGATTTTTCCTTTGAATCGATTAGGTCCCAAATATAAAGCAGTCAAGCCAACTAGACTACCTATACTTGAATGGAGGCTTCTAAATAATTGATTATCTCCTAAAACCGGAGAGCCGAGTTGATCAGAAAGATTACCTATTGACATAGAAAGCACTCTAATAAGGTTGCAATTACAAAACTCCAATTCTACTTATTTGGTGCAGTTTTTCAAAGAATCTATAAATCTCATGTCATCAGCCTTTCAACGTTCATGTATGTTGTTATGAGTTAAGACTATTCGATTAATATCTCTTAGTTTGAAATATTGATTTTCATGTTCCCACTAAAATTGTTGTCGCATATATCTAAATGTCTTAGTTTAGAACAATTAGAAATAGAAGGTGGAAATACTCTTGTTAGTTTGTTAGTCCTTAACTGGAGGAACTCGAGAATGGGGAGTTGATTACCAATTTTAAAAGGAAGACTACTAGTGAGATGATTATCTGGTAAGTAAAATTTAACTAGGAGTCAGAGGTTGAAATTCGAATGAGGGATGCTTCCATATAAATTGCACTTAGCAGAGCCAAATGACGTCAAGTTTTTCCAAAGACCAAAGGTAGTTAGAATTCCCTTACCTAACAGGTTCTCGCCAACATCAAACAATTCCATTAATGTGATATTCCCCAAGAAAGATGGGATTCCTCCTGTTAACTTATTTTTGTCAATTACAAAACGAGTAAGTTTAGAGAGTAGACTCAACCCCTTGGGTATGCTTCTAGCTAGCTTATTTCGAGCGAATGAAAGCACTTCAAGATTAGAACAACCAGACAAGTTTGTTGGAATGAATCCACTGAATTTGTTTTCATGAAGATAAAGAATACGTAACCTAGATAGATGACCTAGTTCATGAGGAATGGTTCCTTGAAAGGTGTTGTTCGGGAGAGAAAGCTTACGGAGGAAACTGAGATTTCCACATTAGGAGACAACGAGCCTTCTAAGCCATATGAACCCAGCCGTAAAGCAGTCACTCGTTTGTGTCGCTTTCCACATGATATATCGCTCCGGTCACAGAAATGAAAGGAATAGTTCCATGAGGTTGGAACTTTGTATGAATCTTGGGTGATTATCAACTTGTATGACAGCAACGCGAGATAATCAGTCTCTTTACCGCCATAAGAAGTTGAGACAGTGGCGGAAGTAAGACATCTTATCGTCCGACCGTAAAAGAGAAAAGAAATACGAGAGGAGGATGATAAGCAAATCATTTCTTGTGTTGACTTCATTTTTGGAAATTTACTTAAAATCATAAGAATAAGTATTGGCTTTTTATAGTCGGATTAAGCAAGACAAATTCATTGATAGTAACTAATTTCAATGTACAATCATATCAAAAATGACTTTAAAGAAGAGTTGGGGTAGGGAATACTCCACTTATCTTGCATTATAACATATAGTAACTAGCAACACCTATTTTTCCTATTATCCACTAATTCATTGACTAATAGTAACTATTTTCTATGTATGAGAGTATATGACAGAAGACTTGTGATAGGGAAGACTAGCATAACCTGTAATTTAAGGGATAATAGTCCAAGATGTAAGCAACTTGACATGCACCAACTTTTATTTAGCAGAAATAGGGTTATGCAAGACAATTATATTGATAGTAACCATTTTTAATGTACAATCATATCAAGAATGACTTTGAAGAAGAGTTGGGGTAGTGAAGACTCCAGTTATCTTGAATTATAACATATAGCACAGTTATTAAATTAGCTACGTCATTGACCCAAGCGCAAAGACGCATTAGTCGATACTAGAACTCATTTTTCTATACACAGCCCTGCATCCTTCACTTTAGCTATTCCGCCCATATGACTACAAGAATAAGGACCAATAGCGACGCAATTTCCGACGGATGGATATCAGTCGCTACTTTACCGACAAGATTCCGTCACATCAGCAACAAAAAAATTTTTGCGACTCAGTTCCGACAGATTTCCAAGAGAAATTATTTCCTCGGAAATTTGTCAATAATTCATGTTATTTATTATCACCTTTCCTACTACCTTCCGATGCCTATCCTTTTCCGTCGCTATTTCATCGAAATTGTTTAAATTTATGGATTACTTTTTATATTTATTGAATTCTGTCGGAAATCCATCACAAAAGACACTATTTTCGACCGAATACCGACGGAAATTATTTTTTGTGTTATTGCTAATTTCAATGTAATATTTGATATATTGACTACATGTTTTAAAGCAGATACTGCAAAGTAAATATAACATGATTGAATTTAAAACATAACTCCTTATACATGTAATTTATGTATTAATTTTGTATGGCCTTTACCCTAATGGAACCTCCTAACCGAAAATCAAATTAGCGAAAACCGAACCCTCTAACCGAAAATCGAACCGAACTATGTGACTTGATCGGGTATGAATGTGAATAAGTATTGCAACAGTCTTCTTCTACTAGTTTATTAAACTTATTAAATTTTATAGAACTTATTAAAGATAAAATTTGGAATTTGATCACAATATATTTGATGACCGATTAAAAATTCAATTAACGTCTCTACGAATGTACTTTATCAGAAAGTCCATAATATTTATTTAAAAAAACGTCGTTTCATTTCCTTCTTTAAATCACTATTCCATCATCATCTGTCGTCGATCAACACAAACAAACTCTACACTTGATACTGTTGACCCATTAACGTCCCTACTTCTTATCTTTTTAATTTATAGAACTTATCATTAGAACTCTTTAAGATATTATAAAATACTTTCAAACTTATTAACATAAAAATCATTTCCTAAAAAGGTTAACTAATACTCATTACAAAACTTATCCAGAATAACTAAAACTTTAATAAAAAACATATCCAAATAGTCTTATCTAAAACATGTTTTTAGCTAAACATTTCATTTCAAACTTATTAATAAAAAAATCATTCCCCTCTAAATCAGTGAAATATGGGTCGGGAAGATTGGGTAACGGGGCAGTATGACTTTTAAGTCCATAGGTTGTTCTGATTATAACGGGGATCCTCTTTTATTCATATTTTCTTATTTTCGTAGGGAGATGTGAGATGTGTTTTGAGGTTATTAATAGGACTTAATACAATGTAGGTACAAACTTTAGAAAAGAGAATAAGAAGATTGCAAGAGGAAAACGTAAAAATTAGAGCACATTCCCGAAGATTGAGGTACAACGCCAAATGGAGCATCAAGTACTAGAGCACATGCAGTAATGAGAACTAGAGGCAGATGCTCGTGAACAAGCTTGAGAGAGCGAATGGCAACAGAAAATGAATGACATTAACTTGGTCTTAAAAAGGTTTACGGATTCTCGCTCTCCTTGTTAGCTTGATAACGTCATAACATTTAAATACTTGGATTACCACTTTCACTACCACAGAAAAGTCTAAATAGAACGGTCGAAATGCCTTATAAAGAATGGTTATGAACCGACCTAACAAAGGGTGATCTTTTTAAGGTGTGTTACATATAGATGGGTTTGGAACCATTCTTTTGAAAGCCATAAATAGATCGGTCGCTTCCCAAAAAAGTGACATATTCAAGGCGTCATAAATAGATCAGTCCTTTCCCAACAAGGTGATCTATCAAGGCGTATTTTTAATGTATTTATTGGAATAGTTAGATCGGTTTTCAACCGCTCTTTAAAAAATTTATTGATAAAAATTCTAAAAAAATATTTTTCCAGATGTATATTCTACAAACGTGTAGGTTTTCTAGAATTTAGTTCATTACCAAATAATATACAAATGTACAGGTTTTTCATAGATACCAAATAATTTCCTAGTACAAACAACTAGGATAAAGATTAGCATTCGAGTTATGATCCAATGTAACTTAAACTAGAAAACGACAATGGCAACACAGATTCTAAACCCTCGAAATATGAGCTTCACAAGTCCTGCTACTTAGAGAGCTTCCTTTGTCTGATCTATCAATCCTGAACTGCATGCGTCTAGTACTCAAGGGAGCTTTATAGGTGATCTGCCTTACAAGCCACATCAACTATCTGTAAATTACCATAGAATCAGATCGAGAATGTTATCCAAATTAATCATTATATTTACTCAGTCGGTACCCATACACACGTACAAGTAACTCTCACTGGTTAACAGTGGACTATATTCAAACAAATCTAAAATAATAAATGATTTAGAAGTGAGATATGAATATTATGTTGAACATTAGTTATGCATCAAATACATAAGAAACACAGATAATTCAACATTTTGTTTGTATTATTTACAGTGTATACCGGAATAAATATATATTGGGGGTACATAGGTCCCATTTCTTTCAACAGATATCATGATCTTAATAACAAAGTCGCCAGGACTGTTGTAACACCCCACTTGGATAAGTGGACCGTTACGTGTATTTATGGCGTGTCATCAAAGCATATAAGGCAATGTCCTAAAACATTAACTAACCATAACGGAAATACCGGAATCAAACATCAGTAATCCAAACATAAGCTCAAAACATGAAAGTAAAATACTAAGAGAAAGGACTGAACAATGTCCAAACAGGCAATATATGTAAGAAGTGCATAAAGTAAAGAAGTCTGGATAGCTTCCATCCAATGCACGTACTCTCAGAATCCTAAGAGCGTCCTGGTGTACCTGCCGTTAGAACATGAAAGGAACTACGGCTGAGCATGACGCTCAGTGAACGGATATAAGAGCATGATAAGTAATACTGGAATGAACAAATGATAACCACTGAAGCTGTAAAGACTGATATATAAAATGCAGCAGAAAACAAGTTCTGAAAGTCTGGTTTACAATAGTAAAGCTGAATTATTATCTGTTATATCTGAAAACATGCAATTATTGTATTTTAAATGCCAAGAGCTTATATAGGTCATGTGCTGTAACAACGTCTGCATGAATACATGGAGGGGTGACCTCGTCATGCTGTACAGGAGTGACCTCTAATAATGTGTTGGGTGGAGGAATCAACTCCAATGTGAAGGATGTAAAGCACACACCACATTCACCTAATAAGCTGTAAACTGATAGCCTAGGATGCACCCATACGCCCCGCTGATAATACTGATAAAATGGCCAAGCTGAAATAAATGGGACGTTGCGAGAAGTCACTCCCACGCAGAGGAGTCATGACACATGTGCCTCTAGTGTCACGGTTACGGTACCTCCATAACGAGTACATACTGGTCATGCTTGTATATAAAGCTCAGGCAATTTAACTTACTTATTAAAATGATTACTGATAAAACTTAAAACATATACTGGGGAAAACATTTGGCTGCAGACGGGGTATCCTAATCATGCATAGAAGGAAGTCTTTACTGAAGGACGAGAAATCCGTACCTCGTGTCCAGTAATGAAATAAGAATAAAAGTTGAAAGATCTACTCCAACTTCATATTTTTACTGATCTTAACTGTTCTCATTTTGATTTATTTTATACTTGTATTACTGTTTGTATATAATCTGATAAGTTCTGACTGTTCGTTAATATTACTGATTTAATGTACTATGTATTCCTGACTACTGTGTAATGTATGTTCTGGTATTGCTATAAATAGTAACTCGTTATAATTAACAAGTTTCCTAAATTATAAAGATTTCCAATTTAGTGTCTTTAAAATTAAATTATTAATAAAGCATATGTTTTTAATTGAATAAACGATAAAGCTAGAATCAATTTAATTGTACTAATTATATTAATAAAATCGGACAAAATAATTAATTTATTAATAAAACTCATTTATAAAATGATTTAACTACTTTAAATAATCCCGTGTATTTATTATTTTTCGCGATCCCGAACACCCGAGTCAAAAACTCTCTGAGACACACATGTCTCGGGTTTACAAATACGATCCCGCCACGACCACGTCGTGGCTCCCCCTTTTGTTACTGACTTCGAACAGTAGCCACTGGCCTAGTGCCAGTTGCTACTGGTCTTCACTTATTCCCACTGTTTTAGTGTTATGGTTCCCATTGCTTTTGTATTATTCCCACCGACTGTTATATGGTTCCCACTGCTCTGTTGTTGTACACACTGTTTACAAACCCAAACGCCCCTTTACTGCATGTACCTACTGTTTTTACCAAACACACCCTGCGAACCCAAACCAAACACCCCTGCTTGTGTTTTTACCTACTGTTATTAAACCCCAAACACCCCCTTTTGATTCGTTGTCCCTGTTTGAGGTTTGTTTCGACCTGACCGCAAAGAAAACCACCGAGACCTTGCTGTGGTCTCGGCTGGGTATAACAGCAACACACCGAGACCTTATGGTCTCGGTTCTTCGTGAAACAAACAAAACCCGACACCCTTTTAATTTTTATTCCATGATTACATTATATAACCCATATGATCAGATTCCAAGGATTTTCTACTTCGTGATTTAAAAGGGTTAAGGGAAAGAAAAGTGTTTACCATTATAGAATTGAAAACGAATGACTAGTACACCAATAATCAAGCAAGAAACGGCTTGTGATTCTCCCTTGGTTTGCCACAGCCGTCGGCCACACCCATAGGGTAATAACCCTAATATTTTTGTTTTTTTGATTTACTGTATGTGAGAAAGGGGAGCGTGATCCCCCGTATTTTCTTTTTAGTGATTGAACTGGGCTCAAAAGCCCAAGCTCCTTCCTTTTCTTTAAATTAGCTGCAGCCCAACATGCAATATGTATGATTTCTGTTCGTTCGTGTTTTGATAATTTACGTACGTGTATGGTCGTGATTAATTCCTCGTGTTATAAATCCCGAACGTATTATTTAATTTCTGAAAATAAATACACACGTAATACTGAATAGCTAGTAAGTAAATTATTAACTAACAATTATTTTCTGAATAATTAACTACGTCACGATTTTAATTAAAACTGAGACTGTGTGAATTTAATATTCGTGGATTTTAACCATTGCGTACGTGTTCGTATATTAATCCTCGTAATTATATTCTGACGTGAATTATTTATTTCCTGGATAAATAATAATTTATATTCTGACGTGAATTATTTATTTCCTGGATAAATAATTAATACTTGGATGTTTATGCCTCGTATCAAAATTCGTAGTCCCAAGTCTTTTCGAATTGAAAACCGGTCTTAAGTGCGACTCAATCGTCTTTTGGTGAATCAAGAGAATGGCTTGGTTTGTTTGTATAAAACTATTAGCAAGTAATTAAAGTGTCGTTGAGTAAAATGGAAGAATAAAGATTAATACTAAAATGACAAGTAAAAATAAAAGCTTGTAAACTTAAAGGTGACAATGGAGAACTACTAGCACACTAAATAAATCTACCACTTGGAAAACTCTCTAAAAATAAGAACTTAGTTGAAAAGTACTAAAAGAAAGTAAGATCGGAATAGCAAACAAATGCAAACAATCGGAATAAGCCCCACAAAGGTGTCCCGATCGGAATGTATTCCGATCGGTTGATCGGAAAGATGGTAGGAACTGTGATCGGAATGTGGAATAATACCCACAATCGGAATATGCAAACTCGACCAAATCGGAATATCACCAAAGGGGGGGTCAATCGGAATATTACTAATGGGTGCCAATCGGAATACTAAACAGAAGCCACCAGTCGGAATGTTTAATAACACCCTCAATCGGAAAGTGAAAGACCTAATCCGATCGTAACAATCGGAAAAACAAGTGGGCAAATCGGAATAAGGAGAAACCCTTTTCCGATTAATAAATCGGAAAAGGGGTGGCTGCTCGGAATGGGACAATCGGAAAGCACCAATCGGAAAGGGGTTTTGTACCCTTTCCGAAATTTTAGGAATTCGGTTAAAAAGCAAGAAATAAGCTAATATGATAAGCTTATTCCCAAAGCTAAACGAATCACACAAAACCTAATCAAATAAGCACTCTAATCAACTTATCTAACTCGAAAATTCAACAAACTTTTGGATCAAACAATACAAACATAAACTTTTTAAGGAAAACTTTTATAAACAATTAAGCTAATCATAAAAATAAGCCAATAAGCACAAAAGTCTTAAAGCTTAATCAAATGAGAACTTATGAAATGATCTAAAGATTAACTTTTTAAGCACAAAATCAATTAGAACAACACGGATCACATGATAATCGCACCAAAATCAATCTAAAATCAAAGAAGAGTAGAATGAGATTAAGGATAAAAAGCTTAAAATGAACTTGATTAATAAAAATAAGCAATACAAAGTGTTTAATCTTGATAGATTAAGAAAGAAGATGAAATTTAGTGAGAGAAAGTTTAAGACTTTCTCTCTCTAAAACTAGAGAAAAACTAAGAAAAAGTGAAAACTAGCTAAATTAACTAACTCCCCTCCTAATGACTATTAGGAGAGTATTTATAGCGAAGGTGGAAGGAGTGCACGTGTTGCATCTTCTTTCTTGCTTTCTTCACGTTTTCTCGACTCGACTTTAATTCTTCGTCTTTGTCGTCTCGGGATTTGAACTTGTCTTTTAATTTTCTTCTTCTATTAGACTTAAGTTCTCAACTTCGTTAAACTTCCGTCTTTTGACTTTTTCTTCGATAAATCTTCAGAATAGGCCTTGGACTTCCGTTCTTTTTGCACTCTTGATCTTTTGACTTCATCTTTTCCCGTTTTCTTCGATAAAAGCCCGTGAAAACCCGTGTTTTCTTCCTTTTTCATATTTTGTCCCTAAAACACAATAAAAACACAAACCACGCATAATTCCGACTTTTACGACATAAATCACACGTTTTGGTCTTGTTATTATTGGAAATAAGTGGTAAAAGGATAAGTGTTTTCACACTAATTAAATCCCCTACACTTGACCATTGCAATGCCCTCATGCAATGCATTAATTTTAAAGCACGGTTTACATTTTCCATCATTAATAACCCACCTTGTCCTTTATTAAATACTAAACATAAAAGATAGGGATAAGTAAAGAAATTAAAAACTTACATTGGGTTTTGGCGGCCATGAACGTTTATCATCCTCAAGTTTCACGTTCCCCATACCAAGCTTAAAAACGAGATCATTGTTATTATAAGTTAGCAAACTATCACGAACTCACGTGGGCCAATTACTCACTTAGACTCCCTTATTCCTAGGTGTATCTCTTATATTTTATTTTTGTCTTGAATGATCACGAGGATGCATTGTTTGACTTATTTCGATAGTTATTTAGTCCGAAAATAAGGTGAACGATTTAATCAATAGTTAGATAAAGGACCAAATCTTTTAAAACTGCTTCTCGGGACCTCATAAAGTTCATATCTTGGCATAACTCGCTTCACGATTTGAGACCTTTCTCGGACCGATATTTGGCAGCGACTTCATACTTCGAATCTTTGAGAGACGTTCTTGAAATAATGGTCTTCTCTTCATAATAGGAATTTCTTCACTTGGAGTTTTGAGAGATTCTTTATATTAGGACCACGACTTCTTCATTTTTCTCCAATCTTTATTTTGGACTTTTGATATACAACGATCCGCCTCCTTTTAGGACTTGGATCTATTTATCCTCATACCTTGTTAGGGTCTTTTCGGATAGACTTCTCCATGACTTTTGGGGAGTTCTTGCTTTTCGTCGTGTGTCTCGATCCTTCATATTGATTTTCGATAAATGATTCTTCACATCACTTTTGGATCTTTAGCAACAAAATGTAGCCCTCATGCCTTGTTAGGGCCTTTTCGGACTCGCCAATCTTCGCATCCCGCTTCAATAAGTTATGCCTTGGCTATGAACTCTAATCCGTACTAAGCAACTTTTAAACGATCTGGGGCTAGAAGCTAAGTAACCTTTTAAATCGTACAACCTTATTTATTGCAGATAAATTTATTAACAAGCGGAGGGAGAATAGGCTCATAATTAACTCACATAAATTCATGAAAGAATACCGAACTTATAATTGACTCTATCATCTCTCGTTCTCCACAGTTTAAAATCTAAGGAATGAGACTCGTGGATGCTTAGCCTATTAAATCAAAGTTTTGGGTTTTCGAGTCGCCTATAGGATCTTGCAAATTCTTAGACTTTTTCAAGTTTAGAAATCGCATTTTAAAGTTCCCTTGATAAACGACTCTCTAGGATCAATTATAGGAACTTGCGAAAAGTTCTTGTTCTTAACCCGTGAGAGTTAAGACTTTCGCGTTTTCTAGCTCCCTATATAAAAGCCTAGCAAAACTTGACTTAAACACGTTAAGGATACTAGCTAGAGTTAACTTAGGTAAGTAAACTCGGGTTGAGTCAAAATGTTCACGACTAAGAAAAATCTAAAACCACTTATTTGAAGGATTATTCTAGTAATGGAAAGAAAATAATCATAACAAAGGAAAATACAACTATACAACTAGGCCAAAATAGATTAAAAAAAATTTGAAAAATGTCGAAAAATCACATTTTCCGGTTAAAATGAGGGCAAATTCATGGAAAAGACCACTTACTTCGATAGAAGTCCCCCCTACACTTGAGATAAACATTGTCCTCAATGTTTAAGCATGTGGGAGTAAACTCCCCTACACTTAGGACATTGTGCATTTTGTTTAAATCTTGCTAAGGAAAGGACAACTAAAGTGAATTCAATGTGAACATATAAAATATGAAATATTGAATCACAAGAGTTTAGGATAGAACCGGGAAGATGGAAACACGGTATCACGGTTCGTCAAAAGTCATCAAGATGTTCTCTGAAGCTTTAATCCCTGCACAGCACAAGAAACAAGACAACAAACATATGCGGGGCTCCCCCTACACTTATTATGAAAGCAGTAAAGGATAGAACACGGGTTGCCTCCCGAGAAGCGCTTGTTTTTGTTCACCGAGTCATGACCCTGACTCGACCCAATTTTAGTTCATGGGGAACGTGGTGAGGGATGGAATCATCTCTTGAGAGATGTCCTCACCAAAGTACAGCTTCAGACGCTGGCCATTCACCTTGAAATTGGGCCCATTCGGCTGAGAAAGCTCAATGGTCCCATAAGGAAAGACTTTGGCGACGGTGAATGGACCAGACCAACGGCTCTTCAACTTGCCACAGAAGATCTTCAACCGAGAGTTAAAGAGTAGAACTTGATCACCAACGTGGAACTCTCGGTTCTTGATTTTAGCATCGTGGATAATCTTCGTCTTCTCCTTGTAGATCAGCGAGTTCTCATAAGCTTCATTCCTTAGTTCATTTAGCTCGTTGATTTGAATCTTGCGATGATCACCGGCTTTGTTGATGTCGAAGTTAGCCCACTTCAAGGCCCAGTGCGCCTTATGTTCCAGCTCAATTGGGAGGTGGCAGGCTTTCCCGTACACAAGACGATAAGGTGTACAACCGATCGGGGTCTTATAAGCAGTACGGAAAGCCCACAGAGCATCATCTAACTTATCGGCCCACGCAGCGCGATGCTCTCCCACAGTACGCTCCAAAATTCTCTTCAAGCCACGCTTGGATATCTCGGCTTGCCCATTGGTTTGGGGATGATAGGCGGTGGAAAGACGGTGGTTGACACCATACTTAGCCATGACTCTTGCAAATTGATCGTTGCAAAAATGAGTCCCGCGGTCACTGATAATAGCACGAGGAACGCCAAATCGAGCGAAAAGCTGCTTCAAAAAGTTCACAACCACCCTCGCATCATTCGTAGGAAGAGCCTTAGCTTCAACCCATTTAGAAACATAGTCGACGGCGACGAGGATGTACTTGTTCCCATTGGAGGATGGAAATGGCCCCATAAAGTCGATGCCCCATACATCAAAGATTTCACATTCCTGTATGAAATTCTGAGGCATCTCATCCTTATGTGTGATCTTGCCTTGGCTTTGGCAAGCATCACAATGCTTAACCATTTCATGAGCGTCACGATAAATGGTGGGCCAATAGAATCCAGAATCAAACACTTTTTTAGCGGTGTAGTTGGGACCAAAGTGACCACCGGTGGGTCCTTTGTGGCAAGCTTGGAGAATGTCAAAAGCTGCCGGTCCGTCAACACAACGACGAATGATCAGATCAGCACATTGTTTGAATAGATAAGGGTCATCCCAAAAGTAAGTCTTAACATCATTCAAGAACTTCTTCTTTTGTTGGGATGTTAACCCTTTGATGAGAATACCACCCGCTAAGTAGTTTGCAATGTCCGCAAACCACGGGGTGCCATCAAGATTCAGATTTATAGACATTAAGGTCTCCAGGGGGAAAGAGTCATTGATCTCTTTGTTCGGATGATCCCCTTGATATGGATCCTCAAGTCTGCTCAGATGATCCGCGGCCAGGTTTTCTGCTCCCTTCTTGTCACGAATTTCAATGTTGAATTCTTGAAGGAGTAAAACCCAGCGAAGAAGTCTTGGCTTAGAATCATGCTTTGTCATCAAGTACTTCAACGCGGAATGGTCCGTGTATACGATGGTGGGGGATAAAACAAGATAGGGGCGAAATTTCTCAAAATCATAGACAACAGCTAAAAGCTCTTTTTCGGTTGTCGTATAATGCAATTGAGCCCCCGTCATTGTTTTGCTAGCGTAGTGGATTGGTTGGAAGTGTTTATTCACTCGTTGGCCCAAAACCGAACCAATAGCAAAGTCGCTAGCATCGCACATCAATTCAAAAGGCAGCTCCCAATTAGGGGTAACCAAGACCGGTGCCTTAGTTAGCATATCCTTAAGAAGATTGAAGGCTTCGACACACTCTTTAGAAAAGATAAAAGGAGTATCTTTTCCAAGAGGTGGGTCATCGGGCGAGCGATTTTAGAGAAATCCTGAATGAATCGACTATAGAAGCCTGCATGACCCAGAAAACTTCTCACACCCTTCACGGTTGAAGGTGGAGGTAATTTGGCTATGACATCTACTTTAGCACGGTCGACTTCCAGACCGGCTTTAGAAATTTTGTGTCCTAGCACAATGCCTTCTTTTACCATAAAATGGCATTCATTTGGCTAAGTAAAGTAGCAGGAACCATTACCAAATCTTGTTGAGCAGGAGTAGGCGTATGCGAACTGGGTCCCGGTTGTGATTCACTCAAAGTCTGGGGACTCACATTGATATTGCTATCATTGTTTGTCTCCTCGTTTGAAGGACTCACCACCGAAGATTCATTCGAGTCAGCACTCTCTTGCACAACTTGATGTGGTTGAATACTAGCATCAGTGGTATTATCGGTGGTATTAATAAGTACCTCAGATCTCTTTTCTGGCCCTAAGCTGGAGATAGTTGCCATGAGAGCAGCCTTTGCAGATTGAAAGTCATCACAGTCGGAGTCATACGCATCAAGATCATCGGCTTGGTAAGCTGCATTCTGCGTAGTGACAACGTCTTGTTCAGCAATCCCTGGGTCAGCAAGAAATGCAAGCTCCTCTTCATCAAGTTCCCTTCCTTGCGCCTGAGCATTTACCAGATAGATCTTTTCTGCAAACCACTGTCCATCCCTTCTCCTCTTGGGTTTCTTACAATCCCTGGACATATGACCCTCTTCCTTGCAGTTGTAGCATGTAATCATTCTCAACTTGCCTGTATTAGCCCGTGGAGGATTGTTGACCATTGGAGCAGGAGCAGGATTGACGGTGCGAACATTGGTTGATGTGGAAGTTCTCCCCTGATATGGTTGAATTGGCTGAACCATTACCCTGCCATTCTCAATTGTAGCTTGTTGGCGAGAATTGGATGAATTCCTCAACTGATTGTTGGTAGGAGTTGATCCTCTGAATCCTCGTTTGCTTAAAGTTCTTGTGAGATAAGCAGACATAGTAGTTAGCACTTCAACTGGGTCAGCTCCTTGTTGGAATACAGGAACGGGGACTTCCTCATCATCACAATACAGTGCTTGATCTGGATGAGCTGCATAATCAGTAGAAGGAATACTCATTTGATCAGGGTAGCTTGTTAGATATGCTGCATTCTCTTGATAAGAAGAATATGAAGGCTGAGCATAAGGTGCAACATTTGCTGGATGAAGTTGTGAAGCATACTGTGGTGAAGGTGAATTGAACCGATATTGTTGCTGATGTGAGGTGAGTGGTTGTGGTAGAATCGAGTATTGGGGAAAAGCTGGTGTCATGTAAGGTGATTGATGATAGGCTTGATGTCCCAAGATATAAGGTGTGTTGTTGTGAGACAAGCTTGGTTGATTCGCCATCAAAGCTAAGGAATCTGGGTACATACCGCGAGGAGAACGGTGCATAATCACATGCTTCTCATGCTGCTGAAGGAAGGCATATATTTGATCTAAATTGCACTTATGCAAATCCCTGGTTAACTTGACATCGGTAATGTACTCACCCCATTCAGCTTGAGGTAGAGTATTCAAGAATTTGGTGTTAACCTGAAATGGTGCAATCACAAGATTGTATACATTCAGATCATTCATGAGTGTGGTGAATCTGAAGTAATAATCGTGAAGCGTTTCCCCTGGGTTGTAGGTGAATCTATCAAACAGGTCATACAACTGACATTCCCTTTCCTGTTTGGTGAGAGACGTTCCTTGTAGCAACACCTTAAGACGTTCCCATAGATCCTTTGCCACCGTATACTGACTCACCATCCTATAGATGTCATGGGGAAGAGCTTGGAGAATTGTTTGAAGAGCTTTTTCATCTGCATCTGCAACAAGTTGTTGAGCTGGAGTGAGTTCTTCAAATTCTCGTGGTCTAGTCACGTTGTCAACCGTAATGGTACCATAGTCGAGTGGACCATTCAAAATCGATTTGACCATAAGCCTTCCGTATGTCGGTTTCCCCTTTAGATATTGCATCATTCGACCTTGCCATGCCTCAAACACCTCTTTAATAAGCATCGGTGGACGGCTATCAGTTCCCGTTATGATTGATATATCCGTAAGAGATGTCATCTGAGGCATTACTGAATTTGGATTCATTTTGTTTTCTTCAAAGAAACAGAGATTATCGGTTGATCGAGCAGTGAAGTAAAGCTTGTGAATTGTGTTGTGTTTTTGTTGTAAGAAACCAAGATTAAATCCTCTAAAAAATCGTCGAAAAAACAAGCAAAATAACCCTTGATTCGGAACTTTTTGTTGATTCGGAAGTTTGATTCGGAAGATTACCTTGATTCGGAACTTTTTGTTGATTCGGAAGATTATCTTGATTCGGAAGATTATCTTGATTCGGAACTTTTGGATTGATCCGGAACTTCTTGGTTCGGAAGTTCTTGGTTCGGAACTTTGGCTTGATCCGGAACTTCTTGACTCGGAAGTTCTTGGTTCGGAAGTTTGGCTTGATCCGGAACTTCTTGACTCGGAAGTTCTTGGTTCGGAAGTTTCTTGATCCGGAACTTCTTGACTCGGAAGTTCTTGGTTCGGAAGTTTCTTGATCCGGAACTTCTTGACTCGGAAGTTCTTGGTTCGGAAGTTTCTTGACTCGGAACTTCTTGGTTCGGAAGTTTCTTGATTCGGAACTTCTTGACTCGGAACTCCTTGATCCGGAACTCCTTGATCCGGAACTTCTTGATCCGGAACTCCTTGATCCGGAACTCCTTGATCCGGAACTTCTTGATCCGGAACTTCTTGATCCGGAAGTTTTGCTGAATAAACAGAAACTTCCTCCAATGAACAGTCGAACAGTAAAAATTAAGATTAAGCCCAGATTTTGACCAAATAACCCAAAAAGTTTTGTGCTTTCGACTAAAATAAGTAACAACTAATACTTATCCACTAATCCCAATCACAAAAACACCAAAAAACACCAAGAATCAAGATGATTTTTCTTAAAGAACACTAATACAATCAAAAACTAAAAAACCACACAAATCACCACCTTAAATCACCCCATAGCTCTTGATACCAAATGTAGAATATTGATAATCAATGAATCTATGAAGGGGTTTGTTGATTTCTAGAGAGAGAAAGTTAGAGAGAGAAAGTGAGAGAAACTATGTGTATTTTATTAATATGGAAAACAAGAAATGACAACAACCAACCCCTTTCCTTAGTGGAAAGGGGTATTTATAGTCCAAGCCTGACATTGGGCTTGGGCCGGTCCATGACAAGCCCATGGACCGGTTCTTACTTAAATTAATAAGCAAATAATAACTAATTACTAACTACGAGCTATTACAACATAAATCATATTGTGGAGTGACCGATACTTCTAATATACGTTAAAACGTATTTCTAACATACTTTAGCACGGTCGACTTCCAGACCGGCTTTAGAAATTTTGTGTCCTAGCACAATGCCTTCTTTTACCATAAAATGGCATTTTTCCCAATTCAGAACAAGGCGAGTGTTTTCGCACCGCTTAAGCATACATTCCAAATTGGCAAGGCAAGAAGAGAAGGAATCCCCGAAGACCGAGAAATCATCCATGAAGACTTCCATGGTTTGCTCAACCATATCATGGAAGATAGCCAACATGCACCTTTGGAAAGTCCCGGGGGCATTGCATAAGCCAAAAGGCATTCGTTTATAAGCAAATGTGCCATAGGGACAAGTGAACGTTGTCTTCTCTTGATCTTGGGGATCGATGGGTATTTGAAAATAACCCGAGAAACCATCAAGAAAGCAGTAATATTCATTACCCGCTAAGCGTTCAAGCATTTGGTCCATAAAAGGTAGAGGGAAATGATCCTTTCTCGTGGCATCATTGAGTTTGCGGTAGTCTATACAAACTCTCCACCCAGTAACGAGACGGGTAGGAATCAACTCGTTGTTTGCATTGGGCACAACGGTGATACCGCCTTTCTTAGGCACACAATGGACTGGACTAACCCATGGTGAATCCGAAATAGGGTAAATCATACCCGCATCAAGAAGTTTGATAACCTCTTTTTTGATGACTTCATGGATTTTAGGATTCACCCTTCGTTGACTTTGAATTTTAGGCTTAAAGTCGTCCTCCATGAGAATTTTATGTGTGCAGAAGTGAGGGTCAATTCCACGGATGTCGGAGATTTTCCAAGCGATAGCTTTTTTATGCTTCTTCAACACGGCGACAAGTCGGGCTTTTTCGTCTTCTCTCAGATCCTTTGCGATGATCACCGGTAACTTCTCGTTGTCTTCCAGGAAAACGTACTCAAGATGAGGAGGTAGGTCCTTAAGCTCGAGAGTGGGAGGATCCTCAATAGATGGTGAAACTAACGATGGATCATCATTAATCACCTTTTTAGGAGAAGGAGGAGACAACGGGTCCTCATTGAGAAGTCTCTCAATAGTACGAATGTCTTCATCCCAATTGGTGGACAAATTATCATACTTAATATTGAGAGGACCCAAGCTAGCTTCAAAATCATCCAAGTCACTTTCTCCAAAAGGAGTCAATGCTGGAGCAATTGAGGCAACTGTCTCAACATTGGGTAGAGAAGAAAGAGTACTTTTGCAAGCATCATGAAAATGTTCTTCACAATCCTCATCGAGAACATCAATAGCATTAACACTCTCATATGAATAAGGTTGCTTAGAAATCTTACCCATGTTGAAGACAATTTGATCGTCACCAACTCTCATGATTAATTCGCCTGCGGCTACATCAATGAGAGTGCGACCGGTCCTCAGGAATAGACGTCCAACGATTAATGGAACACGAGGATCCATCTCGTAGTCAACGATGACAAAATCCGCCGGGAAGGTGAATTTATCAACGCCAACAAAGACATCTTCGGCTATCCCCACTGGATAAGCAACCGTACGGTTGGCTAATTCCAAAGTCATTTTGGTGGGGACTAGCTCGGGGAGAGATAATTGCTTCCAAACACTTAACGGCATTAAGTTTATACTGGCACCTAGGTCGGCTAAGGCCATGCAATTCTCTACTCCCGGGAAGTTGCAAGGAATCAAGAAGCGACCCGGATCACCAAGTTTGGTGGGCAATTTCCTTAAGAGCACTGCGGAGCAGTTCTCATTAAGTTGGGTCTGAGCGATGTCAAGAAGCTTTTCTTTATCACTTAGAAGATCTTTAAACATCTTAGCGTACTTGGGCATGTGAGCGAGAGCCTCGGCAAAGGAGATGTTAAAATTCAATTGTTTAAACATTTTTAGAAAGTTTGAAACCTGAATATCATCCTTGCTCTTTTGCTTCTCTTTCCTCAACCTTGAAGGATAAGGTATATTGGATGAAGAAGAAGGCTTTAAGGGAATAGGATCACTCACAACCACGGGTGGTGGGGAAATGGGGATAGAAGGTGAAGGAGGTGAGGAAAGTTGCTCTGTTTCCTTGTTCACAATCACGGGTGGAGGTGTAGGAAGCTCGGGTTCCATATAACCTTTTCCACTACGAGTGGTGATTGCTTTCATCTCCCCTCTTGGATTTGCAACGGTATTACTCGGAAGAGTACCCGAAGAAGAGGGTTGATTACCTTGGATGAGCGAACCAATCATATCACGAAGGTGAACAGCTTGATTATTAAAAGAGTTTTGCATGTTGGCATTAATTTCATTGCTGTGTTTGGCCATATCATTCCTTAGCTCGGCTCGAATATCACTCCCTTGTTTTACCATGTCATTCTTCAAGTTGACAAATTGACTCTGAAGATTCGTCACCATCTCACGATTAGTCTTCATGAACGTCTCGACGTCTTGGTTTACTGCCATCGGTTGATTGAGAGGTGGAGCTTGGTAAGCTTGAGAATTTGCTTGAGTTGGGTATGGGTTTCTTTGGGATTGATATTGATTTTGAGCACGAGGTTAGGATTGGTTGTTTCGGTTATAGCTTTGTTGTTGGTTCTGGTTTGTAGGAGGGAAACCGGGAGGAGCAAGATAATTGTTGGAACGATAACTTAGCAAGCCACGGTCTCCTTGAGGGCGGGCTTGATAGCCTCCCGTGGGATAAGTGCCGTAAGCTGCGTTAACGTTTTCAGAATAATTGCCTTGGGTAGAAGGACAATCATTATAAGAATGAGGACCACCACATGTGTCACAAGAAATAGCAACGGCTTTAGCTTGTTGAAAGTTGTTTGTGGCTATGGACATGAAATCTTTGTGCATCATTGCGATTTGTCGGGTAAGTTCGGATATCTCGGGATTGGAAGTAGTAGAAGAAACATTGACTCTCTGATTAGATCTTGAGGATGCGGATGAATCCCAATTCTTGTGGTGAGTAGTCATGTTTTCGATCAACTCTCGACACTCCTCCGGTCTCCTTTTCATAAAGGTACCACCGGCGGCGGCATTGATCGTGTCACGATCACGAAAAGTGAGACCATTGTAGAAGGTGTCAATGAGAGTGACGGGGAGCATATTGTGATTTGGACAGCGGTCGATCAAATCATTGTATCGTTCCCAAGCATCGAAAAGCGATTCATCATTCTCTTGCATGAATCCACTGATTTGGTTACGAAAGCTAGTGACCATGGATGGGGGAAAGTAGCGCGATAGAAAGCGTTGAGTCATGTCATTCCAAGTATGAATAGAATTCTTAGGAAGACGGTCAAACCATTTTTCGGCATGGTGAGAAAGCGAGTGTGGAAAAAGTTGGAGGCGAAGGTCATCCATAGAAACACCGGAGCATTTCATGTTTTGGGTCATGGTAATGAATTTGTCGAGGTGTTTGTTGGCATCATCATCCGGAATTCCGCGAAATGGGTTAGTTTGTACTTGCTGGATCATGTGATGTTTCAACGAAAACTCCTGAGCCGTGACATGCATTGGCGCAATCGGGCCTCCGCATCCGTTCATGGTGGGTTGACACAATTCCTCCATGGTTCGTAAATAAGGTAGGAGGACATTGTTGTTGTTGTTGTTGTTATTATTCAAATTGGGTTGAGGTGGGTGATTATTGTTGTTATTAACACCAGCCATATCTAAATCTTCACGAGTCTCGGGCTCAGAATAGTTCGAAGATCTAGTACGCATACACCTGCAGAAGAAAAATATACACAAAGAATATCTATATAATCTTTTTGGTGCAAAACCTTTTAAAAAGAATTGCTTTTAATGATTTTTTAATGTTTTTGTATTTTTGAATAGTTTTATATATATATATATATATATTATTACATTATATATAAGAGGAGGGGTATGCCACATCATATCCACGTCATCACTATGACTTTTTATGACTTTCTTTGTTTTGCAAATTCTTTTTTTTATTCTTATTTTCGTCATTCATATTATAAGGTTAAGTTTTTAAATTTTGTTAATTATTTTACAATTTACGATTTTATATAATCCCTGTCTTTTTTATATCGCAGATTGATAAAAATATGTGTTGATGAGTTTCGAACCCTTGATGCACCAGATTACCTTACACATGGCTTAACGCCTTATCCACTAAACAAACACCCTTTTTTGTTTTATGTATTGCACATCATTATATATAAAGGGATGTTAACATGTTTTAACTTTCAATTTATATATCTGATATTAATTCATAAATTCGTATAATGAGGATCTCTTAATCTTTTAGTTAAATTTGTGATATATCTCCATATATTTTGTCATATATATTTGGTAAAGATATACTTCAACAATAGGCCTACCTTTTGATTAGGTTGCAACAACTATATATACGACATAATATGTTCTTGCATAGTACCGGTTCCAAGTCGAGCATTCAACCTAAACAAACATCGCACTAACAAGATGCAACCACAAAAGAAATCACAAAGGCGTTTAAAGTCACAAAATCAAAGCCCTAAAATCCACATGACCAACATGCCTTCTATGTCCAACATGGAAATTCCAAAACAGGGTACTTTTGTTTTAATGCATCTTTACAATTGTCTAACAGTCTTTAAATTTTAGGAACTTAATAACATTGTCTCTTATCGGTTATGTGACTCTCAAACAACCCCTTAACACCTATTCTGGGCATCGTCTCTTATCAGTTATGTGACTCTCAAACAACCCTTAATATTATGCGCCTTTTGTGTAGCTTTGACCTGCAAGTTTATGAAAAAAAAAAACAGTGAGAAAATGCACCATAAGCATCTATTACTGCTTAAACGATAGTCATCTAATACTGCTTAATATTAAGCATTCATATATACTCGAATTGTAGCAGGAAGTCTAAGCAGAACTATTGAGTTAAACTTTTATTGTGTCATCTGACATAAGATGGCTTTAATATCTCTGTAATATTTTGTACAACTCTAAATAATAGAAGAATCCATACATGAATAAACAGTTGTTAAACAGTCAAAATCAAGTCATGCCCATCCATCATCCGTACATGTGATTCGATAGTGGTCAAGATTCAAATCCCATCAGTTTGCATACATACATTTATTCACATTAAATCAGCAACTGAAAATACTACTGTACTAATTACAAAAGAATGTTTTATATAAAAGTTTATTTTTAAGGTATTGTGTATACTAGAAGATGTTACTATATAATGAATCCAGTTCATCAAATTAACGTTTTATCTATGATCGGTTAGAATGCGTTAATGTGATTTGGTATAGTATGTTGACAATATTTAATATGTAGTTTTTATGTAGAAGGTTGAGCCATTGTCCATTATCAGGAAAGCCTGTACTATCAACAGGCATTCAGCTACCGGCGTCTGCTTTGTAATCTATTACCCTTAAAGTGAAGGGTCATAATAATGAAACTTGGTTCACAAGCAGAATATCGGAGAGGTAGTGCACTTTCCTTATAAATTTGTAATTTCTTTTCCGATCCTAACTCCATTGCGTTTAGTTTTTCTTATTTCCAAGTTTGTGTGTTTTGTTAGTACACAAGAGGTATTGGAGCTTGTGACCACCTAGGATGCTAACATGTTTCAGCTAGATGCATCACACATGATATATTCACATGTATGCAAGGCAAGTACTACTGGGTTCTCAACCTGCTCTTTCTGGCGTATGTTTATAAAAGTTAATAGAAGTGTAAAATATATTACATGCTTTGATCGTTCAACAATTGATTTATAGTGTACTAGCTAAAACTCTTCTACTTGATCCACTACTGATGTTCGGACTTCGGCTAGCAAGTCATTAAACAAAAAACAGCTACTAAAAATTTTCAACTAATCTTTATAACGCTACCAAACTTCTAAGCACATGTACGTGCACATGCTTTTTTTAGATCGACCCGGTCGAACCATCGGGTCCAGGTCAACCCGATTTCAAAAAAAACAAAAAATTTATAATTTAATAATTAACTACAATTATATATAAAAAAACATGAAATCGTCCATATACTGTATTGAACATATAAACTATTCACCAACTAATATCTACATGTTCTAAAAAACACAAAAAAATCAAAATTCGGCAGGTTCTCAAGAACCGGGTAGAATCGGGTCACCCCAAACCCGACGGGTCTAGCCAGTTTCGAACCGACCCGGTTCAATATGACCTGTTTTTCGACTTGAACCAACCCGGTTGACTTGGTCGAGTCGAACCGGGTTTGAAAACATTGCTAAATAGTCTTGACTAAAGGGAAAATGCGGTAAGGCTTCACGTTTCCAAACCCCCAGAGAATGCATATGTATAGCAAATCTTGGAGGAAGTGATTAAAACATCAATACATCATAAGGTAGTTGAAAATTAGTTCTTTAAGTAATATTATCGTAATGTAGTAAATCATTTAACTTCGATATAATGAGTTAAAAATCAAAACAACAAGCATGCTATGTGGTGCATTTAAGAATATGGTATTTGAAATAATTGAATGTACGTGTAAAAGGACGTTTAGAATTGCTTAAATTTTCCTCCTTATAAATACTACCTCCGGGGTCCTATTTTGACCTTCTTAAGTCAATTTTATCCCACTTTGATATTAGATATTTTGGTTTGTTTTGTATAATAGATGATTTAGATTATATGAATGGATTGATTTTTGAATATATTTTCATTGGTATAGTTTTTAAAAAGTATTATATAATACAAATAAAAAAATTACATGTTAAAGTCGAAAAATATTAACTTTAAATAGTTAAAAGAGGACACTTATTTTAAAAAAGAGTATTTTTAAATAAGCACTTAGAAGCTACTTAGAAACCAACAATTTAGAAAGTAGTGTTCGAGTTTGCTTATGATAAATAAATCCATCGATATATGGTTTATGTTAAATATGATGGTAACAAGTGTATCAATTTATCTCAAATAAAAACATTGAGCTCCTTATAAGTAGAAAAGCAGAAAAGATAAGCAATCTAAAACGCTCTCTAAATAGAAAAATAGCTTGGATGACACAACACTGTTGGTGCTTGAAAATAAGGGAATAAGTAGAAAAATATTAGCAATCTTAGATACCCCTAATTGTGTCGGTTTTAGAATTTGTAAAATGTAACATATAAAATTATAGTACATGCTTTTAGACAAAACTCTGCACATAAATTTCTGGTTAAGGTTATTTTCTAAAAAAATATTTACAAACCAAACCAAACCGAGTGTATGTTCATTAACATCAGGATGAATACCCCTATTTGGGTCGGCGAGGCCTAACACTATCAAATGTTAGTTACATGCAGTGGCGGAACCAGGATATTACTTAGTGAGGCCCAATTTTTTTTTGACACTAGCGACATCACTTATAAAAAAATTGTTGAATCGAAATAATAAGTCGAGGATTATTACTTAGAGAATGAATGATTTATAAAGTTTTAGAATGTTAAATGTGAACTTTAATGTTTTAGTAGGGGGCAATTTGAGTTTTCGATGGGGGGGAATTAAAAAAAAACGTTCAAAATTTTATAAAAATTACACTAAAATTTCATCGTTTTTGTATAGCCATGGGGGGCATCGCCACCCCATACCCTCTTAATAGATCCGCCCCTGGTTACATGTTAAGAAAAACAGTTTTATAACATGGATAACTATATCCCCACTGCCAGCCGATATAACAGAATAACAAATGTTGTTTTAAAAAAGGTTTACAAAACAAACCCGCCCATTGGGCGGGTTACGACACTAAATTAAATGAAGTTAAAGAATTTAAATAATAATAGTATCTAAGCTTATCAGGAATTCACAGAATTTCTTAAGTACACAGTGTTAAAAACACTCATATTATTCCACGATTTTGTACTACTTCAATACACAGGTCCACACAAAACAATATAGTGGTTGCAATCCTGTAGCAAAATACAAAAACACCATTAAAGGTAGCTTCTTTTCTCATTTAATAGTAGCTTATTTTCTTATTTAATTTCAAAATCAATGAATTTACATTAAGAAATTCTACATTAGTCTTATCTGCATGTGAGAGTAACTGTTATAATTCTTTTTTATTGTGAAACAGAGCATAATGACCATGATACTTGAGATTGGAAAAAGGTGTCTTTCTTCGTTTTTAATTTAACACAGGCATGCCTCTGAAACATATAAGGAGCACAAATATTTTGGTGCGAGGCTACTTGCAAATGGAACCGTTGGAGTGTATGTTAAATAGTTCTCCTATTTTGAGGCTAAGTATGTATGCTTTATAATATATGTGAATGTGTTTACAGCTACAAGTGGTAAATGTATTTGACTATATTTTGTCAGCTGACCAGAATGGCTAATTGTTGATCATGATTGCTCTTGCTCTGTGTATTCTTACATACATGTCTCATCATGATTCTTAAAGTATGATGATTTTGAAAACTTATTCTAATTATAGCCTTATAGGACGGTCAAAATTTTCTTTTCTAAATATAGGACTTCTAATTGATTAGAGTATTGTTTCAACCTCACAATCTGCTTGCCTCTACTTCACCCACCTCTATTATTATTATCATTTTCACTTTGTGAATATTGCAACTATGGAATCAAAAATTTGAACTGATTAACTCAATCACACATTTTAGCAAATCCTAATTGATAGAATGCTTAATTAACTGATTCAAAAACATAACTATAACAAAAAACGAGGTCTAATCAAGAATGCAACCACTAGATGCCTAGCTAAAACTAATCCAGACCCTTTCTCATGTTAGGTAAACTCTCATGTTGAGCTCATGTGCAATGTTACATTGGAAACACACATATGTTCCTCTCATCTAACCTTAGATATTCTAATGTTCCATCATTGTAACCTTATTGTTTAGATCCCTTTGATTTTTAGTTTAACTTAATTTTTTCTTTTATGTATACAGTAGTAGTGTATGCGAGATGCATGGTATAAATATTCTGGCTATTGAGCCGTTGTGCTTCAAGTATGCAAATAGTGTTCGTGTTGACCACAAGCTAATATAAGTTGATTAAATGAGTTGAATCGTGAAAATTATGTAAAACACAAAGGATTTTAAATTGGTCAGAGCGGTCAAACAAGCTAACTCTAAAGACCTTTAATATTGAAACAAAAGACCTGTTGTTTGATATGCATACAAGTGGAAGTGCTGATCAAAAGAGAAGCTATGTAAGGTAATGTATGATCTCAATCTTCTATGTTTAGCGTTGGATTAAGTCAATAGAATTATAACTGTTTGGAAGTTACAAGAGAGTGTTTTGGAAGACAAATGACAACACTAAACAAGACTTGCAGCTTTACATGCAACCAAGGATCAACGATAGAATGTTAGCTAGGTCTGACATTTTCTGTTTCAGCAGCCACATCACAGGAAGCTATCCGCATCATGGAGATCAGGAAGCTATGTATTACTATGTCTGGCCTAATTGTATGTGGCCTTGAGTTTTGGCTAATATAAGAATTTTATTATGTGCGGTTCAAAATACATGTTTACTTTGAGTATCTACAAAAGGATTTAATATCTGGCCTAATCGTATGTGGCCTTAATGTATTTGTAAGCGGTCGACTTCAGTCAACAATTAGTCAAGCTCTACAATTAAGCTAATGATTGAAAGCTAACGAGAGAATCAATATGTATTTGGCACAAAATAAGAATAATATACCTTCACCAACATCATCATCTCCACCATCGTCATCTCCACCGTCGTCATCTCCACTGTCATCATCTCCATCAAAATTGATGAAGAATCAAATTAACAAGAACACTAAACAAATAATCATTCAATCAAATACATATTTAAAGAAGGTTAAAAATTAACTTATCTTTCAAAAAAATGTCACGGAATCAATACAAAAGGAATGAAATGAATAATAAATTGAGATGTTCTTCAATGGATGAATTATGAAATAAAAACCATCACCAATAACATAACAACCTAAGATCATCCTTCGATAGAACAACACAGTCGGTTTACCCCACAATTTATACTCCGTATTAATACTAGGCTCAGTTTCTTTGACGCTTTTAACAATTCATCACGGGATGTATAATTAATTTTAATACCCGAAATCGAATCGTACAAAGAGGTTGCTCGAAATGAGCAGTTACCCGCGGTTCGGGTTCAATCATCTTATAAGTTTAGTCGATATTAAGTTTATAAATAATAACATGGTTTAGAATATTGTATATCGTTTTTATATAATTAAATGACATTGACTAGATAAAAATCATATAAAAGTTATTTCATTAAAAAAATCATTCAAGTATTTATAAATAATATATTCACAAAGAATATTTATTCGATGTTTATTGATTACGATCACATTAAATAGATTTTACATATGGATGTTTAGAAATATTGACATTAAGGTTAAAAAGGTCGTTGTACAATAAAAGTACTATACTCATATAATTAATACATGTATTATTTTTTGAATATTTAGTTAAAATTTGTATATTGTGCGCAATTCAGTCCGATTAAAAACGGATATCTAAAAAGGAAAGTTGAAACCGAACCATGATAAATGGGTTTTTTCGGTTTCGGATTTTTTCAATTTCGGATTCAACGATTCTGCTAGGTTAGTCAGTTTTTCAGTTGTTTGAACACCCCTAGCATTTAGCCAAAAACAATTCTATTAACAAACGTAAATAAATAAACTTTTGGCAAACGAAATCTTGCAAAATAATAAAAAAATATATCTTTTAATAAATAACATTTAATAACTAACACTGTACATATAAAACATACCAAAAAATCATAGAAAAATTACTCCGTACATGAAAGTAATATTTACATAAAAAAACTAAGCGATAATCAAAAGCCATACCCGTCCATCGGACGGGTTTTGCAACTAGTATATATATATATATATATATATATATATATATATATATATATATATATATATATATATATATATATATATATATATATATATATATATATATATATATATATATATATATTTGGAAATTTTTAAAGCAAGGAAATAACGTCCAAAGAACGGATCCCAAAATTCAATGCGTCTCTCACTAAAAACCGTTTATCGTAACGAAAAGAGCCGGCAGCGGCGCCATTTAATACTTGGATGTTTATGCCTCGTATCAAAATTCGTAGTCCCAAGTCTTTTCGAATTGAAAACCGGTCTTAAGTGCGACTCAATCATCTTTTGGTGAATCAAGAGAATGGTTTGGTTTGTTTGTATAAAACTATTAGCAAGTAATTAAAGTGTCGTTGAGTAAAATGGAAGAATAAAGATTAATACTAAAATGACAAGTAAAAATAAAAGCTTGTAAACTTAAAGGTGACAATGGAGAACTACTAGCACACTAAATAAATCTACCACTTGGAAAACTCTCTAAAAATAAGAACTTAGTTGAAAAGTACTAAAAGAAAGTAAGATCAGAATAGCAAACAAATGCAAACAATCGGAATAAGCCCCACAAAGGTGTCCCGATCGGAATGTATTCCGATCGGTTGATCGGAAAGATGGTAGGAACTGTGATCGGAATGTGGAATAATACCCACAATCGGAATATGCAAACTCGACCAAATCGGAATATCACCAAAGGGGGGGTCAATCGGAATATTACTAATGGGTGCCAATCGGAATACTAAACAGAAGCCACCAATCGGAATGTTTAATAACACCCTCAATCGGAAAGTGAAAGACCTAATCCGATCGTAACAATCGGAATAACAAGTGGGCAAATCGGAATAAGGAGAAACCCTTTTCCGATTAATAAATCGGAAAAGGGGTGGCTGCTCGGAATGGGACAATCGGAAAGCACCAATCGGAAAGGGGTTTTGTACCCTTTCCGAAATTTTAGGAATTCGGTTAAAAAGCAAGAAATAAGCTAATATGATAAGCTTATTCCCAAAGCTAAACGAATCACACAAAACCGAATCAAATAAGCACTCTAATCAACTTATCTAACTCGAAAATTCAACAAACTTTTGGATCAAACAATAAAAACATAAACTTTTTAAGGAAAACTTTTATAAACAATTAAGCTAATCATAAAAATAAGCCAATAAGCACAAAAGTCTTAAAGCTTAATCAAATGAGAACTTATGAAATGATCTAAAGATTAACTTTTTAAGCACGAAATCAATTAGAACAACACGGATCACATGATAATCGCACCAAAATCAATCTAAAATCAAAGAAGAGTAGAATGAGATTAAGGATAAAAAGCTTAAAATGAACTTGATTAATAAAAATAAGCAATACAAAGTGTTTAATCTTGAAAGATTAAGAAAGAAGATGAAATTTAGTGAGAGAAAGTTTAAGACTTTCTCTCTCTAAAACTAGAGAAAAACTAAGAAAAAGTGAAAACTAGCTAAATTAACTAACTCCCCTCCTAATGACTATTAGGAGGGTATTTATAGCGAAGGTGGAAGGAGTGCATGTGTTGCATCTTCTTTCTTGCTTTCTTCACGTTTTCTCGACTAGACTTTAATTCTTCGTCTTTGTCGTCTCGGGATTTGAACTTGTCTTTTAATTTTCTTCTTCTATTAGACTTAAGTTCTTCAACTTCGTTAAACTTCCGTCTTTTGACTTTTTCTTCGATAAATCTTCAGAATAGGCCTTGGACTTCCGTTCTTTTTGCACTCTTGATCTTTTGACTTCATCTTTTCCCGTTTTCTTCGATAAAAGCCCGTGAAAACCCGTGTTTTCTTCCTTTTTCATATTTTGGCCCTATAACACAATAAAAACACAAACCACGCATAATTCCGACTTTTACGACATAAATCACACGTTTTGGTCTTGTTATTATTGGAAATAAGTGGTAAAAGGATAAGTGTTTCACACTTATTAATAATAATTTCGTAATACTTGAATTAATACTGTTATTTATTATCTTAATAAATAGTTATGCAATGTTTAAATTAAAGTTGTGATCGTACGTAATTAATGTTCGTGGACTTTTAAAGCGGGTTTTACAACTATAGACAAACAGACGCACCCGAAAAGAACAGATATACCTCAAATTCGAATGAAGATATTAAAACATAGAGAAACCATACCTATCAGGTAATATATCCCTCTTTGCAAGCATACATTGGGACGAGTTGAATTATGTTGTCCTGGTCCAGAAGTGTTATTGAAGTTGTTTCCATAAGAATTCGTCCCCACACTAGGTTGATATTATGGAGCTTGAACTGGAGGGCCAGATTGAAATTTGGTCTGGTAACAGACCCAACGAATGACCCTTCACTAGAATTCCGAGTATCAGTTACTGTTGCCGGTGGCTGATTCAGTTAAGACTGCATTAACTCTGCAGACTTAGATGGCGGGTATGGCTTAGGATCTCCAATAACATCATGATCACTGACCACCACATTGAGATTGATGATTATGATAAGTGTCAAGAATACAGGAACCATTGCGGCATAGAGATGCTTTAGAGTATGTCCACTGACTATATGGCGAGTCCAATTATGCATTTTATCATCTGTCGCTTCTTCAACCTTAGCTGGAAGATACAAACCTACAAATTAAAGATTAAAGCTTAGCTTCCATTAAGTACAAGAACTTACAGTAAATGCAAAATCCAAACGTGATATTAAACCTGCAGCCCAGAGCCAATATGTAGAGTGTGTGTACATTGGAGGTAGCATGATAGCCATCACATGAATGACAATGCAAGGCATAAACTGAACCACCGCATATGGTCGGATATTATCAAAAAACCTATCACATAAATAAAGCAATCGGTGATGACAAAGATTCTAAGACATCTGTGCCATATGTAAAAATAGAGGGAAAGCCAAGTTTTGAGGTGGCAATTTTGACTCGTTTACATATAAACCAGTTGGCACGGATGATGGTTTATTTCTAACCGGTTGACTCGGGTTATTAACTATTTCATCTGACCATATATGTTGAAAAGACAAACAAAAGTAAACAAGTCAAATGTTGCTTGGTCTGAAAAAAAGGATGACCAGTATTAAGAAATGACATTCCAAATAAAACTTACATAAAATCAATGCCATTTGGAGCTAATCTAAATAGGATGATAAAAGATGATGGGAGGTCATAAAGTACGGCTCACAGTTACCAATTATAATATATTAAACACCCTGGTATGCTCAATTTGCAACTGGATGTGTAAACATAAGCATATAGATGTATAAGGTATTATCTGCCATAACCCAACCACCCTTTATCAAAGCCGAGTCGGCTACCAAGAGTATAGCATCTATTCAATTATAGCAACTAGAAGTAAACCTAAAAGTATAGCATCTATTTAATTAACAACCATAAAGCATATAAGGGCTAATGTGTAAACCAAAGCACTTGTGTGTAGCAAACAGCTTACGCAAAAGGAGAATACTTTAAAGCTACCTTACTGTTGGTCGATATAGCTCTCCTCTCAGACCACATATAGTTCAAACATGGCACTTGCACCTGTAATTAACTTTCTTACTCTGTATTTTATGTTTCTTGTTTATTACTAAGTCTCTAAGATCCAGCGAATACTGTTACTCTAATATATACCATCGCCAATGTGAAGTTTGACACGAGGATCCTCGTACCCAACAGCTACATCAGGAAAGAACTCTTTTGAAACCTGAAAACAGGGCACATAATAGCACACTAAACGCAAACAAAATTATGGGTTCTTTTTCATGAAATTATATTCTACTTTCTCGTTTGTCCTTTTTTCTCGTGCTAGTAATTCTTATGTAGAAGTAATTCACTAAAAAATGGATGTGTGACGTTTAAGTCATTTGGTAGCAAAAATACCCTTTGAACAGGTCTTCCAAAATGATGACTTCAATACAAGAATGTTAATTTCTTTTCTGAAAATGTTAAGCATTATGTATAATGTTATAAATTATATGCCAATGTTAAGAATTCAGGTTACAACAATTAGGCTAACTAGATGCTACCATGCTTACACGACAACATCTAATATTAACCAAAAACAATTATGGCAACAACTACAATGAACGCCAGCATCTAAGTTAATTTTAGTGAGCAATTTTATGACAGCAAACATATATAGCCACAATTTGACAGCAGCGAACCCAAACACCCTTTTCACACAGGGCTAATTCTAAGTAAAGGCGTGGCAATAACAGATCCAAAGTACATAAACCATAGTAGCACTCAAAAATAGTAAACAAGAAATATCTTTTATCATATGCCATGGAATTGTACCATTAATATTACATGTTCCATAGTATACTGTAATAGCTTGTTATGTAAATTAATATCTCAAACCATAGCTAATAATAATTATCATATCAATAAAATGAAACAAGATAAGATTAAGCCAACTACAACATTTCCGTTAATTGCAATCAACGTATTACTAAGAACAATTATTATACTAACAGTTTAACACCATTGAACATAAGTTATTACTCCATAGTAGAGTTATAGAGATACACATAACTGGAAGGTTTTATAACTTATGAATTTATAACATTAAGACCTTGAACGAATCTTCAAATTATTTAAAGGAATAATACTCCATAACTCAAAAATCTAAATTTTTTTTGGAATTTATTAAGTTCGGCAAGCAAATGTATTGATATTAAAAACAACAAGTAAATATCAAATAATGCTTAATTAGTGAATCGCTTGGTTTTATAATTGGGGATTAGGGTTTCAAACTAATAGTAATTTTGATTAATTAAATAGAAATATTAATTAAATAGAAATCGAATAGCAACCAGACTAACATATGGATTTGTTGGTTTATAGAGTTCATAACAATTATTTAAAACCCTAATATGGATCAAAGAGCGCATAGCGGAAGCGATTAACAAGATCATTAATTTAACACAATTATGATTAATCAAGGCTAGGGTTACATACCTTTATCCTAGCAAGATCCACAAGACGACGGAGCAAACGACAACTAGGGTTTATCACGAACACCACCAAGAATATAGTCTAAAGTAAGACTATATCACGTTCTTGTACACACGTGATACGGCGAGTTAACCGTGAGTCTAGCACGAACAAACCGAGCTTCCAAGTCTATGGAAGATCTACCCAACAACCCTAGAGAGGGGCTAGGACTAGATCTAGAATAGCTTATTGAAAATCAAAGAAGAACCCTAATAGGGTGTTTGTTTGGCCGGCGGTTATAGCAAGAGAAAGAGAGATGTGTGGTGAAAAATTATGAGGCTTTAGGTTTGTTTATATACACCTTGGAAAACTTCTCTTCCAAGGTTAAACAAGATAAAGCCACAAAATCTTTTCTCCTTATCTTTGTCTCCTCTATTTAGGCCGGATATATACATGCTCCAAAAGAGGTTTCCGGAACTTTTCCGACTCCTTCTTTTAGCTTCTTTAACCTTCTATAACGGTCGTTTAATACTTAACTTTTAATTACTTAACGATCGTTAGCTATGGTTTGATTTAATAAATATAATAAATATATTTAATAAATAAATAAATTAACACTTCACGTAATGTGTGCAATCCCGTGATCTCGAGTTCGATCCTATCTCACGACTATTAATTTTAAGTCCATAAACTTTCAGCTCCCACTTGGACAAAATTCTAATATCGTGATCACATTGACTAGCGTCTAGTTACACTAGCAATGTCACTAGTACAACTCGAGTAAGGTTTCTTGGACAAAACCTTTTAATGATTAAATCATTATTATTATTATCCTTTCATTTCAAATACAACGTTAATAAGGATATGGATCCTAGTCATTCCTTTCATTAACCATTCTGTTTCTCGTTTACGGATATAGCAAGATCACCAAAACAAATTTGGGTGCGGCCGCACAGATATCTTACTACTCCCCCGAGGGGCCCAGCTGTATTATACTTCAAAATAAATTTTGAAGGAAACGAATCCCATTTTGACTACAAGCAAAACTTATGAACTTTGCAACACTTCCGGAAATAATCCTTATAACTACCAGTTACGTTTAGCGTTAGATTATCCCACAGAAATGCACTAGATCCACGACAGTTTCCTGGTATCTCAGGTCTAAGGATAACTATTTATGATTTACTTGATGACAAAGATCCATAAAGTAAAATCATATAGTTGGGATAAGTCCAATATTTGATCCATCAAATATCATCCAAAATTGACCAATATACTTTCAAGTATACTCTGTCACTATTTTGAATTGTCTTAGTTTAATAATATTCCCATATTATTAATCGACAACAGACATTTAGAAACATCATAATGCTCATGGATTTAAAACATGTAAAATAGGATACAAAATCAAATAACAGAAAATAAACGAAATCCAATCTTTATTTCATCAATTCAATAATGTCTTACATCCTTTATCCAAATACTAAAATAGATCAATGCATAAAACTGGTACATGCATCATGCCTCTAGTAATGACATTCATACTTGTTTGGCAGAGCATAAAATAACCAATCTTGACCTATTGAAATTTTGAGAATACTTTCTTCAAGAATTCAAATCATTGAAACTCTTGTACATGTGCATCCAAACAATTTGATATTGCCACATAGTATCAAAATTGTGAAACATCCTTGATCACCAATTTCCTAAACTTCCAAAACACATTTGAAGTTCAAAGTATTCTAATTCTTTAATGTATAATGCAACTTTAATCAACATGTCATCTCCAAAGATCCCATGACTAATATTGAGTGTTACCTCAATTATATCTTTTCAAGTTTTACAACTTGTCATAAAAGATACAAATACGTTACCATTAATACCTATTATGTAATGTTTGATTCCAACCAAAACCTTCAAGTTTGTTGGCTATGATAATTTGCACAACGATTGACAAATTATTCATCTATAGAATATGGAAGCCGATCCAAGATTTAGGATGTTATTCTAATTCCAAACATATTCCTTCAGAATATTCATTACACAAGTTATTTAATAACTTTTTAGATAGATTAATATATTCAAATCATCATGTATTTTAAGCATGATATAAATACAACACGACACACATGAAAATTTCTCAAAACAGATTTAGATTTCTTCATGTCCTAAATATCCATGTAAACTTACTACATGGCATATTACGTTGTATTTCCACCGCATAAATAAATAAATTTATTTGTCCCAAGGTTATGTATATCTTATTTTCTAAATCTTCAAAGTAAAGTTTCATCTCAAATCTAAACCAAATCAACATTTAATTTGAATGAAATCTCACTTTCTTACATGTCTATTTGACACATATAATTTAAGAAAATAACCATAATACTCCCACTAGCTTTTAGGAATACTCAGAAACCATCTTATTTGAATTTAAAACCAAACTTGGATTTCAAAATAAACATAAGAATAATCTCCTAGATGCATGCTTTTATCTATTCATGGATAATTGCATTTTGTACTTTTCCAAAGATTTATATTTTGAAGTAATAAACTCATTTCGATTACTTAAGTGCTTTCTCAAGTAGTCATTCAAGAAATAGTTCATACATATCCAAATTTGTCAATTAAAATATGACCATCAAAATCTTTATATATTTAATGTATTTAGGAAAGAATACTCAATCACAATTAATTACTTAAATGTGACTAATAATCTATTCACAATACATACATTAAATATGTGTACAATTTTGTCCATATAGTTTCGACACAAAGATTAAACCACTACAATTGGCGTTTTTCTTCCTTTGACGAAACTTATCTTCAATTTCTAGTCAAACTATTTAAGATAAACCAAAACCGAAATTTGATTATCTTGTTGGACAACATCTATAACAATCATAGTATGAGTAGTTTACCCAAAACAATATTTGGTAATAAATCATAACAATTATTTGTAACTCATAATTCTCAGCATATAAATCGCATATCCGAGATATCCTTACGGACCTATGACATAAATTCCTTTATCTTAAGGTTTAGCATTTACACGCCTACCTCATGATGATTACTAGTGTATTTTAGAAGATCATGTATCTTGTAATTTTATCTTTCAAAATCAAAACTCCCACTTGCTATTAGTAACTTAAAATTACTCTTTAAATACATAGCAAATAGATCAACACTCCAACGTTATCTATATGGGACATTACAAAACACAATGGCCGTTTCATACTCTTTATTTTCTAAACAATCCACTTCATAAGTAGTTTAGCAAAATCCAAACTCCATTTAAGATATAATGTGATTCATCACATTCCATATATAATGGTATCTTATTAATCTTCTTAGCTCAAGTCATACTCAACTTTCTAACCTTGATTTCTTTCGGAATAAAGGAAGATATAGTTATCTTTGAATCAAACATTACCATCATATTGAGAATTTTGATTCTCCTAATGAACATACCATAACAATGATGTATTTCATTTAGGGAAATATTGTAAGTCAATCTTAACAATATTTAAGATAAATATATATCTTTAGGCTTACCTATATACCAACTAAATCATCTTAATGATATAATAGATTTCCTAACCATTTTGCATGCTTTATAACTCAAGTAATTTTAAAGTCACTTCATAAAAGTTATAAGTCCATTATACGTTACATGTATATGTCTTTAGTGAAATAGAGACAATACATTAACGTCTTACTTTATATTATACGTCTTCCAAGACTTTATGTTTGTGACTTTATTCAATAAATCATAAACATGTATAACTAAAGTAAATCATGAACATCACTAGGTTTCATTCATCTTTTCAAGTTAATTCAATCATACACTATTATATGAACACCACTAGGTTTCATTAGTAGTATAAGATTACTTTATGTATCTTATGTCATTCAAGGAATTTGTCCTATTTTAAGAAACTTCAAAACATTCCACGCCCGATCTTACGACATGTGGATATTTTACCCTTTAGTTTACAATTTAGTCCAAGCTCTTACATGACTAAATCAAAACAACAAGTGTTTCTTAAAGTGAATGATATATATACTTTTAAGTAGTCTTTTAATCATATTGACACATGATCTAAATATTAATTTAGATTGTTTAATCTCTTATCTTAAGAGAATCATATCTTTATGAGTTGTTTCTTGCACACAATGTTCATTTCTCCCACTTGTGCATGGAACAACCTCATATATAAGATAAACATCACGTCTAACGTTCGTCTATACAAAATATGATTGTGCCACATATATTAGCTTTTTACAAGTAGATGTAGAATCACTTAATCAACAAGAATCAGTACATAACTATCTTTGAAGATATTAGTGTCAACAATTTGAAAGTAATTATCTTAGGACATACTAAAGATAACATGGGTTATTACCAAGATAACAAAGCTTGTAACTCCCACTGACTTAGAGAATGTTTTAATAGACTCAAAATCAGTCATACAACACAATTCTCCCACTGAACTTGACAACATTGAAAATGTTTCATAATCGGTGAAAATAATTAGTGTTGTGTTTACTTTCTTACACTTTAAAAAAAAAACATTCGTAACAATTACTTATAGTGTTTAAGAGTGTACTCTACTTCGTAAATGATGACTTACCCATCAAATGCTTTTTAACTTGAAAGACTTGACATGTAATTTCTTCCTTAATAGGTCTACCAACCCCAAAATGGTATGTAGTGCCTATAAATGGTCAAAGCACAACTACTAGACAAATATGCTAGTTTGCCTTATAACCAATTAGCGGTAACTTTTAATAACTCAAAATATGCACTTTTCTTAACAATTAAAATTTTCTATGAGTTATGGATTTGAATTTTACATTTCTAAAATCCTTATTACTCCTTCTTTACTCATGAAAAAGAGTTTTAGGTTTATCATTCATTTGTAAATTGACTCTATCCTCAACCATACGGTTTGTAGATCAATAAATGAATAAACCATGTACGGTGTAACGTTGCATCAATACATTTGCAAAAGAATTTACAAAATTCAATTTTAGTATTTTCGATAATACCATTCAAGAAAATAAAATTACCCCGGTAATAATAACCATAGTATTTTTCTTGAAAACTAGAATCCATATTGACATAGATTTATCACATCAGTTGATCTGCTAGTGACAAATGTATTCAACACAGTAACTTGTCGAACAATAATTGCCAAATCAAATTGCAATTTCTAGATATGTCAGGGATTTACATTGCCAAAATCATTTGCATTGTAAACATGTTTCATCCCTTCTTTATGCCTTAAGTTTCCAGATCTTACTGAGTAACTCAATTAAGTCGACTAATCTAAAGAACGTAAAACCTTCATGTGCAATCTTATTCAGTCATGAAGTTTTCTCTCCATTACAACATCGTCCAGAATCTCATATGACGAAAATTGTAACTTCAAGTGTTCGTCAATTAGATGGCATATGACTTAAATTTTAGGGTATAGATTTTGGTGTCAAAATCATGTATGGAGAAGCATGCATACATCTCCATAACATAAGTTTACTAAAACGTTTAGTAGACTTTTGTTGAGACTAAAAGTTCATCATATACTTGCAAGTTGAGGTATTGGTTAATACCAATTAAAGATTTTACACACAACTAAATTCACACCGTACTTTTTCTAGAACTTAGTTATAGCACAAAGCAATAATCTTATTCATTGTGTTTCGGATGTGAATCAATGTAGTTAAATCAACCTTAAAGAATTATACCAATAACAACCGTAGGTAATTTCAATTTTGACGCACAGGCGAGCCGGGAATTTGGTCAGCGCTGAAGCATAACACCTCCTTCCTTAACCGGGTACATGACCAGCGGTGCGTTATACCCACTTTATAGTTTGTCAGAATTGAGTAGGCCGTTAAGTTGCTATTGCAATTCTAATCAACGCAAATCATATGTAATTTAGATCTCAAAACAATTCATTTATTTTAATATGATTTAGTCCATATTAATTTTTCTTGTAAAAAATTACCCTTGTTTACAACATACAATCAATATAAAACGTATGAAAACAAGTAGGTACAAAAAAAAACTAAATCATAAACACATAATAACAATTTATATGTGCAATAAATAAATCAAATAGCCACATGCATACGATTTATTCAATAAATAATATCAAATCTAGGTTTTTATATACATATAAAAGTCTTCCCTAATTTTATATTTATTGAATCAAATAAATCATGTAGCAAAAAACGTAACAATTACCACATAAAACATATGATCCATGAAAAACATGCATGTTCATCACGGATCTCCCACATATCTTAACAATTAAATCTCTATGGATCGAAACATGAATTTACATAACATAACAATTAATCATGCAATTCATCAAAATTCCACCCAAATCACTTAACAATTAATGAAATCACTACGGATCGTAACCACGCATGACATAACAATTAATTCATGCATACATCTAAAGTTAATTACCATGTAATTTTAGGGTTTACAAAAAAAAAAAAAATTTTTTTTTATAGAAAAATCGGCATAGCCGATTTAAAAATAATAAAAAAACAAAACCCTAATTTTTATAAAACCTAAAAAACAACATGTAATTTTTAACACAAATCAATATTAGTTAAAAACTTTAGATCTTGATAATTATAATCATGTTAAAACGGCTCTCGATGCCACTGTTGGTTTATAGAGTTCATAACAATTATTTAAAACCCTAATATGGATCAAAGAGCGCATAGCGGAAGCGATTAACAAGATCATTAATTTAACACAATTATGATTAATCAAGGCTAGGGTTACATACCTTTATCCTAGCAAGATCCACAAGACGACGGAGCAAACGACAACTAGGGTTTATCACGAACACCACCAAGAATATAGTCTAAAGTAAGACTATATCACGTTCTTGTACACACGTGATACGGCGAGTTAACCGTGAGTCTAGCACGAACAAACCGAGCTTCCAAGTCTATGGAAGATCTACCCAACAACCCTAGAGAGGGGCTAGGACTAGATCTAGAATAGCTTATTGAAAATCAAAGAAGAACCCTAATAGGGTGTTTGTTTGGCCGGCGGTTAGAGCAAGAGAAAGAGAGATGTGTGGTGAAAAATTATGAGGCTTTAGGTTTGTTTATATACACCTTGGAAAACTTCTCTTCCAAGGTTAAACAAGATAAAGCCACAAAATCTTTTCTCCTTATCTTTGTCTCCTCTATTTAGGCCGGATATATACATGCTCCAAAAGAGGTTTCCGGAACTTTTCCGACTCCTTCTTTTAGCTTCTTTAACCTTCTATAACGGTCGTTTAATACTTAACTTTTAATTACTTAACGATCGTTAGCTATGGTTTGATTTAATAAATATAATAAATATATTTAATAAATAAATAAATTAACTCTTCACGTAATGTGTGCAATCCCGTGATCTCGAGTTCGATCCTATCTCACGACTATTAATTTTAAGTCCATAAACTTTCAGGATTGTCTTCTCCTTCGTTATGATTGACAATTGTTGGGACTGTTCTTTGGTTGAAACAACTTTACACACATCTTGATGAATGATTTGTTGGAAATAGATTTTGGAAATAGATTTTGGGGATTGGATTTTGGGGGGTTTGTGGATCTTGAGGAAAAGGTTTAGCGGCAGGGAAATTTGGGGGTTTGTAGATTTGGAGGAAAATATTTAGCGGCAAGTGAATAGGTGTTGGTGGATTGGATTTGGGTTAGGGTTTAAATCGAATGAAAATTTCGTGTAGCGGAAAGTGAAAAAGTTAGCCCGCTAAAATAATTGAGCTGAACATACATACAACGGTTATTTATTAACCACTTATTTATTTAAGACTAAATGGAATCCAGCTGTCTAGCATGGGAGTTTGTGAAGCTTATAGATTAGATAGATCATTTTTTTTTTCATAAAATGTAAACTATTTAAATTTAAGTGGGACTTTGTGAAGATTAGATAAATTGCTTTTTTCATAACAGGTGAACTATTAAAATTACAAAATAGATAGAACGGTGTTTATCTTGACAACCGTTCTTTTTATAAGCTTTCTCCTTACATAGTTCATTATTTAGCAAAACCGTTCTATATAGGGTGATATATATATGACTTTTTGTAGTAGTGTTTCATCTTGAATGTTTTATTTGACTCGTTCAATTACGACTATAACTTGTTATTTGAATGCTAAACAAATGTTTAATCTTGAATCCTCCATTTCTAGTTAATGTGTAATCTTCTTTGTAGATTGAGATATGTTATTTGAACTATCTAGTCGCGGTTTATCAATTTCTTTCTATCCATTTTAGATATTGGATTACAAAAATTTGAGTATTAAGCTACAAATTAATTTTTATCTCAGCGACAGATTTGAGACTGTTTACCGACAATAATTTTCCGACATATTTCCGAGGGACATCTTACCGACGAGTTTCTGACAGATATGTTATATTGTTTTACCCGATTTCCGAGAGAATACCAACAGAATTTCGACGCTTGTTTTTCGTCAGTATTTCTGACAGAGTTCCCACGGATAGGAATTAGTAACCAAACATTTACCGACATACCATTTTCGTCGCAAGTCGTCGGAAGGAGCTACACTGACGGATTTCCGACAGAAACGACCGTTGCTCCATTTTCTAGTAGTGTATGGGAAAGATGCTTTGCAAGTGCACATCAGACTGTGATTAATTTTTAAAAATGACTTTCTTTTTAAAGATCCAAATGTAACTATTATATGTAAACCAGTAAATGTAAATACACAAGATAAATTAGGGTTTTGGGAATTATACACACTCAAAAACAATGGAATATGGAATGACCGCAGACATGTACGGTGACCACAAGTTGTTCAGATTAGTTATGGTTGAAACCAGAGACTGAGCAGAGGCGATTCGTATTCAATTTATATTATTGGCGACTGTGTTCATTTTAAGGCAGCTTCGTTTGCTATATTTATTTCATCGGATTCGGTGCATTTTTCATCTTACCGGTTTAGTTGGTTATTTTTTTTCACTTTTAAATCACCAAATCACGGTATTGTAAGTTGATTACGTAACCAAAGTTAAATTTTTATAGCATACCGCCCCATGAGAATAACAAAAAGCCACATAAACACCATGAATGTGGCAGTTGAGGGGAATTGGACAATCAATTGATCACTCTATACACCGAAGAATGATATTAACGAGTCGGAAACAAACCAGCAGTCTTTTTATGCGTAGAGTTAAACCAAGTCAGAAGTTCTCAACTTTTTAGAAAATCGCAGATCAGATAGGCAGTTTGCTGAAACCGTATAATTAACTTATGTTTTCTTGGTTGCAACTCTGTTTATTGCGCCGATGAGCACACCCTTATCTAGGATAAATGACGAACATGGTTATGCATTGGAGTTGGCATCCACAATGAAAAATGCAACGAAGTTTCTATACTGAAAAAACTAGCAAGAAGCAAGAATATACAAAACCCGGATAGCAACAAGGAATTCGTAATCAACCACGTCACACACGATCGAAGTAACCAACACTTGATTGGAAGTTTGCTACTATTGAGAATTTGAAATTCGGTTATCAACGTTAAGGAATGAAATGAACTTAACAACTATTCAGCCTACGGAAAATTGCACCAAGTTCTATTAGGAAGTATGTGTGGAGTTAACACACGTGCACCTCACGCATTGTGGTTTAAAACCATTCCACCTGCACCTCACGTGCCAACACAAGCTTCTCTATTTCCATACGTATCAAGAACACTGACACAGACGTTGGAAACCTCTTGATCAAATCTTCCAAAAAAGCTCCGAAGTTGCATCATCCTGACTGCCATTGGCCCACTGAATGAATCAATCAATCGTTACCTCTTGTAATATAACTTTTTTCCATGTTATTCAATCATTCATCTGCCACAATGATTCCCGTTGTTATCAGCATGAGTAGGCGCTGCTAAGATTCTACCCGTTCTTTTGCGTAATGGAATCAGCGATCGGTCAATACACATAGCTTGCATAGCCCTATCTTGTTGATTCTGTCTTTCGATTTGCTCTCCAAGGTTTTCTGCATTGCTTAGATCAGTATTTAACGGGTTTTCAAACAAGCGCAAGGTGAACTTCACACGTAAGATCCTCCTAACTGCATCATTAATTCGTCTCATTGGGATGACTTTGTTCTTCACAAGGGCCGTTAATCCTTCGATGAATTCTCTGTAGTTGTTTTCAACCATGATCTGCAATAGTTTTACAAAGTAAGAAACCACACCCAACCAAAATACAATATAACTTTTTTATTTTGGTGTTATGAACTTATAATTTATTCAAGTTAACCTACCATGTCTACGCCAGCACCAACACTTTGTTTAATCAAGTAAGCGTAGTTAGCATGTGCTGGATTACCCTTTAAATCTGAGATTACAAATCCCTGGAAAACATTATACAAAAATCCTTGTCAATACATTATAATGAGAGGGAAATCTTGATAATAATAATAATAATAGAAGAAGAAGGAAATATATTACTCTGAATTTGAGTTTGTCCTTGAGAAGTCCTGTTATAAGTTCTTTATTCTTACGTCCATTCCGACATGGATATGAAACCTTGATGGTTGCAACACCCTTTCGTATTGCGTCATAGTAAGAAGCTCCAATTTTCTTCAATTCACGGTCCCTATTCAAGAGTTTCAAGAAAAAAATATCCATCAAACACTCGGCTCAAATGAAACATTGTTCAAAGTTGATACAAAACTTGGTATGATTATATACCTTGTTTCTTCAAGTGGATCACTGTGTGGAAAAATGATTGCTCCAAAAGCATTACTGTTTCCATTGACATCATCATTCTCGTACATCACCGGTATCCCTAAACGTGTAGACAACAATTCTTGTTGAAACTCGTTCATCATATTAATCCATGTCTTCGGAGATGCTTCTTTCACCCCAACACTCCCTATAGAAAAGACCAAACTAGTTATAATCATACTCTTAAATTTATACGAATCTTGAAGTATTTGAAGATATATAGTAAACTTGGAACTCACCTATAAAATAGTTCTTCATTACATCACGTGTAGCAACTTCTCTGTTAATATGTGTCATTTGTCCAATCTTTTCTTCTAATTTCATTCGCAGCATCAAGTCATTTATTCGTAAACGCAGTGGCTGAGTCGGGTCTTTGTACTTCATATTCATCGGTTCAGCAAAAGTTGCACAACAACATATGACCAGAATCACGAAAACACGTAGTGAAACTGAAAGTATCGCCAGTGCCATACTAACTTGAATTGAATTGTTTCTGAAAGACATATAATACTGAAGATTAGCTAGAATCAATACATTAGTTTTGATGTTCTACATTATTATGCATGCAAACACACTTAGTTTGGAATGATGCATCGACAGAATCGTGCTTATAACAAAGCAATACGTACTATTAAACTAACAACATTAAAAAAAACCCACAAAACAGAATTAAACGAACCAATAATCATTATAAGCTAATGATCATATACAATATTAACAAGCAATAAGAGATCGAGAGAGAACTTACGATTGTTATGAAACGATTTTGGAATTTGGAATTATACGAGAATAGGAAACTAACTAACTAAGAGTTGTATTTATATACAGAAGGCTGCGTGGCTTTAAAACTATTAAAATGTCGGTTAGAGCAATTTTAATCTATATCTTATAACAAAGGAGAAGCTAAAAAGACATTTCATACCCCTTTAAAAAAAAAAAAAATATTTATTTAAATTATAGTTATGTCTAAGTTGGTAATTTAACATTTTCTAACCTATTTTTAGTAAACAAATTAATCTATACTACATTATAAAGGGTGTATCACTTTGGTTGAAAGTTGAAAATGTTGAATGGTTGAAAAATATAGGTCCCACTAATTTATATCTATACTACATTATAAAGGGTGTATCCCTTTGGTTGAAAGTTGAAAATGTTGAATGGTTGAAAAATATAGGTCCCACTAATCTATATCTATACTACATTATAAAGGGTGTATCCATTTGGTTGAAAGTTGAAAATGTTGAATGGTTGAAAAATGTGGGTCCCACTAATCTATATCTATATACTACATTATAAAAGGTGTATCACTTTGGTTGAAAGTTGAAAATGTTGAATGGTTGAAAAATATGGGTCCCACTAATCTATATATATACTACATTACTAGACGAGTACCCGCGCATAGCGGCGGAAATTGTCTAGCAACAGATAATTAACACGATGCGATATTGTGGTAAGTGTTTCGGTGACCTTCAAAATATAACGTCAAAAGATTAAACTTTTATTGCAAAGCGTTGTAACATGTTATAATTCAAAATATCTTATAAGTATGTTTCAATGGGATGAAAGGGTGCCATTTGTTTAATTAACCAAAGTTTATATCTTTTTTAATGAATAAGATTTGCATGTAGTAGCTTTTAGTGGGACCCACATTTTTCAAGCATTTAACATTTTCAACTTTCAACCAAAGGGATACACCCTTTATAATGTAGTATAGATATAGATTAGTAGGACCCATATTTTTCAACCATTCAACATTTTCAACTTTCAACCAAAGGGATACACCCTTTATAATGTAGTATAGATAAAGGGTGTATCCCTTTGGTTGAGAGTTGAAAATGTTTAATGCTTGAAAAATGTGGGTCCCACTAATGTATATTTATATTACATTATAAAGGGTGTATCCCTTTGGTTGAAAGTTGAAAATGTTGAATGCTTGAAAAATGTGGGTCCCACTAAAAACTACTACATGCAAATCTTATTCATTAAAAAAGATATAAACTTTGGTTAATTAAACAAATGGCACCCTTTCATCCAATTGAAACATACTTATAAGATATTTTGAATTATAACATGTTACAACGCTTTGCAATAAAAGTTAATCTTTTGACGTTATATTTTGAACGTCACCGAAACACTTACCACAATATCGCATCGTGTTAATTATCTGTTGCTAGACAATTTCCGCCGCTATGCACGGGTACTCGTCTAGTATGTGTAAAACTTACAAAAGAAGCTCCAAAAAACACGGATGAAAATTAAAAAACCGAATAATTATATATATAATAAGAGATGGGAATTTTCATTATTAAAAAAAAAAAAACACGTTCCTCTCACATACCTATTTTACGAGAATTAAATTTCTTTCGTTATTAAAAAAAAAAAAAAGTTTCCCTCACATATCTTTTTACGGTTTATACCGGTTACCTCTCACATATCCTTTTATTGTTTGTACTGATTCAAAAAATAAACAAAACACACCATCTTCTATCCTTAATCCACCATCAATGTTCATCGCCGTCATATCTAATCGTCAAGAAAATCAACGCCGTCAATATCAAAAAATCAAACACTCCGTTCCAAGTTTATTCGTATCCCATCGGTTAGTCCTATTCTTCCTATATTGTCTATAGTCTGTTAAAACATGTTTTTCTATGTTCTGTGTGTTAAACAAGGCTATAAAATTGTAGTTTATAAAATTGTAGTCTGCATACGAGTTTGGTTCTGCATAAGAATTCGATGATTTTAATATTTTTGCAATTAGTATGAACCTGGATAATTATAGTTTATCTTCGGAAGTCAATCTATTTGTAATTACGGAAATCAATCTTTTTGTAATTAGTATTAATCTGATGTTAATCTTAAACGAATCTGATGTTAACCTTAAACAAGAATTCAGAAACTGGTGTTAACGCATATCCAAACACAACCTACGATGTATCTGGTTTTGCTTGATTTAGATAGGGTAGACAATTCTCAAATTTTATACTTCCTGAAACCTTCTTTATCTCCTTGGTACTTCACCTTTAGGAGTTTCATCAGATAAATATAACCGATGATTAGACACACCCAAAAGAAAAGCTTCGCTTTTAATTCATTGTCAATGACAGCCCTGCGATAAAACATAATGACACCATATAAGAATACAGATTATCAGTCTGTAAAAAATTTCATTCTAGACAGAGGAAATAAGTTGTTGTATCAAATCGACACCATGCTAAAATGTGAAATCTAATACAAGACCTAACTCAAATGAATATACAAATTGGGTCCAAAAACAGAGAAACTGACAACATAGGCAGTATAATCGTTAAGATCCAGAAAAATGAAAACTATAAGCAATATAATGTACAGATGTAGGGTTGAACTCGAGTATATTGTTAAAGACCTTTTGGTTCATTTGGAACTCATTTCATGTTTTGCTATTGAAATTCCTTCCACGAGAACATACAATTATTAGTTTATGCTTTATCATCTTCACCCGAAATGCATCCTAACGTGACCAAATAAAATTATTCAAAGTGTGTGAAACAACTTATTTGTACCAAGTTTGTTATAACCACCATGTTAGGATAAGAATATATCAAACATAGAAATAATCTTGATATAAAAGAAACATCCCAATTGAATAGGTGTGAACTGCCCGGATAGACAAAAATACAAGTTGTGACTAGGAAGAGTAAACATCATTCCACTGTGTAGTTTCATTTGGAACTGTTCAATTCTGGTGGGACACGTTATGTGTCGCGTTAACCATACGGTTTTGGTTCTTTTAAAAAAAAAACACGTTCCTCTCACATATCTATTTTACGAGAATTAATTTTCTTTCGTTAATAAAAAAAAAAGTTCCCCTCAAAAAAAAAAAAAACGTTCCCCTCACATACCTTTTTTACGGTTTATACCGGTTTTCATCCTTTGGATAACACTTGCAAATTGCAAACACATTAACGTAGTATAATCTAATTTGGCCCCCCTCTATGACTTCTATTGTATTCACTTGGTGGTTCATTACTCATTATAGCCCTCCTGGGCCCTAGCTCTCACAATGCATGGCAGACCACAACGGTTTATATAAACTACAAATTATAAAATAGACAATAAGAAACTATGGCTGACCCCGTAAGAAGAATTGCATATATTTCGTTTTTTTCGCCATTAAAGGAAACTCACTTCAGACAACACCCTCCAAATATCTATGAATGCATCAGCCTATATGTCAGCTACTTATTCTAAACACAGCAACTATAGTTGCAAAAATAACATGAACAAGGTTTTTTAATCAAGATAAAGATGTATATGTTCCACAAGTGTTAAGTTTTCCCAAAAGTGAAAACTAAGACAGCTACATAACTCGACGTTACCACTTATCAACAATAGAAAAAGCTAAGACAGTTAGCACCTAACATTCATTTTGTATGGATGTATTCAGCAGTATCATTCATTTTGTATGGATGAATTTTTTAAGGAACAACAATAGTCAAAACTAAATGTCCAGAATTTGAACAACTTACGTTCTTATCTTGATGATACATACATGATACATCCTACATACACACATACAGATAAAGAAAAGATATTTAACATGATAAAGAAGGCAAACCTCATGTAAGAACAAAAAATAAGAACGGAGTTAGTTCTTCCAAACTAGAATCACTACACATAATTCCTAGCCAATCGAAAAAACAATGTCCGAAGAAAAGAACATAGAAGTGAAAGTAACTAAAAGAAATAAAACCATCAGAGAACCATAAGCCTTTAATTTCCAAACAAAGATAAGCAGGGTTAAATATAAGTTTTCTAATATGCAGTTTTAGCAACGTATCTTTTTCAGGTAAACCTGACATATTTTGGTCTGAGCATGTATTTTTCATGTTTATTGAATAATATATTTGCAACATTATTCAAATAAATTTACTTAAAGTTGTTTTCTGATTGTATATGATCTTTTTCTATATTTAGTCAGTCGAACAACCTGTTACAACTGAAATGACAAGTTAAACCTAACATATCCTGTGTGAATATAAGGTTGAGCAATGGTAAAAAAGAACCGACAGATCATACGGATCATAATAAAAACCGGAAACCAAATTATGGAAATAACAAGACCCAAAATTGAACAAAAATATACTCCTATTTTAGTCCACGACAAAAAAATATAAATATAAAATGTAATGATTTAGGGGGCGTTTGTAACATACTAAGTTAGAAAAAAAAGCAACAATGAGAGTTAGAAAGTGTCTCAGGATACAGGATCAGTAATTAAAAATCTGTGCAGAAAACAAAATTATCAGTAGGAAACATTTTGTCCGTTTTATAGAGAACTTACACCGTAGGTGCTCAGCCAACAACTTGATATTTGAAACATGGAGAATCTGATATGCTACAAGTATTTTGTTGTTTCTCAATTCGATTTGATTGGGTAGGTGACTTAAAAGTGAAATATAATTTTTGATGACTTCTCGATTGAAATTATCATATGAAAAAATAAGTGCTGCCATTTATTGAATATGAACCCGTAGTATCTGGTTATCATTTGTCATTGTAGATACAATTCAACTCGAGTGTCTTGGATATGGGTAAAAAAATTAGAACCCACAATATGAAGGTCAATCACTCAATCCTATAATACAATGTATAAGTGAGACATATATATTTAAATGCATGTTGATCTTGATAACATTCACTAAGTATATAAAATTACGCAATGTTTATAGATTGTAGGTAGAAATAGGATAACCAGTAAAAGAATTTGTAAGTTTGTTAGTGGAAACAACATAAGATTTATGTGCATGCTTTTTGCTAATGAATAATAAAAGTCGTCTTATACTCACTTACATTTTATATGAAAGACCATAGGATCTTTCAAATTTTTATGTTATAAATTTTTGAGCTTAGTTTTTTTATAATTTTTTGAGCTAAATTTCATTATTAAATAGACATAAAAAGAACAAAAATATACATTGTTCTATTTACTATATCCTTGCACTAACAATTTTATTCGACTACGTATCAAGGTTCTACTCTAGGAGATGGTGTGCTAAACCTAGCTAGAAGAACTGTTGAGACAACCAAAGAAAAACAAGTCAAACGAAAGACTACGACCTCCAAGCGTCCGCTACGACCTGACCTTCACGAAGCTGACAAGAAAATAAAATCGGCCTAGCCAAATTAACAATGAACTGTGTATTGCGTTTGTTGTAGCTAATGAACATTACATGCATTTGTCAAATGACAACATAATAAAAATCTACGCTTCACAAAATAAGCGTTTGTTGTAACTAATGAACTGTGTACAACTTCACATCTGTCTCATAAATGCGCTTCTCACAACCTCGTCCAGAGAAAACCCGCAGCGAATTCTTAAAAAACCAGATAAACATTTCATTCCCTCTCTACTTTCTGTGAAACGGATTTGGGAAACCCTAACCACCAAATGACCACGCCGCCGCCCTACAAACACCAAATCACCAGGCCGCCAAACAAATTAAACATAAAAAAAAATAGTGGAATCAGGTGATTGTGATGATAATCCGATTTGGGGAAACAATACAAAAACAAAAACGATGGGACGGCAAACAAATTAATCCGATTGATCTATCATCCATGTTCACAGGTATGTTAATCTGATTGATTGATTTGTTTTTTATTTTATTTTTTTTGTAGATAAAGAAAATCCTCCCTTCACTTTTTTTACATCCGCCTCTTGCACTTTGAGAAAAAGTATATATTTTTCTCAAAGAAAGTAAGTACTGATGTATTTTGTTACAGGTATCTATATTTTTCTAAATCTGAATTATTTTCGATTAGTTATGAAACATTAGGGTTTTTTTTGTCAATTTGTTTTTTGGATTTATATAGGGTTGTGAGATGGGTTTTTGTTGACGTGCAATTGCAGCTATAGCAGAATTAACTGGATTGGCTGACAAGGGTGACACTCTGAATCATAGGAAGGTTTCTAAGCGGTGATATGCATCATTCTTAAAATTATTTTTGGACTTCGATTGATCTTATGATATTTTTATTGCAGCTATATTTAACGTGGTTGTTTTATATGTTTGATTTGTTGTGAAGTTGTTTATTAATGCAAGTTTAGATATTCTTGGTTTTTAAGTGGGTACCATGAATTGGAATTATAGAAGATATTGTTCTTAAATCATATGAGAAAATTATACTACTAATTTTAATAAAGTAAACTAATTTCATTGTTGATTGATTAGCTGTTGAAATAATCTTAATATACGTTTATAATTAATTTAGATTTCATTCAAATCTTATCACAAAAAAGAATTATCACCTCAAATAATCTGTCATTGAGAATTGAAATGAGAATTGCAATGGCTCATTTAAATGATGCTTTGGTTTCTGCTGCTTTGTTTGTTTCAGGTAGATGCTCTGACAACAAAGCGTGGGAAGGAAGGCGGATGGGTTGTTGAGGGACATCCGAATCAGGTTAGCACAATCTACAAAACTATGTTTTTTGCCCCTAAATTTAGTGTACCTGATAAGTAAAAATGCTTTATATCTGTAGCTATTGATAGAGCTAGATGGTGTTGAACAACACAAGGGAGTGTACATAATCGGTGCCACTAACAGGTGCAACACTTATTCTTTATGTCGCACATTGATTGTTGAAACATGATTAGTTAGTAGTGGTGGCATTTCTAACCCATTTACTGATGAATCGGTTGATTCAGGCCATATATTTAATCCTAACGGGTCAAAGAGGTAAATTAAAAAAATTGCTTAAAAGAAAGTAATTGAATTGCATGTCACTCGGAAAGGAAACTCTTAAGTTTATTAGTTGTTTATGAAATTCCATTAATTTATATAACATCATCTTTTAATTTATGTCATTCACTCATTCATCTCTTTGGAAAAAAAATGATCGGCAATACATAGTGTAGGTGCACCTCATTTTCTATATGAAATGAATGATTGTTGACATATTCTTAAATATTTATGCATTGAAAAATGATTGTTATGCCTAATTAATGAACCTACATATATGCCTAATGATATGAAATGTCGAAGGTTCCACATGATACGTCGTCAGGTTATAAAGCTTTAATGAAAAGTTTTTGTTCGTCGGACTTGATTTCCCTACTAAAATCACTGATTATTTAAGGAGGTTATTATGATGAGGGGACATTTTGATTAGCTTATTTTTTCGGCTTATGAGATTAATTCAATTTGGTATAGCTCCCTTTTTCGACTGATGAGCTTATGGCTTTACTTGATAAGCTCATAAGCCTGAAATAATTAACTTATGTGCTTTTCCAAATTCAGTTTAGCGGACAAAATAAGCCGACAAAATTACGAACTTATGTGCTTTTCCATACCAGTACCACACACAAATGCCGTAAATCCGTAATATTTGATTAATTGTTGCTCGAACTTAAAACTTCGTGTTACCTATTACTAAACCAGTTCACACAATCAGATTAATTCCGAAATAGTATTAGACACTGTTAAAGTAGACCATTTATGTAATACGGATCTATATGATTCAAACAGTACTGATAACGAGTGATCATGGTTTTTGGCAGATTGTAGATACTTTATTGGGTGTCGAAGAGGGCAGAACTGGAAAAAATATGTTCCAAAATGTATGGCAGACCTGATCCAACACTACTAATGAAAAATATAATGCAATGATAGATTCTGGTAAGTGTTTATTCCGTCTAATAATTGGGTCATGATATGTAGTTTTTGGTGCATGTCTGAATAGGTGCGGTAGGATCGACTCTTACGCCAAGTGTCGGGTTGGTTCCTTGGAAGGCATTAGGAGGAATGTGAGCTACCGTCGACGTGACGAGAGTAAAGTGTCAAAATGATAAGAAGTTAAGCTGTGTAGAACTTGAGAGTGAAAGATCATATGCTGAATTAGATTTGTGATGTAGCAACTAACTAATGTCGGTTTGATTAGAAGTGTGTTACTAAAAAGAAAAAATAATTATGGTTTTATGATTTTAATAGGTTGTTTAATATGCAAAGGGCAATGCAGTTATTACCATGTATTTAAGTATCTATATCTATATCTATATTCTATATACCCTATAAAGGGTGTATCTCATTTGTTGAAAGTTGAAAAGTTGAAAATTTTCAACCAAACTTCTCATGAAAGGAACCAAATAACTAAAAAATAATTGTTGAAAGTTTCAACATTCATAACTAAGGAAATGTAACATTCGGTTACAAATGAATCACAAATTAAAATAGGAAATAATTTAAGCAAAAGTTGAAACTGTCAAGCCTCAATTCACTATTATATGTAAATTTATTGTGTAAAAAAAAGTACTTTTAGATTTGTTTTCTTATGTAAATTTATTTTGTGTATATATACAAAAATAAAGTAAAATTTTTATGTAAATTTATTTTGTGTATATAAAAAAAAAACTCTTTTGTAGGCTTATTTTATGTAACTTTATTTTGTTAATATCAAAAAAAAATATTTTGTATTCTTTTTTAATGTAATTTATTTTGTGGATATATATAACAAAACTCATGATAAACATTGGTAACCAAATTTTACGTTGATAAAATCTATTTTTCTAAATGCGTTGTATTATTTTTATTTTTTGTAAACTAAAAAAACGTTTCATTAATTTCTATTTTTGTAAAAACATATTTCATTAATCTTTAAAACAAAACATTTCATTATTTTTTTATTTTTTAAACTCCAAAAAAATTACAAACTTACTATTGTAAACCCGTGATTTTTCGTATTTTTTTAATTAATCGTATTTTTTGAAAGTGTTTAATACAAAACAAGTTTTAAAACTTGAGTTTTAACAATTTTTTCAAGATTAATGAGTTGTACACGTATTTTTTGAAACTTTTTAAAACAAAACGCGTTTTCAAAATTGATTTAAACAAAATCTTCAAAAAGAAACTGTTTTTACGCATATTGTTGACATTTTTTTTAAATACGTTATAAAAAATTATTTTTGTAAAATCAATCAATTATTCAATTTTGTTGACATTGTTGGAAAATCAAAGATAACAATTCTTTCCTTAAATAAATTCGATTGACTAGAATCAATAAGCTATAAAATCCACATCCATTTAGTTATTGTATACACATTTAACTTTTGAATCACAAATGCTTAACTTGGTTGCAGGCTACACATTCGTACTGAGAAACCCTTATTAGTCGGTTACAAACCTATTTTTTTCAAAAGACACTTTTGATCATAAGGTAATACATCATCTCTAATTGTGAATGTGATATTAAGAAGCTTTTCCCGTCCTTTTAATCCTTTTCATATATTTACTTCAACTAAAACATTTGATTGTTTCTTTTTTCATGATTGAATTAGGTTTGTGTCATAATTTTTTGTTGGCCAAAAGCGCAACATGTGATGAGCCCAGCAAATTGGATTTGTGTTATTCAAAAATCGATTTGTTTCCATCTTTTTTGATAGAATTCCATATATATTGTCCAAGCAAATCAATACTCATTCAAATGGATATTTCTTGAATTCTGTTTTTTTAAAGGCCTATTTGAACTTTAGATGCGTTTGAGAAGATAAATCTGGTTCCTTTTTTCTAAGGGTTCTAGAATTTTTTAGAGCTCATGCGGAGCAATAATGAATCCTTAGTCTGAGGATTTTAATAATTTTTTGGATTTTTTCATTTGATTTTTTTATTTTTAGTTATTTGTTAATATGTAATTGTGTTCACATCTTTTCACAGTAGGTGCCACATTGGTGAAACAGGCATATGCAACATGTAACAAGGTACGTCCGACTATGGAATCATTTTGATCATAACGAGGACTCAAAGCACTACTGCACTGGAACATTCGAGTTATTTCTAAAGGCTTGTATTCATTAACACCATATGTATTTTCTTCATGAGATAACTTCTCTATCTTTATCTCCTTTGTATCTGCATATGTTCATATTTCTTGCTTTTTATTTTATCTTATATAGAGTTGTTGGGTTTGACTCTTCATTTCTGCGTTCATATATATACATTTCTGTTTCAGTTCGTTCAGTAAGTTAAAAATTATCATTAGGAGATTCATTCATTATCATGATGTCATACGAGAGATGATATTATTTATTTCACACTATATGTTTCATTCACGGAACATTGACAAAAATGCATCATTGACAAAAATGCATGGACGATTATCGTTTTGATTGTTACAAACTCAAGCTCAAGTGTTTATTGAATAATACACTTATTATCTAATTATTTTTTTTCAAATATTAATAAAATATGTTTACGTCCATTGTTTCTCTTATTTTATTTACATATAACTTCTTCTAAAATTATTTTTTTAAAATTATCTGTGAATCCCACGGGTCTTGAAGTTATTATCAACCAAAAATGAACATGTTGACAGTATTAATGAAATGTTGATTGGCAGATTTCCTGGTGAAGAGAAGGTTTACTATAGTTTTGATGAAGCGGAAGATGACACACACAACATGTATCCTCTTGAATTCTTAAACTCCCTAAATGTGAGCGGATTGCCACCACATTACTTGCACTTGAAAATTGGATGCCCTATTATTCTTTTGAGGAATCTCGATCCGACAAATGGATTATGCAATGGCACGAGGCCGATATGCAAACAATTTGATTCAAATGTCATCAATGCTGAAATTGCTGTCGGGCAACACGCTGGAGTTAGAGTTCTCTTGCCAAGAATTCCTCTCGCTCCATCTGAAGAAGATATGTTTCTTTTTAAGCTAAAGATAACACAATTTCCTGTCCGCCTTTGCTTTGCCATGACTATCAATAAAGCTCAAGGGCAAACTATTCCAAATGTAGGTGTCTATTTGCCTGACTCTGTTTTCTCACATGGCCAGCTTTATGTTTCATTATCTTGAGGGATATCACGTGCAACTACCAAGGTACTGGTGAAACCAGTCAAAGAGTTTGGTGAAGAAGGAGTATACACTTCAAATGTCGTGTACCAAGAAGTTTTACGCAACGAGTAACATCAGTTCCTAGATTATATTTTATACTTGATGCAATTTTTCACTTTCACTTTTACTTTATGTTTTTAATATGTTGTTTGATACATTGTATATGGGATTTCATTTTAAACTTGATTACCGTATGTTACGACAGTTTCCAACTACAGTTTTATCTTACCACAATATAGCGTTTCGTTAATTATCTGCCAGGCAATTCCGCAGCTATGCGCGGGTAATCGCCTAGTACCCTATAAAGGGTGTATCTCATTTGTTGAAAGTTGAAAAGTTGAAAAGTTGAAAATTTTCAACCAAACTTCTCATGAAAGGAACCAAATAACTAAAAAATAATTGTTGAAAGTTTCAACATTCATAACTAAGGAAATGTAACATTCGGTTACAAATGAATCACAAATTAAAATAGGAAATAATTTAAGCAAAAGTTGAAACTGTCAAGCCTCAATTCACTATTATATGTAAATTTATTGTGTAAAAAAAAGTACTTTTAGATTTGTTTTCTTATGTAAATTTATTTTGTGTATATATACAAAAATAAAGTAAAATTTTTATGTAAATTTATTTTGTGTATATAAAAAAAAAAACTCTTTTGTAGGCTTATTTTATGTAACTTTATTTTGTTAATATCAAAAAAAAAATATTTTGTATTCTTTTTTAATGTAATTTATTTTGTGGATATATATAACAAAACTCATGATAAACATTGGTAACCAAATTTTACGTTGATAAAATCTATTTTTCTAAATGCGTTGTATTATTTTTATTTTTTGTAAACTAAAAAAACGTTTCATTAATTTCTATTTTTGTAAAAACATATTTCATTAATCTTTAAAACAAAACATTTCATTATTTTTTTATTTTTTAAACTCCAAAAAAATTACAAACTTACTATTGTAAACCCGTGATTTTTCGTATTTTTTTAATTAATCGTATTTTTTGAAAGTGTTTAATACAAAACAAGTTTTAAAACTTGAGTTTTAACAATTTTTTCAAGATTAATGAGTTGTACACGTATTTTTTGAAACTTTTTAAAACAAAACGCGTTTTCAAAATTGATTTAAACAAAATCTTCAAAAAGAAACTGTTTTTACGCATATTGTTGACATTTTTTTTAAATACGTTATAAAAAATTATTTTTGTAAAATCAATCAATTATTCAATTTTGTTGACATTGTTGGAAAATCAAAGATAACAATTCTTTCCTTAAATAAATTCGATTGACTAGAATCAATAAGCTATAAAATCCACATCCATTTAGTTATTGTATACACATTTAACTTTTGAATCACAAATGCTTAACTTGGTTGCAGGCTACACATTCGTACTGAGAAACCCTTATTAGTCGGTTACAAACCTATTTTTTTCAAAAGACACTTTTGATCATAAGGTAATACATCATCTCTAATTGTGAATGTGATATTAAGAAGCTTTTCCCGTCCTTTTAATCCTTTTCATATATTTACTTCAACTAAAACATTTGATTGTTTCTTTTTTCATGATTGAATTAGGTTTGTGTCATAATTTTTTGTTGGCCAAAAGCGCAACATGTGATGAGCCCAGCAAATTGGATTTGTGTTATTCAAAAATCGATTTGTTTCCCATCTTTTTTGATAGAATTCCATATATATTGTCAATACTCATTCAAATGGATATTTCTTGAATTCTGTTTTTTTAAAGGCCTATTTGAACTTTAGATGCGTTTGAGAAGATAAATCTGGTTCCTTTTTTCTAAGGGTTCTAGAATTTTTTAGAGCTCATGCGGAGCAATAATGAATCCTTAGTCTGAGGATTTTAATAATTTTTTGGATTTTTTCATTTGATTTTTTTATTTTTAGTTATTTGTTAATATGTAATTGTGTTCACATCTTTTCACAGTAGGTGCCACATTGGTGAAACAGGCATATGCAACATGTAACAAGGTACGTCCGACTATGGAATCATTTTGATCATAACGAGGACTCAAAGCACTACTGCACTGGAACATTCGAGTTATTTCTAAAGGCTTGTATTCATTAACACCATATGTATTTTCTTCATGAGATAACTTCTCTATCTTTATCTCCTTTGTATCTGCATATGTTCATATTTCTTGCTTTTTATTTTATCTTATATAGAGTTGTTGGGTTTGACTCTTCATTTCTGCGTTCATATATATACATTTCTGTTTCAGTTCGTTCAGTAAGTTAAAAATTATCATTAGGAGATTCATTCATTATCATGATGTCATACGAGAGATGATATTATTTATTTCACACTATATGTTTCATTCACGGAACATTGACAAAAATGCATCATTGACAAAAATGCATGGACGATTATTGTTTTGATTGTTACAAACTCAAGCTCAAGTGTTTATTGAATAATACACTTATTATCTAATTATTTTTTTTCAAATATTAATAAAATATGTTTACGTCCATTGTTTCTCTTATTTTATTTACATATAACTTCTTCTAAAATTATTTTTTTAAAATTATCTGTGAATCCCGCGGGTCTTGAAGTTATTATCAACCAAAAATGAACATGTTGACAGTATTAATGAAATGTTGATTGGAAGATTTCCTGGTGAAGAGAAGGTTTACTATAGTTTTGATGAAGCGGAAGATGACACACACAACATGTATCCTCTTGAATTCTTAAACTCCCTAAATGTGAGCGGATTGCCACCACATTACTTGCACTTGAAAATTGGATGCCCTATTATTCTTTTGAGGAATCTCGATCCGACAAATGGATTATGCAATGGCACGAGGCCGATATGCAAACGATTTGATTCAAATGTCATCAATGCTGAAATTGCTGTCGGGCAACACGCTGGAGTTAGAGTTCTCTTGCCAAGAATTCCTCTCGCTCCATCTGAAGAAGACATGTTTCTTTTTAAGCTAAAGATAACACAATTTCCTGTCCGCCTTTGCTTTGCCATGACTATCAATAAAGCTCAAGGGCAAACTATTCCAAATGTAGGTGTCTATTTGCCTGACTCTGTTTTCTCACATGGCCAGCTTTATGTTTCATTATCTTGAGGGATATCACGTGCAACTACCAAGGTACTGGTGAAACCAGTCAAAGAGTTTGGTGAAGAAGGAGTATACACTTCAAATGTCGTGTACCAAGAAGTTTTACGCAACGAGTAACATCAGTTCCTAGATTATATTTTATACTTGATGCAATTTTTCACTTTCACTTTTACTTTATGTTTTTAATATGTTGTTTGATACATTGTATATGGGATTTCATTTTAAACTTGATTACCGTATGTTACGACAGTTTCCAACTACAGTTTTATCTTACCACAATATAGCGTTTCGTTAATTATCTGCCAGGCAATTCCGCAGCTATGCGCGGGTAATCGCCTAGTACCCTATAAAGGGTGTATCCTAATTGTTGAAAAGTTGAAAATTTTCAACATTTGTATTTATGGAAACTATTGTGTGATTGTTTGTTTTGATATGGAGAGTTGGATGATCCGTTTAAAAGGGAAGTATTGATTTGCACTAAAAACTGAAAATAATGTATTAACAGAAAGTATTACCATTCAAATGCACACGCTGTAAAGTCAAAGCTTGTTCCAAAAGCCTTAAAATTTTCAACTGATTCATTATAAAACCCAAACCCAAACCCAATATCATACACAAACCGTTATATATTTTCGTTAATTAGGTCATTATGTTTGTTTCAGTTCCATGGTTTATGACGGCGGATGATGATCGTGATCATGAAGATGATGATGGTGCTTAATTGAAGGAGACTACTTCAGGTACAATCCTCTCTATCAATAACTCGACTGTAATTTTTTATCATTAAATTGATTGTAACAAATGATATATATGTTTCCTTAATGATCTAGCCTGGGTTGTTTGAATTTGGATTGCTGGAAACACCTAAATTAGGGGTTTCATTTGCCGATTTGAAGGTCAGTTTTTAAGATTTCTATGTTGACTTTTTGTGGGTTTTGTGTAGTTAAGATAATCTGATTATACATCAGTTTTCACTTTTATGTCTACAGGATACAAAAATTGTCAGGATTTTGTGGTGCAAATGAGGTATCTTCAAATTATTGATACTTGTATTTGTTGTTAATAATAATTTGTTCAATTTTAAAATCATTACTTGATTGGTTGACAAGTTTAAGTTAGATGGTGTTTCTTAGTGATTCTTATCAGGTTTTAGTAAACTACTGTTAGGGTGATTCATTAAATGTCTAATGATCGATTTTGTTGGATAAACTTTTTGGTCAAAGATAAAGAGTATAGGTCACAATGTTGAATCACTATGTCTAATGGTGTGGATAATTAAAGTATATAAGTTTGCATCGGGAAATATTGAAACAAATAAATTCCCAGTATAATTATAATTGCTTATTATGATGGTGGGATCGTTTAGTTACTTGATGATCACATTTACATTTTCAACAGATATAGTACATGTAGACATGTAGTCAGGTGGAATATGACGATATGTTGATTTGTTTATAGAGAATGGTTAATTTAATCAATTGTTCGTGGTTGTTTTTTGCTTTGGAGCCTTCTTGAATTTCAACTTTTTTAGTTTTATGTACTAAACTACCAACATAAATCCTTTCTATGAATGCAAATGCAAAACGGTCAATCAAAATGTAACGCTTCTTTGGTTTATTGCAATTGCTAAAGGTTATGTATAGCTTTGGAGTGTTTAGGTTTTTTTATTTTGTGACAGAAGTTTGTTGAAAACTCAATTTTTTTTATAAATTTGTTAGTTTTTTCAAAAAAGCTACACCTTAGGTCTGTTTGTTTCCTTCTTGATTAGTGTGAATTGCCACAATAGATCACGATCATGAAGGATTAAGTTAGTGGGAAAAGGGGTGGGGACGGGGCTGCGCAACGGGTCGTCAGTTATAGTTGTATACATAGGTTTAGGTAACTTTGAGCTATGATTTTTTACGTAGTGAAATACACAGCGAGCCCCTTAGTATGAGTACTTGCTGCACGAGACAAGCTTGGTGATAAAATCAAAACGAAAACTGCAATAATAAGAATGTTCATGGTCAAGTCGAAAAAATTACGTTTGATATAATTATAAATGATGTCACAATGCTTGTGTATGATGTTTTTAATGGTTGATTTAGATAGAGTCTGATATATGAAAAATAATGGTAATAAATTTGAATCCTTTTGCAGGATTCCAAGATGAAAGCATTAACTTGTGGACGGAGATATATCAGTGACTATGGATTTTACGGGTGCACTAAGAAGAATTGTTATCAATGATACGTGAAGTATAAATCAAGTATTTATGGGCCACATTAGCAAGTGATCAGAACATTCAACCGGTGCAATGCAAATGGTTACGTTATTTCTAAAAGAGGTGACAAAGATTCACTAACTAAGGTTATTTCTACCATTGAAGCAACTTTCTCTACTTTTTCGTATCAATTATGTGATATCACTAAGATACTACAACTTTTAGTAGTTGGACCATCTTTTGAGTAAACCAGTATGTGAGGGTGGGCTTGAGTATACATTGGACGTATTTTAACCGTTTATTAGTCTCCTTTTAGTATATTTCAAATTCTACCCATTTACGTGTTGGCAATATATAAGCTCTATAACAGTTTAATTAGAGGCACAAAAATAAACATACACAAAGAGTGGATGAGTAGTTTAGAGTGTTTGGATAGATCATCATACACAAAAAATTTACTGGTCGACGTTTTAACGATTTAATTAGTAACATTTTTTATTTTTATAAAAAATGTTTTGTACGATAGAACTATTTTTTATGCAAATATCTTAAAATATTATCATTTTGTTTTTAACAACCTGTTACAGGTCATCCGGGTTGGTTTTGCAGTGCCATAATTGTCCAAAGATGTCAACAAAAAATTACAGGCTCAAGGAAGGGTATGAAGCAACAAGTGCGCAATAGCGATTTAAAGAATACGAACCATGTTTAATTGTTTGGCTACAAGGTTAGTTTGTTTCAAATGCAAAAAGTCATGCTGTTATTGTTGGCAAGTTTTTTAGATTAAAAAAGTTATTTATGGATCAATATAAATATGGGTCATTTAACACGTATTACTCCTTACTTTGGCAATTCTGATCAAAGAAAGCACCCAATTTTATATTACTAATAAAATGTTTACAAGATCAAATTACGTCTCTTTTATACTATTGAGCATTTAACACGTATTATTATCTTTGCAATAAAGTGATTAAAGCAACAAATATGTATGGGAGATATTGAACATGTGAAATGATTGAATTACAATTTAACCGGTACATGCTAATAGGTTTTGTTTGAACTTGATTAGATCTAAAGCCAATTCGACCCCAGGTGACCCAAGCTGTTCATTTTGATAGATTACCCAACCCCCATTTGTACACAGAGAGTGTTTGAATGTGGCTTTCTGTTGTATACACTCCACAAGAAACTGCCTTACAAATAGAGTATATATTGTGAAATATTGGATTTGAACCCGAGCTATGGCTTCAGTTACACCTTATATTCACCATGAACAATATCTTAATATTTACTACATGCCATTTTTTGTAAGTGAAATTCCAATTTAGAACATAGTCATATTAATTATAAAAAAAAGCCTGTAATTTCTTGCTATTTTGCAAAGCCATGATTGACAGCATATATTATGCTAATATTAGTTTTTAGAAATATTATATTTGAACCGAAGCCTGGCTTCAACACATTCCACATGCAAAGTTACGGTTTGTATAGTTAAAACTATTTGCCTTTTTATGGTTTGTATGTCAATCATGTCCCAGTTTACTCTTCCATTTGAAGAGGAAATATATGCCGATCTCATGGAGTCGCTGCAACTTTTGTGGGCTAACCTATTCTTAATGATTTACTTGACCTGAACATGGTACTTGTTATTTAAGGTTGCTAAGTTTATTCATCTTTGTATTGCCAGTAATGCTCAAATATAGATGCAGTCAATGGGGCGGGCTATGGGTAACGGGTCAAAACAGGCTCAAGTTGAAAGAGGTCTTATATACACTTACATGTAATACATACGAACAATTTTTGTCCAACGTTTCTTCTAATAATAAGGCGTTTAATAGTTGATCCAAATCTTCATGTAAAAGAATTTAGAGTAAATTGCATAAATCGTCCTTAAAGTTTGGCTAAATTGCATGTTTCGTCCTAAACGTTACAAAAGTGCAAGGATCATCCCTGTGGGGAAACTTTAATGCAAGTATCGTCCTTATGAGGAAAATTCTTGGGTCGAAACTTGCAAAATTGCCAAAACTTTTAGGACGAAACATGCAACATGGCTAAACATTAAGGATGAAAATTTATGAAATAGTTTGATTTTAGGACGATATCAACACTTTCAAAATATATAAGACGAAACATGTAAAATGACCAAACTTAAAGGACGATTTATGCAATTCTCTCAAGAATTTATGATGTTGTGTACATTTTTATTCTATTTGCATTGTGCGATTGTATTCCTTTTGTTATACTATTTGCAGGAGTAGTGAAATGCAATTTTAAAATTTGTACACTTGAACCCATTTTAGATATAAACATAACCCAAATTAGCACCAATGATATGTAAACACGTTAAAATTACCACCACTATTGTAGTTTTACATGCATATGTTAAGCTAATTGTTGCATAATCTCCACCTTCGCTTTGAAGAATATGACTACATGCCATCGAAAAGCTGATGTCTTCTATAGTACATATGGAATTCGGTTAGGTGATACGAGGAAAACTTATTATAACTTTTCAAAAATATGACTACATGCCATCAAAGTTGCCATCACAATCGCCAAGTTATTACTACTTTTTTTCAAGAAGTAAAAATGGGGAAACTAGGTTTTGATTTCACTAGATTTATCCTAAAAACAGATTCATGAATCGATCTACATGTTAAAAATTTATCGAATGTTATGAATGTTTCCAATTTTATTTTAGCAAATTCACTTTCGGTTTTAAGAAACATTTACTATTTGCCGCTAGGCATTCCGCCGCTATGCGCGGGTATTCGCCTAGTTTAACTTCAATGATCTATCTTTATGCAAAATGAGTACCTAAGAGGCTAAGAATGTCAGATACATGTATTTATAAAAACTAAAGTGCAAGATTGACAACACCGTGTGGGTTGGGCTGCAGGTACATCTTTTTGTATAGCGCTTTCGAACAAACTGGCTTGGCTGTTTAGATTACTTCTTAAACACATTTCCAGAAAACGAATATCAAAAAAAGAGGCAACAAACACTCTGTCGCAAAGCTCGGGCACCGAACAACTTGCTCTATTCGTTTATGCGATTTTGCAGTGGTTATGACCATGTAACAGTCATATGACCTGTCCAATCATATGGTTGGTTTAACTATTGAATGAAGGAATTGTGTTAGACCTATATATAACATTTCGGTTGTAAACATATGTATGCTTAGATTATACTATAAATCTATAGATTATTATTTCCTAATTTATTTTACAACTAAACTGTACATACATTTTAATATTGTTTGAAGATACCATAAGGTCATGCTCAAAATTTAATTACGTTTTCTTAAGAATCTTATGTCGCAGAATTTTATGTTGGCCGTGTTGAACACAGAGAAATTTTGACTCATTTACATATGAATGGGTCAATTCAGGTTAACTTTTATCTTCAATGGGTTAAATTAAAATACGAAGCGTATTGTGGAAGATGTCCTCCTATGATAAGTATATTTTTTAGTATCGAAGTTTTATCAATACAAAAGTATAGTATATTTTGGTATGATAAATAATTTCCGAGAAGTGTTACTCTTTGTTTAATCAATACAAAAGTATAGTATATTTTGGTATGATAAATAATTTCCGACAAGTCTTACTCTTTGTTTACCCGAAATGTTGACGAAAGTGTATACTTGAATTGACCGACTTGTCCGAGAAGTAATAGATTGTGTTTCTTTTGCATCGTTTTAAAATTTTAATTTTATACTTGCATATCTATTTCCTGTTCATACATGTGTCATCATATATTCACGTAATATAAAAATCGATCGCTTATATAAACATATTGACGTACACTAAACTTTTATTAAATCTTATAAAATTTATGTCTATTTTGTTGTTACACAATCTTTTGATGTTAGATTATTTTACTCTTTTCCAAAGTGATACATTCTCAAATTTATATACAAATAAAAAAATTACTTTTATAATGTTTCTTTAATTTATTTGTATTGTAATTTAGCATTAATAGTTTCTCTTCACGGGGCTAACATGTAATTTATTTACGCAATAACACAAATTGATCTTTCATAAAAACACTATGATCAGTTTCTTAAGGTTCCGTGATTTCACGGGTCAATAAACTAGTTTTAATAAATAAATAAAGTGATTACTACTACTTTTTTATCTTTAAACAAAATATGTAGTGTTTTAAGAGATCTTTATAACCTATCCCTTCTCGGCTTCTCGTATTTGTTATGTACTATAGTTTGTGTTCTACCTTTTATTATCTTTTCACAACAATGCAATTTTAGTTTTTCACTGGTGTATTTAATTTGGTATCTGTATGCCTAATTCACAATATTGTTTCCATCATGTAATTCAAATTGAAAGATTGGCTACTAACAATTTGAAAGAGACACGAAAACATAACCATTCTATACGTATATGTAAAATTATTCAACAAATTCCGTGACTATAAAAATTGTCAAACAAGATGAGCATTAAAAACAAGGAACTGACGGATACGTCGAGCACATTCAGTATGCATAGGCGACATACAATTAACAAGATTTCATTTAACTAGAACTTTAAACACGTTCTCCACGGATACGACGAGCCAACTGGATATCTTTAGGCTTGATGGTGACCCTCTTGGCATGAATTGCACACAAGTTAGTATCCTCAAACAAACCAACAAGGTAAGCTTCAGCTGCCTCTTGAAGTGCCAACACAACATGGCTCTGGAACCTCAAATCAGTCTACAACCAAACACCATCAACATAGTTAATTATCAGTACTTGATACCTCTAAACCATTAAGTAATAGATAAACTATGAAACAATAGTCACCTTGAAACCCTGAGCGATTTCACGAACAAGCCTCTGGAATGGCAACTTACGGATCAAGAGATCAGTACTCTTCTGATACTTACGAATTTCACTGCATCAATCAGCATACTCTGTTAAGTAGGTAACTATTCTCGCATAATCATAAAATTTTTTTGTAACCTAATCTGTACTAAGGTGCCCTAATGTCATAAACCAAATCTGTAATCCCCAAATTACGTTTTATGCATTCAATTAACTTAGATAATAGTAACATATTGAAGCATTCAAGTAACCAACTTGGACTTAAAAAAAATATGATTATATATTAATTTGAAGTTTGGAAAGGAGACACACCGAAGAGCAACGGTTCCTGGGCGATAACGATGAGGCTTCTTCACTCCTCCAGTCGTGGGAGCAGATTTTTTGGTAGCCTGCAAACAGTTTCACAAACAATTAGCAGTAGAATTACCAGAAAACAAAAAAAGTTGAAAAATATACCGACAGTAATCAAATCAAAATCACATACTTTGAAACCAACAGACATTTGCTTTCTCGGTGCTTTTCCATCGGTAGACTTGCGAGCGGTTTGCTTTGTACGAGCCATTGCAATTCAGATTCTACAAATTAAATTAAAACTAATGTTTGGTTAAACCTATAAAATTTATACACTTTTGGTTTGAAGGAATAATTTCGCATGTATACATACGGAATTATAGGGTAACACATCATATATAGGGGAAGAGATCCCCCACACACCAATTTTTAACAAAGGCTTCATGGATAAATCCCCACCCTCCATCTCTAAATGATCTAACGGTTGAGATTAAAACCCCCCTTTCTTATAACTTGCCTTCATTTAATAGAAAAAAAAAAAACGTAAACAACCCACCTTTCTTATGGATCCCGATGACCCCCACCGGCGACCACCCCAACAACCTGCACCTAATCGCCGACCACCCCAACAACCTCATCTCCCACCTTTTTCCGGCGACCACCACAACAACCCCACCTTCTTCCCGCGACCACCACAACAACCCCACCTTCTTCCTGCGTCATCCACACCAACCCACCTTTTTCCGGCGGCCTTTACCGTAAACAACCTTTTTCCGGCAGCCCCCACAAGAATCCATTATTTTACAGCAAGACCCACACCAAACCATCGTTTCCCAGCTACTTCTACAACCCCACACCTTCCCCAGCGAGTTCCACAACGTATCCACCATTTTCCGGCGACTTCAATACAAAACCCACGTTTTTGGCGCCCTGCACAACAAACCCAACAATTCCCAGCAAATAACAACCCTTTCCCGTCGATTTATACAACAAACAACACTTTTACGGCCAACTCCACAACAAACATCCAACTTCCGGCGACCTCCACAACAAATGACCATCTCGCAGTGACTTCCACGACCTCCACATCAAGTGACAATGTAGAAGTTGCTGATGATGCTAGCAAAAATGTAGAAGTTGCTGATGATGTTGGCGAAAATGTAGAAGTTGCTGATGATGTTAGCGAAAATGTAGAAGTTGCTGATGCTAATGAAGAAGATGCTGATGGGGAAGCTGAAAATGTAGTTTCTGATGATGTTGATGTTATTGAAAATGTAGAAGCCAATACAGGTAATAACTTTGTACCAGAAATAGATATGTTACTGAAAATGTGGTTGCTGATGCACACTGACTCATGCATGAGTCACACTGACTCATGCATGAGTCACACTGACTCATGCATGAGTCACACTGACTCATGCATGAGTCACACTGACTCATGCATGAGTCACTCTGACTCATGCATGAGTCACTCTGACTCATGCATGAGTCATATATGACTCATACAATTCCTGAACTTTTCTTTTATTGGATTGTGAAACAGATGCTCATAATTCACCAAAACCTACTTTATACATTCATTTTGAGTCACCCGGAGGATCGACATATTGGGAACCAAATGTTGATGAGCAGTACGTGCCTCTTGAGGATAAAGAATTTAAAACGATAGAGGAGAGTATTGAGTTTTATGAAGCTTATGCTGAAAAAGCGGGATTTGAAGTTAAAAAATACACACAAAAAAGAAATAGAAGTGGTGAAGTAAAAAGTAAATACATCACGTGTAACCGACATGGGAATATAAAAGATATAAATATCAACACATTGGTTAGTAGTGGAAAACAAACTAGGCACACAAGGCACCGTATAACAGGTTGCATGGCGCAAATAAAAGTTGATTTAGATTATGTCCGGAAAAAGTATGTTGTGACTAAGTTTGTTGCTAAGCACAATCATCCCATGATTCCTAAAGAATATAAGCATCTAACGAAGAAACAAAGAAAGATGACTCAAACAGAAAGGTTGTTTGTAGTCAGAGCTTCAACAATGAAACTTGGCGCAACAAAGGCACATACCTTGTTATCTGGCATCAAAGGCGGATCTCAGTATGTTCATGGAACTAGTGATGATTTTAAGAATCACATGAGGGATGTTAATGAAATTATAGGAGAAAGTGATGCACAAATTCTTATTAACAAGATGGAAAATAGGATGAAGTATGTTCCGGGATTTACATTTCAGTATATGATTGAAGATAGCGTATTAGTTGCGATGTTTTGGGCAGATGAAGTTGATAAACGCAACTATGAGGAGTTTGGAGATGTTATATCTTTTGATGCAACTTTTAGAACAAATAAGTAAGTTGTCTGTTACACATAAATCACATGTGACTCATACATGAGTCATAGTGACTCATACATGAGTCACAGTGACTCATGTATACAAAAAAACAGTGACTCATTCATGAGTCATAGTATGAAATATTATATCTTTTTAATGTATCTGTTTTGCAGGTATGACATGGTTTTTGTACCATTCACTGGGATAGATAACCATAGAAAGTGCGTCAACGTTGGCTCTGGATTGCTTTTAAGAGAAGATACAGAAGCTTATACGTGGCTACTAACATCATTCATGACAGCTCACAAAAAACAACCAAAAATGATCGTAACGGATCAAGATGGGGCAATGAAACGAGCAATTGAAGCGGTTTTGAAAGAATCTAAGCATAGATTGTGCATGTGGCATATCTTGCAAAAAATTCCAGCAAAGGTACTGATTGTTTGATATTTATCAGATAACTCATACATGAATTATAAATATACATGACTCATGCATGAGTCACATGACTCATGCATGAGTCACATGACTCATGCATGAGTCACATGACTCATGCATGAGTCAGTGCGAATACATGATATCAAAATATCTTAACATTGATACATTCTTCATTTTCAGATATGTGAAAAGATTTACAAGGAAACTGATTTTAAAGATCGTTTCAACAAACTTGTGTGGAATATGTTCATCGAGCCAGAAGAGTTTCAAAAAAGATGGTTTGAACTTATTGAACGCTTTGGATTGCAAACACACAAGTGGATGACAAAGATGTATGACCTTCGTAACTTGTGGTTGCCGGCTTATTTTATTGACTCACCACTGTTTGGACTAATGAGAACTACTTCAAGATCTGAAAGTGAAAATGCATTCTTTAAGAGTTTCACAAATCATGGGTCAACATTAGTAAATTTCATGATGTGCTTTGAATCGGCAATCGAAAGACAAAGACATAAGCAAGAAGTTTTGGACTTCAAAACATGGGACGCGGCTCCAAATCCTGAAACGAAGTTAAATATCGAAGAACATGCGCGTAAAGTTTATACTAGAACAATTTTTCTCTTGGTTCAAGCTGAAATCGTAGAATCAATTTGGTCATGCCAAATACAAGAATTTAAGACGGAAGAGGGTATTGAGACGGTTAAGGTTCGAGACACGAGAGCGGGTCCTTATAGAACACTGTATACAGAAGAAGGAAAAGAGATGGTTGTACAGGAAGAAGACAAAGTAATAACGTACAAGGTTAGTGAAAACATTTAACTGATACATGAATGACTCATGCATGAGTCACATTGTGACTCATGCATGAGTCACATTGTGACTCATGCATGAGTCACATGACTCATGCATGAGTCACATGACTCATGCATGAGTCACATGACTCATGCATGAGTCACATGACTCATGCATGAGTCACATGACTCATGCATGAGTCACACTGACTCATGCATGAGTCAATGTGACTCATATGTGTTATGCTCACTTATTAATATGTTTCATGTTTATGTTTAAGGTTCTCCGTAATCCTGGAGATGGATCCGTTGAGTGTACGTGTCGGCATTTTATGCGATATGGTTTTCTTTGTCGCCACATATTCTGTGTTTTGAAGAACCGTGATATTGAAGAAATTCCGGAGAATTACATTTTAAGGCGTTGGAGAAGGGATTTGATACCGCTTTCATTAAGAAGAAACACAAACAGATACGGAGAGAAGAACGAAACAATTCAGAAACTAACAAATGAGGCTAACTTCCATGTAGACGAATGCTTGTTTTGGTTGAGTAAAGATGCAGAAAAGTTGGCGGAATATGTGCAAAAGCTGGATAAAATAAAGAAAGAATATCAAGTTTTAGTGCCTAAGCCCCCTTCAAAGAAAACAAAGGACGTTATTGAAGATATATATGCAATTGAGGAACCAAAGAAAAATATTATTAAAAATCCAACTGGGGCTAGGCTCAAAGGCGGTCGTAGAGGAGCGCGTATAAAAAGTGCAAGAGAAATAGCTATGAAGGCTAAAAAGAAACAGCCTCGTGCGTGTGGTTACTGTAAACAGAAGACAAATGAGCATACAAAAATGACATGTCCACTAAATCCATACTATATCGCAAAACTAGCGAAGATCGCTGCAGCTGCTGAAAAACAAGCACAGAAAACAGGAGAATCAAGTACAAGTATTTGAATATCTGTTTTAAATTTTCTATTTTTCTTTTATTGAACTTTTGAAAACCAGTGTAGAATATCTGATTATGCTATGAATATGATGACTCCTATATTAGTACTCTTGAAATATCTGTGTATTGAAATATTTATGTTTTTAAATATCAAGTCATGTGACTCATGCATGAGTCATGTGACTCATGCATGAGTCATGTGACTCATGCATGAGTTACATGGCAAAAATGAAACATGTACTACTATGACTCATGTATACGAGATAACTCTTGCAACACTTGCAAAAGACATACCTAAAATCATGCCGATACCGCAAGAAATCCTTATACGAGATAACTGTTGCAACTCTTTTGAGGCATGCATGAGTCACATGACTTGCATGAGTCATGTGAACACATACAAACATATATTACTATGACACATGCAAGTCATGTGACTCATGCATGCAAGTCACATGACTCATGCAAGTCACATGACACATGCATGAGTCAGGCGACACATGTATGAGTCAGGCGACACATGCATGAGTCACATGACTCATGCATGAGTCATGTGACAAATATAAAACATATATCAACACATATTCATAAACACTTATACATAGTCACTGTATGAGTAACAAACAGTTTTATATGTGTTACTAAAACACGGAACAATATTGCACGTCTTGTAACAAACAAGGTTATTCAAAATCAAACTTCAAATTTCGTTCGAAAAAGTCAAGTACGACTGATATCAGAATTAAGAATTACTTAATATCATAAAGTATTACAAAATAGATCAAGATTTCTAGACAGCTGGTTTCTTCTTGGTAGCTTTCTTCTTGGTAACTAGTTTCTCGGTTACTGTTGCATCAACATTTGCCTTCTCGGTTACTGCTTGACCGGCTGCTGGCTTCACGGCTGCTGGCTCCTCAGTTACTGCTTCACCGGCTGGTTGCTCAACTGCTGGCTTCTTGGCTGTAGGTTTCTTGGCTGGTTGCTCAACTGCTGGCTTCTCGGCTGTAGGTTTCTTGGCTGGTTGCTCAACTGCTGGCTTCTTGGCTGTAGCTTTCTTGGCTGGTTGCTCAGCTGCTGGCTTCTCGGCTGTAGGTTTCTTGGCTGGTTGCTCAACTGCTGGCTTCTTGGCTGTAGCTTTCTTGGCTGGTTGCTCAACTGCTGGCTTCTCGGCTGTAGGTTTCTTGGCTGGTTGCTCAACTGCTGGCTTCTCGGCCGCTGCCTTCTCGGTTACATCTTCTTTCTGGGCTGCATGTCTCTCGGCAATTATAAGAGGATCACGCACATCCCTGTTATTGATCGCATTCAAAATAATCGAGATCCTTTCTTTCTCATCATGTTCCATCTCAAATTTGTAAGCCAAATCAAACACTTTCTGCCTTTCAGCATTGAGCTCGTGCAACAAAATTTTTGTTGCAAACCTGTACCTCAAGCGCTTCAAAAGAGTTTCCTGTATGCTCGACTCTTCTACCAAACCAACATCCCATTCTTCAGGAGCAACACCCTTATAAGACTCCAAATGTACCATCGCAAAGACACCACAATCCACTTGGTTAACCTTAGTAGTCCATTTCAAACGCGGATTGCGTCCTTTGAGCTTAGAAACAGTACTGTGCTTCGGATGATTAACTTCTTTGAGATATCTGGCGAATAACTTTTTCTACAAAACAAACAATTTAGGGGGGAACATGTTATTTACAATGCATGAGTCAGGCGACACATGCATGAGTCAGGCGACACATGCATGAGTCAGGCGACACATGCATGAGTCAGGCGACACATGCATGAGTCAGGCGACACATGCATGAGTCAGGCGACACATGCATGAGTCAGGCGACACATGCATGAGTCAGGCGACACATGCATGAGTTAAGTTGAAAACAAATAAAACAATAATGACAATAATCAAGTATACAACTTACCAAAGGATCACAGACTCGTTTGTACTTCGGTGCATTTGGATTTCCAACATGAATGTTATCAAGTATAATCATTGATGAAGGTTTGTTGAGGCAGAAAACAACAACAAAGAAATGGTTTGAAGCACAGATTGGAAAGAAAACCTAGTTTAACCAAAAAAAAGTATTAAATGTAAATTAAAAATGATGAAAAGTTGATGCTTATATATTTAAAAAAGAACGTAAAATTACCAATTCAGTATCGGATAAAGAAAGTGAAGCAGCATCATTTTTGAAATACGTAGAAATGACATCTGAAAACAAGTTATACTGTTCACCATCAGACATTGTTTTGTCTATCATTCCTTGTACCTGCGTTTAACAAAAATACAGTATTACCAAAAAATAATAATAATTATTGAAAATCTAAAAGATATATATCATGTGAAACTTACAATACATCCAGTTGGCATAAAAACTCTTCTTGGTTCTGGATTCTCTTTCCGTGACTCCTCAAAATTTAAAATGGTAACCAAACAATCAACAACACTTGCATCTAACCACAACCCTGGTGTCAATGTTTCCAAATTTACTCGAACAGCTGATAATACATAACCATACACAGGCTCTGCTCGGAAAATGGTTTCACTAGACATTAAAAAAAAAGGAAAACAATCAGAATAAATCATGTGATATTCTAAAAACATGAAGTTTACAAAAAGAAAAAGAAATAAAATATGCTTACTATTTTTCTTCTTCCATCGCAAATAAAGAATTACCCAAAACAAACTCAACCTTTTGAAGCTTACTCGTATCACAACACTGATGCATAAAAGGGGAAGGCAAGTATGGAATCCGCTTAGCAATCTGTTTCCGTGCAGCCACCTGGTTAGGAGTGCTAGGACGCACACCATCGTCATTAACTGGCTCATCTTCAATAAATGGCTCATCTTCAATAACTGCCTCATGATCCCGAGGCCCAAAATACGCATCCTCCTGAAATATTACAAAAACTTTAATACTGAATCACATAATGTTAGTGACTTATACATGAGTCACACTGACTCACATAATGTTAGTGACTTATACATGAGTCAGGCAACTCATGTATGAGTCAGGCAACTCATGGACTCATGTAGACTATTGCATGAGTCATGTGATGAGAAGCCAACTTATTAAAAAGCTTAAAACTAACAAGGATATAACAGAGTACATTAAGATATATGTCAACAAGAAGATCCATCACCTCTGCATACCAATCAATGTTCTCATCAATCCACCTATCATCAAGTATTATATTTTCATTACCAACATCTTCATTACCAGCAGGTTTAACGGCAATATCTATCGAAATAGAATCGCCAAAAACTCCTTTATATCTATCATACAACACTAGAACATCTTCATCATGTGGAAACTGTGTGTTGGCATTCTTCAACATGGTTTCAAGTTCAATTTTTTCTCTAGATATAAGAGAAATCTTTTCTTCAACATCCTTCAACATTTTCTGTAAATAAAATGAAAATTCATAAATGTTCAAATGTACAAGTGTTTAAAAAACACTTGCAAATTTATATGACACATGCATGAGTCAAGTGACACATGCATGAGTCAAGTGACTCATGCATGAGTCAAGTGACTCATGCATGAGTCAAGTGACTCATGCATGAGTCAGGCGACACATGCATGAGTCAAGTGACACATGCATGAGTCAGGCAACACATGCATGAGTCAGGCTGTCGCATAAAAATAAAAACATAAAAATAAGCTAATACTAACCATTTTTTCTATAGGAGGCACACTATCAGGCTTCGGACTCGCAACACTAGCAGGCTTAGGAGTCCCAACACTAGCAGGCTTTGCAGTCCCAACACTATCAGGCTTTGAAACAAAACCCTCACTTTGTTTCGCTTCAGACGGAGTCCATTCTCCATACAATTCCAATTTGCCCATAAGATCGTCATTTAACTCAACAGTTTGGCGGCTAATCATGAGTCTTGTGTTCCAACTTTGAATAGCTGGCCTCAACCGAATAACTGGAACCCGCTCACACTTGGTAGCATCTAAATACAGAAGCTGTAAACAAAAAAACATGTTTGTTATCTGAAAAACATATATGTTATATATAATTAAATCAGAAAACATAAAAAACAGATTAATGCACTTACAATCAGAAAACACAATGGTCCGTTGTAGTAGCCATTCAAAGTCGTTGGTAGTTTACTTGTTTCAAGACACCTATGAATGTACCCACACCAATCAATGTTCTTAACATCTGTATCTTCACGAATTCGGCGAACAGCAATCAAACTTGGGTAAGCATTCATTGTTTCACCTTTCCCAAAAACCAACGCAAAAAGTTCAAGAAAGTTGACTTTAAACATAAAGTCAATTTTATGCGCTTCAATCACCTTCAACGCGATATCAGTTGGACCGACTTTTCTCAACTTCCTTGGCTCAAACTGTTTAATCCATGTCCTAACAAACTCATCATCCATCTCTCTTTCAGGTAAATCATAAATGCTAGTACCACCAAGAGGAAGTCCTAGAATATCTTTTACTGTCTGAGGTGTGACATGAATATTACCATTTGTAAGCTCCAGATTGTAGGTTTCTGGTTTAAACTTCTTAACCACATACCTAGCCAAAATACTAGGTAATTTATCTATCTTGCGAATACACAATGAACCAAGACCCATCTCCTCCATGAATTCTTCTATACCCGCCACATTAGAATCACGGACACATTCAAAAAACGAAGAAGGTACATTCCTACAAAATAGAGGCTTTTCATCCTCCTCCCCCTCCTTCATCTTCTTTGAAGGCTTTTCATCATCCTCCTCCTTTTTAACAGACTTGCGCTTCTTAGAAGGGCCGAACTCTTTTTTAACCTCCTTTTTCACTTCCTGTTTAACATTCCTTTTATCCTCCTTTTTCACTTCCTTTTTCACAGTCTGTTTTTTAGGAGGCTTTACGTCCTCTTTCACTTCCTTTTTAACATCTTGTTTCTTAGAAGGTTTTGTTTTAACCTTTTCTGCTAGCTCCTTCTTAAGATTTAACGTAGGCTTAAAATTAGATCTTGACCTCTTGCCAATCCTTTTAGGAATAATAACCTCTTCCTCACTTGTCTCCTCATCACTCCCACTCCCATCATCCGACCCCTGTTGACTGTCTACTTTCTCATCCTCATCATCACTATCGCCGTCACCGTCACCCCCATCCCCACTCTCATCCTCACCATCACTCTCATCCTCACCATCACCCCCACTCTCACCGTTACCATCACCCCCACTCTCACCGTTACCATCACCCCCACTCTCACCGTTACCATCACCCCCACTCTCACCGTTACCATCACCCCCACTCTCACCGTTACCATCACCCCCACTCTCACCGTCACCTGCACCGTTACCATCACCCCCACTCTCATCCTCACTCTCACTCTCACTGCCACAGCCATTACCACTTTCTTTAAGATCGGTCAAAACCTTCGCAGCAACATCCACATCAGCCTCTTTTAACTGCGCAACATCCACATCAGTTTTTTTTACCTGCGCAACATCCACATCAGCCTGAGAATCCACATAAAAATCATATAAACATATATCAACTGCTAAAAACACTTTTACCTGCGCAGCTTCCAAATCAGTCACTTTTAGACGCTTACTTGAAGGCTCGGGAGAAGGTTTTGGCATAACAACAAAGTCAGTTGTAACACTTGAAGGTTTACGTTTAACAAGCTCAAATTTAGGAAGATTTCTATTTGTATGAGGTAGATTAGCTTTTGGAAATAGATTTTTAAAAGGTTGATTAGGTAAATGGATTGGAGGTAGATTATTTTTTGGTGGTGAACAAGGTTGTGTATTATATTTTTCTGTTATCTCTGCAACAAACAGATATAAAGAAATAATCAGTAAACAACAAACTCATAAGCAAATAACACATTAGTAAAGTCCCTAATAAGTCAGGCGACACATGCATGAGTCAGGCGACACATGCATGAGTCAGGCGACACATGCATGAGTCAGTCGACACATGCATGAGTCAGTCGACACATGCATGAGTCAGGCGACACATGCATGAGTCACTAATAACTAATAAGTCACTAATAATCACTAGTAAAAGTCCCTAGTAAACTCATGTGTAAGTAAATAATAAGTCTGTAATAAGCAAATAACTCACGTATAAAGTCACTAATAATCACTAGTAAAGTCGCACACATGATCGTTTACAATGTTGTGGTGTTTGCCAGTGTCTAAATAAGGTCTGTATATTTACGGGGTACTGTGATATAGAACTAGGATTTGACTATGAGTTAACGCTTTTTTGTCAATTCCTCTTAAGCTAAAACATGTCTTCATGATGGGCGGCGATACAACTACTTTGACATGAGACACATCTATGTATTAAAATGCAAGTAAATCATAGCTTAGAAAGCGCAACTACAGTCTATGTCCGGACTTTGGTGTGCAGTCGTCGTGCGTGGTAAATCATAGCTTGATCAATAGCTTGATAAACCACGCACTGATGGGCAAATGTTTGTAGCCTGGCAATTGGGCCTATACCGATGTTAATCTAATACAAATACTCAGTTGTATTTCATATACCATCTTAGGCCTATAACATTGAACCAGGTCTGCTCAAGTTCTAAACACTCTATACTAGCATTAGGAAGTCCAACCCAACATAATCTATTTGATTTGATCCATTCACTTTTTGCCTATAAAAAGTTCTGCTTCTAAGTATATCAGCGTAATATTTGTATACACAACGGCAGGGGCTTGTAGTCTCAGTTTAGCGCGACATCTATTGTATACATTTAGTAGTAATGACTCATATATAATCAACAAAACTCATGTGTAAGTAAATAATAAGTCCGTAATAAGCAAATAACTCATGTATAAAGTCACTAATAATCACTAGTAAAGTCCCTAATAAGCAATAAATCATATATAATCAACAAAACTCACGTATAAGTCACTAATAACTCACTAATAAGCAAATAAGTCATGTATAAGTCAATAATAAGTCACTAATAAGTAACTAATAAGCAAATAACTCATGTATGAGTCATGAATAAGCAAATAACTCATGTATAAGTCACAAATAAGCAATAACTCATAAACAATAAACATAAACAATAATTATTAATTCATAACTGATTAATTCATAACTGATTAATTCATAACTGATTAAAAATAAACAATAATTAATCAAAATAAGCAATAATTAATAACTGATTAAAAATAACTAATAATTAATCAACATAATCAATAAACTCATAAGCAAAATAATTAAAAAATTAGGGTTAGGGTTTAAGATCAATACTATCAAAGGCCTTCGAAGTCGCCATCTCCATTTTCTGACGGCCTTCAATACATCTATTAGTCGCAAGATCCATTTCCTCACGGATATCCATCAGAAACTAATTAGGGATTTTGATCGGAATCAATGGAGGTTAATGTAACCGGAATAAATTGTAGATCTAACTCCGGCGATGATAAACGATTTTTCCGGCGGTTGTGTGTTTTAATTAGTGTGTGTGTGTGTGTTCGCGATGTGTGTGTAGAGGGGGTGGGTGTCTGTTTGTGTTTGTTAGTAAAAGAGAAATGACGGTTATTAAAATAAAAAGAGGGAGTGGGGAGTATTTTTTGTTTTAATTTGGGCCTTTGGATGATAAATAGATTGGATGGTGGGGATTAGTCCATGAGGACTTTGCAAATATTAGGGACTTTATAGAACTTTTGGCTCATATATAGTTAGCATAAAAAAACGTACAACGACAATCATTGTGTTTTGTTTCTATTGGTTGGTTGGATGTGAGAAATTAGGGCTATGACATGGATTCAAATTTCTTGTGTTTCTTTTTTTCTCATTTACTAGTTATAAATCTCGTGTTGGAATAAAGATAAATCATACTTAAACAAAGTTAAAATCTTCATGCATGTGGTTAAACTCTTGTAACAAAAACACGTGTATTTATACCTCGATGCATTTGCGTGCATGCAAATGTTGTTTATAAACCTTCTTAGTCGTAAAATAGTATAAGAATTAAGAACGGAGCATCAAGCTAAAATCACATAAAAAGAACTAAAAAAATCTTTACAAAGTAAAAGATAGAAACATAAAAGAAACATAATGCCATCTAATTAGTTATAAAAATGATATCAAAACCAACAAAGATCTATTTAATCACTCAATCAACCTCCTTTAGTGAAATTACTTTTATTATAACAATATACACAAGTACATAAGTCCCCAACATGGATGCTCGCCAAACAGATTACAAACAAAAACAAGATAGCCCCCACTAGGTGGATTATATCGATCTAAACAACACTCATACTATAAACCCTAACAACCCAGAAACTAAGATCAAGATGATCTAAACAAGATGAAACCCTAAAAGAAGATAGAAAAGAATCGTAATTGTATGTGTTTATGATTGATATGAATGAATGAATAATCCACTGCTAATCTCCAGCTTATATACTCATCATTTACACTTTAATCCATGCACTAACATAAAGAACAAAAAAGGAACCAAACTTGTTAATAGAAAAGATATTTACAAATAAACCTTCAACTTACACAAGCTTGCCAAAAGGATGTTACTTTCGAGACCCTCCATCAAGCTTGTAAGCCAAATAGGTTAATCATACCCACTTTCTTTACCAACAAAAGCACGTTGAAAAGAACCCAAGGCTTTACTTAGAATATCAGCAATCTAGCTTTTAGAATCAACCTTATCAATTCTAATAAGCCAAGATGTAACTTTTTCTCTAACCAAATGTACATCAGTATCAAAATGTTTAGTCTTCTCATGCATTATTGGATTAGTAGCAATTAGCAGACTTATTGTCACAACACAAAGTGACAGGAAGCAACTCAATTATACCAAACTCACTCAGAAGCTTAATGATATTAGTGTTTTTACTCATATCATTTGTAGCTTAAAACAATGAAATATTGCACAAAATGTATAAAAATGCCTTGGAAATGCTTGTTTCTTGTTTGAGTGTGTGTAGGTACCAAGTTCACGAAAACCGGCAATGATCGACACGAGTTTGATGATAAAGATTGAGGAAGCCAAGATTCGAGCTCGTATTTAGTGGATTTAATAAGGAATGGGCCAAGTGGGTCCCACAAAGGGGTTCATGGGCTAAAAAGCCCATTTACATCTCAAGTTAATAAAATAATTTTGAACAAGTCTATTTGAAGGCCCAATTATGAAGATTAACACACGGTTGGATGTATCTTGGGCCTAAAGCCCAATTCAAAAAATAAAAGGGAAAGGAAGAAACGGATTTGGGCCTAGGGTTTTTGGTAAGGGACACTTCATTTTTTTACGTTTTCTATAAAACGTATACTTTTGTTGACTTTCTCACAAATACCTCACCACACATCCATTTACTACTACCACACGTGATTCTTTCACCATTTCCCACACACACAAATAAATCTTTCGATATTTTCTATGTCAAAACCTTTCTTCCTCATCCCAACTTTACACCAAAAAACCTGTAATTTTTCACTATTCATTTAAACCCTAATTGGGTTAAAAGGTAAAATAAATTGGGGGTTTTTATTTCTTTTAATTCACATAAAAAGAAATAAAATCCCCAATTTAAGGAAGAGAGTAGATGGTGCAAGAGATCAACGTGGCTTCGTTTCATTGGATGCTACACCTCAATTCCCACAACCCACCAATCACAAGGCCTGAAACTAGCACAACTAACACAAATTAGTGCCAAGCTGGCAATCCGTGCGTGTTAGGTGCTATATCATCCGTTCGATCAAGGCCAAAGAAGAAAGAGAAAAGAGAAATCAAGATCGAGGGCTCAGGATTATTTGGAATATTCTTCTCAAAGATTCGCATATTCGCACAAGAGCCTCGGGGGTTGGCTATTTAACCCCCAAAATTATTGTAATCGATATCCCTTTTCCTATTTTTATTGTTGTTATGTTAAAATAGTGTTAGGAATATTAATGTAATTTTTCTTTTAAAAGTCTTGTAATCCTCTTCTGGTATCAATAAAAGTTCGATTTTGTGATAAAGCTGTCCTGATTTTAGTTTTATTTAAAGTTAATTGCAATATTGTTCTTTTAATTCTATTTTAATATAAACTGATCAAACCATTGATTGAGTTAAATTAATAGCTTAAATCAGTGTTTTAAAGGTAAGATTTGGGAAATAAATCAAACCCTAATGGTTTGATTAAATTCATTGTTTGGTTCGAATGTTCCTGTTGATTATGATGGTTCGGGTTAAAGTGGTTAAGGTGAATGGTGGTTCGTTTCGGCTCTAAGGAAGCTCAGCGCTTACCTTCTTCTCAAAGGATAACTTCAAAAAGGTTCACTGATTTCTTTAATTTTCATGTATTTAGAATAATTTTGTTATATGTTTATGCTATTTAATTAGAAGTTTGAGGTAGTTTGATTTTCACTGTTTAGATTGTTAGATGTTGATTGCCTGCCTGCGTTATGTAACTGTTATTGATTGAGGACTTGTGAATCTGCCATGATGATGTTTTGAACCTGAGATGTTACTTTTGGTTATGAGTTAGTTGTAAGTTAATGGAATCTGGCTGAATTAGTATTTCCTATCTGTTTGAGTTTGGATCTGCTTTTGTATAAATGTTTCTGGTGCTATATTTGTAAGCTGCTAGTTCGCTAAGTCTCATTCTTAGTTGTGAGAAATTTGGGGTTTATCATTAGTATTATTTGTTGAGTTTGGATCTGTGCTATCATGTTGCTTAACTGGATCATAGCTATTGCGTTTAATATTTTTTTACCACTGTTTTGAGATTTGTGTTCAGCGTTCACTTAGTATTCACTTGCTTCTGATTAGTTTGATAGTGCTGAGTTTTTATTACATTCATTTGAGCTTAAGTCTTGTCTGATGAATAAGTTTTTTTTTAGGTAAGTAGATGTTTTAAATGATATAGGGTAATCTGTTTATCAGTTTAGGATTTGCCTCTAGATTTTCATTTGCTGGCATGATTTATTCGTTGATATAAATCTGTGTTTTGCTTGGTAGATTTGTAATCGTGTTTGTGAGCTTTAAGCTTTGTGATTTTGATTTAGTTATGAATTTGGATTTGCTTGACATTGTTTGGCTTGAGAGTTATTTAACTGTTGCTGTTTAATTGTTCCTGTTCATATGCTTATCAGTTCAGTCAACTGATTAAGCTCAATTTAAGCTTGTGACCTCACAGCTTTTCCAGCTTATAAGCTGTCCAAAAAGTCTCTCCTGAGACTGGTTTCTCAAATCTGGCAAAAAGGAAATAATATCCAAAAAAAATATGTCAACCATGGGATTCGAACTCGAGCCCCTCCATTTGTTTGTCCAGCGTGATTGCCAGTTGGGCTAATTGCCCTTTTGTTTTTGTTTCTTGTTATCTATTTAATATAGTGTAGTTTAGCAGTTTCTCTTTTGTAACGTTTTTTTTTACTACACGTTTATCTTCATTTACAATTTTTAATCAATATTTTAAATAAAGTAATTTCTTTAAAAATAAGTAGTTTATAAAATAAATAAAATAAATTAAAAAAAATAAATAAAATATAAAAAAATAATAAAAAAATATGTTTTTATTTAAATAGTTTAATTAGTTTAATTTTAATTTTTATAAAAGTAGATTTTAAATAGGTTTTAAATAGAATTGTTTTCAAGTCATCTTAAATAATAAAGAAAATTAGTTTTAAAGTTGTTTTGTTAAGTAGAATTAATATTTTAATAGAGTTTTATTTTTTTTAAATAATTAATTGTTTATAGATTTTTTAAAGTAGGTGGGATTAACGATTCATGCACTTTAGGTTGTCTTTAAATAGTTTAAAATTCGAAGAATTTAATTTTAGTTTAAAAACCAACGACACATTCGAATCAATTGTCCAAATCAAAACGAAGCGTCTCAAATTCACTCGATCTTCGTGTACAACGAACTTGGTTCACTCACGTGTTTAATCGTATCCGTCTTTGACTTATTTTTGGTTAATTACTTTTTCCTAAAGGTAATTACCTAAATTTGTCCTATAACGTATATGTGTTAATCCACGACATATCAAAAATTTTGGCGCCGCTGCCGGGGATCTTGTGTACGATTCGCTTTTGTGGAGATTTGTTGATCGTGGATTTGAAGACCCTTTCCGTCCTCGGAAAGTTTTGTTATTTTTCTATTAAGTAGTATGTATCGTTTTTCTCGTTTTTTGTGAATAATATATTGTATTACGTAGAACAACAATTTTTAATACTTTTCAAATAAGCCTTAGTTGGGATTTCATCACCTAGCTATTGTATTCGAACCCAAAACAAAAATAAAGGCAAAATAGATAAATACTAATAAGAAGTTTGAACTCGATTTATACAAACTATAAGGTGGGTATAAGGCGACGTGCTATAAAAGGCCGTCTAAGGAAAAAGGTTTTTAAGTGCTTAGTGCCACCTCGTTTCCCCGCTTGCTTGTGTGTATATTGAGAGGGACGACCTATTATTGGTTTGCCGACTCAAGTAGTAATAAATCTTATTTTTTGTTGTTTACTTATTGAACCTCGAGACGTTTAGGTTTTCACCTATCGTTTCAAAGTCGACCGAGGGTAATTTACTTCCATAGTAATTATCCTTATTCCTTGTTTTTTATCGATCATTATTGATTGAGCAATACCAAATAAATTACCAAAAATAATATTCTTTCTTGTCTAATTTCTTTTCTTCAATCCTCTAAATTCTCGTCTTTGTAGTGTATGCAATTACGTTCTTCTCGTCTTGTGATAGATTTTAATAGGCTTGAAAATATTCCTCGTAGAAATAGAAATCGTCAACAACGAATAGTGGAACCCGAGATTCCACCTATTGTTGTAGAGATGGCCGATAACCGTACAATGGAGGAATTGCTCCGTGCACCCACCGAAGGGTATGGGGAAGCAATCGTTGTGCCGGCTATTTTGGCGGATCATTTTGAGATTAAGACGGGTCTTCTATCACTCATTCGTGCCGACCAATTTCGTGGCAATGAGGCCGATAGCCCGCATTCTCACATTCGGAATTTTAATCGAATTACCTCGACTCTCAAGTTTAGAGATGTGCCGAATGACGTGATTAAGCTCATGCTTTTTCCGTACTCGCTCGAGGGTAATGCTAAGCTTTGGTATGAAAAAGAACCACCGGGTTCGATTTTAACTTGGGATGATTTAGTGTCGAAGTTTATGAATTATTTCTTTCCACCGTCCAAGACAACACACTTTAAAAATGAGATCACTAGATTCGAACAAAAAGTGCATGAATCGTTTGGGGTTGCTTGGGAAAGATTTAAAGATTTGTTAAGACAATGTCCGCACCACGGTTTCTCGGAATTGCACCAAATAAATACTTTCTATAATGGGCTAAATATGATTGAACAAGATTCTTTAAATGCCGCCGCGGGTGGTAATCTTTTAAGAAAAACACCGAGAGACGCGTGGAGAATAATTGAGGATAAGTCTAGAGCACAATATTCACGAAACACACCGGTTGTTTCTAATGTGAATTCATCTAATCACGAGATTGCTAGATTGGACTTTACGATTGACACGATTTTGAGTGAGATTAGGAAGAATCCTCATGGATCGATTAATATGATTGGGAATGTTTGTGTATCATGTGGTGGAGCACATCCTAATTATGCTTGTTTAAACGCGGGGTTTGATCAAGCTAGTGCTTTTGCCGCGACGGGAACTTATGGCTCCAATGGTCAAGTTCCTCGTCAAAATCATGTTGCTCCACCGGGTTTTCCACCGGTTCAAAATAGGTACAACAATGGGAATAATGGGAATAATTTTAACCGTGGTAACCAAGGGAATTATAATCAAGGAAATGGGTTTAATGCTAATCAAAATAATCAAGGTTTTCAAGGGAATAATCAAAATGATTTGTCAAGTTACATAAAGTCAAATGAGGCAAATATGAAAGCTTTGCAAAATAATATTCAAGGACAAATGGCAACTTTGAAAAATGAGTTTCAAAATACGCTAAAGGGGAAAAATAACAAGATTGAGATTAATCAACAAAGAATGGAACAAGGATTTGAGCAAATGTTTGAGCAAAGTCAAAATCGTTTGCAACAAAGTGTGGAACAAAATCAAAATAAATTGCTTTCGATGTTTGAGGGATTCATGTCTAAACCGTCATCTTCTTCGGGTTGCTTACCTAGTAATACCATTCCTAACCCGAGGGGAGAGCTTAAGGCTATCACCGCTTATGATAATTTAGAAAGGAAGCTTGAGCTTATTGTGCCACCTAAAGAAACCTTTTGGAATGTCACCAAGGCTACTTTAAATGTGATTAGTACCTCGGATTTCATTGATCTCTTTCCTAAGAAGTATAATGATCCGGGTCACTTCTTGATACCTTGTGTTTTCGATGAGCTTGGGGAATACAAAGCTCTAGCCGATCTAGGAGCTAGTATTAACGTAATGCCCTTGTCCATTTGGAAAACTCTTGACTATTTACGACTTATTCCCACTCGAATGATCATTGAGCTTGCTAATGGCACCACCACTCGACCGGTTGGTATAGCGGAAAATGTCATTGTTAAAGTGGGGGAGTTTGTTTACCTAGCCGATTTTGCTATCATTGATTATGAGCCGAATCCTCGTGCGCCTATAATTTTAGGACGACCATTTTTGTGTACGGCCGGTGTTTTAGTTGATATGAAAGAAGGGGAGCTTAAATTATTTCATGGGGATAAACATATGATTTTCAAACCGGAAAAAATTTCAAGATTGCTTCCTAAGAAATTAGAAAGTGATAAACCTAATTTTGTTGAATCATGTTGTAATGTTACCTCATCTATACTCACTCCACACGAGGATGATAAGATTGAAAAACAAATAGATGATTACTTGAGTGAGCCATTCGATGCTAGTGAGTTTGATAATGAGAATTTTGATCCCGAGAGTGACATTGCTTTAATTGAACAATCTTTAAAAATGTACTCATTTTCACTCTCTTCTATGGATCATGTTGATGTTCGTAAGGCACAATCTTCATTTGAAGAGCCTTTGATTCCTAGCTTCACACCGAGTGAGGTTAGTGATTATTCGTTGGATAAGTTCGTCGATGAACTTTTTGCTATCCTTGATCCACTTACACGGGGAAGTGAAGACGTTTCCGATCTCGAGATCGAACGTGATTCTTGTGTTTTACCTACCATTCTCGAGGAATTCGCCGATGAATTGCCTTCGAATGAGAATGATGATCTAGTATCCGAGTGTGACACACTCGATACTTTGTCGGAAATTTTTGTGATGACAAGGATGACGACACTTTTGTGACTTACTCAAATCCTCTATTTGAAGCTTCATTGAACAATAATCCATTGATTCAAGAGGATTTTGAGAACATCATAACTCCTACATCTCACAACCTTTGTGATGATGATCTTCTTATGAAGGAGGTTGATGAGGTTTGTGATGATGATCACACCTTTTATGATGAGTATGTCGACTCGGATGGAGAAATTTACATTATTCCCAATCTCCCTCCCACTCGCGTTGATCTTAATGTGCGGGTTTTTCATGTGACTCATATTGAGTACCATGACCCCTTTGTTCACGTTCCTAAGAGTGAAAAAGTCGACAAAGTCATGCAAGTTGAAACCACTATGGTTGAGACTTTTGTTCCACCATTACCATGTGCTTCATATGACTTAGGATTAGCATGGGGGGACGACACCTTGTTGTTTATTCCTTTCTCCACCGAGGACGAGGTATTCGATCCCGGAATCGTCGATTTAGGGAAATCTCGGCCTTTCACCGATGTAATAATTGAAAGATTTTTCGATCATATTGGTGCGAGTTTATCTCGTGGAGCATGCTACATCCATACTATTGTTTGTGACTACCATCTCTTGTTAGAGATTTGTGTTGGAGTTTTATCCTTTCGTTTGTCATCCGACAACGAGGATGAGATCTTTGACCCCGGCATCGTGCTTTGTGTTGGATTTTATCTTAATATGCCGGTTTGCACCATTTTCCCTAAGGACCAATGAATGCGGGGATCGAGTCGAGCTCATGACTCGGTTAACAAAAACGAGGTGCCTTGTGGGGGAGTCCCATACATTCTATCTTCTTTCTATTTTCTAACACCTAATAAGGCTTGATCTTTCAAGCTCGTGCTCGTGTTTTGTTGTGTTGTGATCTTAGGTACGACCCTAATTTTTGAAGATTCTCGTGTTCGGTTTTTGCCGGTCCACTTGATCTTCCATTCTTTGAATGCCAAAAGGGGCACACTTTCTTACCCTTGATTTTTATCGACTAACGTTTTATCTTGAGGCATAATTAATAAACGGCTTATAGATGTGCGTGCTCTTTCCATGCTAGGAGATTGCATTAGACTCTTCGTATTTTAGCAAGGGGTGTTACTCTTGAGCTAAGAAACATTGAGGACAATGTTTGGTTTTAGCATGGGGGAGTCAATCGATATAATCGCTTGCAATTGCTTTTGTCGTGTCCAAACGTATAGTTTTCTCATTTTTCAATAAAATTTTAAAATTTTTAGTGTTATTTTTAAGAAAATAAGTGTTTTTGACACGAATGTAGACTTTCAATAAGAATAGTTTTTGACTCGACTCGGTTTTTAACCTTAGCTTTTCCTTAACGTATTTGAATTAAGTTTTGCTAGGCTATTATATAGGGAGCTTTAAAACGCGAAAGTCTTAATTCATACGAGTTAAGAACAAGAACTTTTCGCAAGCTCCTATAATTGATCCTAGAAAGTCGTCTATCAAGGGAACTTTAAAACGCAAATTCTAAAACTTACAAGAGTATAAGAAGTTGCAAGATCCTATAGATGACTTGAAAACCCAAAACTTTGATTTAATAGGCTAAGTATCCATTGATTTCATTCTTGGAATTTTACAATATGGAGAACAAGAGATGATAGAGCCAATTATAAGTTCGGTATTCTCTCGGGAATTTATGTGAGTTAATTATGAGCCTATTCTCCCATCACTTGTTAATAAATTTTATTTGCAATAAATAAGGTTGAACGATTTGAAAAGTTACTTAGCTTCTAGCCCAAGATCGTTTAAAAGTTGCTCGGTATGGATTAGAGTTCATAGCCAAGGCATAACTTATTGAAGCGGGATGCAAAGATTGGCAAGTCCAAAAAGGTCCTAACAAGACATGAGGGCTATGTTTTATTTCTAAAGATCTCAAGTGATGTGAAGATTCATTTATCAAAAATCAATATGAAGGATCGAGACACACGACGAAAAGCAAAATACTCCCAAAAAGTCATGGAGAAGTCTATCCAAAAAGACCAAAAATAAGGTATGAGGATAAATGAAGCCAAGTCCAAAAAGGAGGCGGATCGTTGTTAATCAAAATCCCAAGTAAAGATTGGAGAAAAATGAAGAAGTCGTGGTCCAAGTATGAATCTCTCAAAACTTCAAGTGAAGAAATATTATGAAGAGAAGACCATTATTTCAAGAACGTCTCTCAAGGTTGGAAGTATTAAGTCATTGCCAAATATCGATCCGAGAAAGGTCTCAAATCGCGAAACAAGTTATGCCAAGATATGAACTTTATGAGAGCCCGAGAAGCAGTTTTAAAAGATTTTGTCCTTTAGCTAACTATTGATTAAATCGTTCACTTTATTTTCGGCCTAATAAATTATCGAAATAAGTCAACAATGCATCCTCGTGATCATTTTAGACAACAATAAAATATAAGAGATACACATAGGAATAAGGGAGTCTAAGTGATTAATTGGCCCACATGAGTTCGTGTTAGTCTACCAACTTATAATAACAATGATCTTGTTTTTGCACTTGAAATGGAAAAGTGAAAAGTCGGGGACGATGAATCTATTTGAGTTTTATGATCCTAAAAGTTATTTTTCAAATAATGAAAGCAATACATTATGTCTTTGCAAAATAAAATGTCTAAAGTCGAATAATGGTGTAGTCATAGTTTTATTTTATCATTGCGTGAGGACACGGCAATTGCTTAGCATGGGGGAATTTGATATGAGTGTTTTTACTCATATCATTTGTAGCTTAAAACAATGAAATATTGCACAAAATGTATAAAAATGCCTTGGAAATGCTTGTTTCTTGTTTGAGTGTGTGTAGGTACCAAGTTCACGAAAACCGGCAATGATCGACACGAGTTTGATGATAAAGATTGAGGAAGCCAAGATTCGAGCTCGTATTTAGTGGATTTAATAAGGAATGGGCCAAGTGGGTCCCACAAAGGGGTTCATGGGCTAAAAAGCCCATTTACATCTCAAGTTAATAAAATAATTTTGAACAAGTCTATTTGAAGGCCCAATTATGAAGATTAACACACGGTTGGATGTATCTTGGGCCTAAAGCCCAATTCAAAAAAATAAAAGGGAAAGGAAGAAACGGATTTGGGCCTAGGGTTTTTGGTAAGGGACACTTCATTTTTTTACGTTTTCTATAAAACGTATACTTTTGTTGACTTTCTCACAAATACCTCACCACACATCCATTTACTACTACCACACGTGATTCTTTCACCATTTCCCACACACACAAATAAATCTTTCGATATTTTCTATGTCAAAACCTTTCTTCCTCATCCCAACTTTACACCAAAAAACCTGTAATTTTTCACTATTCATTTGAACCCTAATTGGGTTAAAAGGTAAAATAAATTGGGGGTTTTTATTTCTTTTAATTCACATAAAAAGAAATAAAATCCCCAATTTAAGGAAGAGAGTAGATGGTGCAAGAGATCAACGTGGCTTCGTTTCATTGGATGCTACACCTCAATTCCCACAACCCACCAATCACAAGGCCTGAAACTAGCACAACTAACACAAATTAGTGCCAAGCTGGCAATCCGTGCGTGTTAGGTGCTATATCATCGTTCGATCAAGGCCAAAGAAGAAAGAGAAAAGAGAAATCAAGATCGAGGGCTCAGGATTATTTGGAATATTCTTCTCAAAGATTCGCATATTCGCACAAGAGCCTCGGGGGTTGGCTATTTAAACCCCCAAAATTATTGTAATCGATATCCCTTTTCTTATTTTTATTGTTGTTATGTTAAAATAGTGTTAGGAATATTAATGTAATTTTTCTTTTAAAAGTCTTGTAATCCTCTTCTGGTATCAATAAAAGTTCGATTTTGTGATAAAGCTGTCCTGATTTTAGTTTTATTTAAAGTTAATTGCAATATTGTTCTTTTAATTCTATTTTAATATAAACTGATCAAACCATTGATTGAGTTAAATTAATAGCTTAAATCAGTGTTTTAAAGGTAAGATTTGGGAAATAAATCAAACCCTAATGGTTTGATTAAATTCATTGTTTGGTTCGAATGTTCCTGTTGATTATGATGGTTCGGGTTAAAGTGGTTAAGGTGAATGGTGGTTCGTTTCGGCTCTAAGGAAGCTCAGCGCTTACCTTCTTCTCAAAGGATAACTTCAAAAAGGTTCACTGATTTCTTTAATTTTCATGTATTTAGAATAATTTTGTTATATGTTTATGCTATTTAATTAGAAGTTTGAGGTAGTTTGATTTTCACTGTTTAGATTGTTAGATGTTGATTGCCTGCCTGCGTTATGTAACTGTTATTGATTGAGGACTTGTGAATCTGCCATGATGATGTTTTGAACCTGAGATGTTACTTTTGGTTATGAGTTAGTTGTAAGTTAATGGAATCTGGCTGAATTAGTATTTCCTATCTGTTTGAGTTTGGATCTGCTTTTGTATAAATGTTTCTGGTGCTATATTTGTAAGCTGCTAGTTCGCTAAGTCTCATTCTTAGTTGTGAGAAATTTGGGGTTTATCATTAGTATTATTTGTTGAGTTTGGATCTGTGCTATCATGTTGCTTAACTGGATCATAGCTATTGCGTTTAATATTTTGTTACCACTGTTTTGAGATTTGTGTTCAGCGTTCGCTTAGTATTCACTTGCTTCTGATTAGTTTGATAGTGCTGAGTTTTTATTACATTCATTTGAGCTTAAGTCTTGTCTGATGAATAAGTTTTTTTTTTTAGGTAAGTAGATGTTTTAAATGATATAGGGTAATCTGTTTATCAGTTTAGGATTTGCCTCTAGATTTTCATTTGCTGGCATGATTTATTTGTTGATATAAATCTGTGTTTTGCTTGGTAGATTTGTAATCGTGTTTGTGAGCTTTAAGCTTTGTGATTTTGATTTAGTTATGAATTTGGATTTGCTTGACATTGTTTGGCTTGAGAGTTATTTAACTGTTGCTGTTTAATTGTTCCTGTTCATATGCTTATCAGTTCAGTCAACTGATTAAGCTCAATTTAAGCTTGTGACCTCACAGCTTTTCCAGCTTATAAGCTGTCCAAAAAGTCTCTCCTGAGACTGGTTTCTCAAATCTGGCAAAAAGGAAATAATATCCAAAAAAAATATGTCAACCATGGGATTCGAACTCGAGCCCCTCCATTTGTTTGTCCAGCGTGATTGCCAGTTGGGCTAATTGCCCTTTTGTTTTTGTTTCTTGTTATCTATTTAATATAGTGTAGTTTAGCAGTTTCTCTTTTGTAACGTTTTTTTTTACTACACGTTTATCTTCATTTACAATTTTTAATCAATATTTTAAATAAAGTAATTTCTTTAAAAATAAGTAGTTTATAAAATAAATAAAATAAATTAAAAAAAATAAATAAAATATAAAAAAAATAATAAAAAAATATGTTTTTATTTAAATAGTTTAATTAGTTTAATTTTAATTTTTATAAAAGTAGATTTTAAATAGGTTTTAAATAGAATTGTTTTCAAGTCATCTTAAATAATAAAGAAAATTAGTTTTAAAGTTGTTTTGTTAAGTAGAATTAATATTTTAATAGAGTTTTATTTTTTTTAAATAATTAATTGTTTATAGATTTTTTAAAGTAGGTGGGATTAACGATTCATGCACTTTAGGTTGTCTTTAAATAGTTTAAAATTCAAAGAATTTAATTGTAGTTTAAAAACCAACGACACATTCGAATCAATTGTCCAAATCAAAACGAAGCGTCTCAAATTCACTCGATCTTCGTGTACAACGAACTTGGTTCACTCACGTGTTTAATCGTATCCGTCTTTGACTTATTTTTGGTTAATTACTTTTTCCTAAAGGTAATTACCTAAATTTGTCCTATAACGTATATGTGTTAATCCACGACATATCACTTAACATTACACATTACCTCACAAGTAGCAGCAGCCATTGCCCTATATTCAACTTCAGCTGAAGATTTGGACAAGGTAACTTGCTTCTTGCTTTCCCATGTCCCCAAATTTCCATTTACAAACACATAATAACCAAAAACAAATCTTCTGGTCAGTAGACACTTGGCCCAATCACAATCAGAGCTAGCACCAACCCTATATCCCAAAGAACTCTTATTAAAATCAATACCACTTCCTAGTGCAAGTTTCAAATACTTAAGCAGTCTCAAACCAATATCAAAATGTGACTGTAATGGAGCAATGCATATGTTGACTCAAACAATGCACAACATCAAAATATCAGGTCTAGTTAAAGTCAAGTAAATCACTTTACCAACTAACTTTTGATAATTAGTGATATTAACCTAATAATTATCATCAACAGACTCTTTATGAGCCAACACAATAGTCTCAAGCAAAGGAGCAACAACAGGTCTACATGCCAAAAGCCCATACTCATTTAACAAATCCAAGCAATACTTTCTTTTCCTAAGACACAACCTAGTACCAATCTTAAGAACTTCAATACCTAAAATGTATTTAAGTTCACCGAGATCTTTAATCTTAAATCTGTTATTCAAAAACTTTGGTTTCTCTAATCGAAGATCTTTGATTTGAGGAGGTTTTTGTAGATTTATTATCTACGTAATACACCAAAATTCCAAAAAATTGAAAAACCAAAAACACAAAAATAATCTTCTACTTTCCCCTATATTTTCATAATTCTCTTCTTTAACCCTCTAAATTGTTTAATTCTCATAACGACGCTTTCGTTGCATCATGTCCGGTGATATAGGTTATTCTTCGTGTCCATATTGTGGAGGTCCGCCCGTCGGTGCTAATTGTTTTAATTACGAGATTAGTGGAGGAAGAGAGGGTTATATCTATAACTCTCCTCCAAATGATCATGGTGTGATTGACCAAGCTCACCAATCGCATTCGTCTTATTCGTCGTATGATTCGTCTTATAATTGTGATGATAATCAAAATGATGAAATGAGTCAAAACGCCTTTGGTAATTATATGAGACGCAATAATGAAATGTTAACCATGATTCAAGAACAAGTGGTAACCCTAATGGCATCTTACCAAGAGTAAATAGCTTCCATGAAAAACGAATTGCAAAACGAATTTGATGTCGCTCTTAGAGAGAAAGATCGTTTATTTAACCTAAATCAAAAGATGTGGGAAAAACATGTAGATATCTTTTAGTGGTTGAGACCTTAATGGGAAAATGAGCTTCATACGTTGAGTTCCTCATCGAGCGATACCAATCCTAATCCCAAAGGAGAGGTTCAAATCATATCGACTACTAAGACTCGTACGCCTCGTATTGATCCCACTCTCTCTAATTTTAGAGTCGTGTAACCTTCGTCATCTTATAAGAACGTAGAGGAAACGAAAACGTCAACAAACGAGGTTTTTGAAAATGTTTTTGAAAAGAAACACCAGGAAGAACTCATAGGATACATAGGCACGACGTCAATTGTTGAAACACCTTTACCTTTGAAAACTATTTTTTCTAATGAAGAGAAAATATCGAGGATTTTTAAATCAATATACAACATATTTAGATGAAGAAATTCCGTTAAATGATTTTGAAAAGGAAGAATGAGATAAGGTTTTAAGGAAAATCGTTGACCCCTCGTTTTTAAAATATGATCGAAAATTAATTCCGGAGGGACGTGTTAGTAATTTTGATAAAATGTTTGAGCACCCACGTTCGATCCCTCCGAAGGATAAAGTTGAAACCTTCAAGGCTAAACCGTCAAATGACAAGCCTTTTATTCCTAATCCCACATCGTGTGAGATTGTGGATTTATCATGTGAGAAAACCGCCGATGGCCTTTCTCACATTGATACGTTTTTCGATGTCAAAGTTGAAACGACCAAGGCAAAATCTTCAAACGAAGAGCCTTTTATTTCTAGTTACATGCCGGTTGAAGCTAGTGACCCGACTATCGATGATTTAATTTCTCGACCTCTTCCACGAGGAAGAGAAGACGTTTTTGATCCCGATGGCGATTTTATCGAGATCAAATATATTCTTAATGATCCACCTTCGATTTTCGAGTTTGGTGATGACAGTTACGTTAGCCCGGAGAGGAATATTTTCTTCATCGACTCACGTTTTAAAATGTCTAATCCCCCTCCCACCTACAAGATAAATGTGAAAGTTTTTAGTGTGCATAAAATTGTTTTAGAAACGCCAAATATTTTTAATTTAAAATTGGGTTTTCATAATAGAGAGTTAAAAGTGAAAAAGGAAAAGATTTTAAATTTAATTTGAATGATGTCCCAGACTCAAGCTTTGCACAACCTTTCATCCTTAGAAGGGTTTGCAGAAGGCTTGGGGCACCTGACTCAAGCTTAGCACAACCTTTCATCCTCAGACCGATGAACAGACAGAGCGTACCATTCAGACCTTAGAAGATATGTTGTGAGCTTGTACATTGGAATGGACAGGGAGTTGGGATGACCACATTTGCTTAGTTGAGTTTGCTTACAACAACAGTTGGCACGCGAGTATCAAGTGTGCATCTTTTGAGATGTTCTATGGCAGAAAGTGTCGTGCTCCAATCTGGTGGGATCAGGTTGGTGAACAAATCATTGAGGGTCCAGAGATGATAAAGTTGACCAATGAGAAGGTTGCTATCGCCAAGGCGAAGCTGCAGGAAGCTCGTGCTCTTCAGAAGAGCTATGCTGATAAACATCGTAGAGCTTTAGATCTTAAGCCTTAGGAACATGTTTTCCTGAAGGTATCACCAAGACGTGGCGTCAAGCGTTTTGGACTTAAGGGAAAGCTCAGTCCTCGTTTCATCAGATCGTTTGAGATCCTCAAACGTGTCGGTGAGGTCTCGTATCGTCTAGCATTACCTCCTCAGCTATTTCATGTTCATAATATGTTCCATGTATCCTTACTCAGAGGTTACAATTATCATCCGCTGCACACAGTTTCGTATCCTTTCGATCAGATTCGTGAGGATCTATCCTATATTGAGGAACCCGTAGCAGTTCTCAATCGTTAGGATCGGGTCATGAGGAGGAAGACGATCCCATTCGTCATAATCCTCTGGAGGGACCATTCCGTGCGGGAAGCCACTTGGGAAACGAAGGAGTATATCCGGACTTCTTACCCCCATTTTCAGCTATGATTCGGATGTGTCCTTTTCAGCTTATCGTATCTCTAATTCGAGGACGAATATTTTTTTAGAGGGGAAGAGTTGTAAAACCCGCTTTCAAATACCTTAGCACATTAAATGCACGAAAATACGATCAAATTAAAACTTTACGATTAATTAATATACGACACGAATCATGAACATTTAATATATTTATTAAGTATATTAATTAGTTACGACAAGTATTACGTACAGTAATATTATTATTAATACATGATAAGTATTTACGTATAATACTTAAAAACGTAACAAGAATAAAACACGACATGTAAAACACGAACACACTCGATAAATATTTAAGCATGAAAAACAAAACGAAAAGTAATATAAGGGGTGTTTGGCCGGCGGTCCAAGAAGGAAAAGGAGGGGCCTTTGTCCCGACCCATTATCCATTACTAGTCCTTAAACAAATACATCTCCAGGAGTTTTCATAAAAACACTTCTACAAAAAATATCAAAACCCTAAAACCCTTTTGCTTCTTCTTGGCCGTGACACCTCAAACACACAAGGGAAAAAGATTTTGCTTTTGATCTATTTAATTTACGGGTATTGTGTCCGTGATCTAAACCTTAAACTATTCACGCATACGGTATCTCTTAATCTTTAATCTTTTTAATTATTTTTCTATTTTCATGGATCTTTAAAAACAATCATTAAAACATGTATATTAAAAAGATTAAACACGGGATCGATTTTGATTTTGGTTTGTTTGTTGTGGGCACGCAAACCGAGACCTAAAGGTCTCAATGGAGGCTTTGATCACACAACCGCACCCTATATGGGGTCGGCGTATGTTTTGTGCTACCAGCCGCAACCCCAAACTGCCTAACTGTGGGGTATGTTTGGTTACCAGTGGAAACCGAGAGTCTCTAGACTCTCGCTAGGTATTTTGGTCACGGTAGAGGGAACCCCAACGCAAGCTGGGGGTACTTTTGTGCCAGCAGTGGCACCGACACACAGCCGGTGGCTGCTGATGATCGGTGGCAGCAAGCCACAACCAACGACTATGGTGTTGTTGTGGTTTTCGAGGCAAACCGAGACCTCCATGTTCTCGGTGGGTCCTTGTGGGGCTCGGGTAGAACCGAACACACCATAAGGGTGTGTTTGGCTAAACTTTTCCTAAATTTACTTTATGTTATTTTATTAATAAATTTTCTTAATTAATACATGGTTAATTTAATTAATTAATAAACAAGACTTATGTTATAATTATTAATATAATTATCATGATAATTAATGTAACACCCCCAAATTACCACGCAACAGAATACCACTTTGGGGCGCTAGTCATAGCACATCGCACACAATCATAGACAACGACCTCAAAAGAGACGTTAAAAATAATATACAACCTTGTCTAAAAAGCTTCCCATCCCAATATATAAAATCAGAGTAGCGTTTAGTCCCAAAAACCGTTACCAATCACAACAATCATCAAAGACTTAAAACTCATTTTATTCATTTCAAATGATGGAAAAGTAAACAAAGTTTTAGACAAGTAAGCACCAACTTCCTCCTCGCATGCTCCGCTGCTATCCATCTTGATTACCTGAAATACATGCTAAAAATCATCAACACAACGGTTTCGTAAGTCTATAGGTTTTGCAAATCATCATTTGAACACAAGAATTTTAATCATCTCAAGCTTGTCATATAGACAAGTCATATATATATCGATAAATGCCTTAAGCTCATGCAACTGAACGTTAACCAACACGTCAAACCGAGTCACTTACGGCGCCCCTACAACAGGTAATATTGTCATATACCAACGACCTCTTATACATAATATCCCTTTCAGGTGATCACAAAGGATATATACCCTAGGATAAGGCTGTCAAACCAAATAGATCTATCATATGTATTAGCGTTTACCTCGCAAGGTAATTAACATTTCATGAAATTAAGGGACTTCATAAGACAATGGTACTTAGGCATTTATCATCAAAAATATTCGGGTCCAGCATACCGAAAACAACTTGTGTTCATTTTATAAAACATCATGTATTCCCCCTCGCGGGTTAAAATCATTTACAAGATAGTAAAAAACGAGGCTATAGACTCACCTGATATAGCTATCACACATTTATCAAGGAACAAATATCCAATAGTCGATACAAGACTTCACGAGATATCAATCGCTCATTGCTTGAGAACGAGATGCCCAACGGTCTACATATAATCGAATGAGACCTAATATAACGAGACGCGTCTTAGGCTCGAGACTATACATAAGTCATATATATATATATATATATATATATATATATATATATATATATATATATATATATATATATATATATATATATATATATATATATATATATATATATATATATATATATATATATATATATATATATATATATATATATATATATATATATATATATATATATATATATATATATATATATATATATATATATATATATATATATATATATATATATATATATATATATATATATATATATATATATATATATATATATATATATATATATGTAAATAGTTCACTTTATTAAGTTTGGATATTGCATAAGTTTTATAAAACTTTTCATAAGACTTTGATAACAATCTATCATGTATTTATTATGACCTTTACGCCCATTAAAGCCCATTAGTGGCCCATTACAAGTTATTATGACATTAGTCCATTTCAATCTATGTATTAAACTCTAAACATGTTATAAATCTCAGGCCCAATAATGGCCTAATAGCCATTATAAGTATATGTTGGGCTTTTGTGGCCCAAATCAACTTTATAAGCTTTTCGGGTTCTAAAATGCCTCCAAACAATGCCCACTTAATATTTCACGATGGCCGGGCCTCGGGTATTCAAACCATCAGTATATTAAAAAAAGTCTATGTTTTACGGCAAGTGGGTCCTACCACTTCAGTTTTTATAAAAATCAACAAGTTTTACGTTAATTAAATATAGTCCAATTCTTACAATTATCCCGACATGCCTCGTAAATGGGATCGTATCGCCTGAACCATAAATAATCTAGGCGAGCTATTATACTAATAGTGTTATTAACTTATATAATTTAATGATTATATGTCCGATTACCCCATATGTATACTTATCATAGCTCATTTCCCATTTTCTCACTTAGAAGGAATTGGCTGTTTTTGGTTGTCAATCTCGTTTTCACCGTTTTGGACGCCATTTCTAAACCGTAATGAATTGATAAACTATCCAACTGATTATAGTTGTTTATGATTTTATCTACAACCCATAGTTTTACCTTTTTAACTGGCTATGAGTTCTTATAGGAGTTTTCAGTCCGTTTATACAGCATGTTCAGATCTTACACTTTTTATCGTTTCAACCATATCTAATTCATCGGTTATCGTCACGGGACAAGCCACCCGACCAAATCGCCACAACACACATGCCTATCACTATATATATTTATCTTAGGTCCTTAAAATACTTATTCGGGACAATACTCACGTTATACAATTGGTCCGAATCAATAAACTATATCCACGATCAAAGGCTTGTTTAAACCCGATTTTCATGTTTAAGACTTCTATACTATATCCAAAAATCCTAAATAAGCTATTAAAACACTTGTTTACATAAGTAATATGAGATATTAATATATATATTACAAAAATATATATATATATAACAAATGAAGATTATAAACCTTATAATGTACAGAAGAAAGTACAAGAAGAACTCGCCAATCAAATAACCTTCCCTTCCAACATCTACATAGTACACGCTTATGTATTATTCAAGCATATGCAAGATGAAATTCTTGATCAGCCCCAAGACTTACAAGAGTGAAGAAATTGGTGATGTGGTTGACATTGTTATAGGTGAGATTAAACCCAAAAGATGACAAGACTTATCATGTTTATGTGAAATAATCCAAGTACCATGTCAAGAATCACTAAACCTCTTAGTATAAAAGTTATTAATGAAATGAATGAAACACTTTTAGGTTCGGTTAGAAAAGATAAAGCAGAATGATATATGATCTATTTGTGAGTGTATAAAAGAATTAGGAAGGATGTCATATAAGCTTGAATGACACGTGTTCAAGAATGCATATAAATGATGCATTTGTATACCAATTTGGTTATAAGATGGCACGTATATCATTATCTATATATGCTGATATGTATCGATAATTTGTTAGAATGGGTATTATCGAAATCCAAAATTTTAAAAGTTACACGATTTGAAAGATACGAGGCACAAAAAATAAACCCTCAATATAACATAAAAACTAGGACATTCAGAGAATATTTAAATTTTGATATATAAATGTGGGCTTATGATTTAAAATACGATAACACGTTATATAAATAAATCATGCCTAAAGGCTTAACTTAAATTACGAAGAATGCTCGTAAAACGAGAAATTAAAACGACGACAATATAAAATATTTCTATGTCATAACGAGGGTATTTACGGTCGATGACGGAGATAAACTTTGTCGATTAAAAATAAATGACACATATTCGATATGTTAAAGCCTTAACCTTGTCGGTTAGCCGATTAATCAATATTATTCGTAGAACGAACATGACAAATGAAAGTCGGGTAACAAATGTGGATCCGACTACTAGGAATAAGATTAGATCTCAGTCTAAATGTTGATTTTAAAGTTCGGGTTATTACATCATCTAACCCTTTAGGAAGCGACGTCCCGACGCTTAATTCGTCTTAATAGTGTTTGGTTTAATGGCGAAGATGTGAGGAATAGACAAGTCATTGCCGAGGTTTCTAACAAAGGTTGAATGAACAAAATCCAAAGCAACGATTATACATAACGGGCAAAAATGAAAGGTTTGAATGATGCTTCAATCCTTATAAGGAGAGATGAATACATAACTCGAAGGAGAAGCCATTGGAAGTGAAAAATTAACAAGTTTTTAATTTTTGTAAGTGCTTCAAGGTGATACATCATATTCTTCGTTTAATTCGTCATGTTGGCCCCCAAGAGTTTCGTCATCAAGAAAAGTCTTCGGTGACCCTTCGATAGTAGCAATTAAAATTACAAGATCTTCACATCCACGATAAGTTGTCGTTGGTAACTCGATCCTTAATCAATCCTCAAGTACACACATAAATCCTGGTGACGCTTAAACAAGTCGCCTATTCTCAGAACGGTCAACGGTTCTTAACAATCTGCTTATAAAGCTCGCGATCATCGAGACACATTAGAAATGGTCCATCAAAACAAATCATAACTCGATAAAAGTCCAACGGGTTACTCGTGCATAGATGATAATCGACGATAATCATAATGACGATGGCACCGAACGATTCATACCAACGAAACAAGATTTGAAGAAATACGTATGCATACCAAACAATCAAAAATCGAGCCAGGCATAATTGGGCCCACTCATTTATAACTCCTTGTCTACATCAAAAGGCATCCCCTTTCATGTATACAAGAGTTTATAAATTCACGGTTCGGGAACTTATAACTTTCTTTTCAAATGAAAAGGCGTCCCAATCCATTTCAACGAGACGATTATAAGTCATCCTACTCAAGTATTACTACCTCTCAACACAATGTCACAACCAATTTACATGCCATAGTAAATACAAGGTGTCAATAAACTTATATCATGATTTCCGTATTCAAACGTCGCATGTTATTTGAATAAGGAAAACACGACAATCTAAGGTCCAATGGTTTAAAATTTTCTTATTCAAATGTCCCAACCCATTTCAATAAGATAACCTTAAACAACTCATAGTTGGGCGAGTTAAAATCTCGATATCTAAATGTCCCATTCAATTTAGATACAAGGTATTAAGTCACTCAACTGAATGACTACTACGAGCATATCTTTGTTGTACCCAACTATATAGTTGATTTGGACACATATATATTTGGGTCCAACATTGGCATCCTCCTTTTCGCCAATAAAACATAGTCATATTAATCAAATCACATGTCGCATTACATAAAAGATGTCGCCTCGGATAAATGATTCTTCAAAATCATAAGAAGTGTTCAGAACACGAATATCACATCAATCAATTACGTTTCAAAAGGAGATGTCCTAAAATGGCACATCACGATACGATGATAACAATCAAACTTAAACAAGCTGATATGCGATAGATTACGAAACAATATATACATACTCAAAGTATCAAACGAGTTTCATACTCGTATTCAGATAATACACAATTATCAAGATCGATGATTTGCGATGAGGCTAAATCCGATACAAAACCGCATTATAAAATGTACGATAATCATTCAAGGACCATTGATTTACGCACAATGGCTTTAAATACCATAGTATATTCATACATATACATACTACCATTCCTACATACACATAGGATCACATAATCACAGTCAATCATAAAGTAATACAAGAATAGCCTTACTGGAGCCATGCAGAGTAGTTGCATGCTTAAAACTTTTTAGAACACACCAAACTTATAGTTTAGGTTTTTCAAAATCGACCTAGTTCTCCATAACTTGTGGCTCTGATTACCATTTTGTAACACCCCCAAATTACCACGCAGCGGAATACCACTTTGGGGTGCTACTCATAGCACATCGCACACAATCATAGACAACGACCTCAAAATAGACGTTAAAAATAATATATAACCTTGTCTAAAAAGTTTCCCATCCCAGTATATAAAATCAGAGTAGCGTTTAGTCCCTAAAACCGTTACCAATCACAACAGTCATCAAAGACTTAAAAGTCATTTATTCATTTCAAAGGATGGAAAAGTAAACAAAGTTGTAGACAAGTAAGCACCAACTTCCTCCTCGCATGCTCCGCTGCTATCCATCTTGATTTCCTGAAATACATGCTTAAAATCATCAACACAACGGTTGAGCAAGTCTATAGATTTTGCAAATCATCATTTGAACATAAGAATTTTAATCATCTCAAGCTTGTCACACAGACAAGTCATATATATATCGATAAATGCCTTAAGCTCATGCAACTGAACGTTAACCAACACGTCAAACCGAGTCACTTAGGTCGCCCCCAAAACAGGTAATATTGTCATATACCAACGACCTCTTATACATAATATCCCTTTCAGGTGATCACAAAGGATACATACCCTAGGATAAGGCTGTCAAACCAAATAGGTCTATCATATGTATTAGCGTTTACCTCGCAAGGTAATTAACAGTTCATGAAATTCAGGGACTTCATAAGACAATGGTACTTAGGCATTTATCATCATATTCGGATCTAGCATACCGAAAACAACTTGTGTTCATTTTATAAAACAACATGTATTCCCCCTCGCGGGTTAAAATCATTTACAAGATAGTAAAAAGCGAGGGTATAGACTCACCTAATATAGCTATCACAAAATTATCAAGGAACAAATATCCAATAGTCAATACAAGAATTCACAAGATATCAGTCGCTCATTGCTCGAGAACGAGATGCCCAACGGTCGACATATAATCGAACGAGACCTGATATAACGAGACGCGTCTTAGGCTCGAGACTATACATAAGTCATATATATATATATATATATATATATATATATATATATATATATATATATATATATATATATATATATATATATATATATATATAGGGGCGTGCTATTTGCAGAACCTCTTTTTTGGTACAGAACCTACAGAACCCATTTTTTACTCCTAATAATGCATGATGTACATCATATTAATGCATGATGGCAGTTTTGAAAATATCTTTTACTTATATTAGAAAAAGAAATAAATTAAGGGTAATTTAGGTATTTTGGTTCTTAATTTTTTTTTACTTTTTTTTTATTTTTTAATAAAATACGAATTTTTAAAACATCAATTTTTAAATTTATTAGAGTAAAATTTTTTTATAGTTTCAAAATTTTCCCAGGTTGCAAACTTTTTATGGTGCATATATGTTATCTTGAAATGTTATAATTATGCGTATCTTGCATGCAATTCATTAGCCCAGACTTGATTTTTTTGCTTAAAATTTTATTTCATATATATTTCTAATGCACATTATTTTTAAACATTAAAAATTAATAAAAACATATATGTTATCTCTGAATTTATGTAAAAAAACAATATAGTACACAAAATTTAATATTGTATAAAATACAATTCAAATACAAATACATAACGTCAAATATAGATGTGCAAGAGATTCTAAAACATTTGTGAACTATTCGAAGAAGAAACATGCACGCTTCGAGAACATATATGCAAGACTTCGAAAACATATATGCACGGCTTCAAAAACATATATACACGACTTCGAGAACATGTATGTACTACTCCGATAACATATGTGTATAACTCCGACAACATACGTGCACACCATCTTAAAGCAAAATTGTAACACCCCACTTGGATAAGTGGACCGTTACGTGTATTTATGGCGTGTCATCAAAGCATAAGGTAAATGTCCTAAAACATTAACTGACCATAAAGGAAATACCGGAATCAAACATCGGCAATCCAAACATAAGCCCAAAACATGAAAAATAAAATACTGAATGAAAGGACTAAACAATGTCCAAATAAGCAGAATAATGTAAGAATGCATAAAGTAAGAAGTCTGGATAGCTTCCATCCAAATGCACATGCTCTTAGAATCCTAAAAGCGTCCTGGTGTACCTGCCGTTAGAACATGAAAGGAACTACGGCTGAGCATAACGCTCAGTGAACGGATATAAAACATGATGAGGAATTAATGAAATGAAACAGATGATGAAATACTGGAGTTGTAAGACTGATAAGTAAAGTTGCAGCGGAAATCTGTGTATAATCTGTAAAGTCTGATTTGTAAATAATAAAGCTGAATCGTTTCTGATAAATCTGAAAACATGCATTTACTGTATTTAATTGCCAAGAGCTTATATAGGTCATGTGCTGTAACAACTGCTGCATGAATACATAGAGGGGTGACCTCGTCATGCTGTAGAGGGGTGACCTCTAAATAACTGTACTGGTGGAGGGATCAGCTCCAATGTGAAGGATGTAGAGCACACACCACATTCACCTGCTAAACTGGAAACTGTAGCCTAGGATGCATCCATACGCCCCACTAATAATACTGATAAAATGGCCAAGCTGAGCTGAGTGGGACGATGCAGGATATCACTCTCCTGCATGTGAGTCACGACACCGGTGCCTCTAGTGCCGTGGTTACGATACCTCCGTAACTAGTACATAAACTAATTATGCTTGTATATAACGCTCAGGCAAGTTATTTAATTCTTAACATAATTACTGATAAGTTTAAACATATACTGGGAAAAACATTTGGCTGAAGATGGGGAATCCTAGTCATGCATAGAAAGGAAATACTTACTGAAAGGACGGGAAATCCGTACCTCGTGTCCAGTCATGAAATCAGAATGAAAGCTGAAGGATCGACTCTGACTTCACAGATACTACATAAATAATGGACGGAAAATAAGTTGACTGACATTTATTTATTTTACTGCTCTTACTGTTTTCGTTGGATTAAAATTATTCTTGAAATACTGATCGTATATAATCTGGTAGGTTCTGACTGTTCGTAAATATTACTGATTTAATGTATTCGGTATTTCTGATTATCGTATAATGTATACCCCGGTATTACTATACATAGTAACTCGTTATTATTAAAAGTTTCCTATCTAAAAATATTTCCAATTTAATATCTTTAAAATTAAATTATTTATAAATCAAAGGTTTTATATAGGATAAAAAAATATGATAAAGCTAGAACTAATTTAATTTTATTAATTAGATTAATAAAATTGGACAATATAATTAATTTATTTATAAACTCATTTATAAAATAATTTATCCATTCAAATAATTCGTGATTCCCACCGCTGGTGTTAAGTTCCCACTGCTTAACAAAGTTCCCACTGTTCATACAAATTTCCCACTGTTTATACAAAGTTCCCACTGTTTATTTTCGTTCCCCCTGCTAGTGCTTCTACAGTAATGCCAAACACCCCTTTGTTGGCGAAATAGACCCAAACACCCCTGCTGGTTTGTTTTTGCTGTTCGAAACGCTAAACACCCCCCTGTTGTGTCACGGCTCATCAAAAGGGCACCCACCGAGACTCGAAGTCTTGGCTGGTCAGTCTACACAACACCACCACGCACCCCTTATGTTCCTTTATGAAAATAAACACCCCCGATGGTATAAGGCTGCGGCCTGTAGAAACAAAAACCACCGAGACTTTAAAAAGTATCGGCTGTAAAATCCAAGCAACCACCATACCGAGACCTTTGTGTCTCGGTATACGCGAATCCCACCAAGGCCCGACATCCTTAATCTATTTTTTTTTGAAATTGTGATTCAATAAACCAAGAAAGAAAAAAAAATAAAGTTTGATTACCTTTGTTGTTGTTCGTCGGCTGGAAGAAGGAAAGAAAAGAACAACGATTCTTCTTTTTTTTTTTTGTGTGTCGGCAGGTACAACTCCCAAACCCTACTTCCGTTTCATTTTTTTTACAGATTGTGATAAAAGGGGAGGGTAACCCCCGATTCTTTTTCTTTTTGGTCTTGGGCTGGGCTCAGGCCCACTACTTCTTTTTTTTTTTTTAAAGAAAACCGGCCCAAGGCCCTTTTAACCCTCTTTTATATCTTTCTTTTTAAAAATCGGCCCAAAATAATCTATAAGACTTCGTTTCCGATTCGCTTTGCTTCGTTTAAAATCATATAACTTGCGTGTTCGTGTTTTAACTCTCGTTATGTATTTATTTATTTTTCTGAAAATAAATATGTACGTAATACTGAATAATTATTCAATTGTAATATTTAAATAAACAAGACTACGCATATTTAATATTAACGTTTAATTATTTCTGTAAAATAATTAATTCATCTGTAATATTTTCTGAGACTAAATACTTATTATCTGAATAAATATTATATGTAATATTTAAATAAACTGGAATAGCGTATTTAATTTATGCGTTTATGTCTCTGTCTAACAATTAATACTTATATAGTTTATTAAAATTAAACTGCGTATTTAAATGTTCTGATTTTTAAATACGGGTTTTACAATTCTTCCCATCTAAAAACAATAATTCGTCCCCGAATTAAGGATACGACCATACTGGGTTTTACAATTCTTCCCCTCTAAAAAGGAGAAATTCGTCCTCGAATTAAAAGAAATAAGCTGATGGAGTTATAAGAACTGAAAGCACGTACTGAAAGACAAATAAGCTGAAGGATAATTTGTCTTCTAATTAAGACCTAATGCTGCTGATAGGTATAAACCTGACATGACTAAAGTGAACATGGAATGTGTCATGACTGAAAGAACTTAACTGGATTTATTGAAAGAAATGGGGGGGGGGGTGAGAGGTCCGGATAGACTCCTCCGTTTCGAGTGGTCTCCCGCTCGAAACGATTCCTTCAAGGTCTAAACATAATAATAAATATTGGTCCTGATGACCCTGTCCTGATGATGCTGAGTAGTTTCCGGTTCTATACTTAAGATAGATTTTCTGAATCTGAGTGAATAAGCTATAGCATGTAGGATACATGAAGTGGTACGTATAATTATCCTGAGAAGATAACATTTATCTCTGAGCAAGCTGTTGAGAATATATATAGGGACGAACTACGTGAACAATTGTGAACATGCTAAGTGAGCAATTGTGAACGTGGTTCATAATTATATGAGGAGCGCTGACATGGAATTTGAATATGATAAGTGAATCATACTGTGAACGTGATACTAAAACATATTATGAACGTATGCTGACTGAGGAATGAATGCCAAACGATACGGCCTGAGATGTGAAACGTCTACCTGATTATGGAATAGTTGTGCTAAACTTGAGTCTGATTTCCCAAGCTTTCTGTAACCGTATTCGGTAATAAACTGAGAAACGTGTATCGTGAAATGGCACTCGAACTTGAACGTGAACAATGTTATGAACACAAACGTGAGCTTAAATTATGAGATAGCATAAAAGATGAACTGAACAGCATCATACCGCAAATGAGACGTAAACGTGACAGTGAAAATAAACATGAATTTAAAGTGGGCGTAAACATACACTTGATCGTGAACATGAATTCTGTCTGATATGATGGTCAAAGGAATGCCTTGAATTTGTACGATTTACTGGTGAATTTTAAAATTTTCTGCAGATCTGCTACTACGTGATCCTTTCGGATGAAAGAGACGCGCAGGCTGATTACATGGTTGATGATAACTTAGATAGTATCATACTTTCTCCGAGTCTGTGGTAAACTAATAACAATCTCCATGGAGTCTTGTCTCCTTTCGGTCTAGAATTTCTACTGGTAGTAATAGCATGTCGATGTTCTATCTTGAACCTGAGGTAAGTCAGGCATCGAGATATGAACATAGCTGCATTAATGTGTGATGCGGAATCTATCAAAGTTTTGTCTGGGTTTATGGAACATTCTGGTGGAAATCTGGTTGAATAGTCATAAAACATTTTAGTGAAAATTGTCGGCAATTTCTGCGGTAGTAGTCAATTGAGTTCTAGAAAATTGTACTTCGTTCACAGGCGTCAGTCGGGACCATCAGGTGATGGCCTTCACCTGCGCAGGATTGTCTGAAATTTCTTTCTGTTGAAATGTGGTGGCTCAGAAATGCCACTTTGTTCAAGTGAGATTTATATCTGGAAAGTTGTGTATCAAAATAACTCCTATTGAAAATTCGGTACCATTGTAATAAGATGAGTGTCGTGTTCTTCTCTAGTATTAGGCATATCAGAATGTGATCAATGAATATACTGATGATATTGCATGAGAGTCATGAAAAAAAAATTATTCATAATTTCATAATCTAATTGGAGCGTTAGGGAGCTCAGAAGTATAAAATCAAAATTTTTAGAGAGACTGTAGTATGTGCAACAGCAGTCTGGAAACGTCATGTTCTTTCTCTCACTACTGATGGTAGCATGATCGGAAATTTGTTCTGGAAAATGTTTAAGACATCATAGCAGGTCAGATAAACCTTCTACACATGGAATGAACATCGATTATGAATGGTGATCTTGTAAAATTTTCAGTGGTCGTTACCTGATCTCATGTTACCGGCCTTCTTTCTAATAGATAGGAACGGTGCACTTCCTGATGGTGCGCTAGGGCGAATAGAGCCTCATTCTGGTAATTCTTGCAGCAAATACTACAACTCTTTTAAACTCAGTTGAAGCCCTGTGATAAAGAGTTCTGAAAGTAGGTTCTGTACTTGAGACAATATCTATGTAGAATTTTGTTTCGTGGTTAGAAAGGAATCTCTAAAAAACTTCCTGAGATTACGTCTGGAAGCACTGGAGTAATATGTTGGTCATGAGTTTAAGGAATTTCAGAAGTGAATTTATAACTGATGGCTAGACAGTCTTCGTAGCTATGGACTGCTAAGTCATGCGCTTGTAAGGCAGAAACAATTTGTACTGATTTTTCCGGCAGAAATATATAATGAATATACTTGGGATTTAGTAAGACGGATCTTGTCGTTAACTGAAGGGAGAACTTTAATAAATATGGTGGTACTGTTGAGTCCTTTCTGGGTGAGAGGCAGATAACTACCTGGTTTGAGATAAAGCTGACATCGGGATACATGAAGTGAACATGGCGACTTTTCACTGAATGTGTTCGTCTGTAATCTCACAGAGTGAATACTGCGTGTTTTACCTGAGTAATAATCTAGTGGTGGTAATTGAATTTTAATGCTCTGATTTATGCGTGGCATAACAGAACGGGTATACCCCTTTCTGAAAGGTACCCTGACTTACTGAGGGTCTCGCTTGGAAACATACTAGAGTTAGGAGTTCTGACTCGTACTCTGAGAAGATATTCGTCTGACGTGTATAATGACTGGTGTCCTAGTGTCTTCTGAAATGATACTTGAGAACTGTGTCTTGACTGTTGTCTGAACATGTATTTTAATGGATGAACCTGGACAAGGTGGAAAATATTTGGTAACTGCTAAGATTGGTGGACCGGTTAGACTACTGACCTCTTGTATTTCCGGTCACGTCCGTTCCGGAGTTCCGATGGTTACTGACTGAATTAAGTATAAGCACGGTGGTTTTCACTACTGCTTTGTCTGTCAATTAATGACGACCATTATCATGACCGTGATACATGTAACTATTCTGCTGAGTGGCCGGCTGGGTTCCGGTTCCCACTCTTCTGAATGATCGGTTAGCTGAGTGAAGTGTGACATCTAGCTGAGGAAGTAAAAACATGGAATAGAATGGTAGTGTCTGATGATTGAGAAAAAAAATATAGTCTTGTTAGAAATTTCAAATTTATAGTTCCGTCCTCGCTCTGAAGAGTCTTCATAATATAAGCAACATCCACATCTTGTGGAAATCTCCAAAGTATCAGCAGCATCAGTATTTGTGAGGTCATCAAAGTGTTAGCAGCATCAGTATCTGGTAAAATCTTCAACTCACGAGCAGCATCAGCATCTGGTCGAATATCGACAAGTGGAAACACCTGAGATGATTGAGGATCGATTACTAATATCCATAGGGTAGGGTACCTAGAGTACACCTGGACTACTGTACATGAAGTACAAAGTGAATACTGCACATAGAGCATATCTGAGACACTGTACGTGGAGTACACATGAAATATTGTACATGATGTATAACCGAGACACTGTACATGGTGTGCATACGAAATACTGTACGTGACACTGGTGGAAATTTTATGGGTAATCGATACTGGTGTCAATTGTCTGACCCGATTAAAGAAATAAATCGATTTAAACGGTGGTAAACAGATCTGAAATGAGTAACATGATAGCCTGGTAATTCCTGCGTAGACTTAATGCTGGTCATATCGAGGCTGAAAAGTATGATATAATCGAAGTCCCAACAGTGGTCAGCATGAACCATGATTAATGAAGGCCAATCATTATCATGAAAACGGGTTTTACTGAAATTCTTGTATATCTTAACATGGAAACCTCATGACTTTGCTGAAAACATAATCATCGTAAGGAGACATGAAACTGAATCATCATGAAGACGACATCAACGTGAGGGTATGAAAATTTGACTGTTACAGGGAACAAAAAAAAAAGGTAAAGCTAGAACTAATTTAATTTTATTAATTAGATTAATAAAATTGGACAATATAATTAATTTATTTATAAACTCATTTATAAAATAATTTATCCATTCAAATAATTCGTGATTCCCACCGCTGGTGTTAAGTTCCCACTGCTTAACAAAGTTCCCACTGTTCATACAAAGTTCCCACTGTTTATACAAAGTTCCCACTGTTTATTTTCGTTCCCCCTGCTAGTGCTTCTACAGTAATGTCAAACACCCCTTTGTTGGCGAAATAGACCCAAACACCCCTGCTGGTTTGTTTTTGCTGTTCGAAACGCCAAACACCCTGCTGTTGTGTCACGGCTGATCAAAAGGGCACCCACCGAGACTCGAAGTCTTGGCTGGTCAGTCTACACAACACCACCACGCACCCCTTATGTTCTGTTATGAAAATAAACACCCCCGATGGTATAAGGCTGCGGCCTGTATAAACAAAAACCACCGAGACTTTAAAAAGTCTCGGCTGTAAAATCCAAGCAACCACCATACCGAGACCTTTGTGTCCCGGTATACGCGAATCCCACCAAGGCCCGACATCCTTAATCTTTATTTTTTTTTTTTGAAATCGTGATTCAATAAACCAAGAAAAAAAAAAGTTTGATTACCTTTGTTGTTGTTCGTCGGCTGGAAGAAGGAAAGAAAAGAACAGCGATTCTTTTTTTTTTTTTTTTGTCGGCAGGTACAACTCCCAAACCCTACTTCCGTTTCATTTTTTTTACAGATTGTGATAAAAGGGGAGGGTAACCCCCGATTCTTTTTCTTTTTGGTCTTGGGCTGGGCTCAGGCCCACTACTTCTTCTTTTTTTTTTAAAGAAAACCGGCCCAAGGCCCTTTTAACCCTCTTTTATATCTTTCTTTTTAAAAACCGGCCCAAAATAATCTATAAGACTTCGTTTCCGATTCGCTTTGCTTCGTTTAAAATCATATAACTTGCGTGTTCGTGTTTTAACTCTCGTTATGTATTTATTTATTTTTCTGAAAATAAATATGTACGTAATACTGAATAATTATTCAATTGTAATATTTAAATAAACGAGACTACGCATATTTAATATTAACGTTTAGTTATTTCTGTAAAATAATTAATTCATCTGTAATATTTTCTGAGACTAAATACTTATTATCTGAATAAATATTATATGTAATATTTAAATAAACTGGAATAGCGTATTTAATTTCTGCGTTTATGTCTCTGTCTAACAATTAATACTTATATAGTTTATTAAAATTAAACTGCGTATTTAAATGTTCTGATTTTTAAATACGGGTTTTACAAAAATCATCCTCATCACTCATTCTTATGATTGAACCACCCTAAAATAATTAATACATAAAAAAAATTAGTCAGTCAAAAAGCAAAAGTAGTCAAAAAGCATACCTACTTCACAAAGAAAAACTAGTCAAAAAGCATACCATCATTAATATGGAGCATGCCATAGACGCATCTCTCACCTTGTAGTGATTTTCTAACAGTACAAACAAAACATCAAATCCAATTTATCATTTTTATTATCTTTTTGAACTGGTACGTATGGATTTTTTATCAGGTCTATATTGATTTTTTTTAATCCATTATTGTCTTCATCAAGAATCCATCAATCAATTAGTAACCTTTTCAAAGTTAGAACAATACATATATGTTTTCAAAAAACATATATGTTTTTCAAAAAATATATCTGTTCGGAAAAAAACATATCTACAGGGTGCAAGAAAAAAGATATATGTTTTTGAAAAACATAATGAATTCCTTTATATTTGAATCAAAAAAATACATTTGGACCGAAAGAAAAATCAAAACTAAAATAAAAAAATATCCCTCATATCAATATTCTTTTGTCTTCGGATTAAAGAAATATCACAAAAACAGATCTGCAACAAGTAATACCTTTGGCTGGATCGTTGGATCTCGTAAGGTGGATGCTCGGATCATCGGATCTCACCATGACTATATCCGAAAAAACGAAGAAATTTGATATTACAAATTGACACTCCACGAGCATAAAAGTCGATTAATGTTTTAAAGAACTTGGTTTATTAATCAAGACCGATTTAAAGAACTCAGTGATTTTTTTCTGTAGATCTAATGAGAGAGAGATGGTAGTTGTTGAGGTGTGATATAGGTGGATAAAGAAGTCACGATTCACATATATCAATTTCTAGCATTATTTTAGGGAGTTATAAAATTCCTAATTTGCCCTTTGTGTATTTTCTTTTTGTAAACTAAGTATTATATATTTTCAAAAGGGACCTTTTGCATTAATGGGTGGTATACAATGCATTAATATGAGTAAAAATCTGGTTCTGTAAGTTCTGTACCTAAAAAGTGGTTTTGCATATAGCACTCCACTATATATATATATATATATATATATATATATATATATATATATATATATATATATATATATATATATATATATATATATATATATATATATATATATATATATATATATATATATATATATATATATATATATATATATATATATATATATATATATATATATATATATATATATATATATATATATATTTGTAAATAGTTCGCTTTAGTAAGTTTGGACATTGCATAAGTTTTATAAAACTTTTCATAAGACTTTGATAACAATCTATCATGTATTCATTATGACCTTTACGCCCATTAAAGCCTATTAGTGGCCCATTACAAGTTATTATGAGTTTAGTCCATTTCAATCTCAGTATTAAACTCTAAACATGTTATAATCTCAGGCCCAATAATGGCCTAATAGCCATTATAAGTATATGTTGGGCTTTTGTGGCCCAAATCAACTTTATAAGCATTTCGGGTTCAAAAATGCCTCAAAAAATTCCCACTTAGTATTTTACGATGGTCGGGCCTCGGGTATTCAAAGCATCAGTATATATAAATAAGTCTACGTTTTCCAGCAAGTGGGTCCTACCACTTCAGTTTTTATAAAAATCAACAAGTTTTACGTTAATTAAATATAGTACAATTCTTACAATTATCCCGACATGCCTCGTAAATGGGATCGTATCGCCTGAACCGTAAATAATCTAGGCGAGCTATTATACTAATAGTATTATTAACTTATATAATTTGATGATTATATGTCCGATTACCCCAAATGTATACTTATCATAGCTCATTTGCCCATTTTCTCACTTAGGAGGCATTGGCTGTTTTTGGCTGCCAATATCGTTTTCACCGTTTTGGACGTCATTTCTAAACCGTAATGAATTGATAAACAATCCAACTGATTCTAGTTGTTTATGATTTTATCTACAACCCACAGTTTTATCTTTTTCACTGGTTATGAGTTCTTTTAGGAGTTTTCAGTCCGTTTATACAACATGTTCAGATCTTAAACTTTTATCGTTTCGGCCATATCTAATTCATCGGGTATCGTCACGAGACAAGCCACCCGGCCAAATCGCCACAACACACAGGCCTATCACTATATATATTTATCTTAGGTCCTTAACCTACTTATTCGGGACAATACGCACGTTATACAACTGGTCCGAATCAATAAACTATATCCACGATCAAAGGCTTGTTTAAACCTGATTTTCATGTTTAAAACTTCTATACAATGTCCCAAAATCCTAAGTAAGCTATTAAAACACTTGTTTACATAAGTAATATGAGATATTTATATATATTAAAATATATATATATATATATATATAACAAATGAAGATTATAAACCTTACAATGTACATAAGAAAGTACAAGAAGAACTTGCCAATCAAATAACCTTCCCTTCCAACATCAATATAGTACACGCTTATGTATTATTCAAGCCTATGAAAGATGTCATTCTTGATCAGCCCCAAGACTTACAAGAGTGAAGAAACTGGTGATGTGGTTGACATTGTTATAGGTGAGATTAAACCCAAAAGATGACAAGACTTATCATGTTTATGTGAAATAATCCAAGTACCATGTCAAGAATCATTAAACCTATTAGTATAAAAGTTATTAATGAAACGAATGAAAGACTTTTAGGTTCGGTTAGAAAAGATAAAGCAGAATGATATATGATCTATTTGTGAGTGTATAAAAAAATTAGAAGGATGTCATGTAAGCTTGAATGACACGTGTTCAAGAATGCATATAAATGATGCATTTGTATACCAATTTGGTTATGAGATGGCACGTATAGCATTATCTATATAGGATGATATGTATCGATAATTTGTTAGAATGGGTATTATCGATATTTTAAAAGTTACGCGATTTGAAAGATACGAGTTAGACACGAAAAAAAACGCTCAATATAACATAAAAACTTGGACATTCGGAGAACATTTAAATTTTGATATATAAAAGAGGGCTTATAATTTAAAATACGATAACACGTTATATAAATAAATCACGCCTAGGCTTAACTTAAATTACGAAGAATGCTGTAAAACGAGAAATTAAAACGACGACAATAGAAAATATTTCTATGTCATAACGAGGGTATTTAAGGTCAATGACGGAGATAAACTTTGTCAATTAAAAATAAATGACACATATTCGATATGTTAAAACCTTAACCTTTTCGGTTAGCCGATTAATCAATATTATTCGTAGAACGAACATGACAAATGAAAGTCGGGTAATAAATATTGATCCGACTACTAGGAATAAGATTAGATCTCAGTCTAAATGTTGATTTTAAAGTTCGGGTTATTACAATTAAACATGGACAATTTATTTAAATAAATTATATGTTAAAATAATTACTAAAGATAATTATTCATGTTATAAGTACATGTACATTTAATTAATTTATTTAAGAACTTAGCTTAATAAATTAATTACATTTTTTTAACCAAGGTTTATTTAAATTAATAACATACTTTAATTTAATTATACAATAATCATTTAATAAAGTTTAATTAATAAATCATGTAATATTATTAATTAATAATTACTTATAATATCATGTAGTATTATTATTAATTAATAATCACATGTTAAGACTAAATATTTAATATTAATAAAATTTATTATATAATAATTATGAACTTATTGCTTAATTAATAAGCTTATTACCAAATATGGAAACATGCTAAATATGGAAATATACTAACTAAGGTAACATGCTATTTATAGAAACATACTAAATATGGAAACATGCTAATTATGGAAACATACTAAATATGGAAATTTTCTATTTTTGTAAACTTACTATTTTTAGAAACTTACTATTTATAGAAGCTTGCTAATTTTAGAAAGTTACTATATATGGAAACCTGCTATTTTTGGAAAGTTACTATATATAGAAACCTGCTATTTTTAGAAAGTTATTTATTATGTTATAACAAGTACTATAACACATAAAACATGAGATACACTAATCAATAACATATGAAATACTAAGAATCACATAATAAAACATGAAACAATAAAATAAGACAAGAACAAGTAAAACAAGTTAAGAATACGTCAAGTAAACTAATAATCAGAAAGTATAAGTCAAGTAGACAACTCATTCATGTCCCTTTTATTATGTAGCTATCGTGAAGTCGGAGTAATTCATCCGCTTTCATTTTCATCCTCATTACTGGACACAAGGTACGGATATTCCGTCCTTCAGTAAGGACATTCTCTTCCTATATTTAGGACTTCCCCGTTTGCAGCCATCTGTTTTCCCTAGTAGTTTACTTTAAACTAAACAGTAGTTAATATGATTAATATTTTAGATTGCCTGAGCTATATAGATGCATGCCAGTTCCACCTAGTTATGGAGGTACCATAACCGTAACTGATGAGACTATAATTATACATAGTCTCATCGTCCAAATCGGGCTTAAAACGCTTCAAATATCATCAAAATACCCAAATATATGTTTGTGTTTGTTCATTGTGTATTTTTAGGTACGGATATCGTGAATTCACCAAAAGATTACAAGAATCAAGCAAAAACGAACATGGGAAACGAAGCCTCACAAAGAACCGGACCCGAATCATGATTTTCTTATAAAGTACTTGAAGTTTGAAGAATTGGCAAGAATGGTCCCTCAACTTTTGAAGACTTGTCACTTTTGACCCTTGTAAATCTCAAAAATTACAAGTATGGTCCTTAAGTTTCAAGAAAATACAAGAAAATCCCTTGAACAATGCATAATATGCATTTATGGTCCTTGAAATAACTTTACAAAAGTATTTGTGCCAAAAGTTGGAAAAAGCAAAGTTTATTAACAAAGGAATGGAAATATTGCAGCTGAAAACTTCATTTGGCAACATTTTGGAAATGGGAGGGCTGAACCAGCCAAACACACAAACATATCCCACCAATCCCCTCACACCACGTCATCCATCCACTCCACCTCACCCCTACACATCAGCAATCCACTAAACCTTAAATATATTAACTAATCGTTCAAACGATTAGATTAATACTTTAATCTGGCGCCAAAACATTTCCTGTTCACATCATCACCCCTAATTACCACCCCCAATCCCTCATAAACCCTAATCCTAATTACCTTTTAAACCAAAGGGTTTTTGTATGATACTTTCTAAAATCATGATTCAACACCAAATAAACCAAACCCTTACATAAAACCTCTACCCCGTGACCCATAGTGGGCCCTCCCATGGTCCCCTGCCTCACCTCTTATGGCAATATTCGAATCCCATCAAAAAATCAATGGACCAAACGTTTTCCTTTGTCCCAAAGCTTCCTTTCAACGTTCAAAATCAACCAAGACCAGCTGGCATCCAGGATAGTCACAAGACTCCATCTTTGACCAAATTTCAAAGTTCAAGTTCAAGGGCATTTTAGGGCATTTTATTGTTAGGGTTTTACTTTTTTATGTAATTCTAGATAGTTCTTTCATGTAGTATTTATAGGGGTCGTATGTGACCTCCTATACTTTGTTCCAGTTTTTTTGTAAAAAATTTAATAATTAATGAAAACGAAAGTTGATTTTTATGCAATAACTGAGTTCCATTTTTACTGTATTTCCTAGTTTAATTTTATATTTTATGAAAGTAGTTTAATTTAAAGATTACCAAGGTTTCAATTATTATTTACAAGTTTTTGGAAAGAATCACTTTACTTTATCCGAATTTGAATCCCAAACTACATGGAATTGAAAATGGAAGTGTAATCTGGTTTTCATCTTCCAAAAGTTTGATTTGAACAACCAGTAGTTTTGGAAAAGGGATTTTAGTTGGCAATTCAAGAAAAAAAGGGTTTTCTTCACCTTTGTTGTTTTCTGTTTCATCCAGGTTACACAAGTTCTTTGGGCTAGCTTAACCAATAAGTTTAGCTTATCGGCTTGTTGGTTAACACATCACCTTCACTTTTTTTTTGCTCATCTTTTTTAGGTTTTCAATATAGAATATATATTAGGGTGTTTTGGACTACTTAAGTCATCACCTAGCATTCTCTACATCAACAAGTTCTCCCAAGCCATAAGCTCAGTGTAAGACTGAAAAGGAGATGGCATTGCAGCCATAGTGGGGCCTGGATTGTGGGTCCCAGAAGGTAAACCTAGGCTTGAACCCTCTTTTTGAGCTTAAAACTGTGATTTGTGTGGAATTGGTGTGAAGTTGTTTGTATGATTGTACAAGATGTTGGTTCATGCTTAATTCAGCTTGATATGCATGTTTAGATAGGTTTAGGTCAGTTTAGTTAAGATTTGAGTGCACTTAGTTTGTTAAATGGGGTGTTTGGATATGCTATATAATACCTTGGGTGACACAAGTGTGGGATAGAAATAGGTTTAACATGCTCTAGTAGGTTTGTTTTTGGTAATATTATGCTTTGCTTGAAGTTGGGTAGTGTAAGTCATTAGTTCACTTGGTAATATTTTAGCATAAAATCTATAATCCATTTATCTGCTTGTTTAGTGTAATTGGACCAACCATTTTTTGTAGTCTGCTAGATCTAGGTAGGGTTTAGGGGTGTAAGCTGGTTTGGGGAAGTTTGTGTGCGAGTTGAGTGAGTTTTGGCCAACCAAAACTCACCCAAGTGCACAACACATCAGCAATAACTCATCGGGCCACCTAGGGCTTTACAGTGACTGCATTAGGGGTATTTGTGTTTGATTTTGTGAAGTAACTTGGTGATTTTTGTGTTTAATATGACTCCCCACACTCCACTGAGTGTGGGGGTACCTTTGTTTCCCATCAAATCTAAAAAACAAGCAAGATCTAAGCACATAAGTGCCCAAACCCGTTTTTTATAACTGTCAGTGGGAACCAAGTTCGCACTGCTAGTATTGTTTTTCCCACTGCCAAGCAAGCAGACAAAACTAGTTCAGTTGTCAACATCAGTTAGAGTATTATTTTTTCTTTAGTGCCCTTTTCTTGGAGTTTTTCATTAATTTCAATTTTATTATTTTTCTTATGTTATTTCTGAATTTTCCATTTAGTTTATTTTTATTTTACTGTTCATTTTCTATTTTTTTGGTTTAATTTCATTTTAAATTAGTTTTTAATTATCTGTTTTTATCTTTTAGTGCAAAAATTTAATATTTTTCAGTTTTAAAAATTTTCCTAGGGTTTAATTATAATCTGTTTTGTCTTTTAGTATAAAAAAGTTTTGTTTTCAACTTTTTCCAATTTTCTATTGTTTAGTAATATAAATTAGGATTTTTGAAAAAGTCAAATTAATTTTAGCTTTATTTTAATATTTTTAATCATTATTTTAGTTTAAAAATTGTTTTTAGTATTTTAAAAAATAGAAAAATAGTATTTAAAATTTAGGAAAAATAAGTTTTAGTATTTAAATAATATAAGTGAGTTATTAGTTTAATAAAATAATATTTTGGGCTTTTTCTTAATTATATTTAATTTTAGGGCTTTAATTAGCATTTAAAATTGAATATTTAATTAATAAAAGGTTTTAAAATTTATTTATTGAATTTTTATTCTTATTTATATTATTTTAGACTTAGTTTTCATTTTTAATTAATTTTTAGCTTTAATTTTTAATTTTGTCACGTTTAGCGTATTTACGTTCGCGTTTTACGTTAATTCGTCATAGTTTAATCGTAGTTGTAGCTCGTCTTTAATTTTTCTCTCTTTAACCAAAAATGACACTAATCCAAACTTTGATTTTACATATTGGCACACTTAATTCACACACCTCCTTCGAGAACGAACCCGCATTTATTCGGTTTTACGGTTTTTCATTAAATCGTACTACTTAATACTTGCCACATACGCGTTTTTCCTAAAACGTGTACGATTTTACCTACATCAATTTTTGGCGCCGCTGCGGGGGAGGTGTTTTTTTGGTGTGCCATTATTAGTATCGTGTTTGTGTGAGTAGTGCGTTTTTGCTTTTCAATTTTTGGAAAGCGTGAATATCGTACATACTCATTTTTGTTATTTTTCTCTATTATACTATAATATCCAAATAAAACTTGTTTAGTTTTCCTAAACTAAACACACAACAATCTTTTTACTATATTGTAGATATCCCATTATCGTTTTCGTTTTTCTTGTGAATATATTACTATATTGTACTTACGTAGAACATAAATATACAAGTACTCCAAAAGCGTGAAAACGCAACCTTGATTCGGGATTTCATCACTCGATCATTGTATTCGAATCTAAAGCAAAAGTTTAAAGGCAAAATAGATAAATACTTTCGTGAGGCTTAATTTCAATTAACACAAACTATAAGGTGGGTATAAGGCGGTTGTATTTCACGACCTAAGGGAAAAAGGCTCTTAAGTGTTTAGCGCCGCCTCGGTTCCCCGGCTTGCTTGTGCGTGTTTTGAGAAAGAAGGCTAATCGAGGGTTTTCCACCCAAGTATTATCTACGTATCATATATATTTGCTTGTTTTCAAGATTAAACCCTCTTGAACGTTTTGGTGTTCCACCAACGTTCTAAAGTCATCGAAGGCGTTCACTCCACGTGATCGTTTCATTCTTTGAGGCTCCTTTAATCGAGAAATCGATTCGAGGAGATATTTTTAGATTTTAGTCTACGTAATACATTCAAAAATCCAAAAAAAAATTAAAAAAACAATCAAAAACCAAAAAAATTGAAAAATCGAAAAACCACAAAAAGAATCTTCTTTGCTACCCCCCATTCTACGCTTAGTGCATGCGCACTCGATCGAAGGATTACTCTAATTCTAGCGACGCTTCGAATCGACGCAATCGTAATCGAAGGAATCGACAACGTAGACGAGATTTAGAAACCAGCGTTCCTAATATCGTTGTTGAAGAAACCGTAGAGGAGATGGCCGACAATTCTTCGATGATGGAATTGCTCCAAGCACCCACCGAGGGTTATGGAGACGTGATCGTAATTCCCGCTATCGAAGCGGAGACATTTGAGATTAAGAGTGGAATGCTTTAGTTGATTCAAGCTACGAAGTTTCGAGGTCGTGAAGCCGATAATCCTCACGACTACATTCAGAATTTTGATCGACTTTTAGCCACGAGCAAGTTTAAGAACGTCGACACCGATGTCGTCAAGCTTATGCTTTTTCCGTACTCGCTCGATGGTGCCAAAGAGCCGCCTAATTCGATAACTACGTGGAAGGATCTCGTCTCCAAGTTCGTTAATTATTTTTTCCCACCGTCTAAGACAACATTTTTCAAAAATGAAATTACGAAATTTGAGCAAAAACCGAATGAATCTTTTAGAGACGCGTGGGATCGTTTTAAGGAATTGCTTAGGCAATGTCCTCACCATAGTTTTTCCGAGTTTCACCAAATCGATACGTTTTACAACGGTCTTAGTTTTCAAGAACAAGATTTGTTGAATTCCGCTGCCGGTGGCAACTTTTTGTGTAAGACTCTGAAAGATGCATTGATAACTATCAAAAATCGATCCAAGGTTTACCAACTCCGCGATGCACCGAGTGTTGCCAATGTCGCCAATGTTAGTAGTTCTAATCGCGACATTGAGAGGGTTGATGCGAAAGTCGACAAGTTGACGAATGTGTTTATGTCTTTTCTCGTTGAGATGCAAAAGAAAGACGCTCCCGCTACGGTGAAAGCGGTTGAGACTTCGTGTACGTTTTGTGGTGGACCTCATAATTATTACGAGTGTGCGGCTACGGATGGCCAAACGTCGAATGTGGGTGCGTTAAATGGAAACAACAATTTTCAAAATCAAAATAACGTGGGTCCATCACAACAAGGCAATTATAACCAAGGCAACAATTTTTCGAATCAAAACCGTAACAATTTTCAAGGAAATAATCAACAAGGAAATTTTTCGAATCAAAATCAAGGTTATAATCAAGGTCGTAATTTGAATTGGCAAAATCGAGACAATAATCAAAACTCGAATTTTTCAAACAACAACAATCAAGGAAACAATTTTTCAAGTGGGAATCAAAACAAATTTTAAAGAAGTAATCAAAACCAAGGGAACTTTAATTCAAATCAAAATAGTTCGTCAAACGATTTTCAAAATTACATGAAAACGAATGAGGCTAATATGAGACGATTAGAGGGAGAAATTGGTACTTTGAAAAACGACTTTACTAATACTTTGAAATTGCAAAACACGAAGATTGAGCAAGGACAAATTGACATTAAAAAGATGTTTTTGGCCATTATGAACAAGTCCTCGGGTGCTTCGTCGAGTTCGTTACCTAGTGACACCATTGCAAATCCGAAGGAACAATGTAAAGCCGCCTCGTCTCGTGAGAAAGGTCGTGATTACCCCTACCCTTGATGGATTTCGAGTTGTTCCTTCTTCTCAACCCTCGACTTCTAAGACGTCTTATTGTTCTAAAGTCGATGGGGTGAACGTGGCGACCAAGGAAAAGAGTGCACACCCTCGTGTACCTCAAATTCCATCCATGGTTCAAAAAGAGAGCTTTACCGACCTAACCAAAGTAACCATTGCAGAAACTTGTGCTTTGATCCTTCTTAAAAAACCCAAAAGGCATATGCCGAGAGAGGAAGAGGATCCGGGCCAATTTCTACTACCTTGTGATTTTTCCGAGATTGAGGGATGTTTAGCCCTTGCCGATTTAGGTGCTAGCATCAATCTCATGCCTCATTCTCTTTGGAAATTTATGAGATTGCCTAATCTTACCCCCACGTACATGACAATCGAGCTTGCAAATTGTACACCACTTATACCAATTGGAACAGCCGAGGATGTCTATGTCAAAGTTGGAAAGTTCGTTTTTCCCGCGGATTTCATTATATCCGATTATGAGTGTGACCCTAAATGTCCCATTATTTTAGGCCGACCATTTTTATTGACGGCTCGAACCGTAATCGACGTTCACGAGGGGAGACTTACTATGATATATGGGGAGGATAAAATGGACTTTTTCACGAGTAAATCCCAAGTGTATTATGATAATGTAAAAACCGAGGTTTCAAAACCTAATGTTTCTAAACCTAATGATTTCAAAATGTTCACTTTAGCGGAAAGAATGAGGCTTAATGCATGTTTTGAAAAAATTAAGAAGAACGGTTTTAAAGATGATGATTTTAATGATAAAGAATACGTGTACCTAATTCAAAAGGGTATGTGTAAATTTATGAACGAAAAATCACTTTGGGATGTATTCGATGAAACAAGTGAAATACCAATTCCAAAGGGCGACGTTAGTGCCATCACGACAATGACCAAAATGGACACGTCTTCACCACCTTCGAAGGACCACGTCTTTGAGGCTTCAACTTCTAACTCCATCGAAGTGCCTCCTTTGCCTAGCCCAACACCCGTTGAGGCTAAAGGTTTTATCGATATCGATCCTCTCGTCTTAGAAAAGTCACCTAAGCATAGTCATTCGACTTGTAAGACCATGGTTGTGAGTGCTCACATCGACTCTTTCTTTGACGATGACGATGGCGATTTTGCCGTGATTGATCACGTACTTCGAAATCCACATGCAATTTTTGATTCTCCTAAAAAGAAATGTGTGAAGTACGATGATTACGAGTTTGATCCCGAGAGTGAGGAAATCATTGAACGAGAGCTAGCTCTTTTGCCTCCACTTCCACCTACAAGTGAGGTCGATCTTTCCAAAATCAAGGATGAACTAAATGAGTTGGAACGTCTTATTTTTGATGATGAACCAACTCATGTGACCACCCAAAATCCAATTCTCGAGGAGTTGCCTAATCAACACTCCTCAAATGAGAATTACGTTTACCACATTCGTGAGGATTTAACTTATCAACAATCCCCACAAATGAATGATGGTTTCGTGCTTGATCGTGATCTTTTCGAGAGAGTTTCTAAGATACTCAAGGAGGGGAATGACAAACCTTGGTTTGACAAGCCTATCTTTGATGAGGAAATCGATGAGATCGACGTTCATGAGGATGACGATTATGTAGACCCCGAGGGGACGGTGTTCTTTATTGATAAACGTTTTGAGAACTTATATAATCCACCACCCCCTAACCGCGACTTAAATGTGAGAATTTTTAGCGCGACTAATTTTGAATTTGAAACGCCAAATATTTTCGACATTATCAAATCGGGTTTTCATAAAGAGTTTTTAAAAGATGAAAAAGGAAAAGATTTTAAAAATGTTTTAAAAGATTTTTCTACATTGCTAACTCCGTCATCACCGCGTTTTATGAGTGCTACCACCTCGTCTACTCCTTTTAACGACGGTTGGTGTGGATCTAGTGTGGGCGAAGCCCTTTATGTTCCTTCACGTTTCTCCACCGAGGACGAGATTTACGATCCCGGAATTGCTTGTAAAGGGAAATCTCGGTCTTCCACCGATGCAATAAATGGAAAACTTATCTATTTGCTTGGTGCGAGTCTACCTCGAGTAGCTCATTATGTTGACTTACCCATTGCCCCACCTTTCTACTTCTCATCTATTTTCTTCTACCCCATTGGGGTTCTAGTTGGAGTAGCGTTGTTTCGTCTTTCATCCAAAAACGAGGACGCTATCTTTGACCCCGGTATACGTATATCGGGTTTTTAAAGTACTCCATGTACTTTTGGGCATTCTTTATCATGTAAGCCCCACCAAAAATGACCATACCATGATTATCCCTAAATGATCACATTATGGGGATTCGAGTCGAGCTTTTGACTCGGTTAACAAAAACAAGGTGCCTCGTGGGGGATTCTCATGCTTATCCTTGTATATATTATCGTTTTTCTAATAGTGTAACGAGGGGACTTGTGCTCTTCCAACCTTTGTTCCGTGGTTGTTTGTGATTGTGATTTATTAGGTTCATCGTCATCATTGAAGCCTCTCGTGTTCGTTTTACGGATCACTCGAGCTTAGATCGTTGCCTTTGGAGATTCCGATATCCGATGATATCCTTTTATGTTCTAACGTTTATCTTATTAGCATAATTCATAAACGGCTTTTAGGTTATTTGTTTTACCCTTTCCATGCTCGAGATTAAGCATTCGACTTCGTCTCTAGTATGGGGGTGTTTTCACCCCTAGACTCGAAACATTGAGGACAATGTTTAGTTTTAGTATGGGGGGGGGGGGGGGGGGGGCGAGTAGATACTTCACCTTAAATATCATCTTTCTGTTATCATTTTGTTGCAAAATAAGGCTAAAAATGGCCAAATTTTAAATTTTTTCTTGTTTTTCATAAGTGTTTAAGACACGAATGTAGGTTTTCCGATGGTGAGAATAAGAGTAATTTTTGAGTCGACCGTGCGTGTTGAGCACTTAGCTTCGATTCCTTAACTTTTTAGGCTAAGTCTCTTAAATGAAGACGAGAAATGATATAGTTATTTATAAGTCTCGTAATCTTTCACAATCTCATGTGTAGTAATTATTAGTTTATTCTCCCCACGCTTTTGTATAATAAATTGTTAATAAATATTGATTTAGCGGTCTAATCACTATTGTTGGTTTCTAATTTGTTTTAGTAGCTTCCATGTAATTAAATTGGGAAAACATTAAGGTATCGCTAGCGTCATAGTTTTGAAGTATTGGCACCCGAATAATCAAAAGCTTCACCCAATAATAAGATTTCAAGTGCTCACCTAAATTAAGCAAAAATTTGAAGCTCACAAGGACGAAAAATCTATGCCCAAATTGAAAGTGAATCAAGCCTTAATCTTTGAAGCTTTAAAGATCCAAAATTCACTGTAGCGTGAGGATATACGTCTTTGGCCATAATAAAACCACCGATGATGGCGGATAATAAAAGGCAAGGCAAGACCGAAGTCATAATAAAAGCTTCATGGCGAAGTTGAATAAAAGATGGAGGTAAACCTATGATAATAAGGCCCTTCCGTTAGGGGGCGTATAAAAGTCTTGGTAATAAGTCTCATGTTCAAAACCGTTATAAAACCGTGTTTATCGATCCTTCTTGTTGACTTAATTTTTTGACATCGTTGTCTATTAGGATGAATTATTAATTCGATGATTTTGGTTACACCGTTAAGACTCTATTTTTAGACTTAATCTCTATTCACGCATAGGTCAATGATGTATCCTCGGGATCGTTAAGACAAAAATAAAATATAAGAGATACCAATTAGGAATAAGGGAGTTTAGGTTCGTAATTAACACTCATGAGATATGATCGTGTTGCTAACTTATAATAACAATGATCTCGTTACACGCTTAGCATGAAATTGGGTGAAAATCGAGGACGACGAAAGTATTTCTAACGAAGCATTCACGTGTTCTTATTCTTTGACCCTAAAAGTCACTTTATCGTGTGAAAACGATACATTATGTCTAAAACGCGTGTAGTAGTTTATTTAAGTTAATGTCTTCAATAAATGTCATCATAAAATGAATTTTGGAAGTGCTATGATACTTAATTCTGGCATTGCGTGGGGACACGACAATGGTTTAATATGGGGGAGTGATGAGACTGTAATTATACATAGTCTCATCGTCCAAATCGGGCTTAAAACGCTTAAAATATCATCAAAATACCCAAATATATGCTTGTGTTTGTTCATTGTGTATTTTAGGTACGGATATCGTGGATTCACCAAAAGATTACAAGAATCAAGCAAAAACGAACACGGGAAACGAAGCCGCACAAAGAACCAGACCCGAAACATGATTTTCTTATCAAGTCCTTGAAGTTTGAAGAATTGGCAAGAATGGTCCCTCAACTTTTAAAGACTTGTCAATTTTGACCCTTGTAAATCTCAAAAATTTACAAGTATGGTCCTTAAGTTTCAAGAAAATACAAGAAAATCCCTTGAAGAATGCATAATATGCATTTATGGTCCTTGAAATAACTTTACAAAAGTATTTGTGCCAAAAGTTAGAAAAAGCAAAGTTTATTAACAAAGGAATGGAAATATTGCAGCTGAAAACTTCATTTGGCAACATTTTGGAAATGGGAGGGCTAAACCTGCCAGACACACAAACATATCCCACCAATCCCCTCACACCACGTCATCCATCCACTTCACCTCACCCCTACACATCAGCAATCCACTAAACCTTAAATATATTAACTAATCGTTCAAACGATTAAATTAATACTTTAATCTGGCGCCAAAACATTTCCTGTTCACATCATCACCCCTAATTACCACCCCCAATCCCTCATAAACCCTAATCCTAATTACCTTTTAAACCAAAGGGTTTTTGTATGATACTTTCCAGAATCATGATTCAACACCAAATAAACCAAACCCACACATAAAACCTCTACCCCGTGACCCATAGTGGGCCCTCCCATGGTCCCCTACCTCACCTCTTATGGCCATATTCGAATCCCATCAAAAAATCAATGGACCAAATGTTTTCCTTTGTCCCAAAGCTTCCTTTCAACGTTCAAGATCAACCAAGACCAGCTGGCATCAAGGACAGTCACAAGACTCCGTCTTTGACCAAATTTCAAAGTTCAAGTTCAAGGGCATTTTAGGGCATTTTGTTGTTAGGGTTTTACTTTTTTTATGTAATTCTAGATAGTTCTTTCATGTAGTATTTATAGGGGTCGTATGTGACCTCCTATACTTTGTTCCAGTTTTTTTTGTAAAAAATTTAATGATTAATGAAAATGAAAATTGATTATTATGCAATAACTGAGTTCCATTTTTACTGTATTTCCTAGTTTAATTTTATCTTTTATGTAAGTAGTTTAATTTAAAGATTACCAAGGTTTCAATTTTTATTTACAAGTTTTTGGCAAGAATCACTTTACTTTATCCGGATTTGAATCCCAAATTACATGGAAGTTTGTAATCTGGTTTTCATCTTCCAAAAGTTTGATTTGAACAACTAGTAGTTTTAGAAAAGGGATTTTAGTTGGCAATTCAAGAAAAAAAGGGTTTTCTTCACCTTTGTTGTTTTCTGTTTCATCCAGGTTACACAAGTTCTTTGGGCTAGCTTAACCAATAAGCTTAGCTTATTGGCTTGTTGGTTAACACATCACCTTCACTTTTTTTTTGCTCATCTTTTTTAGGTTTTCAATATAGAAGATATATTAGGGTGTTTTGGACTACTTAAGTCATCACATAGCATTCTCTATATCAACAAGTTCTCCCAAGCCATAAGCTCAGTGTAAGACTGAAAAGGAGATGGCATTGCAGCCATAGTGGGGCCTGGATTGTGGGTCCCACAAGGTAAACCTAGGCTTGAACCCTCTTTTTGAGCTTAAAACTGTGATTTATGTGGAATTGGTGTGAAGTTGTTTGTATGATTGTACAAGATGTTGGTTCATGCTTATTTCAGCTTGATATGCATGTTTAGTAGGTTTAGGTCAGTTTAGTTAAGATTTGAGTGCACTTGGTTTGTTAAATCTGAATTTCTGTTTTTAAAGGGGTGTTTGGATCTGCTATATACTACCTTGGGTGACACAAGTGTGGGATAGAAATAGGTTTAACATGCTCTAGTAGTTTTGTTTTGGGTAATATTATGCTTTACTTGAAGTTGGTTAGTGTAAGTCATTAGTTCACTTGGTAATATTTTAGCATAAAATTTGTAATCCACTTATATACTTGTTTAGTGTAATTGGACCAACCATTTTTTTGTAGTCTGCTAGATCTAGGTAGGGTTTAGGGGTGTAAGCTGGTTTGGGGAAGTTTGTGTGTGAGTTGAGTAAGTTTTGGCCAACCAAAACTCACCCAAGTGCACAACACATCAGCAATAACTCATCAGACCACCTAGGGCTTTACAGTGACTGCATTAGGGGTATTTGTGTTTGATTTTGTGAAGTAACTTGGTGATTTTTGTGTTTAATCTAACTCCCTACACTCCACTGAGTGTGGGGGTGCCTTTGTTTCCCATCAAATCTCAAAAACAAGCAAGATCTAAGCACATAAGTGCCCAGACCCGTTTTTTATAACTGTCAGTGGGAACCAAGTTCCCACTGCTAGTATTGTTTTTCTCACTACCAAGCAAGCAGACAAAACTAGTTCAGCTGTCAACATCAGTTAGAGTATTTTTTTTGTCTTTAGTGCCCTTTTCTTGGAGTTTTTCATTAATTCCAATTTTATTATTTTTCTTATTTTATTTCTGAATTTTCCATTTAGTTTCTTTTTATTTTACTGTTCATTTTCTTAATTTTTGGTTTAATTACATTTTAAATTAGTTTTTAATTATCTGTTTTTGTCTTTTAGTGCAGAAATTTAATGTTTTTCAGTTTTAAAAATTTTCCTAGTTTAAGAAAAAGATTTTAAGATTTTTAGTATAAAAATATTTTATTGTTCACCTTTTTAAGTATTTTTTAGATTTAATTCAAGTTTAATTAGGGTTTAATTATAATCTATTTTGTCTTTTAGTGTAAAAAAGTTTTGTTTTCAACTTTTTCTAATTTTCTACCGTATAAATTAGGATTTTTGAAAAAGTCAAATTAATTTTAGCATTATTTTAATATTTTTAATCATTATTTTAATATAAAATTGTTTTTAGTATTTTAAAAAAATACAAAAATAGTATTTAAAATTTGAAAAAATACTTTTTAGTCTTTAAATAATATAGGTGAGTTATTAATTTAAAAAAAATTATATTTTGGGCTTTTTCTTAATTATATTTAATTTTAGGGCTTTAATTAGCATTTAAAATTGAATATTTAATTAATAAAAGGTTTTAAAATTTATTTAATGATTTTTTATTCTTATTTATATTATTTTAGACTTAGTTTTCATTTTAATTAATTTTTAGCTTTAATTGTTAATTTTGTCACGTTTTACGTTAATTCGTCGTAGTTTAATCGTAGTTGTAGCTCTTCTTTAATTTTGCTCTCTTTAACCAAAAACGACACTAATCCAAACTTTGATTTTACATATTGGCACACTTAATTCACACACCTACTTCGAGAACGAACCCACATTTATTCGGTTTTACGATTTTTCATTAAATCGTACTACTTAATACTTGCCACATACGCGTTTTTCCTAAAACGTGTATGATTTTACCTACATCAGTAACACTTGAGGCACCGGTGTTATGACTCTTTCGCGGTGAGAGTAATTGCTCGCGGCATCCCTTTTCAGTTATTTGGCCTTTATATTATTATCATGTGGGGCGAATGGATGCATCCTGGAACATGTTAGCAGATTACATGGTTGTGTGTGCCTTACATCCGTTACATGAAGCTGATCCCTCCATCCAGACTATTTTAACTAGAGGCAACCCCTCTAATTGCATGATGAGGTCACCCCTTTATGTATTCATGCACGTTGATACTTCATGACCTATATGGGCTCTGGGCATTTAAAATATAGTTTTTATGAAATAAACATAAATCTTTTTAGAATATAAAACCAGTTTATAAATATACACCAGGTTTTCCAGGACTTACGCTTATTCCGTTGTACTTCATTTCATTATTTACTTATGTTTATGCTATTTCATTTCATTGTCATATATCCGCACACTGAGCGTATTGCTCATCCGTATTTTCTTTCCATGTCCCTATACGGCATGTACTAAAGGGCAAAGCTAGGAAATCAAGAGTATGTGCATTTGGATGGAGGCTCCCTTGTCTTCGCTTCTTTTAGTGCAGTTACATACTTTTGCTTTGCTGGACATTGTTTAGTCCTTACTCTACATTTCTTTACTTATGCATTGTGTGTGGAGCTTATGTTTGGAACCGATGTTTGTTTCCGGTTTCCTTTATGGTCATCAATGTTTAGACATTTACCTTACATGCTTTGATGACACGCCATAATTACTAAGTAACGGTCCACTTATCCAAGTGGGGTGTTACAATTTTGGTATTAGAGCCAAGGTTTCGACCTGTAGGCTCTTAAAATTGACCTGTGACTAGTGGGTAGTCACCAGGATCTTCCTAAACAGACAGTAACTTTTATTTCATGCATCATTGTTTTTCTGTTAAGTTTTTGACTAAGTAATGGTTGGTGAAGGACTGGTCATATTTAGTCGCATGTGCTTTTCTGCGAATTTTGTATTGTGGGCCGACCCATAGGCGTCCACCTTTGCCAATGGCTGTTTTCGTTGGCTATGCTTTCATATACTCTTCATGCATCTCTTATGTTATCCTATGTCCTAACAGATTAATCATTTTATTACCTCTTTGAAACTGTCAGATGGTCAACACACGAAATGATCAGGAACTTTCTGCAGCTGTCCGAGCAGCTCTGCAAACTATGTTCCCTCAGATTCGATAGCAGATTCGGTTAGAATTCCAAGTTGGACTGAGTAATGCGAATCATCCTCCTCCTCCTACACCTGTCACCCTACACACATGGCTGGAGAGATTTAACAAGCAGAAACCTCGAGCATTTGAGAAGGCTGAGGTCCCATCTGATGCTGAAAACTAGATCTCACAAATGGAGAAGATCTTCGATGCTATGGGTTGTGATGGAGTGTACAAGGCACAGTTGGCTTGCTACAATTTCTAAGGCGAGGCACTAGCTTGGTGGAGAGCATACAAGCTAACAAGTGTAGGCGATGCATGGTTGGCTACTTTGACTTGGAATCAGTTTACTGAGTTGTTCTATAATCAGTTCCTCCCAAGGGTTGAATGATAGGTGTAGTTTTACGTCTTTTAGGAAAAAGAGCGTGATTAGGGTAAGTACGACGGTTTAGGAAAACCGTGCACAAATGACCCAAAGGTGAGTTCGTTCTCAAGAAGGCTAGTGTGTTGTATTAAGAGATGATTAAATGTTTTTGATTATGATTATGAAGAAAGAAAAGAGAAAAGGAAGACGGTTACGATTAAAATTATACTAAGACGAAAAGTCGTAAACATAAAACCGTAAAACATGACAAAATTTAAAAATTACCCTAACAATTCCTAGAAAATTGCAATAAATCCTAAAAATGCAATTAGAATTTACAAAAAATAAAAAATCACTCAAACCTTTTATTTAATTAAATAATAATTTTTTAATGCTAATTAAATCCCAAAAAATCAATTTAATTAACAAAAAGCCCAAAATGATATTTTTTCAATTTTTAAACCTCTAAAATAACTTAATTAAACTAAAAACTATTTTTGGAAAATTTAAAATTAATTAAAACTATTTAAAAATGATTAAAAACTATTAAAATATTAAAATAATCCTAAAAATTAATTACATGACAAGAAAATTAATTCAAAAGTTTTGAAAATCCGAACTTAATGTATTTGAACTAAGAAAAATGAAAAAGTTGCAAAAATCCTAAAAACAATTTTTAATAATAAAATAATAATAAAATATTAATAAAAATTCAAAATTTATAAAAAATTCTAAAACCTTGCAAACTAGTTTATTTTAACTTAAAGGAACAGAAAATGAACTTGAAATTACAAAAATACCCTTAATGGGCCTCCAAATGGGCTAAAACTCAAAACAGTCCAAGCTTAATGGGCTTTTTGGCCCAATAAGCTAAAAGTTAACCAAATAAGCTGAAAAGTTCCAGTCTAGCTTTAAATTCGATTTTAAACACAAAACTCTAAAGGCCCAAAAGCTGAAAGTGATATTATCACAACTTAATAAGCAAACAGCTTATTCTTAATGGGCTTTTTGGCCCATTGAGCTATAAGCTAATGCCATAAGCTGAAATATGACACACATCCTTCTCTTGAACTTATAAAGCTGTTTGTAATAAGAATTTTTGAATAAGCCCAAGAAATAAGCCTGAAATAAGCAAAAGCTCTCTACACAAAACGACAAAATAATCATTTTCGAGTTCTAGACCAATTCAAGGGCTGATTCTTTTTGCAAAATGTTTCAAATCACTTAACTAAGCTTAATAATAAAAAATATTTCAAATAAGCACACTGAATAAGCTGTAATAAGCAATAAGCTATTTTGAAAAAGAAAAGCCAATTCGTTTTCTAGTCAAACCTAAAAGTCAAAGGCTCAAATGCTCTAGATTAGTCAAATGGGTCAAATAAGGAAGATTGATTACCAAAACAAAGTTGTTGCACAATAAAATAATCTATTATAGCTTATTGATAAGCTGTTCACAAAATAACACTAGCAGTGGCTAGAAACAGTGGGAAAGGGTTCGCACTGCTTGACTTTCTTGACTCTTTGTTTTTAGTGGACTTTTGTTGGATTCAATGAACAAAAAGGCACCCTTATAACCAGTGGGTTATAAGGAGTCAGTAACAAGCAACAAATCACAAAAACAACCAGCCAATTAGTACAGTTCATTCAATTTATGCCCATATATCACACAGACATGAACATTAAGAAGATTTGATGTAATAAGCAGATTAAGCAAGATTAAGCCACCCAAATTGAACCAAAAGCATACACAAGCTATATTAATCTTAAATAAGCAATAATAAACTTGTTTCATGCACTGAATCAAAGATTTGAGGTGATTTCAAGCTTATGAATATTACTGATGAACAATGAAGAACCACAATCCCTTTTGATGATATACTTGACCACAAATCCAATTTTAAACCCTCAAATCTACTTATCAGCTTACACAAACTTTGTTTTTACACTTGTTAACCCTAAATAAGCATACACACTAAGTGTTCCCACATTTTCAAGTCAAAATAGGCAAAAACAAGCAAGATATAGCACAATTTCATATTTGATGTTTCAATGAACAAGTCTTGAAAATATCAACACTCAAATACCTCAATATCAGATACAAACAAGAATTAACTCCTAACACCTACTAAATTCAACATACCAAGCATAAATCAGTAGACCCAAACACCCCTTTCACTTTTTAGAACTGAATTTAACAAACCAAATGTGTTTTCAAGACTGAATCAAACTTAATCATGCATCATAACAACATCAATAAGCAATAAGAACAAGATTCAAGCCACAAGAACAACATATACAACAGAAGAATCACAAAATCACTTAGAACCCATTTTAAACAGATTTTTCAAGTGAAGAAGGCAAACCTCATGAATGCACATCCACACTCACGAATTTTAGAGCTTATGTGCCTAGCTTAACAAGGCACAAGCTTCTAGTAACACCTGCTAAGAACCAGAAAGTCAAAGCAACAATTTATAACAGAAAAATGAAAAATGACCAAGATTCTTTCAAGCTTGAACCCCACCCCTTGATTCTTCCCAAACCACAAGCTTCATGTTAACCTCGATAATCTTCTTATCAGGGTACTATGATCAGCTTATAGTCCAAAAAGTCAAGTGTTTGAACAAGACTTAGAAAAAATCAGGTTTTTGAAAACTTTTGCAATAACTTGCAATAAACTTAAAACCAATCCTTGAGATTTCACAAACATAAACTTATAACATCAACAACAAATAAATGAGAATGGCACTTGGAATTCGTCAAAGAAATCACACACTTTTTCATTCATAGAAACAAGGGTTTACAGATTCTTGGCCAAAGAAAAACCAAGAGCAAAAGAAAATGTTGTGAGCTAAACCCTTTATATAGAGGGTGAACAATGCCCTAATAAGCTGAAAAAATAAAAACCCTAAGTGGTGGTCTTCCAATTATGCCATTGAGTTTGAATATCTTGACTGATCATGTGATGTTTCTTGGACGTTTGTAGAGCTGTAAAGGTGAGGCAATTTGATCCAAATGCTTTAAACAAGCTTAAGATGTAAGCTTGATTGTAGTTCGTTGATTTACTAGATGGTTTTTGTCTTCTTCCCTAAAGGTATATGCAGGGTGGTTTCATGTGACTTTTGTGGTGATGTGGCAAGGGATTTGTGAGTTGGGTTTTGTTAAATAAGGCCTTAATCATAAATCTAGAGGTGCTTAGGGTTTAATTGTTAGGGATTAAGGAAAACCCAAATTGGATTATGAACATCAAGAATAGGTGTATGATCTTAGTTTGGGTTAAAATGTGATGTTTAGCGCGTGTTTTAACTGATTAAATAATTAGTTATAACCGGGTTTAAGTGGCGAGTGATGTGGCAAGTTGGTGAGCTTTGATTGGCTGGTGGGATTTAGTGGGGCACGTGTCAACATAGCACTGGTCTAGGTAACTTCCTTGTCGTCCAACTTTGGTCCCTCGCCTTCTTTCTTCCTTTTATTTGATGTTTTAATAGCACAAAACCGATTTCCTTTGTTATCAAAGTTTTGTTTTTCACACTTTGGCCACAAAAACTTTTGTAGAGGGATTTCAAGGACTTGTTTTGCCATTTGATGATATTTGAAGGACCAAACTTGCAGTGTCTTCAATATTCAAGGTCTTGACTTGTATGATTGACTTTGTGGAGGATTAAAAGTGACAAGTCTTTAAAATTGAGGGCCATTCTTGCCAATTCTTCAAAGTTGAGGGTCCTTTTTATACATTTTACAAACTTTAGGAACCAAACTTGTAATTATGAATATACAAGGATTTAAGGTGTCAATTCTTCAATAATGGAGGACCCTTCTTGTACAATCTTCAATTCTTCAAGGACTTTTCTTGGAAAATCAACTCTAGGGCCCGGTTCATTGTGCGGCTTCATTTTCCGTGTTTGTTTTTGCTTGTTTCTTGTGATCTTTTGTCATTTTCTCGATATCCGTACCTAAAATACACATTGAACAAACACAAGCATATATTTGGCACATTTTATGATATTTTAACCATTTTAAGCCCTTTTTGGACGATGAGACTATGTATAAAAGCAGTCTCATCACTCCCCCATACTAAACCATTATCGTGCCCTCACGCAATGCTAGAATAAAGTATCGTAGCACCTCCAAAATTCATTTTTATGCGCTTTTATTGAATCGTAAACTTCACTACACTACTACTACTAGCTACTACTTGCGTTTTAGACATAATGTAGGATTTTCATCGCAAAATGGGACGTTTAGGTTCATAGAACAAGAACACGTGAACGCTTCGTTAGAAATAATTTTTTCGTCCTCGATTTTCACCCAATTCCATGCCAAGCGTGCAACGAGATCATTGTCATTATAAGTTAGTAATGCTAACACTACTCATATGCCCTAATCATATACTTAGACTCCCATTTTCCTAAGTGGTATCTCATATTTTATTCTTGTCTTGAATGATCACGAGGATACATTTTTTACTTATGCGATGATAGAGATTAAGGTCCAAAAATAGAGTCATAACGGTGTAAAAGACCATCGAATTAATAACCCCCCCCTAATAGACAACGATGTTAAAAAATTAAGTCAACAAGAAGGATCGATAAACACGGTTTTATAACAGTTTTGAACATGAGACTTATTACCAAGACTTTTATACGCCCCCTAACGGATGGGCCTTATTATCATAGGTTTACCTCCATCTTTTATTCAACTTCGCCATGAAGCTTTTATTATGACTTCGTTCTTGCCTTGCCTTTTATTTAACCTTGCCATGAGGTGTTTATTATGGCCAAAGACGTATATCCTCACGCTAAAAGCGAATTTTGGATCTTTAAAGCTTCAAAGATTAAGGCATGATTCACTTTCAATTTCGCATAGATTTTGCGGCCTTGTGAGCTTCAAATTGTTTGCTTGATTTAGGTGAGCACTTGAAATCTTATTATTAGGTGAAGCTTTCGATTATTCGGGTTGCCAATACTTCAAAACCGACGCTGGCGATACCTTAATGTTTTCCCAATTTAATTACATGGAAGCTACTAGAAAAGACTAGAAACCAACGATCAAGACTAAACCGCCAAGTCAATACTTATTAGCAAAATATATATACAAGCGAAGGGAGAATAAGTAAATAACTAGAACACATGAGTTTTTGAAAGAATACGAGTACTCTACGTTTATCATAGTAACTTATAGTTAACTCTTTCATTTCTCGTCCTCATTTAAGAGACTTAGCCTAATAAAAGTTAAGGAATCGAAGCTAAGTGCTCAACACGCACGGTCGAGTAAAAAATTAATCTTATTCTCGCCATCAGAAAATCTACATTCGTGTCTTCAAACACTTATAAAACATGAGAAAAAATTTAAAATTTGGCCATTTTAGCCTTATTTTGCAACAAAAACGATAAACAAAATGATAAACTTTAGAAAGCGTGAAGGTTTGGTAAGGCAAGTATCTATTCACCCCCCCCCCCCCATACTAAAGTTAAACATTGTCCTCAATGTTTTGTTCTAAGGGTAGGATACCCCCATACTAGAGACGAAGTCGAATGCCTAATCTAGTATGGAAAGGGTGGAACCATTAAATCAATAGCCGTTTATGAGTGTGCTAAAAACCTAAGGTTAGAACAATAAAGGATATATCATGTGGATATCGAGAAATTCTTCAAAGCAAACGATCGAGTGCTCACGTAAAACGAACACGAGAGGCTCCAATCGTGAAGATAATGATCATCTAAAAACCACAATGCACAAACAACAACGGAACAAAGGTTGGAAGGGCACAAATCCCCTCACATTAGGTTAACTAAAAAGCAATAATATGTACATGGATAAGCATGGGATTCCCCGACGAGGCACCTCGTGTTTGATTACCGAGTCATGAGCTCGACTCGATCCCCTTAATACTAATTATCATTGGGTAAGTTGACTTGGTCGAGGTAGTTCAAAGAGGAAACTTCCCCACCAAAGTAGTGCTTCAACCTATGGCCATTCACCTTGAAATTAGGACCATCATTTTGAGCTAGCTCGATGGTCCCATATAGAAACACTTGGGTAATGGTGAATGGACCGGACCAACGGGATTTAAACTTGCCGGAAAAGATTTTCAATCTTGAGTTAAAAAGCAAAACTTGATCCCCAATGTTAAAAACCCGGTTTTTAATTTTAAAATCATGAAACTTTTTATTTTTCTCTTTATAAATCAATGAATTTTCATAAGCAATGTCTCTTAATTCATCCAATTCATTTAATTGCATTTTCCGGTGTTTTCCCGCGGTCTCAATGTCATCATTACAATGCTTTAGGGCCCAATAAGCTTTGTGTTCAAGTTCAATTGGCAAGTGACAATTCTTCCCATACACAAGCTTGTAAGGAGTGCACCCAATGGGCGTCTTATGAGCGGTACGAAAGGCCCATAAAGCATCGTCTAACTTATCCGACCACGATTGTCGGTTTTCCCTATCGATTTCTCCAAGATCCTTTTCAACGCTCGGTTTGAAACCTTGACTTGCCCACTCGTTTGTGGGTGATAAGCCGATGTGTAACCCCATATTTCTTTAAAACTCTTTCAAATTGGTCATTGCAAAAATGGGTTCCACGATCGCTTATGATAGCACGAGGGGTTCCAAACCGAGAAAACAATTTCTTCAAAAACTTGACTACCACACGAGCATCGTTCGTGGGCAAAGCCTTAGCTTCCACCCACTTAGATATGTAGTCAAAGGCGACAAGGATGTACTTATTACCACGAGATGATGGGAACGGCCCCATAAAATCAGTTCCCCAAACGTCAAAGATCTCACACACTTGGATGATGTTTTGTGGCATTTCATCGTTTTGTGAGGCTTTGCCTTGACATTGGCATGAGTCACACGACTTGACAAGTGCGTGTGCATCTCGGTAAATAGTATGCCAAAAGAAACCAGCATCAAAAACCTTCTTCGCCGTGAGATTAGCACCATGGTGACCACCCGTTGGTCCCTCGTGACAAGCTCTAAGGATATTAGAAGCTTCGGTGCCAAACACACAACGTCGAATAATTTGATCCATACAAGTCCGAAATAGGTAAGGGTCGTTCCAAAAGTAGAACTTGACGTCACGAAAGAATTTCCGTTTTTGTTGAGTCGTCATACCCTTAATGATGAAGTTTCCCACATGGTAATTCGTGATGTACGCAAACCATGGGGTTGATGAGTCAATCATAGGAATCACTACACCAAGTGTCTCGAGAGGAAATGTTTCGGTGATTTCCTTGTTCTCGTACACACTTTGGTGAGGATTTTCCAAGCGGGAAAGATGATCGGCCGCTAGATTCTCGGCTCCTTTTTTGTCAAGGATCGTGACATCAAATTCTTGTATGAGGAGAATCCAACGAAGCAATCTCGGCTTTGCATCTTGCTTAGCGAAGAGGAACTTGATTGCCGAATGATCCGTATACATTATGCATTTAGTCAAGACGAGGTAAGGTCGGAATTTCTCAGATGCATACACCACGGCAAGGAATTCCTTTTCCGTTGTAGTGTACATAAGTTGAGCCTCGGTCATCGTCTTGCTAGCATAGTGATTGTGGTAAATTACACCCTTTAGGAAAAAGGCGTAAATGCGGTAAGTATTAAGTGTCGATTAATTAAAATCAAGCACTAATGACCCGAATAAGTTCGTTTCCCAAGGAGGTATTTGTGTGTGAATAATTCGTAATGATTATGGATTAATATGAGATAAAGAAAAGATGAGAAATTAGAATGACAGATACGTTAAAATTACACTACGACGACAAAACGGAAAACCGTAAAAAGTGACAAAATAAAAATTAATTCTAAAAATTCTCAAAAAATCACCAAAAATTACTAAAAGTGAAATAAGAGTTTAAAAATGGTCAAAACCTTTTCAAATCTTTTAATTAATTAAATATTAATTTTTAAATGCTAATTAAAGCCCTAAAAATCAAAATAATTAGTAAAAATCCCAAATTAAGATTTTTCAATTTGTAAAACTCTAAAATGACTTAATTAAACCAAAAACTATTTTTATAAAATTTAAAACCAATTAAAACTATTTAAAATGATTAAAAACTAAAATTAAATATTAAAATAATATTAAAAATTCAAAAATTATAAAAATTTCTAAAAACTTGCAAACTAGTTTATATTAACCTAAATAAACGGAAAATGAAAGTGAAATTACCAAAATACCCCTATTGGGCCCCCAAATGGGCTAAAAACAAAAACAGTCATAAGCCAAAAATCAACCAAATAAGCTGAAAAGTTCCAATCCGGCTCAATTTAATTCTAAACACAAAACTCTAAAGGCCCAAAAGCTGAAAATGTGCTTATCATAGCTTAATAAGTCAACACCTTATTCTTAATGGGCTTTTTGGCCCATTAAGCTATAAGCTAATGCCATAAGCTCCAATTTGACACACAACCTTCTTTTGGGATGCTTAAGAGATCTATAAAATGAAATTTTGAAAAATCTTAACCAATAAGCCAAAAATAAGCCAAGTATGATTTCACTAAAAGACAAAATAGTAGACTTAGAGATTTAGACCACTTCAGAACTTAATTTAACTTGCAAAAGACTCTAAATGACTTAATTAAGAAAAATCAATCAAGAAAAATCCAATAAGCAAAGCCAAATAAGCTGAATAAGTCAATAAGCACTTACGAAAAAGTCAAATAAGTTGGTTTTCTAGTCAAACCCTAAAGTCAACAGCCCAAAAGCTCCAGAATGGTTAAATGGGCCAATTGAGGAAGACTGATTACCAAATCTAAGTTGTTGCACGATTCAATAGGCTCAAATGGCTTAATAATAAGCTGAAACAGGTTTTGCACTATAAGTGGTAACAAGCAGTGGGAAAGGAGTTTCCACTGCTGCTTAAACAGACTACTTTAAGCTTGATTTCAAGCCTTGTTTGTGGATGATTTTTTGAAATAAAGGCACCCCAATAAGCTTTGGCTTAGTGGGAGTCAAGAAACACAAAAATATCACAAATCCAAACATAATAAGGGACTCAACAGAACAAATCAAAAAGCATGTAGACCAAGAACAATTGCTGATAGATTGACCAAAAGCTGAATTTCAAAAAGCTGTAAAACACACAATAAGCTACCAAACTTTAAAACCAGATGATGCAGAGTTAAACAACCAACAAAACTACTAGTATGCCAAATTTCAGACCTCAAATCAATCAAACAAGCATACAAATCTTTCTGATGTGTTTGACTGAATTTTGTGAGCAAAAACTAGCAGCCTACATTTTTTAGTTTTCCTTTGTTTTAGACTAAACCAACACCTAAAACACCTATTATACCAGCAAGTAAACACCTACAAACACCAAAAAACCAAGCTCAAAGGCCCTAAGGCCTATGAACCAGCAGAAACAAACACTCCTTAATCCAACTTTTTCACACAAATCTGATTTTAAACCCTATTATCTAACAAGATCTAGATGATATGAGATCTAATATACCCTATTAAGCAGATTTAAACCAAAATATAGACAATCAACCCATCAGAACCACAAATCACATAACCATCAATATATTGACAGAAAAGTAAAATGGATTTTAAAATCAAACCTCCAAGATGCACAATCCACACCTTGGGATGTTTAGAGCTTATGTGGTAGCAAGAACAACCACAAGCTTCCTTTGTACCTGTTAAGATCAACAAACAGACAAGGATTAAACAATCATTGATTTTTGAAAACAAGGTTTTAATACCATAAAACCTTCCTAAAAAACTCAGGCAAATAGATAAATGGAACTCAGAATTTAGCTAATCAAAAACAAACTTTCATAAAAAGATAAAAGGAATTACAATTCAAATTTTAGAAAATACTAACTTTATATTTATAAAAAGGGATTACAAAGATTTTAGCTAAAAATTGGAACAAGAGGCTCACCACAAGTCGGGGCTCTCTTTATAAGCCATAATCTGGGCACTATTCACAAACCCAAATCTATGAAAATCCCTAAAATAACCCTATGAAGCTTCCAGAATGGATTTGGTTGTTGACAGGCTGTATTGGACGTTTATTTACTCCTTGGAGGACAAGTAGTTGATGTACACCCTTGATTTGGCCATGTCATAAGAATTTGCCATGTGGCGTCTTGTGGTTAGTCCTTGTAGGGTCTTCCTGGTAGTGGGGATGAAGGTTTTAGGAGTGGGATGTGATTCATGTGAGGTGAATCACACATGAGTCCAACCAATTTCAGTTTACCCTTTGTTTTGCTCCTTTTTTTATCCTGGATAAAAAGATGAATAGTAACTCGTTTTAATCCAAACAGTAAATGTTACCCGCGTGTTTAGAGATTTAAAGTTTGGAAATGGCAGGTTTGGCCCTTGTGTTTTGGGAAAAGTTGTAAAACGTGTTTATTCAGCTTAAAACTTGAAACCCTTTGTTAATAAAGTTTCAATTTTCATACTTTTGCCCCAAAAAGTTTTCCAAAGTATTTTAGGGACTTGTTTTTCCATTTTTGGATACTTGAAGGACTGATCTTGGACATTTCTTGTAACACCCCCAAATTTATACAACTCAGTACAACGGAAGACTAGTTGGTGTTACGGGATAACACATTACTCACATCATAAACAACGCTTAAAAGTCGCGTTGTTTTAATAATAAATCATTTCCATTCATAAACATTAAAGTTACATCGGTCCCACGTCATTACATTTCATACAAAGTTTTACAAAGTGTTTGAATGGAAAATATTGTTTAAGTGCGGGCCATGAATTCTTGTCGTCTTCCCGAGAATTACCTTCAAGTACCTGAGATAAAACATGTTAAAAGAAAAGGTCAGCGATAACGCCGAGTGAATTCATAGATTTTAATAAAATCCATCAATTTAACATCGGTATAAAATTATTATCGAAAATCATTTTGTACAATTCATTGTAATAGGCCATAAAATAGCCAAAGTCATTTAATACAAATCCTTATCAAAATCATAATATAGGCTTTCGCCTTCAAAATCATTATACGAACCAATGTCGTAAAAATATCATACAATACGTTTTATAACGTTGTATGGAGATAAATAAAAACCGTTATATGAATATGGTTATTAAAAACCAAAACACAAACATAATATTAATAATATGACCCCGTATTGCTAGTCAGGCAATATATTGTAATTCGGTGCGTATAGCAGTATTTCGTTAATTGGATTATTATAAGCCGCATGACATTGTTACCTTACTAAACCAAACAACGGGTAGCTAGCCCGAAACTCAATTTGCCCATCTAAATTAGCGTGTCGTCACAATAATCACGCTTGTGTAATCTTCTCATACATAAATTCACTTACCAATCAATGTGGCACGACGGGGATCAACCGTCAAGGCGCGAACTGGGGTGATCGTCCCCAAATAGTACTATTAAATGTATAAGCGTCTACCAAATCCCGGTAGTTCACAATTCATGCTAATGAGACTTTTAGTGAAATAACCTAACTTTAATAATCCATTTCATTTCATCTATCGGGTCATTTAATCATTCATCGGGTCATACAATCATTCGGGTCCAAATCAATAAACAGACAATCGGGACAACTAGTGTCCTATTTTATAAAAACTAACATGTTATCTCCCTCGCGGGTTTATAAAACATTTCATAAAACAATTAAAAGAGTGCGAGGCTATGAACTCACGTTGATGTGGGAAAGCGGGTTATCGGCAATTCGGATGTACGGTACGTGCTTCAATCACGGAACCTAGACAAATAATACTTGTCTTAGACTCTTGTCCAATGACTTTATAATAAAAATAACAATTATGTATACATATGATGATTATATATATATATATATATGATGATCAAGTGGGTTTACATATTCTCGTTTATTCATTTTAGTGTTATATGTCGATAACTTTTATACTAGTTTTCTCGTTTTACCTATTTACGTGTTTTAGGTTCAATAAGCCTATTATAAGTTCTTAACTTGTTTTAATCCTTGTTATACTTATTTTATCAGTATGTATACTTTCCATGTTGGGCCCAAATGGGTTAAGCCCAATAAGTTCTTTTTATGAGTGTTTATCTCATTTAGTCCAATTATTAGCTCAAGTATTAGTCCACTATGTTTACTTAGCTCGTTAATGTCCGTATGCCCTATAGTTCGGGTTTTATCAGTTTTTACTTGTTATACATGTCTATATATCAGTATATAAGTTTTATAAAGTTTTCATTAGACGGGTCCAACCATCTAAGTTTTATTTAACAAAAACGTTAATTTTACGGTATTAGCCGAAAAAGTCGTAAAAGTCATGTTTATAGTTTTATAACTTATAAAACTTAACAAGTTACCATTTTTATAATTTATACACTTACTCCACCTTTTACATATTTATATAAATAAGTTTTATAAGTTAGTGGGTTTTTATTTTTCATTTTATACATTTAAAATGTGAGTGCTTATATAATAATAATAAACATTAATTCCAAAAATCTGATTTTTATCTTCATGTTCACCATTTTTACCATATCTAGAGTTCTATAATGAATTAGAAGCTCATTTTTGGGTGACATGTTCTTCATGTTATGTGCTACATTTAACTTAGATATAGCTACTGCCCATTTTAAGTTTATCATGCCTTAACAGTCCCTACAAAACTGCTTATTCAGATTAGACCACCTAACTTGTTTTGATCATATCTCACTCATTATTTTGATTTCATTGCATGGCCAACTCTCACATGTGTACAAGACATATAGCTTACTGTAAATGGATTCTATTTCATCATTTTATCAGTCCATGACCTGTTTCTTTATTGTTTTATACAGCCAACAAATTTAACCAAGATTTTAACCTTGTTTCTTATGGTTTTTCACCTTTTTAATCATGTTTATCAACACCAAATCCCCACATAACATTTTTATCATCATATAATCATCATATACATATACAATAGGAAATAAAATACATGTTTACATAATCAAAATAACAAGAAGTTGAGGAGGACAATCTTTATACCACCAAGTTGATGTAGGTTATGATCAAAACATGGATTTTGATGGAGAAACTTGTGCATAGCCAAGACCATCTTCAAGACCACCATTATTCATGTATACCTTGTGGAAAATCAGCCTCAAGACACTATGAAAACTCCTCCTTGGATGTTATAAGCACCACCAATCTATAGGGTTTCAAGAGGGCTTCAACATATATGTAAATAACATAGGATTTGTGGTTGAATTTTGATCAAGAATGGTGTTTATGGGGGAGAAGTGGACGGCATAACCAAGAGAGGGGGAGAGGATTTTGTGGTTTTGCATGAGAGAAAATGAGTGAGTGGTTTTAGGTTGTTAGTTTTGATGTGTATTTAGCTTACAAAGTAAGCTTAAGATGACAAGTGTGTTGTAGCTAGTTCAAGGCATGACACCTAAGGGTGTTGGTGAGTTTTTGGCCGCCCCATGTGTGCTAGTGGGGTGGGACAATGTATTTTGTCCCATCTCACTAGTTTACGGGTATTCCTCGATTCTAGTTTCCTAGATTTGCGTGCCCTCGGGTCGTTTTACGAAAAACGTTTTTATAAATTATTAATCAACGTCACAAAACGAATCCGATAAAAATTGTCTCATCAAAAACGGAGTTCGAAAACGTAAATAGTAATCCTAAGGTTTCCGGTTTAGTCGTAAAGGACGTTAAAATAAAATCGTAAGTCCTAATCTCTTCTCGTAAATTTGTGAGTTTATGAACTAACACAAATTTAAAACTCCAAAATAATATTCACGGACAAATTTATTTTCTGAAATATCGGACTGTCATCAAAGACGGTGTATGTAAACGTAAGCACGTAACGTTGAATCCTCCGGTTTAAACGTAGTCGATGCTACTTCAAGACGTAAATCCAAATTATTTCCCAAAAATAAGTGAGTTCATATTGTAACATTAAAATAATGTTTTCAAATAAATATTGAGAATAAAATATCAACCATAAATTGACGGATTGTCACAGCATTTACCCCTAAATAGGATCTTTGTCCTCAAAGATCATCTTACCTTACTACTCGCTTCTTATAGAGTTAAAGCCATGTGGGTATTTCCTCCACATTCGGTATTTTCTCACATGTGTAATCCATTATAATACGCGAGTTTCATCAAACATAACTACGGGAATAAGATCAGGCTAAATGTTGACTTACTTTCTCTATCCATGATGTTCACGGGTTTCTGATGAATGCAACCTTTCGCCGATCTAAACATTACTAAGAAGAATTCAGATTTTAACTTGATAGATATTCCATCAAGTTCGATATACGAAACATAATTCACGCAGTCGTTGAAGTCCTAGGGTAGATTCAGCTTATATGCCTTTCAAACCAATCTTTTATATCATCTCAATGGTCCCATACAACGGGGACTTATATCCCATGATTTGTCAGATCATGCATTCATTTTTCCAAGGTTAAAAATTGTGGCATAACTTCGCTACCCATTTGGCACTTCAAGATCTACATTTCACATTCACATAACCTCTTGCCCACTACCGGCTGTCAATAATCAGATCCTAATTTCAACAATCATTTTAGATTTCGCGGGTCGAATATTTTGCAAGGATAGGTTCGCCATCATAGGAAACCTTAAACCTAACAGACATGTCCAACTCACAATGGGTGTATGTCGGATGTCTTCATCCCAATCCATACTTAATGATACTCTTATATAGATCCTAACAAGATTCGATCTCGATACTAACACGATAATTATCAATGATAATCTTTCCAAAGGAAAACGATTATACGGTCTATTACCAAAGGTCAATCATTCAAACATAAAACAACACTTATATTACTTTGTATCGTTACTTTACCTCGTCCCTTCGATTTGGGGTGGTAAATAGTACTCTCATCAAGGTTCGTTCTCAATGATTTCTGAGCAAATCTCTAGAAATTCGATGCGTAGCGAGGATCTTGATATAGATGTTCGATACAGGCACACTATGTTTACATAACTCTTTTGCATTTATCATTAACGGGAATGATATTAGCAGATTTGGGCAGTCTGTCTACGATGAACCAAATCGAATCAAATTCAGATGATGACCTTTGCAATAGCTAGACATTTACTAATGTATGAGGCGATGTCTGCCTTCATAATTGCCATTAGTACAACTTCTTCAGACAAAGATACTTTTAGTCATAAATGACATAAATAGAATACTTATACTTACAAATTCCAACGTAACTATATCTCACAATCTCCATATTTATACAACCACAAGTGGCCTTTAAAATATTTAATGCTATCGGCTTCTCAATTCTAATGGTTCACATTAGCCGCGAACCACTTTTATTATCTATATTATCCTTTTTACAAACCTCGTTTGTTTTTATATCGTTCGGCACTTTATTTTGCACGTTCATTATTAAGAAATATATCCTAATTGGTTCTTTATCCTTTTTATATAATATGTCAGTATCTATATTCACTTCTCATGATGATGTAATTATCATGTCCACAATTCACTCTGATATTCTTTCTATATTATGCGTCAGTAATTACGTTCACATTCCTGATGAAATAAATATCACAATCGTATTTATTCAAAATTCTTTCTTCACATTTTCTAAGTCTTAGTTCTATCTCAACCATTGTTTTTATCAGTTTTGCTCAATCCGACGTTTTAAAGCGTCGATAATTATTACACGTAAATTAACAATAAATATTAAGTTTTTATGAAACGTAAACGTTAAAAGTTTTAAATTCCTTAGCTCGACCAATTATATAAAGATATTCAAAATAAATTCGAATTTTAGTTAACACGATTTTCGGTTGATTTATTGAAAATAATTAATAATATTTGTAAATGTTCGAAAAATCTTTGGTTGTACTTTGGTCAAAATTTTCTTAGTTGAAAAGCAAAAATTATCGTTTCAAATTTCAAGTCATGGTTTAAAAGGTTTCCTCAATCCCTCTTAGGTTGTCTTGAGGTATACACAAACATTTACCCCTAAATAGGTGTTTAGTTAAATGATTTGTGTATAAGGGAATAATCCCTTAAAAATCCTTTGTTAAAACATATTTTCACTTTCTTTTTGGTAAAACCCAAATTCTTAATGGCTCTAATCTTTGAAAAGTCAATATATTCCATTTTCTATTAATCACACGGTCAAATAATATAAAGGATTAAGTCTTAAATCACATGTTAAATATTCAGGGTACAGGTTTTCGTTGTTCGGCCAATTTAGGGCAGTCTATAAATAATTATTAACTCCTTCCTATTCTTATAAACAAACAGATGGTCCTTAATGATCACAAGCATGAATTTATCAAATTACAGCCTTCACACGTGATTCACCCAATTTATGGATGCTACATGTGTATTAGTCAATCCAAATGACATCACATGAAACTCATAATGTTAATTACAAGTACCGGATGTAGTGATTGGAATAGATAATCTTTTTCGTGGACGCGAAGTTGATGATAACCATGCCGTGGATCAAATTTTTAGAACATACGCTAGAACCTTGTAAATGATCGAACAATCTATCATCTTGGGTAGTGGATGTAGATTTTAATCGTCAATTTACTTAGTTCACGGTAATTAATAAATATAACGAATGATAATACCATAGCTCTTCATAATGACGATCTTGGTAGAATAAAATCTTTCTCCGACAACTCTCTCAGTTGTACGGTAATTCCTTTAATTCAGATGGTGCTGACGTAAAGTGCACACGCCACAGGTGCAGCACCGAGAATATAATCAATACCAAATTCAACTTGCCTTAATGGCAAAAGTCTAGGTAATTCATCAACAAATACTTACTAAAGTTTCAGATAACAGAAACATCTTTTAATAAATTCATATTACGTTCTTCTAGATTACAATATCTATAACTAGTTCACAACCATTCACGGTATAATTTTAAGTCTAAATGCAGGATATGGTCATCCATCAAGAATTATTTAGATCACTTTTGATAATCAACATCTTATCATTTAGGGGAATTCTACTCGAGTTCCCATTAATTAAGACAATGTCGTCATGTCATAATCAATCAATCCATTCTACTGGCACTATCAACTTTCCAGTTTCATCACCGTTAATAAGATGTGAACTTCTCAAAAGACTAATAATAATTCATAATCCTTCACAAATTCAAGGATATATGGAGACACAACTATCATCAAAAGAGTAATGTCAACGCATAATCTACGCTAAAGAGTTTCGAATCAGATACAGACGAAAACATTTAACGAATATGAATATATCCCATGTTTTCATAATATGAGTACGCATTCGAAAGCTCCTCGGATCGTTACCCATGTCATTCAAATGAAATCAAATCAAAAGAAATGATAAGAACGTCAATACATCCAGTCGGGTATCAACATTCGGTAATCAGAAACTTTTCCTAAGAATCTCACTACGGGAGAATTGGACAAGAAAGAATTGTCAATTGTCAAATAAGACAATTTTCACAGATGAGTAAATTCGACTCAGAAGAATAGATGCTACAGGCACATATGTAGGTGTCCCTAACACTATGTCCCTATTTTTCACTTCTTGCAGATCTCATAAATTTTTAATCTTTCACAATCTTCAAAGAAAATGTAGTGTTTATTCATTAGTTTTATGGTGACTACTAATCAGCCTTGCATGGTCCATTCCAAATTGTATGTAGGCGCGCAACTATATACAATTTCAAGATCAACGATGCAATACTCAGTTCGTCAAAACTTTATCATCATGTTTATAATAAAAACATTTACATACTTAATTCTTAAATAAGAATCAAGAATACATTTACAAAGATTTTCTTTGTTATGAAAACAATTAAGTTTTCCAAGGTACTTTATAAACAACTTCATTTCAATAACGATTATTTATAAGTCTCATTTTAAATAATCCATTTGGTGATGAAAACCCAAATTTTCCTCAAGGGATACTGTTTTAACTTATAAAAACAATTAGTGATCTGCAAAGGAGTGATGAAAAGTTGTTCACCAAGAACTAACTACAATATGATAGGAAATGAGCTTAGCCAATTAATCATGAGGTTCATGACTTCGATGGCACTCACGAAGAATGATTCACAACGTAACTCAAATCAAGATGAGTACTTATTCAATGGTTGCATCACTAATGCGAGCATTAGGAAGAAGCAAGAAAAGATAGATAACATCGATACATGTAGAATTTAGCAATCAAAGGTAGTCTTTTCGTTAATCACAAACAAGTAAAAATTGTACCGTAACACATTACGTGCCACTATGTCATACAATTCTCAGAACTCATCCTACCAACTGATATCTCAGTTAAGTTAGGGATTTTTAAAAGATACCACAATGAATACTAATCTACAAGAGTCATTAGGTGTTCCACATGTCCCAGAAGATCCATCGGTCCCAATTCAGAAGAAGATTTCTTCAATTTATTTCTTGGACACTGGGCATCCTCGTTAGTGGACAATGGCCTAGGAACAACCCTTAACACGAACTACCAATCAATCAAAACCTTATGATTTAATCACATAACTTAATGACTTCTATTAACAATCTCATATTCCATACATGTTAAGTTTCACTTTATTCAAGTTTCAATCAACTTACACTCAATGCGACATCCTACTTCATTCTCCAATACTTTCAACCTTATTCTTAGACCTTAATAGGGCAATAAAGGCTCAACATAAGCAACACTTAATTTCCAATCCTATAGCTCCTTCATCCATAGTTATCAAATGAGTCACTAGTATTAAATGACTCACACATTCAATTAGACTTATCGGAAAGGTACTAGTGGCATGAGGCTTTTGGATAACGGTTCCATCGACAGCCTCAAGTGCAACATTCACCCTTTCGATTCTCAAATTTAAGAATTAGGTGACAACGAATCAGATGACACCTTTCCAGGTGGTAACGTTTTGTCAAACTCCACTCTATAAGGAAAGATCATCATGACATCGATATCAAATTTAATCTCGCCAATTCTTCTTTAATATCACAATCAACTAATATCAACATTTCTACGAATATCAACCATTTGTTGGGATCATAAATATCCACAACTTGGTTTAGATCTAGGCTAGCTAGAATTACTACGAGAATAGCTTCGATTAATTTACTAGGGAATTTAGGGTTCCTTGTGACAATCTACGTCGTATAAATACCTCGTATAAATATCAAAATAATCATCAAACAATCATGTAATAAAATTACATCATATATATATATATAATCCAAGTTATATATATATATTAAAATAACACTTCTCTGTCTGGCCTTGTCAGTAACTCAGGAATTCTTCGGCACCGTTATAGTCAAAATATTTTTAGACATTTTTAGAAAAAATGTTTATAGTTAAAATATTTTGAAATGTTTTATTCAAAACCTTGGTTTTAAAAATCTTTCGTTCTCTATAACGAGAGCTCTGGTACCAAAATTTAACACCCCCAAATTTATACAACTCAGTACAGCGGAAGACTAGTTGGTGTTACGGGATAGCACATTACTCACATCATAGACAACGCTTAAAAGTCGCGTCGTTTTAATAATAAATCATTTCCATTCATAAACATTAAAGTTACATCGGTCCCAAGTCATTACATTTCATACAAAGTTTTACAAAGTGTTTGAATGGAAAATATTGTTTAAGTGCGGGCCATGAATTCTTGTCGTCTTCCAGAGAATTACCTTCAAGTACCTGAGATAAAACATGTTAAAAGAAAAGGTCAGCGATAACGCCGAGTGAATTCATAGATTTTAATAAAATCCATCAATTTAACATCGGTGTAAAATTATTACCAAAAATCATTTTGTACAATTCATTGTAATAGGCCATAAAATAGCCAAAGTCATTTAATACAAATCCTTATCAAAATCATAATATAGGCTTTCGTCTTCAAAATCATTATATGAACCAATGTCGTAAAAATATCATACAATACGTTTTATAACGTTGTATGGAGTTAAATAAAAACCGTTATATGAATATGGTTATTAAAAACCAAAACACAAACATAATATTAATAATATGACCCCGTATTGCTAGTCAGGCAATATATTGTAATTCGGTGCGTATAGCAGTATTTCGTTAATTGGATTATTATAAGCCGCATTACATTGTTACCTTACTAAACCAAACAACGGGTAGCTAGCCCGAAACTCAATTTGCCCATCTAAATTAGCGTGTCGTCACAATAATCACGCTTGTGTAATCTTCTCATACATAAATTCGCTTACCAATCTATGTGGCACGACGGGGATCAACCGTCAAGGCGCGAACTGGGGTGATCGTCCCCAAATAGTACTATTAAATGCATAAGCGTCTACCAAATACCGGTAGTTCACAATTCATGCTAATGGGACTTTTAGTGACATAACTTAACTTTAATAATCCATTTCATTTCATCTATCGGGTCATTTAATCATTCATCGGGTCATACAATCATTCGGGTCCAAATCAATAAACAGACAATCGGGACAACTAGTGTCCTATTTTATAAAAACTAACATGTTATCTCCCTCGCGGGTTTATAAAACATTTCATAAAACAAATAAAAGAGTGCGAGGCTATGAACTCACGTTGATGTGGGAAAGCGGGTTATCGGCAATTCGGATGTACGGTACGTGCTTCAATCACGGAAACCTAGACAAATAATACTTGTCTTAGACTCTTGTCCAATGACTTTATAAAAAAAATAACAATTATGTATACATATGATGATTATATATATATATATATATATATATATATATATATATATATATATATATATATATATATATATATATATATATATATATATATATATATATATATATATATATATGATGATCAAGTGGGTTTACATATTCTCATTTATTCATTTTAGTGTTATATGTCGATAACTTTTATACTAGTTTTCTCGTTTTACCTATTTACGTGTTTTAGGTTCAATAAGCCTATTATAAGTTCTTAACTTGTTTTAATCCTTGTTATACTTATTTTATCAGTATGTATACTTTCCATGTTGGGCCCAAATGGGTTAAGCACAATAAGTTCTTTTTATGAGTGTTTATCTCATTTAGTCCAATTATTAGCTCAAGTATTAGTCCACTATGTTTACTTAGCTCGTTAATGTCCGTGTGCCCTATAGTTCGGGTTTTATCGGTTTTTACTTGTTATACATGTCTATATATCAGTATATAAGTTTTATAAAGTTTTCATTAGACGGGTCCAACCATCTAAGTTTTATTTAACAAAAACGTTAATTTTACGGTATTAGCCGAAAAAGTCGTAAAAGTCATGTTTATAGTTTTATAACTTATAAAACTTAACAAGTTACCATTTTTATAATTTATACACTTACTCCACCTTTTACATATTTATATAAATAAGTTTTATAAGTTAGTGGGTTTTTATTTTTCATTTTATACATTTAAAATGTGAGTGCTTATATAATAATAATAAACATTAATTCCAAAAATCTGATTTTTATCTTCATGTTCACCATTTTTACCATATCTAGAGTTCTATAATGAATTAGAAGCTCATTTTTGGGTGACATGTTCTTCATGTTATGTGCTACATTTAACTTAGCTATAGCTACTTCCCATTTTAAGTTTATCATGCCTTAACAGTCCCTACAAAACTGCTTATTCAGATTAGACCACCTAACTTGTTTTGATCATATCTCACTCATTATTTTGATTCCATTGCATGGCCAACTCTCACATGTGTACAAGACATATAGCTTACTGTAAATGGATTCTATTTCATCATTTTATCAGTACATGACCTGTTTCTTTACTGTTTTATACAGCCAACAAATTTAACCAAGATTTTAACCTTGTTTCTTATGGTTTTTCACCTTTTTAATCATGTTTATCAACACCAAATCCCCACATAACATTTTTATCATCATATAATCATCATATACATATACAATAGGAAATAAAATACATGTTTACATAATCAAAATAACAAGAAGTTGAGGAGGACAATCTTTATACCACCAAGTTGATGTAGGTTATGATCAAAACATGGATTTTGACGGAGAAACTTGTGCATAGCCAAGACCATCTTCAAGACCACCATTCTTCATGTATACCTTGTGGAAAATCAGCCTCAAGACACTATGAAAACTCCTCCTTGGATGTTATAAGCACCACCAATCTATAGGGTTTCAAGAGGGCTTCAACATATATGTAAATAACATAGGATTTGTGGTTGAATTTTGATCAAGAATGGTGTTTATGGGGGAGAAGTGGACGGCATAACCAAGAGAGGGGGAGAGGATTTTGTGGTTTTGCATGAGAGAAAATGAGTGAGTGGTTTTAGGTTGTTAGTTTTGATGTGTATTTAGCTTACAAAGTAAGCTTAAGATGACAAGTGTGTTGTAGCTAGTTCAAGGCTTGACACCTAAGGGTGTTGGTGAGTTTTTGGCCACCCCATGTGTGCTAGTGGGGTGGGACAATGTATTTTGTCCCATCTCACTAGTTTACGGGTATTCCTCGATTCTAGTTTCCTCGATTTGCGTGCCCTCGGGTCGTCTTACGAAAAACGTTTTTATAAATTATGAATCAACGTCACAAAACGAATCCGATAAAAATTGTCTCATCAAAAACGGAGTTCGAAAACGTAAATACGTAATCCTAAGGTTTCCGGTTTAGTCGTAAAGGACGTTAAAATAAAATCGTAAGTCCTAATCTCTTCTCGTAAATTTGTGAGTTTATGAACTAACACAAATTTAAAACTCCAAAATAATATTCACGGACAAATTTATTTTCTGAAATATCGGACTGTCATCAAAGACGGTGTATGTAAACGTAAGCACGTAACGTTGAATCCTCCGGTTTAAACGTAGTCGATGCTACTTCAAGACGTAAATCCAAATTATTTCCCAAAAATAAGTGAGTTCATATTGTAACATTAAAATAATGTTTTCAAATAAATATTGAGAATAAAATATCAACCATAAATTGACGGATTGTCACATTTCTCATCTTTGAAGGTCTTCATTGGATGTTTGACTTCATGAGGGACCATTGTTGACAATTTAGAATTTTTGAGGGACTAAACTTGCCAAATCTTCAAAGTTGTAGGACCATTTTGTAATTTTGACAAACTTAAGGGACCAAACTTGTAATTATGAATATAAAAGGGTATTAAGTGTCATTTCTTCATAAATGATGGATTATTCTTGTACATCTTCAAGTCTTCCAGGGTTTTTCTGAGAAATCCATAATTAGGGTCCAGTTCATTGTGCGGCTTCGTTTCTCGTGTTCGTTTTTCATTGTTTCTTGTTATATTTTGTCTTTTCACGATATCCATACCTAAAATACACAAGTAAACAAACACAAGCATATATATAGTATTTTAATGACATTTTATGCATTTAAAGCCCGAAAAGAACGATGAGATCATGTGTAAATGCCATCTCATCACTCCTCCATACTAAACTATTGTCGTGCCCTCACGCAATGCTAGAATAAAGTATCTAAGCATCTCCTAAATTCAATTTTATTAACCTTTATTGAAAAGTAAAACTTGCTACAATACTACGAAGATGTGTTAAAGGCATAATGTATGATCTTCATCACGAATGTGACTTTTAGGGTCAATGAATAGAAACAAGTGAATGTTTCATGGAGTAAAGTTCATCATCCTTGATTGTCATACATTCCATGCTAAGTGCAAAAACAAGATCATTGTTGGTACAAGTCACAATGCTAACACTACTCATACGTCCAAATTGTGTAATACTTTTTCTCCCCGCAATCCTAGTTATTATGAAAAGAAAAAGGTATCTAGACTTTTTTTAACTATTTGTCATGGATCACAAGTGATTCATATTGACTTACTTGAGTATTTATTAGTCCGAAAATAAATTAGCATGATTTAATCAATAGTTAGCTAAGGACAAAATCTTTTAAAACGGCTTCTCGTGTATCTCCTTAAGTTCATATCTTGGCATAACTCATTTCACGGTTTGAGACCTTTCTCGGACCGATATTTGGCATGTACTTCATACTTCTAATCTTCGGAAGACGTTCTTGAAATTATGGTCTTCTCTTCATAATTTGGAATTTCTTCACTTGACGTTTTTGAGAGATTCTTCATACTTGGACCACGACTTCATCATTTTTCTTCAATCTTTATTTTGGATTTTGATATACAATGATCCACCTCCTTTTAGGCTTTGGATATATTTATCCTCATACCTTGTAAGGGTCTTTTTGGATAGACTTTATCCATGATCTTTAGGGGAGTGATTGCTTTTCGTCGTGTGTCTCGATCCTTCATATTGATTTTGGAATAATGATTCTTCACATCATCTTGGATATTTAGCAACAAAATAGAGCTCCTCATGCCTTGTCAGGGCCTTTTTGGATCTTAACCAATCTTCGCGTCCCGCTTAAATAAGTTATGCCTTGGCTATGAACTCTATTCAACCACGAGCAACTTTTAAACGATCTTGGGCTAGAAGCTAAGTAACCTTTCAAATCATACGACCTTACTTATTGCAATTAATTTATTCCTAATGCATTGATCTTATGGGAGAAAAAGCCACAATTAAAAACATATGAGTTTTTGAAAGAACATTTTCATGTTCTACGATTAGCATGATCACTTGTCTAACTCTATCACTTCTCGTTCTTCACTATTTAAAGACCTCTAACTAAAGAGACTCGTGAATACTTAGCCGTGCAAGTCAAAATTAAGCCAATTTTGGATTAGCTTTATTAAGACTATATCAAATCGAAGTTTTAGGTTTTCAAGTCACCTATAGGATCTTGCACTTTCTTAGACTTTTTCAAGTTTAGTGAATGCATTTTAAAGTTCCCTTGATATGTGACTTTCTAGGATCAATTATAGGAACTTGCGAAAAGTTCTTGTCCTTAACCCGTATAAGCTAAGACTTTCTCGTTTTCAAGTTCCCTATATAAAAGTCTAACAAAACTTGATTCAAGCGGGTTAGGGAATGTAAAGGGCTCCAAATGCCCATCAAGTCAAAAATCAACTCTTATTCTACCCATCGGAAAATATACATTTGTGTCTTAAAAACACTTATGAAAACTAAGAAAAAATTTTAAAATTGGGCCATTTTTTGCCTTATTAGCAACAAAACAAAACAAAACGATGAAAGTTGGAAAACGTGAGGGCGTAGCAAGGCAAGTATCTATTCACCCCCATATTAAAATTAAACATTGTCCTCAATGTTTTGAGTCTAATGGTGGAGCGCCCCCATACTAGAGACGAAGAGTCGAATGCTTAGGATCTAGCATAGAAAGGGTGATCAACAATATATCTAAAGCCGTTTATGAATTATGCTAAAAGATAATTGTTAGAACAATAAAGGATATGTCATGGATTCGTGAAAAAATATTCAAGCAAACGTGTAGAAACTAGAAGGGGGGGTTGAATAGTTTCTTATATTTACTTGTTAAAATGTGGTTTCAAAAAATCCTTTTTCAAAACTTAGGCTTGAGGAAATATGTGAAATCTTCTTATGCACAATATGAACAATGATAGTGTAACTAAACTAATACTAACAAAAATATATCCACAAAGAATAAAGAATGATAGTGTAACTAATCTAATACTAACACATGTATATGCATAAAGAATAAAGAATGTAAAGAGTTAAGGGTAAAGAAAGATCAAACCGAACACCAAGGATTTATAGTGGTTCGGCAACGAAGCTCACTCCTCGTTCCTACTCCACTCCTCGAGTACTCCTTACTCGACAGTTCACTACACAACAAGCTCCTTATGGTGGAGAAAACCGTACACGTCGCTTAACCAATTTCCGACTCTAAGTTAAAAGTCAAGCCCTAATCGTAGCTAGGACCAATCTACACAACTATACTTAGTACATACACAACTTCCAAATAGACACAACTACTTGTATCTTCACAACTATGACACAACTACAAATGTATAAAATTAGATCTTCAATGGATCTTTGGTGGTGGACTCAACACTTCACAAGGATAGTGTTCTTCTCTTTGCACTTGGAAAGGAAGGGATGGAAGAACAAGATTCACTTCTTAAACAAGTAATAATCAAACAAATGATCAAAGATTTGAGTGATTAAAGAAGGGGTTTGAATCTGGAAATAAATGTGCAAAAGAGGTGAGGTGAAAAGCTGAGAATGGTCCACTATTTATAGGACAAAGGAGCCAACGGCTAGTTCTGCCCGCGGTACCTTATCTTAGCCCGCGGTACCTTATCGATAAGGTACCGCCTAGGTGCTAAGGTACCGCCGGACTAGACTCCGCTCCTTTTTGTCCTTTAGTGGTGGAGGTCTTATCTGGATATAAAAAATATCCTGAAAGGATATTCTTAACCAAATAAGAATATGCCATTTTCAAATTTCAAATAATTAATTTAATAAAACATTTTCTTAAAAAGAAAGTTTAATAAAAACTTGTCACACTTAATAAAAAGTGAGTTTTAAGAAAAGATTAAAGCACTTGATCACTTGATTAAGGTTAGTACTTGTTTATCCATACCTTAAGTGAAAATGGGTAAAATGAAAAATACTTGAACTCAAGAATTCGTTTTTCGTTGTTTTCGTAAATGCTTGTTTTTACATATTGTCGTAATCAAAACTAAGCGAGACCGAAAAATGCAAGTAACGTTTTTAGTTATTATTGCATTAACAATCTCCCCTTTTTTGGTTCCGACAATACATAAACTCAATCACACAAAAACAAGATTTTCGAAGACGAGTTTATTCATTTCGCCCCCTTTGTCGAAGCAAAAAGGTTGCGTAAGCCGGTGTTGAAGAAACGGACTTTGCAAAGACTCCCCCTTGGTGCTTACTCCCTCTAGCTTGGGGCACCGAGGAATCGAGATATGGTGACAAGCTACATAGAAGGGTTAGTTGAACAAAAGAAACAACCAACAATATATAGCAATAGGTCACATAAAAAAATAAAAGAGAAGAAAACACAAAGACAAAGATCCAAGATAGGTTACTAAAAAGAACATCATACAAAGAAGTATGGAAAAAGAAACAAGCCAAAAGCATAAATCTAATCCTAGTTATTCTAGAATTCTAAGATTTGCTTGAATTTGGTGTCTTGTGAATAAGCAACCAATGTTTATATGAAAGACAAGGTAATGGAGGAGGGTGGTGGTGGTGGCTTGTTGGAGATCTCATAATCATAGTGAATAGGAGGCTTGATTAAGAGACTCTTGATGTAGCTCAACTCCTCATAGATGTGTGCCATAGCAAGGTGTTGATATTGACAACATTGACAATATGTTCCATGATGCATGACATTATCATGAGAAGGAGGAAGAACACTAAAGGGTGGTGGTGGAAGGAAAGATGTTCCACAATCAACATTCTTGGTAGGAGACATGTGATTAAGAGTGTTCTTGAGTGGGTTTGGATTGAAAGCAATTGGAGAAAATGGAGGAGATTCAAGGATTTCATTGGGAGAATAAGACATTTTGGATGTGAAGTAATGCAAAATGCTTATGGTTTAAATAGGGAAGGCTTAGGGTATTTTTGGGGTGGTCAAAGGGTTTGAAACAAAGATTCTCAAAAAATGTTGGAGCAAATCTGGAGTTTAAGACAAAAACCCGAAAAGGGAAGGCACCGTAGGCGGTTCCTTATCTAGGGTGGCGGTACCTTATCAATAAGGTACCGCGGTTCACATATGGAACCGCCTGCAGAAGCAGGGTTTGGTGTTTGGAGGAAGATTTTTCAGCAAATCTTATTTTTTTAGTCTAACTTATCATAGGGATATGCTTAAAAGCAAAGATAGACAAAGAAAACATATGCAAACTTACCAAATAGAGATTTGACCAAAATACATGGATTAAAAAATTGATGTAGGAGGTGTGTAAGACAAGACCTTAAGTCATGACACAATGATCCTCCATGATTCTATCTTGTTCTTGCTATGTTTGAGAGAATCATACATATGAATTATGTAAGCTCTAGATTAATAGGGAGAATCTATGAAAAATCATTTTTAGATTGAATTAACAATTTCAAACAAATTTCTTAACCATTTTCGAAAGAGACTTTGAGAATTTTGAAAAAGATAGGAGAAGATTTTTCAATTGGAGTTTAAAAGACTCAAAGACTCAAAGTGATAAGCTATAAAAAGAAGGAAATCAAGGAAGATGTTCTATTAATCCTAGACCTAGACGCAAGTAATTAAAAGGTTCCCTCTTAAGTGGCTTAGTGAAGATATCGGCTAAGTTGTCCTCAGAGGGCACCTTTTCAATAGAAATGTTCCCCTTTTGAACATTATCCCTGATGGTGTCTAATTTCTATGTGTTTGGTTCGCGAATGTTGCACGGGATTCTTGCTTAGGTCTATAGCGCCTTTATTATCGCACATGATGGGAACATCATCAAGAGAAATCCCGTAATCAACAAGCGCTTGCTTCATCCATAGAGCTTGTTGGCATGCTTTTCCGGCACTCACATACTCGGCTTCCGTGGTGGATATCGCAAGAGCAGTTTGTTTCTTGGAGAACCAAGAAGTTAAACAACAACCCATGAAGGTACAAACTCCACTAGTGCTTTTCCGGTCCACATAGTCTCCTGCATGATCCGAGTCCGCGTAGACAATGGTTTCTACGCCGGTCCCTTTAGAATACAATAATCCTAAATGTATAGTGCCTTTAATGTATCGGAAGATACGCTTAACCGCTTCAAGGTGAGAGGTTTTGGGAGCCTCTTGGAAGCGAGCACAAAGGCAAACACTAAACATGATATCCGGTTGACTTGCCGTTAGGTACAACAAACTACCAATCATACCTCTATATTTGGTGTTGTCTACCGACTCACAATCATCATCTACGGTGAGTTTAGTACCCGAGGCCATAGGGGTCTTCATTGGTCTAGATTCTTCTAATCCAAATTTCTTTAGCATTTCTTTAGCGTACTTAGATTGACTAAAGAAAATACCATCGTCCATTTGTTTAATTTGGAGTCCTAAAAAGAAGTTAAGTTCTCCCATCATGCTCATTTCAAACTCATCATGCATGATTTTGGCAAAGTCATCACACAATTCTTGACAAGTTGAGCCAAATATAATGTCATCAACATATATTTGTACGATTATGAGGTGAGGACCTTTCTTCTTTGTAAAGAGTGTATTGTCTACCATCCCCATGGTATACTCATGTTTAACAAGAAACGCTTTAAGTCTATCATACCAAGCTTGGGTGCTTGTTTGAGTCTATAAAGTGCTTTCTTAAGCTTGTAAACATGGTCCGGTTTCTCAAAATCAATGAAGCCTGGAGGTTGAGCCACATATACCTCCTCATTGATCAAACCGTTAAGAAATGCACTGTTTACATCCATTTGTTGAAGCTTAAAATCTAAGGCACAAGCGTAGGCTAAAAGGATTCTAATTGATTCTAATCTAGCTAACGGTGCATATGTCTCGTTATAATCAATCCCTTCTTGTTGATTATAGCCTTGTGCTACAAGTCTAGCCTTGTTACGAGACACAACACCATTCTTATCTAGCTTATTCCTAAATACCCATTTGGTTCCTATAATGGTAGAACTTCTAGGTGGAGGAACAAGTTCCCAAACATCATTGGCTACGAATTGGTTCAATTCTTCTTGCATCGCAATGACCCAACTCTCGTCCGACAAAGCTTCTTTAACATTCTTTGGTTCAATCAAGGAGACGAAACAAAAGAAGTTGCTTTGGTTTTGAACTTGAGAAATTAGGGTCCTTTGATTTAAGTCACCAATGACATTATTAAGAGTATGATCCCTAGACTCCTTAATGTTTACTTCCTTTTCAACACTAAGGTCTTCAATTCCTATTTGTCTAACCTCTTTGGCTTTAACTACTTCTAATTCATCCAAGTCATCATCAACTAATGGTGGTGTCTTGGGCGAAGGAGGGGTTTCATTAAATGTTACTTTGAGTGATTCTTCAATAACCCCCGAGGTTCTATTTAGGACTATGTAGGCTTTACTAGTTTGGGAATAACCTAAAAGGATACCTTCGTAAGACTTTGGGTCAAACTTGGTAAGGTAGTCTTTGGTGTTGAGGATAAAGCACTTGCTTCCAAACACCCTAAAGTATTCTAGTGAGGGTTTCTTACCTTTAAGAATCTCATAGGGGGTCTTTCCTAGGAAAGGTCGAATAAGAATTCGGTTGAGAATATAAGTCGATGTGTCCACGACATTGCACCAAAACTTTTGAGGCAAAGATTGCTCGTTTAACATCGTCCTACTCATCTCTTGGAGAGTCCTATTCTTCCTTTCAACTACCCCATTTGATTGTGGAGTGCGAGGAGCCGAGAAGTTATGGGTAATACCATGAGCTTCACAAAAGGCACCAAATTGCACTTCATTATCAAATTCCCTACCATGATCCATCCTAATAGAAACAATTGAACATCCTAGTTGATTTTGAATTCTTCGACTAAAGATTTTGAAGTGATCGAAAGCTTCATTCTTAGATGTTGGGTCAAAAAGTTGATGTGGCAGAAACTCAAAAACGAAGAAAACATGAAGATATTGTCTAAGCGTTGTCAAGATATTGTCTAAGCGTTGTCAAGAGCAATTTAGGCGTTGACAAGAACAAATTAAGCGTTGATGGCTCAAGCATTGTCGTGTGCAATCCAAGCATTGTCACATGCAATTCAAGCATTGACAAAACGTAGACAAAGAAGCTTATGGAAGCTTCTATTTAGATAAACATGCAAGATATATTCTGCATAAGTTTATTTAAATAGAAGATTTACTTGTTTATTTGTTATTATCTCTTGTAAACCCTAATCCTTACACTATAAAAGGAACCAAGGGTCTTAGGTTTTATTCATCATTCATATTCACAATGTAAACCTAAAGCGTGTATCGACTAGACGTGGGATTCAATGTATACACGTCTAGTGATTGTTTGTTATTAATATAATAAGCAATCCAATTGTGTTTTAATTCATGTTATTGTGCCTAAACACCTTGTTAATGATTGTTGTTCTAATTCCGCTTTGATTATCTAATCATATGAACAATGATCATTCCTAGTTGCTTAAAAGATCCGGAAACCAAGGTTTCCACAAGTGGTATTAGAGCCTCGTGGCTCGTGATGCTAGGACCAACAAGGTGTTCATGTATGGTGAAAAGAAGAAAAATCCGTCTAGGGTTTTTCTGGACGTTTTTGTGTGCGCAGCAGTATTCAGAAGGTCATAACTTTTGATTGAACCGTTGGATCCTCACGAAATTTTATATGTGTATTCTACATACATATATCTAAACATCCATCGGAGGGATTGTCCTGTTTTATCCCCAATCAAAAGTTATTAAGCGTCGAAGTTGGCTGATGAGGTGATTTTCAGATTTTCAGCTTTTACATAAAATCATGATTAAGGTTTCTATGAACCCTAGATCGACTCAGGGCTGAAACGTTTAAGATTTGGAGGCTGTTATAATGTATTCTGGAATATAATTCGAAATTGTTTATTCTCAAAACCCTAATTAGGGTTTCGGTTCAAGTTCATCAGAATTTAGGGTTTGTTATGGCAGCAAATGGATGTGATGCGTAAGCAGCAACAACAGATTTGTGAGATTCAAAGCTTAATATGGCCCACGATTAGGAATATGTTTATCTTGTATTCATATTATTGATGTGGTCCATTAAGGTGCTGCTGCTAAACATATATATTAATATCACGTGAAGAGTGGACGTGTTCTCAAAGAAGAATTAGTTTGTTTTTCACACGATTGATTTGTATCATTCACATGGTCATGTATTGTGTTCACGTGATGATAACTCTATGATTGGTTGAGAAGCTTGCGTTCACACGACCAAAAAGGATGCTTTTGATTGGTATTCACTTTGTGTTCACACGATCTATCTTAGGTTATGTTCACATGAGGAAATTCTTGTGTTCACACGATCAAGAAAGGCTGCATTCTGTGTTCACACGACCAAAAGGATCACACGTACTGTTTATAGGTATTTAAGAATTATATTTGATTCGTTCAAATATTCTTCTAAAATATTTTTGGAAGTTTGATATTCTTTGTGGTCTCCATATGTTGCTACGTGATTTAAGGAGGATATTTGTGATGTGATTTATGAGATAACTGCATATCCTGCGAAGAAGTTGCTGTTATTGTGGTAATTCCTATTTAATAGGGATATGCACATATTCCTCCACAAGTTATACGTGATTTAGATTGAAGATTGTTACTCCTTAATACACGTGATGATAAAGAAGGAAAATGAATATTTTGGTCATAGAGACGTGGCTATACGAGGGTATAATATTCACTGGCTATTTTTAGGGATAATGATTATCTTATGTCAGCTAGAAGAATATTTGCCTTCATGATATATTATTTTGCCACTGTCAAAGTATGATGAAGCCCTAGAAGGTGTCAGTGTCCGAATAGACGCTGATAAGAATGAGGTATTAATTTTGACGCTGACATGTTGGAACTTGACGCTGACAGAATAAGTCAACGCTGTCAGGTTGACAGTGTCGTCCGAGATATGTTTTTTCAAACGCTGTTAGGTATTGTCCGATATGTGACAATACACATTCCAGATATATTGGATAGAGAAGGATCTCGGATAACACAATGTTTGCTGCTGTTTGAGAAAATTGGTACGTTTTAAGCACACAAAAAGGAGGATTATACACACGAAGGTACATGGAATCTCCGTTTTAATTTAGAATATCATGTTGATATTTATGGCTCGGATATTTTTAAAAAGGATTAATGATCTTAAAGCGAGTTAGCAATTATTCGTGGGAATTTGATGGATATTTAAACTATGTAATCGGGATAGCCTTGTAAAAGAGTTATCCGTATGCAACTTTTACATATGATATATTATTTCATAAAGATTCGTCATGAAGAGGTGTTAGCTTAAGGGGAAGAATAATTATGGTAAGTTTGATGATTGAAGAAGATTTTCGCGAGTTTGTGTTCTATCATATCTTAAAGTCGTGCACTCCCAGTCATAGACTTTAAAGATAACTTGTTTATGCTTACATGGTTACTGATGAAGTGATACAAGGTCTAGGAATATGTGATTTTTCTTATGGTTCTCTATGCACATATTTTCTATCACTTGAAGGAGTTACATTATCGTGCTTAGTGTCTCACAAAGGATGAGGATTTTTGTATCAGCCACTTACTTCATCACATCATCGTACAAGATATGGAACATAGGTTTGGGTTATTCTACTTCTACATCAAAAATATTATAGTTATTGTTCTTCAAGATCATTACATAGAGCTACATTTGGAGAATCTTCAAAGATTGCATACATTATTTACTTTCCTGTTGATGTGACAAAAAGGGGAAGAAATACATGCTAAACTTGAAGGGAAGCAATTTGAAGATCATGTATAACTTACAAGAGATACACATAGAGTTTTGCCACTATCAACTAGGGGAAGATTGTTGGGTCAAAAAGTTGATGTGGCAGAAACTCAAAAATGAAGAAAACATGAAGATATTGTCTAAGCGTTGCTAAGAGCAATTTAGGCGTTGACAAGAACAAATTAAGCGTTGATGGCTCAAGCATTGTCGTGTGCAATCCAAGCATTGTCACATGCAATTGAAGCATTGACAAAACGTAGACAAAGAAGCTTATGGAAGCTTCTATTTAGATAAACATGCAAGATATATTCTGCATAAGTTTATTTAAATAGAAGATTTACTTGTTTATTTGTTATTATCTCTTGTAAACCCTAATCCTTACACTATAAAAGGAACCAAGGGTCTTAGGTTTTATTCATCATTCATGTTCACAATGTAAACCTAAAGCGTGTATCGACTAGACGTGGGATTCAATGTATACACGTCTAGTGATTGTTTTTTATTAATATAATAAGCAATCCAATTGTGTTTTAATTCATGTTATTGTGCCTAAACACCTTGTTAATGATTGTTGTTCTAATTCCGCTTTGATTATCTAATCATATGAACAATGATCATTCCTAGTTGCTTAAAAGATCCGGAAACCAAGGTTTCCACATTAGATGCCAAAAATCTAGTCCAAGTGAATCTAGAATAGTCATCAACTATAACTAGGGTATAAAGGTTACCTCCATAAATCTGTATGGCGGAAGGTCCAAAAAGATCCATATGTAGGAGCTCTAAGCACCGAGAGGTCGAAACCAAATTCTTGGCTTTGTGACTTGAGTGAACTTGCTTTCCAACTTTGCAAGCATCACAAAAGTGACTATCAAACTTAATCTTGGGGAGGTGTCTTTCCAACTCCTTAGAGACTAAAGATTGAATTAAACGCATATTAGCGTGACCTAATCTCCTATGCCAAAGAGTAGAACTATCATCTATAGTCGCAAGACATATGTTGTCTTTTGACTTCTTATTAACCTTCATGACATAAATCCCATGCTTTCTAACACCTTTTCCAATGACTTTTCCATCTTTTACGATTTCACTGTCATGTTCCGAAAAGATGACCTTACACTTATTATCACAAATTTTACCTATACTTAAAAGGTTAAATCCTAAGTTATCTACGTGCTCAACATTTTCAATGGTCATGGAGTCAAGAGAAACCGTACCTTTGCCAATGATATTACCACGTAGGCTACTAGCGAATGTGACGTTACCTCCATCACATGCTTTGTAATGCGAGAACAAACTTCGATTACCCATCATGTGTTTAGAACATCCACTATCCTTAAGCCACTTATCGGGCTCCAAATCAATTCCCAAGCATATCTAGGTAACAATACACAAGATCAAACATTTGGTCCCCAATATCTCATGAGTCCAACATTGTTAGTTCCAAACATCCCTTGCATTTGGTTGGGATGCATGAATGAGGAGGGGATTCCCCATGGAGAACAAAATGGAGGAGGGTAGTAATTCATGTAACCATTTTGTTGTTCATTATTTCTCCTAGGTGTATTTGATCTAGGTTTAGAGTTATTATTATTCCTTCTAGGTGTTGGAGTTTTACTTCTAGGTCGTGAATTGTTTTGATTATCTTTTCTAGCGTTGTCGTTCTACTTCTAGGCTTAGACTCATTCCGTACTCTAGGTGGAGTAGAAGATAGTCTAGATAAACTTCTATTTCCCATGAGAGGTTTACTTAATGGCTTGTAGAACTTACCAATAGCATTGTCGTCAAGTATGGGTAAGTTTACCTTATTAACAGTAAGATACTTTAGTTTTTCATCTAACTTAGACTTTTCAGAAAGTTCAGGATTTTCACCAAAATCATCCTCTGCCCGCGGTACCTTATCTATGGCCGCGGTTCCATAGTGATAAGGAACCGCGCCATACAATTTGGAACCGCGTACAGTGGGCGTTTTTTGTGAAAACCTGACTTGTTTTGGTTCACTGGTTGAGGCTTCATTTGAGTTAAAACCTAGACCAAGTCTTTCCTTAGAATGAACTTGTTTGTTTAACATATCATCAAGAGCACTAGTACCTTTCATGAACTTTTCCAATTTAATGGAGGTGCTCTTGAGATCTTCATTCTCTAATCTAAGTTTCTCACAACTTAAGCAACTTAAAATCAACCTCTTTATTTTTCTCAAGTTTAGCCAATTTCTCCCTAAGTTCATTGATCTCATTTTCAAGCTTAGTTTTGGTTGATTTTAAGGTTTTATTCTTTTCTATGAATTTAAGACTAAGTTTGTGTAAACTATCATATTTGCCTTCAAATTCAATATCATCAAAAGTGGAACTATCATTGCTATAATATTCGGTTTCGGAATGTACCTCTTTAGAAGTGTGAGCCATAAGACATTTCTCCTCTTTGGGGTTGTCATCATCATCTTCACCGCTATCGCTCCAAGCGCCACTAACGAACGCCGTGTGGTTCTTATCACGAGCGGGCTTTGGACAATCACCAATGAAGTGATTTGGATCACCACATCTAAAGCAATTCCTATCACCTTTTTCGTTCTTGACAAACTGATTCTTTGACAATGGTTTCTTGTCATAGTTGGGTTGCCTAACGTGTTGACCTCGTCTCTTGAAGAACTTCTTGAAATCTCTCATCGCCAATGCATACTCCTCGTCATCGCTTTCCGAGGAACTATCATGGTCACTTTGTGCCTTCTTGGCTTTAAGTGCAAAAGATTTCCTTTCGCTCTTGGTTTTCACTAATTCCGAGTCCTTCAAAATTATCATCTCATGAACCTTCAAGTTTCCTATGAGTTCATCGAGTGATAAAGTTGAGAGATCTTTCGACTCTTCAATTGCCGTAACTTTTGCTCTCCACTTTGGATGTAAGGCCCTTAGAAACTTCCTAACATTGTTCTTGCTAGAAAAACCTTCATCAAGTGCTTTTAGACTAGTAATAATTGTGTTAAACCTAGCAAATGCACTATCAATAGTTTCATCTTCTAAGATGACAAATTGTTCATATTGTTGGACAAGAAGATCGATTTTGCTTTCTTTGACTTGGCTATTACCTTGGTGGGTTACTAAACGAGTGTTCCAAATATCTTTAGCGGTTTCACACATAAAAATCCTTTCATACTCTTTCTTAGGCAAAGCATTATAAATCACCATTTTAGCCTCATTATTTTTTGAAAGTTTCTTTTTAGTATCGTCATTAGCTTTGTCAAAAGTGACCAATTCTTTTGTTTTAGAAACTTCATTAAATTGAAAGGGTAAAAAATCACCATTGGTAATAACATGACAAAGATCTAAATCTTTTGATTTCACGTAAGTTTCAAATCTATTTTTCCAATAAATAAAACTATCGGTTTCAAAAAGTGGTGGTCTTTGCATAGATTGCCCTTCTAGGTATTTGTTGGAATCCATAGATCGATTCAAGTTTTAAAATACAATATACTTTAAAAATTCTTGAGCAACCCGCTCTGATACCAATTGTAGAAACTAGAAGAGGGGGGGGGGGGGTTGAATAGTTTCTTATATTTACTTGTTAAAATGTGGTTTCAAAAAATCCTTTTTCAAAAACTTAGGCTTGAGGAAATATGTGAAATCTTCTTATGCACAATATGAACAATGATAGTGTAACTAAACTAATACTAACAAAAATATATCCAGAAAGAATAAAGAATGATAGTGTAACTAATCTAATACTAACACATGTATATGCATAAAGAATAAAGAATGTAAAGAGTTAAGGGTAAAGAAAGATCAAACCGAACACTAAGGATTTATAGTGGTTCGGCAATGAAGCTCACTCCTCGTTCCTACTCCACTCCTCGAGTACTCCTTACTCGAGAGTTCACTACACAACAAGCTCCTTATGGTGGAGAAAACCGTACACGTCGCTTAACCAATTTCCGACTCTAAGCTAAAAGTCGAGCCCTAATCGTAGCTAGGACCAATCTACACAACTATACTTAGTACATACACAACTTCCAAATAGACACAACTACTTGGATCTTCACAACTATGACACAACTACAAATGTCTAAAATTAGATCTTCAATGGATCTTTGGTGGTGGACTCAACACTTCACAAGGATAGTGTTCTTCTCTTTGCACTTGGAGAGGAAGGGATGGAAGAACAAGATTCACTTCTTAAACAAGTAATAATCAAACAAATGATCAAAGATTTGAGTGATTAAAGAAGGGGTTTGAATCTGGAAATAAATGTGCAAAAGAGGTGAGGTGAAAAGCTGAGAATGGTCCACTATTTATAGGACAAAGGAGCCAACGGCTAGTTCTGCCCGCGGTACCTTATCTTAGCCCGCGGTACCTTACCGATAAGGTACCGCCTAGGTGCTAAGGTACCGCCGGACTAGACTCCGCTCCTTTTTGTCCTTTAGTGGTGGAGGTCTTATCTGGATATAAAAAATATCCTGAAAGGATATTCTTAACCAAATAAGAATATGCCATTTTCAAATTTCAAATAATTAATTTAATAAAACATTTTCTTAAAAATAAAGTTTAATAAAAACTTGTCACACTTAATAAAAAGTGAGTTTTAAGAAAAGATTAAATCACTTGATCACTTGATTAAGGTTAGTACTTGTTTATCCATACCTTAAGTGAAAATGGGTAAAATGAAAAATACTTGAACTCAAGAATTCGTTTTTCGTTGTTTTCGTAAATGCTTGTTTTTACATATTGTCGTAATCAAAACTAAGCGAGACCGAAAAATGCAAGTAACGTTTTTAGTTATTATTGCATTAACAAAACGATCGAGGCTCACGTAAACGAACACGAGAGTCTTCAATTGTCACAATGATGATGATCTAGATAACACATTCACAAACAACTACGAGACAACGAGTCGGAAGGGCACAAATCCCCTCTCATTAACTACTATAGAAAGCGATAATATATACAATGATAAGCATGGGATTTCCCCCACGAGGCACCTCGTTTTTTATTACCGAGTCATGAGCTCGACTCGATCCCCTCAATGCTAATTATCATTGGGGAAGGTGACTTGGTCGAGGTCGTCCAACGAAGGGACTTCCCCACCGAAGTAGTGCTTAAGCCTATGTCCATTCACCTTGAAATTAGGACCATCATTTTGAGCTAGCTCGATGGTCCCATAAGGAAACACTTGTGTTATGGTGAACGGACCCGACCAACGAGATTTCAATTTCCCGGAAAATATCTTCAAACGAGAGTTAAAAAGTAACACTTGATCACCAACGTTAAAAACCCGGTTTTTAATCTTTGAATCATGAAACTTTTTAGTCTTTTCTTTAAAAATTAATGAATTTTCATAAGCATTATCTCTTAATTCATCCAATTCATTAAGTTGTATTTTCCGGTGATCTCCTGCGGTCTTCAAGTCATAATTTGCATGCTTTAGGGCCCAATATGCCTTATGCTCCAATTCAATAGGCAAATGACAATTCTTTCCATAAACCAACTTATTAGGAGTACAACCGATAGATGTCTTATAAGCGGTCCGAAAGGCCCATGAAGCGTCATCGAGTTTGTCGGACAATGAAGCACGGTTTTCTCCAATTGACCTCTCTAAAATCCTCTTCAAAGGTCGGTTTGAAACCTCGACTTTCCCACTCGTTTGCGAGTGATAAGCCGTAGAAAGACGACGTGTAACTCCATGTTTTTTAAAACCTTCTTGAATTGGTCATTACAAAAATGGGTTCCATGATCGCTTATAATAGCACGAGTGGTTCCAAACCGAGATAATAGTTGTTTCAAAAACTTCACTACCACACGAGCATCATTCGTAGGCAAAGCCTTAGCTTTCACCCACTTTGATAGGTACTCGACAGTGATGAGGATATACTTATTTCCATGAGATGATGGGAACGGCCCCATAAAGTCAATGCCCCAAATGTCGAAAATCTCACATACTTGAATTATATTTTGCGGCATTTCATCCTTTTGCGACGATTTTCCTTGGCGTTGGCAAGAATCACACGACTTCACAAGTGCGTGTGCATCATGATAGATCATAGGCCAAAAGAAGCCGGCATCGAACACTTTCTTAGCCGTGAGATTAGCACCGTGGTGACCACCCGTGGGTCCCTCGTGACAAGCTCTAAGGATGTTAGAAGCTTCGGTACCAAAGACACAACGTCGAACGAGTTGATCCGCACAAACCCGAAAGAGATAAGGGTCGTCCCAAAAATAGAACTGGACATCACGAAAGAATTTTCTCTTTTGTTGTGTCGTCATACCCTTGATTATGAAGTTCCCCGCATGGTAATTTGCAATGTCGGCAAACCATAGGGTGTCGTCCTCAGAATTCACTACACCGAGAGTCTCGAGAGGAAATGTTTCGGTAATTTCCTTGTTCTCGAAAACATCTTTGTGAGGATCTTCTAAACGAGATAGATGATCGGCCGCTAGATTCTCGGCTACTTTTTTTGTCAAGTACGGTGACATCAAATTCTTGGAGGAGGAGCATCCAACGAAGCAATCTCGGCTTAGAATCTTGCTTAGCTAAGAGGTACTTGATAGCCGAATGGTCCGTATACACGATGCTTTTAGTCAAGACGAGATAAGGTCGGAATTTCTCAAAAGCATAGACCACAGAAAGGAATTCCTTTTCTGTTGTGGTGTACTTAAGTTGAGCCTCGGTCATCGTCTTGATAGCATAATGGATAGGACGGAAGTGCTTTTCATAATGTTGCCCTAAGAAGGCCCCTATTGCGTAATCACTTGCATCACACATGATTTCAAAGGGTAATTCCCAATTAGGAGCAACAAGAATGGGATCTTCGATAAGTTTCCTTTTAAGAGTTTCGAAAGCTCTAACACAATCCTCATTAAAGTTAAAAGGAGCATCCTTCTCGAGAAGGTGTGTCATAGGTCGACTGATTTTCGAAAAGTATTTGATGAAACGACGATAAAAGCCCGCGTGGCCTAGGAAACTCCTAACTCCCTTGATGGTTTTGGGATGAGGTAACTTAGCGATGACGTCTATCTTAGCTTTATCGACCTTAATCCTCGCTTTCTAGACCTTGTGCCCTAATACGATTCCTTGTTTACACATAAAATGACATTTTTCCCAATTAAGCACAAGGTTGGTTTCTTCACAACGTTTTAACATTTTCTCGAGATTAGATAAACACGACGTGAACGAATCACCAAACACCGAAAAGTCATCCATGAATACTTCCATCGACTTCTCGATCATATCATGAAAAATAGCCATCATACACCGTTGAAACGTTCCCGATGTATTGCAAAGTCCGAAAGGTATTCTACGATAAGCAAACGTTCCATATGGACACGTAAACGTAGTTTTTTCTTGATCACGAGGGTCGATAGGGATTTGAAAGTAACTGGAAAAACCATCTAAAAAGCAATAGAAGTCATTTCTCGCATGTCGCTCCAACATTTGATCCATGAAGGGCAAGGGAAAGTAGTCTTTACGAGTGGCGTCATTTAACTTTCGGTAGTCAATACATACCCTCCAACCGGTCACAACACGAGTGGGAATTAACTCGTTGTTTTCATTGGGCACAACGGTTATTCCTCTCTTCTTATGGACACAATGGTTGGGCTCACCCATGGGCTATCGGAGATAGGATAAATCATTCCCGCGTTAAGAAGTTTTAAGACTTCCTTTTTTATGACATCGTGAATTTTAGGGTTTACCTTTCTTTGACTTTGAATTGCGGGTTTGTAATCCTCCTCCATTAAAATCTTGTGAGTACAAAATTTTGGGTCAATACCCTTAATGTCAGAAATTTTCCACGCAATTGCCCCTTTATGAGCTTTAAGAACTTTCAAAAGTGCGGTTTTTTCCTCATTAGCAAGATCTTTTGCAATAATAACCGACAACTTGTCATCACCTTCCAATAATGCGCATTTGAGGTGAGATGGAAGATCTTCCAATTCAAGGATTGACGGTTCCTCGATTGAAGATTTTTGTTCAACACTCATAACTTCCATCGGCGGAAGAAATGGTGGAAAAAGAGTATCATTACCAATAATCACCTCATCTTCATTGTCGATTTCATTTGAAGTAAAATCGCCTCCTTAGAATGGAGTGAGATTTGGTGTAGAATTAGCAAGAATCGGATCCAAAATAGTGGGATTGCCACTTGACGAACTACCGGAAAAACCTAACACTTCTTGTGAAAACTCATCGCAAACCACATCGACTAAGTCAATGTGGTTGATGGTAGCGATTGCATAAACATGAGAAGGTGTAGAGTTTTGAGTAGCGTTTATAACAAGTTCCTCTTCGTTGAATCTCAAAGTAATAGTTCTTGCATGAACATCGATAAGCGATCTCGAGGTGTCTAAAAATGGACGACCTAAAATTAGAGGAACTTGAGGATCCGCGGGGATGTCAACTACTATAAAATCAACGGGATAGTAGAACTTCCCCACTTTCACGAAAACATCCTCGGTTACTCTGCATGCTAAAATCGTAGAATGATCGGCCATCTCGATAGACATGTTCGATGGAGTAAGAGCCGGAAGCGATAGCGATTTCCAAATGGAAAATGGCATCAAATTAATGCTTGCGCCAAGATCGGCCATGGCGAGGCATTCTTTCATATCTTGTATATCACAAGGAATGAGAAACTTCCCGGGGTCACCAACTTTTTCCGGTATCCGATTAAGATAAATCGAAGAACAATTAGATAGATTTGAAAGCTTCTCCTTATCGTTCATCATACCTTTAAAAGTGGAAGCGAAACGAGGCATGTATAACAACGCGTCGGCTAAACTTACATTAAAATGCACTTGTTTAAACATTTTTATAAAAATCTCAATTTGTTGTTTGTTACGTTCTTGCAATTTCTCCTTGTTTCGTCCGGATGGGTAAGGTAAGGGTGGTGTGGGTTGGGGCACAGGCATCGGCCTTGGAATCTCAGGTTCCATAATTGGTATTAGTTCAACCGTAGGTGTGGTATGAGCGGTACTTCGTGGGCTTGTGATATGCTCCTTTTTGACCATCACCTCGGGTTCTTTCTCGATTTCCTTCTCCGTAGAAGTACTAGGACGAGAGATTGGTTCTTTAAAAGTTTTACCACTACGAGTAGTAATAACCTTCATTTCTCCCTTCGGGTTTGCAATGGTATCACTAGGAACACCACCCGAGGAAGAGGGTTTACACATGATTGCTTCAAACATTTTAGCCATTCGATCTTCAAATTTTGATTGCCTTATATCCGCTTTTAACAACTCTTGCTTAATCTCATGTTGACCTTGTTCCATCTTTTGTAGATTTTGTTGAAGACGTTGAACGTTTCCATCCATTTTATTAGCATGAGTTTTTAATTCATTAGCAAGTTCATTTTAAGCTTGTTTTTCAACTCGGATCTTAAGCTAATCATCTCATGTTGCATGTTGTCAAACTTAGCATCATTTGCTTTTGCATAATCCAAAAATTCTCCATTAAGATTTTTAGTGTGAGCATTTTGAAAACCTTGTGTAGTGTTTTGAAAATCACGGTTTTGGTTTTGATTTTGAACTTGCCCATTCCCACTTTGGTAATTACCCTTGTTGTAGTTACGTTGATTGCCTTGATAGCCACCATTTTGATTGTTGTTTCGATAGTTGTTAACATTTTTATTTTGGGGAGCTTGATTTGGGCGGGAACCTTGGCCGTTTTGGTTGTAAGTTCCCGTTGCTACGTAAGCACTCGAAGTGTTACCACCGGCGGTAATGCACTCGGAAAAGTCATGAGCTCCTCCACAAGATATACAAATCTTTTCAACCGCTTTAACCAATGCGGATTTCAAAGCATCTTGTGCTTTCCAATGTGTCATAAGCGTCGAAAATCTATCGAAAAACCGATTTTCCTCATTTGCTTCATCATGTAAGGCATTCATGTTACGAGACGATGACGATGACGATGAACCCATATTGGCAACACTCGGTGTGTTACGAGGGTTATAAACCTTAGATCTATTCTTGATAATCTTTAAAGCTTCATCGGTCGTTTTGCACAAAAATTTACCACCCGCGGCGGCATTCAAATAATCTCGTTCATGATCGTTAAGCCCATTATAAAAAGTATCAATTTGATGCAATTCCGAAAAATCATGGTGAGGACATTCATGTAACATTTCCTTAAATCGTTCCCATGCCATTGAAAAACTTTCATTATTACGTTATGTAAACCTTGAAATCTCATTTTTCAAATGTGTTGTTTTAGATGGTGGAAAAAATTGGTTCACAAACTTAGAAACGAGATTACCCCATGTCAAAATCAAATTTGGCGGTTCTTTCTCGAGCCAAATTTTTGCAGGTACATCTAACGAGTATGGAAACAACATCATCTTAATGGCTTCATGCGGAACATCCTTAAACTTGCTTGTTGCGGTGAGACGATTGAAATTCCGTATGTGATAATGCGGGTTGTCTTTTTCATGACCTCGAAACCTGTTTGCTTGTAGCATCGACATTAAACCCGTCTTAATCTCGAAATTCTCCGCAAGGATGTCTGGAATCACAATAGCTTCTCCAAAACCCTCGGTGGGTGCTTAAAGCAACTCCTTCATAGTACGATTAGCCATTGTGACTATTGGTTCTACAACGGGTTCGACAATTAGAGTTTCTTTTTCAATCAAATTTCCTTTGTTTTGACGACGTGTGCGAGATCGTTTTGCTTGATTACGAGTTTGCATAAACGTGACGTAGAACGTAGAGGTGAGCAAAGAAGATTCTTTTGGGTGTTTTGTTGATTTTCAATTTTTTTTGTGTTTTTGATTGTTTTTAATTTTTTTGGATTTTGTGTGTATTCGTAGACAACAATCTACCAAATCTCTTCTCGAATCAAACTCTTGATTAAAGAAGCCTCAAAAGAATGAAAACAATCACGTGGAGTGAACGCCTTCGATTGACTTTAGAACTTCGGTGAAAACCAATTTGTTCAAGAGGGTTTAATCACAAAGAAACCAAACAAATATATATGATATGTAATAATACTTTGGGCGGCAAAACCCTTAATTAGCCTTCAATATCTAATACTCACAAGTGAACGGGGGGAATGAGGTGGCGCAAAGCACTTAAGTACCTAGCTTCCCTTTAACGGCCTTTTATAGCACGTTGCCTATCTATTCACCTTATAGTTCGTATTTTTCAATATCGAGCTTCACGAAAGTATTTATCTATTTTTGCCTTTTTCTTTTTGTTTGAGATTCGAATACAATAATTAGGAGATCAAATCCCAATTAAGGTTGTGTTTTCACACTTTTGGATATATTTTGTATTTGTTGTGATACTTATACAATAAAGTAATAATATTTCACAAGAAAAGCGAAAAAAAACCGATAATACGTGTTAATAGATTTCTATTTAACACAAATACTATTTATGGTTAGATTTTAAAAACAAAATGGACAAATTAATCACGACACACCTCCCCGGCAGCGACGCCAAAATGATTGTGGTAAATTACACCCTTTAGGAAAAAGGCGTAAATGCGGTAAGTATTAAGTGTCGATTAATTAAAATCAAGCACTAATGACCCAAATAAGTTCGTTTCCCAAGGAGGTATTTGTGTGTGAATAATTCGTAATGATTTTGGATTAATATGAGAGAAAGAAAAGATGAGAAATTAGAATGACGGATACGCTAAAATTACACTACGACGACAAAACGGAAAACCGTAAAAAGTGACAAAATAAAAGTTAATTCTAAAAATTCCCAAAAAATCACCAAAAATGATTAAAAGTGAAATAAGAGTTTACAAATGATCAAAACTTTTTCAAACCTTTTATTTATTAAATATTAATTTTTAAATGCTAATTAAAGCCCTAAAAATCAAAATAATTAGTAAAAAGCCCAAATAAATATATTTCAATTTGTAAAACTCTAAAATGACTTAATTAAACTAAAAACTATTTTTATAAAAAATAAAACCAATTAAAACTATTTAAAATGATTAAAAACTAAAATTAAATATTAAAATAATATTAAAAATTCAAAAATTATAAACATTTCTAAGAACTTGCAAACTAGTTTATTTTAACCTAAATAAACATAAAATGAAAGTGAAATTACCAAAAACCCCAATTGGGCCCCCAAATGGGTTAAAATCAAAAACAGTGCACCTTAATGGGCTTTTTAGCCCAATAAGCCAAATAAGCTGAAAAGTTCCAGTCTGACTCAAAATTTAATTCTAAACACAAAACTCTAAAGGCCCAAAAGCTGAAAATATGCTTATCACAGCTTAATAAGTCAACAGTTTATTCTTAATGGGCTTTTTGGCCCATTAAGCTATAAGCTAATGCCATAAGCTCTAATTTGACACACAACCTTCTTCTGGGATGCTTAAGAGATCTGTAAAAAGAAATTTTAAAAAAGCTTAACCAATAAGCTAGAAATAATCCAAGTATGATTTCACTAAAAGAAAAAATAATCGACTTAGAGATTTAGACCACTTTAGAACTTGATTTAACTTGCAAAAGACTCTAAATGACTTAATTAAGACAAATTAATCAAGAAAAATCCAATAAAAAAAGCCAAATAAGCTGAATAAGTCAATAAGCACTTATGAAAAAGTCATATAAGTTGGTTTTCTAGTCAAACCCTAAAGTCAATAGCCCAAAAGCTCCAGAATGGTTAAATGGGTCAATTGAGGAAGACTGATTACCAAATCCAAGTTGTTGCACGATTCAATAAGCTCAAATGGCTTAATAATAAGCTGAAACAGGTTTTACACTATTAGTGGTAACAAGCAGTGGGAAAGGAGTTCCCACCGCTGCTTAAACAGACTACTTTAAGCTTGATTTCAAGCCTTATTTGTGGATGATTTTTGGAAACGAAGGCACCCCAATAAGCTTTGGCTTAGTGGGAGTCAAGAAAAACAAAATATCACAACTCCAAACACAATAAGGCACTCAACAGATCAAATCGAAAAGCATGCATAACAAGAACAATTGTTATATGATTGACCAAAAGGTGAATTTCAGAAAGCTGTAAACTCACAATAGGCTACCAAACTTTAAAACCAGATGATGCATAGTTAAACAACCAACAAAACTATTGGTATGCCAAATTTCAGACCTCAAATCAATCAAACAAGCATACAAATCTTTATGATCTGTTTGACTGAATTTTGTGAGCAAAAACTAGCAGCCTACGTTTTTTAGTTTTCCTTTGTTTTAGACTAAACCAACACCTAAAACACCTATTATACCAGCAAGTAACCACCTACAAACACCAAAGAACCAAGCTCAAAGGCCCTAAGGCCTATGAACCAGCAGAAACAAACACCCCTTAATCCAACTTTTTCACACAAATCTGATTTTAAACCCTATTATCCAACAAAATCTAGGTGATATGTGATCTAATATACCCTATTAAGCAGATTTAAACCAATATATAGACAATCAACTCATCAGAACCACAAATCACATTACCATCAATATATTGACAGAAAACTAAAATGGATTTGAAAATCAAACCTCCAAGATGAACAATCCACACCTTGGGATGTTTAGAGCTTATGTTGGCAAGAACAACCACAAGCTTCCTTTGTACCTGCTAAGATCAACAAACACACAAGGATTAGACAATCACTGATTTTTGAAAACAAGGTTTTAATACCATAAAACCTTCCTAAAAAACTCAGGCAAATAGATAGATGGAACTCAGAATTTAGCTAATCAAAAACCGACTTTCATAAAAAGATAAAAGGAATTACAATTTGAATTTTAGAAAATACCAACTTTATATTTATAAAAAGGGATTACAAAGATTTTAGCTAAAAACTAGAACAAGAGGCTCACCACAAGTCGGGGCTCTCTTTATAGGCCACAATATGGGCACTATTCACAAACCCTAATCTATGAAAATCCCTAAAATAACCCTATGAAGCTTCCAGAATGAATTTGGTTGTTGATAGGCTGTTTGGAGAAATCTTGGACGTTTATTTACTCCTTGGAGGACAAGTAGTTGATGTACACCCTTGATTTGGCCATGTCATAAGAATTTGCCATGTGGCGTCTTGTGGTTAGTCCTTGTAGGGTCTTCCTGGTAGTGGGGATGAATGTTTTAGGAGTGGGATGTGATTTATGTGAGGTGAATCATACGTGAGTCCAACCAATTTCAGTTTACCCTTTGTTTTGCTCCTTTTTTATCCTGGGTAAAAAGATGAATAGTAACTCGTTTTAATCCAAACAGTAAATGTTACCCGCGTGTTTAGGTATTTGAAGTTTGGAAATGGCAAGTTTGGCCCTTGTGTTTTGGGAAAAGTTGTAAAACGTGTTTATTCAGCTTAAAACTTGAAACCTTTGTTAATAAAGTTTCAGTTTTCATACTTTTGCCCCAAAAAGTTTTCCAAAGTATTTTAGGGACTTGTTTTGCCATTTTTGGATATTTGAAGGACTGATCTTGGACATTTCTCATCTTTGAAGGTCTTCATTGGATTTTTGACTTCATGAGGGACCATTGTTGACAATTTAGAATTTTTGAGGGACTAAACTTGCCAAATCTTCAAAGTTGAGGGACCATTTTGTAATTTTGACAAACTTAAGGGACCAAACTTGTAATTATGAATATAAAAGGGTATTAAGTGTCATTTCTTCATAAATGATGGATCATTCTTGTACATCTTCAAGTCTTCAAGGGTTTTTCTTTGAGAAATCCATAATTAGGGCCCGGTTCATTGTGCGGCTTCGTTTCTCGTGTTCGTTTTTCCTTGTTTCTTGTTATCTTTTGTCTTTTTCACGATATCCATACCTAAAGTACACAAGTAAACAAACACAAGAATATATATAGTATTTTAATGACATTTTATGCATTTAAAGCCCGAAAAAAACGATGAGATCATGTATAAATGCCATCTCAACACATAGTGGATAGGCAAGAAGTGCTTTTCATGACGTTGCCCCAAAACGGCCCAATAGCGTAATCACTTGCGTCACACATGAGCTCAAAGGGGATGTTCCTATTGGGAGCAACAAGAATGGGAGCTTCGGTAAGTTTCCTTTTAAGGATTTCAGAGGCTCGTACACAATCTTCGCTAAAGACAAAAGGAGCATCTTTTTTGAGAAGGTGTGTAATGGGTCGAGAAATCTTTGAAAAATCCTTGATGAATCGAGGATAAAAGCCCGTGTGGCCTAGGAAACTCCTAGCTCCCTTATCGATTTTGCGATGAGGTAATTTGGCGATGACGTCTACCTTAGCTTTGTCTACCTCAATCCCCGCTTTCGAAACCTTGTGCCCTAAGACGATTCCTTCCTTAACCATAAAATGACATTTTTCCCAATTGAGCACAAGGTTGGTTTCCTCACAACGTTTCAACATATGTTTCAAATTCCCTAAACACGAAGTGAACGAACTACCAACTACGGAAAAATCATCCATAAAGACTTCCATCGTCTTCTCGATCATGCCATGAAAAATAGCCATCATACACCGTTGAAAAGTTCCCGGTGCATTGCAAAGTCCGAATGGCATTCTACGATAGGCAAACGTTCCATATGGACACGTAAACGTAGTTTTTTTTATCACGAGGATCGATGGGGATTTGGAAGTAACCGGAAAAACCATCTAAGAAGCAATAGAAATCGTTTCCCGCAAGACGCTCCAACATTTGGTCCATGAACGGAAAGGGAAAATGGTCTTTACGAGTGGCGTCATTCAACTTACGATAGTCGATACACACCCTCCAACCGGTCACGAGTCGAGTTGGAATTAACTTATTCTCATCGTTTGGCACAACGGTCATTCTTCCCTTTTTAGGGACACAATATATGGGACTCACCCAAGGGCTATCAGAAATAGGGTAAATCATTCCCGCGTCAAGGAGTTTAAGGACCTCCTTTTTGATGACGTCATGAATTTTGGGGTTCACCCTTCTTTGACATTGGATTGCGGGCTTGTAGTCTTCCTCCATTAAAATTTTATGGGTACAAAATTTAGGATCAATCCCCTTAATGTCGGATAATTTCCACGCAATTGCACCTTTGTGAGTCCTTAGAACATCGATAAGTGCGTTTTTTTCATCATCCGAAAGATCCTTCGCAATAATAACCGGAAAATTATCGTCTCCTTCTAAGAATACGTATTTAAGATGAGGAGGAAGATCTTTCAACTCGAGGATTGGTGGTTCCTCGATTGAAGATTTGGGTTCGATACTCATAACCTCCACCGGCGGAGGAAATGGAAAATCGTTGAGAAAATCCTTGATAATCGAGAAGTCCTCATCGTTGTCGAGATCTTCGTTACAAGTATGAGGAACATCGAATTCTTCCAACAGAAAATCACCACCTTCAAATGGAGTGAAGGATGGTGTCGAATTATCAAGAATAGGATCGAGCATAATGGGATTGCCACTATTTTCTTCATCACCAAAAACTAAAAATTCTTGTGAAAATTCCTCGCAAACGACATCGATCATATCAACATGGTTTATAGTCGCGACGGAATAAACATGAGAAAGTTGAGAGTTTTGTGTTGCGTTTATAACAAGTTCCTCGTCGTTGAAACGTAAGGCGATTTTTCTAGCATGCACATCAATCAACGCCATTGACGTATCCAAAAACGAACGAACTAAAATAAGAGGAACTTGAGAATCCGTGGGAATATCGACTACGATAAAGTATACCGGATAATAGAACTTTTCCACTTTCACAAAAACGTCTTCGGCCAATCCACATGCGGGAATCGTAGAATGATCGGCCATTTCGATAGACATTAGTGAAGGAGTAAGATTAGGAAGATTGAGCGACTTGAAGATTGCAAGAGGCATCAAGTTAATATTAGCACCAAGATCGGCCAAGGCGTAGCATTCTTACATATCTTGAATAGCACATGGAATCAAAAATTTACCGGGATCACCGACTTTTTGAGGTATGTGCTTAAGATAAACCGACGAACAACTCGACAATTGTTGCAATTTCTCCTTGTTGTTCAACATACTCTTAAAGTTAGCGGCAAATCGAGGCATCATGACTAAAGCGTCGGTAAAACTTATGTTAAAATGCAAATCACGAAACATTTCATAAAAAGCTCAAATTGGTAGTTGTCACACGCTTGCAATTTCTCCTTACGAAGTCTCGATGGGTATGGAAAAGGTGGTGTGGGTTGGGGCATAGGAATAGCCTTTGGAAGCTCGGGTTCCAACGATGGTAATGGGTCAACCGTAGGTGTGGTTTGAGCGGTACTTCGTGGGATTGGGATATGCTCCTCTTCGACCACCACCTCGGGTTCTTCCTCAATTTCCTCCACCGTTGGAGTAATTAGTTGAGGATTCGATTCCTTAAAGGTCTTACCACGACGTGTGGTAATCACTTTCATCTCTCCCTTAGGATTAGACACTGTGTTACTAGGAAGACCACTCAAAGAAGACGGTTTACACATTATAGCCTCAAACATACTTGAAATTTTATCCTCAAACATAGATTGCCTCTTATCCACCTTAAGCATCTCTTGTTTTATCTTATGTCGGACTTGTTCCATCTTTTGTTGGTTTTGTTGTAACCTTTGTACATTACTCTCCATTTTGTTTGCATGAGTCTTAAGTTCATTTGCTAGCTCGTTTTTCAACTCATTTTTCAAATCATTCTTAAACTCGGATCTTAGGCTAATGATCTCCCTTTGTATATTATCAAACCTAACATCATTTCTGTTTGCATATTCAACAAGTTCATTTGGAAGATCTTTCAAGTTTTGCAAACCTTTGTTGTTGTTTTGAAAATCACGATTTTGATTTTTGTTTTGCACTTGATTATTAGCCCCTTTATTCCCATAGTTGTTACCGTTATAATTGTTCCTTGGATTTCCTTGGTAACCAACTTGATTGTTTCGATAATTGTTAGCATTTTGATTTGGTGCAAAACCCGGTGGAGTCAATTGATTAGTGCGGGTAACTTGACCATTTTGATTATAAGTTCCCATGGCACATAGGCACTCGAAGTGTTACCACCGATGGTAATGCACTCGGAGAAATCATGACCTCCACCAGAATACATACAAGAAACCTCAACCGCTTTAGCCGTAGCGGGAGTGGGTTGTTCACCAACTTTAAACTCAATTAACAATCCTTTAAGCTTATCAAAAATCTTGTTTTCCAAATTTGCCTCGATTTGGAAAGCATCGATGGTATGTGACAATGAAGGCGAAGACGAAGTCTTATGAACACTCGATGTGATACGAGGGCTATAGACCTTAGACATATTCTCAATAATCAACAACGCTTCCTTGACCGTTTTACATAAAAAATTACCACCCGCGGCGGCATTAAGATAATCACGCTCATGATCGTTCAAGCCATTGTAAAACGTGTCAATTTGACGCAAGTCAGAAAAACCATGATGAGGACACTCATGTAACATTTCCTTAAACCGATTCCAAGTCGTAGAAAAACTCTCATTATACTCTTGTGAAAACTTTGAAATCTCGTTTTTCAAATACGTAGTCTTAGAGGGCGGTAAAAATTGGTTCACGAACTTTGAAACGATATCTTTCCACGTCAATATAGAATTGGGTGGCTCTTTCTCTAACCAAATTTTAGCGGGCCCTACTAAGGAATACGGAAAAAACATCATCTTAATCGAGTCGTTCGAGACATCCTTAAACTTGCAAGTGGCGGTAAGACGATTGAATTGGCGGATATGGTTGTGACTTGTGAGGGTTGTCATTTTCATCACCACGGAATTTGTTGTTTTGAATCATGGACAGCAAACCCGTCTTAACTTCAAAATTCTCCGCAAGGATAGCGGGAATCACAATAGCCTCTCCATAACCCTCGGTGGGTGCTTGAAGCAACTCCATCATAGTACGATTAGCCATGGTTGCTTTTTGTTCTACGATGGGTTCGTGAATAGCACATTCTTCACTAGAAGGCGTTCCTTCCTTTCGGTTTCTACGTTTACGTAAACGTCTTGCTTGGTTACGAGTTTGCATAAACGTCACGTACAACATGGGGATGAGCAAAGAAGATTCTTTCGGGTGTTTTTAACTTTTTCAATTTTTTGTGCTTTTGATTGTTTTTTACTTTTTTTGAGTTTTGTGATGTATTACGTAGACACAAATCTACAAATATCTCCTCAAATCAAATCTCTCGATTAAAGGAGCCTCAAGGAATGAAAACGATCACGTGAAGTGAACGCCTTCGATGACATTAGAACGTTGGTGGAAAACCAAAACGTTCAAGAGGGTTTAATCTTTTGAAACCAAGAAAATATATAGATACGTAGATAATACTTTGGTTGGCAAACCCTCGATTTCCTTTTTCTCTTAACACGCACAAGCAAGCGGGGGAAACGAGGCAGCGCTAAGCACTTAAGAGCCTTTTTCCCTTAGGTCGTGAAATACAACCGCCTTATACCCACCTTATAGTTTATGTTAATTAAAATCAAGCTTCTCGAAAGTAATTATCTATTTTGCCTTTTTTTTCTTTGTTTGAGATTCGAATACAATGATTGAGTGATGAAATCCCAAATCAAGGTTGTGTTTTCACACTTTTGGAGTACTTGTGAATTTATTGTGATACGTATACAATATAGTAATAATATTCACACAAAAATAAAAAAACCGATAATACGTGTGCTTAGAGTTCTAAAACACACAATTACTATTTATGGTTAATATAAAAACAAAATTTGTTCAAATCAAAACACAACACGCCTCCCTGGCAGCGGCGCCAAAATGATAGGTGTAGTTTTACGTCTTTTAGGAAAAAGAGCGTAATTAGGGTAAGTACGACGGTTTAGGAAAACCGTGCACAAATGACCCAAAGGTGAGTTCGTTCTAAAGGAGGCTAGTGTGTTGTATTAAGAGATGATTAAATGTTTGTGATTATGATTATGAAGAAAGAAAAGAGAAAAGGATGACGGTTACGATTAAAATTATACTAAGACGAAAAGTCGTAAACGTAAAACCGTAAAACGTGACAAATTTAAAAATTACCCTAAAAATTCCTAGAAAATTGCAATAAATCCTAAGAAATGCAATTAGAGTTTACAGAAAATCAAAAATCACTCAAACCTTTTATTTAATTAAATAATAATTTTTTAATGCTAATTAAAGCCCAAAAAATCAATTTAATTAACCAAAAGCCCAAAATGAGATTTTTCAAATTGTCAACCTCTAAAATAACTTAATTAAACTAAAAACTATTTTTGGAAAGTTTAAAATTAATTAAAACTATTTAAAAATGATTAAAAACTATTAAAATATTAAAATAATCCTAAAGATTAATTAAATGACAAGAAAATTAATTCAAAATTTTTAAAAATTCTAACTTAATGTATTTGACCTAAGAAAAATGAAAAAGTTGCAAAAATCCTAAAAACAATTTTTAATAATAAAATATTAATAAAAATTCAAAATTTATAAAAAATTCTAAAAACTTGCAAACTAGCTTATTTTAACTTAAATAAACAAAAAATGAACTTGAAATTACAAAAATACCCCTAATGGGCCTCCAAATGGGCTAAAACTCAAAACAGTCCAAGCTTAATGGGCTTTTTGGCCCAATAAGCAAAAAGTTAACCAAATAAGTTGAAAAGTTTCAGTCTAGCTTAAAATACGATTTTAAACACAAAACTCCAAAGGCCCAAAAGTTGAAAGTGAGCTTATCATAGCTTAATAAGCAAAGAGCTTATTCATAATAGGCTTTTGGCCCATTAAGCCATAAGATGAAATTTGACACACATCCTTCTCTTGACCTTATAAAGCTGTTTGTAAAAAGAATTTTTGAATAAGCCCAAGAAATAAGTCTGAAATAAGCAAAAGCTCTCTACACAAAACGACAAAATAGTTGTTTTCGAGTTCTAGACCAATTCAAGGGCTGATTCTTTTTGCAAAATGTTTCAAATCACTCAACTAAGCTTAATAATCAAAAAGATTTCAAATAAGCACACTGAATAAGCTGGAATAAGCAATAAGCTGTTTTGAAAAAGAAAAGTCAATTCGTTTTCTCCAAAAAGTCAAAGGCTCAAATGCTCCAGATTAGTCAAATGGATCAAATAAGGAAGATTGATTACCAAAACAAAGTTGTTGCACAATAAAATAAGCTATTATAGCTTATTAATAAGTTGTTCACAAATTAACACTAGTAGTGGCTAGAAATAGTGGAAAAGGGTTCCAACTGCTTGACTTTCTTGACTCTTTGTTTTTAGTAGACTTTTGTTAGATTCAATGGACAAAAAGGCACCCTTATAACCAGTGGGTTATAAGGAGTCAGTAACAAGCAACAAATCACAAAAATAACCAGCCAATTAGTACAGTTGATTCAATTTATGCCCAGATATTACACATACATGAACATTAAGCAGATTTGATGTAATAAGCAGATTAAGCAAGATTAAGCCACCCAAATTGAACCAAAGCATACACAAGCTATATTAATCTTAAATAAGCAATAATAAACTTGTTTCATGCACTGAATCAAAGATTTGAGCTGATTTCAAGCTTATGAATATTACTGATGAACAATGAACAACCACAATCCCTTTTGCTGATATACTTGACCACAAATCCAATTTTAAACCCTCAAATCTACTTATCAGCTTACACAAACTTTGTTTTTACACTTGTTAACCCTAAATAAGCATACACACTAAGTGTTCCCAAATTTTCAAGTCAAAATAGGCAAAAACAAGCAAGATACAGCACAATTTCAGATTTGATGTTTCAATGAACAAGTCTTGCAAATATCAGCACTCAAATACCTCAATATCATATACAAACAAGAAGAAACTCCTAACACCTACTCAATTCAATATACCAAGCATAAATCAGTAGACCCAAACACCCTTTCACTTTTTAGAACCAAATTTAACAAACCAAATGTGTTTTCAAGACTGAATCAAACTCAATCATGCATCGTAACAACATTAATAAGCAATAAGAACAAGATTCAAGCCACAAGAACAACATATACAACAGCAGAATCACAAATCACTTAGAACCCCTTTTTAAACAGATTTTTCAAGTGAAGAAGGCAAACCTCATGAATGCACATCCACACTCACGAATTTTAGAGCTTATGTGCCTAGCTTAACAAGGCACAAGCTTCCAGTAACACCTGCTAAGAACAACAAAGTCAAAGAAACAATTTATAACAGAAAAATGAAAAATGACCAAGATTCTTTCAAGCTTAAACCCCACCCCTTGATTCTTCCCAAACCACAAGCTTTACAGAACCTTGATAATCTTCTTATCAGAGTACTATGATCAGCTTATAGTCCAAAAACTCAAGTGTTTGAACAAGACTTAGAAAAAAATCAGGTTTTTGAAAACTTTTGCAATAACTTGCAATATACTTAAAACCAATCCTTGAGATTTCACAAATACAAACTTATAACATCAACAACAAATAAATGAGAATGGCACTTGGAATTTGTCAAAGAAATCACACACTTTTTCATTCATAGAAACAAGGGTTTACAGATTCTTGACCAAAGAAAAACCAAGAGCAAACGAAAATGTTGTAAGCTAAACCCTTTATATAGAGGGTGAACAATGCCCTAATAAGCTGAAAAAATAAAAACCCTAGGTTGTGGTCTTCCAATTATGCCCTTGAGTTTGAATATCTTGACTGATCATGTGATGTTTCTTGGACGTTTGTAGAGCTGTAAAGGTGAGGCAATTTGATCCAAAGGATTCAAACAAGCTTAAGATGTAAGCTTGATTGTAGTTCGTTGATTTACTGGATGGTTTTTGTCTTCTTCCCCAAAGGTATATGCAGGGTGGTTTCATGTGAATTTTGTGGTGATGTGGCAAGGGATTTGTGAGTTGGGTTTTGTTAAGTAAGGCCTTAATCATAAATCTGGAGGTGCTTAGGGTTTAATTGTTAGGGATTAAGGAAAACCCAAATTAGATTATGAACATCAAGAACAGGTGTTTGATCTTAGTTTGGGTTTAAATGTGATGTTTAGTGCGTGTTTTAACTAATTAAATAATTAGTTATAACCGGGTTTAGGTGGAGAGTGATGTGGCAAGTTGGTGAGCTTTGATTGGCTAGTGGGATTTAGTGGGGCATGTGTCAACATAACACTGGTCTAGGTAACTTCCTTGTCGTCCAACTTTGGTCCCTCACCTTCTTTCTTCCTTTCATTTGATGTTTTAATAGCACAAAACAGATTTCCTTTGTTATCAAAATTTTGTTTTTCACACTTTGGCCACAAAAACTTTTGTAGAGGGATTTCAAGGACTTGTTTTGCGATTTGATGATATTTAAAGGACCAAACTTGCAATGTCTTCAATCTTCAAGGTCTTGACTTGTATGATTGACTTCGTGGAGGACTAAAACTGACAAGTCTTTAAATTTGAGGGCCATTCTTGCCAATTCTTCAAAGTTGAGGGTCCTTTTTGTAAATTTGACAAACTTTAGGGACCAAACTTATAATTATGAATATACAAGGTTTTAAAGTGTCAATTCTTCAATAATTGAGGACCCTTCTTGTACAATCTTCAATTCTTTAAGGACTTTTCTTGGAAAATCAACTCTAGGGCCCGGTTCATTGTACGACTTCGTTTCCCATGTTCGTTTTTGCTTGTTTCTTGTGATCTTTTGTCATTTTCTCGATATTCGTACCTAAAATACACATTAAACAAACACAAGCATATATTTGGCACATTTTATGAGATTTTAACCATTTTAAGCCCGTTTTGGACGATGAGACTATGTATAAAAGTAGTCTCATCACTGAACAGGAACGGATAAAAAGGGACTACCATGCTATTCGTCAGAGAATTAGTGAGAACAACACGGAGTTTATGTAGAGATTCCTCAGGTTAGCTGGATTTCTGGGCGCTGCTGCAGGTATAGCCGAAGAGCAATCGAAGCATTTCCGTTGGGCTCTTCACTCCTTGACTACTGATCGGTTACTTTGTGCCACTTTCACCAATGTGTCAGAAGTGGAAGACGCAACACGTAGCTTAGAGATGCTCCACGAGAGAGATGACTACGAGGAGTCAGCTCGTCCAGAGAAGCGGTATAAATTTTAGTCATCAAGCGTTATCATCTTATGTTAGCCCTATATTTTATATAGTCAAACAAGAATGTAATAGGTCATCTTAGTCGTTAAAGGTCTTGTATTGTAATAGGTTAGTCGGGTTAACCGGGCTTGGACTTTAAGCTAATATTGTCTAGGTTAGGGGCGTAAGCCCAAGTGTAAGCCAAGCCTGACCCAAGTCACAAACCTACGGCCCATGGAAAGCCCATTGGTTCGTGGGTATATATACCCTCTTCCATGTGTGGAAGAGGGTGTTGGTTCATTTTACTTTCTCTCTCTAGTAAACATTAACCTTCCAAAATCTCTCTAGTTTCTCTCTCTACTTTTCTTCTCTTTCTCTCTCTAAATATCTCTTCTAAATCTTGTGTTATGGATTAATATGAGATTAACATTTGGTATCAAGAGCCTATAGTGGATAGGTGATTGAAGATTCGTGTGTTGTGTTATTGATTTTTCGTGGCTATTTTGATCTATATCTCACGTCCCGACATTTTTTTGTGTTTTTTATGGTCTATTCTTGATACAAATCATCTACATACTATTGGTAGTGATTTGGTATTGTTTCTTTGGTTAAAAAAGCAAAAATTTTGGGTGTTTGGATCACTTTTTATCTCAAAATCTCGAATTGGTTGTGTTTTTTCCGAGATAGGTGCATATTCCGACCGCAATAACTTTGCGGTTTTACATTGCGATACATCATTCAGATAGGTATTCCGATCGCAATAACCTTAGGGTTTTACTTTGCGATCATACATTGCGAGTCCCTTATTCCGACCGTGAATTGCGATCATACATTGCGATCGTGGATTCTGACGGAATTTAAGGCATATTGCGACGTTACTCTGCCAATATTGCGACAGAACATTCTGACAGAACATTCCGACAGAACATTCCGACAGAACATTTCGACAGAACATTCCGATGGTCATTCCGACATGTATTGCGATGGGTGACATTCCGATGGACAGATAAATTTTGTTTCAGCAATTTTTAGACTTAGCCACTATCTAGACTAGTTTCGGAACATAGTTTACACGAAGATTAAAAAAAAGAGTTAAAAAATTTTAAGGTCAAGTAAATTCAAATTTTTTCCCTACTAGTTTTTGGCTATTTCTAACTCAATTTCAAAATTTGGCGATACAAAATTTTTCGGCTTACCGTTTTGTCGGACTGAGGAATTTATTGTCGGACTGAGAAAAAAAAAATTGAATTTTCGAAATTTTAACCACACCTCATCACAACAAATCCACTTAGATCCATAATCCATTCACAAGTAATCACCATGTCAAATAACAACAACAACAATGCCACGGCCAATCAAATTCGTCTAGAACAAGGTGGCAATGGAAATCCACCTGTGCTCACTGCCAGTTGCTACGTTCAGTGGAGATCTCGCTTCCTTAGATTTCTCGACACTAAGGAGAACCGAACCGATCTTCGTCATTGCCTTGAGAACCCACCTCCAGTTTTTGAATTCAGACCCTTTACCACACAAGCAGAGGATGGAACTTCATCAACTACACGAGCTATGGAGAATTTCGACACATGTCCTGCAGAGAAAAAGAAACTCTTCCAAGCTGAAGCTGATGCCGTCAACTACATACCCACTGGGATTGATAACGATATCTATTCCACAGTTGATGCATGTCCTAATTCAATGGAAATGTGGAATGCAATTCATCGACTAAAGCAAGGTGATTCGATCAATGTTCAAGATCTCGAGACTAATCTACTTTGGGAGTTTGGAAAATTCACATCCGAAGATGGTGAATCCATTGACTCATATTACTCGAGATTATACAAAATGATGAATGAGCTTGTCAGAAATCAGTGCACCATCTCCAATCATCATGCCAATGTTTAGTTTTTACTTTAACTCAAATCGGAATGGCAAAGGTTTGTGACTTTGGTCAAACAAATCGAGGATATCAAGACTATATCTTACCACAAACTTTATGATATATTGAAACAACACCAGAATGAAGTGAATGAACTTAGAGCTGAAAAGGCAGAATGATCTGCGAACTCTATTGCTTTTGTGGTTGCTACTTCAACAAAACCCGTTCCCCGTCAACAACCAGCTACACATTCCTCAAGGTCATCAAGCTCATCCACTAAACCTCTAGCTACTGCTAGAAACAAAGCAAAACCAATTGTCCCCAATCCACCTCTAAAGTATGACACCGAGTCAGATAGACACAGTGATGATGAACAAACTTCAAGGGACAAGAAGATTGAAGAACTCATGTCTTTACTCACCACAACTTATAAGAAGATCTACAAACCTACCAACAACAACCTCAGATCATCATCCAATGCTAGATATAAGGAAGTTGATCATGTACCTCGGTATGATCGTGATGCTAGGTATGATAATCAGAGGATCCCGAATCAAGTTGGGGCTAGAGATACTGTAGGCACTCCGGTTGTGCAGAAGACTGGGATTATTCTTCAACTACAAGGGATTTGGGCACATGGCTAGGGAATGCAAGAAGCCAAAACGGGTTAAGGATTCGGGATATCACAAGGAAAAGATGCTACTGTGTAAGAAAGAAGAAGCAGGGATTCCACTCACAGCAGATGAAGTTGACTGGCGTGATAACACTGATGATGAAGCCGATGATCAATGTTAGAAGTAATTAAAGTGATGGTCATATAATATATCGTTGTGAAGCTCGTGAAAAATGTTATTTAATGATGTCAAGAGTTTTTAGTTATTATTGTTTATGTAACGGGATTTAATCCCGAACACACAAATGAGGAAGGCCTCCTAAACATTTGTTAATTAGTATAAAAGGCCCCCTAAGCCTCATTTGTGTGTGTGCTTTCCATATTCATAGTTTTAGAGAGAGAAAGGGGTGTTTGTTTCTCTCACTAGGAAAACACCAACTTTGTATTTCTTTTCTTCTCTTCATCTTAATCTAATCTTTTTTTTTAGTTTAATCATCATCATGTTATTTGTGTTTGATTAGTCGTGTGATTTAGTCTTACAAGTGGTATCATTCGCCAAGGGATTCGTAGTTAGCTTTGGTGTTGATTTGGTGTTGATTTGGTGTTGGTTTAGGTTGTTGGATTCGATTGGTATTGGTGGATTCGAGGTGTGGTTTTTGTGGTTTCGTTTCATATCTGACGACTCACAAAGCTGTGATCTTTATTTTCGGAATTTTCTTCGCAAAAGGGTTTTGTATTCCGAAAATACTGTCATTTTTTCTGAAAATTTTTCTCTGAAAATCCACTTTATTCCGACAAACCGACTTATTCTGAAATTTTTTCTCTGAAAATTTCCTTTATTCCGAAGAAACCCACTTTATCCTAAAAAGGTATGTTTTTCCAAAAAAGTCTTTTTCTCTTAAAACATCATTATTCCGAAAAGTCCTTTTTCTATGAAAACATCATTTTTTTCGAAAAAGTTCCACTTCTCTGAAAATCCATCTTTTTCCGAAAAAGTCTTTTTCTCTGAAAACATCATTATTCCGAAAAATTCTTTTCCTCTGAAAACATCATTATTCCGAAAAAGTCTTTTTCTCTGAAAACATCATTATTCCGGAAAGTCCTTATTCTCTGAAAACATCATTTTTCCGAAAAAGTTCAATTTATCTGAAAATCTATCTTATTCCGAAAAAGTTCATTTTCGAAAAAGCCCATTTCTCTGAAAATTTCATTTTTCCGAAAAATTTCATTTCTCTGAAAATCTCATTTTTCCGAAAAAAATTTCTTTTTTTCTGAAAATCCTTTTTATTCCGAAAAAGTGTTTTTTCTGAAAAAATCTTTATTCCGAAAAAGTGATTTTTTTCTGAAAAACCCCATTATTCCGAAGATTGGCTACTTCTCTAAAATCTTCAATTATTCCGAAAATATTTTCAAAATTTGTGTTTTTGAAAATTTTTAACAAACGTGTGTTTTTTTGGCCTTGGAATTTTTGGTTTCAAGAGAGCTCATTTTTTAGGGGATTTAATCATATTTAGGGGACTTTAACGTCAACATTGTGCTTTCTACGAATTGAGATCCTGTTTTTCACTCGACTTCTACGATGACGTCTCAACAAGATAATTACGCTGCGGGTACTGAGAATCGTCCTCCCATGCTCACCAAGGAGAACTACACTACATGGGCTAGTCGTCTCCTTCGTTATGCAAAATGTAAACCTTTGGGAAAATTGATTGTCAACTCGATTCAAAAAGGCCATTATGTTAGAAGAATAATCATTGTGTCTGGGGACCCTACGAATGCTAACCCAGTGGCTGACTCTAGTCATGAGCAAAGGGATGAAGAATTAACTGAAGCTGAATCTAAAGAACTTGACGCTGATGATCAAGCAATTCAAGTCATCCTCATGGGACTTCCCGAAGATGTTTATACTGCTGTCGACAATTGTGAAACCGCACACGAGATGTGGCTTAGGATTCAGAAAATGATGAAGGGGAGTGAAATTGGTTTACAAGAAAAGGAAACTAAGTTGCTTCGTGAATGGGAGAAATTTACGTCTACTGAAGGGGAACAAATTGAACCTTACTATCATCGGTTTTCAACCCTCATGAATCATCTTAGAAGAAACAAACATGAACCTGCACAAATTGCTGCAAACATCAAATTTCTTGATAATCTTCCTTCTGAATGGTCAAGATATGTCACTCTTGTCAATCAAACCAAGGATCTTCATGTAGTGGACTACACTCAAGTATATGATTATGTGAAGATGAATCAAGATGAAGCTAACGAATTCAGGGCTGAAAGACGTGCCAAGACACAAGATCCATTGGCTTTTATGGAAAACTCTCCATCATCTATGTCATATCCTATGGTACCTTACCATCAACCCTCATCAAGTAACTTCATGCCACAACAACAACAACAACTCACCTCCTATGGATATCAACCTCATGCTGCTATGAACTACTTACAACAACCCATTGCCTATTTTGATGACATCACCGATCCTACTCATGCGATTAATACTGGCCTTGCACTTCTTGCAAAGGCATTCAAATTTACCATTAACCCCACCAACAACAATCAGAGAATCTCCTCGAACACTAGAAATAGGCAGATTGCTCAACCTTTCATGAATGCGAATCAAGATCGCCAATTGGTAGCTGCTGGGAACACGGGGACACAATATGGTCAGAATGTTGGGAATGCAGGAAATCAATATGGACAAATCCGTGGTCAGAATCTAAATGTTCCAAATGTGGGTAATCAGAATGGGTTAATAGTTGTGCCAGCGGTTGGTAATCAGATGGGAAACATTGTGGCTGCAAGGGCTGAGAATACTGGCACGAGAAATGGAAACAACAATCGTCAGATTCAGTGCTACAACTGCACGGGATTTGGTCATTATGCTCGAGATTGCACAACCAAAAAGAAGTGGGGTGGTGCTTATCTTCATACTCAGCTTCTCATAGCACAAAAAGAAGAGGCAGGGATTCCACTTCAAGCTGAGGAATTTGATCTTATGGCTTCTGCTGCAGAATATGACGAGGAAGAGGAGGTGAATGCCAACTACATCTTGATGGCAAACTTACAGCAAGCATCAACCTCAGGAATGCATGATGACAGAGCTCCCATCTATGATTCAGACGGTCCCTCTGAGGTACACCCAAGTTTTGAAGATAATGATATATATAATATGTCTAATCAGGAGGAAGAGTATACTGAGATGCTTGAGCCCTACATTGAGACACACGAGGATCAAACGAATAATAGTAATATTATTTCGAATGACCCTAGTGTGGACATTAGTGTGGATCAAGTTGCTCAGCCTACAACCCTTCCTGATGAGACACATGCGTATTATAAATCTCTATTTGATAAGCTTGCTAAGGATGTAGATCATGCTACGGTGGTTAATAATAAGTTTAGAGAAACTAATGCCAAATTGACCACTGAGCTTGCGGGATATAAGGAACGGGAGAAAAGTTTTGAGATTCATCATGCTAAAATCAAAGAACTTGAACAAGCTCATGCTACATCGGTTTATCAAGAAAAATGCACAACTAAGAAATTAAATGCCTTACACTTAAGTAGTGCTAAAAAGATAAGCGAATTGAATGATGAAATCACTTCTCTTAATAAACAGCTTTCAACTGAAAAATCTATTATTTTGGATTTAAAAGAAGAACGAAAAAAGCTGAAACATGATTTTAAAATTCGAGAAGATGGGCTTCTTGAGGATTTTTGCAAAGCTCATGATAGGATTAGAGAATTAGACAACCTTTTAGTTAAACGTGGCCAAACCATGCAGACGATAAATATGCTCGCACCAAAAGTGAATGAGATAAATTACACTCGATACAAATTGGTTTTAGGTTGTCCTCTTCCCCCTAATCCCGGACACCTTAAGCAAGTTCAGGACACTAATGAAACTTTATATAATGGTAGTGTGCTACTGTCTGATGAGCATGATCCTCCTAGTGTGCATGATTCCGAGGAAACTACTAAACTTGCTGTAGAGACTCGTTTAAGAATGAAAAAGCTTGATAAAGAAGTTACACTCGTTTATTATCCGAAAATTAATCCTCCAACTGTTTTTGTTCGGTCTAAAACGAGTACTGAAATGCTTTTGCTACCAAGTGAGTAATTGTCTGATGACCCTCCTAAACTGAGTATCACTCGCTGATTTCTAAATGAGCTTAAAGATAACTTTGTCATCCTTAAACGTGTTATTAATTCCAAAATAACTGGAGGAAATTTTACATCACCTGTTCAGATTGAGGTCCAGAAAATTCTACAAAACGATATTAATCCGATTATTAATCAAGTTGATGCTAGGTTAGGCAATTTGGAAAACGCTTTTCTAAAAGAAATTGCCAACTTTGTTGAAGACTTTAAATCTTTGGCGAAGGAAGCTGATGAATCTCTTGATAAAATCAAAGTTTTGGAAAATGATCTTGAACGCCTCTCTAAAGCACGTGATTGTATTGATTTTAGCCCTGTTGAGTTAAGTACCTCTGTGTCGCAAACCTTCAAACTGAGCTTGATCTTATGAAAGAGAAAATGGAATCTTATGTCATTAAAAAGGATAAAGAATTCACCGATCTTTGGAATAAATTTGTCAAAAAATGTGATGAATGCAAATATGACAAGATTTCGTATGAAAAAGATTACAATGAAATGCAACAAACTATCGCACGGTTGCAGGCTCAGTTAGAAAGGGTTAAGGAAACGAATTTGGCCTCTTCAGGGTTAGAGAGTGCTAGTGATGGTAATGTTCATAAGCTTAAGGCTAAGATTACAGATTTAGAATCTGTTGTCGTTTCATATAAGCGGGCTGTTGAACAAAGCAAGTCTGTCTATCAGAAACTTATTGATAAAATCTGTGAGAACTGTAAATTAAAGGCCTTGTTAAAAGATAAGACTTCTGAGCCTAGCTCGATTGTGGATACGATGATCCAGAAACCAGCAACCTCGAGACCCACTCGTGTTGCTGTAACACCATTTCCCAAGGCTGCTGGAATGAAAGCTGCTGTTATAGCCCCAGGAATGTTTCGTGTTAGACCTTCATCTCAAACTAGGGTAGATATCTCTGTGCCTAGCAACCAACGTAAAGCAAGTGTTAGGACAAAACCGTCCACTATCGCACAACCACAAGTCATTGATTTAAAAAATGCTAATTCTAACAAGCGTGTGTCTTTTTCTATAGGAATGAACAACTACACTAAGAGCAGAAGGCCACAGCCTACAAGCAATACAAGGAATGATAGGGTCCCTTTTGCCTCTAGAAGTAGTTGTCCCAAGGCTAATAATGTGGAAGTCGAAGAACACCGTAGGAATTTACCGTTTTTTATTCATAATCAGAAACTTAATTCTTCTGAATGTAATGACTTTAAACTTGCTATTCGGAATGAAAAATCTGAAGTTATTTGTGCTAAATGTAATAAATGTTTCTTTACTTTTAGTCATGATGTTTGTGGTTTGACTATGAATGGTTTGAACTATGGTGGTTACACTCGACTTGACAAGCTTTCTATCAGCGAAACACATAGCACTCCTGAGGCTAAAGTGTATGTTCCGACAACTAAGCAGGTAGGGTTCACTGAAAGTCTTGCTACGCCTAGAAGTCCTAGAGTTACCTCTAAGTGGTTGCCTACTGGAGATATTTTGCCTCTAATGGTCATGTTATTGATTCTAGTAGATCTCATACTGACAGTGAAATGTCGGTATGTGATATGGCTTGATTATTTCCTAACCATACAGGAACAAATTTCTTCGGTTGCCAAATTTTCTCTTCTCTTATCATTGGTAGGCTGTTGAAATTTGTCTCTGGTGCGTAGACTCGGGCTGTTCCAAACATATGACTGGGAATCGAAGTCTTCTCAAGAACTTTCTATGGCATTTTATGGGAACTGTTCGATTTAGAAATGATCATAATGCTGCAATTCTAGGCTATGGTGATCTTCATTGGGGAAATATTATCATCACCAGAGTATCTTTTGTTGATGGCTTGGGACACAATTGGTTCTCGGTTGGGTAATTTTGTGATTCAGATTTGGAGGTTGCCTTCAGAAGTCATACATGCTTTGTTAGGGATCTTGAAGGAATTGATCTGTTGAAAGGAAATCGCACAACAAACCTTTACACCATTGATCTTTTTCAAATGTCTGCTGCATCTCCAATTTGTCTCATGGCTCGGGCCACTTCAACAAAGTCATGGTTATGGCATCAAAGGTTATCTCATCTCAATTTTGATGCCATCACCCAACTTGCAAAAGATGATCTCGTTACCGGTCTTCCAAAGTTCAAATATACTAAAGACCATCTTTGTCCATCATGTGAGCAAGGTAAAAGCAAGAAGAAGCCTCACAAACCCAAACCTGTTCCAAATTCGACGAATAGGTTGCATCTCCTTCATATGGATTTGTGTGGCCCAATGAGAATCAAAAGTATTAATGGAAAGCGGTATGTCCATGTGATTGTGGATGATTATTCTCGTTACACATGGGTTAATTTTCTTGCTTCGAAAGATGAAGCCCCGGATGTAATTATCAATTTCTTGAAGAAAACATCAGTGCTACTTCAAGCCCCTGTTATCATTGTAAGAACGGATAACGGTACAGAATTCACCAATCAGAAACTGAAAGCTTATTTTGACGAAGTTGGGATTTCTCATCAAACTTCGGCTGTAAGAACTCCAGAGCAGAATGGAGTTGTGGAACGGAGGAATCGTACGTTAGTTGAAGCTGCTCGGACGATGATCCTCTCCTCCAGTGCACCGTTATTCCTTTGGGCTGATGCTATAGCAATTGCATGTTATACTCAAAACCGCTCCATTATTCACACACGCTTCAACGAAACACCTTATGAGATCATTAATGGAAGAAAACCGGATATTTCATTTTTACATGTCTTTGGGGCTTTATGTTATCCGAAGAATGATCGTGAAGATATCGGTAAACTTGAACCTAAAGGTGATATTGGTTTTTTCATTGGTTATTCTTCAACTGCTTGTGCTTACAGGGTTTATAATCGAAGGACAAGAAAGGTAATGGAGACTATGAATGTTGCTTTTGATGAACTCTCGGGTATGGCCTCTCAACATAGAAGTTCACATCCCGAGCTTCAAAGTCAGAATTCTGGACACGTAAGTTCAGGACTCGCGCTTCAATTTGCACCGTCAACAATCTCATCGTTACAACCCTCAGAACGTGACTTGGAAGTTTTATTTGGGCCAATCTATGATGAATATATGGAGGTTCCTTCGTCATTTGGTGTTCCTAAAAATGCCCAGGCTGCACCTGCTACGTTAGTTCCAGAACCACCAGCTGCATCTACACCAACGACATCCGTTTTTGCACCATCTACGTCAACCTCAACCATATTGACTCCAAACAGTCCAACCACGTCTCCGACTGCTGACGCAACTCAACAACATTCTCAGCAAATTCCTACTCATGTTCATCTTCAGAATGAAATAGTTGCTGAAAATGCAAACAATACGATGCTCAACGAACACGAGTTTGTTAATCCATTTGCGGCTTCCACAAGTTCTACTCAGCCTTCAACATCATATGTGGATCCGTCGAGCTCACATCAAGTTTCTCATACACTTCCACATGAACACAAATGGACTAAGAATCATCCTTTGGTTCAAGTGATTGGCAATCTCTCACGACCAGTCTCAACACGAAATCAGCTGCATACCGACGGTGATATGTGTATCTATGCACTATCAGTCAGCACCATGGAACCAGGTAGTGTGAAAGAAGTAATGACCGATGCATCATGGATTGAGTCTATGCAAGAAGAACTCAATCAGTTCATCCGGCTTGATGTATGGGAGTTAGTACCTCGACCGGACAATATCGATCCCCTTACTCTGAAATTGTTATTCAAAAACAAGATGGATGAGGAGTAAACAGTCATTAGGAACAAGACTCGGTTAGTTGTGAGAGGTTATAAACAACAAGAGGGAATTGATTTCGCTGAATCCTTCGCCCCGGTTGCTCGAATGGAAGCTAGTAGGATTTTCTTGGCATACGCTGCACACAAATCGTTCACTATGTATCAAATGGACGTGAAGACGGCTTTCTTGCATGGACCGTTAAAAGAAGATGTGTATGTATGTCAACCTGAAGGTTTCATCAACACCGAAATCCAAGCCATGTCTACAAGTTGAAAAAGGCAATTTATGGTTTGAAACAAGCACTGAGGGCATGGTACGACGAATTAGCATCATTTCTTCTACAAAATAACTTCAGCAAAGGAACCATTGATCCAACTTTGTTTATCAAGCACTACGGCAATGACATATTGGTGGCTCAGGTCTATGTAGATGATATTATATTTGGTTCTACTAACCCAAAATATTCCATATTATTTGCAGACCTTATGAAAAGTCGATTTGAAATGTCCATGATGGGGGAAATGACGTTTTTTCTTGGTCTCCAAGTTCACCAATCCCCCCGTGGCATTTTCATATATCAGGCCAAATATGTGCTTGAAATTCTAAAGAAATTTGGAATGGAAAACTATGATCCTATTGGTACTCCAATGGACACTAAACACAAGCTTGATTTGGATAAGAAAGGGAAATTTGTAGATGCTACAAAATACCGAAGTATGATCGGGTCCCTTATGTACTTAACCTCAAGTAGACCGGAGATTGTGCATGTTACTTGTTTATGTGCTCGGTACCAGGCTAAGCCAGCCGAAAAGCACCTCAAGGAGGTTAAAAGGATCTTTCGTTATCTCCGGGGAACCATTCACATGGGTCTCTGGTATACGAAGGATTCTGGTTTTAATCTCACTAGTTTTTCAGATGCCGACCATGCAGGATGTCATGATTCATTCAAGAGCACTTCCGGTGGAGCACAAATCTTAGGTGAGAAGCTAGTGAGCTGGTCATCAAGAAAACAAGACTGTACGGCGTTGTCCATCGTGGAAGCAGAATATGTGTCTCTATCCGTGTGTAGTGCTCAAGTCCTTTAGATGAGAACACAACTCACGGATTATGGCTTTCACTTTAACAAAGTGTCTATCTATTGTGACTCACAATCAACCATAGCCATATCCTGCAACCCGGTCCAACACTCCAAGACCAAGCACATTGCTGTCCGATTCCATTTCATAAAAAAGCATGTGTAAAGAGGAACGATCGAACTGTATTTTGTCAAGACGGACTACCAACTAGCCGACATCTTCACCAAAGCTCTTTCTCAAGACAGATTTGAATTCTTGGTTCGTCGACTTGGTATGCGAAGTTTCACTCCTGATGAACTTGAACGTCTTGCACATTCGCAGTAACCTTGTATATATCTATCAGAAAATCAAAATACAAAAATATAAAACCTATAAAAACAAAATAAAAAATGAGAAAATCTTTCAAAAATACCAAAAATATTCTTCTTCGACATGTCTCTCAGCATCGATAATATGGACGTACTTAGAAATGTTGTTCAATAACGACACGGGTACGTACATAAAGTTCGAATGAGAGTTCAAATGTTTTCAAAACATGTCTTTTCTATTTTCTTCTCATAATGGCTTATAGTCACATGTCAGACTATAACCCGGTCCCTAAATAAAGGAAAGTCTTTGACTTATCCTCAACAACGAGAAATTAATTTTTCTCGGTCATGGGCTTATATCAAAACATTCAAAGTTTTAAGCTCATGAACACAAGGAAAATGTTCATTTATGTACATTATTCCTTAACAACAGAAAAATAAGTTTTCTCGGGTTTTTGAGTATAATTTTTCAAAGTATTTCAAAACTGTGTGCTCATATACTCCCCTATATTTAAATAGAATCTATTTTCGAGGGGAAGTATAATGATTTCATAAACATTTGTTCCAAATCTTCATGACACATTATTCTCTCCATGTTTCATCACTAGTTTCACAAAAATATCAATTTCATGAAATTTTTGAGGGGGAGAATAGTGATTAAAATGTGATCAAAGAAAAATATTATTGGATAAGATCTTTTGATATAAGTGCTTTCTCTTCCTAATATGTGCAAAAACCTTCTTTTTATGATGCACATATGTAGGGGGCGTTTTTGGGTGATACAAAAAACCTTCAAGGTGTAAACTCTGATTTCATCAACACCTTGATTGCTTTTTCAACAGGTTTTTCTGGTTACGATATCTATACCCTTCAACCCATTAATTCACGACGGTATTGGTGTTAAAAGGTGGTTAGGTATTCGTCCTATGATCCAACCAGAACCGACGGGATCTTCCCAGGGACAATCTATTAGAATTTAGATGTCCTTAGGAAAAATGGAGTAGTTGAGTGTAAGGGAAAATGCCTACTAATGACTTAAGCTAGCACTGGAACAATCACAACAAGGTGCTAGTTATGACGTCTTGGTAAGCATGGAAGGGGTTGAAGAATGAAAAAGAAATGTAAGGATAAAGGGTGTAAAGAAAGAAGCCCTCCATACAACTTAGGCAGAAACCGGGTCAATACATCTACTATCAGAATCATGTTGATGATGTCTGGTATTGAAGACAAAGCATCATGGACCCAGTGATGCAAAGCACAACCCTTCCAAGCCTACTCAAGCTTCTCTCAAAAGAAGTTTGTTTTATTGTCATGGAGTTCAACTCATTTCTATCGATTTTATCACTCCGAGATAGTAGATATTGAATAGGTGGCAGTCTACTCCAGCCTCCGATCACCAAATAAACGTGCACTTATAGAGTCTAGAGCCAACGAGATTCATCAAAAAATCTCATTAGGACACTTATTCCTTATATCAATTGTTGTTCATCATTAGAACACAATCGATAATTTACAGAGTCATACGCTCTATCCTTGTGGTATTGCTAGAACATTCAGAGTGATACTCTCTAGTATTCACAGTGATGAATGGAAATCCTTCCAGTGTTAACGTTAAACAACACTGTGGTAGGTCATATGTACGATTCAGTTTGAATTAAATATATACTAACTGGAAAGCAACAGTGGTTTGATTCTTAATTGATTCAAACTCGTTCCAGGTCTCTACGCAATATCTTTATGATCTTGCCAGAACATTCAGAGTAATATTTTTCAGTATTTACAGTGACGAATGGAAATCCTTCCAGTGTCATCATCAAACAGCACTGCGGTAGGTAACTTGTACGATTCTATATGAATCAAACTTGTGTCAACTGGAAAGCAACGATGGTTTGATTCTTAATTGATTCAAACTTGTTCCAGGAAATTGAATTGAAGACTTAATCAGCAGAATGGAACTGTATGATTCACTCCTTACTATGAATTATCTTTCGATAAATTCAAGTATTGAGAACGGCTACCATAGCCAGAAACCCTGTCAAGGAAGTTCTTTGAACTTACCTAATCACATGTACAGTATTCTTATTGTATAACGGGAAACCGGAGGAATGCAAACGATGGCATAACTTCAAGAAGTCGTAATTTAAGACCACATGCTCATATAAATGAAGAAAGCTCAAGAACATCGAAAGACAAAGACTTCCGCTACTCTGATGATCAAGGGAGATTGTTAACAAGCTTTCAAGACAACACAAAACATGAGTATGTGGAGAAAGACACAAGAACACAAGCTGGCAAAGTTACAAGATCAAGTCAAGGTAGAGATCAAAGATCCAAGATCACAAGTCATGAAAGGAATTATGAAGAAACTCTCAATACATCGAGCTTCAAAGTCTGCAACAACAAAGAAGTGAAGTCACACATTACATGACCACCCCTTAGGGGGAGATTGTTAGAAGTAATTAAAGTGATGGTCATATAATATATCGTTGTGAAGCTCGTGAAAAATGTTATCTAATGATGTCGAGAGATTTTAGTTATTATTGTTTATGTAACGGGATTTAATCTCGAACACACAAATGAGGAAGGCCTCCTAAACATTTGTTAATTAGTATAAAAGGCCCCCTAAGCCTCATTTGTGTGTGTGCTTTCCATATTCATAGTTTTAGAGAGAGAAAGGGGTGTTTGTTTCTCTCACTAGGAAAACACCAACTTTGTATTTCTTTTCTTTTCTTCATCTTAATCTAATCTTTCTTTTTTAGTTTAATCATCATCATGTTATTTGTGTTTGATTAGTCGTATGAATTAGTCTTATAATCAAGAGTTGGAGGCACATTATGTGTACATGGCAAAGATTCAAGAAGTGATCCCAGAGACTGATGATACTTCTGGACCCATCTATGATTCTGAGCCACTTGAAAAGGTACCATCACATGATAACTATAATGTGTTTGCTAATGAACGACGGCATCCTGAGCAACCCGAAAGCATCAATGACACATATGTAATGTACACGGAGGATAGCAATATCTCTACTGATTCACAGCATATGTGTAATGATGACGGAAATGCTACTCAGGATACTGACTCGGATGAGGACCGTGATTTGCTTGCATCTATTATTGACTCTTTAAAACGTGAAATTGATGAAAACAAAGAGGCTAATAAACATTTGAAGCAAGCAAACGCATCCTTAGCCGAGGAGATAGACAGGCTTAAAGAGTGTTATTATGTAAAAGAAGCTGATCGACGAGTTGTAATAGCGAATGGTTTGGTATATGAACGTAAGGTGCTCAACGAACAATATAGTTCTGAAGTAACACACGAAATTCATATGTCAAAACAGAAGATATCAGAACTTGAAGAACAACTGCTGCTACATAAACTCCAAATTACCGAGTTAGAGTCGGTTAACAAAGAACAAACTGAGCTTTATAAAACTCGTGAAGAAAAGGATATTGAAAAAATTCTTGATTTGGAAAAGAGAGTCGAAACGTTAAACAACATTGTTTACAAAATGGGTCAGTCCATTCAAACCATGAATATGCTCAATATAAATATGAAAACGAGTTTTGTCAAGCCTGAATATCTCAAGAAAATTCAAAGTACCAAGCCCGCTCTCTATGATATCGGTTGTTATGTTGATAATCTTGCTCTTATGCTCTCACCCGACTACGACGAAATTATTCGTCATCAAGAAGAAAGTCGATCAAACTTAAGTGATTTAATAAACCTTTCTGATTCTGATAATTATATTAAGTTTGTTCCTCAAAAAGAACTTTCCAAAGAACAAAAGATGTATAATAGTGTTCCACCACCAAGTGATGAACCCCAAAAGAAAGTTTCTTTAAAAAGGAGTTTCAAAAAGCAATCAATTTTGTTAGAAAAACAAATTTCGGATGAAAAACGTAAATGAGATGAGAAAAGCAAAAGTGTTCAGCAATTTGAGTTTATAAAACAAGGGGTTTTAAATTTGTACAAAGGTGTCGTCGACTATGAAAAGGTTTCTAGGGATACCATTTGGAATATTAAACCTAACCCACAAGTAGAAGTCGTCATTCAATAATGCATTGTTCCAACAATTGATGATCTTTCAAAAAATGTGGAAATGTTTTATAATGCTCTCACTGAGGAAATGTTAACTGATTTAAGTTATGTTAAATCTCTTGAAGATGAAGTTGATTTTCTTCAAACTAAATTAAAAACACAAGAACACCAACTTTCTAACGAAATTGATCGACTTTCTAAGGAATACTTTTATGCTGACCATATGAATGCTATACTTGGTATGTATACCGATCTTGATCAATATTGTCATGTAGCATGTCTAGTGTCAGAATCAGGCGAGAAATGTCGCAATCTTGAAGTAGAGCTTTCGAAACAAATTCAGTCATATAACAAACTTTCAAAAAGTTTTTCCCAACTTGAGAAACACTCCATTTCTCTTGAACTTGCTTTACAAAAAGGTGATAAATCTTGTAATCATAAAAAATGTCAAGAAATTGCAGCTTCTTTGTTTCGGCAATTAAATGAAAAAGGTTTCGAAATAAATGATTTGAAAGATCAGGTATAAGAAAGGGACATAGCCATCAGTGAGTTACAAAAACTCATTGAGAAAATGAAAGGAAATTCTGAATTGGGTAAGCCATCCACCGTTCGTCAACCGAATGCGGTTAAATGCCCTAAATTGTCTATTTTGGGCAAATCCCCACAGACTTTGCCTAAGATAGGAAATTATAAGAGCACAAATGTGATAGCACCAATAATGTATAAGATGAACACTAAGCCCACTCAAACTGGAACATCGCGGTTCCCTCAGAATATTAAGAAAATTAATCAACATGTGTCTTCTTCTACAGGAGTAATCCCCACTACTAGCGTTAGCAGACCATAGCTTAAGAGCACTAGAATGCAAGATAAGTCATGCCTAACAATAGTCCAGGAAAGAAGTTGGAAGTAGAAGACCACCGTAGGAATTTCAAGTTTTCTAAGAATAAAACGTCTGTAACTGCATGTAATGACAGTTTAAATGCTAAGACCTCGAATGTTGAATTTGTTTATGTTGAATGTGGAAAATGTGTTCGTACTTTCAATCATGATGCTTGTGCTCTTAATCATAATGGCGTGAATGCTAGAACTAGGAAGCCTATTCTTATGCCCACTAGTACTAGAGAACCCACAAGAACTTTGAACCAATCCACTGATCAATCATTTAAGGAACTAAGTGCGTTAAAATCCACTACTCTACGTATTTAAAGCAGGTTAAAGAAGCTTTATGAGAACATGATTAGGACATGTACACGGGGGTATTCAAGATTTACACCACCCGGATACAAATGGGCACCTAAGACAACCCCTATTCTAATTGGGTCTATGAATGTTAGCTTGCCTTTAGATTCTAGGTCCACTACTATTTTGGAACCCGTTTCTATCAAGGGCTCCCATTTGTCAAATGCTACATTGTCTTCTAATTCTTCTACAGCTCGTCAAAATCATCCTATTCATAATGGACTCCGGGTGCAAAAAGCACATGACGGGCAATCTCAAGCTTCTCATTAACTTCGTGGAGAAGTTTCTGGGTACGGGCGGTTTGGAAATGATCAGTTTGCACTGATACTTGGATATGGCGATTTGGTTCAAGGAGATCTCACTATCAAACGGGTTTATTACGTCGAGGGACTGAATCACAATTTATTCTCGGTTGGTCAATTTTGTGATGCGGATTTGGAAGTGGCTTTTCGGAAATCTACTTGTTATGTTAGAGACTACGATGGGAATGACCTTCTTACAGGTTCTCGTGGTTCTGATCTCTACACAGTAACTCTTCAAGACACATCTTCAACAAATCCAATTTGCTTAATGGCTAAAGCTTCATCCTCTCAAGCATGGTTATGGCATCAGCGATTGTCACATCTCAACTTTGACACCATCAACTTGCTTTCGAAGAATGATATTATGACCGGTCTTCTAAGTTAAAATTCGTCAAAGACCATCTTTGTTCTTCTTGTGAGTTGGGGAAAGCAAAACGAAAGTCTTTCAAAACAAAGACTACCCCAAGCTCAAAAGGACGATTGGAACTTCTACACATGGATTTATGTGGTCCCATGCGTGTAGAGAGTATTAACGGGAAAAAGTATATTCTCGTGATTGTTGATGATTACTCTAGGTACACATGGACTTTCTTCTTAAGGTCCAAAGATGAAACACCAGAGGTTCTCAAAAACTTTCTCAAGATGATACAACGCAATCTTCAAGCTCAAGTCTTAACCGTAAGAACGGATAGGGGTACTGAATTTTTGAACAAGAACTTGCAATCTTACTTTCAAGAAGAAGGCATCGAACATCAAACGTCTATTGCCCGAACTCCTAAACAAAACGGGTTGTCGAAAGACAGAACCGTACTTTGGTTGAGGCAGCTCGAACAATGCTTTCTGCTTCTAAATTACCACTATTCTTCTAGGCTGAAGCAATTGCAAGTGCCTATTATACTCAGAATCGTTCTCTCGTCATCCATAGACATGAAAAGACACCTTACCACATCATCAATGGCAGGAAACCTACTGTCAAATTCTTTCACGTATTTGGATCCTTATGCTACGTTCTCAAAGACGGTGAGAATCTCGACAAGATGAAAGAAAAAGGTGATGCATGTATTTTTGTGGGGTATGCTACATTGTCGAAAGGATATCGGGTCTATAACAAGAGAACAAAGATTATTGTCGAAACAATTCATGTGAACTTTGACGAATTGCCACAAATGGTACTTGATCACAACAGCTCAAGTCCCGTACCTCAATGTCCAGCAATGGCACCTACACACAACAGTGTACGTCCCGTGAAAGAATGTCAAGAAAGTACTCATACAGCAGACTCGACGGATACGACGAATATAAATGAGTTGGTTGATTTATATGATCTAATGTTTGATGAATATTACTATGGAAACAATCAAGTTGTGTCAAAGCCTTCCGTTGTCAATGTTGCTGATGCACCCGAACAAAATCAACAAGGCACAACTGCATCTACTTCCGCAACCGTTGCTCAAAAGACAATTCCATTCGATACTCAACAAACTCAAGAAAATTTCATACAACCAACATCACCAACCGTTAATGCTGAAGGAGGAAACAACAATCAAGCAGTCAATGCACAACCTGACGAAGAAGAATTTATCAATCCATTCGGTACACTGGTACGCGAAGTCGGAGAGTCTTCTACTCAACATGTTGATCCGTCTAACATGCATACATTCTACCAACGGTATCCATCCACTCACCATTGGACACGTGATCATCCATTGGAGCAAGTCATTGGAAATCCTTCACAACCGGTTCGAACATGCAGACAACTCGACACCGATGGCGATGTGTGTATGTTTGCACTCACCGTGAGTTCAACTGTACCTACAAACATCAAACAAGCCATGACTGATTATGCGTGGATTGAATCAATGCAAGAAGAAACTCATCAGTTTGAACGTCTAAATGTTTGGGAACTTGTTGACAGACCCTATGGAATGTCAATTTTAGATTTCAAATGGATCTGAAAAACAAACTGGATGAAGAACAAACCATCATCAAAAACAAATCTCGTCTTATGGTTAAGGGATACCGTCAACAAGAAGGCATAGAATACGATGAATCATTCGCTCCAGTTGCTCGTTTGGAAGCTGTCAGGATATTCCTTGCTTATGCTGCACATAAGGGCTTCACGGTTTTTCAGATGAACGTTAAAACTGCTTTTCTCGACGGTCATTTGAAGGAAGAAGTGTATGTTAATTAGCCGGAAGGATTCATCGATCCTCATCATCCTGACAAAGTCTATCGTCTCAAGAAGGCTGTATATGGACTTAAACAAGCTCCAAGGGCATGGTACGAAGAACTATCAAACTTCTTGGTTTCCAAAGGATTTTCCAAAGGTTCTATTGATCCTACTCTCTTTACTAATAAATATGGGGATGACATACTGCTGGTGCAAGTTTATGTTGATGACATTATTTTTGGTTCTACGAACCTAAAACTTTCAAAACGTTTTGAAAAATTAATGCACAGCAGATTTGAAATGTCAATGATGGGGGAGCTAAAATTCTTTTTAGGCCTCCAGATTCATCAATCCCCACGTGGTATCTTCATTAACCAAGCTAAGTATGCTCAAGAGATACTTAAAAAGCATGGTATGACCTCATGTGCTCGCGTTGGTACACCATTGTCGACCAAATCCCTAGACACTGACTTGTACTCATATCCCGTAGATCAAACGCGATATCGCAGTATGATCGGGTCACTTATGTACCTTACAGCCAGCAGGCCTGATATTCATCATGCCACATGCTATTGTGCACGATATCAAGCCAGACCTACTCAAAAGCACCTCAAAAAGGTTAAACGGATCTTTCGGTACCTTAAGAATACCATTCACATAGGACTCTGGTATCCGAAGGAAACCGGTTTTCATCTAACAGCTTTTTCAGATTCTGATCACGCAGGTTGCCTTGATAGTCGCAAAAGCACTTCTGGTAGCATACAATTTCTAGGGGAAGACAAACTTGTGAGCTGGTCGTCAAAGAAGCAGGATTGCACTTCGCTCTCATTAGCTGAAGCAGAATATGTGGCTCTATCCGCGTGTTGTGCTCAAGTCCTCTGGATGAGAACTCAACTCATGGATTATGGCTTCCACTTTGATAAAATACCTATGTATTGTGACTCAAAGTCGGCCATAGCCATCTCTTGCAATCCGGTTCAACACTCCCGTACCAAGCACATCGTAGTCAGATATCACTTCATCAAGGAACAAGTAGAACATGGTATCGTGGAATTATACTTTGTCAGAACTGAATACCAGATAGCTGACTTGTTTACAAAAGCCCTATCTCAAAATAGGTTTCAGTATCTCGTTGGTCGTCTTGGTATGAAGTATATGACTCCAGAAGACTTGGAGGTTTTGGCAAATGAAGCTGCTTGATTTTTCTCTCATAATGACTTCTAAGCGCATCACATCTTAGGACTCGGACCTCAACTAAGGAACGTTTATCTTGGATGATAACTTATCCTTCACAACGGGAAATTTCTTTTTCTCGGTCATGAGCTAGTCACAAAACAATCCAAGTTTTGAGCTCATGAAAAACAGACCCGACAGGGGAGTGTACGTTTCAGTGCGCTTTCCCTAAGCAATAGAAGAGAAGTCTTCTATCCTGATTATTTTAAAACCGTCGAACACAATTTTTCAACAATTTCTCAAAAGGTTTTTCTAAATCTTTCAAAATTGTGTGTTCAACACTCCCTTCCTCATATGTGGTTTTTATATCTCAAAATTTTCATATGTTATTTTGATCAATTTTTGAGGGGGAGCGTTTTAAAATCAAGCCTTTAATGTTGCTGGGGTACATCTCTAATATTGTCATATTTTATATATCCAACACATTCCAAAAATGATATGAAATTGTCAACTGTAATATATTATATCGGAAAAGGCATCTCATCTCCGTACCTCAACATATTTTGTGGTGTCCTTTCTCCAAAATCCTGTCAAATTTTGTCTCAAGACACACATATATTGTTGAGGGGGAGCAACCCGACTTAATGTTCCATGATTCATGCATGCACACATGTTTCTCTCCCAATCGGTTATCAGAAATTGTCATATTTCAATCAATTTGTATCTCTAATATGATATTTTTATATTAGAGATAGGGGAGAAAATGTGATTAAAATGTAATATATCGCAACATGTGATCTTAAAGACTCAATTGCAACTCTTTCCTTCACATGCCAAACTATTTCGTATATCGATGCATGTGTGTAGGGGGAGCTTTTCAGAAATGTAAAACTTTCAAAGTGTTGAAAGTTTTGATCTTTATCAAGCACTTTGAATGGTTTTTAATGGTTTTATGGTTACGATCTATACCCAAAACAAGCTACTATCCACGACGGAATGTTGGAGCCAAAAGGTGGTTTAGGATAGGAAACTAAGTCCTATGATCCAACCAGAACCAGAGGGATCTACCCAAGGACATTCCATAGCTAGAAATAGTTGTCCTTAGGAAAGATGGAGTTGAATGAAGCTGAATGCGGACCAATTACTTAAGTTAGCACTAGAACAATCACAACAAGGTGCTAGTGATGACGTATTGGTAAGCATTGAAGGAGTTGAATATTCTATGCAACCTAGGCAGAAACCGGGTCAATACATCTATTGAAGATAAGTCATCATGGACCCAGTGATGCAATGCACAACCCTTCTTAGCCATTCGAGTTTCTCTCAAAAGAAACTTGTCTCATTGTCACGGAGATCAACACGTATCTATTGACTCTCTCACTCCAAGTTAGTTAATATTGAAAAGGTGGCAGTCTACTCCAGCCTCCGATTACCAAAATTCACTTATTGAGTCTAGAGCCAAACGAGATCTCATTAGGACAAAATCGAGTCCTACGCATTATCCTTGTGATATTGCCAGAACATCTGAGTGATACGATTCACAATGAAGATGGAAATCCTGCTTGAGCCAACATTAAACAAGCTCATGGTAGGTAACTTGTGCGATTCTACACGAATCAAACTTGTGAGAACTGGAAAGCAACCATGTTTAGATTCTTAATTGATTCAAACTTGATTCCAGGTTTCTTCGCAAAATCTGTGTGATCTTGCCAGAACATTCAGAGTGACACTCTTTAGTGTTCACAGTGACGAATGGAAATCCTTCTAGTGTCAACATCAAACAGCACTGCGGTAGGTAACATGCAAGATTCTTATGAATCGAGCTTGTGGCAAATTGGAAAGCAACAATGGTGCGATTCTTATAGAATCAAACTTGTTCCAGGAATTCTGAATTGACGACTCTAATCAAACGGATAACCGTATCCTTTTTTATTCACTCTTTACGTTCGTAGTCTGCTTTGAGACGGTCGAGTAAAGAGAACTGGCTATTACCGCTGGAAAACCCTGTCAAGGAGGTTCTTAATCGAATCTACCTGATCACAGGTACGGTATTTAATACCGTTTAACAGTCTTCACCGACCGGAGGTAAAACGCTACCGAGTTAGGGTGAAATGTTCAAAGCCATTTCATCCGTGTCTATATATGTTGCTGCATATCAAAAAGGTGGCGTAGCTGTGTACTAATAGATGTCGATTCAGAAGTCACAAGAGCACAAGATGGCGATAATCAAGATACCTAAGAATGTATGAATGTAATAGGTCATCTTAGTCACAATGAGCACAAAATGAAGATCTCAAGCACTCAAAGTCAAATGACAAAGGCTCAAGATAAATATCACAAGGCATGAAGGAACAAAGCTGTTACAAACAAGATCAAGACCAAGATACAAGACCAAAGCAGGAAGATCTCCTCTACAAGAATGTATTCACTCAATCATCTTATGATTTTTTAAGCTTTTTAAGATGACCGATACATTAGGGGAGATTGTTAGCCCTATATTTTATATAGTCGAACAAGAATGTAATAGGTCATCTTAGTCGTTAAAGGTCTTGTATTGTAATAGGTTAGTCGGGTTAACCGGGCTTGGACTTTAAGCTAATATTGTCTAAGTTAGGGGCGTAAGCCCAAGTGTAAGCTAAGCCCGGCCCAAGTCACAAACCCACGGCCCATGGAAAGCCCATTGGTTCGTGGGTATATATACCCTCTTCCATGTGTGGAAGAGGGTGTTGGTTCATTTTACTTTCTCTCTCTAGTAAACATTAACCTTCCAAAATCTCTCTAGTTTCTCTCTCTACTTTTCTTCTCTTTCTTTCTCTAAATATCTCTTCTAAATCTTGTGTTATGGATTAATATGAGATTAACATCTTATTCAAATCAGTACATTCATTTTTATATCTTTCCCTATAGAATTGTATCTTTCAGTCAGAAGGGTAGAGACCGGTCCCAACCGGCCACTCAGCAGACAAACAACAAGGGGCACGGTCAAACTAATGACCGATATAGATTAGACAGGTGTAACGGTAATGACAACTACCGTAACAATACCAGTTACTCCAACAACAACAGGTCCCTAAATTTTTAAACTCCTCTATGTTAAGTTGTTGTATGTCATACATGCTAACATCTCAGCATCTCAGCAGACAAACAACAAGGGGCACGGTCAAACTAATGACCGATATAGATTAGACAGGCGTAACGGTAATGACAACTACCGTAACAATACCAGTTACTCCAACAACAACAGGTCCCTAAATTTTTAAACTCCTCTATGTTAAGTTGTTGTATGTCATACATGCTAACATCTCAGCATCATAACAGGAACTCTGCGAGTGGGCGTGACCAGAATGCTAAGGGTCAGCAGCCCAATAACCAGTCTTCATCTGGTAGCATAACTTAAACTTTCTGTGTAGTCATGTTTATGCCCGATAATGTCTCACGCATATCTTCTTAAACAAGCTCTCAGGTAGCGAGGGTACCTCCTAGAGGGTATACCCATCCTATCTGCACTACTTGTAGTCGTAGACATCTTGGACCATGTCGTCGGGTTGTCGACATTTGCTTTAAGTGTGGACAACCAGGTCATATGTTAAAGGACTGCAAGAAGGGAGAGACGGCTGGTACGTCTGGTACTGCTCTTCCTAAACCACCAACTTCAGGTCGCGTTTACACTACCACCAGAGATCAGGCGAATAAGTCGACAGGTACCATTACTGGCATCTTCTTTATGTACGAACATGTTGCCTGCGTTTTATTTATATAGGTGCTATTGACTCAGCTATATCCACTGCTTATGATTCCCGTATTAATAAAACATCTACACCACTAGTGTACATATTAAGTATATCTACGCCAATGAGAGACTCTGTACGCATTACCCATATGTATAGAGACCTTCCCCTAGAATTTGATGATAAGGTTCGCCCAGTAGACGTACTTCCTTTCGATATGTGCGAATTTGATTTAATCTGAAGCATGAACTGGTTAGCTAAACACCATGCCACTATCGATTGTCATATGCACCGAGTTATATTTGGAGACGTTCAAGCTCTAGAGTACATTCATAATGGTTTCATGCCAGGAAAGTCTATACAGATCATTTTTGCCTTACAAGATCGTGCTCTGCTAGCTCATGGCTGCGAAGGCTTTTTAGCTACGATTCAGGATATTACTGCCAAAGCTCCGTCGATTCAAGATCAGCCCATCGTTTCAGAATTTCATGATGTATTTCTAGAAGAACTTCCGGGTATACCACCTATTTACGAAGTGGAGTTTGGCATTGAGCTCATTCTAGAAGCTGAACTGATCTCTAATGCTCCATATCGCATGGCTCTCATAGAGCTCAAGGAGTTAAAAGACCAATTGCAGGAGTTACTGGATCGAGGCTTCATTCGTCCGAGTGTATCACCATGGGGTGCACCGGTACTTTTCGTCAAGAAGAAGGACGACATCATGCGTCTGTGCATTGACTATCGTGAGCTGAACAAGATTACGATAAGGAACTGTTATCCATTGCCGCGTATCGATGATCTGTTTGACCAACTTCAAGGTGCCAAGAACTTTTTCAAGATTGATCTACGATCTGATTATCATCAGCTACGAGTGAAGGAACATGATATTCTTAAGACTAGTTTTCGCACAAGATATGGTCACAATGAGTCCGTAGTCATGCCTTTCGGACTCACTAATTCTCCAACGGTATTCATGGACATAATGAACCACGTCTTCCATGAGTTTATAGACAAATTTGTCATCGTGTTCATCGATGTCATTATCATCTTCTCTAAATCCAAGGAAGAACATGAGGAACATCTCCGCACTGTGCTACAGATTCTTCGCCAGAAGCAACTGTATGCCAAATTTTCCAAGTGTGAATTCTGGTTAAATAAGGTGGCATTTCTGGGCCACATTGTCTCCGCAGAAGGGATCACCATGGATCCTGCGAAGGTTCATGTTGATACAAAAGTTGGATGATCCTTGCTTGACCCGAATTAGGCTTAATTCGGGTAGGCTGGGCTCCGGCTCTTCCACCAAGTGAATAACTTGCTGAGATTCTGCACACTAAAGCAACACGCGTTAGACTTACCATGGGAGCGTATCCCACGATTAGACTCCGGCGTGAGAGTAAGTAATCGGTTAGGGTTAAGAATCGGATGTGAGATGAGAGTATGGAGAATGTAATACCTTTGTGGAACCCTTGGGGTTCCTTATATAGGCAGTGAAACCCTAATAGGCTCACTGTTACTTCGGCCTCAAGCATAAGATAATCACCATATTTAGCTTGATTGTTATATTCTAATTATGGTTAGTGTATATCCTATACTTGAAGGTAAATCCCAATCCTAATAAGATTGTGATTCTGTCTAACCCTGTCCCTGCTGTACCGGGCCATGGGCCGCACAAACTTTATGCAGCCACTATTCATGCAAGCCCGTAAGCTTAACTGATCAATCCAACCCATTCGTGATTGGCCGGATGCGGGTAGTACCCATGGGCCGGGTCCATGACCCGGTTGGGGACTATACGTCATCGGTTGAAGCTATCACCAAATGGCCAAGACAGACATTTGTGACTAAGGTTTGTAGTTTTCTAGGCTTAGCTGGTTGTTATCAAAGATTTGTGGAGGACTTTTCAAGGTTAGCCATGCCTTTGACCAAGCTGATGCGTAACAGAGAGAAATTCGTCTGGAATGATGAGTGGGAGAAGAGCTTTGAAGATCTTAAGCAGCGATTAGTTTCTGCACCCATTCTTACTCACCCATCTGGTATAGGTGGATTTCAGATTTATAGCGATGCTTCGGGTAAAGGACTTGGTTGTGTACTCATGCAACATGGGAAAATGATTGCATATGCATCACGTCAACTTAAGCCTTATGAAGAGAATTATCCTACCCATGATCTAGAATTAGCAGCAGTTGTTTTTGCACTCAAAATCTGGAGGCATTATCTGTATGGTGAATCATGTGACATCTTCACTGATCACAAGAACCTCAAGTACATATTCACTCAGCGAGAACTAAATGTGAGGTAGAGACGGTGGTTGGAACTACTCAAGGACTATGACATCAACCTTCAGTACCATCCTGGTAAGGCGAATGTTGTGGCAGATGCTCTCAGCAGGAAGTCAAGCATGATTGTTGGCATCAAGATAGAAGAAGAGATCATACGTGATCTAGAGCGGTTAGACATTGAATTCCTTGTACGTGGATAACATGGGTACTGGGCTAATCTAAGAGTTGAGCCAGACTTAATCTCTCGGATCAAGGTAACTCGGAAGGATGATGGTGAGATTTGGGCTATTATTCAGAATATTGATTAGCAGACAAAGTTTCGTATAGAAGAAGACGACATCGTATGAAAAGGTACCAAGCTATGTGTTCCGGATGATCTTACACTTAGGGAAGCTTTACTGACCAAGGCTCACAGCTCTCTATACTCTATTCATCCAGGATCCACCAAAATGTACCATGATCTTAAACGGCATTTTTGGTGGAGTGGCATGAAGCAGGATGTTTCTACTTTCGTTTCCAAATGTCTAACCTGCCAGTAGGTGAAGATTGAACATCAACCGGCTAGTGGTTTGCTACAACCGTTAGAGATTCCTGAATGAAAGTGGGACAAAATCTCCATGGATTTCGTCACCAGACTTCCGCAGACTCAGAGGAAACATGATGCTATATGGGTCATAGTCGATTTCTTAACCAAGTCAGCTCATTTTCTTCCAATTCGCAAAGATTGTCTAGTTAGCAAATTGGCAGATATATTCTTATAGGAGATCATGCGATTGCATGGTAATCCATCAGACATCATATCCAACAGAGATCCTTGATTCACGTCTAAAGTCTGGAAGTTTTTGGAGAAGGCTTGGGGCACCAGACTTAAGCTTAGCACATCCTTTCATCCTCATACCGATGGTCAATCAGAGCGTACCATTCAGACCTTAGAAGACATGTTGCGAGCTTGTGCATTGGAATGGACAGGGAGTTAGAATGACTACATTTTCTTAGTTGAGTTTACTTACAACAACAGTTGGCACGCGAGTATCAAGTGTGCACCTTTTGAGATGTTCTATGGCAGGAAGTATCGTGCTCCAATCTGCTGGGATCAGGTTGGTGAACAAATCATTGAGGGTCCAAAGATGGTAAAGGTGACCAAAGAGAAGGTTGCCATCGCCAAGGCGAAGCTGCAGGAAGCTCGTGCTCGTCAGAAGAGCTATGCTAATAAACATCGTAGAGCTTTAGAATTTAAGCCTGGTGAACATGTTTTCCTGAAGCTATCACTAGCACGTGGTGTCAAGCGTTTTGGACCTAAGGGCAAGCTCAGTCCTTGTTTCATCGGACTGTTTGAGATCCTCGAACGTTTCGATGAGGTCTCGTATCGTCTAGCATTACCTCCTCAGCTATCTCATGTTCATAATGTGTTCCATGTATCCTTACTCTGAGGTTACAATTATCATCCGTTGCACTCAGTTTCGTATCATTTCGATCAAATTCGTGAGGATCTATCCTATATTGAGGAACCCCTAGCAATTCTCGATCGTCAGGATCGGGTCATGAAAAGGAAGACGATCCCATTCGTCAAAATCCTTTTGGAGGGACCATTCCGAGCGGGAAGCCACTTGGGAAACGGAGGAGTCTATCCGGACTTCTTACCCTCATTTTCAGCTATGATCCGGGTATGTCCTTTTCAGCTTATCGTATCTCTAATTTGAGGACGAAGTATTCTTTTAGAGGGGAAGAGTTGTAAAACCCGCTTTAAAATACCTTAGCACATTAAATGCACGAAAATACGGTCAAATTAATACTTTACGATTAATTAATATACGACACGAATCATGAACATTTAATATAATTATTACGTATATTAATTAGTTACGACAAGTATTATGTACATTAATATTATTATTAATACATGATAAGTATTTACGTATAATACTTAAAAACGTAACATGAATAAAACACGACATGTAAAACACGAACACACTCGATAAATATTTAAGCATGAAAAACAAAACGAAAAGTAATATAAGGTGTGTTTGGTCAGCGGTCCAAGAAGGTAAAGGAGGGGCCTTTGGCCCAGCCCATTATCCAATACTAGTCCTTAAACAAATACATCTCCATGAGTTTTAATAAAAACACTTTTACAGAAAATATCAAAACCCTAAAACCCTTTTGGTTCTTCTTCTTGGCCGCGTCACCTCAAACACACAAGGGAGAAAGATTTTTCTTTTGATCTTTTAAAGTTTCAGGTATTGTGTTCGTGATCTAAACCTTAAACTATTCACGCATACGGTATCCCTTAATCTTCAATCTTTTTAATTATTTTTCTATGTTCATGGATCTTTAAAAACAATCATTCAAACATGTATATTAAAAAGATTAAACACGGGATCGGGTTTGATTTTGGTTTGTTTGTTGTGGGTACGCAAACCGAGACCTAAAGGTTTCGGTGGTGGCTTTGATCACACAGTCGTACCCCATATGGGGTCGACGTCTGTTTTGTGCTACCATCCGCAACCCCAAATTGCCCAGCAGTGGGGTGCGTTTGGTTACCAGTAGCAACCGAGAGTCTCTAGACTCTCGTTGGGTATTTTGGTCACAACAGGGGGAACCCTGACGCAAGTCGGGGGTACTTTTGTGCTAGCAGTGGCACCAGCACACATCAGATGGCTGCTGGTGGTCGAGGGCAGCAAGCCACAGCCAACGGCTGTGGTGTTGTTGTAGTTTTCGAGGCAAACCGAGACCTCTATGGTCTCGGTGGGTCCTTGTGGGGCTCGAGTAGAACCGAACACACCAAAGGGGCGTGTTTGGCTAAACTTTTGCTAAATTTACTTTATGCTATTTTATTAATTAATTTCATTAATTAATTCATAGTTAATTTAAGTAATTAATAAACAAGACTTATGTTATAATTATTAATATAATTATCATGATAATTAAACATGGCCATTTTATTTAAATAAACTATACGTTAAAATAATTATTAAAGATATTTATTCATGTTATAAGTACATGTACATTTAATTAAGCTCGAATCACTAACTACTAACTCGCCGTTCAAAAAAAACATGTAATTAATTTACTTAAGTACTTAGCTTAATAAGATAATTACATTTTTAACCAAGGTTTAATTAAATTAATAACATACTTTAATTTAATTATACAATAATCATTTAAGGTAAAGTTTAATTAATCAATAATGTAATATTATTAATTAATAATTACTTATAATATCATGTATTATTATTATTATTAACTAATAATCATATGTTAAGACTAAGTATTTAATATTAATAAACTTTACTATATAATAATCATGAATTTATTATATATGCTTTATTAATAAGCTTATTACTAAATATGGAAACATGCTAAATATGGAAATATACTAATTGTTAACATGTTATTTATAAAAACATACTAAATATGGAAACATGCTAATTATAGAAACATACTAAATATGAAAACTTTATATTTTTGGAAACTTACTATTTTTGGAAACTTACTAGTTATGGAAACTTGCAATTTTTAGAAAGTTACTATATATGGAAACCTGCTATTATTGGAAAGTTACTATTAATAGAAACCTCCTATTTTTAGAAAGTTAATTATTGTGTTATAACAAGTAGTATAACACATAAAACATGAGATACACTAATCAATAACATATGAAATACTAAGAATCACATGATAAAACATGAAACAATAAAACAAGACAAGAACAAGTAAAACAAGTTAAGAACAAGTCAAGTAAACTAATAATCGTTAAGTATAAGTCAAACAGAAAACTCATTCATGTCCCTTTTATTATGTACCTATCGTGAAGATGGAGTAGTTCATCCGCTTTTATTTAAATCCTCCTTACTGGACACAAGGTACGGATATTCTGTCCTTCAGTAAGGACACTCTCTTCCAATATTTAGGACTTCCCCGTTTGCAGCCATCTGTTTTCCTCAGTAGTTTACTTTAAACTAAAAAGTAATTAATATGATTAATATTTTAGATTGCTTGAGCTATATACATGCATGCCAGTTCCACCTAGTTATGCATAATTGTAACACTTGAGGCACCGATGTTATGAATCTTTCGCGGTGAGAGTAATTGCTCGCGGCCTCCCTTTTCAGTTATTTGGCCTTTATATTATTATCATGTGGGGCCAATGGGTGCATCTTAAAACATGTTAGCAGATTACATGGTAACTGTGGTGTATGCCTTACATATGTTACATGGAGCTGATCCCTCTACCCAGACTAGTTTAATTAGAAGCAACCCTCTAATTGTATGATGAGGTCACCCCTCTATGTATTCATGTACGTTGATACTTCATGACCTATATGGGCTTTGGGCATTTAAAATACAGTTTTTATGAAATAAACATAAGTCTTTTCAGAATATAAACCAGTTTATAAACATACACTAGGTTTTCCAGGACTTACACTTATTCCACTGTACTTCATTTCATTCTTTTCATATGTTTATGCTATTTCATTTCATTGTTATATATCCGCACACTGAGCGTATTGCCCAGTCGTATTTTCTTTCCATGTCCTCATACGGCAGGTACTAAAGGGAAAAGCTAGGAAATCAAGAGTACATGCATTTGGATGGAGGCTCCCTTGTCTTCGTTTCTTTTAATGCATTTACATACTTTTACTTTGTTGGACATTGTTTAGTCCTTACTCTACATTCTTTACTTATGCATTGTGTGTGGAGCTTATGTTTGGAACCGATGTTTGTTTCCGGTTTCCTTTATGGTCATTAATGTTTAGACATTTACCTTGCATGCTTTGATGACACGCCATAATTACTAAGTAACGATCCACTTATCCAAGTGGGGTGTTACATTAGTAAATTTAAATTTCAATAAATGTCGTATAAAAATGAATTTTTGAAATGCTACGATACTTTATTCTAGCATTGAGTGAGGGCACGACAATGGTTTAGTATGGGCGAGTGATGAGATATCGAGAAATCACAAGAAAAAGATAAATACAAGACAAAACGAACACTGGATACGAAGATGTGCACAAGACCGAAGCCGAATTGCAGAAAACGGGCATTTCTGGATCAATTCGATAAAGTTTGAAGATTTTACAATTTTAAGACAAAGTCAAAGTCAACCCGAGACCCAACAATGGAATGGTCATGAAAAATCGATCTCAAATCCCAAAATAGTATTTTACGGACCAACCCGCTCCCGTCTAACGGGCCGAGTCGGCACGTATTAGTATTATTAAAAACTAAGACTAACATAAATTCATTTTTTAGTCATTTGATCCAAAACAGCCAATGTGGCCCATAAAACCCATAATTCCACGTCATTATTTTTCTTTATACATGAATACATGTTATTCATGTTACACATTTGAAAATAAATGGGCCTCAACATGATACAAAACCACCGAGCCCAAAAGAGAAAATAAAACTCAGCCCGGTCTCTTTGTCTTTGATATCCAACGAGAACAAAAAGAAAGAAAGAAGGGGTGATATTTTTTCTATTTACCAAACAGACAAGTTTTATAAACCAGATTAGTGTTTCACCCTTAACCACCAGCCACCTTTATCATAATCACACTTCTTAATCTCCCAAACTCTAATCCTAAATCTATCACCATCTCATCCTACCCCACAGCAAAACAACACACCCATGTGAAGATGTACCAAGATACAAGCATGTGAAGGTTTCAGAAGAGAGAAGACCAATCCAAGGGTCCTCATTAAACCCTTTAGGACCAATCTAAGATTGAAGGGTTAAGATCACTTTTGTAGCTGTCAATCACATGGGAGCCTCAAGACCAGATTCAAATTTTCATATTCTTTGAAGATACCAAGGGCGTTTTTTGGATTTCTACTATTAGGTTTGGGGTTTATGATTCCCTTCTCACTTGTATAAATAGGCTAGCAGTAGTGTAGTTTATTTCTTGTTCCAGATTTTAGTTTTTGCAATTCTCTTTTCAATTAATGAAAAGTTGGTAAAAGATAAATATGAGTTCCAAAACTTTATTGTTATTTTAATTTTGTTTTGTTTTTAATTTAAGTTGGAATTTTATGAATCAGTTGGTTGCTTTAAAATTAGTAATTGGACTTTGATTAATGTTTTTTATTTAATTTCAAAAGTGTTCACAAGTTTTGGTAAATTTTGATTCTAAAAAATTGGATTTAAATTGTTTTTTTTGGTGTTCGAAAATTAAAAAAAGAAGAGTTAAAGATTGTTGTTGTTTTGATCCGAAGAGAAAAAAAACAGTGAGATAGTAATATTGTTTGTTACTATATATCCAAAAGGAAAGAGAGGCAAATTGTTGATACTTCTTGTTGTACTGGTTCGATTCAAGAAAAGAAAAAAGTCGGTTCGAGGGTACCTTGTTTCGGTTTACTGTTGATATGGATTCGGATGGTGTTGATTCGATTGTTATTTCTATAGTTTTGGGGAAACTTTAGATTAGTGGTTTTCGATTCAAAAGAGGAATGGCATTGATGTTCTATGATTATTAACTCGGTGGATACTTTTTCTGGTAATGCATTTCTTTTTTTAGCCTAAATTGTTGGTTGTTTTCTTATTTTTAAAGTTTAGTTTTTTTTTCTTTTTGAATCTGCTTGTTATATGTTCTGTTATTGATTCATTTGTGTTAGGATATGCATCTGTTAGTTTTGGTACCTTTGTCACTACTGTTGTTGATAAAATATGGATTTATAAGTCATGTTGTTCTTCTTAGTTGGGCTCCAAAATGTTGCTAGTAGTACCATAATATTAGTTGCCGACAAGTAAAAAAAAGAGAGTAATTCGAACTGCTTATGGTTGGTTTCAAACAGTCGGGAATAAAAAAAATTGTGACCTTAGGATGTTATTAGTTGGATTTGAAACTGGGAAAAAACAAAGAATAAAAAATGTGTCTTTATAAAATGAGGTTGGGGGATTCGAACCCATGACCTACTGCCTTGTATCCAGTGCCTCAGTAAACCAACACATTACCATCTACTCTAGGTTTTCTTTCTTGTCAAGTTTTACAAAATCTTTTATTTATCCTTTTTACAATTTTCCTTCACAGCTTTTAACTAGCTTAATTACCAGCTTATTCCAACTTTTGTTTTCAGCTTATTATTTTTCCTAGTTTTCTAATAGTATTTAGCACTTTATGTAAATTTTTGAGATTTTAGAAAAATCATTTAGTATTTTTTATGCATTTTTTAGATTAAATTCGTTTTTTAATTCATAAAAAATTATTTGAAAGTCAAAAAATGTAATTCTTTTTTTTAATTTTCTTTTATCATTTAGTACTTAGAAAAAATAGTTTTACTTCCGTAAGGTTAAAGTTTGATTTATTTTCTTAAATGTAGTGTTTTTACGTTTTATCGTTAATTAGTTTTTGCCTTTGCTTTGTCCCCCTAGACGTTTTAGGTTTTCTGATGCCTTTTTATGCTTTCCCATAGTTTTAAGTTTAATTTTTAGCGTATTTCGTCTTTCCTTTTCTCTTTTCAAAAGCGTAATCAACACAAAAAAAAGTCTTTTAATTTGGTTTAACACTCATACCTCCACTGAGAACGAACCTTACGATAAGCATTTACGTTTTTCCTAAAACGTAGTGTTTAATACTTACCGCGATTCACGCTTTTTCCTAAAAGTGTGAGTTTTACTCTTCATCAGGTACCTTGATGGTATGTACCACTAGTCTCTTCTGACACAAAAGCTAGGTTAGGTTTTCGTGAAGGTAACACTGCTTGACTAGTTCCTCTTACATTAATCTAATAGACTCTGAGATTATTATAGAGGTGATCAAAAGGTGTGATATCAAGATCATCTCTTGTGATAAAATGCATGGCCATAGCTTTCCATTCTGGTGGAACTCCTTTTAAAAATTTAAGATTTGCTTCATCATTAGGAATAACTAATCCGTTAGTTGCTAATTGAACAAGCAACTTACTGAACCTTCCATAGACCTTATGAATACCTTCAGCACTAGAGATTGAGAAGCTATCAAACTCTTGTTTCAACATAGTTTTCTTTATCTTTTTAGATTTTTCGTTTCCTCCAAATCTAAGCTTGAGGGCATTCCACATAGTTTTATCATCTCTATTATGATGAAAACTAGGTAGAATATCTTCTAAGAGAGCCATAGCTAGATTAGTTCTAGCCTTTCTCTCTCTGACGTGAGCCTGAATTTCAGCTGTTGTAATAGCAGGTTGAATTTGTACTGTACCATCAACTAAGTAAGTAACTAACTTTTGTGTGTTCTCATTCTTGATGACATCCTACAAAGTATAGTCTGTATGATTCAAGAAGTGTTTCATCTGCATAGCCCAGGTTTATAGTTTCCGTTTTTAAGAATTGGGAGTTTGACAGCAGACAGAGTATTTTGGGAAGGTATAGCAGTTTGTGTTACTGCTACAACTGGCACAGCTTGTGCAGTTGGTGGAATTGGATCACCTGCTTGAAGAGGATAACCATTCTGAATGACATATTCAATATGAGGGTTTTCATCACCATAGAGAGACATGATGCGATTTGGGTGAGGTTATAGGTTTAGGGTTTGTTCTTCTTATTCAGAGTTCTCAACAAGCTCTGATACAACTTGTTGATCCTTTTGGATAGATCGAGTCCTGTTAAGGATTATACAATAGCTTGCAAACAAACTATAGCATGTGAGATACTCTTACTCAACTTAGATAAGCGGAATCTAACTTAAATAAGAAAAGAAGAACAAAAAATTTCTACTAACTATCCAATTCTTATTAGTCGCTGTGTTGAGGTACAATAAACTCATCGTACCTATGTTCCTTTTATAGTACAAGGAACTCCTAGAATATTCTATTAGGATACGTATATCACACACGATATACTCCCATTATAACTAGAACATATCTTTACTAAAGATATAACAGTCCTTATCTATCTAGCAGTACTTATCGTTAAGCCTAACGATACTTCACATGTACTGCGCATACATTAACAGTAATTGTTATACTAACGGTACTTGGTACTTAATACACTAATTTCAACAATTAAGAACATTGTTCATCGAAAATTTTTATTTGAAAAAAGTCAAAATATTTATTTGAGTAAACTCGTCGTCGCAATGCACCTATACATGCTAGACTACCAATTCCAAGAAAAAAATAAAGTCATTGTTGGATATTAGGAGCAAACTTAAATATACTTTAGGGACTTAAGTGTACTTTGTAATATATATTAAGAATAGAATAGTATTAGGAAGTATTTAGGCTAACCTCCTTAAGTTGGTTTATGGGAAGTTTCCTATTAGACTTAAGGAAGTGTCTACCCCCTCATCTCTACAAATAGGGATGAGAGGGATCCTTATTCGAACAATTCTTCATCCTCAATGTAAACTTTATTAGGGTTTTAATAAAGGGGGTTTGAGGGTATACCGTGTGCATATACTTTTTGGTTCTTTGTAGTTTTTTGTGTTCGCTACTTGTGCTCAATACAACTCGGGTTCTAGTTGTTCCTCGTTATCAAGCTTCGGGTTTGTTGCCGGTATTATACAACAAGTGGTATCAGAGCCACGTGTATAGTGGTCATCGAAGTCCGAGTGCCATAGCGAGGTTTTGAGGCAGTCGAATATCGAGGTACGGGTCTTGAAATCGTCAGAAGTAGCGATTGACGAGAGGAAAAAAGGGATAACTTTTTCCTTAGAGTGTTGTAATTCAACGTGAAGGATTACATCTTTCTAGATGATGTGTGCATGCATGTCAATTTGAAATATTCAAGGTTTTTATACATGATGGGTGCATGCACGTGAGTAATCTAAACTTCACTAAAAAGGGTTTCGACTTTAAAAATGATTTCATGTTTATAGTTTTGTTTTTAAAGACGGTTAAAAGAAAGTTGTTGTCGCGATTGTTTTCCTGTGGTTTGAGTTTTGGTCATGCTTCGTTTGGGTTTTAAGTTAACGATTAGGTTTGCTTGTTCGAAATCAAGGTTTTAGGGTTTTTAATAAATTCAATTTGCAAGAAGGGTTTCTTTAGCAACAACGGATATATTGCACACGGCTTGTGAGGCTTGTCGATAAAGTTGGTTAAGAAAAAACTTGACAAGGTTTATAACAAGGTTAAAGAAGAATGGCTAGTTGTATAACTAGGTTTGACATCGAGATATTCGATGAGAATAATGACTTCGAGTTATGGCAAATAAAGATGTTTGCTTTAATGGTACAACAGGGATGAGATGCTTCATTAGAGACATTATCGGCAGACATGGAAGCAGAAGAAATGATTGCTTTGATAAAGAAGGCCTAACGTTGCTTGATTCCATGCTTGGGGGGCCGTGTTTTACGGGAAGTTAACAAGGAAACATTTTCCGCATGAATTTGGATGAAGTTGACTAGTCTGAATATATTTAAGTCCTTAGCAAACAGACTGTATCTGAAGAATAAGTTGTACACGTTCTGTATGAGTCCCGATACAAAAATAGATGATCATATAGATGAGTTTAATAAGTTAATACTTTACTTTGGCAAATATTGATATCTATATTAAGGATGAAGATCAGGCACTCATGTTACTTACGTCATTGGCACCATCTTACAAAAAATTTGTGGAGACATTGTTGTATGAGAGGGAATCCTTGATAATGAAGGATGTTATAGCGACTCTTAATTCAATGGAGTTAAAGATAAGAACTAAAGGCACAAATGAAGATATTGGTGATGGGTTATATGTAAGGGGATTGTCAAATCATTTAGGTAAAGCTCATTCTCGTGGTAGTTCGTAGTTTAAATCATGAGGGTGGAACTAGTAAACTCAAGTGCTTCATATGTCATTCAAAGGGTCATCTGAAGAGAGATTGTACAATAAAGAAGTCAAGTAGGTTCGTCAAGAAGGGTAAACATGATTAGGATTATGATTCTTCTTATGATGAAAGTAACGCCTATTTTGGAGAAGCCCTGGTGGTAGTCGGGAATGATGAGATGACTGAAGTGGTAATGGATTCAGGTGGGTCTTACCATATTAAAACTATGAGGGATTTCTTGTATGACTTCAAATATATTGACAGTGGTTCGGTTCTGTTAGGTGATAACAGGACATGCGTTATCAAAGGGACAAGGAAAGTGAAGATGCAGTTGCATGATGGATCAAACTTCATACTGGAAGATGTCAGGAATGTCCCAGGGTTAAGAAGAAGTTTGATTTGATTGGGTACCCTTGAAAAAGAGGGTTATATAGTGAAGATGCAGATGGTTATAATCAAGGTGATCGAAGGTTGTCGGGTTATGATGACTGGGATCAGGAAAAGAAACTGTATGTATACTTTGGAAACAAAAGTGACAACTTTTAGTGTACAAAAGCATGGAGGTTCGAAACAAGTTGGATTAAAGCAACTTGGTCACAAGCAAGTTGGGTTCAAACAACTTGGTCATGGTGTTAAAACAAGAGTCCATGGAGTACATATTGATACACGTGTTTGGTTTGAGGTAGAACTACAGGGAGCTCAAGGGGATCGTAAAGCTGAGGTTTTTCAGGCTAGTAATAATCATGCGGCAGTAGCTCAAGGGCGTTTGGAGGACAAACAACCTGAAAAAAAGGCAAACACGGGCTGCTTTGTAAATGAGCCTGAATAGGTACACATTTGTATAAAGGTGTGGGCAAACAATACGGTAAACCGGAGTACTTGGACAAAAAGGTGCAGAGGCTGAAAAGAAGAAGAAAGTGAAAGAGTCTATGAAATCTAATCTAGGGAAATCACTAAAGTACAATGGTCGATAAGGTGTTTTCTAGTTTGAGGTTCTATGATGAGACTACTTTCATACATGGTCTCATCATCCAAAACGGGCTTAAAACGATGAAAAAATCATTAAAAATGCCAAATATATGCTTGTGTTTGTTCAATGTGTATTTTAGGTACGGATATCGAGAAAATGACAAAAAGATCACAAGAATCAATCAAAAATGAACACGGGAAATGAAGCCGCACAATGAACCGGATCTGAGTGTTGAATTTCCAAGAAAGTCCTTGAAGAATGAAGATTTGGCAACTTTAGTCCCTCAAGAATTGAAGACTTGTCACTTTTAGTCCTTCTAAATATCAAATGTACAAGAAAGGACCTTAATATATCAAGATATGTCAAGTTCAACCCTTGAAGATTCAAGAAAGTACAAATCATACCCTTATAATACTTTTTGAAAAGTATTTGTGGCCAAAGTGGGGAAAAAAACTTATTTACAAAGGGATATTGCATATGTTACCAGCCAAACTTGTTATGCAAACTAAATGGAAGTTAGGGGGTGTTTTCTGCCAAGACACACAAACCCTACCCACCAGTCATACTTTGCCACCTCACCAACTCCACCAATCATACTCCACCATGTCACCACCCCCAAACACGTCAGATCCCACTATTAATAAACTAATCAAGTTTTCAAACTAATTAGTTTATTAAACTGGCGCTAAACATATAAATTTCCCCAAAAAACACATCAACACCTACCTTGTTCATATGATAAACCCTAATCCATGATTATGGGTAAATCAAAGGGTTATGAGGAGATTACTTCCATATCATAAATTCAACCTATCCTAAACCTAAACCCACCCCCACAACTGGTCCCCTTGCACTCACTTGTCCTATCCACATGTCCCCTGCACCCCACATGAACAAGCAAACAAAAATTCAACAGGCATCCAACGGTTAATAGCATTTTCTTACTCCCAAAGCTTTGTTGAAGGGTTGTGATTCACTTAAGACAGCTATCATCAAGCTCCAGTCCAAAAAATTGTCACATGGAACTCATTTGACCAAGATTCGGATTTGAAGACCAAGGGTACTTCTGGAAATGATATACATTAGGTTTTACTTGTCTTTTAGTTCTTGTAAGCCTATATAAAGGCATTATAAGACATCATAGTTCCTGTTCTTGTTTTTTCCTTTCTGGCACAACCTTGTAAAGCCACTTTTTATGAACGAAATTTGGTGTAGTGTTTGTTGATAAAAAGCAAGATCCTTTTTATTTACATTGTTTGTTCTCAAGTGTTGTTTAAGTAATCAGTTTAGAAAAGGAAAAGTTTTTGCTTTTAAATTAGTTTTGTGTTAAGGTTCGATGGTTAAGAGAGCAATTTTCATAGCTTATGTTTGGACATACAAGTGATCATAGCACCATGACTCAGTCCATGGTGTAGTGTACGTGTATGTTTGGGCAAAGTCTTGTGAGGGGCTACCACATTCACCAAAGAACTGGGTTTGAAGTCCACCTTTGTTTTTCTGTTTCAAAATTCTACCAATTGTGTTAACTTATCTGTGCTATCTCCTAACTCCTACTCCCTCTCAGAACTACCCACATGCTAAGTCTGTTAGCCAAGTGGTGTATTGCTTAGGGCTGTGGGTTCATTTTTGTCTTTCTTAGCAACTTCCTTCTCCAAATCCATAAGCCACCATTGACTTTACCTCTTAACCGTTGTAGTTAAGAGGCTTCCATTTTCTTCACACCAAGACACCAAGTAGCTTGTTAAGCTGTGAACAAGACTACTTGGAGCTTTTCTTACCTTCAATAGGATGTAAAGTAAGGGAGGTTCAATTTTCTCTCTTTTTCTCCTTAAAAATCTGCCACATTAAATGAATGCTACCTTAATCTGCTATGTGGTTTTCTGATAATTGATCTTAAGTGTTTTTGGTCCATCTAAGATATTTGAAGTTTGTTTAAGTCAAATTCTTGTGTTGTGTAAGATTGATTCTTAAAAAGTCTTTGAAAGTTTTCTCAAAAATAGTTTAAGGTGTGTTTGGCCTTGTTGTTTTTGCTTGTTAAGTGACACAAAGTATCAGTCATTTTAGTTTAGATACATTAGGGAGGTCAATTTTAAGTAGTGTAATACATCTGCTTAAACTTAGTAAAAGTAGTGAAAGTTTTTGCATGCTCATCTAAAAATAGTCAACATAATTAGTAGAGAGTATAGGATGTGTTTGAGTGATTTGAATGCTAAAGGTTTGCTCACAGCCAAGTATGTCACTTAGGAGTGAGTGTTGTTAGATTGGGTGTTTGTGAGGAATAAAATCAAGCTAGGAGGTCTCAAATTTCATCATATTGCCAACTGCATCAGCAACTTAGTTTTTGTGTTTACCATTTATATCAGTAGTCACCTAGGCCAAGAACAAGTTCTATGTTATGATTCCATGTTTGAAACCTGATCAATTGCCATGTTTAGGTTAGAAGATTAGTTATGCTATCTGATTTATGCATTTGGTGTTGGGTTGTTGGCTCATACTTGCTCTAAGCATTCACTAATATCCATCAGATCTCATTTTCTTGTATATCTGGGTCTATTTTAATTAAACTGTACGAATTGGTGTGTTGTTGATTGTTGATTTTGCTTGTTTGTGACTCCCTACAACTCCATGGTTGTAGGGGTGCCTTGATTGCCCAAAAACACCCATCAAATCAAGCTCAAAAGAGAAATATTTAGTTTCTGTGACCAAGCAGTGGGAACTCCTTTCCCACGGCCAAGCCTTTGCTAGCCACTGCTAAGCAAAAGGACAAAATCCTACAACTTGTCACTATCAGTTTCTTAAATTTTGTCTTTAGTGATCTAACTTTAGTGTTTTTCCAATTTTCCAATTTTTCTAGTTTAAGTTAATCATTTTTGAAAAAGTTAATTTATGTTTCTGAATATTTAATTAGTTTTTAGCTTTATTTTAATTTAAATCTAGTTTTTATTATATATATTTTTGTCCTATTAGGCTAAAATTAAAATCTTTCAATATTTTCATTTTTCTTAGTTTAATTTATTTATTTTAAGAATTTTAGAAAAAGAAATTTTATTTTTTGATTAGTTTATTATTTTTTGCATTATTTTCAATTAAATTAGGTTTTAATATCTCTGTTTTTGTCTCATTAGGACAAAAATAACTTTTTTTTTCCTCTGTTTAGATAAGTAATTTAGGATTTTTGAAAAAGTAAAATTATTTTCTCATTATTTAATTAATTTTTAGGATTATTTTGACATTTTAATAGTTTTTAGTCATTTAAAAATAGTAAATTAGTTTTAAAAAGTCTAGAGAAATACTTTTTAGTTTTTATATAATATAAGTAAGATTATTATTTAATAAAATCATATTTTGGATTTATTTTTAATTTTATTTAATTTTAAGGCTTTAAATAGCATTTAAAAGTGAATATTAAATTGGAAATAAATTTTAAAATATTTTTGTTAAATTTTTATTCTTATTTATATTATTTTAGATTTATTTTTTTATTTTTAATAAATTTTTAGATTAAATTTTTAAATTTGTCACGTTTTACGTTTTTATTCGTCGTAGTTTAAGATTAATCGTAACCGTCATTTTTTTATTTTTCCCTTTTTCTCATCAATATTAATCTCAAATTTAACAAGTTTAACACACATATTAATCCTCCTCGAGAACGAACTCACACAAGGGTCATAAGTGTTTACGTTGTCCTAAACGTACGCTTAGTACTTACCGCTTTTACGTTGTTTCTCCTAAAACACGTATTCATACTACTATCATTCTATCACAAGGAAAAGATTCTAAGTATTGTTTATGTTTAAGTGTTACTACTAAGGTAGAAATTGTTGGATATTATGAGCAAACTTAAATATAGTTTAGGGATTTAAGTGTACTTTGTAATATATATTAATAGACTAATATTAGGAAGTATTTAAGTTAACCTTATTAAATTGATTTATTGGAAGTTTTTTATTAGACTTAAGGAGATGCTACCCACTCATCTCAATGTAAATTTATTAGGGTTTTTCTATGCATATATTTTTTTAATTTATTTTAATTTCTCATGTTCGCTACTTGTGTTCGATATAATTACCTATCTAACGGTTAAACACGCTTCAAATTTGTTGTCGATACTATACAACAGTTATCGTGTACATCATTATCATCCTCAACAGACGCAATGAGTTGTTCAATTGAAAGTGAAACGCATGTTCGGAATACTTTCATATTTTGATAAGATTTAAGTTCATTTGTATACTAAACTTATCTAAGATATGGGGGGACTCATCCCCGCCCTCCATCTTCCTACCATCTAATGGCTGAGATTAAATCCCCATTTTACACTGCAGGGGTATTTTTGTCATTTCGCACGACCACTATATAAGCCATTTTTCTTTTTTGCTTTCTCATAAAAACACATATGGTCTCTCTCTACCCCCGATATAATTTCTTTCTCTACAAACTCTCTAACATCACCGATCCATCATGACTAATCCATCACCAATCTGGATCGATGATTATGAACCCATAACGGATTCATCACAAATCCATCAACTTAAATCAATCACATCATGAATCCATCCATCAACAGGTTAGAATCTTTTCTTATTTTACTTATTATCATCATTCGAATATATAAGCATTCAATTAGCTTATATTGAATGAATTATTTGATATAGATTTGAATAAGTTGATTATAAGCTAGCTTATTATGTTATTTATGTGAATAAGTTGATTTGTTTAAATAAGCTTATGAATAAAATTTTGAATTAGATGAGAGTTATGAATAAGGTTGTTAATTAGATGATTTGAATTTATTTTGTTAGATTATAAGCTAGCTTATTTTAATGAATTATCATATTCTTTAAATAAGAGAGTTATGAATAAGCTTATGACCATGTCAATAAGCTGTATTATTAGGTTTTATAATGTTGCTGATGTAAGATGAATTAACCTTAGTATATCATATATGATACCTTATATTATCATATATGATAGATATATGATATAGGATATATGATCGGTATATCATATATGATATATGATGTATCATATATAATATATCTAACAAACCAGAAGAAAAACAAGAGTTGTATGACTAATTTCCACAAATATGTTTAAGCTCTTCAAACCTATATTCTATCATATATGATATTCTACATGATTTTCACTTTTAACGTATTGTATATATAGCTTGACCATAAAACTCTTTTCTTGTCTTGTATAAATGCAGAATGTGCGAACACAACAACGAGAAGAGAGAGATACTAGAATGTGCGAATACGTGCACAAGTATATTAAAGTATCAACATTAATTCGGGGTGACCCTGGAGGAAGTTATTCAAGAAAAAGTAGATTTCGTTGAAATTGAAGAATGATTGATTAAAGAAGAAGAATAATAGTTTCAATAATAAGAATATATCTTGTGTTAATCATGAATTTAATAGATTTTTTTTTTATCTTTTGATCGTAACTAAGTGTTTATCATATGTAAATACATTATGTTTGAATTATCATATATGTTACTTTCAAAAATACTCTTTTTATTTACTGAACAAGTGTTCAATCAAAAATCCAACATACTCTTTGTTTTAATCATGAATTCGCAGAGCCATTGTTTAATCTATCAAAAAAATTGAGTATCATATATGATAACACATTATCATATATGATAATGCAGTATCATATATGCATACTTTAGGAGTTACATGGATTATCATATATGATATTTCGTTATCATATATGATACTAATAAAAATGTAAAACAGTTATGCTTCAATCGATAAAAACATCAACAAAATAGGCATATTATCCGAAAGTTACATCCGTAAATATTTCGCCATTTTCATATTCAACAAAAAAGTCAATGATTTAGTAGCATTACAAAGTTAAAGCATTACAACATCATACACAAATTACTAAAATATAAACAAGTCAAATGACTAAAACAATGGATCTTGATTCCATGCATCAACACTTTGGTTACAAACTTGACACTCGTCTTTTATCGTCTTATGCACATGTCTTCGTTTATTCTTTCAGCCAGGAATTCCATGTTCCACTTCTTGATATTGTCTTTTTGTAACTCACTTTTTGGTTTGATGATTGTTGCTTTTTTATGTTCAATTTTTTGGCCTTCGGATGATTTGACTTCTTCAAAGTGCCTCGAAAACAATATTCACTACACAAATAAAAAAATTTGGTTTTAGTTTCAACGAGATTATTAAATAAGATATATTATAAGCTAAATTTCAACCAAATTATCAAATATTATTATATTATCATATTGATACCTTCATATATCATATATGATAAATTTTATTATATATGATGTATTGAGGTATCATATTTGATACATCTGTTCAATACAGTAGGAGATCACAGAGTTGTTTGTATTTTGTTTTCAAGCACATCATCATATTATCATATATGATACTTCCATACATATATGATATATTTTATTATATATGATGCACTGAGGTATCATATTTGATACATTTGTTCAATATAGCCTATAGCTTCATTAAAACTCTCATAATAAGCTTGTTCACATACCTCATCTTATGCTTATCATACAGCTTCAAGAAACTCAATTTACAAGCTTATACACATAACTATATTATAATATTCATACAATTCTTCTAATAAGCTTATTCACATTAAGCTTAATTATAACAAATCAAATAAGCTTAATTATAACACATCAAATAAGTTAACACATCCATAATCACATCAAAATAAATTGAAAATAAATAAATTCATAAGCTAAAAAAGCTATCATCTTATTCACATCAAATCTAAACTAGTATATAAATTCATGTCGAATAACCTTAAAAAATAAGCTTATTTACATCAAATAAGCTAAAAAAATATATAGATATTGATGATATTGCCTAATTTTAATGAATTGTAGATGGGGATGATTTAATTACGAAATAGATGATGATATAATAGATCGAAGATGGATCAATTCGTGTTTTGGATCAAGGATTTGATCAAGTATGTGTTTGTGTGTGTGTTTTAGAGAGAAAAAGAAAAAAAACGTAAGACAGATCTATCTAATGTAATTAGTCCCTTTGTATCCAAAAGATACAATTTTCATAATGAAAGAAAGTTGAAAACAACAAAATGCCAAAAAATAAAAGAAAGAATATAAATACACGGCTTACTGTACCAACCACATGCAAATAGTCAATTGGGTGGTCAATAGTGGATTACTCGATAAACAATATCACATGTGTTTTAGTATTTTAAGACGATCGAGACTCTAATTGAGCACATTGAGTGAATATACAAATAGATGTGTATATTGTTAATATAAAGTAATCAAATGCCTAAACAAGATTCAGATCTAAACATTTCTTGCTTTTTTCAATGATTATAATGCCTAAACGAATTAATGTTAGAATGCCTCCTCAAATTCGTGGCTTTCTTTTATTCTTATGCTTGTTTTCTAATGGTAACTTTGCTCCTCTAATCTCATAGAACACACACACATATTAGTACTAGCATATGTTTTGTACTAAATGTAATTTGTTCCACATTTGCAGTAGCTTCAGGGACTACTATTACTGTTGTCAATGATTGTGGCTTCACAGTTTGGCCTGGAATCTCAAGTAGTCCAGTTCTCAATGTTACTGGTTTCGAGCTAGAAAAGGGTACTAGGTATTCTTTCGATGTTCCAGGGAACTGGACGGGTAGCATCTGGGGTAGGACTGGTTGCACATTCGATGAGTCTGGTCACGGGTCATGCGTCACGGGTGATTGCGGCAGCGAAATGGAGTGCAATGGAAGAAATTACACGCAACCTGTAACGATTGCAGAGCTCTTTGTGACAAAGGAGTATGAGTCTCATTATGTCAGCCTCCTTAACGGCTTCAACATACCAATGACTGTTGAGCCGAGTCGTGGTGGTCTTAATTGTCCAATATCGGGTTGTGTTAACGACTTGAATCAACGGTGCGCACTGGACCTATTCGATGTAAGACAGTGTTGCCAAGGGTCAACAGCATGCACCGATTCGAAAAATTTTTGGTTGTTAAAATGGGCGTGTCCAAGAGCCATTTTTGAAGAGCCAAAGTATTATAGCTATAGGTGCTGGGATGCTGATTACACTGTCAGATTTTGTCCCCCATCCAACACCTTTTCAACTGTCAAAGTCGACAGCCAAATCACTGCTATTAATGACCTCTTTTCCAATAACGGAATTTTCAGTTTGACATTTGCTACTTACGGTGAAGCGAATATACCTGCATTAACACTAATCACGTCATTTCCTGAAAACGAAAAAATCGTGTGGGCGGTGAGCTGGAATACAACCGAACCCTTAACAAGCACAGCCCTCTCTTTTGACCCCAAAACCGGAAATTTAATCGTTACTGAAGGAAGTACAATTGTGCTTAATATTACTGATGTTCAAGCCGGTCCAAATCCAAATGTGACCGCAACCCTGGAAGACAACGGTAATTTCCGGCTGATTAATGAAAGTAACAAGAGGGTTTTGTGGGAGAGTTTCGACCATCCAAATAACATACTTTTACCTGGTATGAAGCTTGGGTATGACTACACAACAGGGAAGAATTGGAGCCTGACTTCTTCCATCAACGAGTTAGTTCCAGTTCAGGGAGCTTTTACTTTGAGTTGGGAACCCACTGAACAGAATTTAGTAATTCAACGGCGAGGCCAACCATACTGGACGAGTGGAAAAATGGAAGATCAAAATTTTCCTTATTTACAACTGAATAGTCCAAATAGCAAAACCAAATACAAAATCACCTCTGTGCACAACAACACAGTAAAATACTTTAGCTACAGCGTAGATCAAGATTCGGGCAGTGAGGATGGTGATGGTATTCTACCGATGTGGATTTTGAACAGCAATGGGAAACTTATAGATGGCATAAATAATGTATCATGGACCCCTGAATTCTGTTATGGATTAAATTCCGCAACAGGGTGCATGGAAGACCCAACTAATATGCGGAGATGTAAGAGAGGGAACCAAACTTTTAGTCAAGAGAATGTAAAGTTTGATACTAGTAACACTAACAGTATTACTGTTGACCATAGCTCGAGCATAAGTATTAGCGATTGTTTTGTCACGTGCTGGAATAAATGCAACTGTGTTGGGTTTAATAGCAGCAATGACAATCAAACTGGTTGTACTATGTTCCTTGGAAGCAATAGCTTTTCACATCCACTGGCGTCTAGTTACATGGCATATGTGATCAGCTCTCATAATCCAAGTCGACGTAAAAATGGTAGCAGTTCTTGTCTTTGCTAATTTCCAATTTTTCTCTTCTTTTTATCGCATCTAACTAAGTCATTTTGCAGGAATGCATTTGATATTGATACTCATTGGTACCAGCGTTGCTATTGTTCTCCTATGTTTGGGGCTTTTGTGGTACCACAAGAAGAGTAAGCAAGGTACATCACTTGTTATTAACATTAATTTTTGTTTTTGTTTTTATGCTATAGTTTCTTATTTTTCAACAAGTTATTGATGCAAATGTAGAAATTGAGAGAAGGAGGAGAGATGAATATCCCCTTGAGTTAACAGCATCAGATAGCTTCAACGACGTGCATCAGCTTGAAGGCGATGGCGGGAAAGGAAATGATGTGTTGGTGTTTAGCGTCGCCTCTATCATGGCTGCCACAAATGATTTCTCAGATGAAAATAAGCTTGGACAGGGTGGTTTTGGCCCTGTTTATAAGGTGATCCTTTTTTCGTTAAACGTGTATGGAAGAATTATTTGTTTCTAGCAAATCATGCTCTAAATCTAACCAAAATGAAATTCCATCAAATTTATTAAACAGGGAAAGCTAAGCGATGGAAGAGAAGTGGCGATTAAAAGGCTTTCAAGAACTTCAGGCCAAGGGCTTGTGGAATTCAAGAATGAACTGATTCTCATATCCAAGCTCCAACATACTAATCTTGTTAGGGTTCTAGGTTATTGCATTCAAGGGGTAGAAAAAATGTTGATTTACGAGTATATGCCTAATAAAAGCTTAGATTTCTACTTATTTAGTAAGTACATTTTGTAACATAACATCAAGGTTTTATACTTGGTTTTTATTGTAATATTGACTTGATTTATTGATTGTGTTGCAGATGAAAACAGAAAGCAAGAGCTCGACTGGGCTGCACGATTTAATATCATTGAAGGAATTGCCCAGGGGTTGTTGTACCTGCATAAGCACTCACGAATGCGAGTTATTCATCGAGATCTAAAAGCTAGTAACGTTCTGTTAGATGAGAGCATGAATCCAAAGATTTCTGATTTTGGCATGGCCAGAATATTTAGTGCAAGCGAGACTCAAGCTATGACTAAAAGGGTTGTTGGAACATTGTAAGTTAGTTATTACTATCATTTTCCGGCACCTTCACTAATATTACCCTATCCTTATATATAAATTTTGTCTTTGTCACCTTTGATGTGAATTAATTATTAAAATGTATAAGTGCGTTGATTACGGGTTATGTTCAGCGGCTATATGTCTCCAGAGTATCTTATCGGAGGGACCTTCTCAGTGAAATCCGATATCTTCAGCTTTGGAGTGTTGACGCTGGAAATCGTCACTGGAAGAAAAAATAGTAGCTTCATTCATATTGACCCAACATCCTCTCTTATTGGATATGTAAGTTTAAATATTTTATATGCACATGATACTGTCTTAGTGTATGAGAGAACATCTACGAAGACCGTGAACTTATGATTTAACAACCGGAGTTTCAATGGTCTAGGCATGGGAACTATATCGAAAAGGGGATGCACTCGAGCTGATGGATCCAACACTTGCAAGAACTTGTGTTGTACAACAATTATTGAGGACGGTTCATGTGGCACTTCTATGTGTACAAAAACATGCAGCGGATAGACCAACAACTTCAGATTTGATCTCCATGCTTCTTAATGACCCCATATCGTTACCAACACCGAATGAACCACCATTCATCTCACAAAGAGAGGATTCAGATTTAACTTCAACTGGAAGCAAAACAGAGAATTGCTCTGTAAACAGTATGACCACCACCGTTGTGGATGCTCGATAGGCTAAGCAAATAGTTGTGTGTATACGATTGATATGATGATATCCCACGCTTTTTTATTCAGTCAATTTCATTTCTAATAGGACTCGTAGAGGATATTAGACGTGTTGTATGGAATCTAGGCCAGAGTAATAGCATGTTTTGCTACTATGTATCTCTAGTATCATTAAATATAGGAGGAACAAATTAAAAATGCATAGAAAAGCTTGTTGATACACGAACATTATAGTTTAATTTGTGATATGAACAATGATCCGATACAATCTCGCAATGTCTTTGCAGCCGAAGTCGGCCGACGCGCCAGCGCTACTAATTGAGTGCCAGAACGTAGGTAGCCAGCCTTTCGAAGCCTCATGAGTTACTCGCTCAATAAGCTAACTAAAAGTCTAAAACTATGCTTCATTATTTTCTCTCGTGTCTTCACGATATTTTTCATTCCGAAGTTAGATCTCATTATAATATTCGTACAACAGGTAGATTTGAATCGGTCAGTATCGAAGGTGGTTGTAGATCCTAAAGAAAGCAAGCAATGACTCTATTTGAAAGATTTATTTTATTGATTTTACGATTTCGATCGAGTAGAGCAATGACTGAATCCTCATATCATTGAACAAAATACATTTAATGAACGTTGATACTCTTGCTAGTGGTCCTATTTAATAAGACACTTGATATGTCAAGTTGCATACATCTTGGACATTATCCCTTACATTACAGGTGATGGTAGTCGTGCTTTTTGGATGGCATGATGATTAAAGTTGACACCGTTAGCCTCGAGAACGGCTACCAAGGATTTGAAAACAGAAGTTGATCAGGCCTCAAGATTGCTGGAAGAGTCTTGAATGCAGCAGCCTTGTTAGTTTTTCTTTGTTTTAAATAACTTTGGGAGTTTTCTTCCAATAATAAAAGCATAGAAAGATGAAAGAGAATAAGTCACTTAATAATGAATGTGATTGAGCCTTTATAAGGTTGAGAACTAGTTGTATAAGGAAGAGATGAAAAAGTAATAAACTCCTCTTTTGAGTGTCTTTCATTTGTGAGTTGAATTTTATTCCTCCGAGTGTGTTATAAATAGTTGTTTTGCTGATTCCTTGTGCTCATCTCTGTCTTTTGGTGTCATTTGGTACCAGAAAATGAAGATTCTGAAGATGATGAATTCAACCCGTTCCATGTTAATCATAACTTGGAATCTAGTGACGAAGAAGGGAAACATCAACAGAATGATCGAAGAAACAATCGGTCCCAGCGTGGTGCTAACATGAGGGTAGATATTCCGGTGTTTGAAGGTAGAATCCAACCCGACGAGTTCATTGACTGGATTCACACAGTGGAGCGTGTGTTTGACTATCAAGAAGTTCATGAAGATTTGAAGGTAAAAATTGTTGCAATTAAGCTTAAGAAACATGCTTCTGTTTGGTGGGAACATTTAAAGCTTAAAAGAGCCCACGAGAACAAGCCAAGAATTCAGACATAGGAGAAAATAAAACGAGAGTTACGAAAAAAGTTTTTACCAGATGGGTATTTACAGGAAGCATTTCTCCAGCTACATGATTTTGCACAACGTGATCTATTGGTGGCTGATTACACCGAGGAGTTTGATCATTTAATGTTAAAGTGCGGTATCGCAGAACCCGAGGAGCAAACTATTGCAAGGTATCTTCGTGGGTTATGAAAAGATATTTATGATGTGGTTATTTTACAACCATTTATCTCCTATAATGATGTTTATAAACTTTCCACAAAAGTCGAGAAGCAGCTCAAGGAGAAAGAGGGTCGAAAATCAGCAGCCTATGGTATTAGTCGAGGACCAAATCGAGGTTATGCAACTGATCGGGCCACTGGTACACAAAGCTCAAAAATGGTTGCAACAAAAGCCTCACACACCTCAAAAACCCATGATGTAGGGGCTAGTACTTCTCGTACTAGGCAAAAGTTAGTGCAAGGTTTCAAGTGCAAGGGTATCAGACATATTTCAACCGATTGTCTTAACCAACGAGTTTTTACTCTTGTTGAAGAACCTAGAGAAGAAGAATCTCAAGAGTTTGGTTCACCTCCGGTATTCGATGAACCGTTGGAACAGGAAGATGTAATATATGGAGATGTAGGAGAGCTATTGGTGATTCGAAGAGCATTAGCTGCCGATTCAACGGGAGATAGTGTGTGGCTTCGCCCCAACATTTTCCATATGCGATGCACATCTCGTGGAAAGGTTTGTGACGTTATTATCGATAGCGGTAGTTGTGAAAATGTAGTTTCTGAAACTATGGTTAAAAAGTTATCTCTTAAAACCGAAAAATACCCTCGTCCTTATAAGCTCTCATGGCTACAAAAGGGAAAATGTGTTCACGTATATCAACGATGTCTCGTACACTTTTCTATCGGGGACAAGTATCGGGATGAGGTATTGTGTGATGTAGTTTCAATGGATGCATGCCACTTATTACTAGGGAGGCCATGGCAGTTTGATAGATGGACTATACATGACGGGATGAGAAACACGTATTCTTTCGACAAGGATGGAGGTAAAATAGTTTTGGGGCCTTCGAAGTTTGTTGTTTCACCGCGAACCAAAGAAGTAGAAGGTAATTATTTTATGTCCAAATCTGAATTTAGTAAAGATTTTCAAATATCAAAAGTAGCTTTTGCTTTGGTGGTAAAAGAAGTAAGAAATGATGACATACCACCACCACCTGGTGTATTGATCCCGTTATTGAAAAGGTTTCAAAGTATTCTTCCAGAAGAGATCCCAGCGGGTCTTCCTCCCATGAGGACCATTTAACATTGTTTGGACCTTGTTCCAAATGCCACTTTGCCAAACAAATCTGCGTATCGAATGAACACAATTGAAAATGCCGAACTTCAACGACAAGTGGATGAGCTTTTAAGTAAAGGAATGATACGTGAAAGCATGAGTCCGTGTGTCGTCCCGGTTCTCCTTGTTCCAAAGAAAGATGGATCATTTCGTATGTGCGTAGATAGTAGAGCAGTTAACAAAATCACTATAAAGTATCGGTTCCCTATTCTATGTTTAGATGATATGCTCGACCAACTTCATGGTGCTAGCGTGTTCTCTAAAATTGATCTTCGAAGTGGTTACCACCCAATTCGAATAAGACCAGGTGACGAGTGGAAAACTGCATTAAAAACACGAGATGGTTTGTATGAATGGTTGGTGATGCCATTTGGACTCTCCAATGCTCCTAGTACATTTATGAGACTAATGAACTTTGTTTTTAAGCCTTTTATTGGAAGGTTTGTCGTGGTATATTTTGATGATATACTTGTGTTTAGTAAGGGACAAACTGAGCACTTGGAGCACCTAGGAAAAGTCTTTGAAGTTCTGTCCCAACAAAAACTTCATGTCAACTTGAAAAAGTGTGAGTTCATGACTCACAACTTGGTGTTTCTCGGGTACATCATTTCAAAAGATGGAATTCATGTTGATTCAGCCAAAGTAGATGCAATAGTTTCTTGGCCAACTCCAACAACGCTTCATGAAATTCGTAGCTTTCACGGATTGGCTTCTTTTTACTGTAGATTCATCCGCAATTTCAGCACTCTCGTGTCGCCAATTACCGAGTGTTTAAAAGGCGGTAATTTCAAATGGACAAAAGAGGCTTAAGCGAGTTTCAAACGGATCAAGGTAAAAATGAGTGAGGCTCCTGTTCTTGCTTTGCCTAATTTTGAGAAAGTTTTCGAGCTAGATTGTGATGCATCAGGTGTCGGTATAGGTGTTGTTTTAAGACAAGATCACCACCCTATTGCTTTCTTTATCGAGAAACTATTAGAATCAAGACAGAAGTATACAACCTATGAAAAGCAATTTTATGCTATTGTGCGAGCTCTTGAACATTGGAGGCATTATCTTATCTCAAAAGAATTCATCTTACATTCTGATCATGAGGCATTAACGTACATAAATGGTCAACACAAGCTGAAACCAAGACATGCTCGTTGGGTGGAATTTTTGCAAGCTTATACATTTCACATAAAGCATAAAAGCGGTGTTACAAATAAAGTCGCTGATGCTTTAAGTAGAAGACGTTCTTTTCTATCCACAATGCAAGTTAAGGTTCATGGTTTTGAGATAATCAAAGAGTTATACAAGGAAGATAAGTTCTTGAGCAAGCTCATTAACCAATGTTCCAACAGCCCCTACAAATAATTTATTATTAATGATGGTTTTCTCTTTCGTGGAAATCAATTGTGCATTCCGGACTGTTCACTTCTATTGGAAATCATTAAAGAAGCTCATGAAGGTGGACTTAGTGGTCATTTTGGAAGAGACAAGACGGTTTCTCTACTTAAGGACCGTTATTTTTGGCCAAAAATGATGAAAGATGTCAACCAATACATCTTGAGGTGTCGCACATGCCATCTTGCGAAGTCAACTTCACAAAATACCGGACTCTATACGCCATTGCCCGTTCCTATTTCTCCATGGGAAGATGTGAGCATGGACTTTGTCATTGGGTTGCCCCAAACTCAACGGAAGAAAGACTCGGTCATGATGGTTGTTGATCGGTTTTCAAAAATGGCACATTTTATTCCTTGTTCTAAGATGATGGATGCAACCAATGTTGCTGATTTATATTTTAAGGAAGTGGTAAGATTGCACGGTGTTCCAAAGACGATTACTAGTGATCGGGATCCGAAGTTTGTCGGGCATTTTTGGCGAACCCTTTGGCAAAAATTGGGTACAAGGCTGCAATTTAGTTCAGCGTATCATCCACAAACAGACTGTTAAACTGAATCGGTGAACCGTAGTCTTGGAAATTTATTAAGGTGCCTTGTTGGTAACAATATACGCCAATGGGATATTGTGTTACCTCAAGCTGAATTTTCATACAATCGCTTATGTAGCCAAACAACTGGTAAGAGCCCATTCAAAATTGTGTATGGATGCAATCCTGCAAGTCCACTTGATCTTGTACCGCTGCCCATTACTTCAAGTTATAGCAATGATGCTGATGTGCGAGCAGAGAAGATCAAAGAATTGCATAAGCAAGTGAAAGAGAAAATTGAAAAGCAAAACCATAAGTACGCGAAACAAGCAAACAAACACAGGAAGCTGTTAAATTTTAAAGTAGGTGATCTTGTGTGGATCCACATGAGTAAAGAACATTTTCCACCTGGTCGGAACGCCAAGCTTAAGCAGAGAGGAGATGGTCCGTTCAGAATTGTTCAATGCATGGGGGACAATGATTACAAGGTGGAGTTGCCTGGACATTATGGAGTTTCAGCTACCTTCAATGTTAAAGACTTGTCTCCATTTCATGGAGAAAATGAGTTCAACTCGAGGACGAGTTTTTTTAATAATTGGGGAATGACACCGTTAGCCTCGAGAACGACTACCAAGGATTTGAAAACAGAATTTGATCAGGCCACAAGATTGCTGGAAGAGTATTGAATGCAACAGCCTTGTTAGTTTTCCTTTGTTTTAAATAACTTTGGGAGTTTTCTTCCAATAATAAAAGCATAGATAGATGGAAGAGAATAAGTCACTTAATAATGAATGTGATTGAGCCTTTATAAGGTTGAGAACTAGTTGTGTAAGGTAGAGATGAAAAACTAATAAACTCCTCTTTTGAGTGTCTTTCATTTGTGAGTTGAATTTTATTCCTCCAAGTGTGTTATAAATAGTTGTTTTGCTGATTCCTTGGGCTCATATCTGTCTTTTGGTGTCAAAAGTTATAGTGCAATATATGTAAAACCCGCATGCTTTTACCATGAATATTACCCTTAAGATCGTACGTACTAGGTTAAAACTTTCCTTTTATAGTACGATTACGTTTACGTGTTAGGATTTTTCGTATTACGTACGTGTTAGAACACGATAAGTATTTATTACGCACGAACACGCAATAATTATTTAAACAATAATTAATGACGAACATGCGATCATGAAATAATGAACGTAATTAAATCACGGGCTAATATTAATTACGTATATATATTTATTACGAACATGAATAAATATATTAAGTTACGATCGATAACTAATTAAAACACGTAAAACACGAACACGAGAACACACGAGAACACACCAATATTTAAGACACGGAAAAACATTCGGGTTACCCCTTGTGGGCCCCATTACCACGAAATTAGGGAGGGAGGATGGGCTTAGCCCATCAATTTTTCACTAAAAAGGAAAAGGGATATTTTTCACTACTCATTTTCATTCACAGAAGATTTTTAGAAAAACCCTAAAACCCTCTTCCTTGTTCTTCTTTGTGCCGCCACCTTAAGAACACCATAAGAGGTGATCTTTGATCTTGGATCTTGAAGTTGTAGTGATTGATCGTGTTGGTTCTTCGTCCTTTTGATCCACGAATTCGGTAAAACCTTTTTGAACCTTTTCTTTTGATTTAATCTTTTTATAAATCAAGAACATGTGTTGTTTTTATAAAAACATAATAATTAAACATGGATCTAACATGATTTGGTGTTAAATAAAATAAAAGGGGTGTTTTTAAGGGGTGTTTGTTTTGGCCGCAGGCTTCACCGAACCCAAAAGGGGTTTCGGTTTGCCAAGCCGACCACCACCAAGACCATATGGTCTTGGTTGGTGCGTGTGGGTCCCACGGCAGCAATGAAACACGGGGTACCCCGAGTTGGTTCGGGGTACGGTGTCGATTTCATGTCCGGTTCATGCTTTTTAGTCTAGATCCGGTTCATGGTGTATGTTAGTTTTATTTTATGTTTATGATCTTATGATAAAATTAAATTAATAAAATGATGTGATTAATTTAATAACATGACGTAGGTTATTTAATTATTAATGATCATGAAATTATTTTAACCTAAGTATTTATATATTTAAGACTTATAATTAATTGATTATTTTAAAACCGTGGATATAATTAATTAATTAACATGACTTAGGTTATATTATTAATGTATAATAATACATATTTTAACCTAAGTATTTAACTTATTTAATTAAAAACATGTTATACTTTAATTAAATATTTTAACCTATAGTTTAATTTAATTACATGAAATAATTATTAAACTATACATTATATCATATGACTTAGAAAATAATCATGTAAACACTTAGGCTTATATACTTAGCTTATTTAACCAGCTTATTTCTAATTATGGAAACTTTCTATTTTTAGAAACTTAATTAAATAAGGCAGCTAATCTATTTATGGAAACCTTCTATTTTTAGAAACTTATTTATTTCAGGCAGCTAATCTATTTATGGAAACTTATTTAATTAAGGCAGCTAATCTATTTATGGAAACTTTCTATTTTTAGAACCTTATCTATTTTAAGCAGTAAATCTATTTTTAGAAACTTTCTTTTTTTGGAAACTTTCTATTTTTGGAAACTTTCTATTTTTGGAAACTTTCTATTTTTGGTAACTTTCTATTTTTGGAAACTTTCTATTTTTGGAAACTTTCTATTTTAGGAAACCCGCTATTTTTGGAAAGTTACTTATTATTACACAGTAAGTATAATAACACATGAAATACCAGAAATACTTAATCAGATTAAATAGAATATAAGATTAAAACTCAGTTAAGGCTTAGAAACAGTAAAACATGGTAAGAACACATAAAATAAGCTAAGACATGACATAAAACCAGCTATGTATTTAGTAAGCAGATACTTATTCATGTACGTATTTATGTAGCACTAGTGATTCGGAAGTAGGATTCCTCGCAGTTCGTCTTTCTCGTTCATTGGACATAAGGTATGGATTCCCGTCCTTTCAGTATGGACATTCTTTCCTTATTAGGATTTCCCCGTATGCAGCCAACTGTTTTCCCGTAGTATAAGTTACGTGTTTGATTGCTTATGTTTATTTAAGAATACCTATAGCCATATACATGCATGACCAGTTTCACCTAGTTATGGAGGTACCATAACCATAACATTAGAGGCACTGATGTTATGACTTCACCACGGCGGAGTGATTGCTCGTGGCGTCCCTTCAGCTTTTGGCCATTTATATTATATTTATCATGTGGGGCGTATGGGTGCATCCTAGTTACATGTTTTATTCAGGATTTCATGGTGAATGTGGTGTGTGCCTTGCATCATTCACAAGGAGCTGATCCCTCCTACCCAAAACCCAGTACATTAAATTAGAGACAGCCCCTCTAATTTGCATGATGAGGTCACCCCTCCAAGTATTCATGCACGGTGGATTTTCATGACCTATATTGGCTAATGGTAAAATATGTTAAACAGTTTTCATAAGATAAACATAAGGCTTTTCAAACTATAAAACCAGTTTTATGAACATGTTCCAGGTTTTCTAGGACTTATACATTTCCGCTGCTATTAAGTCTTTATTATGTTTTAGTCATTTATACTATGTCTATATCCGTGCACTGAGCGTTTTGCTCAGCCGTTACTTTCTTTTCCATGTCCCAAAACGGCGGGTACTCAAGGACTGACTAGAGCATTTGGAGGACACGCATAGGATGGGAGCTACCTTAGATTCCTTCTCCTCTTGCCTTCATATTTATGCTTGTCGAGTCTTCCTTTTTGTTCATTTACATTATTTATGTTTTGGGCTTATGTTTGGGAACCGATGTTTGATTCCGGTTTTCCCTATGGTCATGTAATGTTTAGGCATTTATCCTTGTATGCTTTGATGACACGCCATAATTACGCGTGACATTCCATTTATCAAAATGGAGTGTTACAATTATGGTATCAGAGCCAAGGCTTCGACCTGTAGGCTTTAAAACTCGACCTGTGACTAGTGGGTAGTCACCTGGAGCTTCCTAAGCCAACGTCTGTTGTTCTACGTATTGATGTTTTCAGCGCATTGTTGTTTTAACCATGATGTTTTCAGCACCTTGAGGTTTTAACCTTGATGTTTTCATCGATATTGTTTTACTAATATGGATGGACAACCGTCATTCATATTTAGTTATGTGTCATTGTTTCATGCATAATGTTCCTCGTGAACTGTGGCTATGTGGACTGAACCCCAGTAGTTCATAATTAGTCACATAAAAAAAAATTTCTGATAAGTTTGACATATGAGTTTCATTTATTTATGTTTCATGTATCATTGTTGCAGGGATTATGACTAAGTAATGGTTGGTACAGGACTGGCCCTATTTAGTCGCATGTGCTTTTATCGAAACTTTTAATTTTGGGACCGACCCATAGGCGTCCCCTCGCCATGTCTTTTGTTTTGGGACCGACCCATAGGCGTCCCCTCGCACATATAAAGGTTTTTATAAACTACATTACGCATTCATGCACTGTTTTTCATGCATAAAATTTTTCTCATGATTTAAATTGGCATAAATTTTTTTTCATGTCCCCTCATAAGTTATTATGTTTTTATGTCAAGTATGTTTTCATACTGTCATGGTTAACTTCAGTTTCATGCTGATTATGTTATACACTTCTTCGTGATAGATGGTTTCATGTTTCTTCATGATAATTCCGTCTTCATGTTGATTATGTTTTACGCCTCTTTTGTTATTTACGTTGTCCTACAAGACATTGTTAGATTTCATTGAATCATGCTTTCATGATAGTCATGGTTGGTTTTCATTGATCATGCTGTCAGGCAAATCATCGTTGAATTTTGTGTAACCACACTTTAACGTTTCCGTTATAACCAGAATGATGTCTATGCTAATACTGCCAAGTTATCATGATGGTTTTCCTAACCGTTTAACCGGTATACTTTCCTTAAACCATGACAAATGATCGACCTCATACCGATCATTTCATGTGCATTCAACGTGTACTCCATGTACCATGTTCCATGTGTATTACACGTACCTAAATCCATGTGTATTTCACTTGCAATACTGCACGAGTATTCGCTAGTCGATTCTGAATCATCTCAGGCATTTGTCCACTTGCTAATACTCTACAAATTGCTGATGCCGCTCATAACTTGAAAATGTTACTAAAGGTTGATGCTGCTGACGTTCGGAGACGCTACGAGATGCGGATGCTGTTCACAACCGGGAGATCCTACAAGACGAAGACAAAGGCGTCGGAGCAAAGCAATTGGACGAGAAGATGCTTCACCATCAGACGATTCCCATCAATCATTGTCCCTAATTCTTAGTTACATGTCACACGTCATTCGGCTGTCATTTCAGCCATATGAGTGCAAACCGGTACCAGCCGGCCACTCAGCTGAATAGTTACATGAATCACGGTCATGAGAATGACCATCATGGAACTGACAGACAGGACGATAGTAACCACTACTATGACAGCAACTATCCTATAAATCGCAACCAAAACTCTGGCCACGGACGTGATCAGAAATACAAGGATTAGTAGTCCAACCGATCCGCCAATTCCGGCATAATAACCTTATATTGTGGTTATATTTGTTTCACAACTCGGGACACATGTCAAGACATCAGTCAAGACACATGTCTCACGTATACTTTCTGAAGACACATGTCAAGACACCAGTCAAGACATATGTCATGCTTATAGTTCCAAGAAACGAGTCAAGACACATGACTCACGTCCAACTATGGAACATTTCTAAGAAATTCAGGGTACCCTCCAAGGGTATATCTATTTTGTTGTGCCATGTATTAATCAGGCCACAAGAATTTCTATACCATTATCGGCGCATCAGTGAGAACTGTCACGTTGCCAATGTCACTTTCGTTTCTTTCACCATAGTTCATATATTCATGACCATGAAGGACGCCTTTCATATTCCCACGAATACGAAGGTTTTCCTTCAGCTTAATGATGAGATCCAAGCTGCTAACGCATTTCCTCGGACAGACACAAGATGAATTTTATCCTAATTATGTACCATGAACAGCACACCATGCTACGATTCATAATTATGTGCAGTAATGTTCAGGCTCCTGAATACATTCAGCTTGATTTTCCATCGGGAAAATCTGTACAAATTATCTATGCTTACAAGTATGTGCGTTGTTAGCCATGGTCGCTAAAATTTTCTAGCTGTCAGTAAGACACGACCACTTAATTCTTTTACGCATAGCCAGTTGATTATTCCAATGTCTTCCTATACATTCGAGAAGAATCTACAAGGAGAAGGATGGTACCATGAGATTATGTGTCGACTACCGTTGACTTAAACAAATCACCATTCATGACCGTTATTCTCCTCCACGTATTGACGACATGTCCAATCAACCGTATAGTGTTAATCACTTTCCCAAGATCGAACTCATGATCATGCTGCCAACAGTGAAGAGTGAAAAAGTAGGACATGTCCTTGACTGCTATTCGTGCACGACTCGGTCATGCTAGATTTATGATTTTGATATAGTCTCATCAATGCTCCAACCGCATTATGGACTTAATAAATTGAGTTTCCATGAACTCCTAAACAAATTCATCAGTGTTTTCATTGAGGATAACCTGATTTCCTCTAAGCCTAGAGAAGAACAGGAAGACCCTATCTGCATTATGTTGCAAATTCTATGACAAGAGAAATTCTACCCTGGAAATTTTTCCAATATCAATTCTGTTTGATTACAGTAACACACTGAATCACATAGGTTTCTATGGTTAATCTTACCATGACTCAGCTTATGCGTAAAGGAGAGAACCCTACACTACATTAGGCGTTCTAGGAAATCCTACGCTAGGAGAAGTATAGATTTAGAGACTCAGAGTTTCGCAACCTTCTATGTATCAAGTTTCTACGAAGCAAGATGCAGCTACATCCATATCTATGTACCTGACATACCAACAGGCTAAGATAGGACACCAACAAACTGGGATGTTTCATCATCTAAAATTGTGAACTAAATTGGGACAAGATCTCCACGGATTTTGGCTACCAGTTTAACGCAAACTCCGAGGAAGCATGATGTTATCTGGTTTATTGCAAACAGTTTGATCAAGTCTGCAGAATCCTTACATCCGCAAGGATTTCAGAACCAACAGATTGATCGGATATGTTCCAGCCAAGGCTCATCCGATCACTTGGCAATTCCTCAGTTATCAGGTCAGACAAATATTCATAATTATGCTCCTTATTTACTTCACGTCCTTGTTCTAATTCCACGCCTTGCTTTCGCGCTCGCGTTCATGACACTATTTACGTTCATGATCGTATTTTGGTTTACGATTTTACGTTCATTTCTTTTCATATGTTTCACATGTCATGTTCATTCCACGTTCCTCATATCATGATCAAGATATGTTACACGTATCAGGGATCACGATATGTTTACTCATACTACACTCGCCATATCTCCACGTAGCACGTTCAAAAATTTTCACGTATCACGTTCAAAAATTTTCACGTACTACGTTTCTATATGTCTCGCGCATCGTTGCTAGTTATCAGTTAAGTTGGATTGTTTTGCACCATAATGTTTCAGTTACTCTTACACGTTAATTCTTATTCCCTCGATCGAATTTAGGGGATCTACCTTACGTTGATAACCAAGAACTTCTTCGTATTCCAAGTCAAGGTCAGGAGGACCAAGACTTATCATTCGTGTCAAGATCTTATAAAGGAACCGTTCCAAGAGGGAAGCCACTTGGAAACGGACAAGTTCATCCGGACTTCTCATCCGTTTTCTCTTATCAATTAGATATGTCCTTTCATCCACGTCACGTTCCATGTCCTTTTTAGACATGTCACGTTCCGCGTTCTTTCTGCCAGGTCACCTGCACGTTAATTTATCTTACATACCCTCTCAGTTTGATTCGGGTATGTTTCTCTTTCAGTTACGTTATCTATAATTCGGCGACGAATTATTCTTTATAGGGGGGAAGAGTTGTAAAACCCGCATGCTTTTACCATGAATAGTACCCTTAAGATCGTACGTACTAGGTTAAAAGTTTCCTTTTATAGTACGATTACGTTTACGTGTTAGGATTTTTCGTATTACGTACGTGTTAGAACATGATAAGTATTTATTACGCACGAACACGCAATAATTATTTAAACAATAATTAATCACGAACATGCGATCATGAAATCATGAACGTAATTAAATCACGGGCTAATATTAATTACGTATATATATTTATTACGAACACGAATAAATATATTAAGTCACGATCGATAACTAATTAAAACACGTAAAACACGAACACGAGAACACACGAGAACACACCAATATTTAAGACATGGAAAAACATTCGGGTTACCCCTTGTGGGCCCCATTACCACGAAATTAGGGAGGGAGGATGGGCTTAGCCCATCAATTTTTCACTAAAAAGGAAGAGGGATATTTTTCACTACTCATTTTCATTCACAGAAGATTTTTAGAAAAACCCTAAAACCCTCTTCCTTGTTCTTCTTTGTGCCGCCACCTTAAGAACACCATAAGAGGTGATTTTTGATCTTGGATCTTGAAGTTGTAGTGATTGATCGTGTTGGTTCTTCGTCCTTTTGATCCACGAATTCGGTAAAACCTTTTTGAACCCTTTCTTTTGATTTAATCTTTTTATAAATCAAGAACATGTGTTGTTTTTATAAAAACATAATAATTAAACATGGATCTAACATGATTTGGTGTTAAATAAAATCAAAGGGGTGTTTTTAAGGGGTGTTTGTTTTGGCCGCAGGCTTCACCGAACCCAAAAGGGGTTTCGGTTTGCCAAGCCGACCACCACCAAGACCATATGGTCTTGGTTGGTGCGTGTGGGTCCCACGGCAGCAATGAAACACGGGGTACCCCGAGTTGGTTCGGGGTACGGTGTTGATTTCATGTCTGGTTCATGCTTTTTAGTCTAGATCCGGTTCATGGTGTATGTTAGTTTTATTTTATGTTTATGATCTTATGATAAAATTAAATTAATAAAATGATGTGATTAATTTAATAACATGACTTAGGTTATTTAATTATTAATGATCATGAAATTATTTTAACCTAAGTATTTATATATTTAAGACTTATAATTAATTAATTATTTTAAAACCATGGATATAATTAATTAATTAACATGACTTAGGTTATATTATTAATGTATAATAATACATATTTTAACCTAAGTATTTAACTTATTTAATTAAAAACATGTTATACTTTAATTAAATATTTTAACCTATAGTTTAATTTAATTACATGAAATAATTATTAAACTATACATTATATCATATGACTTAGAAAAGAATCATGTAAACACTTAGGCTTATATACTTAGCTTATTTAACCAACTTATTTCTAATTTTGGAAACTTTCTATTTTTAGAAACTTAATTAAATAAGGCAGCTAATCTATTTATGGAAACCTTCTATTGTTAGAAACTTATTTATTTCAGGCAGCTAATCTATTTATGGAAACTTATTTAATTAAGGCAGCTAATCTATTTATGGAAACTTTCTATTTTTAGAAACTTATCTATTTTAAGCAGTAAATCTTTTTTTGGAAACTTTCTATTTTTGGAAACTTTCTATTTTTGGAAACTTTCTATTTTTGGTAACTTTCTATTTTTGGAAACTTTCTATTTTTGGAAACTTTCTATTTTTGGAAACTTTCTATTTTAGGAAACCCGCTATTTTTGGAAAGTTACTTATTATTACACAGTAAGTATAATAACACATGAAATACCAGAAATACTTAATCAGATTAAACAGAATATAAGATTAAAACTCAGTTAAGGCTTAGAAACAGTAAAACATGGTAAGAACACATAAAATAAGCTAAGACATGACATAAAACCAGCTATGTATTTAGTAAGCAGATACTTATTCATGTACGTATTTATGTAGCACTAGTGATTCGGAAGTAGGATTCTTCGCAGTTCGTCTTTCTCGTTCACTGGACATAAGGTACGGATTCCCGTCCTTTCAGTATGGACATTCTTTCCTTATTAGGATTTCCCCGTATGCAGCCAACTGTTATCCCGTAGTATAAGTTACGTGTTTGATTGCTTATGTTTATTTAAGAATACCTATAGACATATACATGCATGACCAGTTTCACCTAGTTATGGAGGTACCATAACCATAACATTAGAGGCACTGATGTTATGACTTCACCACGGCGGAGTGATTGCTCGTGGCGTCCCTTCAGCTTTTGGCCATTTATATTATATTTATCATGTGGGGCGTATGGGTGCATCCTAGTTACATGTTTTATTCAGGATTTCATGGTGAATGTGGTGTTTGCCTTGCATCCTTCACAAGGAGCTGATCCCTCCTACCCAAAACCCAGTACATTAAATTAGAGACAGCCCCTCTAATTTGCATGATCAGGTCACCCCTCCAAGTATTCATGCACGGTGGATTTTCATGACCTATATTGGCTAATGGTAAAATATGTTAAACAGTTTTCATAAGATAAACATAAGGCTTTTCAAACTATAAAACCAGTTTTATGAACATGTTCCAGGTTTTCCAGGACTTATACATTTCCGCTGCTATTAAGTCTTTATTATGTTTTAGTCATTTATACTATGTCTATATCCGTGCACTAAGCGTTTTGCTCAGCCGTTACTTTCCTTTCCATGCCCCAAAACGGCAGGTACTCAAGGACTGACTGGAGCATTTGGAGGACACGCATAGGATGGGAGCTACCTTAGATTCCTTCTCCTCTTGCCTTCATATTTATGCTTGTCTAGTCTTCCTTTTTGTTCATTTACTTTATTTATGTTTTGGGCTTATGTTTGGGAACCGATGTTTGATTCTGGTTTTCCCTATGGTCATGTAATGTTTAGGCATTTATCCTTGTATGCTTTGATGACACGCCATAATTACGCGTGACATTCCATTTATCAAAATGGGGTGTTACAATATAAGTACCGTCAAAGGGGTTGAAATTCGCCAATAGTCCAATTTCACTGCATACGATGAACAGCCACGCAAATCGTTAAAATCCTAAAAGATGAAGAAAGAAGTGTTTACCTTTCATCAAAATTGAATCATGCTTATTTTAGCTCGTACTAAAAAATGACCCATTATAACATGAACCCACCCGATATGCCATTCTGCTGCCTTTCGTTTTCCGTTGTTAAAGAATGTATCGTCAGATTCATTCATGGAGTGGAACGTCAAAGCTACTTAATACTAGTAAATATGTCAAGTGTTTGGCTCTTGACCTCTTGTTCATTGGAAATTGTATTCAGGATGTCAAAATAATAGTAGCATTTTGGACTTCAGGTTATTTTTGTTAAGATGTTCATGGTTCTTTTTTGTTCGACTCAAACTATGCCTAGCTCTGTAAACAGGATGTCAGGAATGAACCAAAAATACAATCAACATGAATTTATTAGATGAAAACAAAATACAAATATCAAATTCGATCTGCAAAATAGTTTCATCTGTCTCAACACATAAACAAGTTAAATCTAGATTGAGTAAAACCCAAACAAATCATGTTTATCTGAGAAGCTCACCTTTTCCCCTGTCTTCTTATTCTCGTTATTCAAATTTTTTCCAGAACTTCCTCGTATTCCCTTGATATTATTGCTCTCTTCAATCCGTCAATTGGTCATATTTTCAATGTTTTTGGTAGCCTCAACCACCCCCAAAATGTAACCAGGTTCCTTGTTGAGATTAATTGCATTATGTCAATCATGATTCCCCATAGATACCTTTCTATCTATGATCTATCTCTCTTGCTGCATCGCTACGCTTATTGGACAAAACTTGTCTTTGAACACTTCCCTAAATCTACCTCCATGTCATCTTTGTGGGGCCCGCACTTATCCTTAACAATATCACACCACAATTTGGCTTCCAAGCTCAACTTTGAGACGGGATACACTTCCTTGTGTCCTCGCCAGTGCGTACAGGGTGCTATGTATTAATCAGTTTACCATTTTGTAGTAGAAAATCTTGTTAGCAATACATTTAAAAATGTGCCAATTGCCATGCTCGGCATATACATGTCATTAGAGCAAGAAAGCACCAAAGTAGCAGACAAATATGAGATGTGAAAACTCATTTGCATATATCAAATTCGGCTCAGCTTTTTTGGTTTTGCTTGGTTCAGTCTTTGGTTTCGGTTTTTGTGGGTGAAACCCGAATTCTGCACACCTCTAAACATATAAAATAAAGGAAACTCAAAATAGTAGACATTACAGTGGACTAATTACACTTCTAAGGCCCAGATCTAATGAAAACCAAATAACCATTAGACCTTAAAAAAACCATTCACATTGAACTATTTATCTATTCATATTGAAGATAGTCAATAAAATCACACCTCTGAGTTCAAAACTTCAAATACCTCAAAATGTTACTAAAACTCTTGGAAGCCACCATTGAAAAAACTAAATCTTGTATGGTCCATGCATATAAGGCAAGCAACAGTCCTCTAACAACAAAACTGTTGGAGAAACAAGCACTGGATCGAATCAAATATACCAAACTAACTTTTTGTATTAATCGTATAATCACAAATGTATCATCATCTTTACAGGAATAAATCCTAATCTATATATACATGTCGAATAGGTACTTCGACTAAGAGTCACAACATTTCAGAAAAAGTAATCGTTGTGAAGGTTCATATGTAACCGTTTCTATATGTCTAAAAGTAAACAGCGGGTAGGATTATCTTAGGCCCATGGGTCGTGTCTTCATGTAACTTGGATCAGGCCTAATATTCTCCCCTCTAATCATAAACGCTGTGGTACAGATTCTTGAGTCCAATGAGTTCTCTCATGACTAGAAACTTGATCTTTGGTAGTGCCTTCGTGAGTATGTCAGCCTTTTGGTATTCTCCACTTACAAATTCTACTTCGATGTCGTTTATATCAACCCATTCTCTGATGAAGTGGTACTTCGTGTCTATGTGCTTGCTCCTTCCATGAAAAACTGGATTCTTCATTAGTAAAATTGTTGATTTGTTGTCAACCATGATCGTGATCTTTTCTTCTTCTTTGTGTGTAAGTCTGCTTAAGAGTCTTTTGAGCCATAATGCTTGAGTTGTTGCTGCTGTTGTTGCAATGAATTCAGATTCGCATGATGATAGTGCCACGGTTGCTTGCTTTTGTGTGCTCCAGCTAATTGGTGAGTCACCAAAATAGAATATGATGCCGGTTGTGCCTTTGCCTTCTTGTGTATTAACTCTGTAGCTACTGTCGCTAAATCCTTGAATCTTGTTGTTTCGTTATGCTTGTAGATTATTCCATAGTCTTTGGTTCCCTTTACATAACCTAGTACTTGCTTTATAGCTTTCATATGTTGCTCTTTTGGTTCTTGCATGAAACGACTAAGTAATCCAACGGAATAACTTAAGTCGGGTCTTGTGTGAAGCAGATATCTTAAACATCCAATTAGGCTATTCAGTTGTGTTGACCATTGTCCCTTCGGTGTTCTTTGTTAGTCTTTTCCAGGGTCCATAGGTATATGTGAGAACCCGTACTTTCCCAGCATTATTTTATTCTTTTTAAGCGTGCTTCTTGAATTTTCCAACGTATTACGTTTTCTTGTATTGCTATATGTAAATCCTAAGATTTTTAAATTATACTTTTTAAGTATTTTCTGATCATTGATAAATACTTTATATGGATTTATAAAAAAAAAATTATTTTATTTTTCCATATTTATTTTAAATCAAAGTTTTTGATTTAAAATCACTCGCGTGCGTTTTACAACGAGTTTATTTAAAATCAATCTACAACGAGAATTCCTAGTGATCGCGATACCGACGGATGCCCAAAGTATTACGTTTATTTATCGATTGTTTCGATAACTAATATTTTCGACGATTTCGTTTTAATTACGTATTAAGTCGTGCCGGGAAATCGTATAATCATTTTTATGATGCATTGTAACTTTTGACACGTATTTTTACAAAACTCGAGCCCCGTAAATATTTTCAGTATTTACCAATAACCATTTTTCTACCCTTTAAAACTATTAATTGTTTTTAAGTCCACAAGTTTGCAAATTGGCAACTTAGGTCTCTCCACTTAACTAGCGATATATAAACCTTCTTTCTTCCACTTTAAACACACACATTCATTTAAAACAAAAACACCACCACCCTCCTTTCCTTCCTTTCTTTACCGCCACCCATCACCACCACAAACACCCTCAAAACCTCGATTTTTAACAAGATTAAATCAAAACAAATTCAAGACTACATCCTAGATTTTGTGGTGCATCTTTTGGTACCAAAATCTTGAACATGCATCAAGTTTTTATAAACTTATAATTTCATGGTTTTATGATGTTTTAATCATCATGCATGTGTCATTTTTGGTAAGATCATCTTATTTTGATCACAAAAAGTTGTATTTTGATCTTGGGTTTTTGTTAAATTTTGCATGCAAGTGTTTTTTTAGGAGTGTTTGGTTGATGGTTATGATAGTATGATGATTCTATAGGTATAAGAATGAGTGATTTTGCTTGGAAAATTGATTTGACTTGTTTTCTAAAAGTATAATTTGGGACAGCAGCTTTAAACAGATTGTTTCGTGGGTTTAAGGTCTGTTAAAGGCTGAGATTAATTGATATTGTTGTAGAGTTTTTCGAGACGGTCGTTTTGGTATAAGATAGAGCTTCTAAGTCATTACGAGTCAAAAGTTATGCTAGTTTTAGTATTTGTGTACCGGGAGACGCAAGTCGGCACAATCCGAAATTGTGGCTGATTTTGGGTCGACTCTCGGGGACTTTAGGCTTGGTTAGATAGTTGATACTACTGATTTTCAAAGTTTACAAACTGAGTTTTATGAGTCTAGTAGTAGTTTTAAAAGACGGATTGTCGAGATTGTACTTTTAAAGTGGTCCAAACGGTTTTACAAAACAAGTGCACAAATCTGTCCCAAATTTGAGTTGAGTATAGTGTCGAGCTGATGGATTTTAAAGTGTGAACATTGGCTCAAATTTTGGTGAGGTCTTATACAGGTTATAAGTGACCTTGACACCAATTTTCATATAAAACGGACAAGTCTAGATAGGGTAGATCGGTGTGTACATTCGGGGTGTGCTTGCTGATTTTATTTTGGACACGTAGTTCAATGTTTGTGTTGCGTGAGTTTGAGTATTCATCATCGGACATGATTACTTATTCAAGTGCTTAGTCATTGTATAAATGACTTAGCTACTGGTCCAAGTAAGGTTAAAGGATAGTTTTACTTGGCGTCGTGTAACGGGTCATTTTCAAGTGTTCAAGTGTTTTAACGTGTAGTGTTGGAATAAATGGTTAGTATGACTTCATTTGGTTCGTGTCAATGGTTTTGAAATATGAATACTTTGAAAACATTTGAGTTATTATATTTGTTACATATCGATATTTGAGTTCGAGTCTTAACGCGCGCCTTATTTTGATAGGTTGCGGTTTTCGTGTTTTCTGGGCATCCATATCGTCGGTGATCGTCTCACTACCATTGTTTCTACTCAGTTGCTGAGTACCGTGAGTGACTTACCTCGTGGCTAAGGTGAGTTCATATCCTCTTTAACTTGTACATGGTTTCTAAACGCGGGGTGAGATTTTACATGGTGGAACACAACCATTTAACAATTGTGTGCTATCCTCAACTTGTATGCTATCCAGAAATTGTATGCTTTCCAGAACTTGAGGATTTCCAACTGATTTTCATTGATATTATTGCTTTTAGTCTTTAGCCTTAAGTTACCTCTCATTGATCATGAACCGTTAATTAATCCTCCTACCAAGCGCGAATGTTGTGGGTGGATCCATCGGGATTGACTATCCCCGTCCTGATTACCTTGACGCACTAATATTTGTTTATCACTTGAGTATTTAGGCTGAATACTGACTAGAGGAACTTACACTGAGTTAAGCTTCGGTTCATGAACTAAACAGCAATAATAATGTTTCGTACTATGGTTAATGATCATAACCATACTCCATACTACTTGTTTTACAAATGAATGCTTGTGTTCCACATCCTTATTGCTAAACCTATGAATGTCACTCAACTTTATGTTGACGATTTTACATGTTTAATCTCAGGTATTATTACTTAGCTTTGCTTGGATGGGAGCCCACAGGATATTATCGCAGCTTGGAGATTTTTGTGATGCTTTTGAAAGATTTGTTTTATATAAACTATCAGAAGTTTATTCAATCTTTTGGGCAACTTATTGTTATAAATTGAGACGAAATAATATAATTTTCCGCTTTTAAAACTCTGGGACCTATGTTTAAAAACTCTGACCTTTTATGATATAATGTACATGTTTTTATTTCGTCAACTTTGTATGAACTGTAATTCATTGTTTCTTGTACTATGACGTGTTACCCCCTTGTTGCCTAGTTGTTCCATGTCAGATTTTGGGTGTCTCACAGATTGGTATCAGAGAGATGGTTATAGAGAACTGAGTCGTTTTCAAAAACTTAGTCTATAAACGAAAGTTCAAATATTTTATTGTTTCTAAGTGTCAAACACAGAATCTGCCAATGTTGTTCGATATCTGCGCGGGTAACTATCTAATCCTTATTATTTACTTTTAACTATCGTTATAGTATTTCATCTCTTGATTACATGTTGAAATATTGCATTATCTTAATGACGATAATTACTATGCCTTTTCAAGCCTTGTGCTTCATGGATTATCATTGAATGTTACTGTGATTACATCTGCCTATACTGTATTTCTTGAATTCTTGTTATTGTGAATTGATCTTATTGCAATAATTTTATATTGTTATGACGTTACATACTTGTATTCGGAGCGCGTATGCTGTTAACTTTTCATACTCATTCTTCTGAGTACTATTGCTATTTTATTTATGCGTGATACGACTGATTTCATATACTCGTTCGTTTTGAACCGTCTGTTTGTCTCAGCTCACTGTTACATGTCGTGTATACTCTCGCGATACCATTGTTCAGAATTGAAGAAGTGTTATTTTCGATAAAACTCTTGATTTTCATTCCTACTACCATGCGTGTTGCTCTCATTGTTTAATCTCTTTTAAAATATCTATTTAGATACGCAGATTTTCTTTCCGACCATTCGTAATTGAATGTCTAGTCTATAGACCATTGTGTAGCTCAATGTGTCTCCCAGAAAGACTAAAGGACATCGTGTGAGTCACACATCTCGAAGAATTCGTTAAATCAGTACCTGAATAATATTGTGGGTTTTCATAATCTTGATTTACCTTTACGCCACCGTTCTACACGACACTTGTACATGGATTACATCTTATTTCTTTGACAATTCTACGTTTCGACTTCAACTTACAATATCCGTTGTACCTTGAACACATGATCGTCATTTATTCTGTGACGGTTGTTTGGAATACGATCCTACTTGTATCCTCCCTTTTCATTGAACCTCCTCGCTCCAGGAGTGCCACTTGTTATTGTCCCGTTTCTTTCTCGATATATCTTGTGATTTTGGAAATCATGCCACCAAGAGACCTTTCTGCATTGCATCTTGCAGCCGAAGACACGGATGATATGCGTCGTTTTTTATCTCTCAGATTATCGTTGGCATTCTTGAACCATTTCCATACTGTGTTTTCTTTACATGTTTAATTATACAGTTTTTCTCTTTCGTCTTTATAGAATCCACAAGTCTTGTGTATACATTAATTTTGAGTTATCGTGAAATTAGATTTAATTTCAAGCTGTGTAAAAAAAAATATACTTTGTATAGAAACTTTACAGGAAGTTTAACAGTGTCTAGAAAATATTTGTATAACTTTAGACATAAAAATATATATTTCTACTTGTTGAGACGTCCGTTTAGGACATAAAATTTGACCAGTGACTTTAAAATCGAGCAAGTTACGCTCATTTGAGATTGTAAAATCTAAGAAGTTATTTTCTGAATAATGCTAAAATATCATTTTGTTGACAGATATAATGCAAGGGCATTTTCATCCATTTTTTTTATTCCGTTTCAAATCTTGAGTAAAACTAGAAAGTTGTTCAATACATGGTTTTATATCGAAATGCATTAGACTTTGAGTCTTAGAATATCGTTTAGTGAGTTAATTGGTCTAGTCAAACCCAAAAGTCAAAGTTGACTAAAAAGGACAAAACTGATAGACTTTAAAAATATGATTTCAAACGTTTTTGAGTCCGTTGAGCTCGTAAAACTTTAACTAATGATATTTTGCAAACTAAAAACAAGGATTGCGTTTGAACAATTATAAAATAGTAACTTTGAGTTCGGCCATACATGTACATAGATCTTGAACTTTTGAAATTCGGTAACTTCCTAATCTAGAAACTTTGCGGAGTGATTGTACTATTTGTTAACTGATACCCTACTTTCTTAAAAGTATATTATTGTCAAATTAATCACGATGTGCACACATGCGGATTCCTTTATCCTTTCTTTTATTTATGACTTATTGTCATTCGATTGTCTTTCTTTGTTTCTATCGTACCACTGAGTTGGACCGAGAATTGAAGATCTTGCTTTCATATCGTTTGTTATTGTAACACTCTCAAATCGGGTCATAGCAGCGGAAGGGTCCTTGAGTGTTACTTACTTGATACAATCACACAGTTATAGAAAACGGCTCAAAACGAGTCGTTTTGATAAAAACATCCATTCATTCATGTTAAAAGATAATAATCCATACATGGTCCCAGATAAGTTTAAAATATATATAACACACATCAAAAGATAAAACTTGTTTTGAATGGATATATTTTATAAAAGCGGGCCAGAGTCACCAAAATTAAGCAAGCTTCATGAAACCACCTTCCTTGAGTACCTTCTTTATGGACCTGAGATAAAACATGCTATAAAATCAACAAAATATGTTGAGTGAATCCATAGAGTTTAAATTAAATAAACAGAACACAAGTATTCTGAATAACCTTCCATGGTTAATAAATCATCGAAAGACAATTATGTTGTACGGACATAATTATCGGTGTTATTACATAAGCCTCATGACATTGAACGTTAACATATATTTATTTCAGCCCACCAACACACCAGCCAAGTGCGTATATTTCTCTTATACTAATGCATCTGATGTGCTCCAATACACATGTGATTCACTACACATTGCGATAGCTAATCGCATCGGACTGAGCATCACCCCGATAGATCTATCCATAGTATTAGCGTTCTTTCGATTAATAATTCATGATAGGATGTGGGTCTTTTTAAGGCTGTAAGCTAACTTATGTAATAACTTTCATCTAAGCATACAATCGGGTCTCTTGTGTTCTATTTAAAATAAATAGGGTTTACCACAACTTCTGGTTGCACCCATTCATGGGTTTACAACAACTCTTGTTGTACCCTTCATTTTTAATAAATACTTTCAAGTAAATAGAGCTTCCACAACTACTAGTTGCACCATTCAATTGGTTTACCCCAACTTATAGTTGTACTCTTTATTTTTAATAAATAAGCATGTTATCCCCCTCGCGGGTTTTATTAAACAAGCAAATAAATAAAAGCGAGGCTATGAACTCACCTTAAACTATATGTCACATAGAAAAATAGTGATGATGGCACGAAAAACGAGGAATGAACCGCAACCAAATGACAAGAATTGTCAAGAAAGAAGTCAAATATAACGAGCCGGGAGCCACTCCATTACTTTAAACCCATCTAAAAGCACCATAATTAAATCAAATATTTTTACTTGATCACAACTAACAATTCTTTAAAATTTTCTTTTCTACTACTACTACCTCATAGAAGTTTTAACTTGAAATAAGGTCATCAAAATAAAAAAAAACCTAATTTGACGTTGGAAACAAGAGTATAAATCTTTGATTAAAATAAATAAACTAAAAGTATTAACTAGCTTTAATAAATACATGATGGTAGTTATATGAAATCTCTCGTAAAGCATAAGCAACAAAAACAAGATGTTTTAAATTAATAAATGCTTATGATTATAAGTAAAGTTGAAAATGTTTGGCACTAATTAACATTAAAACATATTTTCATTACTATTGATTAGTAAATGAAAATTTTGACTACATCTTCAATTGAAAGAAAAGAAGTAGACAACAAAAGAATTTTGTAGTAGAGTAGTGACAAAATAAAAAAGATTATTACCTTAGGAACTAATACAAGAGATATAGTAATTTGATGTTTAGTCGTTTGTATTTGACCGGCACCAAGTTGAATATCGGTTTCCTTGAATGTTCTTCTTCTTTCTACATGGTAGATTACATATTAAAATGAAGTGGGTTTTGTGCTACTTTTGTGTTTCGGCAGAAATAAAGAAAAGACAAAGAAACTTAGATATTGTATAGGAAAATGAGAAGATAAGAAGTTATCTTGTGCAACACATGCCAAGATATGCATGACATGCGTAAATGAGTAATATTCTCATTTGGACACTTCTTGACATTTGATAAAAATTGGTGGGATGAAGTTTATTAATAAGCTTTGTCCCATCATTTGTAAAAACGGGTGTTACCGAACGTCGATATTTTAAAAGTTACGCGATTTTGAAAGATACACGTAAAACACAAAAAATAAATGCTCAATATAAAATAAAAACATCTAAAATCGGAGGAAATTTATATTCTGATAATTAAATGACTTAAAATAGTTAATACGTCGAATAAACGAATAACACATATAGGTTTAACGTAAATTAGGAAAAATACTTTAAAAGAAAATAATAAAAATAAATAAATTAAATAAATTAAAATTTAAACGACAACAATAGAAAATATTTCTATGTCATAACGAGATAATAAATATCGATACCTAACGTATTCCTTGCTGGTTATAACCTAAACGGAATTCTTACGCTAAGTTTCAATCCATAACCGTCTTGGTTAGCCGATAATTCAATTTCTCAATAAAGTAGATATGTAATACGTAACAGTCAATATAAAAGTAACGACCTGAAATTGACGGATTGTCACATCATCTCCACCTAATTGGGATCTTCGTCCCGAAGATCAACTTACGTTCTTTCTCGATCGCTCGTTGAAATCAAAGCGATAATCGTATTTTGGTCCTCGTCTCGAGTTTAATCGGACTTTGATAATAGGAATTCAAATTTGCATCAGTTGTTGAATTTCCTTACCCATAATTTTGACAAGTTCTTCGATGAAACTCATCTTATCGTCGAATCTTATTTCGTCAATAGGGATAATAAGATCCTTGTTGGAAAGTGATTTCTTTAAGTTCGACATATGAAAAAGTATTGTGAATTCCTTGTAGTTCTTGAGGTAATTTAAGTTTTCATGCCACCGGACCTGCACTCGATAACATCTCGAATGGTCTAAACATAAGGGGGACTTAACTTCTCACGTTTTTCAAAATATAACACCTTTTCCATGGTGTTAACCTTGGCATAACTTTTCCACCTACCTCAAATTCCAAAGGTTTTCGCTTCACATACTCACAACTATCATGTCTACTACGAGCAGTTAACAAACGATTCTTATTTCGCACGATCATTTTATTATTGAAATGAAATGAGCAGTTAGTCAGTCGGACGACAATGATCCTAATTGAATCAAATATAAACAGAGTATTCTGAAGCTTTACAATGAAATCCATTGCAATTGGCTCCCAAAGATATGAATTTTTGGTTGTTGAAGTAATCCTGATGGCTTTTGGTATTCAACATTGAATTTAGCATATGCCAATCATTTACCAACATAAATCGTAATACCTGCATTCATTTTTTTCCACCACTAAAACTACTTCAACGCTAACCATATTCGTCTTCTTAGACATTAATGACAACGCTTCAATGAACCTTCAATAGTAACTAACAAAACCTAAAAATTACGGCACTACAGTCAGAGTACTAGGTGCACCCTAAATTTTTAATGGTTTTGATTTTTATTGGATTGACGTGAACTCCACTGATATCAATCACATGGCTAAGAAACTGCATGTAATCAAGCCAAAAATCACATTTCAAAAATTATGCATACAAGTTTTCATTTCTTAGCAAATTCAAGATAGTCTCCAAATGTTCATCATGCTCTTCTTTATTTGTTTTCAATAGATAAGAACATTATCAATGAACATGATCACAAATTTATCAAGATACAGCTTGCACGCGCGATTCATGAAATCCATGTATATCACCGATGCATTGGTCAATCCATACAATATTACATAGAACTTATAATGTCCCTAACGATTTCTAAATGCAATAATTGGAATATCTACCTCGCGGATTCGAAGTTGATGATAACCAGACCATATATCAATTTTTGAATAGACATTAAAAATTTATAGCTGATCAAATAGTCATCAATCCCTAGCAAAGGATAGTTATTGACCAGCAATTTATTCACCTCTCGATAGTCGATGCACATGTGAAACAACCCGTCTTTCTTCTTACAAATAATAACAGATCTCTCTATGGCGATGAGCTCGGTCATATAAAACCTTTATCAGATAGCTATTGCAACTGCACAAATAATTTCTTCAGTTTTGATGGTGCTAAACGATATGGCAAACGTGCCACAGGTGCAACAACAAGTATTAGATCGATTTAGAATTATATTTGCCTTATGGGCGGAAGGCCCGACAAATCTTCCAGAAAGACTTCAGGATAGTCAAAGATGACTTAAACATCTTCGACTCGCTTCTCCTTCGATTGCTTCTCCGATACTTGAGCTAGGATTAATTCACAACCTCTTCCGATATACTAACGAGCTTTAAATGCACGAAACGATTCTCAGTTGAGAGTTATTTTTATCACCTACGATAACTAAGGTCTAGTTATTTATGGGAATCCTAACTCTTTTGTTTTCTTTTGTTCCACACGCTCCTCCTCTAGCACCATTTGCACCACAAAATCACTTGCTCAACCCGAACTACCGGCCCATTAGAGCCACCAGCTCCATCATTCATGTTGGCCATGAATTTAGTTAAGGATGCAACAACTTGTTCACTAATAACTTGGTGCATGCTTGCCCAGTCATAGGTTTTTTTGCGGCATGATTCTAATACAACGTGGATCATAATGAGTATTCATTCAATGGTTGCGTTATATCACAGGAATTTAAAGGAGAAAAGCAAAGAAAGATAGTAATAGAATGATGTAGAATTTGAAATCAAAAGATAGTCATTCCATTGATCACAAACTAGTACAAGTTGTATTGTTAAGCATTATATATTGTCATCGTCTAATGCTATACAACTTAAAAGACTAGTCCTACTAACTGATGTCAGAGTTTAGTTAGTGATTTATGAAAAGATACTACAATTGATAAACTAATCCACAAGAGTTACTAGGTAATTCATATGACTGAGAAGGCTTATCGGTCCCACTAGAAGAAGATTTCTACAGTATCTTTCAGAGACACTTGATATCCTCCTCAATTGGCGGTTTTGGAACAGCCCAAATGCAACCATCCCACGATCATAGGATTAGAAGAACAAAATCAAAGAATGAATCGAGCAAACGAATTATGAGTCAATATGAGTTTAAATGCGCGGATGCTATATGCTTAAGCCCACACGTTTATAAATCATTATTTCCATGGATTGATCAAATCCATCTAAATAAGATTTAGAAATTTGTGGTTCAACAATTTATAATTTCCTTGTTCAAATAAATGGCCAATTCATTTCAAAAATATGATTATAAATCACCTTATTTAAGCATCGCCATCTCAACGCAAAAGATCAGGATCGAAACAAACGTGAAACTAATTTAACAGGAAATGATCGGTGATATGATATGGAATCCTAGTTGGCATGTGAATCCCATACCAATCAATCTCAATTCCTAGCAACCAATAGTACCACCTCAGACAAACTTGTTTCTATCAGAACAGTATAATGTCAAAGATTAATGAAAATGGGGATTAAATTTACTAAACGAAATGAACGGATTGATGATTCAAGAATAAAACCAAGGAATCAAAATCCATGTAACCGAAAGAATATTATCGAGAATATTAACCATTGCGTTAGGATTATGTATATCCACAACTTAGTTAGTCTCGGGAATAACAAGATTCACTTTAGGAATAACTTCAACCTTAGCGTTAGAATGACTAGGGTTGCTTCGTGACAATCTACGTCGTATAAATATCTCGTATTAATATAAAATTAACATTTATCATTAAATAAACGAAAACATGACTTGTAATCCACAAGTACAATCAATCAATAATTATTACAGCATATATATATATATATATATATATATATATATATATATATATATATATATATATATATATATATATATATATATATATATATATATATATATATATATATATATATATAGAATTCAGTTAAAATAGTGTAGTTCGTTATAATTGTTAAAATGAAAAGGCTTTTGGACCTTCAGATCTTCTGTTTGGTTTAAGATGATACGTAATTTATTAAAAGAAAATTAAAATAGAAAGTAATAAATTTTGTATATCATTAGGGTATTTTAGGTAGTGCTTATATTAGTAATGTCTGTTACAAATGTTTTGTTCATTTATCCTTTATGTCGTCACTTTTCTTTTATCTGCCATCGTCCATGGAAACGAAAAAGATCAGATTCCAAGACCCCATAACCAAAATAGCAAAAAACAAGATTCATAAAATGAATTTTTTATTCTCTCAATCGGTGGAAGAGATCTAATTCTGTTACTATCCATAATAAAATAAAAAAACACATCACAAAAGCCCATATTTGTTTGTATCCATGAGCTATTTGGCCTGATTTTTCGAGATCGAAATTCGTTGTGTTCAGATCGAAGGCATATCGGTGTATCAACCAACACATACGTTAACCACCAGATCGAAGGTCCGCTAGTATATCAACCATCGTACCACAACACGCGCCCCTAATTGACGTCGATTGTTAACTGGCCCATAGACGGGTTCTATGGCTTGGAATGGTAATCTAGCCGAAACCACCATGCCCAAAATCTTACGGGTTACCGGGTTTTCTTCTCGTAAACCATCATGTTTCACTTTAAAATTCCAACAGTTTGTCATGTTAAATTATTAAGTCTATTTGTTTAGATTATAATGATGTATCATTTAAGCATCACTGGTTAGAAAATACAACAGTAGTTCATATCCTATATCTACTATCGTTCGTATAGGAGATACATCTACGCTCGCAACTGGTAGCTAAAGTTTTATCGATCTTGAGTATAGGAAGATTTTTTGGTGTTGATACAAGGTGATACGAGTTCTATATCGACAAGTAACCGTGTCATTAAGATCTGGTGGTGTATGATTTGGTTACGTGGTGTATGGAAATACTCGAGCTCACCATGGTGCTCGAGTTCATGGTGTACGAGTTGGTGGTGTATGACGAGTTGGTGGTGTATGACGAGTTGGAAGTGTATCAGTCGTGTTTGAAGAGGAGTATCTTACGAGCCTCAAGATTACTATCGCGTGTGAGCTCGTGTTGTAAGATTGGGTGGTGTACAAGTCGTAGACGTCGATAAAGGTTCCAAATAGGTTCGGTCATGTTTTTGGTTTAGGCTCGAGCTCACAATGGTGTACTAGTTTTTGGTGTACAGGTTGTGTGTGGTGAAGCTCGAGTTCACCATGGTGTACGAGTTTTTGGTGCACGAATTGGTGGTATATGAGTCGGTTGTTTACGAGTTGTGTGTAGCGAGCCTTGAGTTCACTATCGTGTACGAGTTCGTGGTGTACTAGTCGTAGACGACTTCCAAATAGGTTTAGTCATTTTCTTTGTTTTAGCACTCGTAGTTGATACTGGATTAAAACCGATGGCCTTTTCAATTTATATGTATCAAGATTTTGTATAGATCAGTTATGTATCACCAATATTGTGGTTAGTAGTTTTTTATCATGATTTTGTATATTTGAGTTATGTATCACCAATATTTGTATATCATTTGTTATCCAATTATCGTCAATTTTGGATCCATATGTCACTTGTATGTCTAACGAATTAAGAAAACTGGTGGTTGAAAATTTTGAGTTGATACACAATCATATAGAAAAAGACAATTTACAAAAGTCGATTTATAAAAATGCACTAAAAACAAATCAAACTATATAAATTGAACCTTTTTAAATAATGGTAGAAATACGTCATATACAACAATGTATCATAACACGACAAAAATTAAAGTGAAACATCATTAAAATCAAAGGAGGAAGAAAAACAAGTCCTAGAGACACGCATGTACAGTTACTCCATTTAAAACCAGAATTAAGTAGGAAAAATTAATGTAGAATACCATTAGTTTTCAATTTTACTACAACAATGCCACTCATCAAATTTAATTAATGCACTACTCATGATGAATCATCTAACAGTGTATATCACCATTTTACTTTAACAATTTTAAAAAGCTCAACCACATTAACCCAACTCTATATATATATATATATATATATATATATATATATATATATATATATATATATATATATATATATATATATATATATATATATATATATATATATATATATATATATATATATATATATATATATATATATATATATATATATATATATATATATATATATATATATATATATATATATATATATATATATATATATATATATATACATATTATCCAATATATATAATTTTCTCATTCTCGTCCATTGGTAACTCGGAGGTTTCACTTGCAACTGTTATAGCCAAAAGATTTCAAAATTTCATTTTTGGAAAATCTTTTCATTCACTATAACTTGAGCTCTTGATACCAATCTGTAACACTCTCAAATCAGGTCATAGCAGCGGAAGGGTCCTTGAGTGTTACAAACTTGATATAATCACACAATTATAGAAAACGGCTCAAAACGAGTCGTTTTGATAAAAACATCCATTCATTCATGTTAAAAGATAATAATCCATACACGGTCCCAGATAAGTTTAAAATATATATAGCACACATCAAAAGATAAAACTTGTTTTGAATGGATATATTTTATAAAAGCGGGACAGAGTCACCAAAATTAAGCAAGCTTCATGAAAACACCTTCCTTGAGTACCTTCTTTATGGACCTGAGATAAAACATGCTATAAAATCAACAAAATATGTTGAGTGAATCCATAGAGTTTAAATTAAATAAACAGAACACAAGTATTCTGAATAACCTTCCATGGTTAATAAATCATCGAAAGACAATTATGTTGTACGAACATAATTATCGGTGTTATTACATAAGCCTCATGACATTGAACGTTAACATATATTTATTTCAACCCACCAACACACCAGCCAAGTGCGTATATTTCTCTTATACTAATGCATCCGATGTGCTCCAATACACATGTGCTTCACTACACATTGCGATAGCTAATCGCATCGGACTGGGCGTCACCCCGATAGATCTATCCATAGTATTAGCGTTCTTTCGATTAACAATTCATGATAGGATGTGGGTCTTTTTAAGGCTGTAAGCTAACTTATGTAAGAACTTTCATCTAAGCATACAATCGGGTCTCTTGTGTTCTATTTAAAATAAATAGGGTTTACCACAACTTCTGATTGCACTCATTCATGGGTTTACAACAACTCTTGTTGTACCCTTCATTTTTAATAATATTTTTCAAGTAAATAGAGCTTCCACAACTACTAGTTGCACCATTCAATTGGTTTATCGCAACTTATAGTTGTACTCTTTATTTTTAATAAATAAGCATGTTATCCCCCTCGCGGGTTTTATTAAACAAGCAAATAAATAAAAGTGAGGCTATGAACTCACCTTAAACTATAGGTCACATGGAAAAATAGTGATGATGGCACGAAAAACGAGGAACGAACCGCAACCAAATGACAAGAATTTTCAAGAAAGAAGTCAAATATAACGAGCCGGGAGCCACTCCATTACTTTAAACCCATCTAAAATCACCATAATTAAATCAAATATTTTTACTTGATCACAACTAACAATTCTTTAAAATTTTCTTTTCTACTACTACTACCTCATAGAAGTTTTAACTTGAAATAAGGTTATCAGATTAAAAGAAACCTAATTTGACGTTGGAAACAAGAGTATAAATCTTTGATTAAAATAAATAAACTAAAAGTATTAACTAGCTTTAATAAATACATGATGGTAGTTATATGAAATCTCTCGTAAACCATAAGCAACAAAAACAAGATGTTTTAAATTAATAAATGCTTATGATTATAAGTAAAGTTGAAAAAGTTTGGCACTAATTAACATTAAAACATATTTTCGTTACTATTGATTAGTAAATGAAAATTTTGACTACATCTTCAATTGAAAGAAAAGAAGTAGACAACAAAAGAATTTTGTAGTAGAGTAGTGACAAAATAAAAAAGATTATTACCTTAGGAACTAATACAAGAGATATAGTAATTTGATGTTTAGTCGCTTGTATTTGACCGGCACCAAGGTGAATATCGGTTTCCTTGAATGTTCTTCTTCTTTCTACATGGTAGATTACATATTAAAATGAAGTGGGTTTTGTGCTACTTTTGTGTTTCGGCATAAATAAAGAAAAGACAAAGAAACTTAGATATTGTATAGGAAAATGAGAAGATAAGAAGTTATCTTGTGCAACACATGCCAAGATATGCATGACATGCGTAAATGAGTAATATTCTCATTTGGACACTTCTTGACATTTGATAAAAATTGGTGGGATGAAGTTTATTAATAAGCTTTGTCCCATCATTTGTAAAAGCGGGTGTTATCGAACGTCGACATTTTAAAAGTTACGTGATTTTGAAAGATACACGTAAAACACGAAAAATAAACGCTCAATATAAAATAAAAACATCTAAAATCGGAGGAAATTTATATTCTGATAATTAAATGACTTAAAATAGTTAATGCGTCGAATAAACGAATAACACATATAGGTTTAACGTAAATTACGAAAAATACTTTAAAAGAAAATAATAAAAATAAATAAATTAAATAAATTAAAATTTAAACGACAACAACAGAAAATATTTCTATGTCATAACGAGATAATAAATATCGGTACCTAACGTATTCCTTGCTGGTTATAACCTAAACGGAATTCTTACGCTAAGTTTCAATCCATAACCTTCTTGGTTATCCGATAATTCAATTTCTCAATAAAGTAGATATGTAATACGTAACAGTCAATATAAAAATAACGACCTGAAATTGACGGATTGTCACAGTTATCATCTTGACACGTGTCTCTTGACGATTTCGGCTAAACCTCTTGAAACCTTATCACCTTGTAACCATTTCATTGATTGTCTTAAACTACTCTTCATTACCCTCATGTAACCCACTCGCTATTTTATAAGTTACTATATAAGCTCAAACTGGTATTGTTTGCGAAATATTTTACAAAATGTTCCACTTGGACATTATTAAATACTTGAAGGTTATCTTATAAAATTAATCTATATTAATTTTACAATGTATTCTCACGAATTGTTCTACCTTGAGTCTTGTAAAGAATCTTGTAACATTTCAATTGTTGAATTAAATATCTAGCCAGTAACTTATTGGCGAATAGTTTCATAAACTATTTTGATTTCTGTTTTTACAAATGGCATTATATACATATTTTAAATAATATGACCTGTAATACTAGTTTGACGAAGATGAGCATCGCATTGCTAGTCCTAAATTATGCACGGCCTGATCACCTATGCTTAATTTAGAAGGAGCCATGCAAAGCCGAATAGTAGTCACCTTAAATATTTAACCAAGAATCAACTTTTTAATTATGTTCCTTAAAAAGTTTGATAAAATAAAAGTTTTGAAAACTTTTACATCTTATGTGAGTAGAAACAGTTCGCGACATACACTTATGAACCCTTATCTTTTCTTGAACAAAGTACATGCCTCAAACACATATTTCCATACTCGACGATCATTGCCTTACTTTTTACCTCATCATCCTCATGATACGATTTTCGTTACCATTTGCCTAAATTCTTACCATTGATACCAGACTTGAAAGTTTCAACGTTGTTATGCTTCTATGATCGACCATCTCTATCTATCTTGGTAGAACTACGAAACGTCTCTGGACGCGATTAATGATTTATGACTGGGCGTGAACGATGATTTCGTGTATCCGTCATTATGTGTATTAGACTTTATCGTCTTGAAATTCATTCGTGCGAATTATGTGTTGATTTCGCCTTTCATTGTTAATGTTATTCATCCAACTAGAATTACTATCAAGTAACTTCTTAATAATTTACTTTGATTTGAAAATTCGTTGTGTGGCTTTTCTCTTTCGATCGTGTATCGACCAATGAGAACTTAATAAGTCGTTATTGGTGACACCAACTGCACTGAAGAAGCGATGACTTGCTATAATCCTTTGTTTCTTATTGTTTTTATCATCGACGCGTCTATTCGATCACGTTTGTTAGGAATTGATACGATTTTTATTCTGTTCCTTTGTGTTATCGCTCGTATACAAATTGTTGACCTTTATATGATTTATATTCGTTGCTGTCTTGTCACCTTTTGAAACCAGAAAGTGTTACGTGTTTATCCTTTGATACCTTAAACACTTTCTTGAATTTCTATAAAAAAAATATTAATAATTTTTAAGAACGTTTTATACATTTTATCAAATGTTTAAACTACCAAAATAATTGTTTCAAGTTAAGTATAGGATCTATACATCCTCTTTGGTAAATTTATAACTAGTATTTAAAAAGGATATCAAACTGTATCTTTTAAAGTCGAGTGAATTACGTAAATCGCCCCTGTGGTTTGATGATTCCTACAAGTTTCGTCCCTTAGTTTTTTTTCACTGTTTTTGGTCCCTGTGGTTTCTTTTTCTTACGTAAATCGTCCCTGTGGTTTCTTTTTCTTAAATACAAACAAAAAGGCAGGGGTATTTTGGTCATTTTCAGAATAATAATTAATTTTTTTTGAAAGTTTGTTTTTTCTTTCAAAAAATATTTTTTTTTTAAAACTTTTTGTCTTTTTTTTCGAAAACTTTTTTTTTAAAATATTTTTTCGAAAGCTTATTTTTTTTCGAAAACTTTTTTTTAAATATTTTTTCGAAAGCTTTTTTTTTTTTAAAAAAACTTTTTTTTCTAAAAATAATTTAAAAAAAGTTTTCGAAAAAAATATTTAAAAAAAAAGTTTTCGAAAAAAAACATAAGCTTTCGAAAAAATATTTAAAAAAAAGTTTTCAAAAAAAAGACAAAAAGTTTTTTTTTAACTTTTTTTTAAAAGTTTTTTCAAAAAAATAAGCTTTCGAAAAAATAGTTAAAAAAAAGTTTTTTCAAAAACATAAGCTTTCGAAAAAATATTTAAAAAAAAAAGTTTTCGAAAAAAAATAAGCTTTCGAAAAAATATTTTAAAAAAAAAGTTTTCGAAAAAAAATATTTCGAAAAAAAAGACAAAAAGTTTTTTTAAAAAAAATATTTTTTGAAAGAAAAAACAAACTTTTGAAAAAAAATTAATTATTATTCTGAAAATGACCAAAATACCCCTGCCTTTTTGTTTGTATTTAAGAAAAAGAAACCACAGGGACGATTTACGTAAGAAAAAGAAACCACAGGGACCAAAAACAGTGAAAAAAAAACTAAGGGACGAAACTTGTAGGAATCATCAAACCACAGGGACAATTTACGTAATTCACTCTTTAAAGTATTTGATTAAATCGTACTTTACTGTCAACCTAATGAAATTATTAAATTAATTTATAATTTCCAACAATGATACTAGATAATTTGGAAAATCTGATTTTTCCTAATGGTAACGATAAACCTGAGTTTTTAACGATAATTTCATGTAGTCACCCGAAAAGCTCTTAAGCTGATCAAAATAACTATTTGAACTGAGTTACTTTTACCTTGAAGTCCTGATCAAGAAAAAGATTTGACAACTGTTTACCCACTCATTTTATATAGAGTTTGATTTTTAAATCACTACACCTTGTAAAATTTTCTTTTAATCACGAAAATATTTAAAACTAGGTTTTAAAGTAATACAAGAATCCTAGACAACTGATTTTGACAGCTTGTATTTTAAATGATCATATGTTATTCATTTTTCCTTTCTATTTCACTTGTGACTAGATTCTTACATTTTAAGATTTTCACGTTTTACTGTTGCCCGATTTGCAACCCCTTGTTGATTTACAATCTTGGTTCATCTTATCACACTTTGCCTGTTTAAGCGATTCTTGTGTTCATTCTTGTTAGTTTATCGCACGTATTTCTAACAACCCTATCTCTCGATGTATCTCCTTATTGAAAGATCGTTATCCTAATCCAAGACTGAAAAGTTATACGAAAAGTAGTTAAGAAACTGAAGCATAGCGAATTCTAACCGTTAAGATTCGTCGTGGTACGGAAATTTACCTGGGAAGCAATGAATTTTTTTCTACACTTTGTACCTCCTCTTGTTTGCATCTTCAACTGTTTTCAGGAGAACTCTGGGGACCAGAGTTCCTTTAGGGGGGAAGACTGTGAGAACCCGTACTTTCCCAGCATTATTTTATTCTTTTTATTCGTGCTTCTTGAATTTTCCAACGTATTATGTTTTCTTGTATTGCTATATGTAAATCCTGAGATTTTTAAATTATACCTTTCAAGTATTTTTTGATCATTGATAAATACTTTATATAGATTTATAAAAAAAATTATTTTCTTTTTCCATATTTATTTTAAATCAAAGTTTTTGATTTAAAATCACCCGCGTGCGTTTTACAACGAGTTTATTTAAAATCAATGTACAACGAGAATTCCTAGTGATCGCGATACCGACGGATGCCCAAAATATTACGTTTATTTATCGATTGTTTCGATACTTAATATTTTCGAAGATTTCGTTTTAATTACGTATTAAGTCGTGTCGGGAAATCGTATAATCATTTTTATGATGCATTGTAACTTTTGAAAAGTATTTTTACGAAACCCGAGCCCCGTAAATATTTTCAATATTTACCAATAACCATTTTTCTACCCTTAAAAACAATTAATTGTTTTTAAGTCCACAAGTTTGCAAATTGGCAACTTAGGTCCCTCCACTTAACTAGCCATATATAAACCTTCTTTCTTCCACTTTAAACACACCACCCTCCTTTCCTTCCTTTGTTTACCGCCACCCATCACCACCACAAACACCCTCAAAACCTCGATTTTTAACAAGATTAAATCAAAACAAATTCAAGACCACATCCTAGATTTTTGTGGTGCATCTTTTGGTACCAAAATCTTGAACATGCATCAAGTTTTTATAAACTTATAATTTCATGGTTGTATGATATTTTAATCATCATGCATGTGTCATTTTTTGTAAGATCATCTTATTTTGATCACAAAAAGTTGTATTTGATCTTGGGTTTTTGTTAGATTTTGCATGCAAGTGTTTTTTTTAGGAGTGTTTGGTTGATGGGTATGATAGTATGATGATTCTATAGGTATAAGAATGAGTGGTTTTGCTTGGAAAATTGATTTGACTTATTTTCTAAAAGTATAATTTGGGACAGCAGCTTTAAACAGATTGTTTCGTGGGTTAAAGTCTGTGAAAGGCTGAGATTAATTGATATTGTTGTAGAGTTTTCCGAGACGGTCGTTTTTGTATAAGATAGAGCTTCTAAGTCATTACGAGTCAAAAGTTATGCTAGTTTTAGTATTTGTGTACCGGGAGACGCAAGTCGGCACAATCCGAAATTGTGGCTGATTTTGGGTCGACTCTCGGGGACTTTAGGCTTGGTTAGATAGTTGATACTACTGGTTTTCGAAGTTTACAAACTGAGTTTTATGAGTCTAGTAGTATTTTTAAAAGACGGATTGTCGAGATTGTATTTTTAAAGTGGTCCAAACGGTTTTACAAAACAAGTGCACAAATCTGTCCCAAATTTGAAGTCGAGTATAGTGTCGAGCTGATGGATTTTAAAGTGTGAGCATTGGCTCAAATTTTGGTGAGGTCTTATACAGGTTATAAGTGACCTTGACACCAATTTTCATGTAAAACGGACAAGTCTAGATAGGGTATATCGGTGTGTACATTCGGGGTGTACTTGCTGATTTTATTTTGGACACGTAGTTCAATGTTTGTGTTGCGTGAGTTTGAGTATTCATCATCGGACATGATGACTTATTCAAGTGCTTAGTCATTGTATACATGACTTAGCTACTGGTCCAAGTAAGGTTAAAGGATAGTTTGACTTGGCATCGTATAACGGGTCATTTTCAAGTGTTCAAGTGATTTAACGTGTAGTGTTGGAATAAATGGTTAGTATGACTTCATTTGGTTGGTGTCAATGTATTTGAAATATTAATACTTTGAAAACATTTGAGTTATTATATTTGGTACATATCGATATTTGAGTTCGAGTCTTAACGCGCGCCTTATTTTGATAGGTTGCGGTTTTCGTGTTTTTCGGGCATCCATATCGTCGGTGATCGTCTCACTACCATTGTTTCTACTCAGTTGCTGAGTACCGTGATTGACTTACCTCGTGGCTAAGGTGAGTTCATAGCCCCTTTAACTTGTACATGGTTTCTAAACGCGGGGTGAGATTTTACATGGTGGAACACAACCATTTAACAACTGTGTGCTATCCTCAACTTGTATGCTATCCAGAAATTGTATGCTTTCCAAAACTTGAGGATTTCCAACTGATTTTCATTGATATTATTGTTTTTAGTCTTTAGCCTTAAGTTACCTCTCATTGATCATGAACCGTTAATTAATCCTGCTACCAAGCGCGAATGTTGTGTGTGGATCCATCGGGATTGACTATCCCCGTCCCGATTACCTTGACGCACTAATATTTGTTTATCACTTGAGTATTTAGGCTGAGTACTGACTAGAGGAGCTTACACTGAGTTAAGCTTCGGTTCATGAACTAAACAACAATAATAATGTTTCGTACTATGGTTAATAATCATAACCATACTCCATACTACTTGTTTTACAAATGAATGCTTGTGTTCCACATCCTTATTGCTAAACCTATGAATGTCACTCAACTTTATGTTGACGATTTTACATGTTTAATCTCAGGTATTATTACTTAGCTTTGCTTGGATGGGAGCCTGCAGGATATTATCGCAGCTTGGAGATTTCTGTGATGCTTTTGAAAGATTTGTTTTATATAAACTATCAGAAATTTATTCAATCTTTTGGGCAACTTATTGCTATAAATCGAGACGAAATAATATAATTTTCCGCTTTTAAAACTCTGGGACCTATGTTTAAAAACTCTGACCTTTTATGATGTAATGTAAATGTTTTATTTTCGGCAGCTTTGTATGAACTGTAATTCATTGTTTCTTGTACTATGACGTGTTACCCCCTCGTTGCCTAGTTGTTCCATGTCAGATTTTGGGGGTCTCACAGTATAACTGTCTCGTTGCTTTCTAACATTCCAGCTTCTTTTAAGATCTTGGTTGCGTATGCTGACTGCTTTATTGATATGTCACCATTTGCTTGAGTGACTTCAATTCCGAGATAGTAAGCTAACAAGCCTAAGTCGCTCATTTCGAATTGTTCTTCCATTTGAGCTTTAAATTTGTCTATCTCTTTCTTTGGCGTTCTAGTGATGATAAGATCGTCTACATAGAATCCTACCAGTAATAGTGAGTCCTTTGATGCCGTTGTGTAGATAGCTTGTTCCAGTGCACATTTGTTGAAATCTAATGACTTCAAGGTCTTGTCTAACTTGATATTCCATGCACGTGGTGCTTGTCTTAAACCGTATAAGGTCTTTATAAGTCGGTAGACTTTTCCATCATTTCCTTTCTTTGTAAATCCTTCGGGTTGTGCTACATACACTTCTTCTTTTAAATCTCCATGTAGAAAGGAAGATTTTACGTCCAAGTGATGTACTTCCCATTTGTTGTTGGCAACAACGGCTAATAATAGACGGATAGTTTCCATCCTTGCAACTGGTGCAAATACTTCTTCGAAATCTATGCCATGCTCTTGTATGTATCCTGTTGCTACTAATCGAGCCTTATGCTTGATTATATTTCCATTAGCATCTTTCTTCGTTTTGAACACCCATTTCAAACCGATTGCTTTGTGACCTTGTGGGAGGGTAGTGAGTTCCCATGTGTTATTTTTGTTGATGGAATCTAATTCAACTTTCATTGCCTCTATCCATTTTTGGTCGTTTGATGCTTCTTTGTAGTTCTTGGGTTCATCTTCAGCTAAATGTAATTCCTCAGTATGTTCGTATAAGTCATCCATGGTTCTAAAACCTTTTACTGGTGTATGATCAAAGTTTGGGTGTGTATTTGATGTTGTAGTTGATTCAACATCACTTTGATAAAATGACTGAGACGAATTGTTTGGTGTGAACTGGGAATTTACTTGAGATGACCTTGTAGATTGTGTGTTAGGTGTTAGTGAGTGAGTGGGTGAGTTTGGTGGTGGCGAATCGTGTCCGTTGTCATTGTTGAATGGAAAATCGTCGTCGTCATTTGGTTGATCTTCTTGATTATGTTGATCAAGGTTTCCAAATTGAAATTCTGTCCATTCTGGGTCGTCATTGTTAAAATCTTCTAAGTATTCGCTCCAATCCCATGTCTCATCTTCTTTAAACTATACATCTCTACTAACACATATTCTTCGTGTTATTGGATCAAATAATCTGAAGGTTTTGATCCATATTCGTTTCCTAGGTAAACCAACTTTGAGCTTCTATCATCCAACTTCGTTAGGTGTTGAGATGGTACTTTTGCATATGCTATGCATCCAAAAACTTTAAAGTTTTCTAGGTTTGGTTTCCTTTTCTTGATTGCATCGTATGGAGTGATGTCTTCAAGTGCCTTTGTAGGAACACTATTTAAGATGTATATGGCGTGTCTAACAGCTTCTGCCCAAAAGTTTTGAGGTAATTTTGTTGCTTTAATCATACATCTTGTAGTATACATAATTGTCCTATTACATCTTTCTACTACTCCATTTTGTTGTGGTGAGTAAGGAGCGGTGAGTTGTCGTGCTATGCCATTTTCTTTGCAGTATTGTGTGAATTCATTTGATGTGAATTCACCTCCACGATCCGTTCTTAACATCTTTAATGTCGTCCTTAACTCCTTTTCTATTGTGTTCTTGTATTCCTTGAAAGTATCAAAAGCTTGATCTTTTGTACTTAAGGAATATACCCACATGTATCTTGAGTAATCGTCTACTAATAGGAATATGTATTTCTTTCCAGAAGGTGTTGGAGGAGTGATTGGTCCACATAAGTCTCCATATACTAAATCCAGTGGTGAGGTTGATCTAGTTTTCGCCTTCTTAGAAAATGGCATTCTACTTTGTTTTCCCATTAAACATACATCACATACTTGTTTTGTATGCTTAACCGTAGGTATTCCATGGACCAGATCCTTTTTAGTCATGGTTTTAAGTGACTCAAAGTTGAGATGTCCTAATCTTGCATGTCATATCCAGGTAGTGTCGTTTAGGTTAGCTAGTAGGCAGACAGGTGTGCCTATTTTGAGGCTAGCTTTGTAGAGTCGGTTTTGTTGTCGTGTGACCTTCATAAAGATTCTATTATCCATGTCATAAAGTCGTAGTTCATCGTCTTCCATTACAACTTTACAACCAATTTCTGTGAATTGTCCAAGGCTCAATAAGTTGCTTTTCAGGCTTGGTATGTAATAAACGTGTGATATGATTCTTTGCTTTTCGTCATCACATTCCAAAATATTTGAACCTTTTCCCTTGATCTCAACGTACGAACCGTCTCCAAATTTTACTTTTCCACTAACCTTTTCATTTAATTCCTTAAAATGTTCCCTTACTCCAGTCATATGGTTACTTACACCATTGTCCAAGTACCATAGGCTATCCTTACTTGTCTCTTTATATCCTACATCTTCTTCGTATAGTGAGACCTTTTGTTCTTCAACTTCTATTACTTCGTTTATTTGAACTTGCCCATCCAATATTGCCATAAGTAGAGTTGGTTCAAAGTCTTCTTCAACCAAGTTGGATTGTTCGTGACCTTTGGATTTTTGTTGGCATTCTTTTGACATATGTCCCAACTTGCCACAATTAAAGCATTCTATTTTGCTTAGATCACGGTTTGGTCTTTTGAAGTTGTTGTAGTTGTTGAAGTTTTTGTGTGAGGTTTATCCATTCTTCTTTTCATCTCGAGGTTTCTTGTGGTTATTGTCACGTGAAAAATTCGATCTTCCACGCCCACGTCCTCTAAAATTATTTCTACGATTTTCATGTCGTGTGAACATCAATTTGTCTTGATTGTCCACTTGCTTACCCTTCTTCTGCCGAATTCTTTCTTCGTAGGTTTTGAGCCTACCTATTGCTTCTTCTAGGGTCATTTTGTCTAAGTCAGAGTATTGTTCGATGGATGCGACGATTTGAAGGAATTTGTCAGGTACAGCATTGAGTAATTTCCGAACTAGTGTTGAATCCTCAAACGTGTGACCTAGACTAGCGGCTTTGTTTGACAAGGCTGTCAATTTGCTGGTAAAGGTGTCTATAGATTCGTCTTCCTTCATTTGTAATAACTCAAATTCAGATTTGAGTGTTTGAAGTCTCACTTGTTGAACTCTGTCTTCGCCCAAAGCATCCCAAATTGCTTTCGCAGTTTTGTGCTTTGTTATTTGAAGCAATTGTTCTTCAGGTAAAGATTGATAAAGAAATGCGATTGCAGTCTTATCTTTCTTGTTGTCGGGTTGGGTTGTAGCCGACGGGTCTATCATTTCCCATAAGCCGTTTGCTTCGAGAAGGATTTGCATTCGAATTGCCCAAAGTGAGTAATTGGACGATTTTAGCATAGGACATTGGAAATTTGGAGTACCGTTGGTACTTGCTTCCTTCTTGGAAGAATCTCCGCCATCATTTGTCATATCGCGAGGGATATCAAAATAAAATCTCTAAATAAAAATTTCAACACTTATAGTGTGTGAAACGTTTTTCTTTTGGTGAGTACTCAAAATAATATGCCTTATAGTCTATACAAAATGCGGAATATTATTATATATGTAAATAATTATTCCTAGAGATTTTCTAAAACAAACAGAATAACCTAAGGTTAATTACTCCTTAAAAATTATTCTATATAATAAGTAGCGTATTCGCTAGGTTATTATATGTCGTATTAAAATTTTATAACAAACAAATATTTTTAAAACTTATATTAAAAAAATGATTTTGTTTTTATAAAAGTAATAATATCTTAATTTTATATCTAAAAATTAATTTGTAAAAAAAATTACTAGATATAATCTAAATTGACAAATGGAATGGGTAAAAAGTTATTATAAAAACCTGACTGGGCTTCAGCCCGTAGACAGTATAAGCCCAAACGTGTTTGTGGGCTTGGCCTTTTACACCCTCGTCCTTGCTTCCAATATATCCGGCCCCCTTTTGTTTGTGTTTAGATAAAAAAACACACAACGGTCCTTTGACCTTGTTCGTTCCTTTCTTCTTCGATGATTCGAAGTTCTTCCTTCAATGGTGGATTTAATCACCACTTTGATGCTATGCTTATATCCAAACTTCTTCTTCTACGATCTCTTATTCGTAGCAACGTATTCCCTCATGCGAATCCTTCGATTGGGTTCGATGTGATTTTGGGGATCTTCGCCTCAATTAATTTTGGGGCTTTTGGATATCTGGAAAATCACGTGATGATTTTCAGGCTCTGGGATGATTCAGTGGAATCTACAAACAGGTGTGTTTGTTCCCTTTTGATGATCTCTAATTTTTTCTGTCGTTGACTTTTGGTTTCGAATCTGGGTTTTGTTCTAAACCTATATCTGGACTTTTTCTGGGCTAATTGTTCTTCCTTTTTCAAATATTGAAACGAGAGACAGAATAAATCTTGCAAAACGATTCGTGGGTAAAAACCCTTTCGCTGCCGGTATGATTATACCTTGGTAGCGAAAGTAGGAACCCCTTAAATCAAACACTTCGACGAAACTGATTTGATTCGGATGAATTTGTGTTTGGGTGTTTTACGTAATCTGGAAAAAAAAGTTTGGGTCGAAACCTTGGCAGAAAAAAAACTGGTATATGATGAACAAACTTTGGTTTTGATTAACCAAAGCTCTGATGCCAATTGTTGGAGAAACAAGCATTGGATCGAATCAAATATACCAAACTAACTTTTTGTATTAATCGTATAATCACAAATGTATCATCATATTTACAAGGAATAAATCCTAATCTATATATACATGTCGAATAGGTACTTCAACTAAGAGTCACAACGTTACAGAAAAAGTAATCCTTGTGAAGGTTCATATGTAACCGTTTCTATATGTCTAAAAGTAAACAGCGGGTAGGATTATCTTAGGCCCATGGGTCGTGTCTTCATGTAACTTGGATCGGGCCTAATAAAAACCATGTTCATTCACCATCATGGTGAATAGTATACATACAACACTAAAACTAAAGGTGTGAAAAGAGCTACTGTACTAGAATTAAGAAATATGAAACACGGAGTTCCAAACAGCTTAACCTAAGCCAGTTTTCCAATGCAAACAATTAAAGATTCAAATCATTTTAATATGAGAGAGATTATGGGAAACATAAAATATACTTATAGACATAAAAATCACACAAGACACCAGCAGTTATATTCAGGTTTGAACTCTTCTGCAAAATGTAAGCGTTAAAATATGTGCTAAAGCCAAAATAACTAATAAAGCCGGACAAGAATACTTCACTAATACAAACCCCACTTGGAATTCCAAGGTACGATGTTCACTCAAGATAATATGGAATTCCAGCAGCAATCTTCAACAAAATTACTAGAGTTTGAAACCACTCTAACAAAGAACACAAAAATGCAATATTAGAGACAACTGGTACTACTAAAGAGGTAACAGCAAGATAAGTGAACGGTGTGTGGCATGCACAAACAGTATAGATAATGTAATTAGATTAAAACCAGCTAAATAAAAATTAAAACCTATACAGTCAAAGGAGACAATGTGACACCCAGATATACTTTGCATTAAGTCTCGTGTGAAAATTCCAAGTCACCATATATATATATATATGAGGCTCCCAACATTTGCATGCACAGCGATGCCGCGAGGTATGAATATACGTGTTTTTGTTACAAGAGTTTAATCACATGCATGCATGAAGATTTTAAGTTTGTTATACTGTGTCGATTTTCTAAGCAGAGGTTGTCAATGCCACTCAATGATGTTTATGGTAAGTGTTTTCCGAAAGTTTTGCTTGAAATAAATTCACTGGTTTTTACTTTTATATATTTTTTTATTTTTATTTATTGAAATTGCTCTAACCGACAATCTATCTATACTACATTATAAAGGGTGTATCCCTTTGGTTGAAAGTTTAAAATGTTGAATGGTTGAAAAATGTGGGTCTCACTAATCTATTTATACTACATTATAAATGGTGTATCCCTTTGGTTGAAAGTTGAAAATGTTGAATGGTTGAAAAATGTGAGTCTCACTAATCTATACTACATTTATAATTCAAACATCTTAATGCATATATAAACTATATTATGTGAACACACTAAAGTCATTTGAAGATGAATTATTAACGTGTAACGAAAATAAATAAATATATAAAGTTATGAACGATGCTATTTTTCAATGTTTTGAAACCCGGTTTTTTTTTAAATCGACCTGGTCGAGTCATCGGGTAAACTCGGATTAACCCGGTTTTCTAAATTGTTTATCAACTAATATAATATGTAGGGTTTACGTAACGAGTAACGTGTATTATTAGTTAGCTCATAAACTCTGATATAATGTTTTACTTTCAGCTTTACTAAAAGTTTTTATCTAGCATTGAATTGTCATATATTAAAACATTCTATAATTTCAATTTGATTCATGCTTTATTTTGAACGTTCGCGAAACACTTACCACAATATCACATACTGTAAATTATTTGCCACTAACCAAATTCCGCCGCTATGCGCGGGTACTCGTCTATTAGTCATAAAATTCACGCAACCTTTCCTCTATATATAAATAATAAGTTTTAGTTTCCTATTCTCATATAATTCTAAATCGTATCATAACAAATCATAAGTTCTCTATCTCTCTCTTTTTGTCTGTTAATCTTATGATTGGTTTATTAGTTTAAGCATGCATGGATGATGCATATCATTCCATCTAAGCGTGTTTAGTTGCATGCATAATACTGTAGTTCTTAAATTTAATGAAGAACAACAAAAGTAATGTATTTATTCTTGCTAATCTTCGGTCTTATATGTGACAATCCGTCAATTTATGTTTTATATTTTATTCTCAATATTTATTTGAGAACATTATTTTAATGTTATAATATGAACTCACTTATTTATGAGAAGAAATTTGGGTTTACGTCTTGAAGTAGCATCGACTACGTCTAAACCGGAGGATTCAACGTTACGTGCTTACGTTTACATACACCGTTTTGGTGACAGTCCGACATTTCAGGAAATAAATTTATCCGTGAATATTATTTTGGAATTTTAAATTTGTGTTGGTTCATAAACTCACAAATTTACGAGAAGAGATTAGGACTTACGATTATAATTTAACGTCCTTTACGACTAAACCGGAAACCTTAGGATTACGTATTTACGTTTTTGAACTCCGTTTTTGATGAGACAATTTTTATTAGATTCGTTTTGTGTCGTTGATTCATAATTTATAAAAACATTTTTTGTAAAACGAACTGAGGGCACGTAAATCGAGAAAACTAGAATCGAGGAGTACCCGTAATTAAATGGGAATGAGACAAGATAAACTTGTCCCACCCCCACACATGGGATGGTTAACAAGTCTCCACAAACACCATTAGGTGTCAAAATTATAAGCCATGAGTAACACTTGTTAACTCTAGCTTAACTTGTAAGCAATACCAACATCAAAACTACTAGCTACAAACCATTTTTCACACACACCACATGCAAACCACTCTCTCATCCTTCCTCTCTCATGGTGAACGTCCAAACACCACCCCAAATCACCCATCATCATCATCAATTTAACCATAAACTTCATCTATATTCAACATATGTTGATAACCCTTTGAAAAGATGATGATTGGAGGTGATTTTAACAACTAGCAAGGAGTTTACATGGAGATCAAGGGCTGATTTTCAGGAAGGTATTCATGCATATGAAGATCTCAAGAAGTTCATTTTCCAAGTTGAAGGTTTGGTAACAAGGAACCAAACCTTGTTCATCAAAAACTCATCATTTCATCACTTTGGTGGTATAAAGATTGTTCTCCCCATCCTCTTGTTATTTTGATTATGTAATCATGTATTTTCTTTCTTACTATATATGTATATGATGAATATATGATGATAAAAATGTTGTGTGGGGATCAAGTGTTGATAAATATGATTAAAAAGATGAAAAACCATAAGAAACAAGTCTAAAATCTTGCTTAAATTGTTGGCTGTATAAAAACAGTAAGTAACCAAGTTATGAACTGATAAAATTGCATGGTGGAATCCATTTACAGTAATTTTTAGATGTCATACACATGTGAGAGTTGGCCATGCAATGGAATCATCAAGATGAGTGAGATATGATCAAAACAAGATAAGTGTACCAATCTGAATAGTCTTTTTTGTAGGGACTGTTAAGGATAGTTAGACATGGAATGAGCAGTATCTATAACTAACTTATTTGTAGCACATAATATGAAGTTTATGCCATCCAAAAATGAGCTTCTATCTCCTTATAGAACTCAAGATATGATAAACATGGTGAATATGAAACTAAAAATCAGATTTTGAAGAATTAATGTTTAATAGTATTATATAAGCACTCAAACTAATATAGTATAAAATGTGAATTAAAACCCACTAGCTTATATATTACATTTATATAAATATGTATAAGGATAAATAAATGGACATTTTATAAAAATGGTAGTTTGGTAAGTTATATAAGTTATAAAAACTATAAACATGATTTTTACGACTTTTTCGGCTATTACCGTAAAATTAACGTTTTTCGCCAATTAAAACTTACACGATCAAACCCGTCTAATGTAAAGTTTTTAAAAGTCATATACTGATGTATAAGTACCTAATACAAGTAAAAACCGATAAAACCCGAACTATATGACATACGGACATTAACGAGCTAAGTTAGCATATTTGGACTAATAATTTAACTAAATAAGTTAAACACTTATAAAAATTACTTATTGGGCTTAACCCATTTGGGATCAACACGTAAAGTATAAATACTGATAATACAAGTATAAAATGGATTAATACAAGTTAATGAACTTATAATAGGCTTATTGGACCTAAAACATGTAAAAAGGTATAACTAGTAAACTAGTAAAAAGTTACCAATACATAAACACTAAAATGAGTAAATAAGAATATATAAACCCACTTGATCATCATCATATGTACAAAATCATCATATGTATACATAATTTTTATTTTTATTAAATCATTGGACAAGAGTCTAAGATAAGTATTATTTGTCTAGGTTTCCGTGATTGAAGCACGTACCGTACATCCAAATCGCCGATAACCGCCTTCCCACATTAACGTGAGTTCTTAGCCTCACACTCTTTTAAATGTTTTTATGAAATGTTTTAATAACCCGCGAGGGAGATAACATGTTTGTTTTGATAAAATAGGACATCATTTGTCCCGATTGTTTGTTTATTGATTTGGACTCGAATGACGGTATGACCTGATGTATGATTATATGACCCAATAGATGAAATGAAATAGATTATTAAAGTTAGGTTATGTCACTAAAAGTCCCATTAGCATGAATTGTGAACTACCGGGATTTGGTAGACGCTTATGCATATAATAGTACTATTTGGGGACGATCACCCCAGTTCGCGCCTTGACGGTTGATCCCCGTCGTGCCACATTGATTGGTAAGCGAATTTATGTATGAGAAGATTTACACAAGCGTGATTATTGTGACGACACGCTAATTTAGATGGGCAAATGATTGTCGGGTTAGATACCCGTTTTTTATTGTAGTAAGGTAACAATGTCATGCGGCTTATAATAATCCAATTAACGAAATACTGCTATACGCACCGAATTACAATATATTGCCTGACTAGCAATACGGGGTCATATTATTGATATTATGTTTGTGTTTTGGTATTACATAACCATATTCATATAACGGTTTTGATTTAACTCTACACGACGTTATAAAAATGTATTGTATGATATTTTTATGACATTGGTTCGTATAATGATTTTGAAGGCGAAAGCCTATATTATGATTTTTGATAAGGATTTGTATAAAATGACTTTGGCTATTTTATGGCCTATTACAATGATTTGTACAAAAATGATTTTGGTAATAATTATATACCGATGATATATTGATGGTTTATTTAAACTCTATGAATTCACTCGGCGTTATCGCTGACCTTTTCTTTTAACATGTTTTATCTCAGGTACTTGAAGGTAATTCTGGGGAAGACAACAAGAATTCATGGCCCTCACTTAAATAATCATTTCCATTCAAATGCTTTGTAAAACCTGTATGAAATATAATGACTTGGGACCTATGTAAATTTGATATTTATGAATGGAAATGCTTTATTATTAAACGACGCGATTTTTAAGCGTTGTCTATGATGTGAGTAATGTGCTATCCCGTAACACCAACGAGTCTTCCGCTGTATTGAATTGTATAAATTTGGGGGTGTTACAGTTTGGTACCAGAGCTCTCGTTATAGAGAACGAAAGATTTTTAAAACCAAGGTTTTGAAAAAACATTTCAAAATCTTTTAACTATAAACATTTTTCTAAAAATGTCTAAAAATCTTTTGACTATAACGGTGCCGAAGAATTCCCGAGTTACCGACAAGGCCAGACTGAGAAGTGTTATTTTAATATATATATATATAACCTGGATTATATATATACATATGATGTAATTTGATTACATGATTGTTTGATGATTATTTTGATATTTATACGAGGTATTTATACGACGTAGATTGTCACAAGGAACCCTAACTCCCCTAGGAAATCAATCGAAGCTATTCTCGTAGGAATTCTAGCTATCCTTAATCTAAACCAAGTTGTGGATATTTATGATCCCAACAAATGATTGATATTCGTAGAAACGTTAATATTAGTTGATTGTAATCTTAAAGAAGAACTGGCGAGATTAAATCTGATATCGATGTCATGACGATCTTTCCTTATAGAGTGGAGTTTGACAAAACGTTATCACCTGGAAAGGTGTCATCTGATTCGGTGTCACCCAATTCTTAAATTTGAAATCGAAAGGGTGAATGTTGCACTTGAGGCTACAATGGAACCATTACCCAAAGGCCTCATGCCACTAGTACCTTTCCGAGAAGTCTAATTGAATGTGTGAGTCATTTAATACTAGTGACTCATTTGATAATTGTTGTTGTAAGAGCTATAGGATTGGAAATTAAGTGTTGACCATATCGAGCTTTTATTACACTTTGAAGGTCTAAGAATAAAGTTGAAAGTATTGGAGAATGAGGTAGGATATCACCTTGAGTATAAGTTGATTGAAACTTGAATGAAGTAAAATTTAACTCGTATGGAATATGAAAGTGATAAGAGGAAGTCGTTAAGTTCTGTGATTGAATTATAAGGTTTTAAATGATTGTTGATTCGTGTTAATGGTTGTTCCTAGGCCATTGTCCAATGACGAGGATGCCCAGTGTCCAAGAAACAAATTGAAGAAATCTTCTTCTGAATCGGGACCGATGGATCTTTCGGGACAGGTGGAATACCTAATGACTCTTGTAGATTAGTATTCATTGTGGTATCTTCTAAAAATAATCCCTAACTTAACTGAGACATCAGTTGGTAGGATGAGTTCTTGGAATTGTATGACATAGTGACACGTAATGTGTTACGGTACAATTTAGACTTGTTTGTGATTAATGAAAAGACTACCTTTGATTGATAAATCCTACATGTATCGATGCTATCTATCTTTTCTTGCTTCTTCCTAATGCTCGCATTAGTGATGCAACCATTGAACAAGTACTCATCTCGATTTGAGTTACGTTGTGGATTATTATTTTTGAGTGCCATCGAGGTCATGAACCTCATGATTAATTGACTAAGCTCATTTCCTATTATATTGTAGATAGTTTTTGGTGAACAACTTTTCATCACTCTTTTGCAGATCACTCATTGTTTTTATAAGATAAAACAGTATCCCTTGAGAAAAATTGAATTTTCATCACTATAAGGATTATTCAAAGTGAGATTTATAAGTAATCGTGATCGAAATGAAGTTGTTTATAAAACACCTTGGAAAACCTAATTGTTTTCATAACAAAGAAAATCTTTGTAAATTTATTCTTGATTCTTATTTAAGAATTAAGCATGAAAACGTTTTTATTATAAACATGATGATAAAATTTTGACGAACTGAGTATTGCATCGTTAATCTTGAAATTGTATATAGTTGCGCGCCTACATACAATTTGGAAGTGACCATGCAAGGCTGATCAGTAGTCACCATGAAATTATTAATAAACACTAAATTTTCTTTGAAGATTGTGAAAGATTAAAATTTTATGAGATCTGCAAGAAGTGCAAAAATAGGGACATATTGATAGGAACACCTACATATGTGCCCGTACTATCTATTCTTCTGAATCGAATTTACTCATCTGTGGAAATTGTCTTATTTGACAATTGACAATTCTTTCTTGTCCAATTCTCCCGTAGTGAGATTCTTAGGAAACGTATATGATTACCGAGTGTTGATACCCGACTGGATGTATCGACGTTCCTATCATTTATTTTGAATAGATTTCATTTGAATGACCTGGGTAACGATCCGAGGAGCTTTCGAATGCGTACTCAAATTATGAAAACATGGGATATATTCATATTCATTAAATGTTTTCGTCTGTATCTGATTTGAAATTCTCTCGCGTAGAATATGTGTTGACCTTACTCTTTTAATGGTAGTTGTGTCTCCATATATCCTTGAATTTGTGAAGGATTGTGAGTTATTATTAGTCTTTTGAGAAGTTCACATCTTATCGATGGCAATAAAACTGGAAAGTTGATAGTGCCAATAGAATGGATTGATTGATTACGACATGACGACATTGTCTTATTGATGGGAACTCGAGTAGAAATCCCCGAAAAGATAAGATGTTGATTATCAAAAGTGATCCAAATAATTCTTGATGGATGACCATATCCTGCATTTAGACTTGAAATTATACCATGAATGGCTGTGAATTAGTCATAGATATTATAATCTAGAAAGAACTTAATATGAATGTATTAAAAGATGTTTCCGTTATCTGAAACTTTAGGAGGTATTTATTGGTGAATTACCTAGACTTTCGCCATTAAGGCAAGTTGAATTTAGTATTGATTATATTCCTGGTGCTGCACCTGTGGCGTGTGCACTGTACGTCAGCACCATCTGAATTAAAAGAATTACCGTACAACTGAGAGAGTTGTCGGAGAAAGCTTTTATTCTACCGAGCTCGTCATCATGAAGAGCTATGGTGTTATCATTTCTTATATTTATTGATTACCATGAACTAGGTAAATTGACAATTAAAAATCTATATCCACTACCCAAGATGATAGATTTGTTCAATCATTTACAAGGTTCTAGCATATGTTCTAAAGATTTGATCCATGGCATGGTTATCATCAACTTCGCATCCGCGAAAAAGATTATCTATTCCAATCACTACATCCAGAACTTGTAATGAATATTATGAGTTTCATGTTATGTCGTTCGGATTGACTAATGCACATGTAGCATCCATAAATTTGGTGAATCACGTGTGTAGGCTGTAATTTGATAAATCCATGCCTGTGATCATTAAGGACCATTTGTTTGTTTATTAGAATAAGAAGGAGTTAATAGTTATTTATAGATTGCCCTGAATTGGCCGAACAATGAAACTTGTACCTTGAATTTTCAACATGTGATTTAAGGACTTGATCCTTTACATTAAATGACCGTGTGATTAAAAGATAACGGAATCTATATTGACTCTTCAAAAATTAGAGCCATTTAAGACTTTGAGTTATACTAAAAAGAAAGTGCAAATATGTTTTGACAAATGTTTTATCAAAAATATTTTTAAGGAATCATTCCCTTAAACCCAAAACATTTAAATAAACTCTTGTTTAGGGGTAAATGTTTGTGTGTACCTCAAGACAAGCTAAGAGGGATTGAGGAAACCATTTAAACCATGACCTGAAATTTGAAACGAAAATTTTTTCTTTTCAACTAAGAAATTTTTTTACCAAAGAATAAACAAAGGTTTTTTTTCGAACATTTACGGATCTTACTAATTATTTCCGATTAATCAACAAAAATTGTGTTAATTAAATTCAAATTTATTTTGAACATTTTTATATAATTGGACAAACTGAGAAAATTTAAAAACTTTTTACGTTTACGTTTCATAAAAATTAAATATTTATTATTTAATTACTTGTAATAATTATCGACGCTTTAGACGTCGGATTGAGCAAAACTGCTAAAAATGATAGTTGTGACGAAACTAAAACTTAGAAAATATGAAGAAAGAATTTCTGAATGAATACGGTCATGATATTTATTTTATCAGGAAGGTGAATGTAGATACTGACACATAATGTAGAAAAGATAAAGAACCAATTAGGATGTGTTCCTTAATAATGACGGTGCAAAGTAATTTGCCCGAACAATTTAAAATAGTTGATGCTTGTAAAAAGGATAATATAGATAATAAAAGGGGGTTCGCGGCTAATGTGAACCATTAGAATTGAGAAGCCAATGGCGTTAAATGTTTTAAAAGGTCGTTTATGGTTGCCTAAATATGGAGGATTGTGAGATATAGTTATGTTGGAATCTTGTAAGTATAAGTATTCTATTCCTGTCATTTCTGATTAAATGTATCTTTATCTGAAGAAGTTGTACAAATGGCAAATTATGAAGGCAGAAATTGCTTCATACATTAGTAAACGTCTAGCTATTGCAAAGGTCATCATCTGAATTTGATTCGATTTGGGTCATCGTCGACAGACTGACCAAATCTGCTAATATCATTTCCGTTAATGATAGATTCTCGATGAAGAAATTGACTCTTTTGTATTTAAAGGAATTGTGTAAACATGGTGTGCCTGTATCGATCATCTCTATCAAGATCCTCGCTTCGCATCAAATTTCTAGAGATTTGCTCAGAAGTCATTAAGAATGAACCTTGATGAGAGTACTGTTTACCACCCCAATCGGAGGGACGAGGTAAAGTAGCGATACAAAATACTAGAAGTACTGTTTTATGCTTGAATGATTGACCTTTGGTAATAAACCGTATAATCGCTTTCCTTTGTAGAGATTATCATTGATAATTATCGTGTTAGGATCGAGATCGAATCTTGTTAGGATCTATATGAGAGCATCTGTAATCAGGAATTGAAATGAAGACACCCGACATACACCCATTGTGAGTTGGACATGTCTTTTAGGTTTAAGGTTTCCTATGATGACAAACCTAACCTTACAAAATACCCGACCCGCGAGACCTGAAATGATTGTTGAAATTAGGATCTGATTATTGACTGCCAGTAGTGGGCAGGAGGTTATGTGAATATGAAATGTAGATCTTGAAGTGCCAGATGGGTAGCGAAGTTATGCCAAAAAATTTAACCATGGAAAAAAAAATGAATTGATGATCTGAAAGATCATGGGATATAAGTCCCCGTTGTATGGGACCATTGAGATGATGTGAAAGATTGGTTTGAAAGGTATATAAGCTGGATCTACCCTAGGACTTCAAGGGCTGCGTGAATTATGTTTCGTATATCGAACTTGATAAAATGTCTATCAAGTGAGAATTTGAATTCTTCTTGATAAAGTTTAGATCGGCGAAAAGTTGCATTCATCAAAAACCCGTGAACATCATGGATAGAGAAAGTAAGTCAACAATAAGCATGATCTTATTCTCGTAGTTATGTTTGCTGAAACTCGCGTATTGTAATGGATTACACTTATGAGAAAAGATCGGATGTAGAGGAAATACCCACATGGCTTTAACTCTATAAGAAGCGAGTAGTAAGGTAAGATGATCTTTGAGGACAAAGATCCTGATTAGGGGTAAATGCTGTGACAATCCGTCAATTTATGGTTTATATTTTATTCTCAATATTTATTTGAGAACATTATTTTAATGTTATAATATGAACTCACTTATTTATGGGAAGAAATTTGGGTTTACGTCTTGAAGTAGCATCGACTACGTCTAAACCGGAGGATTCGACGTTACGTGCTTACGTTTACATACAACGTTTTGGTGACAGTCCGACATTTCAGGAAATAAATTTATCCGTGAATGTTATTTTGGAATTTTAAATTTATGTTGGTTCATAAACTCACAAATTTACGAGAAGAGATTAGGACTTACGAATATAATTTAACGTCCTTTACGACTAAACCGGAAACCTTAGGATTACGTATTTACGTTTTTGAACTCTGTTTTTGATGAGACAATTTTTATTAGATTCGTTTTGTGCCGTTGATTCATAATTTATAAAAACATTTTTCGTAAAACGAACTGAGGGCACGTAAATAGAGGAAACTAGAATCGAGGAGTACCCGTAATTAAATGGGGATGAGACAAGATAAACTTGTCCCACCCCCACACATGGGATGGTTAACAAGTCTCCACAAACACCATTAGGTGTCAAAATTATAAGCCATGAGTAACACTTGTTAAGTAAGCAATACCAACATCAAAACTACTAGCTACAAACCATTTTTCACACACACCACATCCAAACCACTCTCTCATCCTTCCTCTCTCATGGTGAACGTCCAAACACCACCCCAAATCACCCATCATCATCATCAATTTAACCATAAACTTCATCTATATTCAACATATGTTGATAACCCTTTGAAAAGATGATGATTGGAGGTGATTTTAACAACTAGCAAGGAGTTTACATGGAGATCAAGGGCTGATTTTTAGGAAAGTATTCATGCATATGAAGATCTCAAGGAGTTCATTTTCCAATTTGAAGGTTTAGTAACAAGGAACCAAACCTTGTTCATCAAAAACTCATCATTTCATCACTGTGGTGGTATAAAGATTGTTCTCCCCATCCTCTTGTTATTTTGATTATGTAATCATGTATTTTCTTTCTTATTGTATATGTATATTATGAATGTATGATGATAAAAATGTTGTGTGGGGATCAAGTGTTGATAAATATGATTAAAAAGATGAAAAACCATAAGAAACAAGGCTAAAATCTTGCTTAAATTGTTGGCTGTATAAAAACAGTAAGTAACCAAGTTATGAACTGATAAAATTGCATGGTGGAATCCATTTACAGTAAGTGTTAGATGTCATACACATGTGAGAGTTGGCCATGTAATGGAATCATCAAGATGAGTGAGATATGATCAAAACAAGATGAGTGTATCAATCTGAATAGTCTGTTTTGTAGGGACTGTTAAGGATAGTTAGACATGGAATGAGCAGTAGCTATAACTAACTTATTTGTAGCACATAATATTAAGTTTATGCCATCCAAAAATGAGCTTCTATCTCCTTATAGAACTCAAGATATGATAAAAATGGTGAAGATGAAACTAAAAATCAGATTTTGAAGAATTAATGTTTAATAGTATTATATAAGCACTCAAACTAATATAGTATAAAATGTGAATTAAAACCCACTAACTTATATATTACATTTATATAAATATTTATAAGGATAAATAAATGGACATTTTATAAAAATGGTAGTTTGGTAAGTTTTATAAGTTATAAAAACTATAAACATGATTTTTACGACTTTTTCGGCTATTACCGTAAAATTAACGTTTTTCGCCAATTAAAACTTAGACGATCAAACCCGTCTAATGTAAAGTTTTTAAAAGTCATATACTGATGTATAAGTACCTAATACAAGTAAAAACCGATAAAACCCGAACTATATGACATACGGACATTAACGAGCTAAGTTAGCATATTTGGACTAATAATTTAACTAAATAAGTTAAACACTTATAAAAATTACTTATTGGGCTTAACCCATTTGGGCTCAACATGTAAAGTATAAATACTGATAATACAAGTATAAAATAGATTAATACAAGTTAATGAACTTATAATAGGCTTATTGGACCTAAAACATGTAAATAGGTATAACTAGTAAACTAGTAAAAAGTTATCAATACATAAACACTAAAATGAGTAAATAAGAATATATAAACCCACTTGATCATCATCATATGTACAAAATCATCATATGTATACATAACTTTTATTTTTATAAAATCATTGGACAAGAGTCTAAGATAAGTATTATTTGTCTAGGTTTCCGTGATTGAAGCACGTACCGTACATCCAAATCACCGATAACCGCCTTCCCACATCAACGTGAGTTCATAGCCTCGCACTCTTTTAAATGTTTTTGTGAAATGTTTTAATAACCCGCGAGGGAGATAACATGTTAGTTTTGATAAAATAGGACATCATTTGTCCCGATTGTTTGTTTATTGATTTGGACCCGAATGACGGTATGACCCGATGTATGATTATATGACCCGATAGATGAAATGAAATGGATTATTAAAGTTAGGTTATGTCACTAAAAGTCCCATTAGCATGAATTGTGAACTACCGGGATTTGGTAGACGCTTATGCATATAATAGTACTATTTGGGGATGATCACCCCAGTTCGCGCCTTGACGGTTGATCCCCGTCGTGCCACATTGATTGGTAAGCGAATTTATGTATGAGAAGATTTACATAAGCGTGATTATTGTGACGACACGCTAATTTAGATGGGCAAATGATTGTCGGGTTAGCTACCCGTTTTTATTGTAGTAAGGTAACAATGTCATGCGGCTTATAATAATCCAATTAACGAAATATTGCTATACGCATCGAATTACAATATATTGCCTGACTAGCAATACGGGGTCATATTATTGATATTATGTTTGTGTTTTGGTATTACATAACCATATCCATATAACGGTTTTGATTTAACTCTACACGACGTTATAAAAATGTGTTGTATGATATTTTTACGACATTGGTTCGTATAATGATTTTGAAGGCGAAAGCCTATATTATGATTTTTGATAAGGATTTGTATAAAATGACTTTGGCTATTTTATGGCCTATTACAATGATTTGTACAAAAATGATTTTTGTAATAATTATATACCGATGATATATTGATGGTTTATTTAAACTCTATGAATTCACTCGGCGTTATCGCTGACCTTTTCTTTTAACATGTTTTATCTCAGGTACTTGAAAGTAATTCTCGGGAAGACAACAAGAATTCATGGCCCGCACTTAAATAATCATTTCCATTCAAATGCTTTGTAAAACCTGTATGAAATATAATGACTTGGGACCTATGTAAATTTGATATTTATGAATGGAAATGCTTTATTATTAAACGACGCGATTTTTAAGCGTTGTCTATGATGTGAGTAATGTGCTATCCCGTAACACCAACGAGTCTTCCGCTGTATTGAGTTGTATAAATTTGGGGGTGTTACATTATATGTCTTCCAGAAGCAATTTAGTTCAAGTTAACAAGGCAATGGTGATATTTTCACTACGCGTTTTCCTGATTTTGGTCATATGTTGTTGTGCAACCTTTACTGAATCGATGAACATGAAGTACATGTTAGAATATATCTCTTTATGAATTTAGTCTTAACCATTTAAACCCTTAACTATGCCCTAATGACATTATCTACCCTAACTAACATTTGACAGTTTTTTCCTAAATAATGTGGTACAAATACGCTTGTCTATAATGAAACATAAGTGTACAGTTAAAAAGTTAACATAGACAAACTAGACATTATAGTGAAGGATATTGTCTTAAAGCGCTTGTTTTGAAATTATATGCTATCATGAAACTACAACATTATGTAAGGTCTTGGCGTAAACCCATTTTAGCAACGTGACTTATAAACACTTTGGGTGGTAGACCTTTAGTTAGCGGATCCGCAAGCATTTTATGAGTTCAACTGGAGCCGGTTTATACCTTGATACAAAGTACTTATTCGTACGTGAAAGAGTGGAGTAACACTGTATATGAATCAAAATGTTGACTACCAAATATGACGGGGTTAGTGGTGTACGTGAGCACATTATGATGATGAGCGATATGGCAAATAAACTGAAAGGCATGGACATGGAAATCAGTGAAGGTTTCTTAGTTCACTTCATAATGACATCTCTCCCTATGCAATTTGGTCCTTTCAAGATCAATTATAATACGCAAAAGGAGAAATGAAAAAGGAGCGAACTGATTGCCATGTGTGTGCAAGAGGAAGAACGCCTCAAAGTTGAAAAGCTTGATATCGTTCAGGTTGCTACCACCAACTCTAATAAAAGAAAGGGCTCATGGAAGGGCAAAGGTTCAAATGGAGATAATGTTACTCCAAATAAAGTCTAGAAAACGGGTGCAAGTACTAGCTCATTCCAGGGCGGTCCAAAATGCAAGTTTTGCCATAAGAAAGGGCATATTCAAAGGGACTGTTCGAAATTCAAGGAATGGTTAACAAAGAAAGGTATATTTGAATATTTTATGATCAATGAATCTTTTAACATTAATGTCCCTATTAATTCATGGTGGATTGACTCTGGATCCATGGTACACATTTCTAATTCTTTATAGGGATTTGGTACAATCCGGAGATTGGAAAGAAACCAACCAACGGTTAAAGTCGGGAATGGAGTTGATTTGAATGTAGAAGCTGTTGGGACCCTTTCATTAATCTTGGAGGGTGGCTTATGTTTAAATCTTCATAGAACTCTTTATGTATCGAGCATGACTCGAAACCTAATATCTGTATCTAAACTAATTATTGATGACTTTGTATTTACGTTTGGATACAACAAAGTATATATTAGTTTAAATTCTCGTGTCGTTGGAAATGGTTGTCTAGAGGGAAACCTATTTAAGTTATGTTTAGACAATCGTTTTTTGGAATATTTATTATCATATAATATTAATGAGAATGTTAACCAAAATAAGAGAAATCAAGATTGGGTAGAACTTCATCTTTCACAAGTCTAGTCATTCTGTCTCGTGAAATATGGCCTAAACGTTGGTGCCATAACACTGATGAGGATTCTAAATCTCGTTTTCTAAACATATTGAATTGTAGCTCATTTTGACTTAGAGATTGATCCTGAATATATGTTTAAGTAACTCAACAGTACAGAGACCCGACTCGGCCACTACGTTTACGAATAAATGACTTGATGCTACGAATGACATTAGAAGAAAAGATTGGTCAAATGATACAGATTAACAGAGAAGTTGCTACACGTGACGTAATGAAGAACTACTTTATAGGTGAATTGAAAGTTTACTATATATCTTGTATTCAGATACTAGCTTCAAGATTCATGTTAAGAGTATGATTATAACGAGTTTGGTCTTCTCTACAGGGAGTGTTGGGGCGAAAGAAGCATCTCCGAATACATGGATTAATATGGTGACCGAGTTTGAAAAATGATCATTGTCTACACGTTTAGGGATACCGGTGATGTATGGGAATGATGATGTTAATGGAAATAGTAATGCTTTCGGAGCCACCATCTTCCCACAGAATGTTACAGTTGAAGAAACAAGGTAAATAAAGAGGGAAATTCAGAAATGCTCCATGTGGTTTGCTCAAAATGCAGGCGGCCTCCCCACTTTTGCGAAAGTGCAGGCAACCTCCCCAACGTTAAGGAAAAGTCGGCAGGCGGCCTCCCCAATGTTTAACACTGTTAACTTTGACTCGTTATATAAGGGCAGGACCGTCTTTTCCATATCAATAAATTAATAAACACTTCTCCCCTAAGTACAGTCGATCCACAAAGTTTTTTCCAAAATCCCCCAAATTGCAAACCCTATTTTTTCCAGAAAGGAAAAAAAATGTGCGTCCCACGAATCTCATCTACTCCCAAACTAAACACAAAATACATACAACCATATTCAATTAGGGCTTTTTTTAATTCAAACCCTAACCCTAATTTCATCTTGAAAATGAAACCTAGATTCACAAAATGAGTTATTCAAACACACACCCATCTAAACCTGATGAAACCCTAGATAGCCCCAAATTAGTACCCACATATTACATTTCTTTAATTAATGATTAGATATTGATTACTATTTTATCTAGTTTTGATAAAACACAGTTGGTTAATGTTAGTTTAGTTTCCAAGAGGTTGTTAAGGATTAGTGGGGGGTTAGTTAAGTCTTTAAAGCTGTTAGATTAGGATTTTCTTGATTCGGGTAGGCTCGATATTCATGCCAATTCGGTTGTGGCGTATGAAACAACGAATGAATTGGTTGTGTCCAATCCTGATTTTTTGAATGCGCACGTTATTGATAGGGGTGTGAGGATTTTAGCGCAAATGTGCGTTGATTTGACGCGAGCGGTGTTGCTTGGTTGAGTTGTGACGGGTTAGTTGGTGTTGCGAATGAGTGTTTAGCGTTACAGGAGTTGGATTTGTGCTTGTGTAATGATTTAGATTTGATAGGGGTGTCCGGGTTTAGGAACTTGCAGATTTTGAAGCTGATTGGTTATGTTGATAGGTTGTATGATTGTTGATTACAATAGGAGCATGATTCATAACGATATTTGGGTACACTCTCTCTGATGAGCTCATTTGGGGTTCATGAAGACATTTAGGATCTGAGCTAATTGATTTGTTGGATTTCGAATATAATATGAATTTGAAAGTACAACACTCTCCTAAAGGAAATGGGATGTCTGATCTTATACCTTCTCCACTTTTGTTATTATAACCAGGATAATCTTTAATTCCAAATTTCACACGTTCAAAGAATGACAAAGAGCTTTGAGAAGCGAGTTGTTCAATATTACATAAGTCGAAAGGGTTTAGAGACTGGAGATGAGCGTGGTTAATACTTAATAAACCACCTTAGCAATTACTATATTTTGTGGGATACATGAACTTCACCGTATGGACGCAACATTCTACTTGCGTTCTTGAAGAAACCACACACCAGATTTATATGCAGACTGCCGCAAGCGACACAAATTGATAGATGAAGACTTAAAATGTAAAAGGAAAATGATGGTTAAAAGGCACCATGAATTTACTTTATTTTGTTTTGCAGCTTAAAACCATAATAACACAAAAATAAATAGCTAGCATAAGAAATTCGTTTGTGAATTTCAAACTTCCTAACCTCAAATCTTACAAACAGTATTCAAGATTGTACAACTTGCAGAGTTTCATTTGATTCACAATGTTTCCCCTACACTTTGAGTGAGAATGATGGAAGAGTTGACGTTATGTGATCATAGATTGGAAGGGGGTTTAGCTAAAATGGTTTATTAATAGTTTAATATGGAAAAGACAGTCATGTCCTTGTATAACGAGTCAAAGTTAACAGCGTTCAACGTTGGGGAGGTCACCTTCCGACTTTTCCTTAACGTCGGGAAGGTTGCCTGCACTTTCGTAAAAGTGGGGAGGCCGCCTGCATTTTGAGCAAAATAGAGGGAGCATTTCTGCATTTCCCTCGTAAATAAATATACAAAGTTTTGTATCAACTTTGATCCATTATTTTATTTGAAATGTAATTTGATAGATATTTTTTCTTATTAGTGTAATCTTTTTAAAATTCTTGAATAGGGATCGTGAATTGAAGAAAATTGGAGCTCCTTACTCTAACGCGATACAAAACGGTGTTGCAACAATCAAGGTTTCATATCCAAGTCAGGATGAACGTAATAATGAAGAACTTATAATTGGACTCCTCAATGACAAACTCAAATTTAGAGTAAATTACTCCTGAATTAACTTCCTTCTTGTAATATTATTTGTATTAAGATTCCCCTTTCACTATAGCATTTTTACAAGGTTTTTTGATGAATGTCATTCAGGGATTCATGATCTCAGATTTTATGGGTATTGACATGATTACCATTCTAGCGCATACTAATTACGCTGACTTGATTGAACAAAGTGTTGGTGCTGGTGTAGACATGGTACGCTGACTTGAATAAATCATAACACAAAACTAAGTAAGTTATATTTTGTTTTGGTTGGGTGCGGTTTCTTACTTTGTAAAATTATTGTAGATAATGGTTGAAAAAAATTACAAAGAATTCATCGGGGGGATTGACGTCCCTTGTGACGAAGAAAGTCATCCCAATAAGACGAATTAATGATGCAGTTAGGAGGATCTTACGTGTGAAGTTCTTCTTGGGGTTGTTTAAACCCGTTAAATATTGATCTAAGCAATGCAGAAAACTTTGGAGAGCAAGTTGAAAGACAGAACCAACAAGATATGGCTATGAAAGCTATGTGTATTGACCAGTCGATGATTCCACAACGCAAAAGAACAGCAAGAATATGGGCAGCGCCTACTCATGCTGATAACAAAATGAATCAATGTGGCAGATGAACGGATGAATAACATGGAAAATGATATATTACAAAAGGTATGCATCTTTTGTTACCAAATTGTAATAGACACAAAAGATTGATTTTCTATTTACAATGACACATATACGGTTACTATCTTTGTCGATGCTAACAGGACATATGACACTAGACCTAACAACTGAAGTTGTGTACGTTGTTAGCGCTTGCATTTGAGATCAAGAACTGCTCCAACCTATTAGCACAAAAATTTAGCATTTGCATTGATGTTAAGATTGGTGAATGAGACTAGAGAGTCATCAGAGACGGGACTACTTGGTCTCAAGTACTGTTGGAAGTTGGCGTGCTTGTTTTTTGAGTCGGATAATATATTATTTTCTTAGATTGAACAATCTTAGTGTATCAAGGGACTTGTCCTTAAACTCTAAATTGATGATGCCATGTTTGGATAAAGAGTTTATCGTGACACGTGAGGTGCATGTGCGTAGTTTTAAACTAAACACGTGAGGTACATGTGTTTATCACCACACGGCTCATAACCAACTTTGGCGCCAGATCCCTTTTAAATGCCATTTGTAATTTATTTGTGTTTACTTAGATTTCTATTGCCTTTCTCACTTAAATGTATATCTCATACAATTCTTTGAGTAATCGTGGACTTGTTACCTATCCACTGTAACTGTTATCTATCAATTGATACCTCTCCGATCATCTTCACTGGAAAAATTCTAAGGAATGATTGCTAAAATCCGTTCAAACACCAAGTGCATTCTTTAAACGATCACAACAATCACGTGAACAGCCCATTCGTGGTTAAAATCTCTGTTTGCGAACTCATGGTTAGTGGTGGTTGGTTTAAGTGATCAAGAAACATTCAAAACACTTGGAGTGATTGTTGTTTTTAGTAGATGGAGTAGTAACAATCAACTAACAAAGAATCTTATGGCTCCTACAACAAGAACTAATCCTAGCAGTAGTGGTGATGCCGGAGTTACTAAATAAATTGTAGACGATACAATGGCATAGATTAGACAGACTCTAGCCACAATGAGAAGTAGCCTTGCATGCAAAACAATTAGATTGTGAATACTGGTATGCGAAGGCAAACTAATCAATTCAGTAGGTTGGCTAATGTGGAGTTCCGATTCCCTTTGTTTCAAGGTGATGATGTTAGGGGGTGAGTGTTCAAATGTGACATGTTCTTTCTCATTGACAATACACCAGAAGAGGAGAAGGTAAATATTGATCATGTTTTGTTGGAATAAAAAGTGTTCTTGGTCTTAGGATCGAAAAAATCTTGAATCAAAATATACCAGAAATATATCTTTCTATTGATCTTGTGTTTGTATAAATTCTGTCATCTAATCGTTCTATACAATCATTACATATTTATATGAATTGAAGCAGTGCAAGTGAACCATTGTGATGGTTCACATAAACTTGTATCTCTTGGTGTAATAACTGCCATGTAACTGCCATAATTTTCTAGGGGATTTGGGATTAGCCCATTGGGCTAGTTTGGCCCAATATTCTCCCCTCTAATCACAAATGATGTGGCGTAGATATTTAAGTCTTTTGTAGTCGTCTCGCATAATCTTCGTTCTGGCTTCCTTTAACATTCACTGTAATATTGATCGAAATTATGTAAGTTTCTACACTTCCTGCGGTTTCAGCATTCCCTGTGGTTTTTGCATTCCCTGCGGTTTTAGTGTTCCCTGCTGTTTCAGCATTTCCTGAGGTTTCGGCATTCACTACGATTTCTCCATTCTCTATGATTTCTACATTCTTTGTGATTTTCCATTCTCCATTCTCTGTGATTTATGCATTCTCTGCGATTTCTAGTTGTATAGTTTCTTTCCAGTTGTATTCGCCATAAGCAAAGTTGTCTCTAAGTCTTCTTCAATAAAATTTGAATGTTCTCTGACTTGATTATTGCTTTTGTTTGGACATTCATAGGCATAGTGTCCAAGCTTTTGATATCGATAACATGTGACTTGAGATTTGTCTCTTATATCTTCTTTAAAAGACTATCGTTCTTCTTATTTATAATTTTTCTTGCCTTGTTCTTGGCCTCGGGTCTAGTTAAATCTTCCACGACCACGTCTTCTGAATTGTTGGTCTTGATCTTCATGTTGAGAAAACATCAGTTTATATTGATTGTTTTCGTGTTTTTCTTCTTTTCGCTTAATTCTTTCTCCGTAGGTCTTGAGTCGACCAATTGCTTCTTCTAGATTCATTTTGTCGAAATTCGAGTATTGTTTGATGGATGCAACGATTTGAAGGAATTTATCAGGTACACCATTTAAGAGTTTTCGAACTAAGGTCGAATCCTCAAATGTGTGCCCTAAACTAGCAGCTTTGTTTGCCAGTGTTTTATTTTTTGCAAAGGTATCGATTGTCTCGTCTTCCTTCATTTATAACATCTCAAAGTCGGATTTGAGCGATTGTAATCTCGCTTGTTGGACTCTCTCTTCTTCCATATGTCTCGTCATCAAAGCATTACAAATGGATTTCGAGGTTTTGTGATTCGTTATTTGAAGTAGTTGGTCTTCGGGTAAGGATTGATAAAGAAATGCTATTGCAGTCTTACCCTTCTTATTGTCGATTTGGGTAGTCTCAGTTGGATCTACCATTTCTCATAAACCGTTCGCTTCGAGAATGTTTTGCATTCGAATTACCCATAATGAGTAATTCGAGGATTTTAGCATATGACATTGAAATTGAGGTGTACGTATAATACTGACCTCCTTCTTTGAACTATTTCCATCTTTATTCATCATATCTTATTGATATTGTCCAAAATCTCCAAATTAAAATATTTTGACACTTATAATGTCTAGAATTGTTTTTACTAATGAGTACTCTAATCTTAATGCCTTGCAGGCTATTTTAAAATTTTAATAGGATTAATTTTAAAATAAAATTATCCTTAGATATTTTTATATTTAAAAAAGAATAAGAATAAAATAAGTTTAATTATTTCTAATATAATAAGCAGTGTAATCAATAGGTTATTATATCCAAATCGTATTATTAATTTTAAAAAAACTACTTACTAATATATTGAAGTAAATATGATTTTTCTAAAATAAATAACAAAATCTATAGGTTTTATATATTTTTAATAAAACTATATATATATTAAAGATGGGTAACATGTTTTATTTAAAACCCGATGTGATTTGGCCCGTAGTGACCCTTGGTGAAAATTCAGCCCGGTCCGAGTGATGGGTAATAATACCCCAGTCCTTTTTTTGCTTGTGTGTTAATAAATAACACCGTTCTCCTTTTTCTCTTCCTTGGATTCGCCTCTTCTTTCTCCTTTTTCTCTTCGACCAATTGATTCTTTATCCATGGTTTTTTTGTGATTTATTCACCGAAACAAGAGTGGATTGTTAACCCTCTTCGATTTTTCAAGTGTTCTTTGATTTGAACCACTTTATTTCTTGATTTGTTCTTGCGAAAATTAGGATTTCGCAAAAGTTTGAGGATCTAAGTCCTCCTTGATATTGGGGGTTAATTATTCAGATATAATGAATCTCGGTGATTTTAATAGGGTTTCAAATCCTTAATTGTGGATTTGATTATGTTTTCTCTTTTTGTTCGAGATGACTATGATATCCGAATTCCTGGTAAGTTTTCGATTGTTTTTGAATCCTATTCTTATGATCAAACCGTGCCTAATCTTGATGAATTTTTGGATTAGAAAAAAAAATTGATAGGTTGTGTTTTGCAAATAAAAATTAGGGAAGAAACCCTTCTTACCAAATTGAATAATTCTGGTGACAGGTTGGATTCATCTATTGATTAAACCACAAGATAAAAAAATATGATTTGTGTTTAATTTGCAAAATCAGTGTCGAAAATTTTGTGTGGTTTGGTTTTGGATTCAAACAGGAATTCTTTTTGCAGTTTATGATGATTTGATTTATTAACCAAAAGCTCTGATGCCAATTGTTGGAATAAAAAGTGTTCTTGGTCTTAGGATCAAAAAAACCTTGAATCAAATTATACCAGAAATATATCTTTCTATTGATCTTGTGTTTGTACAAATTCTGTCATCCAATCGTTCTATACAAATCATTACATATTTATATGAATCGAAGCATTGCAAGTGAACCATTGTGATGGTTCACATAAAGTTGTATCTCTTGGTGTAATAACTGCCATTTAATTGCCATCTTGTAACTGCCATAATTTTCTAGGGTATTTGGGATTAGCCCATTGGGCTAGTTCGGCCTAATATGTTTATATGTTTAATAAAGCTTGCTTTAGCATAGACAATTAAAGACTAATGCAGAAATGTGGGTTGGGGAGTGTATAAAGAAGCCATTATTCAAAGGTAATGGCAGCTCTTAAATAGCAATTTATGGAGAAAAAAATGCTAAAGAGTATTTGACACATTGTTATGTATTATGTAGAGTAGACATCAGTGAACATCATGCACTAAGTTAGGATTTTGGTGGATTATTGAGTTGAAAATGAGTTTAAGGAAGTACACTGGTTGATGCTTTTTGCTCAAGTAATTTGCAAGAAGCAACATTAGAGGTTTGTAAGAAAAGATATATAAGCCTGTGATACGTACTAATGCAACTAGGTTTGGAAATGAGGGAACTTTTAAAAGTAATAATAGATCACAATTGTTGCCTTTGTCTACCCCAAACACTAGTTCCAGATCTAAACTGTAAATGGACATTTGAGAAACAATTAACTAAAAAAAGTAGCAAATAAAAAGAAATGTGATCAATAATTTATAACTAATCTTCAGACAATGGTTGGGAAAATGAATTGCACATTATGATGGATTGTGGCTCTACTCAAAACTAATGTAGTACTTATAGCTAATCTTCAGTTTCATATCTCTTTCATTGTATTTGTTGGGAACTTTCTTGAGGCATGCCGAGCCAACCTTTCTTTCGGATGGCCGTTTTGGAAATTCCTTTCGTATGTGTGACCATACTTTGACAGATTTATAGCGAACATATCTATGAATTATGTTATGGTTGCTAGAATCTCACAAGGTTTATATGTGTGATATGATGCAAGTATGCTACCTTCTATGGTTATTGCATGCTCTCTTTGTGTTGGTATATACTGTCAACTTAACTAGTATTCCGTTCTGGTTGCAACGTAAAGCGACATGTTAATTTGGTTGTTTATTGAGTCGTGGCTTCTTGGTGTAGAATCTAGTGGTGTTTGGTTTTCAAGTTCTTTTTATTTCGATCGTGTGTCTCGATGTCTCTTAACTTTTTATAGTTTTTTAGTATGCATAAGAACTTTTGTTCTAGTCTTTTCTTAATAGTATATGTCGTTCACAAAGTGGCTTACAAACTCTCACATTGTTATTATGTAATTCACTAGTTCATTGCTACTTTTTAGATAATATTTGTCGTTAAAAAAAAGAAAAAAAACCCATTGTTAAGAAAAACCTGAATCACATTTTTACGTTGTGCTATTTCAGGAAAAAGAAAAAACATTTTTTGTTGTCGCCGCCAACTCGTATACGTAAGAAAATATTTTTCAAAACTTTTAACAAAATTTACACCATTTTAAAAAGGATTAAATTTTAGAATTTACGATGTAGTCAATTTTTTCATAAAGTTTTGTTGTTTGAAAATTATATCGATTAGAAGTTTCAAGATGGATTATAAAATAATAAAAAGACCAAATTTCCCTTTTGATAAAATATTTGGTGGATTTTCTATAAACCGTCATATATGAGTTAGCTATGACTAGATAGTTTACATCAATTTTTATATTTTTCACTGTTTCATTACATTTTAGAGGATCATGCCGCATTATGTCATATTCTCATTTAGCGAGATTTCATGGTTAGGCCTCTTTATAGGGCTCGGTATCACAACGAAAGGAGGCTCGTCGAGCTGAGGTGGAAGCTTCGTTGGGGTTCTCTACCATACCCCCTGTTTCATCGGGACCTCGCCACCTAGACGACGAAGCCACAAAAAAGAGAGAAAGATATAGCCGTTGGTAAACGGCTAGAATTTAAAAAAAAAAATAAAACTTTTACTATTATATATATCCTCCCTTTAACACGTATATTTCTTTCAAAATCACTCTATCAAACAAAAAAATATCAAACTTCCCAAATGATCAATTCTTACATCTCAACTTCACCGGGCTTCTTAACACAACCAATCCGAATCTTTCGTTATCCTCAACCCCCTCGAGCCATCGTCACAAAACTCCATTTCAACTTCTTTCCAATTTTCATCCGGCTCCCAACTTCCATCCGGTTCACAATTTCCATCCAGATCCCAATTCTCGTACCCTCCTTTGACTGAAAGTTATTTTCCCCAAATGAAACCCGAACAAATTTACCAACAACAACAACAACTAGCGTTTCAAAACGCACAATATAACAACCAATTCCAAAATCTCCAAACTCAACAACAAGTACCGGAAACACAATTCAAAGTTCCAGTGTCACAACAACCATTCGAAAAAGGCCGTCGCAAAAAAAGAACAATAAAAGAAGCAAAATTCGTTGATTTGTGTGCAGATGACGATGCGATGATGACAGGATACAATATGTGGAAGCTATGACTCAGCTCCCTGATTGGCGTCGAAGTGCCGGTCAAAAATAACATAATTACCTTATACTAGATAGGGTAAGCGGGTATCGAATCCACGAGAAATATGTGATTTTAGTTTAAGTTTTGGGGTGATCACTGATCAATAAAAGTTTTGGTTTTTGAAATCTAATGACTAAAATACTCTTGATAAAGCGTACAAAGTTTGTATAGTTTTCTCATGAAATTAGTCAACAATGGCGGCAAACCCTAGATCTTCCATCCAAGATCTGATTCATCCTTGTTAATCCCCATTCATCGAATAACATTTGATTAAATGAATCCTCGTGTTTTATATCCCGCTCGCTCTATTTGTGTGATTGGTTCTAGGCTTTCAATCTTGATTGATCCCTATTACTCGTGTGATCCGGTAGAAACCGAGGGTTGTGGTTCATCCTGCGATTGTTTTTAATCATCTTTTATTTGTTTCGACGCGATTTTAAGGTTTGATTCTCAGATTGGTTTTTTATTTTAGGGTTTGTTTAATTTTGTTTTTTAGACGATCTCTTTCATAGTTTGGTGATCTCCCTTCAATCCAAAACAACCTTTTATTCTCTATGGCGCCTAGGGTTAACTCCTTTGCTGATCTTACCCGTGCGATTTCAAAATCCGTTTTTATATCAAATCTCCCTGATAATACATCAGCCAAAGATCTTTGGAATCTTTGTCAATCTTATGGAAAAGTGGTGGATGTTTTCATCCCTAATCGTCGCACTAAGGCGGGTCAACGTTTTGCCTTTGTACGTTTCATTAAGGTTATTAATATAGATAGGCTGGTCGGGAATCTATGCACTCTTTGGATTGGTCGATATCACCTCCATGCTAACCTTGCACGGTTTGAACGCCCTCTAGTTAAACCAGTACAAAACGTCACTCATGTTAGGCAACCTCATAAGGCTGCGTCATTCGTATCGGCAGTGAAAGGAAATGTTTCTAGTACACCCTCCGATGCGCCTGCTATGGTTTTAGATGACAGTTGTGTGGTAAATCAAGATTTCTCGCTTTCGGTTATGGGAGAGGTTCGTGATTTCGCCTTCAATCAATAATTTGAAGGTCGTGTTATTGTCTGAAGGGTTTTCTATTGCAAAGATATCACACATAGGTGGTTTGTGGGTCTTGTTGGAATTTAATTCGATTAAGACGAGAGATAAATTTATGAAACATGTAGGAGTGAATTCATGGTTTAAGAGGCTCACGGATGTTCAACCTGAGTTTGTTCCTTGTGAGAGAATTGTATGGGTTGACTTAGAAGGTATTCCGCTACGTGCTTGGTCTAATACCACGTTTCATAGGATTGGATCTAGATGGGGAGAGATTTTAAATTTGAACGAAAATTGTGGTGAATTTTGTCTCGCAAACGCTTGTGCATTATAACTAAACAGGAAGAAAACATATTGGATAAGTTTAAGATTATAGTCAAAGGAAAAGTTTTTGTAGTTCGAGCTAAAGAACTTTTTGTTTGGACTCCGGATTTTGTTACCCCTGATTCGGTTACTGATGATGATTTAAATAAGTAGGATATGGATGCTAATGTGGACTCTTATACACAGCCACCTGCTGAGGAAGAATGCGAAAATGATCACGTTTCAAACACAGTGTTTGGCGACAACAATGATGACATGATTAACGATGGAGATGCAGTGAGTACTAAGGCAGAACCTGTTAAGGAACATAGCGTCCAGAAGGAAGTTTCTCCCGATCCTTTTGATATTTACGAACTGTTGCACCAGCACAATAAGGAAGTTACTACTGATGGTACTAACTCGAGTAAACCATTCCCTCCAGGGTATACACCTGATAATGATAGTTTGAATGAGGTAGTACAGGAGGTTCATGAGGACCCAATAGAGTCGGTTGATAATTTAAGGGGATGTAATTCTCAGGCAGCTGAGAGCCCACAACATGAGGAAGGTCAACTCAGTCCTAAGTCGCAGGACACACATGGGAGTGGCATAAAAAAATTTGAAGGTGGTTCATGCTAGAGCTTTTAGAAAATATGATAAATGTTGGTAAAACCATGGGTTTCAATTTGGCAGGTTGTACTAAAGATATGGAGAAAATCATAAGTTCTCAAGGAGCGCTTGATGGTTTTAAATGAATTGTTTGTCCCTTAATATCCAAGGTTTGGGATCCAAGGCCAAAAGAACATGGATCAAGGAGTTATGTAACAAGCATAAGATTTCGTTTCTTTCTATTCAAGAGACTAAGTTTGATAAAGTTTTAGATTCGGAGGTAAGGAGTTTTTGGGGTAATTCTAGGTTTGAGTTTATTATCAGTGATGCTATTGGAAATTCTGGAGGTTTGATTTGTGTTTGGAATCCTAGTACTTTTCATAAAGAACAACATATTATTTCAGATAATTTCATTGCTCTCTATGGGACTTGGAAGCCGAATAAATCTAAGATGTTATTTATAAATGTCTACGCTCCACAACCAGGTTCACTTAAGCGCATTTTGTGGTCTTACTTATCCACTCTTATTAATCGTTGGAATGGAGAGTGCATAGTTATGGGAGATTTCAATGAGGTTAGGAGAAAAGAGGAGCGGTGGGGAACTATATTTGATGTACATGGCTCGAGATATTTCAACAATTTTATTGATCATGCTGGGCTAGTCGATATTCAATTGGAAGGTTTCAGTTTTACTTGGTCGCATGTTTCTGCTGCCAAAATGAGCAAACTGGATAGGTTTTTAGTTTCGGATGGAGTGTTCACGTTGTTCCCGCATGTTTCGGCCATATGTCTCGATAGATACCTTTCTGATCATAGGCCCATATTGCTACGCGAAGTTTGTGTTGATTATGGTCCAACGCCATTTAGGTTTTATCACTCTTGGTTTGATCTACAAGGTTTTGATCTCTTCATATCGCAGACTTGGAATGATATTCAGTTGGAAGATATAAATGACCTGGTCCGTTTCAAGAAGAAGCTTCAAATGCTTAAAAAGGCAATTCGTGTTTGGGTTGATATGCAGAAGAGAAGTAGATCAACTTCTGTTCATGATCTCAAGTCCAAACTTAATCTGATTGACTCTAAGATTGATAAAGGGGATGTTGATGCTGACCTTCTTGTTACTCGTATGAGTATTATGAAACAGCTTCTAGAAAACAATTCCTTAGAATCTCGTGAGCAACTTCAAAAAGCTAAAATTCATTGGGCAATAGAGGGTGATGAGAACTCGAAGTTCTTTCATGGGGTTGTTAATAAAAAGCGTGCTAATTTAGCCGTTAAAGGAGTCATGGTAGATGGGGAATGGATTGATGAGCCTATTAGAGTTAAAGAGGAGTTCCATGATTACTTTGCTAATCGGTTCTGTGATACTGAGTCATCATCCGGGTACATCGATTTTACTTTTCCCAAAAAGCTTAGTGGAGATCAGTTGGCCGACATTGAATCTCCTATTTCTAATGAGGAAATTCGTAGGGCTGTTTGGGGATGTGGCGAGAATAAGTCTCCTGGTCCAGATGGATTCTCTTTTGAATTCTATCGTAAATTTTGGCACGTAATAGGTAATGATTTGTGTGCGGCTGTTACTTGGTTTTTCGAGCATAAATATTTTCCAAATGGGTGTAATTCCTCTTTCATTGCTCTTATTCCGAAGTGTTTAGATCCGAAAACAGTGGGAGATTATAGACCTATTTGTTTAATTGGAAGCATATATAAAGTGGTCACGAAGATTCTTGCTAATCGTCTTTCTTCGGTAATTTCTGATTTGGTTTCGGAAGTACAAACGGCTTTCTTACCTAATCGTCAGATACTGGATGGGCCTTTTATCATAAATGAGCTTCTAGCTCGCTGCCGACACAAGAAACAAAAAGCTATGGTTTTTAAGGTCGATTTTGCTAAAGCATACGACTCTGTTAGATGGGACTATTTGGAGACTGTTCTCATATCGTTTGGCTTTGGGGCTAAGTGGGTTGCTTGGATTAGAGGTTGTCTTTGGTCTAGTAAGGCGTCGGTTCTTGTTAATGGGAGTCCTACAAAGGAGTTTCAATTTTTTCGTGGATTGAAACAAGGAGACCCTTTGGCTCCTTTCCTCTTCATATTGGTCATGGAATCTCTTCATCTAGCTTTCTCTAGACTTATCGACGCAGGTATGTTCGTTGGTATTAAGCTTGATTCAATGACTACGTTATCTCATTTATTTTATGCTGACGATGCCATTTTTATTGGGGAGTGGTCTAGATCTAACCTATCTTGTATTCTGAAGATGCTTCATTGTTTTTCTTTGATCTCGGGTTTGTCCCTAAATCTCTCGAAATGTCAGCTCCTTGGAGTAGGGCTGTCTGATATCATAGTTTCTGAGGCAGCTTCTCAAATTGGGTGCTCAATTATGCATACTCCATTTAAATATTTGGGTGTTTCGGTAGGGGGCAATATGAATTTGATCAGTTCTTGGGACGAGGTAGTTAACAAGATTAAGTCTAGACTTTCTACTTGGAAACTCAAAACGCTATCTATAGGGGGTCGATTAACACTCATTAAATCAGTCCTAGGCTCAATGCCAATTTACAATATGTCTATATACAAGGTTCCTAGGGCTGTGCTCCGTGTCTTGGAATCTATTCGTAGAAATTTCTTCAACGGTATTCGTGAAGGTGAACGGAAGATAGCTTGGATTAAGTGGTCTAAGGTCCTTGCTCCTAAAACGCAGGGAGGTCTTGGTGTCTCAAGTTATTACGCTCTTAATAGAGGTCTTTTAGTCAAATGGTTTTGGCGTTTTATCTCTAGGGATAATTCTTTGTGGTCTCGAGTTATTCATGCTATTCACGGACCGGATGTGGATGATATCTCAGTTACTTATCCATCTCTGTGGAAATCCATTGTTCGCGAGATCGATGCTCTTAAGCAGCAAGGTATGGACTTTATTTCGCATTGTAAATTACGTGTTGGTAATGGGATGTCTACCAGGTTCTGGAAAGACATTTGGCTTGGCGATTCTCGTCTATGTATGGTGTATCCGCGGCTGTTTTCTCTTGAAAACGATAAAGATTGTATGGTGGCTACAAAATTACATGGGCATTTTGAATCTTCTTTTAGGCGGAATGTTAGAGGAGGTATTGAGTATTCTCAGCTTTCTCATATCCTTGGTGATCTTGAATCTGTGGCTTTGTCCACTACGGAAGATAGGTGGGTTTGGGATTTGAATGATGAAGGTTCTTTTCGAGTCAAAGATGCTCGATTGCTTATAGATGAGTTTTTGCTTCCTAATTCGAATACGGAGACACGGTGGGTTAAGGTTGTCCCAATAAAAGTTAACATTTTCGCTTGGAAAGTTTCTTTGGATCGACTTCCCACATGTTCTAATTTGCTGCAAAGAGGAGTGATGGTTTCTTCTAGTTGCTGCCCTCTGTGTTGTACTGTGGTTGAAGATGTGGACCACTTATTATTTCAATGTATTTTGGCACAGGAACTTTCTCAAGGTATCTGCAGTTGGTGGAATTTAGGTAGAGTCTCGTTAGACTCATATGCATCTTGACTTCAATGGTTCTCTCATATCCGGATGCGTTTTAATTCTAAAAGGGCTTTAGAAGGTGTCTTCTACACGATGTGGTGGAGTATTTGGATGGTGAGAAACCAGATTCTTTTCGAAGCTGCTATCCCTAGATTAGAAACTTTGTTTATTGATATTGTAAGACGTTCCTTTTCTTGGTATAATGCTAGGGTTAAAAACGAGGTTAGTTGGGATAGTTGGTTGCAACACCCTTATTTGATTATCTTGTAATGCTAGCTCCTTGCTAGTTTCTTCAATAAAATTTGCTGTTAAAAAAAAATACTCTTGATAATAAAAATATTGATTAAAAATTAAAACACTTATTAAACTAATAATAAAGCTAGAAAAACATAATAAGGATGTAAACAATTAAAAGGAAAATGCAATCCCTTGCAGGTCCCAATATTTATTGTTGGTCACACTTATGAATTATCGAAACTTTTTAGTTCGTTTAGAAAGATTATTTCGACTTAATATGAATGAATTAATGTCGGTATTTATTATGTTTATCATTGACTCGCGATAATAAATTTTATATTAATCCAACTAATAATTATGTTTTAATAATTTATTTAGGTACAATTTATGTTGATTATACGACCATCTTTTTCTTTAACTAAATAGAATGAGTATAAATCGTTAACTAACAATAAATTGTCTTGTACAAATAATTAAACATAATATTAAATCAATAAAAATAATTTATAAATAAATCATAAATCAATGTAATAAAAATATGATAATCCAAAAGTAATGATCTAACCATAAATAAAGTTACCGGAAGGAATTACAACAAAATTAGCCGGATATTGCGATATACCCGACCTTCGGATGTGCTCATCTTTTCTTTATTGTTCGTCGAAACCAAAACCAAAAAGGACGAATTGTTTGGGTTTTTTTTCTTGTGGCTACAATATCCCACCAAAGTCAATTGTTGATTCCTTTGTTTTGTATAATAACTACCCCAGTAGCCAATGTCCCTCCAAAGTAATTGTTGTTTTTTTTCGATCTTGCTCATCTGTCGACCTTTTCTTGTTTTTGTCTTTTTTTCTCTTTATTCGGATCCTTTTTTTAGTCGTCTTATTATCCTCAATGTCCCTTTTCAATATATATGATACACCTTTGTCGGTCCATTCTAATGGGCTTTTTTTTCCTTTTTAATTTTTTTCTTTTGGATATAATAACCTTGGCCAAATTAAAAATAACTCAACGCCAATAATTGCTCAAACGAAGCCCGGAAAAATAAAAGATGACCGAAAATATTGCGACGCGCTCAAATCTTTTTCTTCAATATTTCTTCTTCATTTATCGGCTCACAATGTCTTTTCTCCAAAAAATTAATTAAGCGGCCATTTTATTCCATTTCGCTCGTAACCTACATAATCACAAAACACAATAAAAGTACATGTATAACGAAAAATAAATATATAATTATGCTAAATTAACATGCTATTAGGTGTATGCAAAATACACCAATCAAACCCCCTCAAACTTAACATTTACTCTGTCTCAGAGTAAAAATAAAATAAAAATATACAAGCATGTTAATTTCATATTTTTTAATTATACTATTGAAATTTCATCAAAAAGATCAAATTCAACCTATTACACTAATAACCACCCTACATGACAAATAATCCAAAATGATTACCGATATTTTTGTCCTTCTTAAACACTTAGCATAACCATTCCCATTTCATTTAGCTTATGTTTCATATAATCAATCATGTGTCTAACGTACCTAATGCACACCTATAATCAATCTAAACATTAATCTAAAACAAGAGGTGAGAATATCTTACACCTTTTATAACATTGAAGTTTTTATACCATAAGAGCACATCATAAGCCATCATACTTTAGCTAATATACTTTCACCTCCTTTCTTTTTTTTTCTTTTTTTTTTCTTTTTTTTCATTTTTTTTCTTTCATTTTTTTCACTTTTTTTTTACATCACACATAAGCTCTTTTTTTAGCCATCCCGGACCGTTTCTTATAGAAGTCATCCCGGATGCTTTATACACTCCTTTAAGGTTAATATAAAGACCAATCATTCAGAAAAATGAATATCTATCCTATAGGTGCATACTAAGACATATTGGCACATGGGAACCAGTTAATTTAGTCTGTTTTAATTAAATGAGAACAATTATACTTCGTGCCTATTGGTACATCACATGATTGAGTTATCTACCACATAGTATAATTAATCAATGCACTAAATCAAACCAACATTCCTAATTTCATTACAATAATACAAGGATTGGGTTATTTCACATAAAATTATCTCAGCTAAGTACAATGCTATCCATCATAAAAATTGGCGTCTGACCCATGCTAACAACTAAAGTATCACCTTGCGCAGGTGACGAATCAGATAGGCAAGCCCAGCATATGACTACCACCAATAATTATGACAGTTCTCCAACTCTTTTCTAAGGCCAGCGTGCGCGGGCGGCCAGCCGAATAAGATCAATTCTAAGTGTCCTAACCCAACTATTACATTACTATATTTAATATTATTTATTCAAATTTTCTACTCGATCTAAGCAAAGGTAAGTAAAGAGAATTCAATCGGCGTGGTTTGATCATCTAAATTATACATATGCCTAACTACATGCAAACACTCAAATCAATTTAATAACCAAATTATACAATGGAATCGGGTGCACCTGATAATTATGGCCAAATCCTCTAGCTTGCTCCAATAAATCATTCACAAGCTAATCTTCAGAATCTGCAAACACTCAACAAACGTATATGTAGAAGAAACTTCCACGTCTAATTAGCACAAGACTCTTATAATGTGATTAATTTATTTTAAAAAAATTCAATTTTTCCCAAAGAAATCACATTTTAACCCATTTTGACCAAAATTTCACACAAAAACATGTAACACATGTGTCGCCCCCCTCAACTTAAAGCATTGCATTGCCCCTAATGCAAAAACTTTAACTTGAAATTTTGGTTAAAAAACAATTTGACAAACTCACACAAAACAAAAGCCTAACTCACTTTCGTAGGAATCACGGTTGCATTTAGCGTATGCAACAAGCCTTTAAACCACTCGGTAGCCCGACTGGACGAGTTTTGTCTCGTGAGGGTTTGTAGTGAACACACCCACAAAGTTTTAAACACACACAAAAATAAGATAAGAAATTGAAAAAGAAAATACACACACTACAAACCACGGGTTGCCTCCCGCGAAGCGCTAAGTTTACTGTCTTCAGCCAGACATAACTCATATGAGCTATTGAGACGGTTAGAGTGGTTCCAAATAAACCACATCCACCGTTTCCATCTGATCACTCTCCAACTCAACATACAACTTCAACCGGTGTTCATTAACTTTAAAAGGCTCTCCACCCGCCATATTTTTTATTTCAATGGCTCCGTGTGGAGAGACTTGAGTCACAACGTATGGACCCGTCCATTTACTTCTCAAATTTCAAGGAAAAATCTTAAGTCTAGCATTGAATAACCAAACTTTTTGACCAACCAAGAAAGATTTCTTGGTGATGTGTCTGTCATGAAAAGCTTTGGTTTTCTCCTTATAAATCCTAGAACTTTCATAAGCATCACGTCTAATCTCATCTAGTTCAGATAATTAACGTTTCATAAAACTACCCGGTCTCTCTAAATCCAGATTAACGGTCTTAATCGCTCATTCAGCCCTATGCTCTATCTCATCCGGTAAAGACATGCCTTGCCATATACCAACTTATACAGTGACATACCAATAGTGTTGGAAATACGTTTTTACGTATTTAGAAAGGATCGGTCACTCCAATGATATATTCAAGTATTGGGCTCGTGATCCATTATGTAAACATATAGTCCATATAGCCCACATGTAGGGTGGGCTATATATACCCCCTCCTAGCATGTTAGGAGGGGTTGCTCATTTGTTCTTTCACACATTTCATCAATCTATCTTTCTTTCTTCCTTTCTCTCCTTTCTCTCTCTAGCTTTCTCTCTCTAGTTCTTCTTTTTAATCCATCTCTCTAGATAAATACAAACACATCTACAATCCTAAGAATATATGATTCTACAATTGGTATCAAGAGCTATGGTTGATTAGGTTGTTCTTGTGTTTGTTCATCATTGATTGGTGGGTTTTGATCTAAAATCATTCGATCTAAAATTTTATTTTATTTTTTTGTTTTTTTATGGTTTAATCTTTCTAAAAATCATCATCATAGTTGTGATAGTGATTTTGGATTTTTGTTTTCGTAAAAACACGCAAAAGTTGGAATTTTTAGATTGATTTTTGGGTAAAAATTACAAGTGTTTGAAATTTTTTGGGTATAATTCGGAATAAGAGGGTTTACATCATTCCGAACTATTTTTTATCAGTCTAATATTCCGAATTAATATCTGTTTGTTCACATTCCGACTTATTTTTTCCCTCCAAAATATCATTGCATTCCGGCTTATGTGTGGCATCACAAATTCCGACTTATGTCTTTGATTCTTTCCCTCCAAAATACTCACATATTCTGACTTAAGTTTTTTATCACATTCCGAACTAATATTTGGTCATACATTCCGACTTATTTTTTTGTCCAGTATTCCGAACTATGTCCTTGATTCACATTCCGAACTAGATCATTGACACACAGATTCCGAACTAGGTCTGAGTTTTACATATTCCGAACTAGGTCATTGCCTCACAGATTCCGAAATAGGTCATTGAATCACAGTTTCCGAATTAGGTCATTGCCTAATAGATTCCGAACAAGGACCTAAACCAAACTCTTGACTCAAACACACATAGACTCTCATCTCCAACAGTGTCAACTCACACTCGACTCACACAAACTGAGACCATGCCTCGAAATCCCGACACCCATCACACCATCGACACAAACTGACTCCAAACACAAACACCAACCTCTCACGACTACAAACACTCGACCTCATCACTCGACTAACACCCTCGACTCGAAAAACCTTTTGCAAGACTCGACTCCAACGAACCCAACACAGACTCAAAATCAAACCCTCACTTGACTCGAACCCATACAACAAACAAGATCTAAGTCCTCAACAAAACCGAACGACTCTCAACCTTAAACCAAAACACAAAAGACTCGACTCCTCTCAACAGACTCCACACTAGAACCAACTAAACCAAGACTCAAGACTCGACCACAACACCACACCCTCATCAGACCCACACGAATCTAACATAAATAACCAACACTCGACTCACTCATATCGACTCAACAACAAAACCACTCTCAGTTTTTTGAAACAAGAAAACCATTTCAAGACTCAAACGTCACACCAACATGACTCGCCTCGACTGACTCAATCAGCCTCAAAAACACTCAACCTCGACTTACACACTCAACACACCAAGACACCAAGATCACCAATTTCATCCAAACCTCTCGCTCTCAGTCTCAGTCACAAACACAAACACACCCACAAACACTCACAGACTCACACAAACCCAAGATCTCAGTCAAATCATAACTATCCTCGATCAAGACTCAAACCGAGAATACATGAAATAAAAGACCTACCCGAGACCCCTTCAAGGATCTTGAAGCCATATCTTGCATGCGCTCGTTCGTTGTTGTTAGACATAACCATCAGCAGAGGGTTGTGATGTATTCATATTAAAAGGGTTTGGAGGTTTTCATTCGTTTTTGCATCAAATAAAATTGGTGATCAGTTTGATTCTTTTTTACACTAGTTTTAGATTCAAAAAGAGTCGTATGCCATGGTTGATTGACTATTGTTAGGGTTTGGGATTCGTTTGTGTGTGAAACACTAGTGTGTATTTGAGAGGATTTAGGGGACGGAGGTTACAAAGTTTAGTGTTGTAGTTAGAAGACAATGGGGGCGGAGTAATTTTCTTGGGGAGAAAATGTGAATTGGGTTTTTGAGATTTATATAAAGAAAAGGAAGACAGAGAAACCAAGGATACACACCTGCCACGTTTTTTTGTCACTTTTCAATTTTGGGACACGTTTCATTTCAAAATTTATATCAAAGAAGACGTGTGTTTTTAATATTGGTGTGTGGTGAGTTTTTGTTTCAAAGCCACGTGATATATCAGATTTTGACAAAACAAAAATATCAGATTTTTTTATATATACTATGATTTTTTCTTTTAAAGTTGGTTGATTGTTTGGGTTTTAACGTGACAACGAGACGAGATTAAGTGACAAGAATTAGTTGACGAGACCACAAGAAATTAGATATAAATTGTCGGGCTGATCACTATATAAATTGTTTTATCATAGTTTGAGCCGGTAAAAATTATTGAGCCAAGAAAAGAGTTATATGATCAATCGAGGATTTTTTTTTAAGAACCACGGCCACAAAATTATTGTGTCCCAACAAGGATCCAAGACATTTTCATCAAATTTCAATGGAATCATCGAATTTGACGTTTCAAGAGGGAGACTCGCATCACATGCAAGACAATGCTAAAAGAAGTGGCCTCACGTCATTTCAACTACTTCAGTCTCATCTTGTGACTCTTTCATGGATTCAAGGAGGGAGCGATTTTGTGACACTATTTGGTCAAGATCGTTATATATTCATTGATTCAATACACATCACCTTGAACCAACTAGATGAGCAACTTCACAAATCAGACTTTAATCATTCTGCATCAGAATCTGCATATCAAGCTCTCGTGACACAATTCACGCCTTTTCTCCAATTCAATATCATCAAGTCTGAAAGTTCGGCGGTTTGCCAGTCATTTTTTCGAGACAAACATACCAAGCTTCAAGTTTTCCGTGGTACACTATTGAAACTCTTCACATCGGTCTCGTCTTTGATTTATGAAAAATCCCGACTTCAGCAAGCGTGTGATAATGGAGTGTAAGATTCTACGATGCAAGAGGAAAATGGTCATACGATTGACGAATTGAAGGTTGTTAAAGATTGCAAGGACATGGAATCACCGGTTAAGCAAGACATCAGCAACAAGTCAGGGAATGTTCCAGACACCATTCCCATTTATGACGAAGAGCCTACACATATGGTACAATTTAATGTTGTATATGATGTCTATGCCGATCAACTACCGCATATTGAGCATTCTGAACCTAGTTATGACAAACATGGGATGGAAAAGAGTGATAGAAATATCACTTCTTATTCATCCGATGTGAGTCATAATGGGGGAGAAAGTGTTCAAAATGCTAAACATCATGATAATTGTCTTATAACTGCTTCATTGACTGCTTCTAATTCCAAGATTAGAGAGCTCGAAACGATTGTAGCTCAACAATCAAAAGATCTTGTGTCACACCCCACCATGGCGGAACATGGGGCGCGACGTATGGATATCATCACAACAAACGGTGTCACTATAGAGAAAACTAAAATGAAAATATAATGTCATAAATGGCGACCCAAATGTCATGACAATATCTCAACAATGCAGGAGTCTAGGTAAGTAGGTAACAGTCCTACCACTTACCCAAGACAAACAATAAACACAAACCAAAAAAACATATAGGTAAACTAAGAAGGAACGGTGATCTCCTTCTATATGCAATCCTAAGGCATCCAAATCTAGCCTCTTATATCCTCAAGCTTAGCCACATTCTCACCTGAAAGAGACACTAAAACACGTCAACATAAAGTTGGTGTGAGTCATAGGTTTAGACTCAAACGCCAAATCATACCAAAAAGCTGTGAGTACAATCAAAGTTCAAAACATATGGACAATGTGATACTAACATGTATTAACAACTATCATTCAAGAATTAATCAATCAAACCAACACTAAGGCTCCCAACCAATACCATACACCATACTCCCATAGGTATCCAAACACCTATGAACCAATCCCCAAGGCCCCGCCTTGTCATTATACATTGGTCCCATAGATGCCCACATATCTATGTACCTCCCCAAGGCCCCGCCTTGTCAACATCCCCTTGGTACCAAGTCAAAACATAAACAATCAAGAATTATCTAGCAGTTAATCACATAAGTATGCACACATAAGTCCATTACCAACGCCAAAACATTCACAACATAAATTTATAAACAACAAAACACAGTGTCTCTTCCATCCCATCTGGAAGTCAAAAACAATAGTAAACATGGGACTATGAAACTCACTTGATTGAGCTTCCCCAAACATCCGCGCACTAGCAAAAAGGTAACAACCAAAAACACATAATCAAAACATGAACCAAACACTAAAATGGCTCATCAACCAATGATGGACATCTAACCTTATCCAATATATATACCTCATATATATGCTCTAAGAATCTCATTACACCCCTCTATAAAGCCCTTAACTCGTTTTAATTCATAACACATCTCGTTAACATTTTATCAAAAATAGTCCCAGTTTTAGGTATCGAAACTATAAGCCAAACACCCACCTAAACACACCCATGATCTCTGTAAAGGGAATATTTATTCCCTTACATATGTTAGCTAACATCTCCCACTTGCCCCAACCTTAAAGCTACTGTTAAGGCCCCGATATATATATATATACTTTTGTCATTCCAGATTTACTGATTTTAAATATACAAAACGTTTGTTATAATTAGGGGGTCTTACCATAAACCACAACCTTATCCCCAATGCAGATACTTACTATAATATATAAAACATCTCTCATGTTCGTTTGAATGTCCCAATGCAACCCTAAGTACCCCAAACAACCCAAAACTTAAAAAGAAAACAGGCTGAATTCAAAACTGTTTTGACCTCCGACTGTTATAACTTGTTTCTGACCCACTTCCCGACCTCCAATTTAGTTCTCGTTTCTTGCATTGGAAATTTACTTCAATTACCTTTTCAGGGACACTTGGATCGTAAAATAATAGTTTGTAGAACTCCCGATATGATCAAAACAATTGACTCAAAATTCTGCCCAGTTTTTAAAAACGGGTTTAACAAAATCAACCTCATTAATTAACCCTAATCCCTCTAATTACAAGCCCTAATTTATGTAATCATTATAACACCATTAATATAACATTAATTTACTGTTTCCAAATTAAACCCTAACCTAAATCCATCATAAGATGATTAAGAAATCATAAAAACAATTAAATTGAAAAGGGATTAAAGACTTTACCTTTGATTTATGAAAACCCCCAAAATTATGAAGAACCCTAAAAACCCTCTATGAAACCCACGACTTTTTTTTATCTCCAGGGAAAAATAATGAATTTTTTTTTGTTTAGTATAACTTTATATAGGGTGTGATAACCCATTCCTAGCCCAACCCAAAAACCCCTTTCCTTTTTCTCTTTTTTCCTTTTTTTTCTTTCTTTCTTGCGTCCAAACCGACCCAACACCCCTTAAAATTTGTTTTTTTTATTTTTATTATTAATAATTGTATTAATAATATTACCTTAATTTTCCTTAATTTATTTCAGCTCCTAAAACCTCCAAAACCTCAAAACCGTAAAACTAGCCAAATTTACGTGTTTTACCGTAAAAGACGTAAAATATACACTTTTATAAAAAAATCTCAAACTTTGAAATAAACTTTATATTTAAGTCCTTAATGACTTAAAACCATCCCGAAAAATACTCCCGTGACTAAATACCTCTTCCGAGACCTCAAAATGCTAAACCATAAATCGTAAAAATACGATTTTCTATAATACATATACGTATACTTAAAACCACCAAATAACACCATCTCATTTCATAGTCACTACATTGTGAACTCATGAACATGAAATCATCACACATCGTTTCACTCACAAGGTACCCGTACCGGAAACGATATCCAAACCACAATCTATCCACACCAATAAGCACATAAACACGTAAAGACACGTAACTAGCACAAAATAAAACTAAGTGACGAACCTCAAAACCAGGGTTGTCACATCACTCCCTCCTAATAGAAATCTCGCCCCGAGATTTACTCCTTAGGATCAAACACACAAACAACAAATCACATGAGGATACTTGTTCTAAACGAACTCCCCTCATTTCCATGTGAACTTTAGTTCATGTTTCAAAATACCACATATACAAACCAAAAATAATTAAACTCATTGCCAAACTCTTGAACTCGCAGTCAATAAATCTCACAAATGACTCTTTGATAAAATAAAGACTCTTATTAATACAAGTCCCGAATAACCGTACATGCACAATGCATTCTCAAACAACATTTACCAATCTCAATACATGAAATGTATCATGTATACAACTCATTTTCCCCAGGTAATTCTATACTCATAATCTACTGGTCTGATCTTTCCAAAGATCATAAATGGACCTACAAAACTCTACATCAACTCTTCCATAAAACATACCACCCGTTACTATGGGTGAAACTTCCCTACATAACTTTGTCACTAAATCTAGTGGTTTCCTCCTTTTCTACATAGCATCCCTTGTTGCTCTCATCCTGTCCACAAACACCATTACCACATTAGTAGCCTCTTCTACCAATTCTAGTCCACAATGGGGACAACTCACCCTATCCTTTCATATAGTGCCCCAAATGGAATTTATCGACTTCTAGTATGATAGCTATCATTATATGAAAACTCAGCCATCGCTAATGAGTTTCCTAACTCCCTCTAATCAATCACTCATGCCCTCAGTGTAACACCTAAGGTTGTATAAATATCTCACTTGCCTATTCTTTTCCCAGTTAGCTGGATATACTCATATCCAATCATGTTCATCAACTCCCTTCAGTCCGTACCCCAAACTACCTAAAAAATCCAATTTCCTTACAAAGTGACTTATGACGGTCTTTCACATACCCATTAGTTCTTCCAATCTAAATCATCTTATGATCTATACACATCATTAAAAAGACGGTTATCTCAGTTAGTCTATCAACTGTCATCCAAACCCATGCTACAACTACTTCCAATAAATTTGGATAGCTCATTAGTAGCACCTATACACTTCTTTCTCACTTTACTTCATGATTTTTTTTATACTCAACACTTCCTTTATACCTACACAATGTCTTACCTTTAAGGTCATATTGCTCCTCATCTTGTCTCAGTTAGACCAAGCCCTTCGTCCCTATGGCACATCACACCTATAACTCCTCATCCATTCTATTATCGATACTAAGCCTCCCAAACAATCAGTATAGGTCAGTGCCAATTCCTTTTCCACACTACGATAGTATTAGCCTGCGTTGTGCTTCATTCTACTCATTAAGCTCTACCAAAGTTTTACCTCCGGTTCCTATCTCGACCTATTTCATTCATGCTTCGCTTCTATACACACTTCCTTCTTTCTTCCTCAACTCCTACCATACATCACGATGTGATGCTTCCCTTCGTTTCTTCCCTTGCCATAATCCTTCATAAGGCACTCCATACATATTAGGCTAACCTTTACGCAAAACCCTCTATTCCATCACATCCGTACGCAATTCTTCCAACTTCCCAACTACGTGACTTCTCATTCCTCTTGAACTATGAGATGAATTAGTCAGTCTATCGACTATCACCCAACTCTCGTCGTACTTATTCCTCCACCCCATTATGTATCCCTTTCACTAACTTCGTCCTTACATTGCCCTTTTTAAGCTACTCCTATCTATGTAGGAAGTATAGTCTACGTCCCTTTTCTCCATATGATTTCCAAGCCACGCAACATACATGTTGACGCGTTCTCTGCTTTAGACAACTCAACTCGTGCAACCTACATCCTTCATCCAAACCACCCTAATACGTCATCCATATATTTCAAGTTCGTCTCAGCTTCACTTCATTCTTCTTATTCCATGTCTCATCAACCATGCTTGCCTTTCCCAGATGGTACTTAGCCTTGCAATTGTCTTTCATCACTTAACTCCACCCATCACCTTTTCCAAATGTTCAATCAAAATGATTGAATATGTGTTAGAGACATTCATGATCCGTATAGATCATTCTCTACGTCTAGTACCCCCAAATGCCTCTAGCATTCTAGGAAGATATAACAGTCCAACTCCACTGACTAAGTCTTATCTAGTTCTTCCAAATCTTCAGTTTCTGCGTCGTATAAGCAATCTCCTTTCTTTGTCATTCTCGTACACCTCCCAATCCTTGCTCCACGTATCGTCATGCTTCGCGAATTCATCCAGTCCTTCTGATAATGTCAAAATCTGCTCATTATCCAATCCACCTCTTCAGCCTCCAAAACGCTTCCTCGTCCTTCTTCACTTCGCCCTTTGCTGGTTCCTCGATATGCCATCATCTCTGACCACTCGTCCTGGCCAACTTAATCCTAAAACTCACACTTTTAAATCTTACGTATAACTCCACTCCAAAACCAACACATAATTCGCCTCACTCTCCTTCTCAGATTTGAGTAGATCAAGATGTCGTCGATGGCTCTCGATGACAACTCGTTTATACACGTTCATGCACACTTGGCTCATTGACACCGTGAAAACCGCTAGTGCTTTGGCGAAGCCAAATGCATAACCATAAACCCAAAGCGTTCATACAACATCCTTAGCAGTTTCAACTATGTCCTCCTTGCACCCTCTCTCAGCGGCAATACGAATAAATTCCTACCTCGTTCTACTTGCAAAATTCTACACGTATTTTAACAGACCAACACTTCCTCTCATCAGACCACTCAACCTCTTTCCACATCCAATCTACTACTAAGCAACTCAACTTTTATCTTGCATTCCTTGCAAATTTCTAACAACTCTTGTTTTTAAATCATTCCATCGACAATTGCCTTGGAAAGGCACTAACTACAACTCTTCTCACTTCTCCTATTTGCTCTATTCATGGTTCTACCTCAAAGTAATAGGCAAACCTACTAAATCTCAGGAAATTTTCGGAAAACTTACATGCCTTACGAACAATCATAAATACCTTTGGGGTATTATACCCTCTTCCAACACTCTCTATGGCGCGTTACTTGTGCTAGTATCCCACAAATCTCTATTCATCTCCTTGGTACTCCAAAGAGACCTCATGACCACATTAGTTCGTCTACGAACCTTTTCCTCTTTCATCCCCACTAAGGGCATTCCGACCGTTCTCTCCTGGCTACCTACTTAATCGTGTAGGCGCGACCAAGTTTTCATATGGCTACCTCAACGCTCCCAAACAATACGAACCCAAAACTACATCCTGAATCCACTAGATATAATCAACGAATCAAACCCACGGATAACTAACGACATTTCACGTGCACCAGTTAAAACAAGTCAAAAACCACGAGACTCAAAAGAAAACTCAAACCCAAAATGTGTATCAATTCAAAATGACCCATGACAACGAAAAATAATCCAAGAACACCCAATGGCAACAAAAACATATTACGCCCCGCGACATATTATTTAAACCGTGCAAAAGATCGACTTTTCCAAAAGAATATATATATATATAATTTTTTTTATTTTTTTTACCTTCCCACATCTATGTGACTCAAACAATCTACAAACAACCCTCTTGACGAACTCAAAACTCAACTCAAAGACTAGGTATCCCGTGCATCCCAAATCATAAAAATAAACTACCATTCAAAACTCAACCTTTAACCCGACACTTGTACAATAATTTCGGCCAGTCCACTGACCTCCCATGACTATACATTCTGAATATTTTAAAAGTACGTTCCGAGTACATAATTTTTGGCTTTTGAATCACTCAAAAGGCTCTAAAAACGAACAAGTTATGACCAAAACAGTTTTATATTAATGAAAGATAAGATTGTATGTGAAATCTTCATAAACTCAATTTGACCTTGTATTAATAATTATAAGTGATGTGAATCGGTTAAACCCAATTATATAAACTATGTAAGTAGAAAGAAATTTTACTTCGCTTTATTTTAAAGAAAGTCTTTTAGAATTTGAAATAAATAAGTGTTGATTAAAAAGAAATCTTATGTTACATCTTGTTTCAAACACGCCTCCAACACCTTACCTTTGTTTTACAGAATACAACCAACTATCTAACCCTATAATAGATTTCCAAGTCCCCCTTTTTTCTCAATATATACCGACCAAAAGAAATGTAAGACCCAACACAAAAGATTTCATTATCTTAAAAGAAATCCCAAGTTATTTCAATAGACTTAAAACCAAGAACACCATTTTTAAAACATACACGTGAAATACGAAACTCAAAGAATACGCTACAAGACACACTTCAAAAGATTCAAAACGTCGTCGAAACTCCACCAAACTCGAGCAATAACAAATTGTTTAAACACAAGAGAGCACTAGGTACGTTCAAGTTATAATAACTACTGAACGACCGTAAATCATAACATAACATCTATTAGTATATATACATCCGCATATGTATACCTATCGAATCTCCCAAACATACTCGTTAGCATACATGTCAAGTCAATCAATCGCTTTATACGCTCATTTTTCCATACGAGTAATCACCATCTCACCGTGCCACAACAAGGCATAAAGCCCACCTCCAAAACCAAACCATATCGTGTGACCCCATAATCACACAACACAACTATAATCCAAAACCTAACACAAAAGAACAATAGCCATATCATAGGCAACCATTACATAAACCCATATATTATACGTATACCCAAATTCTACATCTCATCATATACAAGCATGTACTAACCCTCTTTCATGCAATCATACTTGAGAACCCATTGAAGTTGTGGTACTTGTATAACTATGTTGGCCACCATACTTATACAATTACCCTTTCCCAAATGCACTCCCTCTTATGATGACACTTATAAGAATCAATACAACATATAACAATAAATCCATCTACTCACATAAGCTCATAACCACATAACCAATATGGTCCAAAACTCCATCTATTAAAATAACATAGTAAAACTCTTGGAATACAAAAATCCATAGTCTAGCTAAAACATCCTAGACTAAATCCAAAACGAAAACATAATCAGTTATAAGTCATGTCGCCCATAAGAGTGGAAACAGCTTAAAACCCTTCATATCCACCTACTCCTAATAACTCGAACCACCACATGATTCTTAGGGAACATGACTTAAACATCAAAAGAAAATAATATCTCTTGGGTACATAAAATAACCCAACAAAAGATAGAAACTACCATGTACCAAATTATGTACTATAATGTACAATTTAAGCAAAATACGACAATGACTAGCGTGGATGATTATGGATCAACCCGCACTAGTCACAACCCGAAAAGAAAATAGCATGTGGCTAAGTATGAACTTACTATGGTTCAATTCATACTAGTCAAAACATCGCAATAAATAACATCCAAACACATCAATTATTATAAAATGCACACATACTCCTATGACGCCTATATGCAGGGACCCCTAAGGTATAGACTAGGCTACGCGACTAGGCAACCTAATTCTCTATAACCATTGTCTCTGATACCATTCTGTCACACCCCACCATGGCGGAACATGGGGTGCGACGTATGGATATCATCACAACAAACGGTGTCACTATAGAGAAAACTAAAATGCAAATATAATGTCATAAATGGCGACCCAAATGTCATGACAATATCTCAACAATGCAGAAGTCTAGGTAAGTAGGTAACAGTCCTACCACTTACCCAAGACAAACAATAAACACAAACCAAACAAACATATAGGTAAACTAAGAAGGAACGGGGATCTCCTTCTATATGCAATCCTAAGGCATCCAAATCTACCCTCTTCTATCCTCAAGCTTAGCCACATTCTCACCTTAAAGAGACACTAAAACACGTCAACATAAAGTTGGTGAGAGTCATAGGTTTAGACTCAAACGCCAAATCATACCAAAAAGCTGTGAGTACAATCAATGTTCAAAACATATGGACAATGTGATACTAACATGTATTAACAACTATCATTCAAGAATTAATCAATCAAACCAACACTAAGGCTCCCAGCCAATACCATACACCATACTCCCATAGGTATTCAAACACCTATGAACCAATCCCCAAGGCCCCGCCTTGTCATTATACATTGGTCCCATAGATGCTCACACATCTATGTACCTCCCCAAGGCCCCGCCTTGTCAACATCCCCTTGGTACCAAGTCAAAACATAAACAATCAAGAATTATCTAGAAGTTAATCACATAAGTATGCACACATAAGTCCATTACCAACGCCAAAACATTCACAGCATAAATTTATAAACAACAAAACACAGTGTCTTTTGCATCCCATCTGGAAGTCAAAAACAATAGTAAACATGGGACTATGAAACTCACCTGATTGAGCTTCCCCAAACATCCGCGCACTAGCAAAAAGCTAACAACCAAAAACACATAATCAAAACATGAACCAAACACTAAAATGGCTCATCAACCTATGATGGACATCTAACCTTCTCCCATATATATACCTCATATATATGCTCTAAGCATCTCATTACACCCCTCTATAAAGCCCTTAACTCGTTTTACTTCATAACACATCCCGTTAACATTTTATCAAAAACAGTCCTAGTTTTAGGTCTCCAAACTATAAACCAAACACCCAACTAAACACACTCATGATCTCTGTAAAGGGAATATTTATGCCCTTACATATGTTAGCTAACATCTCCCACTTGCCCCAACCTTAAAGCTACTGTTAAGTCCCCGATTTATATATATATATATATATATATATATATATATATATATATATATATATATATATATATATATATATATATATATATATATATATATATATATATATATATATATATATATATATATATATATATATATATATATATATATATATATATATATATATATATATATATATATATACTTTTGTCATTCCAGATTTACTGATTTTAAACATACAAAACGTTTGTTATGATTAGGGGGTCTTACCCTATACCACAACCTTAGCCCCAATGCAGATACTTACTATAATATATAAACCATCCCTCATGTTCGTTTGAATGTCCCAATGCAACCCTAAGTACCCCAAACAACCCAAAACTTAAAAAGAAAACAGGCTGAATTCAAAACTGTTTTGACCTCCGACTGTTGTAACCTGTTTTTGACCCACTTCCCGACATCCAATTTAGTTCTCGTTTCTTGCATTGGAGACTTCAATTACCTTTTCAGGGATACTTGGATCGTAAACTAAGAGTTTGTAGAACTCCCGATATGATCAAAACAATTGACTCAAAATTCTGCCCAGTTTTTAAAAACGGGTTTAACAAAATCAACCTCATTAATTAACCCTAATCCCTCTAATTACAAGCCCTAATTTATGTAATCATTATAACACCATTAATATAACATTAATTTACTGTTTCCAAATTAAACCCTAACCTAAATCCATCATAAGATGATTAAGAAATCATAAAAACAATTAAATTGAAAAGGGATTAAAGACTTTACCTTTGATTTATGAAAATCCCCAAAATTATGAAGAACCCTAAAAACCCTCTATGAAACCCACGACCTTTTTTATCTCCAGGGAAAAATAATGATTTTTTTTGTTTAGTATAACTTTATATAGGGTGTGATAACCCATTCCTAGCCCAACCCAAAAACCCCTTTCCTTTTTCTCTTTTTTCCTTTTTTTCTTTCTTTCTTGCGTCCAAACCGACCCAACACCCCTTAAAATTCGTTTTTTTATTATTATTAATAATTGTATTAATAATATTACCTTAATTTCCCTTAATTTATTTCAGCTCCTAAAACCTCTAAAACCTCAAAACCGTAAAACTAGCCAAATTTACGCGTTTTACCGTAAAAGACGTAAAATATACACTTTTATAAAAAATCTCAAATTTTGAAATAAACTTTATATTTAAGTCCTAAATGACTTAAAACCATCCCGAAAAATACTTTCGTGACTAAATACCTCTTCCGAGACCTCAAAATGCTAAACCGTAAATCGTAAAAATACGATTTTCTATAATACATATACGTATACTTAAAACCACCAAATAACACCATCTCATTTCATAGTCACTACATTGTGAACTCATGAACATGAAATCATCACACATCGTTTCACTCACAAGGTACCCCGTACCGGAAACGATATCCACACCACAATCTATCCACACCAATAGGCACATAAACACGTAAAGACACGTAACTAGCACAAAATAAAACTAAGTGACGAACCTCAAAACCAGGGTTGTCACATCATGAGGATGCCAAATTAGAATTTTCCAAGAAAACGGACAAATTTGAAACATATTTTGAAAAACTTGAAAAGTCAAACGTTGTTCTTGAAAGAAAATTGGATCAAAAAGTTTTAGATTCTAAAGCTGAAAAGGATAATCTTTTGAAACAAATTCAACTGCTAGAATCTAAGTTGGCATCCCAAGATAAATTGCTCAAAGAGAATGAGACTTTAAAGGCTCAAGTACAGGAAAAGGTCTTTGCTATAGCTGCATTGAAAAACGAATTGAGAAAAACTAAAGGAACTAGTGTGGATACTAAGATTGAAAAACCATAAATCTTGGGGAAACCGCCTACAAATCAGTTCGTTCGACAACCGAATGCATTTAGATCCAAGCAATCACAATCCTCGAGACTGTGGTTTGCCTCCCAAGTTGATTTGGCTCATCTTTCTAGACCAGTCACTCCAGCAACTAGGCCCAATGTGACCAAAACAGCTTTAGCAAGACCTAATCACATGATTGCCTCTAGTTTCTCTAAAAATACCAAGACCACGTCTAGAACTAGTTCAAATGACGTTTGCCATAAATTTGGTCTAAGGGAAGCTAAGCAAAAGACACATGTAAGAGATAGCAATGTCAAACCTAGTCAGATGCCTTCCAGATTACCTAACACTGCTAACCGTAGTATGTCATCTCCTAGGAGCATCGATCAATCATCTAGGAATTACTCGGACATTAAATATGCTACTTGTAAAACATGTAGAAAATGTGTCTTTACGGCAAATCATGACTCTTGTGTCAAGAAATTACTTAATGAGGTGAACTCCCGTGCTAGACTTAAATCCTAGTGGATAGATAAAATCAAACCCATTGGTAAAATGTGGCGCCCCACTGGTAGAACTTTCACTCTTGTAGGAAACGAGTGCCCTTTAACTAGGATAGTCTCCGATTCTACTAAGACTGCTAGGGAGGAAATTGAAAAGGATGATACATCACTTAAGCCTGAACTTAAGGTTTTCTATAAACGGAAACGTTTGCCAGCTAAGACAAGTGAATCATCTACTCAGGTCGCCTCTGGCACAAGGGAAGACAACTGTGAACCCCCACTTGCTTCTAAAATAGATATCGCTAACCCATTTCAAAGCATGCAAATTCCTAATGGGAATGCAAGTACCAAAGTTGATGTTCCAAAAGAACGAAGCGGTCCAATCATTGTATATCGTTCAACTAAGGACACTCTTAGAGTTTGGCTACTGAAGAAGCAGATGTCGGAGAAACAAGTGTCTCAGGGGATTCACGGTTAAGCTTACCAATGTATAAGGACTTATAGTCACATCACAGACTGTAACTCGTTCATCAAAGAAAGGAAAGTTTATCGCCGATGATAAACTTATCCTCACAACGAGAAATTAAGTTTTCTGGGGCATGAACTAAAATTAAAAACATTCCAAGTTTTTAAGCTCATGCACAATGGCTCACAGTCAAATCACAGTCTATGACCCGAACTTCAGAGAAAGGGAAGTTTATCTCGTCAACGATAACTTACCCTCAAAACGAGAAATTAATTTTTCTCAGACACGAGCTAAATTTAAAACTATTCAAAAGTTTTAAGCTCGTGTATAAGACTCATTGTTAAATATCAGACGATGACCCGATCTTCACATAAAAGAAAGTTTATCGCCGATGATAAACTTATCCTCAAAAACGAGAAATTAATTTTTCTCGGACAAGAACTTACACTAAGACCATTCAAAGGTTTTAAGCTCGTGTATAATGGCTCCTCGTTAAATGACAGACGATGACCCGGACTTCAGAGACAGGGAAGTTTATCTACGCAACGACTACTTACCCTCTTAACGAGAAATTAAGTTTTCTTAGACACGAGCTTATCCTAAAACCATTCAAATGTTTTAAGCTCGTGTATAAGGCTCATCATTAAATATCAGATGATGACCCGATCTTCAAATAAAGGAAAGTTTATCGCCGATGATAAACTTATCCTCATTAACGAGAAATTAAATTTTCTTGGACGCGAGCTTACATTAAAACTATTCAAAAGTTTTAAGCTCGTGTAAATGGCGTATAATCACATTTCAGATTATGCCCCGGACTTCAAAGAAAGGAAACTTTATCGCCGATGATAAACTTATCCTTACAACGAGAAATTCATTTTTCTCGGGCATGAGCTTTTACTAAAAACATTCGAAGTTTTCAAGCTCATGCACAATGACTTATAGTTAAATATCATACTGTAACTCGGACTTCAATTTTAGGAAAGCTTATCTTTAAAGATAGCTTATCCTCGTAACGGGAAATTAAATTTTCTCGGTCATGAGCTTGTATTAAAACATTCCAAGTTTTAAGCTCAGAAAGGAAAGTGAATCTTTTAAATAAGAGAACTTTTCCTCATAACAAGAAATTCACCTTTCTCGGTCATGAGCTTTACGTTAAAACATTCAAAGTTTTTCAAGCTCATGAAAACGACTTTTAAGTAAATGTCAACTTAGGACTCGTTCTTCAGTTAAAAGGAAAGTTTATCGCCGATGATAAACTTATCCTTACAACGGGAAGTTTACAACTTCTCAGAATTGAGCTCGTTTTGTAAGATATTCAACATCTTAAGCTCAAGTAATTGGTTTTCAAAACATTGAACACAATTTTTGGAGAATTTCTCAAAAGGTTTTTCTAAATCTTTCAAAATTGTGTGTTCAACAATGTTTTTGATAAAAAGAGCATGTCTTCTGGAATCGATAATATTTATGATACAATAAATGTCATTCAATAATGACACGGGGATGTAAATAAAGTTCTAGCAGAAGTTCAAATGTTTTAAAACATGCTCAAAATGGCTTACTATTATTTCAGATAGTAACCCGCTTTCATATTAAAGTCAAGCATTTCACCAGAAAGCTTTGACTCAACAACGGGAATTAATTTTCTTAGGCATGGTTTACTTTATAACCATGTAAGGGATTGTGTTTACGTAATAACACAATCTAACACGAATATATGTACGTGTCAGTGCATTTATTTGTTAAAACAAGAGAAATCTTGTTTTTATGAAGTTATCATCTCTACCAACCGTAGCAATTTACAATTGATATCTACATACTCGACGATGCGACTACTGAAACGGCGACTACAGCTCTTTCAATAGAACACGGGTCAACAATTGAGGGGGAGCAATTGTCCAGCATTCAGAATCTTGATGCCGAAAGTGCCAAGTTCACATATTGGTGTCAAGACAACGGTATCAATCATACACATGGAGTCAAGAGATAACTTCAGACGTGACGAGGCGACCAACATTCGTGAACAAGAACCATGGGATTCTCTCATATGATGTTCTCCATCATTCAAGTCCAACCTCGTAAATTGCTAATCTTGTGAATACATTATCATATATGATCTTTGCACGTGATAAGTACCTTACACTTGTGTTTAAAAGGTATTTAATTTACGATTCAAGTACACCCTCATTAATTTGAGGGGGAGCTTGTGAAAATCATGAAGATAATTGGATTTGTATTTTTCTTCCCAAATTTTTCTTAAAACTTTATTAAATCAATTGATATTAAAAACATCGATTGGGTTAATATGTTTTATATAGGGGAGAAAATGTGATTTAATAATAAGATCAATCAATTTAATGGTTTGACTTAATGTGTTGGCTCATCCCGACATGTGCGAAATGTTTTCGAATATCGTGGCATATGTTAAGGGGGAGCAAAATGGATTTGGATATCAAAATGGATTTCATGGTGACATACACTTACCTAAAACATCTCTATTTACGACGATGAAGATTATGGTGACAGAAGGATGGTAGGGTAGGTTAAAGTCCAATGATTCCTCTAGAACCGGAGGAATATTCCCAAGGACATTCCATAGCTAGAAATAGTAGTCCTTAGGAAAGATGGAGAAAGATTGTGAACGTAGTTGAATGCCGGCCAAGTATTTAAGTTAGCACTGGAACAATCACAACATGGTGCTAGTTATGACGTATTGGTAAGCATTGAAGGGGTTGAAGAATGAAAAAGAATTGTAAAGATAAAGGGTCTAAAGAAAGAAGCCCTCCTTACAACCTTTGGCAGAAACCGGGTCAATACATATGCTATTGAGATCATTTTTAAATGATGCTTGATATTGAAGATAAGACATTATAGACCCAGTGATGCAATGCACAACCCATCCCAGCTAACTCAGATATCTCTCAAAAGATATTTGTTTTAATCATACGGAGACAACGCATTATCTATTGATTTATTCACTCCGAATAAATTAGTATTGAAATGGTGGCACTCCTCTCCAGCCTCCGATTACTAAAATAAAAAATGCACGATCGAGTCTAGAGCCATTTGAGATCATCAAATATCTCATTAGGACACACTTTCATAATTTCTTGCTTCTTCACACACTGTGAAAAGTAAGAAAGATTTTAAGAGTCTTACGTAAAATCTTCATGATCTTGCCTGAACATCCGAGTAATATGAAAGTATTTACAATGAATATGGAAATCCTTCTTGAGCGAATATCAAAAAGCTCATGGTAGGTGACTTGTGTGATTCTTTATGAATCAAACTTATGATAACTAGAAAGCAACAGTGGTTTAATTCTTAACTGAACTTAAACACGTTCCAGGCCTCTACGCAATATCTTAGTGATGTTGCCAGAACACTCAGAGTGATACCTTAGTGTTCACAGTGATGAGTGGAAATCCTTCTAGTGTTAACCTCAAACAACACTTGGTAGGTAACTTGCAAGATTCTATACGAATCAAGCTCGTGACAACTGGAAAGCAACGATGGTGCGGTTCTTAATTAAATTTCACTTGTTCCAGGAACATGAATTGACGGCTTCAAATCATGGGATATTATTATCCAAATGATTCACTCTTTATGTTCGCAGTCAGCTTTGGACGGTCGAATAAAGAGAACGGGTTTAACCGCGAAATCTTATCAAGGAGGTTCTTAATTGAAACTACCTGCCACAAGTATGATATTTTGTATCGTCCAACGGTCTTCACCGACCGGAGCTAAAATGCTACCGAATTAGAATGAAATGTTTAAGGCCATTTCATCCGTGTATATGTTTTGTTGCTAACTGTCTTATGTAGCATAACAAGAAGGTGGCATTGCGGTGTAAAATCCAGAAGAAGTCATCAACACATGCTTATACTATATGCACTTAATACTTCAACAAATTCAAGAAAGTCTAAAAGTCAAGTCTTTCGCTGTATCAAACTCTGAAGCTTTCAAGAATTTATAAAAGTGTAAGTATGTGGAACGTGAAGTCACGAGGAGGCAAATTTCACAAGTGATGAATGTACAAGGTCAAGGCAAGGAAACATGCTCAAGACTAAAGCCAAAGATCACATTATTATACTCACAAGAACAAGATCGAACTAGGTTTAAGATTTTGTAAAATGGTGTGACCTCCCTTTGGGGGAGATTGTTGGAAATACGTTTTTCCCAGGAAAGTCTCGGTCACATCATTGTTAGCATAGATCAAGAGCTATAGACTATTTAGGACATTGTAACTTGGAGTGACCTCCCTTAGGGGGAGATTGTTGGAAATACGTTTTTACGTATTTAGAAAGGATCGGTCACTCCAATGATATATTCAAGTATTGGGCTTGTGATCCATTATGTAAACATATAGTCCATATAGCCCACATGTAGGGTGGGCTATATATACCCCCTCCTAGCATGTTAGGAGGGGTTGCTCATTTGTTCTTTCACACATTTCATCAATCTATCTTTCTTTCTTCCTTTCTCTCCTTTCTCTCTCTAGCTTTCTCTCTCTAGTTCTTCCTTTTCATCCATCTCTCTAGATAAATACAAACACATCTACAATCCTAAGAATATATGATTCTACAAATAGGAGTCTTAAAAGCCGTCCTATATGCCCACAAGACATCAACCTCAAGGACCAATCTTTCCTATCACTACGAACGGTCTTATCTAAGATTCGTTTAATCTCCCTATTAGATACTTCCACCTGTCCACTAGTCTGTGGGTGATAAGGGGTAGCTATCCTCTGATTAACTCTATAGTGTTTCAATAATTTTCCAAATCTAAAGTTCTTAAAGTGGTAATCACCATCACTAATGATAGCCTTAGGAATTATGTGTCTAGCAAAGCTATTCTTCTTAACAAACTTAAGAACTACACTATGGTCATTGGTTCTAGTAGCCTCAGCCTCTACCTACTTAGACACATAATCAACTGCCACTAAAATGTACACATTGCCATGGGAAGTGGGGAATAGTCCCATAAAATCAATACCCCATACGTCAAAGATCTCAACAACAAGTATGGGATTCATAGGCATTTGATCACGCCTTAAAATCCCACCAACTTGTTGGCAACGAATACATGCTTTTACAAAAGACTGGGCATCCTTGAATATAGTCGGCCATAAGAAACTACTTTGTAGGATTTTATGCCCAATTTTCGTAGAACCAAAGTGTCCACCACATGCATAAGAATGGCAATGAGCCAATATGTCCATATGCTCATGGTCGGGAACTCATTTCCTAACAACTTGGCCAGCACACACTTTACAGAGCTCCGTATCCTCCCAAAAATAATGCTTCAACTGGGAGAAGAAGTATTATCTTTGTTGTTTGGACCAAAAATCCAGAAGCTTTTTAACTACAAGATAATTAACAATGCTTGCGTACCAAGGAACCTTAGAAACCTCAAATAAGCTTTAATCCGGAAAGCTTTCCTTAATCACGTCAGAAGGGTTGAACGGCGGAGGGATAATTCTAGACAAATGGTCGGCAACTACATTTTCTGACCCCTTTTTATCTCTTTCTAGATTAAATTCCTGTAAAAGAAAAATCCACCTAAGCAACCTCGGTTTTTTCTCTTTCTTAGTCAACAAATTTCTTAAGGCACTATGATCTGAATACACTATCACCTTAGAATGCCCCCAAATATATGACCTAAACTTATCAAGAGCAAAAACCATGGCTAACAACTCTTTTTCAGTAGTAGTGTAATTCATTTGAGCTTCTGAAAAAGTCTTACTAGCATAAAATATTACAACGGATTTCTTATCGACCCGCTGTCCTAGAACCGCCCCAGCGGTATAATCACTCGCGTCACAAATGATCTCGAAAGGCTTCGACCAATCAGTTGATTGCAGAATAGGGGCTTCTACAAGCTTTTGCTTAAGCATGTTGAATGCTTTAAGACATGATTCATTAAAGTCAAATCGTGCATCTTTTAAGAGTAGATTACAAAGAGGCTTGGATATTGCACTAAAATCTTTAATAAATCGCCTATAGAACCGGGCATGACTAAAAAAAGATCGCACACCTTTGATGGTAGTGGGAGGATGAAGGGTCGAAATTACTTGAACTTTAGCACGGTCAACCTCAAATCCTTTTTCAGACACAACATGTCCTAATACAATTCCCTCTCGAATCATGAAATGGCTCTTCTCCCAACTAAGCACCAGATTAGTTTCGGTGCATCTTTTTAACACGCTTTCAAGCTGATCAAGGCAACTCTCAAAGGATTGACCAAATATGGAGAAATCATCCATAAATATCTCTATAGATTCTCCAACCATGTCAGAAAAGATACTCATCATGCACCGCTGAAAGGTAGCTGGTGCATTACACAGGCCAAAAGGCAGTCTTCAAAATGCAAATGTCCCATAAGGACATGTAAACATAGTTTTGGCCTGGTCATCAGGATGGATGGGTATTTGATTATAACCGGAGTACCCATCTAGGAAGCAATAGAACTTCTTACCAAAAAGCTTCTCAACTATTTGATCAATGAAAGGTAGTGGGAATTGATCTTTAGATGTGGCATTATTTAGCTTACGGTAATCTATACAAACTCTTCACCCAGTAACTGGTCGGGTTGTGAGTTTTTCCCCATTCTAGATTTCTACAATGGTAATTCCGGCCTTTTTAGGCACCGTTTGAGTGGGACTTACCCATTTACTATCCGAGATGGGATAGATGATACCATCATCTAAACATTTAAGAACTTTTGTCTTCACTACCTCTTTCATATTAGGATTCAGACGCCTTTGCGCATCTCTTGCTGGCTTAATATCTGGATCCATAACAATCTGATGCATACATAATGAAGGGCTGATCCCTTTCAAGTCTGCAATTATCCATCCCACTACTGCTTTGTACTTGGAAATCACTTTTAGAAGTGCTTCCTCTTGTGATTCAGAAAGATTAGAAGCAACAATAACGGGTAAAGTATTGTTAGGACCTAGAAAAGCATATTTGAGATTGGATGGCAAAGGTTTTAGTTCAAGAGTTGGAGGCACCTCTAAAGACGGCTTCGTGGTCATGTCAAAAGTATAAGGCAAGGGCTCCACTTTATAAGCCCAAGGTGGTTTTTGATGGTCCAAAGAACTGACCAAACACTCTTGGATCTCTTGAACTTCAGCAACATCAAGAATCTCCTCATTCTCACCAGTTAGATATAATTCCAAAGGATCATCCTTAAGCATACGGGATGCATGCTTTTGGACTTCTTCATCGATCACAACAACTTGGTAACATTCATTCATTGTAGGAGAATTTATAGAATTAAACACATTCAATCTTATCTTCTTATTACCGAATGCAATATCCATGGCACCAGTCCGACAATTAGTCCTAGCATCTATCATGGATAAGAATGGGCACCCAAGGATAATAGTTCGTTGAACATCCTTGTATTGTGACTCGGTGTCCATAACAAAGAAGTCAACAGGGTAATAGAAGTCATCAACTTTCACAATAACATCCTCTAAGATACCTCTAGGAATTTTGGTAGATGGATCGGCTAAGGAAATAATGGTGTCTGTCTTACGAAGAGTTCCTAAGTCATACTTATCGACCAAACTAGCATGAAGGATGTTGATACTGGCACCAAGATCAAGGAGCGCCTTCTTAATGGCAATATTTCTGACCACCACTGAAATCAATGGTGCTCCAGGATCTTTGAATTTAGGAGGAAGAGAGCTAGATAAGACCGCACTAACATGCTCAGTTAGGTCAATCTTTTTAGGCAACAACGCCTTCAGCTTCTTCTTCTGGGTACACAAGTCCTTTAAAAACTTGGAATAAGCAGGAATTTGCTTGATAGCATCAATAAGTGGGAGATTGATGTTAACTTGCTTGAAAGTCTCCCACATATCTTCAGCATGAGAACCCTTTTTAGCTAACCTTGCGGACGCTGATTTTTCCAAAGCCGTGGGGTAAGGTGTGCTGGACACACCACCCTCCCCAACTTTGATAGATTCAGTAGCTTTAGGATTCCGTGTTATTGGTTTAGGAAAATCATTTAACAAATCATTTACCAACTCAGAACCAGACTTAACATTATAAGAATTTTTACCTTCAACAATAATTCGTCATCAGTAACGAAATCCTCGACATCATGAGAGGAAGTTGGAATTCCCTTGTCATTGTTGTAGATCTTCCCATTTCGAAGAGATGTCACCATATTCACGTGCTCGTTTCCATTTTTCTTGTGTGCGGGATTCATGGTGGGGTAGCTCGGTAGCTTTCCCTCATCTCTTTTGTTTAATTGATCTTCCAATTGACCAACCTGTCTCTCAAGAGCTACAATAGATTTGGTAGTGGTCTCATGTCTTTGATTGGTTACCTCGAATTTTCTATTGATCTCTTGATTGTTGGTAGACAATGAATCCATAAGCCTATCAAACTTTCGGTCAAGGTTCAAGAGACGGTTATCATCTTGCCCTTGTCCTTGATTTGGATATTGTTATTATGGCCTACGATTGTAAGAATTTTGTTGGAAGTTAGATGAATCGCCACCCTCATACCGTGGTTTATAACCATAGTGTTGTTGTTGGGCATTATTAGGGCGATTGTCTTCATATTTTCAACGGAAGTTGGGGTGATTACGCCATCTAGGATTGTAACTTTCGGAGAATGGGTCATTTTGTGGACGACCTCCATAGACTCCATTCACCTCCTCATTTGGTGGCGCCCCCCAACTTTGACAATTATCGACTGAGTGACTCAGATCACCACACATACCCACTATGCGACACATTAGACACATTTGGAACACCTTTTCCTAGATTCTTCAACAAAAGATCAACTTTCTTACTTAACTCGCTAATTTCAGAATTTGTGCCACGTTGGTTAGACACATAATTGGCGGAAGATGGGTGGTTGTTTTGATCAACTGAAACTTGGGTCTTGGAACCTTTGCATAGTTTAAAAAAAACTCCCATTCTTCCTCCATATGTCGCGAGAAAAACATAACCCCCACTAGTTGCCATCACAAATTGTTGGTTGTTATAATCCAACCCATCATAGAAGACTTTGACAAGCTCCCATTTTGGAACGTCGTGATGAGGGCATGTTCTTAATAACTTCTTAAGTCTACTAAATGCTTCATGAAACTGCTCGCCTGGGATTTGACGAAAGGATTTAATCTTATTTCTAATGGCAGCAGATTTACTTATAGAATAAAATTCCTCAAGAAAAACAGCTTGCATTTCAGACCATGAGTTAATACTACATGGATCAAGAGATGAGAACTAGTCCTTAGCTTGATCTTTAAGAGAAAAAGTAAAAAGGCGAAGTCTTACCTCATCCTTGGTAATGTTATTAACCTGATGTGTGTCAGCAATTGAGAAGAACTCTCGCAGATGTGCGTATGGCTCCTCACGACCTCGAAACACTGGCAAAATTTCTATGAGGTTCGGCTGAATCTTGAAGTTACTTGTAACCCCTTTAACCGGATTCAGATAAACGATAGGCGAGGGATCCTCGAAGATCCCTCGCCTGTAATAAGAATCAACACCTCGTGGTGGAGATTCTTCTCCGCTACTATCTCCGCTAGCATCTCCGCCAACATCGTCATCGCCTGGCATTTCAATGAAAAGCTCTGCTAAACCTGTAAAATCAAGATTAGTAGAAAACTGTCGAAACGTTTTCCTCCTCAACCTTGCACTTTTCTCAACTTCAGGATCGTAAGCTAACGGTGATGTACGTCCCGATCTACGTGTGGGCATACACTAACCTGCACACTTACAAGAAACAAAACAAAAAAACAAACAAAACAAGAAAAAATAAAATCTTTTTATATTTTTATATTTTATTTAAGAAAAATATTAACAAAAATTTAAACGAAATGCTCACTATTCCCCGGCAGCGGCGCCAAATTTTGATCGGCGTCGAAGTGCCGGTAAAAAATAACCTAATTACCTTATACTAGATAGGGTAAGCGGTATCGAATCCACGAGGAATATGTGGTTTTAGTTTAAGTTTTGGGGTGATCACTGATCAATAAAAGTTTTGGTTTTGAAATCTAATGACTAAAATACTCTTGATAATAAAAATACTGATTAAAAATTAAAACACTTATTAAACTAATAATAAAGCTAGAAAAATATAATAAGGACGTAAACAATTAAAAGAAAAATGCAATCCCTTCTAGCTCCCAATATTTATGGTTGATCACACTTATGAATTATCGAAACTTTTTAGTTCGTTTACAAAGATTATTTCGACTTAGTATGAATGAATTAATGTCGCCATTTATTATGTTTATCAATGACTCGCGATAACAAATCTTATATTAATTCAACCAATAATTATGTTTTAATAATTTATTTAGGTACAACTTATGTTGATTATATGACCATCTTTTTCTTTAACTAAATAGAATGAGTATAAATCATTAACTAACAATAAATTGTCTTGCACAAATAATTAAACATAATATTAAATCAATAAAAATAATTTATAAATAAATCATAAATCAATGTAATAAAAATATGATAATCCAAAAGTAATGATCAAACCATAAATAAAGTTACCGGAATGAATTACAACAAAATTAGTCAGACATCGCGATACCCTAACCTCAGATGTGCTCATCTTTTCTTTATTGTTCGTTGAAACCAAAACCAAAAAGGACGAATTGTTTGGGTTTTTTTCTTGCGGCTACAATGTCCCACCAAAGTCAATTGTTGATTCCTTTGTTTTGTATAATAACTGCGGCAGTAGCCAATGTCCCTCCAAAGTAATTGTTATTTTTTCGATCTTGCTCATCTGTCGACCTTTTCTTGTTTTTGTCTTTTATTTTCTTTATTCGGCTCCTTTTTTTAGTCGTCTTATTATCCTCAATGTCCCTTTTCAATATATATGATACACCTTTGTCGGTCCATTCTAATGGGCTTTTTTTTTTCCTTTTTAATTTTTTTTTCTTTTGGATATAATAACCTTGGCCTAGTTAAAAATAACCCAACGCCAATAATTGCTCAAACGAAGCCCGGACAAATAAAAGATGACCGAAAATATTGCAACACGCTCAAATCTTTTTCTTCAATATTTCTTCTTCATTTATCTGCTCACAATGTCTTTTCTCTAAAAAAATTAATTAAGCGGCCATTTTATTTCATTTCGCTCGTACGCTACATAATCACAAAACACACTAAAAGTACATGTATAACGAAAAATAAATATATAATTATGCTAACTTAACATGCTATTAGGTGTATGCAAGATACACCAATCACTCCCTCACGTTGGAATCGCGATGAAGAGATACTATTGTGCAGGTTGATGTGTCGGAGGATAGGGCCGGACCAGATCGGACTGTACAATTTCGGTCTGGTCCTCGGTCCGGGGTCTGGACTAATTCGGTCCTCGGTCTGGTCCGGTCCGGTTCGGTCCTACCAAAACCACGTCGATTATGCCTAATAGGACCGGACCGGACTGAAGACCGATCCGGACCGAACCATTTTGGTCTACTGACGGTACGGGATTATTAACTGTTAATACAACCAATGCCTAAAAATATTATTTCTAATAACTAATCTTTCTTAGTTTTGATCACGACAAAGTGTAAAAACATTTATTGTCAAAGATAACCGAAAGACGAATTATTTAACAAACACTATCATCAAGGTAATAATCATTTAAGTCTTACACAAACATATCTTATACATGTTTAGTGATCATAGAAAGTGATTAACCTCAAACCTCACAGTTATACAAATGTGGCAACATATTTTAATAAACTTTATTTTTAAGAAAATGTTTTATTAAAATAGAAAATGAAAATTTGAATTTGGCATATTCCAAATGGCCTAAGAATATACCATTGAGGTATAAACTGCCCCAGATGGATTTCCTCACTACAAGACAAAAAGGAGCAGACTCTAGTGATGCGGTTCGAAATAGGTAGGTGTGGTGGCCTATTTATTCAACCACGCCCAGAGAGCCGTTATTCCTTGTCCCTATAAATAGTGGATCATATTTTCATTTTCAAAGGAACCTTTTTGGACAGTTTTCTCAGCTTCTTATCTTTTTCTATGTTTCCAATCATTAGTAAATGATCACTTATGTTAAGTATGTTTACTTATGAATATCCTCTTGATTCTCTTCTTTACTTGTCCAAAGAGAAGATCACTTATACATTTGTGATGTGATTAAAGATGAAGCCTTGATGAAGATCATCCTTTCTTAGATCTAGTCATCTTCAACATTTTGTATACTTGAGTCTTATGTAGATCCAATGTATTTGTGAATACCTGGATTAATCTTGTGTAGATCCATTGTATTTGTGAATACTTGGATTAGTCTTGTGTAAATCCAATGTATATGTGTATACTTGTATTGATCTTGTGTAGATCCAAGTTATATGTGTATACTTGGATGTGTCTTGTGTTGTAATAATTTTTATGTGTTAGTTCTCACTGAACTACTAAGTGATGTGTGTGTGTGTCTTGTGAGTTCTCACTCAACTTGAAAGTGGAGAGATGTGAAGATTGGTTCTAACTTTGAATTAGGACTCGACATCTAGCCTTGTTTCGGAAAAGAAGATGAGCGACAAAGATTGGTTCTAGCTTTGGATTAGAACTCGACATCTAGCCTTGTGTCGGAAAATTGTGAAGTAGGCGACGTGTATAGATTGGTCCTAGCTAAGATTAGGTCTCAACATTTAGCTTAGTGTCAGAAAAATAATGTAAGCGACGTTGTAAGGTTTTCTCCTCCAAGAAAGGAGCTTGTGGATATATTTGAAATATCGAGTAAGGTGTACTCGAGGAGTGGAGTAGGAACGAAGAGAGAGCTTCGTTTCCGAACCACTATAAATCTTGGTGTCTTGTATTAGGTTGTTTCTTTCCTTACTCTTTACTTATCCTTACTTTCCTACATTGCATTTCATTATCACTAGATGTAGTCAATGCATTAGAAATGAACCTAACAACTATGAAACTAGTTTTCAAGTAAAAGGTAATTTTGGGACAAACCTAACTTAATTGAAAGGAATTTTAAATTAGGACCTTAATCATAGAAACTATTCAACCCCCTTCTAGTTTCTACACGGACCATTTCGGTCCTCGGTCCGGTCCGCTCCAGACCTAATGATCACCCTATCGTAGGACGCCGACAATGAAATGATAAAAATCTTGATTCTTTTTGGGGGCAGATTCATAAAGATTCCAAATCGGCTACAACCGGCATGCGTCTTACCAAGAACATGATTGCGGGGAAATGGAGTCGGCTGCATCCCAAATCTCAAAAGTTTCACGCGATTTACCAAGGAGTAAATCGTAAAAGTGGTATGAATGAGGATGATATTTTGGAAGTTGCGAAGGACGGTTATAGTTCTTTGTATAACGAGAAACACTTTGCTTACATACACGCGTGAAGGATCCTCAGACAACACCCAAAATGGGCTGAGGTGGAAAGTGTTGATACGGATGATCACAAGGAAGTATTAGGTCCTCATGCTCGTCCTCGAACCGCGGGAAAAGCTTGACCCTACAAGAAGACCAAATCTGAAACAACTGAGAGCAACGGCGGAGGATCCTCGGGGTCTGTGAACGACATTCTAAACAATGTAATGCATCAAAAATTTATCGCCCGTAAATCCACGTACGACGCTAAAAAGGCTAAGGAAGAGAAGCAGATGAAGCTGTCCGAGTTCTAGTTTCTTACGATTGATCCCGATACAGTGCCTAAACCGAATAGGTCGTTTGTCTGAGGGAAACAAACAGCAATAATTGCAAAATATGGTGGCCAAAATTAATTTTTCGTTATTTCTAATTTTCGTATTTTTTTCTTTCATATCATATTTTTATTTTCGTACTGTATTTTTATTTACGTGTTTGTAGTTTTAATTTGAATGAAATGAATTCTAAATCGTGTGTAAAATAAAAAAGAAAAAATAAAGATATTAGGTGGGCTAAAGTTGAGAGGAAAGTTAATGACATGATAAAGGGGTGTTTTTGTTAGTTGATTTGGTGTAATGTGGCGTTGATGTGGTGGGGCTAAAGTGGAGAGGATTTGTCTCTCCACTATACGTAGAGCTCTTAGGGCATCTCCAATGCATTATATGTTTATGAGTTCAATACATTGTCACATTACATACACATCATCATTTTATATTTAATATCAAAACACCCACAATGCATTGAACTGTATACAATTATTAAATTTTGAAATGTAAAGATAGTTTTCAAATGTGTTTACACACACAAAGGGTTCCAAGAAATAATAAAATATTAATATAATACGAATGTGTCATGTTAAATGGGTGTATGTTAAGAGAAGTGTGGTCATTTAACACACTTATGATTCAGCAACCCACAATGCATTGAATGCTTATCAAACTTCTAACTATACTCTCTATTGTCGATGTGAGCATCCATAATTAAGCCAAATAAAAAGTATAGTAGAAAGATATTTAGTCACACAACGTATTGTGGGTTGTCACATCATGAATGTATATTGAATGACCACACTTCTTTTAATATACAATCATTTAACCTGATACGTTCATAGTATATTAATATTTTATTATTTCTTGCAACTATTTGGTTGTTCATTCTAAAATTTAGTATATTGTATATGGTGTATATGGTCCAATGAGTTGTGGATTATTTAATATGAAAAGTAAAATGATGATGTTTATGACAATATATTGAACCTATAAATATACACAGATAGATTGGATTGCCCTTAGTTCTTTTATAAACAACACTTGCATGCACGCGATGCATCAAGGTATGGATATAGTGTTTCTGCTTCAAGAGTTTAATCACATGCATGAAGCTTTTAAGTTTGATGCAGTGAGGTATGAATATAGTGTTTTAGATGCAAGAGTTTAATCACATGCATGAAGCTTTTGAGTTTGTTTAGTTATATACAGGGACGGAATCAGGGTGGGTCCCGGAGGTCCTAGGACACTCATGTATTTTTGTTGGCGTAATGTTAAATTTGTTAAAAAAAAAAATTGATTTTTGTTAGATTTATGGTAAATGCACCTTTTTCTTAAAAACTTCGTTTATAGCATTATTTAGTTTATTGTAAGTGCATCTGATCGTTTTGTCTTCTGGTTCTGTTCTTGATTATATATGCTGTGTCGATTTGCTAAGCTGAGGTTGTCAATGGTGTTTGTGATCAGTGTTTTCGGAAAGTTTCGTTTTTTTTAACCCTGCCCTAAAGTTTCGCTTGAAAATCCAAGTTTTAAATTTATTTATTAACTAGAATAACTCCTAACCGACATTTTAATAGTTTTAAAGCTTACGCAACCTTTTCTCTATATAATGCTAACTCTTACTTTCCTATTCTCATATAATTCCTAAATCGTTTCATAGCAATCGTAAGTTCTCTCTCGAGATCTCTTTCTGCTTGTTAATATTGCATATGATCTGTTCTTTAGCTTATATTATTGGTTCGTTTATTTCCGTTGTCGGTGTTTTGGTGCGATTAGTTTAATAGTGTTGCTTTTGTTATAAGCATGACGCTCATTCCGATATAAGTCATATAAGTATGTTTGCATGCATGATAATGTAGAACATGAAAACTAATGTATTGATTCTTACTGATCTTTATATATCTTTCAGAAACAACTCGATTCAACTTAGTAAGGCAATGGTGATACTTTCACTACGCGTTTTCGTGATTCTGGTTGCATGTTGTTGCGCAACCTTTGCTGAATCGATGAACATGAAGTACAAAGACCCGACTCAGCCACTACGTTTGCGTATAAATGACTTGATGCTGCGAATGACATTAGAAGAAAAGATTGGTCAAATGATACAGATTAACAGAGAAGTTGCTACACGTAACGTGATGAAGAACTACTTTATAGGTGAACTCCAAGTTTACTATATATCTTACTTTTTGTATCCAAATACTTCAAGATTCGTATAAGGAGTATGATTATAACGAGCTTGGTCTTTTCTATAGGGAGTGTTGGGGCGAAAGAAGCATCTCCGAAGACATGGATTAATATGGTGAACGAGTTTGAAGAAGAATCGTTGTCTACACGTTTAGGTATACCGGTGATGTATGGGAGTAATGCTTTTGCAGCCACCATCTTCCCACGGAATGTTGCAGTTGAAGAAACAAGGTAAATAAGTATACGAAGTTTTGTATCAACTTTGATCCATTGTTTTATTTGAATGTGTTTGATGGATAATTTTTTCTTATTAGTCTAATCTTTTTGAAATTCTTGAATAGGGACCGTGAATTATTGAAGAAAATCGGAGCTCCTTACTATGACGGGATACAAAACGGTGTTGCAACCATCAAGGTTTCATATCCAAGTCAGGATGGACGTAAGAATAAAGAACTTATAACTGGACTCCTCAAGGACAAACTCAAATTCAGAGTAAATTACTCCTTAATTAACTTCCTTCTTGTATTATTATTAGTATCATTATTTCCCTTTCACTATAGCGTATTTACAAGGTTTTTTTATGAATGTTATTCAGGGATTCGTGATCTCAGATTTTATGGGTATTGACATGATTACCAGTCCAGCGCATACTAGTTACGCTTACTTGATTGACCAAAGTGTTGGTGCTGGCGTAGATATGGTACGCTGACTTGAATCATAACACAAAATTAACTAAGTTATATTTTGTTTTGGTTGGGTGTGGTTTCTTACTTTGCAAAATCATTGCAGATCATGGTTGAAAACAACTACAAAGAATTCATCGAGGGGTTGACGTCCCTTGTGACGAAGAAAGTCATCCCAATAAGACGAATTAATGATGCAGTTAGGAGGATCTTACGTGTGAAGTTCATCTTAGGGTTGTTTGAAAACCCGTCAAATACTGATCTAAGCAATGCAGAAAACTTTGGAGAGCAAGTTGAAAGACAGAACCAACAAGATATGGCTATGCAAGCTATGTGTATTGACCAGTCGATGATTCCACAACGCAAAAGAACAGCAAGAATATTGGCAGCGCCTACTCATGCTGATAACAACATGAATCAATGTGGCAGATGAACGGATGAATAATATTGAAAATGTTATATTACAAAAGGTATGCATCTTTTGTAACCAATTTGTAATAGACACAAACTATTGATTTTCTATATACAATGATACATATATACAGTTACTATGTTTGTTGATGTTAACAGGACGTATGACACTGGACCCAACAATTGAAGCTGTGTACGTTGTTAGCGCTTGCACTTGGGCTCAAGAACTGCTCCAACCTATTAGCACAACAATTTAGCGTTTGCATTGGTGTTAATATTGGTGAATGAGACTAGAGAGTCATCAGAGATGGGACTACTTAGTCTCAAGTACTATTGGAAGTTGTCATGATTGTTTTTTGAGTCCGATAAGATTTTCTTTTCTTGGATTGAACAGCCTTAGTGTATCAAGGGACTTGTCCTTGAACTCTAAATTGATGATGCCATGTTTGGATTAAGAGTTTAGTGTGACACGTGAGGTGCATGTGCGTAGTTTTAAACTAAACACGTGAGGTACACGTGTTTATTACCACACGGCTCATAACCAACTTTGGCGCCAGATCCCTTTTAAATGCCATTTACAATTCATTTGTGTTTACTTAGCTTTGGATTGCCTTTCTCACTTAAATGGATATCTCATACAATTCTTTGAGTAATTGTGGACTTGTTACCTATCCACTGTAACTGTTATCTAAATCGATACCTCTCCGATCATCTTCACCGGAAAAATTCCAAGGAAGGATTGCCAAAAATTCGTTCAAACATCAAGAGCAGTCTTTAAACAATCACGTGAACAGCCCATTCGTGGTTAAAATCTCTGTTTGCGAACTCATGGTCAGTGGTGGCTTGTTTAAGTGATCAAGAAACGTTCAAAACAGTTGGAATGATTGTTGCTTTTAGTAGATGAAGTAGTAGCAATCAACTAACAAAGAATCAATGGCTCCTACAACAAGAACTAGTTCTAGTAGTACGTGGTGGTGATGCTGGAGTTACTAAACACTATGTAGATGATGGAATTGGCAGAGATTAGACAAACTCTCGCCACAATGAGAAGTACAATCACAACCTTGCATACAAAACAATTAGATGGTACCAGAAGAGGAAAAGATAAATGTAATTTATGCTTACTTGTTTAATAAAAAATTTGCTTTAGCATAGACAATTAGTTAAGACTAATGGGGAAAATGTAATTTGGGGAGTGTATAGAGGTAATGGCAGCTCTTAAAAAAGCAAAGTATGAAGAAATAAATTCTCCAGTATTGGACATATTGTTATGTAGAGTAGACATCATGCAGTAAGTACACTGGCTGATGCTTATTGCTCAAGTAATTTGCAAGAAGCAACTTTAGAGGTTTGTAACAAAAGATATAAGCCTATGATAAGTACTAATGCAAGTAGGTTTGGAAATTGGGGAACTTTTGAAAGTAATAATAGATCACAATTGCTGCCTCTGTCTGCCCCAAACACTAGTTCCAGACCTAAACTGTAAATGCACATTTGAGAAACAATTAACTCAAAAAGAGTAGCAAGAAAAAAGAGCACAAAACTTGTGTTTCTACTGTGATCATTAATTTTCAGACAATGGTTGGAAAAATGATCAATTGCACATTATGATGGATTGTGGCTCTACTCAAAACTAATGTATTAATTTACCATTTGTCGAGCAAATCTTTTCTTTGTGATGGCCTCTTTGAAAATTACTTTCGTATGTGTGTCCATACTATGACAGATTTATATCAAACAAATCTACGACTTCTGCTATGGTTGCTAGAATCTCACAAGGTTTATATGTGTGATGCAAGTATGTTAATTTCTCTGGTTATAGTATATACTCTCTTGTCTTGGTATATACTGGCAAACTTAACTAGTATTGTGTTCTGGTTGCTATGTAAAGCAGCGTGTTAATTTGGTTGTTTATAGAGTCGTGGCTTCTTGGTGTAGAATCTAGTGGTGTTTGGTTTTCAAGTGTGAATATGGTTTTTTATTTTAGTCGCGTGTGGCAAACCTATATCATATTTCGTTGTGCTATTTCCAAACAAAGAACGAAAACATTTTTCGTTGTGGCCGCCAACTCCAATGCATAACTATGTTCGCCACATATGAAGGGCGGTAGATACATAGATTTGAAAATTTGAGAAAATACGTTTGCCTATTTTTAGACTTAGCCTCAGTTTATTGTTTTTTTTGCTAGATCAAAAGATATAACATTCGTTTTTATTGCCAATTAGTAACATGAATATTCCAACAAAATTGTTTTATTCATATAGCAAATTTAGTAACATGAATATTTTTCTATTATTTTTTCATAAAGTGAGGAACATATTTTGTTATTTTGTTTTAAAAGAAAAAAAAAAGATTATAATAAAGATAAGATTAAATAATCATAAAAATATAGATATGTACTCTAATATATGTGTTGATCACGAAACAAACATGTGATTATCCATTTCTCTTAGAATTCCTCTCTATTTATACCACCCTTCATTTTATCATTTTCACAATATAACTTATTCCAAATCACATCCTCATTTTTACAACCGTAAGTTTTTCTTTTACTTTTTTTACTTCTGTTTAGTAGGGATTTGAATGAATGTTTTCTTTGTACATTTGCTTTATATTGCATGCTTCTTATATATGTTTAAGGAGCTAAATATATATTAATGTCATGCAAAAGTGTTCTATCATCGGCGGGACAAGCTGGTTATAGCACGAACTACCCCTATTTCAGGTCATGATTTATGTGATAAGTCTTTGTTACACGTGGAACATTCATGTGTACATAACACATGATATGAGATAACTTTAATACTAGTAATTATAGAAAAAGTTTATGTAACACCCATCTAAATAAGAGTCCCTAGAGATATGTAAGTGAATAATTGTGAATGTTCAAGCTTCTTATATATGTATGTGTTAGGGGTGAACATGGTGCGGTGCGGATTCTGGCAAAAATCATGTCGCATTCGTAATTGTGGTTTTTTAAATTTTTGAATACGCACCGCGCGGGTTTTGCGGTTTTGTATTTAAGGTTTTTATGCGGTTTTTGTGGGTTTTGCGGATATTAACCGCACCGCACCACCACTTATAATTTATATAGTTAATGTGGGTTTTTGCGGTTTTTGGTTCACACAAGTTAGTATTTTCGGTTATAGCAATACATATATTTAGTGTAAACATACAAGTTACTTAGAATGTTAATAATAATATGCACTAAAACCCTTATAACACACGTTAAATAATGTGCGGTGTGGTGCGGATTTTGTAGTGTGGTTTTACGGCCGCAACCGCACAACATTTTGTGGTTTTGTTTTTTCTTAAAACCGATCCACCAATTTTTGTTGTGGTGCGGTTTTTGTGGTGCAGTTTTTTGCGATTTTAACAGGTTTATGGTTTGCGGTGCGGTTTCTGCTCACCGTTAGCGTTAGTTATTTGATACCAATAAAAATGATTTTTTACTCTCATTGCATATTTAACCTAAAACTTTTTGTAGATGAACTTTATTGAAATTTGTATTAAAATTATTAAATGTATGGGGTAAGTAAGAGGGTTGGTCTGTGCGCCTCACTTATTACTTTTTTGTATTTCCCTTTTTTCCGGATACAATTCGATCTTTATACGGCCAAATTTCAATTTGTGTAAAGCCTTTTGATGGCTTCCTTATGCGGTGTGATTTCTGGCTTTTTGTTATATTTTTTATTTCTTTGATTTTTCTTCCTTTCTATAATTTTTTTTTATAAAATAAGTAAATCCAAACACTAGTTACAAAAGTACTTTTTTATATGTACTTATAATTAAGCAAAACCACAAGTTATTAAAAATAAGATAAGCAATCCCAAAAACTCACTCATATAGTGACATGCTTGTGTAGTTGCTTATCTAGTATATATACTTTTGTCCTAAAGTTTAATTTACAACTTCAAAACATATTTACCTCAAAACTTAATTTCTTATAAGCTTGTTAATTCTAGCTAATCTTCAATGTTACTTGTCTTTCGGAAACAGTTGCAGACTATATTGAAGTTCGATAAGGCAATGACGATGCTTTTGCTACGCGTTTTCACAATTCTGGTCATGTGTTGTTGTGCTACCATTGCTACTTCTGAGACTATGAAATACAAAGACCCGAAGCAGCCATTACGTGTTCGAATAGATGACTTGATGCAGCGAATGACATTGGCAGAAAAAATTGGTCAAATGACACAAATTGATAGAAAGTATATAACACCTGATGTAATGAAGGACTACTTTATAGGTAAATATCAAGTTTAACTAATACTTTTGTGTTTCGATCCATGTAAATTCATAAAATTGATCAAGTTTCGGATTCTTGATCACAGGGAGTTTATTGAGCGGTGGAGGAAGTGTTCCTGCCCCAGAAGCATCTCCGGAGAAATGGGTTAACATGGTGAACGAGTTTCAAAAAGGATCGTTGTCTACTCGTTTAGGGATACCGATGATTTATGGGATTGACGCTGTCCATGGCAATAGTAATGTTTTTGGTGCCACCATTTTCCCACATAATGTTGCCCTTGGAGCAACAAGGTAAATCAAATTTATAGCTTTATTTTAACTTTTTTAATCAATTTCACAATGCCTTGTTAAACAGCCCGCTGTGATGGATTGTTTTCTTATTAGTGTGTTTCTTTTTAAATATCTTGAATAGGGACCCAGAATTGGTGAAGAAAATCGGAGCGGCCACTGCTCGTGAAGTAAGAGCAACCGGAATCAACTATGCCTTTGCACCTTGTGTTGCGGTAAGTAATTACAGATTTATAAATTTCGCAACAAAGATTGGAAACAACCATTTTTAACCAGCTTTTTTTATTTTTTTAGGTATGTAGAGATCCAAGATGGGGCCGATGCTACGAAAGCTTTAGTGAAGATCCTGAAATCGTTAGAGCAATGACTGAGATGATACCTGGAATTCAAGGCGACCTTCCTACTAATGGTCGAAAAGGCATTCCTTTTGTTGGTGGACCGTAAGTAACTATATATGATTTAATTCTCTTATATTCATATCTGTTTGGATAAACAATCAAGCATTAACCTGTTGTGTTAATTCCATTATATATTTTGTGTCACAGAGATAAGGTTGCAGCTTGCGCGAAGCACTTTGTTGGTGATGGTGGGACGACAAGAGGCATCAACGAGAACAACACTGTCACAGATTTTCACAGTTTATTAAGTGTTCATATGCGACCTTACTATGATGCGATACGAAAGGGTGTTTCAACCATCATGGTGTCATATTCTAGCTGGAATGGAGTAAAAATGCATGAAAATAAAGAGCTTATAACTGGATTTCTCAAGAACACACTCAAATTCAGAGTAAAATACTTGATCTTATTCTAGTAATCTTTAGATTCCAGTTTCATTAGAGAGATGGCGCATTTACATGTTTTGTTTAATGTTTTTCAGGGATTTGTGATCTCAGATTTTCAGGGTATTGACAAGATCACCGACCCCGTTCATGCTAATTACACTTACTCCATCGAACAAAGTGTTGGTGCTGGCATAGATATGGTTGGTTTATATACATTTATGTCGAAGGATTAAAAAAGTTTAACTTTGTTTAGGTCTCTTTAATTTGTTGAACTTGTTGCAGATCATGGTTGGATACAACTACTTTGAATTGATTGACGGGTTAACATCTCTTGTGAAAAACAATGTCATCCCAATAAGTCGAATTGATGATGCAGTGAGGAGGATTTTACGTGTGAAGTTCACCATGGGCTTGTTTGAAAACCCATTAAGTGATTTGAGCATGGCGAAATACCTTGGAGACCAGGTTAAAATCATCACTCTGTATATTCATATTGTTTTGTATGAACAATGGATAATCTGATGCTGATCTATTGCTTATAAAACAGAATCACCGAGATTTGGCTAGGGAAGCAGTAAGGAAATCATTAGTATTGCTAAAGAACGGGAAATCTGTAGACGAGTCAATACTTCCTCTACCTAAGAAAACGAGCAGAATCTTGGTAGCGGGTAGTCATGCCAATAACATTGGAAATCAGTGTGGTGGATGGACTATTGAATGGCATGGAAAAAGTGGTAACATAACTAAAGGTATACAATTCTGTTACCCCCTTTTTAACTGACAAAACCTATTGATCCGTGCGACACTATGATATAATCGTATACTTAAATCTAACTATTATTCTTGATGTTAACAGGCACGACCATTCTATCTGCTATAAAAGAGACTGTGGACCCGGAAACTGAAGTTGTGTATGAAGAGAACCCGACTCCTGAATTCATGAAGGCCAACAATTTCTCGTACGCAATAGTGGTCACTGGAGAGTTACCTTACTCAGAGTCATCCGGAGACAATGAGAATCTGACAATCCCTGAACCTGGGCCGACAACTATCACAGAGGTGTGCTCATCCGTGAAGTGTGTCGTGGTGCTAATTACAGGAAGACCTGTTGTGATTGAACCATATCTACCTAAAATAAATGCTTTGGTGGCTGCATGGCTTCCTGGAACAGAAGGCAAAGGTGTGACTGATGTTTTGTTTGGTGATTATGGTTTTACGGGAAAGCTTGCACGTACTTGGTTCAAGACTGTTGATCAGCTTCCGATGAATGTTGGTGACCCACATTATGACCCATTGTTCCCGTTTGGATTCGGGCTCACTATGTGAAGCGGATAGTGCTTGCTAGAAATGTGTGATCAAGAATATTTTAGGTATTAGGTTATATTAGGTTATTATCGTTGATATTTTGACATTTTTGTTTGTTATCAAGAGTTCGTTTCTTGCTAGTAATTGCGTATGCAATGCTGTTACGTTTCTTTATTTCATAAAAAATATGGACACAATACAAATAGAGGTAGATAAAGTATCTCAGTATAGGAGTATCATGATCTTTGAGACGATATAATTAGTAACAGTATAAAACCATAATCGATTATTGAACGTTTGTCCTTAAACACAGCCAACAAGCATGTCAGTATATAAAAATACCACATTCTCTTCTTTCATTAGTTTCATTGCTTCCATCCCTTTAAGTTGTCTTTCTGATTTGTTTACTTATTATGGAAAGTGCTTATCTGATTATCTGAAGGTGATGGTGAAGTAATCCGCTTCGTTAAGACTGTTTATTTGACGTTAAGAGTCGACTAATCGAATAATGTCTTTCTTTTTTACACACACAGATGTGCTTAATGTTTGATTTTAAATTCAAGGTGTTGATTCTCTTTCTTAGAAAGGTTTTCAGATCGTGACTGAAATAAAAAGGGATGGAAAAACTTTTTGCAGTGTGTCTTCACTTTACTGGTGATAAGTTGTTGGGCTACTACTGCTGAATCCAACGGCGTGAGATACAAAGACCCGAAAGAACCAGTAGAGACTCGAATAACAGACTTGATGAATCGAATGACTTTAGAAGAAAAGATCGGTCAAATGACCCAGATTGATCGTTATGTAGCTACACCTGAAGTAATGGAGAAATTCTTCATAGGTAATTTCGTACACGTACTTGACCCTTTCTTTATTCTAATACCAAAAATCATATTACTATATGATTTTGTATAGGGAGTGTATATATTGAGTGGTGGAGCGAGTCCTCCTGCAAAAGAGACATCTCCCGAGGCATAGATTAACATGGTAAACGATTTCCAAATAGGATCGATGTCGACTCCTTTAGAGATACCAATGATGTATGGGATTGATGCTGTCCATGGCAATAGTAAAGTTCTCAATGCTACAATTTTCCCACATAATATTGGCCTAGGAGTAACAAGGCAAGTCATATGTAGGTGTGATATGTTATTTCAATCATATATGTTTTCCTAATTAGTGCGATATTTGATTTCAAATCATGGTTAGGGACACTGAATTAATCAAGAAAATTGAAGCTGCGACAGCTCTTGAAGTACGAGCAACGGGGATTAATTATGCCTTTGCACCTTGTGTTGCCGTAAATGAATAAAATTTTGCACATAATTATTGTTAAGAAGCGAATTCTGAGCACTTTATATTTCTATCTATTTATAGGTATGTAGAGATCCAAGATGGGGTCGTTGCTTTGAAAGTTTTAGTGAAGATCCTAATATTGTTCGAGCAATGACCGAGATTATACCTGGATTTCAAGGAGATATCATTAGTAATCGTCGATCAGGTGTTTCTTTTGTTGGTGAATAGTAAGTCTTAAACTCTTTTTTTATGCTTATATTATCTTATTCGATCGCTAGTTAACTTCTAACTAGCCAATCATGTTGCCGGCTAGCGCCAGGACATGCTTTACTGTAATTAAATAACTACTTGCGTATACTTGTATAAGCAGTAAACCAATTTTCATTAACACTTTTGATGTACATAGAAAAAAAGGTTGCGAGTTGTGCCAAACACTATGTTGGCGATGGTGGAACGACAAGAGGCATCAATGAGAACAATACCAAGATAGACATTCATACTTTAATGAAAATTCATATGCACCTTATGTTGATTCAATACGGAAAGGTGTTTTAAGTATCATGATTTCTTATTCTAGCTTGAATGGAGTCAAAATGCATAGACATCGGCATCTTATAACTGAATTTCTTAAAAAAACTCTCAAATTCAAAGTAAGAACTCGCCTTATCTTTAAAAGATGTTGTTAACTTAAAGATCTGAGTTTTTAATTTTTTTCTATATCTTTCAGGGATTTGTGATATCAGATTTTATGGGTGTTGACAAGATGACTAATCCCCCTCATACTAATTACACTTGGTGTTAGAAATTTTGGTGGGTGGATCAAACACTTTCAGATCGAAGTATTTTGACGGTTCTATCGAAATCTTCAATCGGATAAAACTCAGATTGCGAACTATATTTGTGTTTTTGTTGTTATGAAACAGAACCAGAAAACCAAGAGGTTATATGACCAAAACCGTCTGTCACGTTGTAACTGCCAAAAGCAGTTATAATCCCCAAAACCGTCACTTTTCACAACGGGCAAAAATAAGTCCGAATACCCGGGAATTTTATTTTCACAGCTTGACCCCAGCCAGGGGCGCTGCCCCTTGGACCCTGCCCAGGGGCGCTGCCCCCGGACCCTCGTATGATAATCGTAATAATGTCATGCAAGTGTGCACTCCGCACAACCCCGACTTGATGAACGTTTATCACGATTACACATTGGTCAACTAAGTCAATCCATTATACTTAAATAACATTAGTAATACAAAAATCACCAACACTTGGTCCATTCAGCACAGCGTTATGGCCGGCGTCGACATGGTTGGTTCAAAAATACTGTAGTTTTTTTTTTCCTCAAACAGATGTTTCTATATTCTAACCTTACTAGATACACTACTTCGGGGTAAATGGGAAATGGCAAAGGGTTGTACATCAAAGATCGATTTGTCCTCCTTGGTTAACCTAAATAGGGAAAACCTCATCGGTTTGCATGTTTTCTAAACATTTCTTTTCTTAATTATGTCACAACTATTGCAGATAATGGTTGGCTTTGACTACCCAGGTTTTATCAGCCGGTTAAAATTAAAATACCTTGTGAAAAACAATTAAGCATGTGAAGTTCATAATGGGTCCTTTGAGAACCCGTTCACAGCTTTCGGTATGGGGAAGTAACTTGGAAACCAAGTAGATCATCTTCATTACAAAATCCATATTCATTTTCAGTGGTATGATTAATATATGAAACGACTCTTTAGTGATTTATTTATGGTGTAATAAGCAGGATCATAGAGATTTGGTTGCACGGGTACGGAAACGGGGACGGGGACGGGTACGGGTACGGGTACCGGGAAACGACAACATCCTAAAATTCAAGATACGGGTACGGCGAGGAAACGTCTATTTGTCTTATGATATTTTAGTATATAGGAAATTGTCATAAAAAAGATATTACAAAACATTCAAAAACTCCAACAAATGCTTCTCATAATCATAAATTAAAAAGTCTTAAACATGAAATGTCTTCCCAAAAAGAAAATAAGTAAAGAAAAACATCAACTAGTTGTGGTATCCTCCGAGAAAAAGACCCTCTCCAATTCCGGCTCATCAAGTGAGAGGCTCGCAAACTCTAAAAACCCTGTATCCTCCAATGTACCAAAGTCATCACCACCAACATCCCACATCATGGTTTTCTCATCATTATATTGATCGGTGTTCCGTGACAAAAGGCGTAAGTTATTGTGGATATATACCAAATCCTCAGCACGCTTAGGAGTCAACTTGTTTCTTCTCAATGAGTGAATAAAAGAGTAAGTGCTCCAATTACGTTCACAGCAAGATGATGATGTTGGTTGACCAAGAACTTTAAAAGCCAGTGATTGAAGCAAAGGTGTTTTTGCTCCAAAGTTAGCCCACCAACGTTTAGCATCTGCGGTTCCCCTCCTTAAAAGGGAGTCAATATCAGAAAAAGGTCCCGCCTTAAGCGAGAAATCAGCAAACTCGTCCATAACTTTATTATAATCATCATGATTCGGGAAAAGTCTTCGAAAACATTTTGATACTTCATCAGAGATTTCTCCATCAGTATGAGGAGCAATTCTAGCTGTATTCTCACTAAGCCATTCATCACTATAAAACCTATAAGAAATATATATATAAAGAAAGCATTATATTATATGAACAGAAAAACAAAGTAAAAAACTATACTTTATGGATGAATGTCAAATCAAAAATGAAATACCTCGGGTTCAAAGAATGAGCTAAACAATGAAGTGGTGTCGAACTCTTTGTCCATCGAGCTATAATAATATCATAGACCACGTTATAAAATGGACTAAACATCTGAGGATCAGATTTGCCTTCATGCTTGTAAATTGCAACCTTTACTTTCTCAACCATGGAATCCCACATTTCATACACCAAATGAAGGCACGGTTTATCGGTATCACAAGAGCGTACCATATCGTATATAGGTGCAATAAAATCAAGAATGTAAATCACTTGATCCCACCACTCTTCATTTAATACCTTATCTCTGACAGATCGAGCTTTTTCTTGGTCATCTTCTCGATAAGATGACCACTCTTCACTCATCACCATAGTCTCTAGTGCACGTCTAAGGAGCTTAAACCTCTTCAACATGACAATAGTCGAAGCAAAGCGAGTGTCCGCCACAGAAAGCAACTTAAGAGTGGTGAACTTATTAAACATGGATAGTCTCATGGTATGATTCATAATGTAATTCTTGATGTCCATCGCATCTCCATAGACTTCAGTGATCCATTTACACTCTGAATACACTTCATAATTGTTTTCGGTATTTCTAGCCGCACAAATATTTTTGAGAGCAAGATTGAGAGTGTGAACCACACATGGTGTCCAATATATTTGTGGGTAAATACCTTCAATTATTTTCCCGGCACCTTTACAATTCGCTGCATTATCAGTAATGATTTGAACCACGTTTTGATGTCCAATCTCATCTATGACTTCTTTCATCAAATTAGCAATGAAATCCTTGCCTTTGAACTCCCCCATGCAATTCACCGCTTTAATAAACATAGGACCATTTTCACAAGTTGCCATAAAATTAATTATTGGTCTTCTTTGTGGATCGCTCCATCCATCTGTCACAATCGTCACCCCTCTCTCTCGCCATGTTTCTTTGATCGGTTTTAACAATCTGTCAACGTTAGCTTTTTCTTGTTGAAGTAAGGTGGTTCTTAATTTGTTGTATCCTGGAGGCACATAACCACCCAAATTTTGACTTGCTGCAAATGTAAAAGCCCTCATGTAGTGTGGATTTCTTGCAAGATTGAATGGCAACCCACCAGTAAAAAACATTCGAGCAATTTCTTGATCAAGTTGAGTTCTAGTATCAACATCAAAAGCTCTAACCAATGGAGAAGAGGAGCTTGATTTTCTCTTCTTAAGAGTGTTTCCTATATCTGATCCGCCACAAGGTAAAGGAACATCTTTAGGGGCTGAATTTAACTTGGCATCTTCGTATTCTTTTTCTATATTCTTCATCTCTATCAAATTTTCTTGTGTGACCTTTTTACAGGTAGCAATTCCTTGCTTGGTAATTTGAAGCAAATGAGCTCTCACCCTAGAATAACTCCCTTGTTTTGTCTCAAGACAATAATTACAAGTAAACTTCCATGTACCTCCCTTCTCAACTGTTTTAGAAACTTTAGTAACATAAGCCCATAACGGTGCTTTGTCGGAAGCTTGTGACGAGGAACCACTTTCACTATTGTTACTTGTACCGGGATTTGAAGTCATGCTTCTGCAAACAAGAACCAAAGCACATAAGTATAGTCTACTGAGATGATCAGTTTGACAAATGATACTATCAAGTATCAACTACTCTTATTGTCCTATCATTATCAAAGTAAGCATACCACTAATAAGAATCTAATAATAATGTTATACTGATGCATGATGCATCAAATCTAAACCTACTAACAACTAGTCTACTATTAAACAATGTTATATTTATGCATGATGCATCTAATAAATTACTGTAATGTAGAGGGTAAAGCAAAACCTACGAATCTAAAGGCATGCATGCAATGCAATGGACAATGTCAATTGACAGTTTATGACTTCATGTATCATAGGAGTAATGTATTAGAATCAATCATATATAGAATTTTACTTACTTGAGATACCAGAAAGACAGAAAATCAAGATGATGAAGCTCTTAATTAGTTTCTCAGTTTTGTAGGGTTTTAAAGCCGTCAGTTGTGAATAATGAAGCGATTTATCTGCTATGAATTTAGGTTAATTTAAAATAAAAGGGTTTTTTAGTTAATGGGCCTAGGAAACGTCAATTTATGGGCCAGAAACGTTTCCAAAAACGTATCCCTTTTACTGTTACGCGTATCCCATTTTAAGAAACGTTTCCTCTTCTCTCGGAGACGTTTCCCCGGCGTTTCCCCGCGTTTCCCCGCGTTTCCCCGTTTCCCCGCGTTTCGGATACGTGGTACGGCATCCCGGCGGAGTTTCCGTGCTTCCTAGAGAGAGGCAGTTAGGAAATCTTTAGTCTTGCTAAAGAACGACCAACCTATGCTTCCCCTTCCTAAAAACTCGACCAAGATTTTGATAGCTGGTACCACTACAACAAATTTGCCCTTTCTTCACGCTTTTTTCTTCGTACTTTAAGAAGTGTGAACTTTATTTGTTAAATATTCACACTTATTAGTGTTAAAAATTGTTTCATGTGAAGTACTAAAAAGTTCACATATAAAAGTGTGAAGAATTGTTTTATAAATTAGTTTTCACATTTTAAAGTGTGAAGTTTATTATAAACTTGCACGTAAGATTGTGATGTTATTTGTTACACTCAATTTGTTCACATCAAGAACACTAATGATAGTATAAACTTTTTCAGTTTACACACTTTAAAATGTTAGGAAATGCCATAATAAGTATAAAAAATCAACCAATTTATTGTAATGTACTCGTGCCAATAACATTGGTGATCAGTGTGGTAGATGAACAATTGAATGGCATGGAAGAAGTGGTAATATTACACAAGGTATGCATTTTGTGTTTCGAGCACCTTCTTTGTTATTTCTCCTACGCCATTGTAGTAAGTGGCGAGTCAACAACTATTATAAACGTATGTGGTTCCGTGAAGTGTGTTGAGGTACTGATGTCAGGTAGACATGTTGTGATAGGGCCTTATATTCCTAGTATTGATGCTTTAGTGGCTGCTTGGCTTCCTGGTACTGAAGGCCAAGGTGTGACTGATGTTTTGTTTGGTGATTATGGGTTTACTGGAAGATTGGCGCATACTTGGTTCAAGAGTGTTGATCAACTTCCTATGAACGTTGGTGACCTGCATTATGACCCGTTGTACCCGTTTGGATTTGGTCTCACAACCGAGCCTTTCACGAGCTATTAGAAATCAGAAACTAAGAAAACGTTTTGGAATATCAGTCTAGATAGTGCAGTTTTATTATGATTTTGCAGTTTTGGAAAAGGTTACATACAACTTTTCAACCTTTAGCGTCGAACGATTTTTGCAATCTTAGGAAACAAGTATGCGGTCGATACTACAATAATTAATTAGAAAATAACTCGTAGTCAGTAGTACAATGTGGGATAAAATACATTAATAATCATGATTCACGATGAAGGTGCATGCATTATTAGATTTGGGTAGATTTAGGTCCACATAAGTAGGGCTGAGCATCGGTCCGGGACCGGACCGGACCGGCCAAGACCGGACCGGACCGAGGACCGAAATGGTCCAAAACCCCGGACCGAGACCGGACCGAAATAGTCCGGTCCGGTCCGGGTTGGTCCGGTCCGGTTCGGTCCTCGGTCCGGTCCGGTCCTATTAGACATTTTTGACGAGATTTTGGTAAGACCGAACCGGACCGGACCGGACCGACCGGACCGAGGACCGAATTTCTCAAAAACCCCGGACCGAGGACCGGACCGAAATTGCTCGGTCCGGTTCGGTTTGGTCCGGTCCGGTCCGGTTTTCCGGTCCGGGTCGGTTTTGGGTCTGCCGTGCTCAGCCCTACACATAAGTACATGTACAAAAACGATTAATAAGTACATGTACAAAAACGATTAATAACGTTAGTTACAATTCAATTGTCCATTTATCGTGTTTAAGTGGCAAACAAATTTTCAAATTAAATGTACGTTAGTTTAATTTTTAATCAACAAAAATACAAAATTGTCATACCAACTACGGGAAGAAAAGAATTGAAAAATGTTATAATGTAGTAATCAACTTATACGTGTCCATGTGTGTGGCTAGTTATGAATGACTTGTTGATATTTGATATGACATGAAAACAAATCGGAATAGGGTTGAGAATGTGAGTTTTTTTATTTTCTTTTTTCTTGCTCGTCCGAAGATTAGTAAGCACGAAAATTTGCAAGATTTTTGGCTAATTTGTTACTGTTTTCGTTTCAAAATAAATATTGACGATTGACTTCAAAGTTTTTTTATGTAATTTTAACCTCAATTATAATTTGGTGTGTTATATAATAGTTGATGGAAAATATATAAATAAATTGAGTTTTAAATATATTTTCTTTGATATTTTTTTATTTTTTTTTAATAATTTTGTTTATATTATAAAAATAAAAAATTATAAAATTTAATAAGTCAAAATGTTATAGAAATAAAAGTACGACAAATGCAAGTGGATGGAACCGGTTGACCCGTGAACCGGCTCGGAGATCGGTACGGATGTGTCCGGGTTTTTGTTTGTTTGAGAACCGGATAGAACCGTCGGTTTTTTGTTGACCCGGTTTGATAAACCCGGCCGGGTCACAAATTTTAATAAAAAAATTTAAAAAACTTTTTTTTCATAAACATTTTTAAGTTTTAAGGATAAATTAAAGTGATAGTAATTAATTTTATTTAAAATAAAGTCAAAACTAACTTAAAACATTAACTAAATTGTTTTTGTTATAATCTATTACATATTATAATAACGAATTAATTATTTTTCATACCTTTGCTATAATATTGTAAATGTAAAACTAAAAATCATGAGTAAAGAGTACATATTTTTCATTGGTTTAGTTGAACGGAAGATAAATTACTGGATGATATGATATTACATATTAAATATATAAATTTATATAGATATATATAGAACCGGGTTGATCCGACGGTTTAACCGGTTGACCCGTAAACCGGTCAATAGACCGGATCAACTAAAAAATCGGGTTTTAAAACATTGGTATTTAGAGATGGATCAAGAAATACCAATATTACTATATTAGACTACTCCGTTTGATATACTGACACAAATTGTCATGTTATGTTGTCCACAATTTATTCTGAAGTAATGTGTGGGATACTGATACGCCCCAAGTTGTGATGTTAAGTCAAATGGGTTAATGTTATCTAATGTTTAGATTTAATTTTATTTGGATATCATATTTTTTTTTTTTTTGGATATTAGTGACTCATATTCACCATTCATCATTTTAATACAATGGATAAGATTAAACAAAAAATATATTTTCACCCTCTTTTTCCAAACATTAATATCTCTTAAACCGTTAATCGTTATGCGAAAAAAAAAAAACATACAATTACGAAGAGCATTTAATTATCTTTCTATACATATGCTATATGATACACTTTCGACAAAAAAAAATTTCTTCATTTTTTTCATATTTTCGAAAATTATCATATATGATACTAATATCATATATGATGTATGACTAGTATCATATATGATATAACTTATCATATATGATATAACTTATCATATATGATAGAAACTCATATCATATATGATTTAATACTGTTATCATATATGATGAAACAGTATTATCATATATGATATTTCACGTAAATTTTAACAAGAAGAAAAAAAAACGAAAATTTTTTTTCTTCGAAAGTATATCATATTGCATCTTGGTGGAAAGATAATTAAACGCTCGTCGCGATGGTATAATTATTTTGGTTTAACACTTAACGGTTTAAAAGATATTTAAATTATACTCCCTCCGTCCTATAATAATAGTCCACCGACAAAAAACACGCAGTTTAATAAAAATATCACTTTTTCAGTTTTCTCTCTCTTACTTTATACAAAATGACAGTTTTACCCTTAACCAATTAATTTACAACTTCTTTATTGTTTGTAATAATACTCTTAAATGAGGGTGATAAAGTAAAATTAATCTACATTCCTTATCTATTTTTGGAAGTGGACTATTAATATGGGACGTCCGAAAATAGTAACATGGACTGTTATTATGGGACGGAGGGAGTAACAAATAAGTAAAAAATAAAATATATTAAATCTCATCCATTAGATGAAAATGAGATGAATGGTGAGGATGTGTCCCCTCATATCCAAGAAAAATTATGATATTCAAAATAACTCTTCTCATAAACATAAACATATTCTTAATAAACATAAGATTTAAGTTCATTTAGATACATACTTTTCTTTGGATATGAGGGGACTCATCCCCACCATCCATCTTATTTTAATTCAATGGATAAAATTAAACACAAAATATATTCTCACCTTTTTTTTCAAACATTAATATCTCTTAAACCGTTAATCGTTATGCGAAAAAAATATACCGTTACGAAAAGCATTTAATTATCTTTCTAGAGATATGTTATATGGAGAATTGCTAGAATCACATAATGTTTACAAAAAAACTTCCACATAATGAGGTGTAACAATATGATTTGTTATGAAACAAATAGTCAGTGGAGAAAAAATGCAATGATTGGTCCAAATGTTTTGGCACATCATTATGTGGAAGTTTTTTTGTAAAGATTATGTGGTTGTATCATTCCTCTGTTATAGGATACACTTTCGACAAATTTTTCTTTTCTTCATTTTTTTCACGTTTTTGAAAATTATCATATATGGTACTAATATAATATATGATGTAACACCAATATCATATATGATATGACCTATCATATATGATAGAAACTAATATCATATATGATTTAACGTTGTTATCATATATGATAAAACAGTGTTATCATATATGATATTTCACGTAAATTTTAACAAGAAAAAAAAAATGAAATTTTTTTTTTCTTCGGAAGTATATCATATTGCATATTGGTAGAAAGATAATTAAACGCTTATCGGGATGGTATAACTATTTTCGTTTAACACTTAACGGTTTAGAAGATATTTAAATTATAAAAAATATGTAAAAAATAAAATATATTTAATCTCATCCATTGGATGAAAATGAAATGGATGGTAGGGATGAGTCCCCTCATATCAAAGGAAAAATATGGTATATAATATAACTCTTCTCATGTTTTAGAGTAAGGGGTATTTCTTTTTCTTTTAAAATCTTTTAGTGGGAAGCAAAAGTAAGCCCAAACCATTTATCTCTTAGTTGAGAGACCCACAAAAAATATACTCTTTTCACTAAGAAACTTATTAGGAGGTTAATATGAAACCTCTTAATTTAGTAAAGGGTTAAATCTATATATTGGTAATATACTATTCATGGTTTACACATCTAGTTAATGTACTATTTTTATTACTAATATCGTTATAAAAATCGGCTAAACTTTTCTAATATAGGTAATGTAACCGGCTATGACAGGTTAGAACTCGAAATTTGGAACAAAACAATTACTATCTCGATAAATTGAAAATAAATATACTCCTAAACAAATTCTTAGCTTGTAAATTGGTCGCTAATGTCTTATATAAATATCTAATACGCGTGTGCTTGTCAAATAATACTCAAGAATCGAATTTTGTGATTCTAAAGCAACACGATCAAGTTATCAGCATTATGGTATTTGGAATATATAAAAAAATTTATATAGAAAAGCATTATAATTCAAATTCCATAGGGTATTAAAGAGTATCTATTAATTATTTACGTTTTTCTATGGCAGAACAATTATGACCACGGGATCCATTGGAGTTCAAAAATAAAATTATAACATTATCACAGATCGAACATCTAAATCTGGTCAGATTTTATGGTTACATCGATCATGCTGGTGAGCGTATTATCATGCTAAAATATGTTACTAATGGAACCCTTCGTGAACATTTAGATGCTAAATGCAGATACATGGATGTCAGTTATTGGTTTCATATCCGAGTATAGATTCTTATTTTTTAAAGATTTTAAAAAAAAAATTATGCGTTTGTTCCAGATGAAAAAAGTGAAGCGCTTGTTCCGGATGAAAAGATGAAAGAGATGAAAATGAAGCGTTTGTTCCTAATTTCGAGTTGTAACATGTCCTAGCCGGTCACATTACCTATATTGGAAAAGTTTAGCCGGTTTTTATAGCGATATTAGTAATAAAATAATACATTACCTAGATGTGTAAATGATTGAGAGTATATTACCAATATATGGACTTAACCCTTTAGTAAACATCCCCTAAGTCTTGATTGTGAGAGTTATTTTATAACTATTAAATAACGTTTCATAACCTAATTAATGAATTAATCAATCAAGTTAAACAATAAAATATATTTAATACTTGTTAACTATTTTCTTAAGAAACAAACACATTTAAAGTGATGCGACTATCTCAACCCTCTAATCGGATCATATCATATTTTACGTGTTTTGATCGAAATATGATTTTATGTATTAAGTTGAGAAATGATTTTTTCTTGGATAACGACAAGTTTCTTTCAAAGAAGACATTTTCGCCAATTATGTTATACACTTCTAAAATTATTTACGCTTGAGTTTGACTATGGAAATGATCTCTAACCACGAATAAACTTTTTTAAGTCTAAAAAACTCAAAAATGAGACTTAATTTAAAAAATTCATAGTTTTTTTAAGCTGACTAATCAACGGATTTGTACTCACTGTCACATAAACTCACATCTTTTAATGTGGTATCGCGATTTTTTTTATCACTATGCCACCTACAGTAATTAAAATATTAGACTCCTATAAAATGAAACTTGATTACTGTTAGGTGACATTTTTAAGTTCTCATTCTTGTGCAAAATTTTAAAATTGGTGATTTGTAAATTAAGATGTTGTACATTATTGTTAACCCCTTCAACCAACTCTATATAACTTTTTAAGGCTGCTTTGAGTGGGTGTAACCTCACGGACGAGGCCTAAAACAAACCCTCTAGTCACCCATAAGTTGGGCGAAAAACGATATTAACGGTGAGTCACTCACTATGCATGAGTTTGATAAAAAAAATGTGAGGCTCCTTGTCATTCACCATTTAAGTTTATAAAAAAGTCTCACTATTTTATTTTTTTTAATTATAAATACTCATGATTTTATCATTTTTAAACACAACTTCGCTATTTTATATCCCTAGTACAAAAAATGGTTTTGTTCATACATATTATTTTTCGAACAGTCACACATCCAATATTTATGTGATTAAAGATACTAGAAAAAATTAAACAGTCACACTTGAACTCAGTTTGTGTGACTATTTCATTTTTTTCGTTGTCACACATATGAATATTTATGTGACTAGAGCTAACTACTAATTTTTTATGACTCTTTAGCCACTTATAATTTGGGATGTGTGACAGAATCAAATAAGGTTCAAGTATTAGTCACACTATACATATACATATGTGACAAATATTTGTCACACACATAAACAATGTGACCAAACTCCATATATGGTCACATGAAGTTATTCTGTAAAAGTAATGCTATTTAGACCTACAACACATTTCTAAATACATGTCTAATGCATAAATCACTGGTATAATTGTTTTATGCATTTTCTCTCTCTAAATTTCCACAAATTATTTATTTAAATCAACCAATTTAAATCATTAGGCACATTTGTAAGTACAATTAGTATGTACAACAATCATTTTTCATTCTATAACTGACTAAATTGATACTCAATTTTGTCACACATTATTTTAAAAGTGACTACTATTTTTTGCTGAATATATAGCCACACATGAATTTGAAATGTGTGACATTGAAAAGTAAGTTTTGAAGCATTAGTCACGCTATACATATAAAAGTGACAAATATATGGCACACACTTGAACACTGTGATCAAATGTCATATATGGTCACACTAAACCGTCGCACGATCATGTGACTATATGCTTTACAATAGTCACATAATTTTATAAGTGCGCATCTAAATGATGTTTATGGCCATACTATAATGTGATTATATGTGACCAATATATTCAAAATAGTCACGTTGTGAAATATTCATGTGACTATTATTTAGAGCAAAATGTTATCTCAGTTAACATTAACCTTTATATTAGTCACACCGAGTGTTTGAGTGGCTAAATTCATGATGCTATATATGGTAACATGAAGTATCTGTTCATGTGGCTAAACCAATGAGTCATGTTTTGGCACACATTATTTAAGTATAACCATAATTATGTACATATGGTCACGTAATGTAATATACTAATATGTGTGTCTAAAGTTTATCGTGTGTTAGCTTATCAAAAGCTAATGTGTATAATCACACTAAACTGTTGCACGATCATGTGACTAAATGCTTTAAAATAGTCACACGATTTCTACAAATGTGTATCTAAATGATGTTTGTTGTTAATGTTTAGTCATGATTCTTTATTAAGTTTGGTTTGTGTTTCGCTATTATAAGTTTAAGTGCAAGAAAAGTAATTAGCTATGTACTCATAAAATATTATTGCACATATAACTCTGTAGCAATAAGCACAATCAATAAGTATATTAGCCAAGGACATTTACGTTATGTCTACATAATTATGAGAATCACATAAAGTGCAAAAAGCTATTAACTGTCATGTTACGTGGTTCAGTCATGTTAGTTATTGGTCACTTGAATTATAGTAGATCCAATTTGAGTGTTGTGTTCCAGGGAATGTCTTTGGTAAAACAACATGACTTTTTCAAGAGCTTTTTCTCGGGAAGATGGCTCTACAGCAAAAGATATACGGACCCAGGTTTTGAGACCCATTGTAAGTCTTGTGAAACCGGAAAGATATGCAATGTTATTCTACAAAAGATTAATTTTATCTGAAGTGTTCTAATTTATGTGCTTATCAACAAAAAGAAGGATCGCATACTCTTCTTTCGCTAGCTTAAAATAGAAGTCAATATCGTCACTAATACATGTTAGTAAGGAAACATCTAGTTTCAACTGCATAAACATCCAATTTCACCTTGGATACCAGTAGCACAACCTATAAGCTTTACAAAAACAAACATAAAGATCTCAAATAGAAATAAAATCAGTTACTAAAGTATAACTTATAACTACTTAAAAAGTCTTGGATGCTTATTAGGTATTAAGTTGAAAAATACATATATTCAAATATGTAGTTGAAGAATACATATAAGAAACTTAATGCCCTAAAGTAGACGACTTTTCCTAAAGATTACAGCTTCATCAAAACCTAACAGCCACTACGATGATATTATACTCCCAGTTTGAAAACTTTTTATTTGCCATGTCATAATATGTCTCGTTATATGAATATAATTGTTATAGCTTATAACACCTACCTTCAGCAGCAAGGTTTGCCACAACATCACAGTACATCTAAATGAGCAGACTACAATTATGTCAATATCTTTTCAAGGCCAATTTCCCAGTTAGGAAAGATTTCTAATTAAATTACTCCAAAACAAATATGAGAATTTTAAGGATTTCAAGGCCAATTGCAGTTAGGAAAGATTTTGATCACGGCCAGTTGGTCGATTTTCTTGAGTCTCTTCCTCGAACTCATCCCACTTCATTGTTCAAATTAATACCACCTTGTTCTGACCCTAAGGTGGTTTCATAAGTCTTGGAAAATTTTTTTCTCTTGTAAAAGAAGGAAATCTCAACATCTATCCAAGTTTCGTGATCTTTCAAAATATTCCAACACGCCTCTAAGGAGAAATCGTGCTTGTAAATCAATTTATATTATGCACACATCTTTTGATACGCAGTGGGATCACACAAACCACTTGCGTCATTATCTTCAATATTATAGATAATGGTACAAAATCTACCAATTCTAGGGCGAAGCCTATTTTTTCATTTGCTAACGATTGAGTCGTACCCTCTTGTTGCACCAGTCTCTTTTTAAAGTACATAATAACGGCCTACAGAAAACCCCTTAGTCTTCATACGGTTTCCTTACTCTCTATATTTTGACCCATTGCATTAACCTTTCCACAACACGGTATCTTTAGTCGTTGTTTAGTCTCTTGGTGGCTCCTTCCCCTCATTCATCTTCACATTTGAAGCACGTTTCGATGGCTTCTTAAATTTTATGGGTGGCCTCTCTTCGACAGGAAGGTCGTCGTCAACTAGAACAGAACCTTGGTACGAAGCGTGACCCATAGATTAATCTTGATTCAGATTGCCATGACCCACAGAATTATATTGACTCGGATTGTCGTACCTAAACCTTGACCCCCAGAATACTCTTGATTATATAGTAACTCCTCAAAATCTAAATCAATATTTAAATGATTAGCCGGTGTATATTGTAGAAACTAGAAGGGGGTTGAATAGTTTCTTAAATTTACTTGTTAAATGAGGGTTTTAAAAAATCCTTTTTAAAAACTTAGACTTGATCAAATATGTGAAATCTTCTTATGCACAATATGGACAATGGATATTGCAACTAAACTAATAATCACAAGTATATGCAAGTAATGAATAAAGAATGTAAAGAGATAAGAAAAAGAAAGATCAAACCAAACACCAAAGATTTATAGTGGTTCGGCAACAAAGCACACTCCTCGTTCCTACTCCACTCCTCAAGTACTCCTTACTCGAGAGTTCACTAATCAACAAGCTCGTTTAGGTGGAGAAAACCGTACACGTCGCCTAACCAATTTCTGACTCTAAGCTAAAAATCAAGCCCTAATCTTAGCTAGGACCAATCTACACTAATATACTTTAAGGACTAAGTATTAACCACACAACATACACAACCATAGACACAACTACTTGGATCTTTACAACAACAACAATATAAGAATGAAAAATAAATGCTTGATCTTCAATGGATCTTTGAGGTAGACACAACACTTGAAGGATGAAAGTGTTCTTCTATTTGCACTTGAGAGGAAGAAATAGAAGGAGAAAGATTCACTTCTAAACAAGTAATAGTCAACCAAATAACCAAGGATTTGAATTATTTTAGAAGATGGATTGAATCTAGAAATTTATGTGTAAAAGAGGTGAAGAGAAAATATGAGAATGGTCCACTATTTATAAGACAAAGCTCCAACGGCTCTTTCTGGGTGTGGTTCCTTAAAGGTTCATGCGGTTCCTTATCAATAAGGAACCAAAGGAACCACATACCTATTTAAGGAACCGCTGGAGTAGACTCCGCTCCCTTTTGTCTTTTAGTGGTGCAGTCACATCTGGTAGAATATTTATCCTCAAAGGATATTCCTAACCCATATGAAATATGACATTTTCAAATCTTCAAATATATAATTTAATAAAACATTTTCTTAAAAATAAAGTTTAATAAAAACTTTTGTCACATTTAATAAAAGGTGAGTTTTAAGAAAAAATAAATCCTTGATCACTTAGTTAGGTTGAAAACTTGTTTGTTCATACCTTAAGTGATAATTGATGAAATGAAAAATACTTGAACTCAAGAATTCGTTTTTCGTTGTTTTCGTAAATGCTTGTTTTTATATATTGTCGTAATCAAAACAAAGTGAGACCGAAAAATGCAAGTAACGTTTCTAGGCTTCATTGCATTAACAATCTCTCCTTTTTTGATTCCGACAATACATAAACTCAATCACATGAAAAACAAGATTTTTGAAGACGAGTTTATTTCATTTCTCCCCCTTTGTCGAAGTAAAAAGGTTGCAAAAGTATTTCTAGAAAAGAAGAATCGGACTTTGCAAATGCTCCCTTTGGTGCTTACTCCCCTTTGGTTGGGGCACCAAGGAATCGAGCTATGGTGAAAAGCTACATAGAAGGGTTAGAAGAAGAAAAGAAACACCCAACAAGATATAGAAATGGTCACACAATAAGAGAAATAAGAGAAGAAAAAAGGTTAACCAAGATCTATAATAAATCATGTTAGAAAGAAACATGAAAAAAAGATACAAGGAAACAAACATTACAAAGATTTATGAAATACAAGCCTAAAGAAAAGCATAAATCTAACGCTAGTTAAACTAGAACTCTAAGATTTGCTTGAATTAGATGTATTGATAGTAAGCAATCCACATGCTTAAATAAAAGACAAGGTGGTGGCGGAAGGAGTGGTGGTGGCTTGGTAATTGTCTCATAGTCATAGTGAAGAGGAGGCTTGACTAGGAGACTTTTGATGTTAGATCAACTCCTTATAGATATGAGCCATAGCAAGATGTTGATATTGACAACAATGGAAATATGTCCCATGATGCATGACATTATCATGTGAGGGAGGAAGAACACAAAAGGGTAGTGGTAGAATAGAAGAGTTTCTAAAATCAATTTTCTTAGAAGGAGAAGACATTTGATTGAATGTGTTCTTGGGTGAATTTAGGTTGAAAGCAATTGGGGAAAATGGAGGAGAATCAAGGCTTTCGTTTGGTGAATAAGACATGTTGTTTTGAGAAAGGATGCAAAATGCTTAGGGTTAAGTAGAGAAAGCACATGATAATTTTTGGATGGTCAAAGGTTTGAAATAAAGATTCCAAAAAGTGTTGGAGCAAATTTGGAGTTACAGAAAACTCAATTTCATAGCCTGATACCCGCGGTTCTTTATCTCCACTTGCGGTTCCTTGATGATAGAGAACCGCAGGTTATTTAATGAACCGCCCACAGAGGGTTGGTTTTGGGGGATAAGGAGAATTTTCAAATTCAGCAAATCCTAATTTTCTAGTCTAACTAATCATAGAGACATGCTAAAAAGCAATAGTAGACAAAGAATCACACAAGAACTCAAAAAACAAGACTTTGACCAAAATTCATGGATTTTAAAATAAAATCGATGTTGGAGGTGTGTTATTCTAGACACATAGTCATGACACAATGATCCTCCATAGTTCAATTTTGTTCTTGCTATATTTAAGAGATTCATACATATAAATTATGTATGCTCGATATCAATAGCGAGAAGCAATGAAAAACGATTTTAGATTGAATTAACAATGCAAAAAAATTTCTCGACCATTTTTGAAAGAACTTTGAGATATTTGAAAAAAGAGGAGGAATTTTTCAAAAAGAGATTAAGAGACTCAATAACTCAAAGAAAGAAAAGACTTAAAATAGAAAAAGACTCGATTAAGAAAATGCGCAATTAAGGTATATGTTCCATTAAACCTAGACCTAGACGCAAATAATTAAAAGGTTCCCTCTTAAGTGGCTTGGTGATGATGTCGGCTAAGTTTTATACCAAGGGTACCTTCTCAATCCAAATATTCCCCTTTTGAACATTATCCCTAAGAAAATGGTGGCGAATCTCTATGTGCTTAGTTCACGAATGTTACACGGGATTCTTACTGAGGTTTATTGCACCCTTATTAGCACACATGATGGGAACATCATTGAGTGTAATCCCGTAATCAACAAGCGCTTGCTTCATTGATAGAGCTTGTTGAAAATATTTACCGACACTCACATACTCGGCTTCCGTGGTGGATATAGCAAGAGCGGTTTGTTTCTTGGAGAACCAAGAAGTTAAACAACAACACATGAAGGTAGAAACTCCACTAGTGCTTTTTCTGTCCACATAGTCTCCCGCATGATCCGATTCCGCGTATACTATGGTTTCTACGCCAGTCCCTTTAGGATACCATAATCCTAAATGTATAGTGCCTTTAATGTATCGGAAGATACGCTTAACCGCTTCAAGGTGAGAGGTTTTGGGAGCCTCTTGGAAGCGAGCACAAAGGCAAACACTAAACATGATATCCGGTCGACTTGCCGTAAGGTATAACAAACTACCAATCATACCTCTATATTTGGTGTTGTCTACCGACTCACTATCATCATCTACGGTGAGTCTAGTATCCGAGGCCATAAGGGTCTTCATAGGTCTAGAGTCTTCTAATCCAAATTTCTTTAGCATTTCTTTAACGTACTTAGATTGATTAAAGAAAATGCCATCGTCTATTTGTTTAATTTAGAGTCCTAAAAAGAAGTTAAGTTCTCCCATCATGCTTATTTCAAACTCATCATGCATGATTTTGGCAAATTCATCACACATATTTTGACAAGTTGAACCAAATATAATGTCATCAACATATATTTGTACGATTATGAGGCGAGAACCTTTCTTCTTTAAGTGTATTGCCTACCATTCCCATGGTATACTCATATTTTACAAGAAACGCTTTAAGTCTATCATACCAAGCTTTGGATGCTTGTTTAAGACCATAAAGAGCTTTCTAAAGCTTGTAAACATGATCCGGTTTCTCAAAATCAATGAAGCCGGGAGGTTGAGCAACATATACCTCCTCATTGATCAAACTGTTAAGAAATGCACTTTTTACATCCATTTGTTGAAGTTTAAAATCTAATGCACAAGCATAAGCTAAAAGGATCCTAATAGACTCTAACCTTGCTACCGGTACATATGTCTCATCATTATCAATCCCTTCTTGTTGATTATAGCCTTGAGCTACAAGTCTAGCTTTGTTACAAGACACAAAACCGTTCTCATCTAACTTATTCCTATACACCCATTTGGTTCCTATGATGGTAGTACTTTTAGGTGGAGGAACAAGTTCCCAAACATCATTAGCAATGAACTAATTCAAATCTTCTTGCATGGCGATGACCCAACTCTCATCCATTAAAGCTTCTTTAACATTCTTTAGTTCAGTCAATGAGATAAAACAAAAGAAGTTACTTTTATATTGGACTTGAGATCTAAGGGTCCTTTAATTAAGGTCGCCTATGATGTTTTCGAGAGCATGATCCTTAGACTCCTTAATGTTTACTCCCTTTTCAACACTAATATCTTTAACTCCTATTTTTCTAACCTCTTTGGCTTTAACTATGTCTAGTTCATCTAACTCATCATCTACCAAAGGTGATGTCTTATATAAAGGTGGAGTTTCATCAAATTTCACGTTGAGTGATTCTTCAATAACCCCCAAGGTTCTATTAAGGACTATATAGGCTTTACTAGTTTGAGAATAACCTAAAAAGATATCTTCGTTCGACTTTGGGTCGAACTTAGTAAGGTAGTCTTTGGTGTTTAGAATGAAGCACTTGCTTCCAAACACCTTAAAGTATTCTAATGAGGGTTTCTTACCTTTAAGAATCTCATAAGGGGTCTTACCTAGGAAAGGTCGAATAAGAATTCATAGGTCGATGTGTCAACGGCATTGCACCAAAAATTTTGAGGCAAAGATTGCTCGTTTAACATGGTCCTACTCATCTTTTGGATAGTCTTATTCTTCCTTTCGACTACCCCATTTGATTGTGTAGTGCGAGGAGCCGAGAAGTTATGGGTAATACCATGAGCTTCACAAAAGGCACCAAAGTGCAGTTCATTATCAAATTCCCTACCATGATCCGTCCTAATAGAGACAATTGAACATCCTAGTTGATTTTGAATCCTTCGACTAAAGATTTCAAAATGATCGAAATGATCGAAAGCTTCATTCTTAGTAGCCAAGAATCTATTCCAAGTGAATCTAGAATAGCCATCAACTATAATTAGGGTATAAAGGTTACCTTCATAACTCTGTATGGCGGAAGGTCCAAAGAGATCTATATGTAGGAGCTCTAGGAACCGAGAGGTCGATACCAATATCTTGGCCTTGTGACTTGAGTGAACTTGCTTCCCAACTTTGCAAGCGTCACAAAATTGACTATCAAACTAATCTTGGGGAGGTGTCTTACCAACTCCTTAGAGACTAAAGATTGAATTAAACGCATATTAGCGTGATCTAATCTCCTATGCCAAAGAGTATAACTATCATCTAAAGTCTCTAGACATAAGTTGTCCTTTGACTTCCTATTGACCTTTATGACATAAAGCCCATGCTTTCTAACACCTTTTCCAATGATCTTTCCATCTTTTACGATTTCGCTATCATCTTTCGAAAATAACCTTACACTTATTGACACAAATTTGACCTATACTTAGTAATTTAAACCCTAAGTTATCTACGTGCTCAACATTTTTAATGGTCATGGAGTCAAGAGAAATCGTACCTTTGCCAATGATATTGCCACGTAGCTTACTAGCAAAAGTGAACGTTACCTCCATTATATGCTTTGTAAGTAGAGAACTAACTTCGATTACCCGTCATGTGTTTAGAACAATCACTATCCTTAATCCACTCATCAGGCTCCAAATCTATTACCAAGCATATCTAGATAACAACATACAAAATCAAACATTTGGTCCCCAATATCTCATGGGTCCAAAGTTGTTAGTTCCAAACATCCCTTGCATTTGGTTAAGAAGCATGAATGGAGGACACATGCCCCACGGAGAAAAACATTGTAGAAAATTATTCCAATTCATATGAGCATTTTGATGTCCATTGTTTTTCTTACGAGTCTTTGATCTAGACCTAGAGTTATTATTATTTATAGGTGTTGGTGTTTTACTCCTAGGCAGTGACTTATAGTGATCATTCTTTTTAGGTGTTGGTGTTCTACTTCTAGGCCTTGAATCATTTCATACTCTTGGAGGAGTAGATGATTGTCTTGATAAATTTCTCATTCTCATTAAAGGTTTACTTAAAGACTTGTAGAATTTATCAAGTTCCTTTTTATCAATTATAGGTAATTTAACATGTTAAACACAAGATGTTTTGGCCTTTACCTAAAATAGACTTTTCAAAATTTTGTGGATTTTCACCAAAATCATCTTCTGTCCGTGGTTCCTTATTGCAACCTGCGGTTCCATATTGATATGAAACAACCCCATACTTTGGCGAACCGCGGGCAGTGGGACCTTTTTTCTGAAAACCTGACTTGTTTTGGTTCATTAGTAGATGCTTCATTAGTGTTAAATCCCAACCCAAGTCTTTCCCTAGAATGAATTTGTCTACTTAACATATCGTCAAGAGCACTAGTACTTTTCATGAACTTTTCCAAGTTATTGGAGGTGCTATTGAGATCTTCATTCTCTTGTCTAAGACTTTCACAACTTAGACAACCTAAATCAACTTTTTTATTTTTCTCAAGCTTAGTTAATTTATCTCTTAGCTCACTAATCTCATTTTCAAGCTTGGTCCTAGTTGATTTTAATGATTTGTTCTTTTCAATAAATTTTAGACTTAGTTTGCATAGGTTATTTTATTAACCTTCTAATTCTAAATCATCTAGAGAGGAACTATCATTGCTATATTATTCGGTTTCGGAATGTACCTCTTTAGATGAATGAGCCATAAGACACTTCTCGTTTTTAGCATCGTCATCACATTCTTCACCACTATCGCCCCATGAACCTCCAATGAAAGCCATGTGATTCTTGTCACGAGATGGCTTAGGACATTCACCGATGAAATGATTTGGGTCACCAAATCTAAAGGATTTCCTATCACCTTTGTCATTCTTGACAAATCGGTTTTTGGATAAGGCTTTCTTATCGTTGCTTGGTTGTCTCAAGTGTTGACCTCGCCTTTTAAAGAAATTCTTGAAGTCTCTAACCGCCATAGCATATTCCTCATCATCACTATCCAAAGAGGAGCTATCATGGTCACTTTTCACTTTCTTGGCCTTTAGTGATAGAGACTTACTTTCACTCTTGGTTTTCACCATTTTTGAGTTCTTCAAAATTATCATTTCATGAACTTTTAAATTACCAATAAGTTCATCAAGTGATAATGTAGTAAGGTCCTTTGATTCTTCAATCGTCGTGACTTTAGCTCTCCACTTTGGATGCAACGCCCTAAGAAACTTCCTAACATTGTTCTCGCTAGAAAAACCTTCATCAAGTGCTTTTAGACTAGTAATAAAAGTATTAAACCTAGCAAATGCACTATCAATAGTTTCATATTCTAAGATGAGAAATTGTTCATATTGTTGAACAAGAAGATCGATTTTACTTTATTTGACTTGGCTATTACCTTGGTGGGTTACTAAAAGATTGTTCCAAATGTCTTTGGCGGTTTTACACATAAAAATCCTTTCATACTCTTTCTTAGGTAAAGCATTATAAAGGGTAAAATCTATACAATACCATCGTACTTATCAAAATATACCGACTTTAAACACTTACAATTTAATCGCTAGACATTACCATTGAACTTTCAAATTGATTATAGACTTTACCAATATGACCCTGAAATGACGATATTATCCTTGTCTTTAATATTTTATGAGAAAAGTGAATGTCTAGCTGTTAGTTACCTGGGTATAAAACCACAAATCTCATATTTTAACGTCTGTTGGTATAAAGATATTAAGACACTTAGGAGCTGTTTCTTTTTTTAAGCATTAAGTGCTCTCTAGAGAACTCGTCTTGGGGAAAATGTGTCTGAATCCACATGGAGATATGTTGTTTCTTTTTTTTTCTACTACTAGAACATTTGAAAATCAATATGACCATTTTACCCAAACAGACTCAGAGTTTTAAAACATTTCTGAAACAAACAAAAGTGAATCAAATGGTTTCAACACCTCAATTACAGTAAAATCATCAACACCAAGATTAAAAACCGAAAAAACAAATACCCATATCAGATTTGATGTATCACTCACTATAAACACAACAAACCACACTGGCAAAACCAAAAACAACACATATCATCAAAACAAAGCCCAAAAATATACAGTAGAGAAAGAATACGGGATCCATGTGGAGGATCTCCGACACAGAGATCAAGAGATATGGGTTTACATGGTACATCGAGATGTACTCTACATCTCTACCGTAACAATTTTTGAAATCAAATGTTTAACAATAAACAAAATTAAACTTTAATTAATAACATTCTGTATGATTTTGTGTCATGTGGATGAGGTTATATTAATGAATGACGAATTTGAGAAGAATAACTAGTTACATATCTACTTTGAATATGGAGAGGAGAAACAAAGTATGAGCGTATGGTTCAGGAGACTCACATATTTTACCCTCTCCCAAATCAGAGATTCTAAGCGGAGGGAATGAAAAAAGAAACAAGAATATATAACTTGTGGACCCTTACTGGAAGTCAATAAAGTGGAAAGTAAACTGCCCTTATTTTTTTTTATGTTAGGATCCAAAATATGTTTACTGATTTGTAATATACAAGCCGTAATTCCCATTTTACAACTATGGATATTGCACATCAATGGTGACAAGCTGTCATTTTACAAGATGGAGGTTTTGTGGCAATATAGGTAAATATGTTAAAGAAGACAAGGGTAATATCGTCATTTCATGGTCATATTGGTAAAGTCTACAATCAATTTGAAAGTTCAATGGTAATGTCTAGCGAATAAATTGTAAGTGTTTAAAGTCGGTACATCTTGATAAGTACGATGGTATTATATAGCTTTTACCCCATTATAAATCACCATTTTAGCCTCATTATTATTAGCAAGTTTCTTCTTAGTGTCATCATTAGAATTGCCAAAAGTAACTAATTCTTTCTTTTTAGAAACTTCATTATACTGATAAGACAAAAAGTCACTATTGGTAATAACATGCCAAAGATCTAAATCTTTTGATTTCACGTAAGTCTCAAATTATTTTTCTAATAAATAAAAATATCGGTTTCAAAAAGATGTGGTCTTTACATATTGCCCTTCTAGGTACTTGTTGGAATCCATAGATCGATTCAAGTTTTAAAAATACAATATATTTTAAAAAAGCTTGAGCAACCACGCTCTGATACCATTTGTAGAAACTAGAATGGAGGTTGAATAGTTTCTTAAATTTACTTGTTAAATGAGGGTTTTCAAAAATATTTTTGAAAAACTTAGACTTGAGCAAATATATGAAATCTTCTTACACACAATATGGACAAGGGATAGTGCAACTAAACTAATAATCACAAGTATATGCAAGTAATGAATAAAGAATGTAAAGAGATAATGAAAAGAAAGATCAAACCAAACACCAAGGATTTATAGTGGTTCGGCAACGAAGCCCACTCCTCGTTCCTACTCCACTCCTCGAGTACTCCTTACTCGAGAGTTCACTAATCATCAAGCTCCTTAACGTGGAGAAAACCGTACATGTCGCTTAACCAATTTCCGACTCTAAGCTAATAGTCGAGCCCTAATCTTAGCTAGGACCAATCTACACCAATATACTTTAAGGACTAAGTATTAACCACACAACATACACAACTTCCAAATAGACACAACTACTTGGATCTTTACAACAACAACATAAGAATGAAAAATAAATGTTTGTTCTTCAATGGATCTTTGAGGTAGACACAACAGTTCAAGGATGAAAGTCTTCTTCCCTTTGCACTTGAGAGGAAGAGATGGGATGAGAAAGATTCACTTCTAAACAAGTAATAATCAACCAAATAACCAAGGATTTGAATGATTTTATAAGATGGATTGAATATGGAAATTTATGTGCAAAAGAGGTGAAGAGAAAATCTGAGAATGATCCACTATTTATAAGACAAAGCTCCAACGGCTCTTTCTGAGCGCGGTTCTTTAAAAGGTGCCCGCGGTTCCTTATATTTGAGGAACCGCCAGAGTAGACTCCGACCCCTTTTGTCTTTTAGTGGTGCAATCACATCTGGTGGAATATTTATCCTCAAAGGATATTCCTAACCCATATGGAATATGCCATTTTCAAATTTTCAAATATATAATTTAATTAAATATTTTTTAGTAAATAAAGTTTAATAAAAACTTTTGGCAAATTTAATAAAAAATGAGTTTTTAAGAAAAATTAAATCCTTGATCAATTAGTTAGGTTGAAAAACTTGTTTGTTCACACCTTAAGTGATAATAGATAAAATGAAAAATACTTGAACTCAAGAATTCATTTTTTGTTGCTTTCGTAAATGCTTATTTTTATATATTGTTGTAATCAAAACAAACCGAGACCGAAAAATGCAAGTGACGTTTTTAGGCTTCATTGCATTAACATATATATGATTGATTTGCTTTGGAAGACGTGGACGAGTCCATAGTAGGACGATACAATCTAGTTGGTGGTTCGAGAAAAGCTTGTTGATTATTATACGGAGGATTAAATGGACGATTTTGATAAAAACATATGATTTTTTTATGGTTTTGGTTAATTTGATTGATTCTGAAAACCTGAGGATCGAAAACGAATGGGTAGTAAGACACTGGATAATCAGAAATTGAGATCCGGTGTTAAATGCATGGTGTTTTGATGAATCAGGATTTTAGGGTTTTTGATTTAAGAGTTCTTTTAGACATGGTGGTAAGTAATTTAAATGTTAGTCTGAATTTGTAAGTAAAATTGTGAAATGAATTAACATATTAAAAGTTACAATTTCTTTCTTATTACTATTACAATTTTTGGAGTGAAACAATTTGTCTCATTCGGTCGTTCAGCCGACCTAACGTGATTGTTTGAACCCTCGACCGATTAGGCAACCGACAACTCATGACAAAAGCGACCGACAACTAACATTTGAGCAATCGAGTCAAACAATTGCTTTTGTAGTGAACAACCTAATAGATGGTGGTTGCCTCTTTCTACTCGGTCGTTGCTTCTTTTTCATTTTTTAAATCTTTTAATGCGACAAGATTAGAAGCAAAGCAACATTAATTAAAAGAAAAATGATTTTTGTGTATTACTCATGCCTATAAATGTATGCAATTATTTGATTGGTTGATATAAATAAATAATTGGTAAGAATTTAAAAAAAATATATAAAACAATTATATAAAATTATAAATGATTTATACATTAATCATGTATTTAAACATGTGTTGTAAGTTTAAATAACATTGCTCAAATTAAAAATCAAATTACTTTTTTTTATATAAAAAAATCCAGAAAGTTATGCATATGCGGGGATAGCGTGTGTGCCACCTTGTTCATTGAATAGTATAATTTCCTGACTTAACTTGCTTTTACTTAATTTAGAAAAAGTTGTGAAAACATAACTTCATAACTTTGAATTTGGGTGTTTTCTGGTATTATCTACTCCATGATTTATTCCATAAAAATGAAATTTGATAACTTTTTTTAATGAAGCACCAACTATATTAAAAATAAGCCGAGAGTTTTTACCTTTTATCCAAAAAAATCTCTTTAATAAACATAAAGTTTTGCTAACCATCTGGCTTTTAAACATTTCATAATTAAAAAATTAACTATTAATAAATCTCAAATATACCATGTTAACATACTTACTAATTAATATATATCATATTAAAACTTACTTACCATAATTATATGTATTATAATCTTGCAATTATAGAAATAATTACTTCATATTTAGAAATTTATTTAATCATGGAAGATTAAAAACACCTATGAGTGTTTGTTAGCAAAACCTATAAACATATATGGTTTTTGAAAATAAATATGGAGTACTAGTAACTGAGCTAAATCTCTTCGATAATTACTCCTCCTTAATACTTTATTGCCATAGCGTTTTCGAAACTCTAAATAGTTGAAGAAATTTGATCTTTTTCCCCTGACCTACAATAAAATAATGAAATCATTAACTCATGAAATCGTGAGTTAGATGCGTGCATTATGGCGCAACTTTAGTAAGCGAGAATAAGAGATCGAGTTGTGAAGTTTGAAGTACAAACAGCTTGCATTTCTTTTTAATGTTTGGAAATACGTAATAGTCAAAAGTAGTAGTAGTATTGAATAATTGAGTAACGTGACCGATCCCATCTATTTTTCTTGAATAATTAAGTAACGTTTGTTAAAAAGTTCAATCAATAAATTGCTTTTTTCATGTTTAGAAACAATCGTACGTACTCCTTTTGTCCGGTTATAATTATTCACAAACAAACATTTTACATTCTACGTACGATAATGTTTCATTTAGAACATCAATCGTCAAATAGTTTAATGGTAAGTTTTTTATTTTCTCACAACTTTGCTAGTAGTTCACTCAGGTGTGGTTAGAGAAAAGTCATAAATAATAAAATCGGATAGTACATTTTAGTAACGAAACAGATCCAAGATTTAGAATCAAGGGAAATCGAATCATTTGTCTTTATACCAAGCCCGTTGACATATCAATACCTGCTGCATGTTCACTTACCTAATTAATAAATATAAGGATGTTTAGAGTTTAGTTTATGTCTCAAATCATGTACTCCCTAATATAAGGATGTTGTTCAAAAAAAAAATATAAGGATGAATCTGAGGCAAATTATAATTGTCGGGAATAATGAATATAGTAGTAGTATAAGTTAAGTTAGCAAATAGAAAATTATTCACATGCGATGTTGCTACCATAATATCCCACTGGCCATAACGTGCCATCATACACATTCTCGAGGTTTTTCGATATTTGTGTCGGGCTGCTTCAGTGACATTGTTATCTTTATGTAGTATGTACAGAGTAATTTGTTGTTTATCAAATATATTCATTATATTTATAAGGCTAAGATTAATGTAAATTTTTAATTAAATATAAATATTTTCTGTAAAATTAAATATTTCACAAAAAAATAAATTGTCAAACGACAAAAATACGTCATTGTAATGAAAAGTTAATTATTTTTCTATCAAAAGGCACACATATATACTTTCGACATAATTGTTTTTTCAATCACGTATGAAAAAAATCATATATAATCGTATCACGAATCATATATGATTTTCTGAGATGATATATATATACGGAGTATATATTTTCTGAGATGATATATATTTTTCAAACGTGACTTAAGAAAAAAACGAAAAAAGTTCGGCGAAAGTATATACATGTGTCACTCGATAATGATTTAATCATCGTCTCATTATTATGTTTCGTTTTGTGTAACGGCTTAGCGGTTTGTGAGATATATATATTTTTTTAAAATGATGAAAGTGAAGCATTTTTGTTATACTAAAACATAAAGACTAAAATGCATAAATGCTCTCTGGGGTATCCCAAATTTGTAGATTTACTCTCCAACTTCGAGAAAGTGCAGGCGGTCTCCCGGACGATGAAGGTAAGTAGTAACCAACCTTCCTGTCGTTACCTCCGTTAAATGGCAATATTTCTGTAGGAGTACATTTGTCAGTTCACGTATTAAATATAATAAACCCAACTTGAATCTATGGTATAACCCGGTTCACTTTGTTATCACCCGAACAATACTAATCCCCGTTTGTTTTTTAGACCCAAACTTGCACTTAACCGTTTCATATTCTTCCTCTTCTCTTATGTGCCTCCCCTAAGTTTCTTAATAATGGATGATCCTGTTCCAGACATTTTCATCAGACTCGAAGGTGAAGATTTTGATATTTCACTTTATGGTAAGTTGTTTAATTGATTGTTTAATTTGTTGATTAATAACCTCATTGTTTATTTCGACCTATTTATGGTTTATCAAATATTCATAATCGTTATTTTCTATGTAAACAGATATCTATGAACAACTTTTTAGCATTAAATGTCACTACTATGGAAGGTTTAGTGATGGTCCGAAAATGAAATACATTGAAGGAGAAATTTGCTTTGTTGAATGGTGCATAAGGATGATTTTTCTGATGCTATATTGAATACCGTTTTGAATAGCTTAGGTTATGAGATGTACCAGCAACTGCTTTACTACTATAAGATACCACTTAAGACTTTAGAAGTTGGTGTAAAACCTTTGGTTAGTGAAAGTGTTTACCAAAACTTTTTAAGTTATGTTGATAGGCACAAGGTTATGTATGTGTATGTTGAATTAGTTGAGAATGAAGATGAAAGTGAGAGTGGTTCTGAAATGGAAAATGAGCCTGAAAATGACTTTGTAGATGATGAACATTAGTTGAGGACGTAGAAGTTAACATGAATGAGTTCCATTTTAAAGTAGATGATTCAAGTATTGAAAAAATGGCAATGATCCTATGGCACCTAATGTTACTGTGAATGAAGATAACTTAGAGGTTGTTGATTTTGATTCACTGGAAAGTGACATAGAGGGTGTCCAAAAAAATGCTAGACGACTAGGGCTTAGAAAGTTAAAAAAAAATTACACTCATCAGCCAAGTTCTATGTAGGTAGAGAGTTTGCTAACAGAGATGTTGCTAAAGAATTGATTAGAAGCCATGTTGTTGAGAGTAGGAGAAACTTGCATTTTTTGAGAAATGATCCAAAAAGAATTAGGGTGATTTGTAATGGTTTTGTTCCTAGCAAAAATCAGAAAAGTGAGAAAATATAATGCCAGATAAGGACACTGATATAAGCTGTAATAAGTTAAATGAGATTGCAGAAAATAACAAAATATGTTGTCCATGATTGTTGTATTTAACAAAAGAAGAAAAAGGAAAGTGGGTGATAAAAACATTCAAGGATGATCACCATTGCTTGTAATCTAGAAAGATAAAATATTGTACATCTACTTTCCTTTCAAAACACATCACAGATCTACTAATTATGAATCCAAACATCCCTATTAAAGCTGTTCAAGAACAAATGCAGAAAAAGTTTCATGTGGTTGTTTCAAAGGATAAAGCTTTTAGGGCTAAGGCAAAAGTAGAGGTGTATTTGAGAGGTGATGTTAAGGTTCAATATTCTCTATTGAGAGACTATGTAATGGAGTTAAAGAGGCGTAATCCGGATACAACTTGTAAGATTGATGTTTATGGTGAAAAAAATCATGAAAGTACAACCATGATGCTTAGGAGAATCTATGTGTGTTTTGGGGCTTTGAAGAGGGGATTTAAAGAAGGTGGTAGGGAATTACTTGGTTTAGATGGTGCCTTCATGAGAGGCCATTATCCAGGTCAGATGTTGACTGCAGTGGGTGTGGATGCCAATAATGGCATCTACCCTGTTGCTTATGGCATAGTTGAATCAGAGAACTAACACTCATGGACATGGTTCTTAAAGTGTCTAGGTGATGATTTTGATTTCTACACCAACTCAAATTTTACCTTCATCATAGATAGGCAAAAGGTACATCTTTAAAATTGAATTGAAATTGTTTTGCTTACTTGTGAATTTGTTGTATTTATAACTTATCTGATGCTTCTTGTAGGGTTTGTTACATGCACTTGAAAAGTTGTTTCCTAGTGCAGAGCATAGGTATTGTGTTAGGCATATTTATGAAAACATGAACCAGACATGGAAAGGAGTTGAGTACAAAGAAATGTTGTGGAAGTGTGTATCAGCCACAACAACTGTTTTGTTTGAACAGAATATGAAAGAGTTGAAAGATTTCAACCTAAAAGCATATCAATGGCTTAAAAGATACCTACCGAGCATTGGAGTAGAGCATATTTCTCTGGTATGGGTTATATCCTATAATGTTTTAACCTTAATCATATGTTTACTTAATATGTTGTCTAAAATATAGCATTTCCTAAAAAATATAGGTAGAGCACATTGTGACCTGTTAATAAACAATGTTCGTGAGGTCTTCAACAGACAGTTGTTAGATGCTAGAGACATCCCTATAATTACAGCATTGGAACATGTGAGGGAATATCTTATGAAAAGGATTATAATTGTGCAAAAAGTTATTGAGAAAGGTGATGGGCCATTGACTCCTGTTGTTGCTAAGGTGTTTGATAGGATTAAGGTTGTTGCAAGTGAGTGCATTGTTGATTGGAATGGTTCTAATCTTTACCAGGTTAAAGGTTTCCTACAAGAACATTATGTTGTTAACTTGCCTAAAAAGACATGCTCATGTAGGAAGTGAGAGATATCAGGCATACCATGTAAGCATGCAGTTGCTGCAATACATGATATGTTAGAAAATGGTTATGATGTAGGCATACCTGAGGATTGGGTCCATGACTCATACAAATTGGCCACCTAAAAAGCTGTTTATTAATACAAGGTTAACCCAGTCAATGGCAGGGATTTATGGGCCAAACTTAACTGTCCAACTACTCTCTTGCCACCAAAAATACATCCACAAATTGGGAGACCATAAAAAAAGTAAATGGGAGATTGTGATGGTGAAAAGTAATAAACTAACCAATGCTGGTAAAGGGATTACATGTGGTTTGTGTAAAAGTGTAGGACACAACAAAAGAAGTTGTGACAGGAACAAAAAAGCTGCTGCTGGAACAAGCAATGTCACTGCAACCAATGTAGGAAAAAGGAAGAAGGCTGCTATAGGAACAAGCTCTGCTGCTGAAACAAACACTACACAGCCTGCACAGCCAATACAACCTGCACAATACAACCTGCACAACCAAGACAGCCTGCACAACCAAGACAGGCTTCACAGGCAAACACTCAACCATCACAGGCTAACACTCAACCTTCACAAGGTGCTGTGATTAGAAGCCCAAGCAAAAGAACAAAGAGGAGTGCATGTAGACTTAATCTTTGAAAGTCTTGTTTAATTTCTTGCTGAAGAAATTTGTTGAATGTTTCATGTTCTAGACTGATGTCATTTGCTTGTTTATTTAAGACATTTTTAAGACATTTGTTATTTGCTTATTTCAAACGTTTGTTTATAAAATATTTTTGTTTCTGGTTGATACTATCTGTCTTGGTCAAAGTCATGGTTGGATTGCTAATTATTTCATTTTGACCCGTTGTAAATTGTGTCAACATTGGTCTTACCATTTGTTTGACCAATTTATACTTCTGACTAAGTATTTGAGAAAATGGAGTAAAGTCTCACATTTACTTCCCTACTAAACACACAAGTTAAATAGGACTGGAAAGAACATTGTTTACTCACTACCTTTCATAACAACTTTTGTATCAATGACACACCTTCCACCGTTTGGATCACTACGAAGACCTAGGCCTATTGTAACACCAGGTATTGCAAAAGGATTTAGGGAAGGCAATGTTTCAGATGAGTTTGTAGGTATGTATGGATATGTGGATTACTTTGAGTATCTGGATGATGATTACTGGTATGAAATCTCTAGTGCTGCTAGTGAATCCAGTGAAGAAGCAACTGACAATCAAGGCCAATCATCAAAAGACCTGAAGCCAATCATCAAACTCCAAGATGGTAAGTACATACCTGTATGCAAAAGTACATCCTCAAAGCCAATCATCAAAAGCCCTGAGGCCATAATTGGGGTCGTGCTTGGACTTGCCAATCAAAGGACTTGGTCTTTCATTGAGGAAAAACTAAGGAAGTGGCATGCGACTCTCAAAAAGGATGAAAAGGACAAGGGAAAAGGCAAAATATAATGTACTATGTTGCTTTTATGTGCTTTTACTACTATCGTTATGCTTATCTTTCTTTTAGTTTCATGTTCTGTATGCTAATGATGTTCAGTTTTGGGACAATCATGTAATGGTTTTTATGAATGAATGAATGCATTAGCTTATCATATGAACAAGAACACAACTTCACTAATTAACACAAAATTATTGACCACTACATAATATGATCAAAATTGTTCAAGACATCATAAGCTTAATCAACCATTAATCATTACATCAAGTAGCAAAACAAGAAAAAAAATCCAACTACATATCAACCAAATCTTCAACCTTCGATTTCAAGAATCCATTGCAATCAATGATTCTTCAAGTGCATTTCTTGATCTTAACAAACCTGGAATAATCACAACAGCTCGAGCACACATTGGGGGATCAACCCACGAAAAAAATTGACAAATATTAGAGACAAAAACGAAATCTGCTTTCAGGATTTGTGTTTGCCCATGATGTACGAATAATTGATTGGTCTCTACAAAAACAGTTCATCATTAATTAATTAGGGCTTATGTGTTTTTGAAGAATGGGATTTTGATCATGTGTGTGTGTTTACTAAAGTGTTTAGATGGATTTGGTATATAAAACCTAAATGCCAGGGAGTACAAATGCAAACAACTAAACCTAGACATATAAGCATACACGAAAAGACCTTACTGTCCTTGTAAAAAAGTAAGATAACGACAAAAACATAACAGTAGTTACGACTAGGGAGGTTGGTTACTACTTACCTTTGTCGTGCGGGAGGCCGCCTGCACTTTCTCGAAGTTGGGGAGTTAATCTGCAAATTTGGGATACCCCAGGGAGTATTTATGCATTTTACTCAAAAATAAACGACCGAGGTTGCTTAATTGGATCTATGTCATGAAAAGAAAATTTTGCCTATTTTTTAACCTTATGTGATTATATGATGTTATTTTGTTATAGATGGCATTTAAAAAATGTGATTTTAAAACATTTTCTTTCATCTCATGATTTTTTTGGTTATTTTAAAGTAATTGTTCCTTTTTAAAAATAGATAGAAAATTTAGATTAAATTTACTATATTATAAGACATTATTACAAATTTTAAAACAGTCGATCAAACCCTAACACCCTTCTCACTACATAATGAACATGTTTTTGTTTGACTTTTTACATTTTCCGCGGCATTTTACGTTTTCGTCAGTATTTTTACGTTACGTCCGATTTTTACGTTTTTGTCGGTATTTTTACGGCTGCATTAGTATTTTTATGTTTCCGTTAGGTTTTTTTCATGTTTTTTGTTTGTTATTTTACATTTTCGTCAGTATTTTTACGTTTTCATCAGTATTTTACGTTTCTGTCTGATTTCCTACGTTTTGTCAGTGTTTGTACGTTTTCGTCTGATTTTTTTTTGTTTTTGTCAGTTTTTTTTTTGTTTTTATCATATTTTTACATTTTCTTCGTGTTTTCATTTTTCTTGTTTTAGTCCAGATTTTTACGTTTTCGCCAGGCTTTTACGTATTTGTTTGACTATTTACGTTTTCGTCCGATTTTTACATTTTCGTCAGTATTTTTACGTTTTGTCATCTTTTTATGTTTCTTCAGGTTTTACTACGAAAACACACAAAAACGGACGGAAAAGTAAAAAACCTATCAAAAACATAAAATCACTGACGAAAATGTAAAAATATGACGAAAACATGAAAATGTTGACTAAAACGTAAATATATTGACGAAAGCATGACAATAATGACCAAAACGTAAAAATACCGATGAAATCGTTAAAAATCGAACAAAAACGTAAAAAAACATCGATTTATAACATTATATTATAAAAAACTAGGTTGACACGGTCAATGATTAGCAAAAGGGTGCGTTGTAAATAGCTCGCTATAGCTCGCCTTAAGGCGCGCTAAAACTTGAGGCGTGGCCTCCACGCTACACAATAGGTCAATGCGCGCTATAATATGAGGTGTGTTGATTTTTTGAATTCAACTCTAAAAAATGAAAATTGTTACATGTAAGTAGAGTTTCCTAACTTTAATTATTATGTACAACACTTATTATGAACTTAATATAAATATAATATTGAAATATGATAAAACAGAGTTAATATCTACGTAGACCCTTAAATTAGCATAGACATATTCAACCAATCATAATCACTCATTTAAAAAAACCCATTTCTCACCACTTTTTAAAAAATTAAATATCTCACAAACGGTAAATCGTCAAACGAAAAAAAATACACCTTTTCAACGAGAATTAAATCATCTTTCTATCGAGGGGCACATGTATATACTTTCGATGAACTTTTTTTTTTGACTTTTTTTCTTAAGTCACGTCTGAGAGAAATCATATATGATTCGTCACGAAACATATATGATTTTCAGAAAATCATATATGATTCGTGATATGAATCATATATGATTTTCTGAAAATCATATATGTTTCGTGACGAATCATATATGATTTTTCTCAGACGTGACTTAAGAAAAAAAAGTCGAAAAAAAATCGTCGAAAGTATATACATGCGCCCCTCGATAGATAGATGATTTAATTATCGTCGTGATGATATGTTTTGTTTTACGTAATGATGAACGGTTTGTGAGATATTTAATTTTTGAAAAATGAGTTTTTTTTGTTACATGATAAAAATGGGTGGTTGTGATTGATTGACTGAGTCTATGGTAAACTAAGGGTCTATGTTGAACTTTTTCGTGATAAAACAAATAAATATTTTTATATGTTGTGCAGCTATAAGTCACGCTTTAAAAACGCTAAAGTTTCGCCTTACCCGCTAAAACATGTAGCTTGGATATGCCGCCACGTCACGCGTCACACTATTTATAACCATGGTAAATATTTTTCATTGATTTAATTGGACGCAAGACAAGTTATAAAATTATATAATATTAAATATGTGTAAGGTTCTTTTCAGAACCAATAAAATGTACAGAACTGCGAGAATCACATTTTATTCTTAATAATGCATATATGTTTTCCTCGTAATGTTTAAGTTATACGTTTGATAATTGTTTTATTGGTTATAAATCCGAGTATGATGAGCGATATGAAGAGTGCACATGTGTTTTTATATTATTCATCGAGAAGGTAGTTATGATACAGACGAAACAAAATAAATGTGCATGGTCCTTGAATACATGTATCTAATGACTTAACACGATGAGAATCCATGCACGTCTACATTGTGAACTAACAAGATAAAAATACATGTGCTTTTAAGAGTAAAAAGGCGGTTCTCGCAGTTCTGTACATTTATTTGGTTCTGAAAAGAATCTCACCTTATTAAATATTAAATATACAAAAAAGTTATACACATATAATAAATATTGATTAGGCCTCCTTTTAGGCTTGCGAATTAGGTTCATCTATCATTTTCCATATATAAAACTGAGTTGACTCGACAATTTAACCAATTGACTCATGACTGATATTAAATCGGATCAACTAAAAACTCGAGTTTTAAAACATTGCTAATCGGGTTGCGGAAAGAAATTAATTTGCACAATCATTTATTTGATTAGGACAATTTATTATCCGTGCGTGCAAATTATCTCTCCTTTAACGAAAATAGTTGAATTGGAGTAGATTTGACAGTGTTTGTTAACGTTGTAAATTTGAATTTGAGTATCTACAAGAAACCAACCAAAATGAGATCAAGTGGGCCATAAAAGAGAGAAAAAGCTAACTAATCCGCAAACTTTAACCAAGTCCCAACGTTAAATATTAAAAAACTTTCTATAAATATCCATCCTTCATTCATACTAAACCAGTCTCACTCTTTCTCTCTATCTCTAGTCACCACTGTAAGCACATTTCTAGTTACCGTACGTTTTATCAAGTCTTGTTTTTATGATCTTAATCTCCATGCTATGTTTGCTTTTAAAGTTGAAACTAATAAGCTGCTAAATGTGATATATAGCCTTTTATTTGCATTTGTGCAATGTTTTAGTCGTATTTAGGACACTCATGGATTTTTTTTTTTCCGTAATGTTAAATCTGTTAAAAAAACATCGATTTTTGTTAGATTTGTGCTAAGTACGTCTGGTCCTTAAAAATTGCGTTTCTCTTACATTGTAAGTGCACGTGATCGTTTTATTTACCCCCTGTATATATATATCGTGAGACAGTTAGTTACACCTTAAGGTACTTTTGTTATACTGGTATCATATTTTTCATTTTTGAGTCACTGAAACTGCTAAAAAAATTTGACCTCAAAATGTGTTGATGGTGTATTATTTCTTGATCTTGATCTTTAAACTGCTAATTTTATGTGGAACCTATTTAAAATTTAACTTAAAGTTTTAAACTTTATTGTTGATTCATGTAAACATGTTGTTAAATGTCATGTTTTTATATAAAATCTGCTTTTTTTTGGTAATATTTCTTGAAATGAGCAATTGCAGATTGGTATTTAATATTTTGTTTTGCTGATCATCATGTAAAAGTAGGACCCAATCTGAGACAATCTGAACATTTTCTTGTATTGTCATTTATTTTTAATCATATCTTCACCTACATGTTTGTCTCTGATAACTTTATCACTATTTGTTTAAACTGTAGAAAAATTGTGAGTTAGAGCATACTCCCATTGGCAATGGGGGTCAAGAACATGAAGAAATGTTCAGTTTTGTTGATTATGGTGATGTGTTGTTTGGCTTCCATGGCTGAAGCTGAGTACTTTAAATACAAAGATCCAAAACAACCGCTTGGTATGCGGATCAAAGACTTGATGAAAAGAATGACATTAGAAGAAAAGATTGGCCAAATGACCCAAATTGATCATAAAGTTGCATCCAATGAGGTTATCAAGAAGTACTTCATTGGTACAATATTCAATTTACCTCATAAGATCATATTACATTTTTTGTTTTTTTCGGATGTTTGTTAACATTGTGTGTTTTTGCAGGGAGTGTTTTGAGTGGAGGAGGGAGTGTTCCAGCGAAACAAGCTTCTGCGAAAACATGGGTTGACATGGTCAATGATTACCAAAAGGGTGCGTTATCGACCCGATTGGGGATACCAATGATCTATGGGATTGATGCTGTTCATGGTCATAACAATGTTTACAAAGCTACAATCTTTCCTCACAATGTTGGTCTTGGAGTTACCAGGCAAGTTCTATAGGATGTACTCTTTTGCTTTGTGTAACGTGCTCTCTTTTAGGCTAGGCACAACAACGACCTAGTGCGACCCTAATTTTTTCTGCCACTTCAGTTTTCTCTCTCCGGCGACCTACAGAGACCTTTATGCTTACTAGGGAATTAAAATTTCAAAGTTTTTAAGGCCTATATAGTATAATCCTTTGGCGTACTAAAGTAAGACGAAAGTAAAAAAATGCTAAAATGTTTCATGAAATTGCAAGCAAAAGCTTATAATCCCAACTGCATTCGGTGCGTGTACTGTACAAAAATGGATAGCATTTGGGACATAATGATTGTAGATATTATTATGGAATTTAAATGTTGACAACTTATGACACCCCATCTGCGACAGTCATGATACAAAACTGACCCATGATGATTATGGCCAACCCGTTAACTGAATTATATGCTACAATGAGAACAGGGATCCTGCTTTGGTTAAGAAGATTGGAGCTGCGACTGCCCTTGAAGTTAGAGCCACTGGCATACAATATGCTTTTGCACCTTGTATCGCAGTAAGCTGAAAAATATAAGATACTGCATAATTTTACTGCCAGTAGAAAGATGCAATCTTTTCTTATTGTTATAGTATTTGCTAAACAGGTTTGCAGAGATCCAAGGTGGGGTCGCTGCTTCGAGAGTTATAGTGAAGATCCCAAGATTGTTAAGCTAATGACTGAGATTATACCAGGTTTACAAGGAGATATCCCTGCTGGTTCAAGAAAGGGTGTTCCTTTCGTCGGTGGACAGTAAGTTAATCAACCCTTTCTTTTTAAACATCTCGTGACACGTTTATTTTGGACATATTTTGAATCTCTAATACGGATTTTACTTCTAGTGCGTAATGCTTTAGCATATGGTTATATTCGTTTTGGGCAACTATCAAAGTTCATTTTCTGGTCCTGTTTACACAGCTTTGGCCTTTTTTCGTTTATGAGATGAGAAAAAAAGACGGGAACCACAAAGTGGAAATTGGTACAAGTTATTTTAAACCTCATAAGATGAGGAAAGCCCCACGAAACCACAAGTATGCGATACATTTTGGTCACAGACAGTGACAGTGACTTTTTCGTGTTTATCTAATATCTCTTTTATTTAGCCATAAACTTATACTGATTTCGGCCGAAATATTGAGATTTCAAGACTTGGTTTGTCAAAAACCATTATTCTATATATTTTACTGATAAATTTGCAAAATTACATTCTGTCGGTTAGTAATCATTACAAAATATTAGTAAAATTAGTCGTGTTTTATAAGTTTACGAAGCTCTCCTCTTATTTCAAGAGATGCTAAACTAATCGATTTTGTATTCGTTAGGTGGTGTTTACGATAGTTTATCGTTGCTCAGATTTTTTTTATTAGATTAGGTGACAAATATTAAATTGACATTTTAGCTGGAAGGAATATCATCTTTTTATCTGTTTCAAAAAGCAGGTCTTGTTAGTCTTATCCTGATAGTATATAAGTTTCACACTTCTTAGTCAATAGTGCACATTATGTTATTAAAGGATAGCTCTATATCTTAATTGATGTGGACCATGAGCTTCACTTGCTAAAATTCATAGTTTCATACAACATGCCAAAGTGTCTGTTTTCATAATTGAAAAGTTGGCCATGATGTCACGCTTACTTGTGGCTGATGTATGAGAGCAGCCCCCCTTGTATTTTAGACTGCCGAAAGGCGGCAAGATGGATCTTCAGGCGAAACTGAATGGTGTTTAGTTTACAGTATACAACATAATATGTTAACACGTTTTATCTTTATCCACACATAATTGTTAATTCTGTTTCCGGACAGAGATAAGATAGCAGCATGTGCTAAGCATTACTTGGGAGACGGAGGGACTCATTTGGGAACGAATGAGGGCAACACAATTATAGATGCCAAAGGTTTCTTCAGCATTCACATGCCAGCATACTATGATGCAGTCATCAAGGGTGTTGCTACAATTATGACCTCATATTCTAGTTGGAACGGGGTTAAAATGCACGCGAACCGTTACCTTGTCACAGACTTCCTCAAGAACAGGCTTAAATTCAAGGTAAGTATCTGCTTTTTAATTGCACCGGGTGCTTTTCTACACATGACGAACAACTTCTGAAGTTTTGGTTGACTTTGTCTTCAGGGGTTCGTCATATCAGATTGGCAAGGGATTGACAGGATCACTACCCCTGAACATGCTAATTATACATACTCTATTGTTGCTGGGATGGACACTGGCATTGACATGGTTTGTTTGGTTCTTTTTTTTGTTTATAATTGTATTCAAATTACAAGAATCTAACCTGCTGGCTGTATCTTGTATGCAGTTCATGATACCATACAACTACACCGAGTTTATAGATGGCCTAACTGACCTAGTCAAGAACAAGTTCATTTCCATGAGCCGAGTAGATGATGCAGTTAAAAGAATTCTAAGGGTCAAGTTCACAATGGGTCTGTTTGAACACCCATTGGCTGATTACAGCATGACTAAGTATCTCGGAAGCCAGGTAACAAGAGTCTTGTGACTTATTTATTATACAACTAAGAACCTTAGAAATCAAAATTTGAAGGTAAACTTTATTTGGCTTAAACTTGAATGTGAACAGGAGCACAGGAACCTTGCCCGCGAAGCTGTGACAAAAACACTTGTGTTATTGAAAAATGGTAAATCTGCAAAGAAACCATTGTTGCCTCTTCCTAAGAAGGCGTCGAAGATACTAGTTGCTGGATCTCATGCAGATAATCTTGGTTATCAATGTGGTGGATGGACAATCGAGTGGCAAGGACTTTCAGGAGATATTACTGATGGTATGATTAGAATATACTGACGCTTTCGTATTGCCAAAATTTTGATCTTCTTTTTAAATCTGTGATAATAATAAAAACATTGATATATACCTTTGATCCTTTCAAAATCTTGAACTAAAACCTTTGATCTTTTTTAAATCTTGAACTAAACCCTTCGATAAGTTTAGAAAAATTCAATAAAAACCGTTCGATATTTGGAAAGTTTTGAACTTAAGCCCGCGATAATCTTTATATTTTTAAAAAACACTTCTATTCTTGTTCCAAATCCTGAACTAAACCCTTTGATCTTGCAGGCACCACAATTCTATCTGCTGTGAAAAAGGCTGTTGACCCGAAAACTCAAGTGGTCTACAATGAGAACCCAAGTGGCGATTTTGTCAAGTCCAGCAAATTCGACTATGCAATTGTTGTGGTGGGTGAGCACCCATATGCCGAAACTTTTGGAGACAGCATGAACCTGACAATCCCAGAGCCTGGTCCAAGCACTATCAAAAACGTCTGCGGCTCAGTAAAGTGTGTGGTGGTCGTGATCAGTGGCCGACCCGTGGTGGTGGAACCATATGTTTCAACGATAGACGCCCTTGTTGCTGCTTGGCTTCCTGGAAGTGAGGGTCAAGGTGTCACAGATGCTCTTTTTGGTGACCATGGTTTTACTGGCAAGCTTGCACGTACATGGTTCAAGTCTGTCGATCAGCTTCCAATGAACGTTGGGGATGCGCATTATGACCCATTGTACCCATTCGGATTCGGGCTCACAACTAACCCTACAAAGAGTTTGTGAAGCTAATGAGTATTTTGAGTGATTTTTTCTAAGAGTTTGATCTTCTAGTAGAGAGGCACATTCATGGTTAAAAATCTTGTCCAAATGTTATATGAATAAAGCAATTAAATTAGCATCTTTCGATGATACCCATAGTCGACAACCTTAATTTGACATGTTTTTAGCATTTTTGGCACCATAGTTTAACAAAACATTGTGCTTTATAGTTCTAGTGTCAGTCATTCACCTAAACAAAAGTTAGCAGTAAGTAAAGTGACTAGAGTTTTATCTGATAAGCTGGTGCTGCCTTTAGTCTATAAACAAACATCAATTGTTTGTTAAGTGTTGTTTTATGCAATCCTTTCTGTGAGATCATATCTAAATTTGTTGGCAAAGTCTTTTCCAAGAGAAAATTTTGGAAATTCAAGACTAAATTGCAAAAATCGTTCATATGGTTTGGCAAAATTTGCAGGAGTTGTCAAATTTTTACAAAAGGGCAGGCACACTTATCATTGGGAACTTTGTTGTGCAATTACCGTCCTCGTGAGAAATTCAAGACTTTAAAAGTTCAGGCATGGTCTATTGAATTCTAAGGACGATAATTGCACACCAAAGTTCTCCACATGAACTACCTCTTTATTTTCGAAAAGATTGAACTATATCTACGATTTCATTGAGCCACGGTCACTTTTTGCAAATTTACTCTAGAAATTATGTATAGTTTTGAGGAAGAAAAATATACAGGTAATACAAAGATGTTGTTGCAAAAAGATTTGTGACTATCACTCCAAAATGTGTGAGGTCTTAAGTTCAATTCCCACTAGGTGCAAACAACCTTGAAGTGGTCACGCCAACCTCATGAAAAGGGAGGGTTTTACCTGGTTTGAGTCTGTGTGGTGGTAGGCTCAAACCCCGTGGATTAGTCGGTCAATGAGTCAGAAATCACGGTTACAAAAAAAAAAAGAAAAGATCTTCTTGTTTTTTGTGGCCCTAAGCAATAACAACAAAGAAGTTGTATGTAAAATTAAATTATATAGCTCATATTTTTTATATTATACGGATTTATATATAAAACTAATAAAAATATGGTATTTTTAAAATTGAGACCTTGTGCGACTATACATGTTACACACTCGTCCGAAACCTTTGATGATTTGCAGAAAAGATACGTAGGATTCAAGTCCTCAATCATAGATAGGAATTATAAGAAGCAGTAAACTGTGATTTATATCAACAATCCATTGTCGTCCAGCGGTTAGGATATCTGGCTTTCACCCAGGCGACCCGGGTTCGATTCCCGGCAATGGAACTTTTTGCTTGCCATATCATAGAAGTTTTTATGGTTTAGCGTAAATTAACACGGACAGTAAAACTTAAGTCATAGATTGAAGGGATGATAGGACAACCTTGAGTAGCCCTTACACCAAAAGCCTTATTGGCATAGGAATCTAATACAAATCAATATAACAACAAGACTCATAATACTCGATCTGATAAGATAGGATAGAACAAAAGAGCAATATGATCCATTACAAACTCAGACATTATTCTGTATTCTGTTTACAACGAAAATCCAAAGCATGTTGATATAATAGTGACCTCTAGCTGAATAAACGGATCCTAACAGAGCTTCTCCTCACCCATAACTCGTACATCACCATGTAAAACGTATCAAAATCGACTGGCTTCTTATGCCATTGAAAATGCTTTTGCACCTCTATCACATTCTTTTGCAGCTTCATGTACTCACTAGACTCGACACTCTTTTTTAGTATTCTTTTCAGGATCGGAATATCTCCTGTAGAAACAACAACAGCAAAGCTACTCCAATTCAAAATGTCAGCAAATGGTAAATCATAATAGTCAGCTAACACAACGGGGACACAACCGTAGTAGATTGCATCACCTATGCGAGCAGTGTTCACTTCAAATCCTTTCGCGTGTAAACAAAACTTGCTTCCAAGTAGCGACTCTGAGTAAGGTGTATTGAGACGCTTCCGGTAAACAGAAATCTCTGTGTCATTAATCCATGTGCGAACCAAAGATTCACGCTCCCTTGAGTTCAAAGATCCAGCATAAAATGCAAGCATTTTCCTGAAACATATATTAAAAGAGAAAAACTATTGAGACTTACTAAATAATACCAGATGCAAATATGAACACTAGTAAATATATATACGATAAAACCTTTTGCAAGGGTGACGGGTAGGTCGGACTCCTGGTCTTGGCCATATTTGTGGTATTGATGCATCTTTATGTGCAGTGTATCCTGTCAAGAAGTAACTCGAAGAGCAAACAACTTGAATAGCATTGATTCTAACTTCAGGTGCTTTCTCCATGGCAGTCCTCCCAATAGAATGACACGCAACGTAGAAATGATCAGCCCCACCCGTATGGTTCCAAAACGGGTATTTGTGACTAATGGTCGAGATATAGTCTTTTATAAAGTTTTGTATGCCATGAACTCCAATCCTAGTATCATGTCTCATACATGCAATGGAAAAAGGCAAGAAAAATAAGTCTGCTTCAGATGGATCTTGTGTAACAAAGTGACTCATCGAGAGCGCGATTTTGAAGTAGCTTTCACTAGCATAGTTGCCTTCTGGTGTAGTACGGGTGTCGGGTAAAAAAACGTTGGCAAAGGGGTCAGTTTTCGCGTGCGGGTAAACGTATATTTTCAAGCTTTTGTTCATATCTTTGTAGTTCTCCAAAAATACATCCTTCTCATGGTACACGTCTTGGTCATGCAAAGCAATTCCTGCAACATATATAATTTGCATCTTGAAATAACTAATAACGTGAATGACAAGGTTTTTTAAGGAATAAAAATGTTTTTTTCTATCTGAATAGACATTATGCAAATTATGGATGAAACGTAACTTTTTTTATACCGAATAATTTCTTCTATTAGATTTATACTTGTCCAATTGGCCAATGCAACACCAATAAGGGTAATAACAATAACTGAGTGAAATATTCCAAAAGGCTTCAACAAATTTTTTTAACTTCTACTTAGAAATATGATAGACAACATCTGGTTTGTTATATCAATCACCATTAACGTTGTTATCTTTTTTAGCTATATGCATTCCTTGGGTACGTTCACAGTTTATTTGTTCTAGCGACATCGTATATTTGTTAGCCAAAAGATCGAAAAGTGAAAAAAGAAGCAGGAAGAATCGCACGGTTAAGTGATTGATGTGATCTTCCTACTTAAAACTATATATGCATGATTGATATAATCATACAAATCATGAAACTTTAGATGGAAAATATTTATCATAGCTTACTAAACTATATAGCTTCTTTGATCTTGTACACTTCATAAGGTTTTTATGGCTAAATCCATTATCTTAATTGTGTAGTTAGGCTCTTCCAAAAAAACCAGAAAATGAAGTAGTATTATTACCTTTTGTGGGCATAGGTCCTCTGGCTGGTGATATTAGACGACCCTCGTCTTGCACAGCAGCTTTGCTTGTATTTCTCGTGACATGTTCACTGAATTTATCGTTGGCAGTAGACAGCGGCTCGTGGTGGGTTGAGATGTGATCAAGATTGAAGATTTCTTCAGATTGACCAGATGGTATTTTCACATCAAAAGGCTGATTTTTATGATCGTGCAACATTAGTTTTGATGTTGAATGGATAGATGCTACGAAAATAAAGATTACTTTCAGGATCATTAATGTGCACGATATCATGAAGAACAAGCCTCTTAATGAAGTCTTTGCAGGCATAATGCTGTTGTAAAAACTTTCACACAGAAACACCAAGGACACTAGATATAAAACACAAGTATTCTGTGAAAGAAAAATGTGGTTTTGGAGTTTGTGGGAATTAGATAAAGTGTTCCACACACACTAAGAATGGATATATAAGCATGCATAAACATGAATACTACTACTACACAAATGTAGTATAAAAAGTAATGAAGAAGGTATGTAAAATCATGAATTAAGCAAGATTGTGAGTGTCTTTGTCAAAAAACTGCATGAATAATTCTCATAAAGTATTAAAAAGAGCAGATAGTATAAAGTTTTATAAAAGGGCAAAACTTGTTATAAACACTGTCTTTCATTTATTTTCAAGTTTTGACAGATTCGATACTTACTCTATGAGAGGCCTTTTGTCACCTTTTTGGTGAGACGGTAATTAGCACCCATAAACGTTACTGGATAATCAAAATCGGTCACTTATGTCATTCTTAGTCGCGGCTCAAATAGTATAAGGTTAGAGTTACATAGCGTTAAATGTGGAGTGATATTGCACGCAAGATGATCTTCAAAACTTGACCCACTTTTTGAGAGTAGGAACTCTTTTGTTTCCATTTAGATATATGTTTTCACTCCTACATGGTGACACTGGATGTTATTGGAGATATGTTTATATATGTTAATCAATTCTTTGCACATATGAAGCCGGGTGCTCGAAGCAATTTTCTTTTTTTTACGACAAGACAGCTCAGGAGGAGTAGAAAGTTGCCACAACCTAGGAGGGGTTTATACATGATTTGAAAAGCGCTTAAATTGATTTCATTTCTATAAGATATAACTGAGTACAGAACTACAGATCAGTTTGACATTTTTACAATAGCATTTCGATATTTTTTTTCGTTGCAAAGCAACCACTCTTTCTAGAATTTCCAGTATATCGCAAAACCTTTGTACTATATTTTTATTGAACATTTTGTGCAGATCATTAATTCGTACAAACTTCAGCGTTGTTCTGCATTTTGTGGAACTGATTTTGGTGTGCAACAAAAAAATTATGTAAAAGAATTTAATAACTTACGCTAGTTGAATGAAAGAATCCTAATAGTACTTCTCCTCAACCATAACTCGTACATCACCATGTAAAACGTATCAAAATCCACTGGTTTTGAATGCCATTGAAAATGCTTTTGCACGTTTATCACATTCTTTTGCAACTTCAAGTACTCATCAGAGTCGACGCTCTTTTTGAGTATTGTTTTCAAGAATGCGATCTCTTCTGTTGGAATGATAACCGCAAAGCTACTCCAATTCAGAATGTCAGCAAATGGCAGATCATAATGATCAGCCAATACGACAGGGACACAACCATAGTAGATTGCATCACCTATACGAGCGGTGTTCACTTCAAAGCCTTTTGCGTGTAAACAAAACTTGCTTCCAAGTAGTGACTCTGAGTAAGGGGTCTTGAGACGCTTTTGGTGAACACGAATATCTGTATCATTGTTCCATGTGCGAACCAAAGATTCACGCACCCTTGAGTTCATAGCTCCCGCATAAAATGCAAGCATGTCCCTGAAACATTTATAAAAAAAATTAAAAACTGAGTATATATAGAGCATCTCCAGATGCATATATGAACGGGTAAATATATAGGCGATAGAACCTTTTGGAAGGGTGACGGGTAGGGCGGACTCCTGGTCTTGGCCATATTTGTGGTATTGATGCATCTTTATGCGCAGTGTATCCCGCCAAGAAGTAACTCGAAGAGCAAACAACTTGAATAGCATTGAGTCTAACTTCAGGTGCTTTCTCCATGGCAGTCCTCCCAATAGAATGACACGCAACGTAGAAATGATCAGCCCCACCCGTGCGGTTCCAAAACGGGTATTTGTGACTAATAGTCGAAATATAATCTTTTATGAAGCCTTGGATGCCACCAACTCCAATTCTTTTATCATGTCTCATACTTGCTATGGAAAAAGGCAAGAAAAATAAGTCTGCCTCGGATGGATCTTGTGTAACAAAGTGACTCACTGAGAGTGCGATTTTGAAGTAGCTTTCGCTAGCGTAGTTGCCTCCTGGTGCAGCATTGTTTTCGGGTAATAAAACGTTGGCAAACGGGTCATTTTTGGCGTGTGGGTAGATGTATATTTTCAAACTTCTGTTCATTTCTTTGTAGTTCTCCAAAAATATATCATTTTCATGATACACTTCTCTAATATTATTCAAAGGCTTCACTGAAACAAAGGAAATGTCAAGTGATTCATAAAGTTAGCAACAGTTTAACAAATTTGGGTCCATATTGTAGACCCTCGGCTCTAAGGCCAAATATTAAAAATAAGGTATGTCAAAATGTGGATGCTAATAAAGGACAAAAATGTAGGAATTGCATAAAAGAAAAACATGTGGCGGTTTTGAAGGTGGCTGAATATAATTCATTTACACTATTCATGGCATTGAAATTTTGTAGAAATTAAGTTATTTGTTAATGTTTTAGTTAAATTTATTCTAGATGGACGATTAAATTTAGACCAAATACTAATACTAATGGCGATCAAAATGGTTAGCCATAATTTGTTGAAACAAAGCTTGACTAATCAAATATGTATATGTTGGAGAATATTATAAACCTACAGCACCTTGTATAAGAGTATCAAAATACAAATACCAAAACAGCCTGCAAACACCCTAAAAAGACAGCAAATGAAACTGCACGAGAAGAACGTTCTCTGTCCTTTTAAGGTTTCTACGGAGCCCGTTTTCTCGCTTCGAGCCTGCGTACCGTACACCCCAGGATTAATGCAGTCTCGCTACGGTTTATTGTAAGCGAAACAATATCCCGTAATGCACAATTGGTTTGTAGAGAATGAAAATATTAGAGAGAGTATGTGTTTTACAGATGACAAGAGATGATCTTTTGTTATCTTTTCTGATGGGGTTTAACAGCCCTATATATAGCTGAAAACAACTAGTTTGAAACCCACGTAGTATCAAACGGTTATCCCATGTATCACTTCCAAAAATCACTCTCACATTCCTAGTATCTCGTGATATACCAAAGACTAGGTAAGTTTGTAACTATCCACTATTTTGAACAAGTCAAACCTTAAGAATGAATTGCAAAAATAACGTTACATATTCACTGTATCTATAGCACACCCCCACCATACCTTTAATATGTTTATCAACTTATAAACAAACTTATTTTCCTTAAAATGTTCAACTTAGGATAAGAAATTAATATTACTATACAATAATTTCCAACAATCCCCCACCAAGTTGAACAATTTCTCTACTCACTCGAACATGTTGTGCTACAAGGTGTCACGAAGATTAAACCTCGTTAAATATGCATACACAAAATAAGATCGATTCGATGGTGTCCGGAGATTAAACCACGAACCTTAAGAAGTATGGTGTCCGAAGATTAAACCATTACCTTTAAATCTTACCGGTGAATGCATACGCACTTCCATAGTTATATTGTGCATTCTCACTACGCGCGAATATGGCCATGCGCTAAATCCCTTTCATAACCCTCTAAGAAAGAAACCATAACTTTCTATTTGAGGCGGCACCACCTCTAGGCTATATAGGCTAACTTTCTTTATCGTCCTCGTTGATAAGACGCCTCTAAAGATTAGTTAAGAGGTTTGACCTCAACCTACATTTCGTCAACGACGTACTATCTATACTACGCATGGGCTAATTAAACTGATAGTACCTTCTATCGATTAATAACTTCGTTATTACCCATTAAACTCGTAATGTAGGAGCTCTACAATCAAGTCGGGTTTCCGTCACCAACCAATTCTCATTTGGTTTCAAAACCCATGCCTCTAGTAATCCTTAATAAGTCTCTCGTCAGAAACGTATTAGGATATACCCGACAAGTTCACTTTTATCGGTCTCATCGTAAATACTCGCTAAGTCTCTCGTCAGAGAAATAGTAGTATCAAATTCAAGTTTCTAGAGCACTTGAAAAACTTTTCTATAATGGTACCATCTCATTATTCACTATATACATTCCAACACTATGGCTGCAAAATTTTGCCACAACTTTTGACTCTATAAATAAAATCCACCATCTTGTGCATTTTAGAACATTACCTTTGATCTCAAATAGTGCATGCATGTTGTAGTAAGTTTTGTTTTCTCTATTAAACTTTAATGAAATCTCAGACTTTATTTGTGATCAAGGTGATCAGCCATCATCACATTTAAAACCTACACGTCGGAATCATAGGTTAACGGTTTCAACCTTATAAGTTGCATACCAAGTCATCCATATGTCCATTGTTTATCGATTTCATAATAGGGACAATAAACAAACTACAACAGCTCTTATTAGTTGGTTGCAACATCAACCTTTTATAGAGCCTATAATCATATCATATCATTCTATCACTGTTTAAATATGAAACATTAATTTCACTAAAAATGAAAACACACGTGAATGAAATTTTCTCAATTTTGGATCATACGAATTTTAAAGTTTTGATGCCTTATCTCATCATAATACATCACTTCAATATGTTCTGATTAATAGTACTATTACTTCGCATGTAATTTAGTAAGTCGTTTCTAGCAATTTGAATAATTTCACAAGATTGGTTTTCTGATGTATATAAAGAAAAATATTTTAACATATCTTTACAAAGCAAATAACTTTTGTAAACAACAAGCAATCATAATAAAACAAACTGAATTCATTTAAAACAAAATACGATTACACTAGAAGTCAAAACGAAACAGAAATTAAACCAACAAATTATTCAAAGGCGCTAGCCGCCGTGCTTAACGTAAGACATGCTAGAACGAGTCACTACTAAAATTATCATGCAACGAAGTTATCGTCATCGAGATGAACATGAGCCACTCGATCCGCAATTTCACCATTCACCACATTCACATCATCACAGCCGGACTTCCTCATCTTGCATTCACGTGCATAATGGCCTGTTTTTCCACAAACATGGCATTTTCCGGTTCTCTTAGGTGGTCCATTCTTCTTGAATTTGTCATGATTCACACCCAAATTGAATTTCTTAGGACCATTTTGAGAACCTCTCTGCGAAGAGCTCCCGACTTGCACATGATGAACAGTGGATCCATGATTCACTCGTTTATCTCTATTCCTAGCTTCTTCCTCAATGCGAAGATGCTTCAAGAGATCATCCAACGAGTAATCATCTTTCTTATTTATCAACTTCTTTGAAACATCATTCCAAGAAGATGGTAACTTTGAAACAATGGCACCAACTTGTAGCAATTCCGGAATGGGAATAGAAAGAACATTCAATTTGTTAACGAGTATTTGGAGTTCATGCACTTGCTTCAATATAGGCTTATCGTCAACCATTTGAAAATTAAAAAACTTAGAAATAAGATACCTATTTGTACCTTCCTCTTGCTGTTTGTACTTAAACTCCAAGGCACTCCATAATTTTCGAGGGTCGGTTATAGGAGCGTAAACGTCATACAGCCGGTCCGATAGAGAGTTCTTGATGTGACCACAACATAAGGTCTCATCTTCATTACGGATCAGCCTTTGCTTCTCGAGCTCGAGGACTTGATTCTGATCAACTTCTTCTCCTTCAACGGCAACGGGATTGTCGGGAATAGGGGCCAATAGTGGATCGAGAACATAGAAGATCTTGAGTACGATCAACAAGAACTTCATCTTGTCAGCCCACCGGGTGTAGTTACACCCGTCAAACTTGTCCAACTTGACAAATTCTTGGTTCATGATACGGAGGTTTGATGATGATGCTCCAGCGTCCATTGCAAACAAAAATAGAAACCTTAAAAGATTGTTGGAGAATATTATAAACCTACAGCACCTTTTATAAGAGTATCAAAATACAAATACCAAAACAGCCTGCAAACACCCTAAAAAGACAGCAAATGAAACTGCACGAGAAGAACGTTCTCTGTCCTTTTAAGGTTTCTACGGAGCCCGTTTTCTCGCTTCGAGCCTGCGTACCGTACACCCCAGGATTAATGCAGTCTCGCTACGGTTTATTGTAAGCGAAACAATATCCCGTAATGCACAATTGGTTTGTAGAGAATGAAAATATTAGAGAGAGTATGTGTTTTACAGATGACAAGAGATGATCTTTTGTTATCTTTTCTGATGGGGTTTAACAGCCCTATATATAGCTGAAAACAACTAGTTTGAAACCCACGTAGTATCAAACGGTTATCCCATGTATCACTTCCAAAAATCACTCTCACATTCCTAGTATCTCGTGATATACCAAAGACTAGGTAAGTTTGTAACTATCCACTATTTTGAACAAGTCAAACCTTAAGAATGAATTGCAAAAATAACGTTACATATTCACTGTATCTATAGCACACCCCCACCATACCTTTAATATGTTTATCAACTTATAAACAAACTTATTTTCCTTAAAATGTTCAACTTAGGATAAGAAATTAATATTACTATACAATAATTTCCAACAATCCCCCACCAAGTTGAACAATTTCTCTACTCACTCGAACATGTTGTGCTACAAGGTGTCACGAAGATTAAACCTCGTTAAATATGCATACACAAAATAAGATCGATTCGATGGTGTCCGGAGATTAAACCACGAACCTTAAGAAGTATGGTGTCCGAAGATTAAACCATTACCTTTAAATCTTACCGGTGAATGCATACGCACTTCCATAGTTATATTGTGCATTCTCACTACGCGCGAATATGGCCATGCGCTAAATCCCTTTCATAACCCTCTAAGAAAGAAACCATAACTTTCTATTTGAGGCGGCACCACCTCTAGGCTATATAGACTAACTTTCTTTATCGTCCTCGTTGATAAGACGCCTCTAAAGATTAGTTAAGAGGTTTGACCTCAACCTACATTTCGTCAACGACGTACTATCTATACTACGCATGGGCTAATTAAACTGATAGTACCTTCTATCGATTAATAACTTCGTTATTACCCATTAAACTCGTAATGTAGGAGCTCTACAACCAAGTCGGGTTTCCGTCACCAACCAATTCTCATTTGGTTTCAAAACCCATGCCTCTAGTAATCCTTAATAAGTCTCTCGTCAGAAACGTATTAGGATATACCCGACAAGTTCACTTTTATCGGTCTCATCGTAAATACTCGCTAAGTCTCTCGTCAGAGAAATAGTAGTATCAAATTCAAGTTTCTAGAGCACTTGAAAAACTTTTCTATAATGGTACCATCTCATTATTCACTATATACATTCCAACACTATGGCTGCAAAATTTTGCCACAACTTTTGACTCTATAAATAAAATCCACCATCTTGTGCATTTTAGAACATTACCTTTGATCTCAAATAGTGCATGCATGTTGTAGTAAGTTTTGTTTTCTCTATTAAACTTTAATGAAATCTCAGACTTTATTTGTGATCAAGGTGATCAGCCATCATCACATTTAAAACCTACACGTCGGAATCATAGGTTAACGGTTTCAACCTTATAAGTTGCATACCAAGTCATCCATATGTCCATTGTTTATCGATTTCATAATAGGGACAATAAACAAACTACAACAGCTCTTATTAGTTGGTTGCAACATCAACCTTTTATAGAGCCTATAATCATATCATATCATTCTATCACTGTTTAAATATGAAACATTAATTTCACTAAAAATGAAAACACACGTGAATGAAATTTTCTCAATTTTGGATCATACAAATTTTAAAGTTTTGATGCCTTATCTCATCATAATACATCACTTCAATATGTTCTGATTAATAGTACTATTACTTCGCATGTAATTTAGTAAGTCGTTTCTAGCAATTTGAATAATTTCACAAGATTGGTTTTCTGATGTATATAAAGAAAAATATTTTAACATATCTTTACAAAGCAAATAACTTTTGTAAACAACAAGCAATCATAATAAAACAAACTGAATTCATTTAAAACAAAATACGATTACACTAGAAGTCAAAACGAAACAGAAATTAAACCAACAAATTATTCAAAGGCGCTAGCCGCCGTGCTTAACGTAAGACATGCTAGAACGAGTCACTACTAAAATTATCATGCAACGAAGTTATCGTCATCGAGATGAACATGAGCCACTCGATCCGCAATTTCACCATTCACCACATTCACATCATCACAGCCGGACTTCCTCATCTTGCATTCACGTGCATAATGGCCTGTTTTTCCACAAACATGGCATTTTCCGGTTCTCTTAGGCGGTCCATTCTTCTTGAATTTGTCATGATTCACACCCAAATTGAATTTCTTAGGACCATTTTGAGAACCTCTCTGCGAAGAGCTCCCGACTTGCACATGATGAACAGTGGATCCATGATTCACTCGTTTATCTCTATTCCTAGCTTCTTCCTCAATGCGAAGATGCTTCAAGAGATCATCCAACGAGTAATCATCTTTCTTATTTATCAACTTCTTTGAAACATCATTCCAAGAAGATGGTAACTTTGAAACAATGGCACCAACTTGTAGCAATTCCGGAATGGGAATAGAAAGAACATTCAATTTGTTAACGAGTATTTGGAGTTCATGCACTTGCTCCAATATAGGCTTATCGTCAACCATTTGAAAATTAAAAAACTTAGAAATAAGATACCTATTTGTACCTTCCTCTTGCTGTTTGTACTTAAACTCCAAGGCACTCCATAATTTTCGAGGGTCGGTTATAGGAGCGTAAACGTCATACAGCCGGTCCGATAGAGAGTTCTTGATGTGACCACAACATAAGGTCTCATCTTCATTACGGATCAGCCTTTGCTTCTCGAGCTCGAGGACTTGATTCTGATCAACTTCTTCTCCTTCAACGGCAACGGGATTGTCGGGAATAGGGGCCAATAGTGGATCGAGAACATAGAAGATCTTGAGTACGATCAACAAGAACTTCATCTTGTCAGCCCACCGGGTGTAGTTACACCCGTCAAACTTGTCCAACTTGACAAATTCTTGGTTCATGATACGGAGGTTTGATGATGATGCTCCAGCGTCCATTGCAAACAAAAATAGAAACCTTAAAAGATTGTTGGAGAATATTATAAACCTACAGCACCTTGTATAAGAGTATCAAAATACAAATACCAAAACAGCCTGCAAACACCCTAAAAAGACAGCAAATGAAACTGCACGAGAAGAACGTTCTCTGTCCTTTTAAGGTTTCTACGGAGCCCGTTTTCTCGCTTCGAGCCTGCGTACCGTACACCCCAGGATTAATGCAGTCTCGCTACGGTTTATTGTAAGCGAAACAATATCCCGTAATGCACAATTGGTTTGTAGAGAATGAAAATATTAGAGAGAGTATGTGTTTTACAGATGACAAGAGATGATCTTTTGTTATCTTTTCTGATGGGGTTTAACAGCCCTATATATAGCTGAAAACAACTAGTTTGAAACCCACGTAGTATCAAACGGTTATCCCATGTATCACTTCCAAAAATCACTCTCACATTCCTAGTATCTCGTGATATACCAAAGACTAGGTAAGTTTGTAACTATCCACTATTTTGAACAAGTCAAACCTTAAGAATGAATTGCAAAAATAACGTTACATATTCACTGTATCTATAGCACACCCCCACCATACCTTTAATATGTTTATCAACTTATTTTCCTTAAAATGTTCAACTTAGGATAAGAAATTAATATTACTATACAATAATTTCCAACAGTATATGCTTCAATTGTTTTGAGCTAAATGTATAAATAGTCAAAATTTGCATGCTTTCACCAAAATTGCTATGTGTAAATACTTTCTAGAGATATGAATTATACTATCCAATATCCTAAAATTTGTACGTCGAATACAATTACTTTTAAGACAACTAAATTCCCAAATATTACTTTTCAACAACACAAAATGGATAAGTTTAACAATTACTTTCACCACAAGTTATTGAACATCAATGAATTATTATATATACACATTTTGAAAAGTTAATCACCTCTAAGTTATTCTTCTAACGCACTAATTAACTCGATTGAATGAATAAAATAAATAAACATATGGTAAAGACATAATATTTGTCTTCTCATATATCCAAAACAAACGACTTAGTATCTTACCTTTTGAGGTTGTAGAACCCCTAGCTGACATATGACCATCATCATGCACAGCCTCTTGGGTTGAATTTTTCATGACAACTTGTAAAATCTTCGGTGGGCTGCCACCGTAGTTGCTGTCGTTTCCAGACGGCGTCCCAAGCCTATCATCGGAAATGAAGGGCGGTTTTTCTTCGTTCAATACACGTATAACTTCATCATGCTCATGATGAGTACTGGAGATGTGATCTGGTGGTTTCATGTCAAAATGATGATCATGGTCATGATCATGCATCATCATGTTTGTGGTTGACGGAATAAATGTTACAAAAAAGAAAGTCACTTTTAAAATGATCAAGGTGCATGATGTCATGAAGAACAAGCCTTTGAACGAAGCCTTCAACACTAGTGGAGCCATTTCTTGTATGTCAAATTTGGGAATTTTCACATACAAACACCAAGAACATGCACACACTAACACGTAGAACACGATATGATTAGATATATAGCTCGATCAAGGGATATATTATCCGATCCTTGATACAAGAGTTATTTTGAATATGTAGGAACTAAGAACATAATTTGTACAATAACTCACACATGCATGATGCATCAGTTGTTGTAAGGTATGGATATTCTTGAAGGGGTATATATTTGACACACGAAACACCAACGCAAACACCAAAAGTGTGGCTAGAAAATGAAGACTAGAATGGAGGATGTAGAGTATGCAAGATGATGTATGAGTTTGTAAAGAAGTAGGGTTAGATAAACTGCATGAATAATTCAAAGGAATTATTGAAGTATAGAAGCTAAAAAGGTTGACAAAAATGGGTATTATTTTACTAGAAGAAGCTTCAAATATTATTTTTTAATCTATTATAAAATTGGTGTCATTTTATTGAACGGGCTAAGGAATGGTCCATCCTAATATGCTTCAGTTTTCCCGTCAATATTATTTTTCTCTTATTAAAATATACAACTAGATTAAATATGTAAGATTAATTCATTCATTTCCGTGACTGAAATATCTTATTTGTATGAAAATTGATGAGTTTATTTGCAGACCTAAAAAGTTTAAGGAAAATTCTTAAATGCTCAATATGTCAAAAAATTTTCTACCCACCAAATAAAAATTTCTCAAAATATTTTATGCAACTTATATAATTTATATAACTTATGCGATATTTTAAAAAATGATAAAAAAAAGTTTTATAATTTCTATCATTTTTGTAAAAGTCACATAATTTGCATATGTTACATAAATTGATTATCTTGCATAAGACATTTTAAGAAATTTTTATTTGATAAATGTAAAAAGAGAAAAAAAATTAATATATTAAGGCATTCCAAGATTTTCCTCTAAAGTTTATTTGCGAGTGACATGTGATTTCATAAAGCACGCTCTAAATAGAAACATGTTCTTCCCTATATATAAATAAATGACGTAAGATCGATTATACTAAAGATCGGCGTCTGATGTACGTGTTGTATCATTCACAAGGCACGTATTTTGGCATATGTATGCACACATTGGAACTCGAATAATTCTACTATAAATGTGTTAGGATCTATCAATGATACTGTTTTGTTGTTGTCATCAACGACTTGACGGGATCCATAGGGCATGCACCTCTGAGAACGCCAACATTATTAGTCTAAAAACAACAACAACAATAATTATGCGTATACCTTGCGACAAATTTCTACGCCCGCAAGTCATATACGGTACACATAAAGTCATTTTGGCGTTCACGTTTAGGTTCAAATTAACGTTGAAAATTAGTTGCCGGCCACCTATGGCGGCTTTGCTAAACTGGATTACAAGAATTAAACTATAAAATGGAAGAATCTTTATGTTTCGTTAGTAAATTATATGTAACTTCAAAGATTCTTCTATATTAGAAAAATGTTATGATCTCGTAATTTCCTTTGTTAAAAAACATTTTTAGTTTCTTATTATATACCATACCATACCATCTCATGACCATCAACAAAACAATCTTATATATATATACATATATTCCTTTTTTACTAAAGCTGCATAATTCAGTCTAAATATATAATTTACATGAAGATAGGTTGAAAACGAGCCAAGCCGCTCACTATAAGATTGAGATCGGATCGTCAAAAAACTCGATTAGGCCGAGCTTAATTGATCTCGAGGCTAAGTTGTAACTCGTTTATTATACGAGCTCGAGCCTTAGTTTTACGTATTAAGCTCGTTTGAGCTCGCGAATCTAAGCGAGCCTAATACTTTATATATGACCTTATTATAACGAGTTTAATAACAAACTTATTAACGAGCCTAAGTTAGATACTATATTATAAGCCAAACTCGAATCATACTTTATTTTTACACTGCAAAATCGTATAAACAAGCGGAACTCAAGCTAAGCCCGAGCCTTTATAACATACACGAGTCAAGCGTGATCTTAAATAATAAAACTCGAAACAAACCAAGCTCAAGTTTTATAAAATTTAAACAAGTCGAATTTGATCTCCGACAAGCTCGGGCTCACCTCAGTTTCGACCTACATATATATTTCTTCAAAAGAACATTGTAGGGTACTACTGCTATTATAATTCATCTTAAGTAGGTAAATTTGAAGCATTTTTTCTTTACTGGGTGATAGATTTATTATATGACACACAATGACACAAAAGTACATATACTAAACCATCCTAATTGTATATAACTTATACATAGTATAAGTAAGAGATTATTCGAGGATGGTAGGTAAGATACCTTGAAAAGTAGAGGAAGTTGTATCTCTTTCTAAATGACAACATCAACTGATCAAATTCATTATTTCGTATTACTTAAAAAATAATGTTACATGTAAAGTGTGGCCCTATTATTTACCAGTATTTGTTTATTTGTTAAACTTGTTGAATATTAATTGTGCAATGAAGTGTCCCATTAATTTGATAATGACATAGTTATTCACCTTATAAATGGGATTAAATCTATATGCACATGAGTATGCATGCATAATTGAGGCTTGCTTCAGGAAATCAAAGTCTGCCTTATTAATTTGATCTACGATTGTTACATTCGATAAGAAAAGGATGGATATCTATATATAATTAAATTAGACTGCTAGAAACTTGTCAAAAAAGTTTATAAACAAATTTGAAGCTTAAGTGACAAAAATACACATATACCTCCTTCCTCCTAAAATAATAGTCATTCTTTTCTTTTAAGTCCGTCTTAATTTAATTATCCACTACTAAAAATATATATAGATGTTTGATAAACTTTACGATATTATCATTACTTAAAAATATTATTATAAACTTAAAAATTTTTAATTAATTAGTTATGGATAAAATTGTCAAAAATATAAGAAAAAAAACTGTAATTAATATATTTTTTTTAAAATATGTGTTTTTTATGGAAGACGATAATTTTGTGAGGGAGAGAGTATCATTTATTGTTAGCGTAATGTATTTTGTTTGCTTTTGTATGTCCTTTTTGCATTTCTGTTTTGGCTGTCTGCTTCTAGTAGGCAGGCAGGGTTTGGTTGGTTCTTGTTTGTATCCTTGGTTTTTAGTCTGGTTTTTCAAAAAAAACTTACTATCTTAACTTGTAACACAAGCTCTTATTTTCACAGGAGATACATTATGTAATTGCCATAATTAAAATGACACAAGTTCTTATAATAATTATACACGTTCTCATGGGATTAGTTGGCAAAGACGTAATAGACTTTTACGTTTTGACCGAGTAAGTTATTGAAAAAGATCATGATAAGTTGATAACTAATGGATTTAAGTAATTTCTTCAATTTATAAATATCATATTCATATTTAAAACAATGAACGTCCACATGCATTTACTTTTCTGCTGAATTGTCCATTCTTAAATAGTGGTTATAACTTATAAGTCTTCCTTGTGTATTGCAAGTGTGTGTGAGAGAGACAGAAATTTTGGATATTAAACTTTTTGCACATGAGATTGAATAATTGAGGTTTCCTCAAACACATGAACTGTAAACTGATATAATATGCCGATAGTCAATGTATATTATGCAATTTGAACTATCAAACATGTTGCATTACATATGAGGAATTTGTAGGGTATCCAAATATTAGTGTAAAATAAAACTTGTAAATAATTATACATATCATATCAAATTATACATTGAATAAAGCTTATCGACATACATATGTCGATGTCAATTTATTTACTGTAAAGAGAAGACAAAGACGTTATTTGTGACACAAGATTGAATGATTGATTTTTAATGTTTGTTCAAAATGACTCAACTTATTCTTATTGTAGAAATGTTTCCAGAAAAGAAAGAAAACGGGTTTCAATAGCTAGCTTTTTGGTTTCTTATACTCCGTCCGTGATATTATAATTTTGATTTCTAACGTGTTCGTAAGTTCATACCATCTGTTTACATAGCGCATGTATATGTATGCGTTTGTATTTCGATGTTAAACGTGCTTGTGTATTTTATTTTCGTGTTTGATATTGGCTGACTCTCTCTCGTTTCATCATTTATATGAACGTAAAAGAGACTGATAAAACTCAAATAATGATACATATCGAGAGTTAAATATGATGATCGAATTGAAGATCTCTTTTGAGAATAAGAATTAACAGAAAACAAAAGTCCCAGCATGAGGGCATGTATCCGCACATTGAGCATATTATGTTCTAGTCATGTAAAAAAGGAGAAAAATAAACTCGCATCCATAAATGAAAATGAATCAAGTTAGAACATTTGGATAGTTGGATGGGTCAAGTGAAACACTATCCAGCCCAAGTGAGTACTTATCAAGGCCTCTTTATAACACATTTGGTCTCTTTTAACATCTAATAGAATTTTCTTAAAACAAAGCAACTGAAATGTGAGATCATACATCACATCAAAGGTAGAATCCTCGCTTCTTTGTTGTTGACTGCTTAGTGTGTGGTTCGTTTACCTCCGTAACAAGTGATCGAAATGATTTATGCGATTGATGGAAACTCACCAAGTTTGGGTGTGTTTGTCTGAAGCTTGGCTTGAGTTAAGGGGCGTTTCTCTAAGCTTATGTAATGGGCTTTTGAGCTTATACAATATCAGATAAAGCTAATATATAAGCTCCAATTTTTGGGCTTAAATATGAGTTTATTTGAGCTTGTGAACTCTAGAGTGGAGAAGCTTATAAGCCCACAAATATGAGCTTATGAGCTTTCAGTAAGCTCCTAAACACATTAATATATATAAAACACCCTTAGTAACAGACATATGTTTAAGACATTAAGGTGTCCAACAGGGCTTTTGTTCATAGACTTTCATGAATGAACAGGTATTTGATCTTATATATTGTTCGTCATAGGGACGGACCTTAGACATTTATTTTTGAAAACGACTTATTTTATATATATCAAAAGAAAAAAATAAACAATAACTCTAAAATAGAATGAATAATATTTACGCTATTCGTCATAAACTTTAGGAGACTGACGCCCTCCCCAGTCTCCCGGGAGGGACGTATGCAGTCATTATGGGTATTCGTCATGAACTTTGAGGAGACCGACGCCCTCTCCCCAGTCTCCAGGGACGGACGTATGTAGTCATTATGGGGTCCGTTGCCCCATGACTAGCCAGGGACGGACGTATGCAGTCATTATGGGGTCCGTTGCCACATGACTAGCCTTATACGATGAGATTTTAATATATTTTTTCTTTAATTTTGACTTTTTTTCCCGAAAACGCCCCCACTAACAAAATCAAATTGCTCCACCCATATAGTAAATCCCAACATTTAACGCTTAAAACCTCATAAATCCGTTATTTGTAAGTAAAAATACTCGATTTATTTTTTCGATACAATTTCTTTTTTTTCACATTTTATTGTTATTGTAAAAAAGAAAAAAATTGCCCCGCAACCTTATTTCTTAGTTCGGTAATGCCAGTCTCCATTATGATCCGCCACTGTTCGTCATTATTAAAGGTACAAGATACTGCAACTCAACTTAGAATAATTGCAGATTATTTATTATACAAAAAACTTATACTGTAACTTAATACATTATACATACATGAAACTTATGTTACATTTTAAACACCATATACGTGTATGTACTAGTCAGATCGGAGCTACTTGTTGGACGACTTTGGTGGTCGTACTATTAGAACCGGACATTTCGCGTGATGCGCGCAATAATCACTAACGCTCCCCAAAAGCGCCCTACAAAAACAAACCCAAATTCCATCAACACGTCGCAAATCATCCCATTTCGAGCTTTTCATATTTTCTTATTAATTACCTCTTGATTTGTCCAAGGCCTCTACTCCCAACAACGAGAAGATCAGCATTCATTTGGTCAACAGCTTCAACTATCATTTCTTTAGGGTTTCCTCTAATCACCGCTGTCTCGGCTTTAATCTATATAGTTATAATAATAATGTTATACAACAAGCTAAGCTTAATTAGTAGTACAACTTAAATTAACTACTAAAATTGTATTAGTGTTCGCACCATGTATTGTTGGCATAGTTTTGAGACACGAGATATGACTTCAGAGGCACTTTTTTCTTGTGCCTTCTTTACCGAATCCATTACCGCGGGTGTCGCGAATAAAACTGTCACAATATCAATTAATGTAATACTAACTAGTATTTTCTAAGTTTTTAAGTAATGATATGATGTGCATGCATAACTTTTATATATATAATGACACGTGGCGAAATTATATGAGAAATGAACTAAAACCTGGACCAACAGGGATGGCAGTGTAGGGCTGTTGGAAAGGTGGCTGGACATGAACCACCGTGATCATGGGTGGCTGATCCTCCTCATTCGACGGAGTTACGGTGGTACCATGGTGGAGGAATATATTTTCTATAGTCCATTGAAGAGCATACAAACTGCCTTCACTTTCATCAATAGCTACCATTACCTTCATATTGTTTCTTACTTGATGATATATCTAGCTTAGCTTTTTGTATTTTATTTGTTTCAAACGTGCAATATCTAGCAGTCTAGCTTGTTTCCTTTTCAAAAGTTATGTTATTCTATCATACGTGGCATGGTGGCATAACAGAAACCGACACGTTGTTTTTTGTGTTTCCACGTTGCATGTTGTTTGTAGTTGTCGAAATCGTTTCCTAATTAGGTCTAGGTGACGTAAATCGTTCATGGCTTATCTGAAGCACCGATATATGACGATACAGAAAAAGAGTTGTGAATCAAATTCACGTGAAGAACCAAACATCATAAAAGTGAATATGCAACGTAGGAGACGCGACTTAATTACCTACGACCGGCTGGTAAAGATATTCCCCAGTAAAAAATACCATGTTTTTATCAAAAACTAATAACCTTTTTTTAATTAAAGATAACCTGTGAATTTTGTCTCAATACTATTGTTAAAATTGTAAAAAAAAATTAAGACGAAAACTTGTGCAAAAACATTCATAAATTTCTACATTCTGATGAGAAAAATTCTCTAAGATGTTATCTTTATCATTTTGCTAGTTAGTTAGACCAAAATCATGGCAAAATGATTAATATGCCTTCGTGTTTTGTTTACTAACTTTAGAGACTAAATTTGCAAGTCATACTCAAACTTTCCTTTTAATATCCACCCTCATCATCACTATCACCAATATCACCACCATCCACCATGACTACCATCACCACCCGCGTTAGAGTTTTAGTTTGTAAATCTTAAAAGCTGAATAAATTGAAGTATTGAACGAAATGTCTTACAATTAAAGTTATGATTTCAGATTCTTACTTTCTTTGATGGATAATAACTGAGTTTGGGTTGGTTAATAAAAAGGTTTTTGCTTGCAAGATCTCTCTTTGCGTTGCTCGTACCCAATTGATATATATCGTTGTTTCGTTCTCGGTATCTTCTCGAATCGATCACGGTCAAAAGTGGAATCGTTGTTATTGGTGACTAAAAAGGGGGAGCTTGGGTCTAAATCTACTAAACTGATAAAGACAAGTAATAAAATTACACTAGAAACTAGAAATGAAAATAAATCCAGACTTTAAATGAAACAGTAGAAAATACCTTATGAAAAATAAAACTGGAACTCTCTTATTCGGAATGTTTCTGGCTATGCGGAATGTACTGCTCCATTCGGAATGTTTCCCTTACTCGGAATAATTAATGCCATGCGGAACAAAAGTCTTATGCGGAATATTTTGAAAGAAGCTCTATTCGGAAAGTTATGACTATGCGGAAAAATGTCTTACTCGGAATAATCTTCCTTATGCGGAAAAATGCCCTATTCGGAAAGCAAGATTCTATGCGGAATAATGACTATTCGGAATATGGAAAATATTCCGAATAGAGGAAATGGAAATCAGCCTATGCGGAATAAATGATAAATTGCCCTATGCGGAATGAATGTTCTATTCGGAAAGTGTTGACTATGCGGAATATCTTAAAGAAAAACCCTATTCGGAAAACCTTGGAAAGAAAACCTTACTCGGAATAATTATATATTCCGAATAGACAAGAAAATTAGCTACTACTCGGAATAAATGAAATATTCCGAATAGACACAACCCCAGATTCCCTATTCGGAATCTGGGCGAGATCAGAAAGTGAAGCGATGAACAGGGGAATTTAATGAACACGAATTCAACACCAAAAATCACCAAGTTCTTGATCGAAACTTAAACCAATTCTACCACTAATCCTTTACTCATAGAAAGCTTGAATCCAAAACAACAAAATCACAAAACCCACTTACTTTTGACAATCAAACCATACGAATAATACTTAAGAACTAAGAGACAAAAAGATATGAAGAACAAGATTATGGAAAGATTAAAAGATGATTTGTATTAATGAATTAAGATTCACAAAACAAGAAAGGATTACACTTACACGAATGGAAGAAATTAAACAAGATGAAAACCACTCCTTAAGGGAGATGGTTCCTAAAAACTAGGAAGAAGAATAACTAAAAAACTCCTCTGAGATCTTGAATGGGAGGACTATTTATAGGCTTCTCCTCTTTGTTGGTGAGTGGGCTTTCTTCCCTTTTTTTTGTCTTCTCGTCTTTTCAGAAAAGTTGACGTTTTCGATTCTGATTCGGGATTTGCCATCGATTAAATTCAACTCGTCTTTTAATTTCTTCGTTAAATAGACTTGAGTTTCTTCGACATGTGTAAATCTTCCGTCTTTGGTCCTTTTCTTCGATAAATCTTCAAATAGGCCCATTGACTTCAAATCTTTTGCATCTCTTGGACGATAGACTTTGTCTTCAGTCTTTTTCCTTGATAAAACCCGTGCAATCCCATGTTTTCTCCAATATTTATCCGGTTGGCTCTAAAATCATAACAAACACACAAACCACGCATAATTCCAAACAAATGACATTAAATACGCGTTTTGGTCTTGTTTTAGCAAGAAATAAGTGGTAAAAGGATGGGTGTTTTCACACCTATCAAATCCCCTACACTTAACCATTGCCATGCCCTCATGCAATGCTTAGTGATAAAGCAACATTACACTTTTCTCATAATTAATTAACCTTGGCCTTATTCAAATACTACTAAACAAAAATTAAAGCACTAAGAGAAATTTAAAGTAAACAAAAGGATAGAACATAGCTATGTGGAAATAACTTGTAAAGAGATCGAGGACTTACATTAGGGCTTTGGTGTTGCGAAGATTTATCACCCTCAAGTTTCACGTTCCCCAAACTAAGCTTAAAAACGAGATCATTGTTATTATAAGTTAGCAATTCAAACACTTACACACATGGCTTAATTAAATGCTTAAACTCCCTTATTCCTAGGTGTATCTCTTATATTTTATTTTTGTCTTAGAATGATCATGAAGATGCATTTTTGGACTTATTTCGATAGTTTATTTAGGCTGAAAGCAAAGTAGGACGATTTGATCAATAGTTAGCTAAAGGACAAAATCTCTTAAAACTGCTTCTCGGGATATCAAAAAGTTCATATCTTGGCATAACTCGGTTCACGATTTGAGACCTTTCTCGGGCCGATATTTGGCATGTACTTCATACTTCATATCTTCGAGAGACGTTCTTGAGATAATGGTCTTCTCATCATAATTGAGTTTCTTCACTTCGGAGACTTTTGAGGGGTACTCCAACTTTGTTGACCACGACTTCATGATTATTTCTTCAATCTCTATTTGGGATTTTGAGATACAACGATCCGCCTCCTTTTCGGACTTGGATCTATTTATCCTCATACCTTGTTAGGGTCTTTTCGGATAGACTTCTCCGTCATCTTTGTGGGAGTTGATTGCTTTTCATCGTGAGTCTTGATCCTTCATATTGATTTTGGGAATAATGCTTTTCACATCACTTTGGATCTTCAGCAATAAAATTGAATCCTCATGCCTTGTTAGGGCCTTTTCGGACTCGCCAATCTTCGCGCCCCGCTTCATAAGTTATGCCTTGGCTATGAACTCTCGTCATTACCGAGCAACTTTTAAACGATCTTGGGCTAGAAGCTAAGTAACTTTTCAAATCGTACGACCTTACTTATTGCAGATAAGTTATTAGCAAGTGATGGGAGAATAGGCAAATAATTACACCAAGTGAGCTTGCGCAAGAATACCGACTTATAATTGACTCTATCATTTCTCGTCCTCCACAGTTTAAAATCTCAAATAATGAGACTCGTGGATACTTAGCCTAATAAACCAATTAAGGTCTACCTGGTTAAGGATACTAGCTAGAATAAACTTGGATAAGTCTATTCGGGTTGAGTCAAAATATTCACAACGGGCCTAATATGTCTAAGATATCTAAACTTGCTAAATCTATTTTATTAATTTTTCTGAATTTATTGCGGAATATACACATATGAAAGCAAAATAAAATAAAAAAAAATTAAAAATTACGACAAAATGGCCAAAGTTGATTAAAAATTTGAAAAATGTTGAAAAAGATGATTTTCCGGTTAAATGAAGGCATTTTAATGAAAAAGCCCACTTAAAACTTCGATAGAAGTCCCCCCTACACTTAAGATAAACATTGTCCTCAATGTTTAAGCATGTGGGAAAAGGTTCCCCTACACTTATGACATTGTGCACGTTGGTTAAATCAAGCTAAGGAGGGGACGACTAAAGTGATCAATTTCAAATGTGAATATGAAGATAATTGGATCACGATAGTGGAGAGATAGAACCAGGATTGTGGATAACATGGGAGCACGGTTCTTCAAAGATTCCAAGAGTGCAATAATCCCTGTAAACACATCACCATCCAAAAACAAGCAACCTATATAGCTCCCCCTACACTTATGATGAAAAACGGGAAAGGGGGATAGATACTCGGGCTGCCTCCCGAGGAGCGCTTGTTTTTGTTTACCGAGTCGCGAGCCTGACTCGGTCCCGAACTAATTCAAGGGAAACGTGGTGAGGGATGGAATCATCTCCTGAGAGATGTCCTCACCAACGTACAATTTCAAACGCTGGCCATTCACCTTGAAGTTGGGCCCATTTGGCTGAGAAAGCTCAATGGTACCATAGGGAAAGACATTGGCGATGGTGAATGGACCAGACCAGCGGCTCTTCAACTTGCCTGAGAAGATCTTCAACCGAGAGTTAAAGAGTAAGACTTGATCACCAACGTTGAACTCTCGGTTCTTGATTTTAGCATCGTGGATAATCTTGGTCTTCTCCTTGTAGATCAATGAGTTCTCGTAAGCTTGATTCCTCAATTCTTGTAGCTCGTTGAGTTGAATCTTTCGAAAATCACCGGCTTTGTTGATGTCGAAGTTAGCCCACTTCAAGGCCCAGTATGCCTTATGTTCTAGCTCGATGGGAAGGTGGCAGGCTTTCCCGTACACAAGACGATAAGGTGTACAACCAATCGGCGTCTTATAGGCGGTACGGAAAGCCCACAGAGCATCATCAAGTTTATCGGCCCACGAGGCACGATGCTCTCCCACAGTACGTTCCAAAATTCTCTTCAATCCACGGTTGGATATCTCGGCTTGACCGTTGGTTTGAGGATGATAAGCGGTGGAAAGACGGTGATTGACACCATACTTAGCCATGACTCTTGCAAATTGATCGTTGCAAAAATGAGTCCCGCGGTCACTGATAATAGCACGAGGAACACCGAAACGAGCAAACAGTTGTTTCAAGAAATTACAAACCACCCTCGCGTCGTTAGTGGGTAAAGCTTTTGCTTCAACCCATTTAGAAACGTAGTCGACAGCGACGAGGATGTATTTGTTGCCTTTAGAAGACGGGAATGGTCCCATAAAGTCGATGCCCCATACATCAAAGATTTCACATTCTTGTATGAAATTTTGAGGCATCTCATCTTTATGTGTGATCTTGCCTTGTTTTTGGCAAGCATCACAATGTTTAACCATCTCGTGAGCATCACGATAAATGGTGGGCCAATAGAATCCCGAGTCAAACACTTTTTTGGCGGTGTAGTTGGGACCAAAGTGACCACCGGTGGGTCCTTTGTGGCAAGCCTGGAGAATGTCCAAAGCGGCTGGTCCGTCAACACATCGGCGAATAATCAAGTCAGCGCATTGTTTGAATAGAAAAGGGTCATCCCAAAAGTAAGTCTTAACATCGTTCAAGAACTTCTTCTTTTGTTGGGATGTTAACCCTTGGATGAGAACACCACCCGCTAAGTAGTTTGCAATATCGGCAAACCACGGGGTGCCATCAAGATTTGGATTTATAGACATTAAGGTCTCAAGGGAAAAAGAGTCATTGATCTCTTTGTTCGGATGGTCCCCTTGATATGGATCCTCAAGTCTGCTCAGATGATCCGCGGCCAGGTTTTCAGCACCCTTCTTGTCACGAATTTCAATGTTGAATTCTTGAAGGAGTAAAACCCAGCGGAGAAGTCTTGGCTTAGAATCATTCTTAGTCATCAAGTACTTCAACGCGGAATGGTCCGTGTATACGATGGTGGTGGATAAAACAAGATAGGGGCGAAATTTCTCAAAAGCATAGACAACAGCTAAAAGCTCTTTTTCGGTTGTCGTATAATGCAATTGAGCCCCCGTCATTGTTTTGCTAGCGTAGTGGATTGGTTGGAAGTGTTTATTCACTCTTTGGCCCAGAACCGCACCAATAGCAAAGTCGCTAGCATCGCACATCAATTCAAAAGGCAGCTCCCAATTAGGGGTAACCAAGACCGGTGCTTTAGTTAGCTTATCCTTAAGAAGATTGAAGGCTGCGAGACACTCTTTAGAAAAGATAAAAGGAGTATCTTTTTCCAAGAGGTGGGTCATCGGGCGAGCGATTTTAGAGAAATCCTGAATAAATCGTCGATAGAAGCCCGCATGACCCAGAAAACTTCTCACACCCTTCACGGTTGAAGGTGGAGGTAATTTGGCTATGACATCAACTTTAGCACGGTCGACTTCAAGACCGGCTTTAGAGATTTTATGTCCTAGCACAATGCCTTCTTTTACCATAAAATGGCATTTTTCCCAATTCAGAACAAGGCGAGTGTCTTCGCACCGCTTAAGCATACGTTCCAAATTGGCAAGGCACGAAGAGAAGGAATCCCCGAAGACCGAGAAATCATCCATGAAGACTTCCATGGTTTGCTCAACCATGTCATGGAAGATAGCCAACATGCACCTTTGGAAAGTCCCGGGAGCATTGCATAAGCCAAAAGGCATCCTTTTGTAAGCAAATGTGCCATAGGGACAAGTGAATGTTGTCTTCTCTTGATCTTGGGGATCGATGGGTATTTGAAAATAACCCGAGAAACCATCCAGAAAGCAGTAATATTCATTACCCGCTAGACGTTCAAGCATTTGGTCCATAAAAGGTAGAGGGAAATGATCCTTTCTCGTGGCATCATTGAGTTTGCGGTAGTCTATACAAACTCTCCACCCAGTAACGAGACGGGTAGGAATCAACTCGTTGTTAGCATTGGGCACAACGGTAATTCCGCCTTTCTTAGGCACACAATGGACTGGACTAACCCATGGTGAATCCGAAATAGGGTAAATCATACCCGCATCAAGAAGTTTGATAACCTCTTTTTTGATGACGTCATGGATTTTAGGATTCACCCTTCTTTGGCTTTGAATAGTGGGCTTAAAGTCGTCCTCCATGAAAATTTTATGTGTGCAAAAGTGAGGATCAATCCCGCGGATGTCAGAGATTTTCCAAGCGATAGCTCTTTTATGCTTCTTCAACACAGCGACAAGTCGGGCTTTTTCGTCTTCTTTCAGATCCTTTGCAATGATGACCGGTAACTTCTCGTCGTCTTCTAGAAAAACGTACTCAAGATGAGGCGGTAGGTCCTTAAGCTCGAGAGTAGGGGGATCCTCAGTAGATGGTGAAACTAACGATGGATTATCATTAGTCACCTTTTTAGGAGTAGGAGGAGACAATGGGTCCTCATTGAGAAGTCTCTCAATAGTACGAATATCTTCATCCCAATTGGTGGACGAATTATCATACTTAATGTCGAGAGGACCCAAGCTAGCTTCGAACTCATCCAAGTCACTTTCTCCAAAAGGAGTCAATGCCGGAGCAATTGAGGCAACAGTCTCAACATTGGGTAGAGAGGAGAGAGTACTTTTTCAAGCATCATGAAAATGTTCTTCACAAGCCTCATCGAGAACATCAATAGCATTAACACTCTCATATGAATAAGGTTGCTGAGAAATCTTACCCATGTTGAAGACAATTTGATCGTCACCAACTCTCATGATTAATTCGCCTGCGGCTACATCAATGAGAGTGCGACCGGTCCTCAGGAATGGACGTCCAACGATTAATGGAACACGAGGGTCCATCTCGTAGTCAACGACGACAAAATCCGCCGGGAAGGTGAATTTATCAACGCCAACAAAGACATCTTCGGCTATCCCCACTGGATAAGCAACCGTACGGTTGGCTAATTCCAAAGTCATTCGTGTGGGGACTAGCTCGGGGAGAGATAATTGCTTCCAAACACTTAAAGGCATTAAGTTTATACTGGCACCTAGATCGGCTAGGGCCATGCAATTCTCTACTCCCGGGAAGTTGCAAGGAATCAAGAAGCGACCCGGATCACCAAGTTTGGTGGGCAATTTCCTTAAGAGCACTACGGAGCAGTTCTCATTAAGTTGGGTCTGAGCTATGTCAAGAAGCTTTTCTTTATCACTTAGAAGATCTTTAAACATCTTAGCATATTTGGGCATGTGAGCGAGAGCCTCGGCAAAGGAGATGTTAAAATTCAATTGTTTAAACATTTTTAGGAAGTTTGAAACCTGAATATCATCCTTGCTCTTTTGCTTCTCTTTCCTCAACCTTGAAGGATAAGGTATATTGGAGGAAGAAGAAGGCTTTAAGGGGATAAGATCACTCACACCCACGGGTGGTGGGGAAATGGGGATAGAAGGTGAAGGAGGTGAGGAAAGTTGCTCGGTTTCCTTGTTCACAATCACGGGTGGAGGTGTAGGAAGCTCGGGTTCCATATAACCTTTTCCACTACGAGTGGTGATTGCTTTCATCTCCCCTCTTGGATTCGCAACGGTATTACTCGGAAGAGTACCCGAAGAAGAGGGTTGATTACCTTGGATGAGCGAACCAATCATATCACGAAGGTGAACAGCTTGATTGTTAAAAGAGTTTTGCATGTTGCCATTAATAGCATCGCTGTGTTTGGCCATATCATTCCTTAGCTCGGCTCGAATATCGCTTCCTTGTTTCACCATGTCATTCTTCAAGTTGACAAACTGACTCTGAAGATTCGTCACCATCTCACGATTAGTCTTCATGAACGACTCGACGTCGGGATTCACTGCCATCGGTTGATTGAGAGGTGGAGCTTGGTAAGCTTGAGAATTTCCTTGAGTTGGGTAGGTATTTCTTTGGGATGGATATTGGGTTTGAGCACGAGGTTGGGATTGGTTGTTTCGGTTATAGCTTTGTTGTTGGTTTTGGTTTGCAGGAGGGAAACCGGGAGGTGCAAGATAATTGTTGGAACGATAACTTAGCAAGCTACGGTCTCCTTGAGGACGAGCTTGATAGCCTCCCGTGGGATATGTACCGTATGCCGCGTTAACGTTTTCAGAATAATTGCCTTGAGTGGAAGGACAATCATTATAAGAATGAGGACCACCACATGTGTCACAAGAAATAGCAACGGCTTTAGCTTGTTGAAAGTGGTTTGTGGCTATGGTCATGAAATTCTTGTTCATTTCAGCGAGTTGTCGAGAAATTTCAGTCATCTCAGGATTGGAAGTAGTAGAAGAAACATTGACTCTCGAGTTAGATCTTGAGGATGCGGATGAATCCCAATTCTTGTGGTGAGTAGTCATGTTTTCAATCAACTCTCGACACTCTTCTGGTCTCCTTTTCATAAAAGTACCACCAGCGGCGGCATTGATCGTGTCACGATCGCGAAAGGTGAGACCATTGTAGAAGGTATCAATGAGAGTGACGGGGAGCATATTGTGATTAGGACAGCGGTCGATCAAATCATTGTATCGTTCCCAAGCATCGAAAAGCGATTCATCATTCTCTTGCATAAATCCACTGATTTGGTTACGGAGGTTAGTGACCATGGATGGTGGGAAGTAGCGCGATAAAAAGCGTTGAGTCATGTCGTTCCACGTATGAATAGAATTCTTAGGAAGACGGTCAAACCATTTTTCGGCATGGTGAGAAAGCGAGTGAGGAAAGAGTTGGAGGCGAAGGTCATCCATAGAAACACCGGGGGATTTCATGCTTTGGGTAATGGTTATGAATTTGTCGAGGTGTTTGTTGGCATCATCATCCGGAATTCCGCGAAATGGATTCATTTGTACTTGCTGGATCATGTGATGCTTCAACGAAAACTCCTGAACCGTGACATGCATCGGTGCAATCGGGCCTCCACGTCCGTTCATTGTGGGTTGACATAGCTCCTCCATGGTTCGTAAATCAGGTAGAAGGACATTGTTGTTGTTGTTGTTGTTGTTGTTGTTGTTCAAATTGTGTTGAGGTGGGTGATTATTGTTGTTATTAACACCAGCCATGTCTAATTGTTCGAGAGTCTCGGGCTCTGAATAAGACGTGGATCGAGTATGCATACACTAAAAAGAAAATGCAAGAGAAAATATTTTTGGTTTTTATAGGTTTTTTAATGTTTTTGTATTTTTGAAAATTTTATATTTTTATGGATTTTTGAAAATTTTTGTGCTTGAAAATAACGTTCCCGAAAGAACGGATCCCAAAATCCAATTTTTCTCACAAGAAACCGTTGATCCTTACGAAAAGAGCCGGCAGCGGTGCCATTTTAATAACTGAGTTTGGGTTGGTTAATAAAAAGGTTTTTGCTTGCAAGATCTCTCTTTGCGTTGCTCGTACCCAATTGATATATATCATTGTTTCGTTCTCGGTATCTTCTCGAATCGATCACGGTCAAAAGTGGAATCGTTGTTATTGGTGACTAAAAAGGGGGAGCTTGGGTCTAAATCTACTAAACTGATAAAGACAAGTAATAAAATTACACTAGAAACTAGAAATGAAAATAAATCCAGACTTTAAATGAAACAGTAGAAAATACCTTATGAAAAATAAAACTGGAACTCTCTTATTCGGAATGTTTCTGGCTATGCGGAATGTACTGCTCCATTCGGAATGTTTCCCTTACTCGGAATAATTAATGCCATGCGGAACAAAAGTCTTATGCGGAAAGTAGCTCTTACGCGGAATATTTTGAAAGAAGCTCTATTCGGAAAGTTATGACTATGCGGAAAAATGTCTTACTCGGAATAATCTTCCTTATGCGGAAAAATGACCTATTCGGAAAGCAAGATTCTATGCGGAATAATGACTATTCGGAATATGGAAAATATTCCGAATAGAGGAAATGGAAATCAGCCTATGCGGAATAAATGATAAATTGCCCTATGCGGAATGAATGTTCTATTCGGAAAGTGTTGACTATGCGGAATATCTTAAAGAAAAACCCTATTCGGAAAACCTTGGAAAGAAAACCTTACTCGGAATAATTATATATTCCGAATAGACAAGAAAATTAGCTACTACTCGGAATAAATGAAATATTCTGAATAGACACAACCCCAGATTCCCTATTCGGAATCTGGGCGAGATCAGAAAGTGAAGCGATGAACAGGGGAATCTAATGAACACGAATTCAACACCAAAAATCACCAAGTTCTTGATCGAAACTTAAACCAATTCTACCACTAATCCTTTACTCATAGAAAGCTTGAATCCAAAACAACAAAATCACAAAACCCACTTACTTTTGATAATCAAACCATACGAATAATACTTAAGAACTAAGAGACAAAAAGATATGAAGAACAAGATTATGGAAAGATTAAAAGATGATTTATATTAATGAATTAAGATTCACAAAACAAGAAAGGATTACACTTACACGAATGGAAGAAATTAAACAAGATGAAAACCACTCCTTAAGGGAGATGGTTCCTAAAAACTAGGAAGAAGAATAACTAAAAAACTCCTCTGAGATCTTGAATGGGAGGACTATTTATAGGCTTCTCCTCTTTGTTGGTGAGTGGGCTTTCTTCCCTTCTTTTTGTCTTCTCGTCTTTTCAGAAAAGTTGACGTTTTCGATTCTGATTCGGGATTTGCCATCGATTAAATTCAACTCGTCTTTTAATTTCTTCGTTAAATAGACTTGAGTTTCTTCGACATGTGTAAATCTTCCGTCTTTGGTCCTTTTCTTCGATAAATCTTCAAATAGGCCCATTGACTTCAAATCTTTTGCATCTCTTGGACGATAGACTTTGTCTTCAGTCTTTTTCCTTGATAAAACCCGTGCAATCCCATGTTTTCTCCAATATTTATCCGGTTGGCTCTAAAATCATAACAAACACACAAACCACGCATAATTCCAAACAAATGACATTAAATACGCGTTTTGGTCTTGTTTTAGCAAGAAATAAGTGGTAAAAGGATGGGTGTTTTCACACCTATCAATGGACCAAACTTTAATTTTCACATATTTTGTATCATAACCAAAGAATCAATATAAAAGTACGATTACGATGTCTTTGTGTAATTGTTACATTTAATTCGAAATATTTTGCGTCCCAAAGTCTTGATTTTGGTCTTACTGGAGTAATAGCACTTTATTCAAGCATTGCATTTTTTAGATCAAGGCTTTGACAACATGAGTTTGATGCCAAACGTTAATGAGTCGTACACCAAATGTTCGATTAATGGTTTCAGTGTCATCGCAACGTGTGTTTTTCACTTTTTTGCTTTAATTTGCAATCTATCTACCTTTCTTGCTATGTTCAATCTCTGAGAAATTTAGAATTTGCTTTTTGACTTATGTATAGTCATAGTATAATTTTAAAAGTAAAAAAGTGTTTAGTTTCAACTGAACTGATATTCATTATGAGCTTTATAACTTTTGTATAACAATCAATTTTTAAATTTGGATTCTTTACCAAGACCTCTCAAACTAAGCATGGAAAACTTGAATAGAGAAAACACAGTTAAGCGACACTCAGTTAAGCACTTCAAGTTCTACACCTCTTAAAAATCTTAAATAACATACCCAACATCTGGGATTTTATGTTAGCATATCTTTATGGAATCTTGATTAGTGATATTTGTTTGATATTGAAAGAGATGTGTAACATTTATGTATTATAAACTAGGATTCTTTCTGTTTTTCGAGTACTTCTTATGATTTTGAAGAATCATTTATCTGAGGCGACATCTTCTATGTAATGCCACGTGTGACTTGATTTTATATGACTACGTTTTATTGGCGAAAAGGAGGATGCCAATGTTAGACTTAAGATATATATATCCTAATCAAATATATATAGTTTGGGTACAACAAAGATATGGGTTGATTGACTTAATGCCTTGTATCTAAATGGAATGGGACATTTATATATAGAGATTTTAACTCGCCTAACTATGAGTTGTTTAAGGTTGTCTTATTTAAATGGATTGGGACATCTGAATAAGAAAGTTTTAAACCACTGGACCTTAGATTGTTTGTGTTTTCTTATTCAGATGGAATGGGACGTTTGAATATGGAAATCATGATGTAAGTTTATTGACACCTTGTATTTACTATGGTATTTGGATATGATATCGTGTTGAGAGGTAGTAATACTTGAGTAGGATGACTTATAATCGTCTTGTTGAAATGAACTAGGACGCCTATTCATTTGAACAAGAAAGTTATAAGTTCCCGAACCGTAAATTTGTAAACTCTTGTATACATGAAGGGGGCGCCTTTTGGTGTAGACAAGTAGTTATAAATAAGTGGGCTCAAGTATGTCTAGCTCGATTTGTGAATGTTTGGTGTACGTACGTCATTCTTCGAATCGTGTTTCATTGGTATGAATCGTTTAGTGCTGTCGGCATTATGATGGTCGTCGAGTATCATATATGTACGAGTAACCCGTTGGACTTCTCTCAAGTGATGATTTATTTCGATGGACCATTTCCAATGTGTCTCGATGATCGCGAGCTTTATAAGCAGATTGTTAAGAACTGTTAACCGTTCCGAGAATAGGCGAATTGTTTAAACGACACCAGGAACTATGCGTGTACTTTTGGATTGATTGAGAATCAAGTTATCAACGACAACTTATCGTGGATGTGAAGATTTTGTAATTTTACTTGCTACTATTGAAGGGTCATGGAAGACTTTTTCTTGATGACGAACCCGTGGGACTAGTATGACGAGTAAACAAGGAATGTGATGCATCACCTTAAGCCATTTGGAAATTATTGGACCACTTCAATACTAGGTGTTGATCACTTTGATTGGATCTATATTCTGTTAAGAACTAGTATAGTAGTTTGTAATCAAACTAAAACACTTTGAGAACTCTTACTAAGCTAAATAAGTTATGCGGAATCTAACTTATAAAGCACAGAAGAACGGAATTACTTTTAACTATTCGATTCTCTTATTAATCGACTTGAATGAGGTACATGAATGTAATCGTACCTATGTTCCTTTTATAGAGTAAGGAACCCTAGAAACCTTAGAATATTCTATAAAGATAAGTATATCACAGACGATATATTATTAATATTCTAACTATTAAGTATATCACATAAGATATACTCTAACTATAACTATGACATATCTTATATAAAGATATATTCGTCCTAATCAATATAGCAGTACTTGTACCTAACACTAACAGTACTTGTTATGTACCGCGTTAACACTAACGGTACTTGCTAACACTAACAGTACTTATACTTACACTAATAGTACTTGGTACTTTACAAATAATTCCCAACAAGCCTCCCCTAAACAAGAATGACAACTTGTTTTCTTCTTGTTTCTCTTTGTACTGAATGTATTTAGAATACATGTCTTCAGTCTTCTCTTTAAACTTGGATTAAACTTGGTAATTTGTACTTGTATCCAACTGAATGTAGCCAAACACTTTTATGCAGATCTTCTTCTAATAAGATAACCTTAAAGTCTTATGAACATCATCTTTGTCTTCAAATTATGATCTTCTTGTGTCTTGTGAACATTCATTTTGTTCTACAGCATCAGTAATTGTCTTCTTGGGTTAAATCTGTGAACTCTTGATCATGGACTTCTGTCTTGATTTGATGAGACAAAACCTTCTAAGTATTCTTTCCTTGAAATTAATACTCCTTTGCTTGCAGCTTCATACCTGAAATAAAATAGTTAACAACAAAAACCAATCTGTATTGGATTCATGAGTTTTAGCAAATCATCAACCATCAACGGATTTGATTTATTGTTTACCAGTTAGCCGTACACTCTGTAATAGCCATTACTTTATTCATAAATAATAAGGTGTAATGATAACCCTGCAATTTTTGGTATACTGTCAACCATCAACGGATTTGATAATGTCTTTGCCTAGTACCGTTTGTATGGACTAGCCAACTCTTTGTCTCGAAACATGGTGAGTTAGAACCATATAGTTTTTAGCAAACTACCAGCTTTCAACGGATTTGAGAAGTCTTTACCACAAACCGTTTGCTTATGGACTAGCCAGTTCTTATGTGTGTTAGACATGGTGAACTGAGAACCATTTATGAAGTGTGATTGTAAATCAAACACTTAAGGCTCTTTCTCAGCTTCTTCCTCTTGCTCCAAATACTTGATTTGTTGTTTAACCATTCTGATCAACTCCAAAGCACTAGTAGATTCTTCTAAAACTTCCAGTTGTTGCTCTAACATTCTTTCTAACAATTTTCTTCCAAAAGGATATCTCTATTCTTGAAGCATGTAAAAGGTTATGTCATCTACATCTAATGTATGTAACCCACATGATCTATAATATCTCCAGTAACTAGGAACCTGATTCTCTAAGTCCTTCAATATTCTTTGATCCCAAGTATGTGGCTCATACATAAATTTCAGCTCATTTCTCAATAATTTGACTTCTGCTTGACCTTTACTTCCACCTTCAACAAATCTGTTAAGGTCTTGAATGTCTTGTCTGTCAAGGATGTGTAGAATCTCATCAAGTAGTCTGAACATCCTGAATGTTCCATCTGACCTAGTGATTCCATCAATTTCCAATCCATCCTTCATAGCACTTGTCCATCTTATGATTTCTGACTTCTTTCCAAAGATCTTTGTGTCAATGCACTGATCTTCAAAGTTCACTATCTTTAAGTGCTTGCTGCAGCTTTCATCATCATCACTGTCTTGTTCAGTAGACTTCACCTTTTTCTTAGCTTTCTGCTTCTTCTTTGTTCTTTTCCTTTTAACACCTTTAGAGGTTCCTTCAAACTCTATTAAACCCTCCTCCAAATTTGTATGTATTGTTTCCTTAAGTATTGTTGACTGTGTATGTATTGCTTGTATATTTTCAGTCTTTTTGTAAACATCTTGAGTTGTATCCCCTTTATCCATTTCTTGATTGATCTCTGCTCCCTTTGAAACTTCTATTACCATTTTCTTCTTCCTTACATAGGTAGTCTTGATGGGTGGAGATGCTTCCTTTTGTCTAGCAGTACTTGCATCAATTCTGGGGGTACTTCCAAATTGTCTTTGTTGTTGAAGACGTTTCTTTGCCTCTTCAATCTTTTTCTTGTCCTCTTCAGAACCAATTTCAACAAAATTTAACTTGGTCCTCTTGTGTTGTTCATACAAAGCCTTGATTTCTTCAAAAGTTTTTCTAACCAATTGAGCATGGGTAAAATGCTTGACTTTCTTGAGGTAGGACATCATTTGGTTTCTGATTTGCATAGTGGTTGGAGGCTTAACTCTTTCTTTTCTTCTCTTTTCTTCAAAGAATCTTTGTTGCTCCTTCACCAAATCATCAATTACTTTGTCTTTCTCCTCTTCATCATAAGCATCCCTTTCTTCAGCTAGCAATGATTAAGAAGCTCACTTGCTTTGAGTTCAGCTTGAATCTTGTCATACTCTTCAATATTCCACTCTTGTTGCACTCTTTGAGCTTCAAGCATTTGTTGCTTTGCTGCAAGATCTTCTTGTAGCTATTTTTCATGTATTTGAGCCTGAAATCTGAAAGTTAACTCTTCATCATGCTCCAGTTGGTTGAATCTATTCATGACTTTGATAATGTCATCATCTGAATCACTTTATTCCTCAGATTCAGATTGTAACACTTTCTTGCCCTTATCCTTTGGATTGATTTTAGGTAGTTTCTTCTTTAGCTTTGAAGATCTTCTCTCTTCATCTTCATTGGAATGTTGTTGAATGATAATACCTTTAGTGGGCTGTGAAGCTTGAATCTTCTTGCCTTTAGATTTTTCTTTCTTAGCAAGAATTTCTTTTTGTGCCTTTAATTCTGCTTCTGCTTGTCTTGCTTTTTCAGCTGATCTTTTCTCCCTTAGATCAAGCAGTACTTGTGCTAAAGTCTCATCCTCTCCAAAAGGAGTTTGACTTTCTCGAGAAGAATGTAGTGAAGGTTGTTCACTAGTGGTACTTGTAGTCGGCTTAGTTGGCTTAGCAGTACTTGGTTCTTCAACAATGTCAGCGGTACTTGTAGTCGGCTTAGTTGGCTTAGCAGTACTTGGTTCTTCAACAATGTTTACTTCACTAGTGCAATACACACTTGTTTCTTGAATCACCAAAGTATCCCCAAATACTTTTTCCTCTTTTGAAGTTGTCTTCTCAATTTGTAGCTCCTCAGTCTTGTCTGATCCATAACTCACTCTTGATCTTGACAGTACATGGAAAGACTGTTTCTTGTGAAACCAGAATTGCCTTTGAGGTGGAGTTGAAGACACATGAAATTGAACATTGATTTCCTCCAGATTCTCATAGAAACTAATCCAATTCACTTGAAGTTGTGGTGATTGAGGTTGTGGTTGTGGCTGAGTCACCAAAATTTCTTTAGTTTGTGGTTCCTCATGAGTAGGTTGTGGTTCTTCTTGTTGAAGCTTCATGTTTGTAGGCTTCAAGCTATCTTTTTCCACACTAGTCTCTATGCCATTGCCATCTTCAAAATTTCCAATGACATCATCAGCTTCAAAAATGATGTCATTCCTAGAGAACCTTGTATGAATGTTAGAAGAAGGTAGTGGTTCTTCATAATTCCTCCCCTGTTTGGTTGCATTCAGTTGCCTTTTCTTGAGGTTCCTGAATCTTTGCTTCTTAAGAGCACTTCTGAATTGAACAGTTCTGCCTCATCCAAGGAGATACCTTATTCCTTAGTTTGATTAAATTGGCCTCTAATTCAGTAATTTTCTTGTCTTGATCAAGCTTCTCTTTTTGCAATACATGTACCTGTTTGGACAAGCTAGTGCACAAAGCAGTTAAATTGGCAACATCCACCACCTCTGTTGCTTGTGCTTGTGGTGAACCACTAGCAGCAATTGAAGCAGCAGGTGTATGGATCATCTCATCTGAATTTGGTTGATTACCAACATTGTGAGAAGAAGATTGAGTATCTTCTAAGGAATGGGGACTCTGGTGAGAAGGAGTTTACTGAGAAGCACTAGCTGGGCTAGGTTCCTCACTTTCTTGGTTGGCAGGTTGAGCTAACATATTTGCAAATAAAGGTGTGACAGTTCCTTTAAAGGCATTGCCTTGTTTGGTCAAGAAAGAGAAAGTTCTCTTTGTGAATGTAGGAACATCCCATGTATTTGTCAACTCTGGTAGGTTAGGGATTTGGTCATTAACTAAAGTCTGGATGAATCTAGGATACATCAAAAACTTTTTAACTCCTTCCAAATTCCTAGTCATGCCTTCAAACATTAATTTTGAAAAATTAAAAACTCTGTCACTTGCTAGACAAATACCAGCTGATGCCAATGCAGCATGGATTTTATCAAAATAAGTACTTTTGGAGCTCATACAGTGAATAATGGCATGAAAAAGCAATTTCCGTTGTGGTGAAAATAAAGCTTTAAAGAAAGTAAGACTTTCCCTACCACCCTGATAACCCATGGCTGCAAGGCCATCATGTATCTCTGTATTATTTAACATACTTAGTCCATTTTCATCATTTATTCTAAAACTAGCTCTTAGTAGTACCTCATACTTAGTCCACTTTCTATCATGCACCCTAGCCCTAATGCAAGGTTGTCTATGACGTGTACCTAAGACAGCAGTATTCCAAAATCATTCAACAATAGAATAGAAACAATGGGACTTACAGTAAGCGCAAAATGAATATGACTTCGAGATAAAAATCCAAGTATCTCATGGAAACCAAGAGAATCATCATTCTGAGCAAGGTTCGCAACCAAGTTGTGCTTAGAGATCACTTGTAAAGCAGCCATTAGTATTTTTTATGATCGAAAAAGTAGAGAGAATGTTATAGAGTTAAAAGATAAGAATAAAAGATTAGGTGAATCAGTTGTATAATTGGAGTAAGTATTTAAGTAAATAACAAACCCAAGAGCGAAGAAACCGCCAAGTTTATAAAAGAGACCCTTAACGGTACAACGGATATGTAGCGGTACATGGAACGTAATCGGTACTTGGATTTGTGCTAGCGGTACTTGGATCCATAACGGTACCTCACAAATTTGACCAGTTCATGCATTCCACTATCATTACAACCTCTTTTATCTTATTCTATAAAGCTGCAATCACACCAAAAACACAAAAACAAACACTATACAATAAAAATTATCGTAAGAAACCCAAGGTAGATTCGTGTTCATCTCTCTTGGATCATAGCATTGTGCTATTGATTCTCGGCTTATTTTTGACCCAACATCACATAAGCTTATTGAAGCTTAATAGACTTAAAAATCTCTAGAAGAACTATTAAAAACGTTAATGAACATTATCTATGCATATCGAGGCCCAATAAGGCCCATGAAGAACATTTAAGTAAAACAAAGACCTAAAACGAGCTTGTCATAGTTTATTCAACCTTGTAAACTTATTAGAACTCGAATATGAATTAATGAACCTTTTACTAAATCTTTTGGACTAAACTTACTTTTTAGAACTATCGGGGACTTATTTTGCCATTTGTGAAACATATTATAAGCCCTAGAATATTGAGACAAGAGTTGTAAAACTCCAAGGACTAAACGTGGACTTTAACAAACTTAAAAGAATCCCTAGTTGATTTAACACGAATTAAAAACCCTATGGGTTGATTTTGCCACTTTTGAAACTAAATCGAGCCCTAGGTTATTTTGTTGGAAAACTATGTGTGCCCTAAGGGCCACATTACAAACAAAATAGAAGGACCAAATGTGTAAATTATCAAAACATAAAAGACAAGTTACTTTGTGCATTAAAATTCACTCATTGGAGGCATACGATAAATAACTATATTTTAAATGTCACCCATGTGTCTAAACTTGAGTTCACAAGATTACACGTTCAATAAAAAGTGTCCTCACTTGTTCCCTGGACGAGTAACTTTATCTTAAGCTTTGAGGACAAAGCTAAAATAACGGGTAGGTGCTATAAAACCCCAAATTTTGGGCTTTTGACACGTCACCGGTTTTACTCTTATTACCACTCATCTTATAATATTTTTATCGACCACTTTTACAAGCGAGATCATAATATAGTAAATATTATATATTTACTTATATTACTTAAAAACTTGACATTTTAATCCTAGAGCTATTTTCTTTTTATTTTTTTTTTAGACACATTTTGTGTGCATAAATAATTACTAATTATATTTATTATAATTAATAATGACTATCCAAAAGTATTACGCACTAAGACAATATACATTAATTTTTGGACATAAACTTTTAGTACAATTAACCAATACTTGTTCTTTATCAACCAAATGGCACAAAAGCTACAAACTTGACTTAATAAAATATCTTAGACATATACTTAAAACATAACAAGCAAGTTTACTTTTCCTTGGATCCTCTTTTCTATCCTACGTTACATATGCAAGCAAATCAAAATCTCATAAAATCTAACCTTAGATCTTCATAATCTTCCTAAGGTATCAAATCTTTCTATGTCTTGTCCCTTGACCCATAAGCCACGACCACCAAAGAGACCAAGAGCCATCATGTACAATTTTGCTAATTAAGGGAATGTACTTTCCATATCTAGCTAAGATACACATGAATCATACTTAGATTCACCAAGATCTATCCTAAATCCTTCTACCCTCTTTCATGCGTATATATCACCTTCACCACAAGCCACAATCTCACTTCCTACATTATAACTCACAGATAGACAACATAACCAAAGGGGAAATGTACCAATTTTCTCATTAAGGTTGTGCACTAGGCAATCTTAGGAAGATTTTGCAAATGGTAATAGGATATGCAAGAGATGCTCCTTAGATCTTTCATCTCTCTCTCTCTCTCTCTCTCGTATAAACACAACACCACCAAACACGAATCTCATATTCGCTTTAACAAAACACCACAGCCCTCAACCATTTATACTTCCTTTCTCATTCGGAACATTCTTGAACCTTTGCTTCGCAAGTATAAAAGATGGCTAGTTGGGTGAGACGAACATTTGTTCGTGGGTTTCTCTTCCTCCTGGTGACGACATCACACAACAACAATATCGGGCTCCTTGTACACTTCTCGCATATCCTCGTAAGATATCCTTCTTAATATCTATTTTGCTATACTTGCATCATTCATTTAGAAACATAAAATGTAACCCCTGATGTATTCGGACACCATTGGGAAACGCATACTTAAAACACGAGCTGGGCTAAAACGAAAATGCTAGGTCTTATCTTATCCCTTAAGTAGTATCCTTGCCAAATTTGAATACAAACGGAGTACGTTTGCTAGGATAAACGAGTTAAACATAAGCGTTATTTCATGTGAAAAAGTAGCCCGAGTAGCCCACTTTAGAGCCTGTTTAGACCCAGTATCACCCCGACTATAGATCTGTTTATGGGGTCATTTGGTAGATCACCTAACCAGCTTTCCGTAGTCTTTTTAATCACCCAAAACGAAGCTATAACGAAGCGGGAAACTGAATATGAAAATCTGTGTTTCATACTTAAAATCTGTCAGCACTTGGGTTAAAGCTGACAGCATTTACATGTAGGCTGATCAGCCGACTTGGGCTGCGTTTTTTAGCGAGTTAGAGTTAGAACCAGAACCTGACACTAACTAGGAAGTTGTATATCTACTGGCTACCTTTCCGTAGACACCAAGAACACTAAAAACAGACAAGTAACGAATAAGATACAACCCTTTAAAAATCTGTCTCGCACACTTTAAAAAGCTGATGAAAATTAATACGTTCAGACCCACTGTCTTTGAACACATTTTTACCCATTTTAGAGTCGTTTTCAAGCAAAATTTAAAGAAGGAAACTTGTAGATGCGATACCCGAGAATACAAATATGTTTTCTATTTGTTTTATGGTTAGATAACGAACCCGTAAATGACTTTCAAAAATCAGCATTTACATTATATATGTACTTAAGGTTTTAGATTTTAGAGGACTAAACTTGCCAAGTAGTGAAAGTTTAGCAAGTCCTAGGGGTTGTTTTGGTAATTATATTAAAACCAAGGACTCATGAGCAATTTAACTTAAGTTTTATTAATATTATTTATTTAATAAATTATAGGGATAATTATCAAAAGAGTCCTTCAATTTTGAGCAATTCGTGATTGAATCTAAAAAACATGTTTTTCATGATACGGTCCAGGGCAACAAAGAATATAGGGCAGCAACCATTCAGATTTTGACAAGTATCCAAAGAAATGGGGCAATTCTGACAGATTGCCCCAAGATATAGGGCAACAGAGGACACGTGGCGCATTCTGCACCCAGTTGCCCTATTGCCCTAAAAAAAATAGACCATTTCTAGAAAGAGAAAATTTTTGGTGTTTTTTAGGAAGAGAATAATGGGCAACGGACCTTTTTTGGTAATTTTCCCTAAACTATAAGGGCTATATTGTAATTCATGAAACATGGAGGACTAATTACGTACAATCAAAACTTGAAGGACTCTAATGAAACATTAAATTTATACAAGTCTTAATAAAAATCATTTTATTTAATTCGTTTTTACTGTTACAATTCAAACGAGGTAAATACACTTTATAAAATTAAGAGTGTACATGTTTCGATAACTTTATATAAGTTCAACACTTAAAAATGGTAACGACATAATAAATCTGTGATCATGCATTTTCATCAACTTCATTTATATGTGCATTATATTTGTACATATATTGAGACCCAGTTAATTACTTAGATAATTCTACTACTTCGTGATCATACTGTGCCAATTTATTCAGTGACATCATCACTACATCAATGCTACTGAGGTGAGTTCATAGCCTTGTATTTTACTACTTTTCTGATTTTACTAACCCGCGAGGGGGAGACATGCTACTTAAGACCTATCAATTGTTTTGATAATATGATTTTAATATCATGAGATCATGGCCCGATACTTATATTTAATAAACTGTTGATTAAATATTGTGGGAGAAAACTAGTAATATATTTTATAGGACGCAAACTGAACTGTCACCCTTGATTACCTTTGCCTATTGTAGAGCCCACGTCCTGTGGTGTAACTGTTGATTGTGTAATAGTGCAAATGTTATAAATAGATCTATTTTGGATTGACGATCCCCATCTGGGTGAATAGCGCTCACTGTGCCTAGGCCAGGACAACAGATGTTTACCATGTCGGACTTGTATTCTTATTATGGGCACCGTTCTTTTTAGGTGGCCCTAACAAAGCCTGCTACTGTCGAGCTTCAGTTACTGACAATAGGAAATGTAATTACCTTATAGTATTTGGCTTTGTGCGATACTACGTTTGTGATGTTTGCGGTTCTAAACTCGACTTTATATTATTTGGTACAAATACATGGAACATACTGAGATCACTAAACTTGATTTTTATCAAACCTTATGAAATACTATATGGGATATTTGAGATCCTACACTTGATTTTTATATCAAACTTTGTACAACACTATGTAGGACAATGTACAGTCCTGAACTATGATTTTACAAAACTCTATGAATTACCAACTTTATGTTGACTGTTTTAAGCATGTTTTTTTCAGGAAATTAAGCTGGATTATTTGAGCATGGACTGAGCATCATTTAGGAGCATCATAATAATTGGGGATCTGTTTTCACTGGGATACTTGTAACAACTGATATTCAACATTTCAACTGATTGTACTAAAACCATATTTGTATTAACTGTATTTCAAAATCATGTAATTATGATCAATGCTTTGTATGCCATTTGTTCTATGATCCGCAACGTGACACCTAATTACTATTCCGCTGCAAACCTGATTTGGGGGTGTCACAGAATGGTATCAGAGCGATGGCTATAGAGAATCAGATCGAAAACAAAATTTTTATTTTATTAACTGAACTATAACCGGACAAAATTTTCAAAAACTTAAATTTCAAAAACTGTGTTTTTGACGGGGACATACTTAGAGAGCATTTAGCATAGAGAGCCTGCATAACTATATGATTTATATGCAATTCATTATCCTATGCATTTATATATATGATAGTACTAGATACTAACCTTTTACGTACTTTACATATTACGACTGTTTAATATCTTTATAAAGATATTAAAATAATAAAATACTTAAGGTATTTAATGAAACCCTGTTTGGAATATAAACATGTCATGTTAGTAGGGAGCTTTATACTAAAGATGTTCCATCTCGATATTACATTTTGACTGAGTGGTTGGGTTTACGATTTAAAGTGCCCTCGCTCCTCAAACGTTTATAGAATGGCTTCTGAAGTATGATGGCCCGAACAATGCATTGTAACCACAAACAACCTAATACCTAACAAACCTTTGGAAATATCTAAGTGGAAATATAAATAAAATCATGGAAATATTTGGAAATCTTTGGAAAAATCTAACCAGATTTTACAAATCTTTGGAAAATCTTAATGTATCTTTGAAAATCTTACCATATATTTGGAAAATCTAACTATATTTTATAAATTTTAGAAAATCTAACTAGATTCTGTAAATTTTTGAAAATTTAATCAGATTTTATAAATCTTGGAAAAATCTAAAATAGATTCTTATAAATCTAGGAAAAATTTAAAAAGGATATTGGAAATCTTATCTTGAAGAATCGTATCTTGGGAAAATCTAATTAAATCTTGGAAGAATCTATTTAAATTTTGGAAAAAATCTAAATTAGATTTTTTTTAATCTTGAGAAATCTTATTTAATATTTGGAAATCTGTTTTTGATCTTCATCTTATTTGAGCTTTGGAAATCCTATTTTATCCTTGGAAATCTAACAAAAATCATTTAGTACCTAACTAAATGTTTACGAATCTCATACTAAAGTTTACGGTTAATATTAGGGTAAAAGTTAAAAATATCATCTTACTTATTGATTTGTGCCGACTTTAAACACTTACTATTTTATCTCGGGACTTCACCATTGTACTTTTAAATTTGTTCTAACTATACCAATATAAGCGTGAAATGACAATATTACCCTTTAAAATGACCAATGTACCCTTTGACTTTTTCTCCTTCATATTAATTAATGATTAAAAGACTCTTTTTACTTAGAATTCATTACTGGTTCGTATGATACTTTGTTATTCTCAGGATACCAATCATCAATGGCTGTATGACTGTATCTATGTAAATAATTTGACAACTATTCGCATATTTAAGTGCTTAGAAGAATGGTGACGTGACACTTTTTTGCTTCGCATAAGAAGAGACATTTTGTAACCGGATTTTCGTAAAGGACAAGTAGATAATGGCCCAAACTTAGCATCTGTTAATATGTACACATATACGTCTAAATTATATATAAACTTTCATTAATCACATCGGTATATTTCTTGTCATCCCTGGTCGTTGGATCAGAAGGGATGGAAAGAACTAAACTAGCCATATTCGCACTAATGAAAGGACCCATATAGAATTCATTGCAGACCTTTCTTTGTGTGATACGGAAGTGTTTAAAGTTTATTATGACTAAATTGGTTAGTTTAAACATGTAGTGGTTGTTTGGTTTGTATCACTTATGACATTTGTATAATTTGAAATTAGTGAAACACAGTATTCTAAGGAACAAGACGCATAATCGTGTTTCTAGTACAATGGAGTTCAGCGGCTATTCGATCTTCAATTTTAATGGAACAATGGTTTTTAGAGAGAGAAAACCTAAAATTGGGGAGTGAAAAACAGATTTTATGGAAATAAATTTAATTATGTTGAAGAAGACAAGGGTAATATAGTCATTTCACGCTTATATTGGTATAGTCGGAACAATTTTGAAAGTGCAATGGTAAAGTCACGAGATTAATTAGTAAGTGTTTAAAGTTGGCACAAATCAATAAGTACGATGATATTTTATAGCTTTTACCCTTAATATTACTAGAGTGTTGAAATTTACTCTCTATTTGGTTTTAAACCTTGTACAACAGTACCAATTAACAAATATACTCGATATTGTACTAATATTCAAGTAAATCCTAAAATCTCATACTGAGATTTTCAAATCCTTCATGACTACTTGTTGTATCTATTTATGCTTATACGCTGATAGTTCCTTATACAACTATTATAATATATCATTATATTATATACAATATCCTCCATTTGATACATATTTTAACGCACGTGATTTGAATATCTGGTAATTCTATGTGATATTATTTGGATAAGTTTGCATGTTTAAATGATGCGGTGGGACCCAAATCAAGGTATGACTCTATATTTAGATGAGGTTTAAATATGGAACGTAAGTCTCTTGATCATAAGCCACCTGACCAGAAGTTTATTTGTAGTTTCTTATTAAGATGTTATGGGACGTCTGAAGACGAAAGTTATATATAACCAATTTTAAACTCTCTAAGTAATATCTATTTTCTTAGATATTATATTTGTTTTGATGGTAAGCCTTGCCGAGAATATTTAAGTAAATTGGGCTATTGAAACGAATTAAAACGCTTTTTCGTTTGAATAAAGAAATCATAGGTCACCGAACCATGAAGTTATAAATTTTTACTTTACATGGATGAGGACGCTTATCGATGTAAGTAAAAATTTATAAACAATTGGGCTTAAATATGTTCGACGTGACTCATTATTGATATTATTTTATTAATCCAGCAATGGAATGTATTCTTGTTGATTCGCAGTTTTTCCAAACATATCTTATCGTTATTACATCCTCATCAAGAAACCTAAGGTTGATTCGTTTTCATCTCTCTAGGATCATAGCATTGTGCTATTGATTCTCGACTTATTTTTAACCCAACATCACATAAGCTTATTGAAGCTTAATAGACTTAAAAATCTCTTGAAGAACTATTAAAAACGTCAATGAACCTAATCTATGCATATCGAGGCCCAATAAGGCCCATGAAGCACATTTAAGTAAAACAAATACCTAAAACGAGCTTGTCATAGTTTATTCAACCTTGTAAACTTATTAGAACTCGAATATGAATTAATGAACCTTTTACTAAATCTTTTGGACTAAACTTACTTTTTAGAACTATCGGGGACTTATTTTGCCATTTGTGAAACATATTATAAGCCCTAGAATATTGAGACGAGAGTTGTAAAACTCTAAGGACTAAACGTGGACTTTAACAAACTTAAAAGAATCCCTAGTTGATTTAACACGAATTAAAAACCATATGGGTTGATTTTGCCACTTTTGAAACTAAATTGAGCCCTATGTTATTTTGTTGGAAAACTATGTGTGCCCTAAGGGCCACATTACAAAAAAATAGAAGGACCAAATGTGTAAATTATCAAAACATAAAAGACAAGTTACTTTCTGCATTAAAATTCACTCATCGGATGCATACGGTAAATAATTATATTTTAAATGTCACCCATGTGTCTAAACTTGAGTTCACAAGATTACACGTTCAATAAAATGTGTCCTCACTTGTTCCCTGGACGAATAACTTTATCTTAAGCTTTGAGGACAAAGCTAAAATAACTGGTAGGTGCTGTAAAACCCCAAATTTTGGGTTTTTGACACGTCACCGGTTTTACTCTTATTACCACTCATCTTATACTAGTATTTTTATCGACCACTTTTACAAGCGAAATCATAATATAGTAAATATTATATATTTACTTATATTACTTAAAAACTTGACATTTTAATCCTAGAGCTACTTTTTTAAAAAAAAATTAGACACATTTTGTGTGCATAAACAATTACTAATTATATTTATTATAATTAATAATGACTATCCAAAAATATTACACACTAAGACAATATACATTAATTTTTTGACATAAACTTTTAGTACAATTAACCAATACTTGTTCTTTATCAACCAAATGACGCAAAAGCTACAAACTTGACTTAATAAAATATCTTAGACTTATACTTAAAACATAACAAGCAAGTTTACTTTTCCTTGGATCCTCTTTTATATCCTACGTTACATATGCAAGCAAATCAAAATCTCATAAAATCTAACCTTAGATCTTCATAATCTTCCTAAGATATCAAATCTTTCTATGTCTTGCCCCTTGACCCATAAGCCACGACCACCAAAGAGACCAAGAGCCAACATGTACAATTTTGCTAATTAAGGGAATGTACTTTCCATATCTAGCTAATATACACATGAGTCATACTTAGATTCACCAAGATCTATCCTAAATCCTTCTACCATCTTTCATGCGTATATATCACCTTCACCACAAGCCACAATCTCACTTCCTACATTATAACTCACAGCTAGACAACAAGACCAAAGGGGCAATGTACCAATTTTCTCATTAAGGTTGTATACTAGGCAATCTTAGGAAGATTTAGCAAATGGTACTAAGATTTGCAAGAGATGCTCCTTAGATCTTTCATCTCTCTCTCTCTCACTCTCTCTCTCTCTCTCTCTCTCTCTCTCTCACTCTCTCTCTCGTATAAACACAACACCAACAAACACGAATCTCATATTCGCTATAACAAATCACCACAACCCTCAACCATTTATACTTCCTTTCTCATTCGGAACATTCTTGAACCTTTGCTTCGCAAGTATAAAATATGGCTAGTTGGGTGAGACGAACATTAGTTCATGGGTTTCTCTTCCTCCTGGTGACGACATCACACAACAACAATATCGGGCACCTTGTACACTTCTCGCATATCCTCGTAAGATATCCTTCTTAATATCTATTTTGCTATACTTGCATCATTCATTTAGAAACATAAAACGTAACCCCTGATGTATTCAGACACCATTGGAAAACGCATACTTAAAACACGAGCTGGGCTAAAACGAAAATTCTAGGTCTTATCTTATCCCTTAAATAGTATCCTTGCCAAATTTGAACACAAACGGAGTACGTTTGCTAGGATAAACGAGTTAAACATAAGCGTTATTTCATGTGAAAAAGTAGTCCGAGCAACCTAATTTAGAGCCCGTTTAGACCCAGTAGCACCCCGATTATAGACCTGTTTATGGGGGCATTTGGTAGATAACCTAACCAGCTTTCCGTAGCCTTTTGAATCACCCAAAACGGAGCTATAACGAAGCGGGAAAGTGAATCTGAAAATCTGCGTTTCATACTTAAAATCTGTCAGCACTTGGGTTAAAGCTGACAGCATTTACATGTAGGCTGATCAGCCGACTTGGGCTTCGTTTTTTAGCGAGTTAGAGTTAAAACCAGAACCCGGCACTAACTAGGAAGTTGTAGATCTCTTGGCTACCTTTCCGTAGACACCAAGAACACTAAAAACGGACAAGTAACGAATAAGATACATCCCTTTAAAAATCCGTCTCGCACACTTTAAAAAGCTGATGAAAATTAATACATTCAGACCCGCTGTCTTTGAACACATTTTTACCCATTTTAGAGCCGTTTTCAAGCAAAACTTAAAGAACGAAACTTGTAGATGGGATACCCGAGAATACAAATATGTTTTTTGTTTGTTTTATAGTTAGATAACGAACCCGTAAATGACTTTCAAAAATCAGCATTTACACTATATATATACTTAAGGTTTTGGATTTTAGAGGACTAAACTTGCCAAGTAGTGAAAGTTTAGCAAGCCCTAGGGGCTGTTTTGGTAATTATATTAAAACCAAGGACTCATGAGCAATTTAACTTAAGTAATATTAATATTATTTATTTAATAAACAATAAGGGCTATATTGTAATTCGTGAAACATGGAGGACTAATTACGTACAATCAAAACTTGAAGGACTCTAATGAAACATTAAATTTATACAATTCTTAATAAAAATCATTTTATTTAATTCGTTTTTACTGTTACAATTCAAACGAGGTAAATACACTTTATAAAATTAAGAGTGTACATGTTTCGATAACTTTATATAAGTTCAACACTTAAAAATGGTAACGACATAATAAATCTGTGATCATGCATTTTCATCAACTTCATTTATATGTGCATTATATTTGTACATATACTGAGACCCAATTAATTACTTAGGTAATTCTACTGCTTCGTGATCATACTGTGCCAATTTATTCAGTGACATCATCACTACATCAATGCTACTGAGGTGAGTTCATAGCCTCACATTTTACTACTTTTCTGTTTTTACTAACCCGCGAGGGGGAAACATGCTACTAAAGACCTATCAATTGTTTTGATAATATGATTTTAATATCATGAGATCATGGCCCGATACTTATATTTAATAAACTGTTGATTAAATACTGTGGGAGAAAACTGGTAATATATTTTATAGGACGCAAACTGAATTGTCACCCTTGATTATGATACGCATGTGCATATCCACAGGAACCATCATATCTTTTATTTGTTTAGGATATATCTTTAGTATATTTTATGTTTTATGTTTATCTCATAACTAGTATTTAAGGTCTTCCATTGTAATCATATTATCAAGTCAATCAATCAAGTTAAAAAGTTAAATAAATGTCTGGTTTTCTCATCTTTCGTTCTTAAGGAGCTAGCATCACGCTTGAAGAGGTTCCCTATCCCGATACACCTTAACCGGATCGTATCAATTGGTGCTTTCATTGAGAGCCCTCAATTCGTTAAGGGATTTTGATCTAAAGTTCCAAATAAAAAATAAAAATAAAAACTGTTCATCGAGGTACTGTTCATCCGACGATTACTGTTCATCAGACGGGTACTATTCATCAACGGGTATTGTTCATACGGTACTATTCATACGAGTTACTATTCATCTGAAAAGGAAAAAAAAGTTTAATGTATCATCTCCGCCAGTTCTTTATCCTGTTGAAGATAACAATACGGTTATTGGAAAGTAAGTTTGTCTATTGCTTGGCAATTCATTATCCATACGTAAGGGACATTTAAATGGAATAAAAAGATTTGTTTCCTTTTCCTTTTAGTTGAGTTACTGTATTATTTATGACCATGGGTAACAATGATCGGGTCCCAAAAGATGCTTTGTCTAAGCTTTTGGAAATGGGTACGGTAGGCGAGCAGGAGGCAAAACAAGCATTGTCTAAGCTTTTGCAAATGGGTACCGTCGCCGAATATGAAAATGAGTTTCACCAACTTATAAGGCGAGTAACGGGGTATTCTGAATCATTACTTATCTCGTTTTTTACCTCGGGACTTAAACTTCCTTTACAACGTGATTTGTGGAGGTCAAAGCCTGCAACTTTAGGTGAAGCCTTCGCATTAGCACGAATAATCGAGGCTCGTTTTGAGGACGATAATAATCAACCAGTCCATAATAATAATGTTGGTGATCAAGAAGATCTTAACCTGAGTGATGAACTAGAAGAAAAAAAGGGCGACGAAGAAAAGATCAAAAGCGTTAAAAATGAAGAAGGCAAGACTGTCAAAGATCAACAAGCTGCTGAAATGAGCGATGATACCAACAATGATGATGCTGGCTGTATGAGAGAACTTATGGGAGATGAAGTGTGGGTTCTAACTCCTGAAATTGACTACCCCATTTAAAAGAAAGATGAGACCTCGAATAGTAAAAACCCACAAGAAAATGGGCCATTACAAAATGAGGATTTACACTTATGTGAAGAATATTTTCTTTCCAAAAAAAATATTGACGGATCAGACTGAGTTGCATTTGAGGTGCTTAGATTTTGCGTGGAAGACGTTTGTTTCACAAACAAACGATTTCATTATGTCAACTAAATGTCAAACATTAGGCAGAACCAGTATGTTTCATATGGATAATATATGTATGAATGAAGGCCAACATGGTTTAGCACGATTAAGTGGTTTTGTAATCAATAGCAATGTAGTGGATTATGGTATCGAGGTTCGGGACTGCGAGAGTTTAGAAGTATACGGGCTTTCAAAATCGTCTTTTGTGTCTCATACTAAAACTATTATGAGGTTTAAAGAAAAGTCTCTGTTTAATCGAGGAATGCAGGGTAACCGCGGAAGTGAAAGGCGAGGTTGCGGTATGATTAAGATATGGGATCCCAGCATCATATGAGCTTTTCAAGATATCACCTTGAGGGCAAGGTGAATTCAAAGGAGTGAGGAATGATACGCATGTGCATATCCACAGGAACCATCATATCTTTTATTTGTTTAGGATATATCTTTAGTATATTTTATGTTTTATGTTTATCTCATAACTAGTATTTAAGGTCTTCCATTGTAATCATATTATCAAGTCAATCAATCAAGTTAAAAAGTTAAATAAATGTCTGGTTTTCTCATCTTTCGTTCTTAAGGAGCTAGCATCACGCTTGAAGAGGAGCCCTATCCCGATACACCTTAACCGGGTCGTATCAGATTACCTTTGCCTATGGTAGAGCCCACGACCCGTGGTGTAACTGTTAGTTGTGTGATAGCGCGAATGTTATAAATAGATCTATTTGGGATTGACGATCCCCATCTGGGTGAGTAGCGCTCACTGTGCCTAGGCCAGGACAACAGATGTTTATCATGTTGGACTTGTATTCTTATTATGGGCACCGTTCTTCTTAGGAGGCCCTAACAAATCCTGCTACTGTCGAGCTTCGGTTACTGACAATAGGAAATGTGAGTAGCGCTCACTGTGCCTAGGCCAGGACAACAGATGTTTATCATGTTGGACTTGTATTCTTATTATGGGCACCGTTCTTCTTAGGAGGCCCTAACAAATCCTGCTACTGTCGAGCTTCGGTTACTGACAATAGGAAATGTAATTACCTTATAGTATTTGGCTTTATGCGATACTACGTTTGTGATGTTTTCGGTTCTAAACTTGACTTTATATTATTTGGTACAAAGACATGGAACATACTGAGATCACTAAACTTGATTTTTATCAAACCTTATGAAATACTATATGGGATATTTGAGATCCTACACTTGATTTTTATATCAAACTTTGTGCAACACTATGTAGGACTATTTACAGTCCTGAACTATGATTTTACATAACTCTATGAATTCACCAACTTTATGTTGACTGTTTTAAGCATGTTTTTCTCAGGAAATTGAGCTGGATTATTTGAGCATGGACTGAGCATCATTTAGGAGCATCATAATAATTGGGGATCTGTTTTCACTAGGATACTTGTAACAAATGATATTCAACATTTCAATTGATTGTACTAAAACCATATTTGTATTAATTGTATTTCAAAATCATGTAATTATGATCAATGCTTTGTATGTCATTTGTTCTGGGATCTGTAACATGACACCCATTTACTATTCCGCTGTAAACCTGATTTGGGGGATGTCACAACTTTCTTCATCAAGAGCTTGAGAAATGTTCTTAGGCTCTACTTGTGATAAGAAACAGGCAAACAAACAATGCTGAGTATCCTTATGATTTATTCTCTGTTGTTGTTTGACATAACGCATAAGTGCATGAGTTTCAGCATTGGCTTGAAGTTGTCTTCTGGTTTGCATAGCAGACTTAAAATTTCCAATAATTTGAGCAGTAGGATGGTTGTTGTTGACTTTATGAGTGGAATAGAACTGACTGGAATTTCGGCTTCTAAATTATTGAAATCGGTTAATGCACCATACTCATCATAGGAAGCTTTGGAGAATATTCCTTCATTAGGACTAGCATAAGCATCTTCATCGTCCATAGCTTGTAGAATATCTTCTAATGAATCAACAGAATTTGCAGAATTTTACTTAGTAGTACTTGCAGATGAGGTACCACTAGGTGTAATATGTACTGCTGAGTGTTGTGATTCCAAAGATTCTTCTCCTGAATGCTCATAGGCAGATGTAGCATTCTTTTCTTGATCTTGAAGCCTCTGAAGCTCTTGGGAGGCTTGATCATCAATTGATGGCATTGTTTGTTTCTGGGGAATAGCATCCATAGGAGAAACAGTAGGCATACTTGGTACATAGATATGAACATCATCATCCTGAGAATCTGATGAAGAATGTTCTCCTTGAGTACCTAACTTTTTTGTACCAATCTCCTCACCTGCATTGTTAGTTTGACAATCCTTTTGCACAGAATAATAATCCATGGAGTTAGTTAGATAATCCAAATCAAACATCCAAGCATAACCTATTCCTAGGACATTGGGTTTATTTTCTAAGAATTAACATGGGCATTTTCTGCAACCTTCTTAGATGCCAGGTTATAAACCCTATATGCTTTACTTTGCAATGAATATCCTACAAGATATCCTAGATCAGATTTTCCATCAAACTTCCCCAAATGATCAAGAGTATTTAAAATAGACACATGACATCCAAAAGGTCTTAAATGACTTATGGTAGCTTAATACCAGTCAAAAGTTCATAAGGTGTCTTGTTTTGAGGCTTGGTCACTAAGACTCTATTTAACACATAACATGCGGTATTGATTGCTTTTGCCCAAAATGTATTTGGCAAAAGAGAATCAGCTAGCAGAGTTGTAACACCCCATTTGGATAAATGGAATATCACAGGATAATTATGGCGTATCATCAAAGCATGCAAGGTAAATGTCTAAAACATTAAATGACCATAAAGAATCCGGAAACAAACATCGGATCCAACATAAGCTTCACACACGAAATACATAAGTAGCATGTAAAGGAAAAGGACTAAACAATGTCCAGCAAAGCAAAAGTATGTAAATGCATTAAAGAATGAAAGAAGATTGGCGCCACATTCCATGCACGTACTCTTGATTCCTAGCTTTGCTCTTTAGTACATGCCGTTTGGGAACATGGAAAGAGAAACGGCTGAGCAATACGATCAGTGTGCGGATATATAACATTGATATGGAATAACATAACATAAGTAAAGACTGAAATGGAAAGATGAGAATAAAAATACAGCGGAATAATGTAAGTCCTGGAAAAACCTAGTGACATGTAATAAATTGATTTATTCTGAAAAGATTAGGTTTGTATCATAAAAACTGTATTTTAAATGCCCAAGAGTCTATATAGGTCATGAATATAACAACATGCATGAATACATGGAGGGATGACCTCGTCATGCAATTAGAGCGGATGCCTCTAATTATACTGGTCTGGGTAGGGGGGATCAGCTCCTTGTGAAGGATGCAAGGCACACACCACATTCACTATGAAAATATTGTCTGAAACATGTAATCTAGGATGCACCCATTCGCCCCACATGATAATAATAATAAAGGCCAAACTTGTAAAAGGGACGCTGCGAGGAATCACTCGCATCGTAGAAGAATCATAACACCGGTGCCTCCAGTGCTATGGTTACGTTACCTCCGTAACTAGGTGAAACATGGCATGCGTGTATATAGCTCAGGCAATTAAAATAAACATAACATTTCCTGACGTGTTTAAGACACATGACTACAGGGAAAACAGATGGCATAGCAACCGGGAAAACCTAATCAACCATGCAAAGGGAATTGTCCATACTGAAGGACGGAATATCCGTACCTTGTGTCCAGTAATGTGAACGAAGAGAACGCGGAGAATCCTACTCTGACCTCGCAAGTGCTACATAATAAAATAGACGTGTATAAGTTATCTGGTTAACCTATACATAACTGATTATTAATTACTTGATGTTTCCTTAACTTGTTTTACTTGTTCTCGTATTGCACAATTCTAACTTGTATTACTGATTCATGTTAAAGCATGTAATCTGATTTGTGTAACTCATGTTCTTATGTGTTAATAAGCATAAATTATATATAATTCATGATCATAAAGTAAAGTTTATTACAGAAAATACTTTAAGCTAAAATGATAATTATTAATTAATAATAAAATGCATGGTTTATATTTAGAATTATTAATTAATAATAAAATAAGCCTAAGTTAATAAAACATTACTTAAACTTGATAATTACATAACTAAATTAAACCTAGTTATTAATTTAATTACACAAACAAATACTTAAGTTAATTTCGTTAAATAAATATAACCTAAGTTGCATAAATTAATTTAATTATCACACGTAAATAATAATTAAATTAATCTTGACTATTTAACATAAGCTTATGTGCCCAAGCCTACCGAGGCACCCAAGTCTCGGTCGCACTAAACCAAAACAAACTAGCAAAACAACCTAGACAATGTTGTCCCATATATAGCCTTAGTCCTGTCCAACATATTATTATAGTACTGTCCAATATCCAGGTTCCAGTTCTGTCCAATATCTTGAACTGTAGTGTTGTCCAAGATACTGCCCAGACCTTACCTTGTTCCTGCTGTTAGTTATTAGTACCCACTGTTTAACATATATACATGTTGCCTTGTTGTTCTACCCATTGTATCAACATATATCCCTACTGTTTGTTAACTGTACCCACTGTTTACCTTATATTTAACCACCGAGACACAAAAGTCTTGGTTCCCACTGACTATAACACGAATTCCCTTGTTTGGGTTTCATGGTAACCACTGATTAGCCTAAAAGCCCCCCGCTGGTGGTATTAAACCCCCATCGAGACCATAGAATGGTTTCGGTTTGCGTGTAGGCTGAAAACCACAAACCCCCGACACTAAATATTGTATACCCACGTTTTATATCATGTTATAAATCTGTTTTTAAGAATTCTTTATTAACCACATAATTAATTAAAAGAAAAACAAGGATTAATGATAACAAGAAAAATGCGTGTAGGATTTAGGATCATAAAACATCATCCACAAACCTGGATTTGTTGATTAAACGAACGAGTGTTATCTTGGTTTTTGTGAGGAAAGTCGACGGCACAAAAGAAAATAAAAGAAATGATCGAATGTTTTGCCCCCTATTCTGTTTAGGGTTTTATTTTGTTACATTGTGTTATATTATTTATAGTACTCTATCCGTAGCTAGTAGTAGTCGGTTTAGGAGTCTTATTGGGCCTTGACCCATACTTTTGCCCCCTATTCCATCCGTCTAACAAGCCACCCCTTATACTTGTTTTACTTTTATTTCGTGACTCGTTAATTGTTACGCGTATTCGTGTTTTTAAAGGTCGTGAATATTTATCGTTATCTATATATAGATTATACGTAAATATTAATTACGTATTGGATTTAATTAACATACTATATATACATAATCATATTCATGGCTCGTGTAGTATAATAATTATTCGTATAGTTTAATTTTCTACGGGACTTCATGTAATTAACGTACTAATATATCTTTAAAGCGGGTTTTACAACTCTACCCATCTAAAAGAATAATTCATCCTCGAATTAGAGATACTATAAGCTGACGAGATTCTAAACGCTAAAGTGACATATAAGCTGAAAAGACGTGTAAGTTGAAAATGACATACCCAAGTCAAAACTGGAAATGAGGGTAAGAAGTCCGGATAGACTCCTCCGTTTTCCAAGTGGCTTCCCGCTCGGAATGATTCCTCCAAAGGATTTTAACGAATTGAATCGTCTTTCTCCTCATGACTCGTTCTTGGCGGTCTTGAACTCTCTCGGGTTCTTTGATATATGATAGATCCTCTCGAATCTGCTCGAATGGATACGAACCTTATGCAAGGGATGGTAGTTGTAACCTCTGAGTAAGGATACATGACATACATCATGCACATGAGATAGCTAAGGAGGTAAAGCTAGACGATATGATACTTCACTGACACGTTCAAGGATTTCAAACGGTCGGATGAAACGTGGATTGAGCTTGCCCTTGAGTCCAAAATGCTTGACACCACGTGCTGGTGATACTTTAAGGAAAACATGGTCGCCAACATTAAACGCTAGATCTCTATGATGTTTATCAGCATAGCTCTTCTGTCGAGCACGGGCTTCCTGTAGCTTCGCCTTGGAAATGGCAACCTTCTCATTGGTCACCTCTATCATTTCTGGTCCTTCAAGGAGTCGTTATCCAACTTGATCCCAACATATTGGAGCACGACACTTCCTGCCATAAAGCATCTCAAATGGTGCACCCTTAATACTTGCATGCCAGATGTTGTTGTAGGCAAACTCTACCAAACATATGTAGTCTTCCCAACTTCCTGACCATTCCAATGCACAAGCCCGCACCATATCTTCTAGGGTCTGAATAGTACGTTCTGATTGACCATCAGTCTGAGGATGAAAGGCAGTGCTAAGCTTAAGTTTAGTGCCCCAAGCTTTCTTCATACCTTTCCAGAATTTTGACGTGAAACGAGGATCTCTATCTGATATGATGTCTGAAGGATTTCCATGAAGTCGTATAATATCCTTAAGGAATATATCTGCCAATTTACTGACTGAGAAGTCCTTGCGAATTGGAAGAAAATGAGCTGACTTGGTTAATCGATCAACTATGACCCATATAGCATCATGTTTGCTCTGAGTAAGTGGAAGTTCGGTGACGAAATCCATGGATATTTTGTCCCACTTCCATGTCGGAATTTCTAACGGTTGCAATAAACCACTAGCCCGCTGATGCTCGATCTTGACTTGTTGGCAAGTTAGACACTTGGATACGAAAGTAGCAACATCTTGTTTAATGCCACTCCACCAGAAATGTTGTTTGATGTCATGGTACATCTTGGTGGAACCTGGATGAATGGAGAATGGAGAGCTGTGAGTGTCTGTCAATAAGGCTTCCCAGAGTTCCTGATCATCCGGAACGCATAATTTAGTTCCTTACCATACGATGCCTTCTTCTTCTACACGAAATTCTGTCTGTCGATCAAGATTCTGAATAATAGCCCAAATCTCACCATCATCTTTTTGAGCTGCCTTGATCCGAGAAATTAAGTATGGTTCAACTCTCAGATTAGCCCAGTACCCATGTTGTCCATGTACTAGGAATTCAATGTCTAATCGTTCAAATTCCCGTTGATTTTTTCTTGTACTTTCATGCCGTTTATTATGCCCGACTTCCTGCTAAGGGCATCTGCCACTACATTCGCCTTGTCAGGGTGATACTGAAGATTGATGTCATAACCCTTGAGTAGTTCCAACCATCTCCTCTGCCTCATGTTAAGCTCCCTCTGAGTGAAGATATACTTGAGACTCTTGTGACCAGTGAAAATATCACATGATTCACCATAAAGGTAGTGTCTCTAGATTTTAAATGCAAAGACTACTGCTGCTAGCTCCAAGTCATGTGTAAGATAATTTTCCTCATAAGTCTTTAGCTGACGTGATGCGTATGCAATCACTTTCCCATGTTGCATAAGTACACAACCTAATCCTTTACCCGAAGCGTCGTTGTAGATCTGAAATCCACCTGTACCAGATGGGAGAGTAAGAATAGGTGCAGATACTAACCGCTTCTTGAGTTCTTCAAAGCTCTTCTCCCGCTCATCAGTCCAAACGAATTTCTCTCCTTTCCGCATCAACTTGGTCAAAGGTAAGGCTAGTCTTGAAAATTATCTATAAATCTACGATAATAACCAGCTAAGCCTAGGAAACTACGAACCTCGGTTGCAGACGTCGGTCTTGGCCATTTAGTGATAGCTTCAACCTTCTCATGATCCATAGTAATCCCTTCTGTAGAGACGACGTGACCTAAGAATGCCACCTTGTTTAGCCAGAATTCACATTTAGATAATTTGGCATACAACTGTTTTTGATGAAGAATCTGAAGCCCAATACGTAGATGTTCTTCATGTTCTTCCTTGGATTTAGAGAAGATGAGGATGTCATCGATGAAAACGATAACAAATTTGTCTAAGTACTCGTGGAAGACGCGGTTCATAAGGTCCATAAAAACCGCAGGAGCATTAGTGAGTCCGAAAGGCATGACAACAAACTCATAATGGCCATATCTGGTGCGAAAAGCAGTCTTGAGAATATCCTGCTCTTTTACTCGCAGCAGATGGTAACCATATCTTAAATCAATCTTGGAGAAATGCTTGGCACTCTGAAGTTGGTCAAACAGATCACCGATTCTTGGTAATGGATAACGGTTCCTAATCGTGATCTTATTCAGCTCACGATAGTCAATGCATAGACGCATACTGTCATCCTTCTTCTTGACAAAGAGTACCGGTGTACCCCATGGTGATACACTCGATCGGATGAAACCTTGCTCCAGTAATTCCTGCAGGTGATCTTTTAACTCCTTGAGCTCTATGGGAGCCATGCGGTAGGGAGCCTTAGAGATTGGTTGAGCTCCTGGGATGAGCTCGATGTTAAATTCAACCTCACGAGTAGGTGGTATACCCGGAAGTTCTTCTGGGAATACATCTGGAAATTCTAAAACAACTGGTTGATCTTGGATTGATGGAAATTTAGCAGTGATATCTTGAATAGAAGCTAAGAAGCCCTCACAACAATGAGATAGTAATGCACGAGCTTCTAACGTAGAGATGATTTGTATGGACTTTCCTGGTATAAAACCATTATGAACGTACTCTGGTGCTTGAACATCGCCGAAGATAACCCGATAAGTATGAAAATCGATAGTAGCATGATGCTTGGATAACCAATCCATGCCTATGATGAGATCAAACTCGCACATATCCAAAGGAAGTGCGTCTACTGGGCGAATCTTGTCATCAAATTCTAGTGGAAGATCTTTGTACACTTAGGTGATGCGTACATAATCTCGCATATGCGTGGATATATTTAAAATATTCTTTAGTGGTGTAGGGATTTTATTAATACTAGTGGAATACGTAAGGGATATAATTGAATGTGTAGCACCAGTATCGAATAAAACTCACGCAACATGACCGTTCATAAAGAGGATGCCAGTGATAGTACCTGAAGACTTATTGGCTTGGTCCCTTGTGGCAGTATAGACACGACCGGAAGCTGGTGGCTTAGGAAGAGTAGCACTAGAAGTATCAGCAGTATCTCCCTTCTTGCAATCTTTCAACATGTGTCCGGGTAGTCCACACTTGTAACAGACACCGACTGACTTACGGCATGGTCTGAGATGTCTACGACTACAAGTCGTGCAGATGGGGTAGGTGTAACCTCCTGGAGGTACCCTTGCTACCTGAGAGTCTGATAGGAAATATGTGCGAGACATGATTAACTGGCATAAACATGACTACACTAAAGTTTAACTGATAGTCTACCAGATGAAGACGAGTTATTGGATTGCTGACCCTTAGAATTTTAGTCACGTCCACTCGTAGAGTTCCTGTTGATGATGCTGACATGTTAGTATGTAAAAACATACAACAATTTAATCATGGAAAAGTTTAAGAATTTAGGGACCTGTTGTTGTTGGACTGGCTGTTGTTGTTACGGTAATTGTCGTTACCATTCCTCTTATCAGATCCATAACGGTCGTTAGATTGATCGTGGCCCTTGTTGGCGTTCTGCTGAGTGGCCGGTTGGGACCGGTCTCCACCCTTTTGCCTGAAGATATAATTGAATATGAAATGGTAAAAATGAACATAAAGATTGAAATGAAATGATAATGCTTGATGGCTAAAATTTATACCTCTTCTCAGGACGAGCTTGTTCCTCGTAGTCATCACGCTCATGTAGAATTTCCAAGCTACGAGCTGCATCATTAACTTGTGCCACATTAGCATAAGTAGCACTAAGTAAACGAGTCGTTGTAGATGCGTGCAGAGCCCAACGGAAGTGCTTGGCTTGTTCCTTCGCAGTACCCGCAGCCGCACCTAAGAATCCAGCCAACCTAAGAAACCTCTGCATGAACTCAGTGCTAGTCTCTCTATTTCTCTGACGAATTGAGTGATATTCCCTCTTGAGACCTTCCTGCTCAGAAGTCGGAAAGAATTGCGCATAAAACAAAGTCTTGAACTGATCCCAAGTCAATGCAGCTAGCCAATCATCACCTCCATTAGTTAACTTGTAAGCTATCCACCAATGTAGGGCATTACCCTCAAACTTATAGCAAGCCAGCCTTGCCTTGTAGACACCACCGCATCCTATAGCATCAAAAAATTTCTCCATATGCAAAATCCAGTCTTCTGCATCAGATGAAGTCTCAGCCTTGTCAAAAGATCTTGGCTTCTACTTGTTAAACCTCTCAAGCCAAGTGTGCAAAGTCTCCGGTGGAGGATTAGGAAGATTGTTGTTATGATTAGCCCCGTTCTAGTATTCAGCCCGAATTTGGTTCTTGATTTGGGGAAGCATGGCTTGCAGCGCTACTTGGACAGCTGCTGCTAGCTCTTGTTCGCGTGTCATGACCATCTGACAGTTTAAAAATAAAAATACATGAATTGATTAATCTGATTAGAACATATGCTTAAACATAATAAAATGATGCATGAAACAGTTTATGAAGGCGTAGCCAAATGCAAATGACATGAAAATAAAATGACATAGCGAAGATGAACGCCTGTGGGTCGGTTCATCAAAACGAAAAGCTATGAGCTAATGTGAACGCCTATGGGTAGGTTCACCAAGAAAAATTATTCGAATAAAAGCACATGCCACTAAATAAGGCCAGTCATGTACCAACCATTACTTAGTCAAAATTCCTGCGACAATGATATATAAAATGAATGCATGAAAACAATGATACATAAAATGAATGCATGAAAACAAACTGTCAGTTCTAGGAAGACACTGATGACTACCCACTAGTCACAGGTCATTTTTAAGAGCCTACATGCCGAAGCCTTGGCTCTGATACCATAGTTGTAACACCCCATTTCGGATAAATGGAATATCACAGGATAATTATGACGCATCATCAAAGCATGCAAGGTAAATGTCTAAAACATTAAATGACCATAAAGAATCCGGAAACAAACATCGGATCCAACATAAGCTCCACACACGAAATGCATAAGTAGAGTGTAAAGGAAAAGGACTAAACATTGTCCAGCAAAGCAAAAGTATGTAAAGCATTAAAGAATGAAAGAAGACTGGCGCCTCATTCCATGCACGTACTCTTGATTCCTAGCTTTTCTCTTTAGTACCTGCCGTTTGGAAACATGGAAAGGGAAACGGCTGGGAAATACGCTCAGTGTGCAGATATATAACATTGATATGGAATAACATATCATAAGTAAAGACTAAAATGGAAACATGAGAATAAAAATGCAGCGGAATAATGTAAGTCCTAAGAAAACCTAGTGACATGTAATAAACTGATTTATTCTGAAAAGATTAGGTTTATATCATAAAAACTGTATTTTAAATGCCCAAGAGTCCATATAGGTCATCAATATAACAACGCGCATGAATACATGGAGGGGTGACCTCGTCATGCAATTACAGGGGATGCCTCTAATTATACTGGTCTGGGTAGGAGGGATCAGCTCCTTGTGAAGGATGCAAGGCACACACCACATTCACCATGAAAATATTGTCTGAAACATGTAATCTAGGATGCACCCATTCGCCCCACATGATAATAATAATAAAGGCCAAACTTGTAAAAGGGGCGATGCGAGCAATCACTCACACCGTAGAAGAGTCATAACATTGGTGCCTCCAATGTTATGGTTACGGTACCTCCGTAACTAGGTGAAACATGGCATGCGTGTATATAGCTCAGGCAATTAAAATAAACATAACATTTCCTGACGTGTTTAAGACACATGACTATAGGGAAAACAGATGGCATAGCAACCAGGAAAACCTAATCAAACATGCAAAGGGAATTGTCCATACTAAAGGGCGAAATATCCGTACCTTGTGTCCAGTAATGTGAACGAAGAGAACGCGGAGAATCCTACTCTGACCTTGTAAGTGCTACATAATAAAATAGACATGTATAAGTTATCTGGTTAACCTATACATAACTGATTATTAATTACTTGACGTTTCCTTAACTTGTTTTACTTGTTCTCGTATTGCAAAGTTCTTACTTGTATTACTGATTCATGTTAAAGCATGTAATCTGATTTGTGTAACTCATGTTATTATGTGTTAATAAGCATAAATTATATATAATTCATGATCATAAAGTAAAGTTTATTAAATAAATACTTTAAGCTAAAATGATAATTATTAATTAATAATAAAATGCATGGTTTATATTTAGGATGATTAATTAATAATAAAATAAGCCTAAGTTAATAAAACGTTACTTAAACTTGATAATTACGTAACTAAATTAAACCTACTTATTAATTTAATTACGCAAACAAATACTTAAGTTAATTTCGTTAATTAAATATAACCTAAGTTGCATAAATAATTTAATTATCCCACGTAAATAATAATTAAATAATCTTGACTATTTAACATAAGCTTATGTGCCCGAGCCTACCGAGGCACCCAAGTCTCGGTCGCACTAAACCAAAACAAACTAGCAAAACAACCTAGACAATGATGTCCCATATATAGCCTTAGTCCTATCCAACATATTATTATAGTACTGTCCAATATCCAGGTTCAAGTTCTGTCCAATATCTTGAACTACAGTGTTGTCTAAGATACTGCCCAGACCCTACCTTGTTCCTGCTGTTAGTTATTAGTACCCACTATTTAACATATATACATGTTGCCTTGTTGTTCTACCCACTGTATCAACATATATCCCTACTGTTTGTTAAATGTACCCATTGTTTACCTTATATTTAACCACCGAGACATTAAAGTCTTGGTTCCCACTAACTATAACACAAATTCCCTTGTTTGGGTTTCGTGGTAGCCACTGATTAGCCTAAAAGCCCCCCGCTGGTGGTAAGAAACCCCCACCGAGACCATAGAATTGTTGATCCCAAACTTAGATCGATTTAGCTTTGTGTTAACGAGATTAAATCAAGTTTAACACGTAGAGAAACTTTGTTGTATTAAACAAACTAAGTGTTATGCGGAATTTAACACTTAGAACAAAGAACAAAACAAAGTAAACCAAACTTTCACTTTGATTAATAAAATTAATGAATGATTATAATGAAAGTATTATGAGATATGTGGAAGAGGTGTGTGAAAAAGATGTGTCTTATGTCTAACCCTAAGGCCTCCTTTTATAGGTTTAAGGAGCCTTGTACAAAAAGCTAAGATCAACTATTTTAGGAAGATACATAAGATAAACATACTCAAATAACTCACTGACTAAATCTTTTAAACATTTAAGAATATATTCTGAATTCTTATCTTCATATTTTGTCCACCGGCTTGAAGAATTCATCATTGGCAGATTTAGTCCTTGTCTTTGTGTTAAGATTCTTCTTGTCAGCGCCTTGATAATTCTTATCAACGTCTCATCTGTCAACGCCTCGTTTACTCTTGTCAGCGTCCAATTTCCTCTTGTCAGCGTTCCAGTGACTTAGCTAATTTTATTCCCAACAATCCTCCCCTAAACTTGATATCTACTCTAGTAATCAAGTTTCTGAATAAAATAAAACATACAGAGAGGATTCTTACAAATATACTTATCCCTGAATTTGAGTAAATAATAAATCTCGAAAAGTCAATCACTCAAATCACTTGTATAGTCAGCATTCACTTGGTCTTAATCATCTTCAACACCTGTAGAGTCTTTGAAGATTTCTTTATTACTTTTGTCACTCAAATTCGATTGCTCCTCCCCTTTTTAAGACTCCTCTCCAAGATCAATATACAAGGATGGAACTAATAACATCCTCCTTGCATCAACTTCCAAGTCTATCAGTTCAAAACAGTGATACTTGACAATTTGTACCCGTTCTATATTTTGCTTTTGCAAGCTAATACAGATTTTCGTCAATTCCATTAATGTCAAAGGTTTCATACTGTCCTCATCCATATTAGGGAAATGAATCCTTAATATTGATTCATATGACATGGGGATGGACTTACTGATGATAAGACTGACTTGACCTGCATTAAAGCTAGTGCCAATAGTCTCAGCCATCTCCATAACACTATACACCCTTGTGAAAGTGATCTCTGCTGCTACTAGATGTCAATCACTAGGAAAAACATCTCAATAATCATTAGGCTTCCAGATATCAAAAAAATTTGAAAAATGTAAGGGTGATGAAACATTTTGGGACTATAAAGAAGTTTATAAATGACATCAACTAAGATGTCATAGCATAAAATAGACTTGCGAATGGAAAACTTTAGTTAGAACATAAACAAAGGTAATAATCCTAAGGAAATTAACTAGTCTCTAAAAGCAAGAGTGACAAACACTGTTCATGCATACACTCATGCAAAAGCATGATAGACACACATGAACTCTAGATTCCTTTGTTCACAAATGCCCCAAAGAGAAAGTTAACTCATATAAAACCTTTGCAACTCCCCAAGTAAGCCCAAAAATATATATCTACCCCAAGTCACCCATACGACCACACCTAATTCTAGGTCAAAAGTCTTGGCAGCATGCACAGTATATCAACTTTGCATGCTACAGTGCCTAACAAATTAGAAAACTAAATCGTACTCACCAGTGGACACAATCTAGAATTGTGCAAGAGTGCTCTAAGAGTACCCAAAAACCTAAAGGTTTACCTCCCCTTAACAGAAGCATACACATCATTATATGTGAAGAAACAAAATTTTATTTCAAGATAGAAATGTAAACATTCCAACCATTATAAATAAAAGTTTGCAATTATGTATCCATCCTAATGTAGCTCCACATTCCTGCATAGTTAGATAAAAACCACAAAAATACACCAACAGATGCTACCTTTCCCACGACAATGGGTAGAGATAACATGTCAGTGGATAAAAATAATATCAGTAGAAAGACCAACAATGCATGTTCCTTGAGCATCCACTATCCCAATATCCTTGATCATTAACCTGCTTTTGGATAGGCTGCTCAAAAATAAAACAAATTAGTTTTCTTTCAAGATCCAAGCCTTGTCAGACTTGGATCTGTCTAGTTGTTCAACTAGAGTGGTCTTATTCGCTACCACAAATCCCTGTTCATCCCTTTGTGACCTAAACACCCAATTTGTTCCAATGAGACTAGTAATGACCTTCTCAAGATATTTAAATCTATTGCAAGTCATTGAAATACCATTAAAATTAGAGTTTTTCTCTTGTTTAGGTTTCCAAGTTAAGTGGGATGATGCTTTAGACCCTTGACACTTATTAACCAAGTATCTTTGTTTATATGGTCTAAAATAAGGTCTCATACAACACTTGGAGCTGTCAGCGTTGCATTTGTTCCTGTCAGCGTTGAACTTGTTCTTGTCAGCGCTGAATTTTTCCTTGTCAGCGCTGAATTTGTTCCTATCAGCGCCCAAATTAGGGTTTGCTACAGGAACATACTGTCTGTTTGACCAAGTGTTGGTCTTTTGAAAGGGCCTTTGTCCATGGGTGTTAGCTGCCTTAGAGAAGAAAGGAGCTGGTCTAGTAGCCTGTGGTCTAGTATGGACAAAAGGTCTATGGTTGATAATGGATGACCTATTGTCAGCGAATGAATTGTATTCACTCACACAATTATTTGCCAAATGTGAGAAGCTCCCACATGAGTAACAAGCCTTTTTGGACACAAACGTAGGCTTAGACTGATAGAACCCTGTCCCATTAACACTTTCTTGGCTTCTGAATGACCTAGGTTTCCTATACATTTCAGCGTATTTAACATTAGGTTGTTTCTTAATTGGGGAGCCAAGATTTACAGCTTTTCTAGTGATGGGATTTGTCACAGTTATAGGTGTAGATACAATTGGACTCTCAATGGGTGTAGGCACAAATGGACTCTCACTAAGTATCCTACCTTTAACAAATAAAGTGGGGTTGGCCTTTTTCCACTTAGGTCAATAACCTTTTGTTGATATTCCTCAACTGGGGAAAGAACTTTAGGTGGAGGAATAAATTCCTCTTCTTGGAGTTCTGGAATACCAGTCCAAGAGAGATCCTTTCTATGGACACCATAGAAGTCCCCAGCTGGTGGTGGAACAACAGTATAGTTTTTCATCCCAATCCTAGTCATGTCCTTAGGATCCCTCTGTTTACCAACACATTCTCCTAGGGTTTGTGAGGCCTTATCAAATCTCTGAATCTTAAGGTCTACATTATCCTTATTTTTGATAGCCTCATCTAACTTAGCCTGTAATTCAGCATTGACTCTCTCCATGATGTTTCTAATATCCATACTAGATTTTAAATCATGTTTTAAGATATTAATTTTATCTTTTAGGTCAAACTCCATTTTCTTGTACTCATAAATTGTCTTTTCAGTTTGAGTGAGAGCAATTTGATAGTTAGACAACTTGCATCTCTCAGTACTCACATCTCCTAACAATCTTAAAACCTCTTTGTTAAGTCTTTTAGTATTTAACCTACAAGAAGAGTTATCACATACCTCACTATCAGAACATGAAGATGAATTAGAACTTGTGGAATTTGAAGTAGACGTGGCCTTAACTGAAAACATCATCATATTCTTCTTCACCTTCTTCCTTAGCCTGGTTCACCTCACGATATTGGATTTCGTTCTTCAAATCAAAGTTTCTCAACAAGCTCTAATACCACTTGTTGATCCCAAACTTAGATCGATTTAGCTTTGTGTTAACGAGATTAAATCAAGTTTAACACGTAGAGAAACTTTGTTGTATTAAACAAACTAAGTGTTATGCGGAATTTAACACTTAGAACAAAGAACAAAACAAAGTAAACCAAACTTTCACTTTGATTAATAAAATTAATGAATGATTATAATGAAAGTATTATGAGATATATGGAAGAGGTATGTGAAAAAGATGTGTCTTATGTCTAACCCTAAGGCCTCCTTTTATAGGTTTAAGGAGCCTTGTACAAAAAGCTAAGAACAACTATTTTAGGAAGAGACATAAGATAAACATACTCAAATAACTTATTGACTAAATCTTTTAAACATTTAAGAATATATTCTGAATTCTTATCTTCATATTTTGTCCACCAGCTTGAAGAATTCATCATTGGCAGATTTAGTCCTTGTCTTTGTGTTAAGATTCTTCTTGTCAGCGCCTTGATAATTCTTATCAACGTCTCATCTGTCAACGCCTCGTTTACTCTTGTCAGCGTCCAATTTCCTCTTGTCATTGTTCCAGTGACTTAGCTAATTTTATTCCCAACAAGAATGGTCTCAGTTTGCGTGTAGGCTGAAAACCACAAACCTCCAACACTAAATCTTGTATACCCACGTTTTATATCATGTTATAAATCTGTTTTTAAGAATTCTTTATTAACCACATAATTAATTAAAAGAAAAACAAGGATTAATGATAACAAGAAAAATGCGTGTAGGATTTAGGATCATAAAACATCATCCACGAACCTGGATTTGTTGATTAAACGAACGAGTGTTATCTTGGTTTCTGTGAGGAAAGTCGACTGCACAAAAGAAAATAAAAGAAACGATCGAACGTTTTGCCCCTATTCTTTTTAGGGTTTTATTTTGTTACGTTGTGTTATATTAGTTATAGTACTCCATCCGTAGCTAGTAGTAGTCGGTTTAGGAGTCTTATTGGGCCTTGACCCATACTTTTGCCCCCTATTCCATCCGTCTAACAAACCACCCCTTATACTTGTTTTATTTTTATTTCGTGACTCGTTAATTGTTACGCGTATTCGTGTTTTTAAAGGTCGTGAATATTTATCGTTATCTATATATAGATTATACGTAAATATTAATTACGTACCGGATTTAATTAACATACTATATATACATAATCATATTCCTGGCTCGTTTAGTATATTAATTATTCGTATAGTTTAATTTTCTACGTGACTTCATGTAATTAACGTACTAATATATTTTTAAAGCGGGTTTTACAATAGTTATAGCAGCCTCAATTAGTGTCCTATTTTTCCTTTCAGCTACTCCATTTTGTTATAGAGTCCTAGGATTACTAAATTGTCTCCTGATGCCATTAGACCTACAGAATTTATCAAATTCAACATTATTGAATTTTGTCCCATTATCTGTCCTAATGATTAAGACTTGTTTAGTGAACTGCTTTTCAACTAAAGTGATAAAGTCCTTAAGTAATCTATTGGTTTCACTCTTAAGAGCTAAAAATAAAACCCAACTGAATCTACTATAATCATCAGTTATAACTAGACAAAAGGTCTTGTGACTAATGCTCCTAACAGAAACTTGACCAAACAAATCCATATGCAAAAGTTGCAAAGGCTTAGTCACGGAATTGACAGTCTTGGTCTTATGTTGTTTACCTTTTTGACAAGCAGTACATGTGAAATCATTATGAAAAGATTTGTTAGGTAACCCTCTAACCAAATCTTTATTCACCAATCTATTAAGATTCTTAAAATTCACATGACCTAACCTTCTATGCCATAAATTAGACTCATCATTAGAAGCCTTAGCTAGCAAACATGTAATACCACCTGTTAGAGTAATAGTATGAAGATTAAAGGTGTACATGTTTTCTTGCCTGGATACCTTGAGCAGTACTTGAGATTCTTTAGACATCTCAAAGTCTTTGGAGAGCGCCAAGCAGTCTATATCTGTAAAAAGCACCTTGTTCTTTTTATCACATATTTGTGATACATAAAAGATATTGAATTCATTCAGTTCTTCTACAAAGAACACATCTTCAAATTCTAACTTCCCTGTATTAATTTTTCCTTTGCCAGTAATTCTACCTTTGCTACCTCTAAAGGCTACTGGTCCACCTCTAAATTATTCAAATTCAGCAAGGAAATCTTTATTCCATGTCATGTGTCTTGAGCATCCACTGTCCACTATACCTTTATCTTTCAATTCATCAATTAGATGCCCCTGCACACACACAAAACTTATTAGTTTTTAACAGGGACCCAAGCCACATTTGGCTCGGATCTTGTGGGACCTACATACTTAAGAGTTTGATAGGTAGTTTTTCTAGTAAGACTACACACACTCTTATACTTCATGGTTCCAGTCATAATCAAAGACATAAGTGGGTTTGTTGTCCTTGAATCTTTTTGGCTTAAGTACTATTTTAGCAGTACTTGCTTGAACACACGGTTTTTCACCTTTAGGAACCCACATTTGCATTGGTTTGTTATTAGGCTTACATCTAGATGTTCTAGCTTTCTCAACTACATTCTTAGAAATCTTGTGGAACTTTGGATTGACAGACTTTTTGTGACAACCCTAGTTTTGAGGTTCGTCACTTAGTTTTATTTTGTGCTAGTTACGTGTCTTTACGTGTTTATGTGCTTATTGGTGGGTATAGTTTGTGGTTTGGATATCGTTTCTGGTACGGGGTACCTTGTGAGTGAAACGATGTGTGGTGATTTCATGTTCATGAGTTCACATGGTAGTGAATATGAAGTGAGATGGTGTTATTTAGTGGTTTTACGTATACGTATATGTATTATAGAAAATCTTATTTTTACGATTTACGGTTTAGCATTTAGAGGTCTCGGATGAGGTAATTAGTCATATGGATATTTTTCGGGATGGTTTTAAGTCATTTAGGACTTAGTTATAAAGTTTATTTCAAAATTTGAGATTTTTTATAAAAGTGTATATTTTACGACTTTTACGGTAAAACGCGTAAATTTGACTAGTTTTACGGTTTTGAGGTTTTGGAGGCTTTAGGAGCTGAAATAAATTAAGGTAAATGAAGGTAATATTAATAACATAATATTAAATAATAAAAATAAAAAAAGCGAATTTGAGGGGGGTTAGGTCGGTTTTGGCCGATTAAAGAAAAGAAAAAAAAAAGGAAAAAAGAGAAAAAGGAAAGTTGTATTGGGCTTGGACTGGTGCAGTGTATTAAAACAATATTGGTAAAAAAACATACGATTCATCACAAAAAAAAAGAAACGCAGCCATGGTGGAATGAAAAAGAGAAGAAGAAAAATTAGGGTTTTCAAACATCTTGATTTTTGATCAACTGAAGGTACAATCTTGTTTAATGTTTGTTCTTATTTAATTAAACATGTATACATCAACATATGGTGGATTTAGGTTAGGGTTTATATTAAAGTCTGTATTATAATGATATATTAATGATTACATAAATTAGGGCTTGTAATTAGTGGGATTAGGGTTAATTAATTAAGTTAATCTGATTAAACCCGTTTTTAAAAACTGGGCAGAATTTTTGGGTCATTGTTTTGATCATATAAGGAGTTCTAAAAACTCTTATTTTACGATCCAAGTATCCCTGAAAATGTAATTGAAGTGGCTTTCCAATGCAAGAAACGAGAACTAAATTGGAGGTGGGGAAGTGGGTCAAAAATAGGTTATAACAGTCGGAGGTCAAAACAGTTTTGTAATCAGCCTGTTTTCTTTTTAAGTTTTGGGTTATTTGGGGTACTTAGGGTTGCATTGGGATCTTCTCACGAACATGAGAGATGGTTTATATATTGTAGTAAGTATCTGCACTTGGGCTACGGTTGTGGTTTAGGGTAAGACCCCTTAATTGTAACAAACTTTTCGCATGTTTAAAATCAGGAAATCTGGAATGACGAAAGTATATATATATATATATATATATATATATATATATATATATATATATATATATATATATATATATATATATATATATATATATATATATATATATATATATATATATATATATATATATATATATATATATATATATCGGGGCCTTAACAGTAACTTTAAGGTTAGGGCAAGTGGGAGGTGTTAGCTAACATATGTAAGGGTATGAATATTCCTTTTACAGAAACCATGGGTATGTTTAAGTGGACGTTTGACTTAAAGTTTGGAGACCTAAAATTGGGACTGTTTTGTGTAAAATATGAACAGGATAGTTATTAAACTTAACCAAGTTAAGGACTTGTTAGGGAAGGGTAATGGGGTGTTTAAAGCTTATCAACGAGGTATTTATATGGGAGTAGGCTAGATGTCCATCATAGGTTGATGAGCCATCTTAGTGGTTGGTTTATGTATTGATTGTGTGTTTTTGGTTTGTTAGCTTGTTGCTAGTGCGAGGACTTTTGGAGAAGCAATCAGATGAGTTTCATAGTCCCATGTTTATTATTGATTTTGATTTCCAGATGGGATGGAAGAGACACTGTGTTGAGTTATTTTCTAAATTGATGTTGTGAATGTTTTTGTGATTTGAGATGGACTTGTGTGTACATTATGTGATTAACTGCTATATGGTTCTTGTTTGTGTATGATTTGGATTGGGATAGGTACATAGCGTGATCGTCTATGGGACCAATGGTTAATGACAAGGTAGTGGCCTTGGGATAGGTACATAGCGTGATCGTCTATGGGACCAATGGTTAATGACAAGGTAGTGGCCTTGGGATAGGTACATAGTGTGATCATCTATGGTACCATGATGTTGGTAAGGCTAAGGGCCTTGGATTTGGTTTGAAATGTTTGATCTTGAATTGTTAGTTGTTAATGCATACTTGTAACACATTGTCCATATGTTATTGTGTTGATGGTTTTTATTCACAGCTTATAACTATTTTGTCGTTGGAGTCTAAACCTATGACTCTCACCAACATTATGTTGACGTGTTTTAGTGTCTCTTTCAGGTGATATTATGGTTAAGCTTGAGAACATAAGTGGCTAGGATTTGGAGAGCGTAGGATATGCATTTAGAAGGAGATCCCCGTTCCTTCTTAGCTTTGTTTGTTCATTTATCTAGTGATATTGTTGGCACCTATATGTTTGTTTGTTTGTCTTGGGTAAGAGGTAGGACTGTTACCTACTTACCTAGACTCCTGCATTGTTGAGATATTGTCATGACATTTGTGTCACCATTTTATGACATTTCTTATATCATTTAGTTATCTCTATAGACACGCTATTGTTGTGATGATATCCATACGTCGTGCCCCATATTCCGCCATGGTGGGGTGTGACAGAATGGTATTAGAGACAATGGTTATAGAGAATTAGGTTGCCTAGTCGGTGTAGCCTAGTCTATAACTTAAGGGTCCCTGCATATAGGCATCATAGGAGTATGTGTGCATTTTATAATAATTGATGTGTTTGGATGTTATTTATTGCGACGTTTTGACTAGTATGAATTGAACTGTAGTAAGTTCATACTTAGTCACATGTTATTTTCTTTTCGGGTTTGTGACTAGTGCGGGTTGAACCATAATCGTCCACGCTAGTCATTGCTGTATTTTGCATAAATTGTACATTATAGTACATAATTTAGTACAAGGTAGTTTCTATCTTTTGTCGAGTTATTTTACATACCTGGGGTATGTTATTTTTCTTTTGATGTTTAAGTCATGTTCCCTAAGAATCATGTGGTGATTCGAGTTACTAGGAGTACATGGATAGGAAGGTTTTTAAGCTGTTTCCACTCTTACGGGCGACATGACTTAGAACCGTTTATGTTTCCGTTTTGGATTTAGTCTAGGCTGTTTTAGCTAGACTATGGATTTATATATTTCAAGAGTTTTACTATGTTATTTTAATAGATGGAGTTTTGGAATTTATTGTTTATGTGGTTATGAGCTTATGTGAGTAGATGGATTTATGTGTTATATGTTGTATTAATTCTTATAAGTGTCATCATAGGATGGAGTGCATTGGGGGAAGGGTAATTATATAAGTATGGTGGCCAACATAGTTATACAAGTACCACAACTTCAATGGGTTCTCAAGTATGATTGCATGAAAGAGGGTTAGTACATGCTTGTATATGATGAGATGTAGAATTTGGGTATACGTATAATATATGGGTTTTGTGCCTTGTTGTGGCATGGTGAGATGGTGAAAAGGTGATTACTCGTATGGAAAAATGAGTGTATGACGCGATTGACTTGATATGTATGATAACGAGTATGTTTTGGGAGATTTAATAGGTATATATATGCGGATGTATATATACTACTACGTGTTAGGTTATGGTATATGGTCGTTCACTAGTTATTATAACTTGAGCGTACCTTGTGTTTGTTCGTGTTTTATGGTGCCGGAGTTTGTTGGAGTTCCAACGACGTTTTGAATCTTTTGAAGTGTGTCTTGTAGCGTATTCTTTGAGTTTCGTATTTCACGTGTACGTTTTAAAATGGTGTTTTTGGTTTCAAGTCTATTGAAATAACTTGGGATTTCTTTTGAGATAATGAAATCTTTTGTGTTGGGTCTTGCATTTCTTTTGGTCGGTATATATTGAGTTAGATGGTTGGTTGTATTCGGTAAAATAAGGGTAGGGTGTTGGAGTCGTGTTTGAAACAAGGTGCAACATAAGATTTCTTTTTAATCAACACTTATATATTTCAAATTCTAAAAGACTTTCTTTGAAATAAAGCGAAGTAAAAATTTCTTTCTACCTACATAGTTTATATAATTGAGTTTGACCGATTTATGTCATTTATAATTATTTATACAAGGTTAAATTGAGTTTATGAAGATTACACATACAATTACATTTTTCATTTAAAAGGATTGCATTAATCACTAAGTTTATTCTTTAGTTTAAAACAACTAGTATAAAATTGTTTTGGTCATAACTTGTTCGTTTTTAGAGCTTTTTGAGTGATTCAAAAGGCAAAAATTATGTACTCGGAACGTAATTTTCAAACATTCAGAAAGTATAGTCATGGGAGGTCAGTGGACTGGTCGGAATTGTTGTACAAGTGTCGGGTTCAAGGTTGAGTTGTGAATAGTAGTTTATTTTATTTGGGGTGCACGGGATACCTAGTCTTTGGGTTGAGTTTTGAGATTGCCTAGAAGGTTGTTTGTAGATGGTTTGAGTCACATAGATGTTGGGGGTAATAATAAATGGATAAAAAAAAAAGATATGTATTCTTTTGGAAAATGTCGATCTTTTGCACGGTTTAAATAATATGTCGCGGGGCGTAATATGTTTTGGTTGCCATTGGGTGTTTCTTGGATTATTTTTCGTTGTCATGGGTCATTTTGAAATGATACACGTTTTGGGTTTGAGCTTTCTTTTGAGTCTCGTGGTTTTTGACTTGTTTTAACTGGTGCACGTGAAATGTCGTTAGTTATCCATGGGTTGATTCGTTGATCGTATCTGATGGATTCAGGATGTAGTTTTGGTTTCGTATTGTTCGGGAGCGTTGAGGTAGTCATATGAAGACTTGGTAGCGCCTACACGCGTAAGTAGGTGACCATGAAAGAACGGTCGGAATACCCTAGTGGGGGAGGAAAGAGGTTCGTAGACGAACTAATGTGGGTATGAGGTCTATTAGGAGTGCCAAGGGAGATGAATAGAGATTTGTGAAAGGTATGGAAATTGGCACAAGTAACGTGCCATATAGAGTGTTAAAAGGGGATATTGTTCGTAAGGAATGTTTGTTTTCTAAAAACTTCCTGAAATTTTGTAGGTTTGCCTATTATTTTGAGGTAGAACCATAAATAGAGCAAGTAGGAGAAGTGAGAGGAGTTGTAGTTAGTGTCTTTCCAAGGCAAATCGTTGATGGAGTGATTTAAAAACAAGAGCTGTTAGAAATTGTAACGGATGCAAGGTAAAAGTTGAGTTGCTTAGTAGATTGGATGTGGAAAGCGGTTGAGTGGTCTGATGAGAGGAAGCATTGGTCTTTTAAAATGCATGTAGAATTTTACAAGTAGAACGAGGTAAGAACTTATTCGTATTGCCGCTGAGAGAGGGTGCAAGGAGGACATAATTGAAACTGCTAAGGATGTTGTATGAACGCTTTGGGATTACGGTTATGCATTTGGCTTCGCCAAAGCACTAGCGGTTTTCATGGTGTCAATGAACCAAGTGTGCATGAACGTGTATAAACGAGTTGTCATCAGGAGCATCGACGACATCTTGACTTACTCAATCTGAGAAGGAGAGTGAGGCGAATTATGTGTTGGTTTTGGAGTGGAGTTATACGTGAGATTTTCAAGTGTGTGTTTTAGTATTAAATTTACTATGGTGAGTAGTTAGAGATGATGGCATATCATGAAACCAGCAAGGGGCGAAGTGAAGAAGGATGAGGAAGCATTTTGGAGGCTGAAGAGGTGGATTGGATAATGAGTCGATCTTGGCATTATCGGAAGGACTAGATGAATTCGCGAAGCCTGACGATACGTGGAGCAAGGATTTGGATGTGTACGAGAACGACAAGAAAGGCGATTGCTTAAACGTTGCAGGAACTGAAGATTTGGAAGAACTGGATAGACTTAGTTAGTGGAACTGGACTGTTATATCTGCCTAGAATGCTAGAGGCATTTGGTGTACGAGACGTGGAGAATGATCTGTACGGATCATGAACGTCTCCAACACATATTAAATCATCTTTATTGAACTTTTGGAAAAGGTGGTGGGTGGAGTTAATTGATGAAAGAAAATTGCAAGGCCAAGTACCATCTAGGAAAGGCAAGCATGGTCGATGAGACATGGAATAAGAAGGATGAGGCGAAACTAAGACGAACTTGAACTATAAGGATGACGTATTAGGGCGGTTTGGATAAAGGATATAGGTTGCACGAGTTGAGTTGTCTAAAGCAGAGAACGCGTCAACATGTATGTTGCGTGGCTTGGACAATCATATGGAGAAAAGGGACGTAGACTATACTTCCTACATAGTTAGGAGTAGCTTAGAAAGGGCGATGTAAGGACGAAGTTGGTGGAAGGGATACATAACGCGGTGGAGGAATAAGTATGACGAGAGTTGGGTGATAGTCGATAGACAGCCTAATTCATCTCATATTTCAAGAGGAATGAGAAGTCACGTAGTTGAGAAGTTGGAAGGATTGCATACGGATGTGATGGAATAGAGGGTTCTGCGTAAAAGTTAGCCTAATATGTATGGAATGTCTTATGAAGGATTATGGCAAGGGAAGAAATGATGGGAAGCATCACATCGTGATGTATGGTAGGAGTCGAGGAAGGAGAAGGAAGTGTGTATAGAAGCGAAGCATGAATGAAATAGGTCGAGATTGGAACCGAAGGTAAAACTTTGGTAGAGCCTGATGAGTAGAATAAAGCACAAAGCAGGCTAATATTGTCGTAGTGTGGAAAAGGAAATGACACTGACCTATACTGATTGTTTGGGAGGCTTAGTGTCGATAATCGAAGGGATGAGGAGTTATAGGTGTGATGTGCCATAGGGATGAGGGGCTTGGTCTAACTGAGACAAGATGAAGAAAGGTGATAAAGAAGTGTATAGGTGCTACTAATGAGCTATCCAAATTTAGTGGAAGTAGCTGTAGCATGGGTTTGGATGGCAGTTGATAGACTAACTGAGATAACCGTCCTTATGATGATGTGTATAGATCATAAGTTGATTTGGATTGGAAGAACTAATGGATATGTGAAAGACCGTCATAGGTCACTTTGTAAGTAAATTGAAATTTGTAAGTAGTTTGGGGTATGGACTAAAGGGGGTTGATGAAACATGATTGGATATGAGTATATCCAGCTGACATGAAAAGGATAGGCAAGGGAGATATTTATACAACCTTAGGAGTTACACTGAGGGCATGAGTGATTGATTTAGAGGGAGTTAGGAAACTCTTTAGCGATGGCTGAGTTTTCATAATGATAAGTTATCATACTAGAAGTCGATAAATGCCATTTGAGGCACTATATGAAAGGATAGGGTGAGTTGTCCCCATTGTGGACTAGAATTGGTAAGAGAGGCTACTAATGTGGTAATGATGTTTGTGGAAAGGATGAGAGCAACAAGGGATGCTATGTAGAAAAGGAGGAAACCACTAGAGTTAGTGGCAAAGTTATGTAGGGAGTTTCACCCATAGTAACGGGTGGTACATTTTGGTAAAATGGAAGAGTTGATGTAGAGTTTTGTAGGTCCATTTATGATCTTTGGAAAGATCGGACCATTAGCTTATGAGCATAGAATTACCTGGGGGAAATTGAGTGGTATACATGATATATTTCATGTATTAAGATTGGTAAATGTTGTTTGAGAATGCGTATTTGCATGTTCGGTTATTCGGGATTTGTGCTAATAAGAGTCTTTGTTTTATCAAAGAGTCATTTGTGAGATTTGTTGATTGTGAAGTAAAGAGTTTGGCAACAAATTTAAATATTGTTGGTTAGAATATGTGGTAATTTAAGACTTGAACTAAAGTTCACGTGGAATGATAGGAGTTCGTTTAGAACAAGTATCCTCATGTGATTTGTTGTTTGTGTGTTTGATCCTAAGGAGTAAATCTCCGGACGAGATTTCTATTAGGAGGGAGTGATGTGACAACCCTGGTTTTGAGGTTCGTCACTTAGTTTTATTTTCTGCTAGTTACGTGTCTTTACGTGTTTATGTGCTTATTGGTGGGTATAGTTTGTGGTTTTGATATCGTTTTCGGTACGGGGTACCTTGTGAGTGAAACGATGTGTGATGATTTCATGTTCATGAGTTCACATGGTAGTGACTATGAAGTGAGATGGTGTTATTTAGTGGTTTTACGTATACGTATATGTATTATAGAAAATCTTATTTTTACGATTTATGGTTTAGCATTTAGAGGTCTCGGATGAGATAATTAGTCATATGGATATTTTTCGGGATGGTTTAAAGTCATTTAGGACTTAGTTATAAAGTTTATTTCAAAATTTGAGATTTTTTATAAAAGTGTATATTTTACGACTTTTACGGTAAAACGCGTAAATTTGACTAGTTTTAGGGTTTTGAGGTTTTGGAGGCTTTAGAAGCTGAAATAAATTAAGGTAAATGAAGGTAATATTAATAACATAATATTAAATAATAATTAAAAAAACGAATTTGAGGGGGGTTAGGTCGGTTTTTGCCGATTAAAGAAAAGAAAAAAAAGAAAAAAGAGAAAAAGGAAAGTTGTATTGGGCTTGGACTAGTGCAATGTATTAAAACAATATTGGTAAAAAAAATATACGATTCATCATAAAAAAAAAGAAACGCAGCCATGGTGGAATGAAAAAGAGAAGAAGAAAAATTAGGGTTTTCAAAAATCTTGATTTTTGATCAATTGAAGGTACAATCTTGTTTAATGTTTGTTCTTATTTAATTAAACATGTATACATCAACATATGGTGGATTTAGGTTAGGGTTTATATTAAAGTCTGTATTCTAATGATATATTAATGATTACATAAATTAGGGCTTGTAATTAGTGGGATTAGGGTTAATTAATTAAGTTAATCTGATTAAACCCGTTTTTAAAAACTGAGCAGAATTTTTGGGTCATTGTTTTGATCATATAGGGAGTTCTAAAAACTCTTATTTTACGATCCAAGTATCCCTGAAAAGGTAATTGAAGTGGCTTTCCAATGCAAGAAACGAGAACTAAATTGGAGGTGGGGAAGTGGGTCAAAAACAGGTTACAACATTCGGAGGTCAAAACAGTTTTGTAATCAGCATGTTTTCTTTTTAAGTTTTGGGTTGTTTGGGGTACTTAGGATTCCATTGGGATCTTCTCACGAACATGAGAGATGGTTTATATATTGTAGTAAGTATCTGAACTTGGTCTAAGGTTGTGGTTTAGGGTAAGACCCCTTAATTGTAACAAACGTTTCGTATGTTTAAAATCAGGAAATCTGGAATTTCAAAAGTATATATATATATATATATATATATATATATATATATATATATATATATATATATATATATACATATATATATATATATATATATATATATATATATATATATATATATATATATATATATATATATATATATATATATATATATATATATATATATATATATATATATATATATATATATATATATATATATATATATATATATATATATCGGGGCCTTAACAGTAGCTTTAAGGTTAGGTCAAGTGGGAGGTGTTAGCTAACATATGTAAGGGTATGAATATTCCTTTTACAGAAACCATGGGTATGTTTAAGTGGACGTTTGACTTAAAGTTTGGAGACCTAAAATTGGGACTGTTTTGTGTAAAATATGAACGGGATAGTTATTAAACTTAGCCGAGTTAAGGACTTGTTAGGGAAGGGTAATGGGGTGTTTAGAGCTTATCAACGAGGTATTTATATGGGAGTAGGCTAGATGTCCATCATAGGTTGATGAGCCATCTTAGTGGTTGGTTTATGTATTGATTGCGTGTTTTTGGTTTGTTAGCTTGTTGCTAGTGCGAGGACTTTTGGAGAAGCAATCAGGTGAGTTTCATAGTCCCATGTTTATTATTGATTTTGACTTCCAGATGGGATGGAAGAGACACTGTGTTGAGTTATTTTCTAAATTGATGCTGTGAATGTTTTTGTGATTTGAGATGGACTTGTGTGTACATTATGTGATTAACTGCTATGTGGTTCTTATTTGTGTATGATTTGGATTGGGATAGGTACATAGCGTGATCGTCTATGGGACCAATGGTTAATGACAAGGTAGTGGCCTTGGGATAGGTACATAGCGTGATCGTCTATGGGACCAATGGTTAATGACAAGGTAGTGGCCTTGGGATAGGTACATAGTGTGATCATCTATGGTACCATGATGTTGGTAAGGCTGAGGGCCTTGGATTTGGTTTGAAATGTTTGATCTTGAATTGTTAGTTGTTAATGCATACTTGTAACACATTGTCCATATGTTATTGTGTTGATGGTTTTTATTCACATCTTATAACTATTTTGTCGTTGGAGTCTAAACCTATGACTCTCACCAACATTATGTTGACGTATTTTAGTGTCTCTTTCAGGTGATATTATGGCTAAGCTTGAGAACATAAGTGGCTAGGATTTGGAGAGCGTAGGATATGCATTTAGAAGGAGATCCCCGTTCCTTCTTAGCTTTGTTTGTTCATTTATCTAGTGATACTGTTGGCACCTATATGTTTGTTTGTTTGTCTTGGGTAAGAGGTAGGACTGTTACCTACTTACCTAGACTCCTGCATTGTTGAGATATTGTCATGACATTTGTGTCAATATTTTATGACATTTCTTATATCATTTAGTTATCTCTATAGACACGCTATTGTTGTGATGATATCCATACGTCGTGCCCCATATTCCGCCATGGTGGGGTGTGACACTTTTGACCAATGGTACTTGAGTTTGGTCTAACAGTACTAACAGTTCTAGACTTGTCGGTACTTGGTTTACCAGACTTCAAAGGTACTAGACCTTGTTTCATAAGTACTTCTCTTGGAACAAAGTTCTTGGTAGAGATATTTGTGACCTTATGAGGTTCAACTACCCTTTTAGCATGATCAAACTTAGGTTTCTCATCTTTAGATCCCATTTTCCTATTAACCTGTGCATTTTCCCATTACTTTTCTTTGTGCCCTTTTGTGCAGCCTTTTGTTTTACAATTTTATCTTCATGTAAAGTGTAATTTTTGATAAATGTTTTAGACTACCACAAACATAACATCATTTTCTTCTCAAATAAGACCCAAAAGGTTGTTTTGACTTAATTTTCTCAAAACCTATCACACCGCTCTTGGTTTTATTATGTTTTGCATTATTATCCAATGCCTTGATAGGAGTTTTTACCTGCTTGGGAGCAGAAATAGCTTTAGACACTTGTTCTTCAGACACAAAATTTCTCATTAAAGGTGGATAAACAATGTTTTTGGTCACGACAGATTTGTCTTAGGTCAAAGTACTAGAGTTTGAATCATTAACAACTTTTGATTCATCTAACTCTATACCTGTATCTTTACTAGAGGGCATGAAAATTCCTGATAATGGTGAAAGAACTGCCTTCATTCTCAGCATATCTATCATTTTCAGGAGTATCATCTGACTCACTAGAACTATCAAAAATCCCCTTTGATAAGTCCTTGTCAGTTAAAGTTATCCCAGGTTGGTCCTCAATATATCCTAGGCCTGATTTATCATAATACCCCATTTGTGAATTAATCAGCTTACCCAATCCTTTAGAGGATCTTTGCCAATGATTAATCACTTCCCTTTCATTATAAAGACTGACTTTTAAAGCTTCATTTTCTGCTGATACTTTCAAAAGTTGTTTTTCAAAAGCTTTAATTTCCACATCTTTTTTCCTCATTTGAAGAGTCAAAATTCTAATTTTCTCTTCATAGTTTTGTTGACCCTTTTATATAAAACTATATTTTCCTCTAGCTTAGCAACACCCTGTTTAAAAGCATTTGTTTCTACAGGTGGTGTGTTGACCTTTCGATACTGTTCATCTAGTTATACCTTTAGACTATTAAATTTAAGAACGCAATCTTTAGAACAAGGATGTACCTCAGTATCTTCATGTGAGAGAGCCATCAAACTAATCTCTTCTTCTTCCTCATCTTCAGCCCAGTTTACCACTCCATCTACAGTTACCAATGCTTTGGTTCCTTTGGGACTCCTGTTGTTTCCTTTTGGAAAGCTTTCAAAGATTCTTGGACCGGTTCTATAGTTGTTCTTGGACTTTTGATTGCTACTTTCAGCCTTGTCTCTAGTGCACTGTGAGACCCCCAAAATCTGACATGGAACAACTAGGCAACGAGGGGGTAACACGTCATAGTACAAGAAACAATGAATTACAGTTCATACAAAGCTGACGAAATAAAAACATGTACATTACATCATAAAAGGTCAGAGTTTTTAAACATAGGTCCCAGAGTTTTAAAAGCGGAAATTATATTATTTCGTCTCGATTTAAAAATAAAGTTGCCCAAAAGATAAAATAAACTTATGACAGTTTATACAAAACCAATCCTTCAAAAGCATCACAGAAATCTCCAAGCTGCGATAATGTCCTGCGGGCTCCCATCCAAGCAAAGCTAAGTAATAATACCTGAGATTAAACATGTAAAATCGTCAACATAAAGTTGAGTGATATTCATAGGTTTAGCAGTAAACGTGTGGAACACAATAGAATTTGTAAAACACGTAATGGGGGGGGGGGTTAACTATGTACGTCCATAGTCACGATACAAATTATTGTTGTTTAGTCTCATGAACCGAAGCTTAACTCAAACGTAAGTTCCTCTAGGGAGTATTCAGCCTAAATACTCAAATATAAACGATTATTAGTGCGTCAAAACGGGACGGGGATTGTCAATCCCGATGGATCCACCCACAACATTCGCGCTTAGCGCAAAGCATACGCGACAATTAACGATTCATGATAGGAGAGGAAACTCAAGGCTAACGTCTAAAAGCAATAATGCCATTGAAATCATCTGTAAAGCATACATGTTCAGAATAACATACGAGTTCTGGATAGCAATACAGTTTTTAATTTAGTTGTGTTCCACCATGTAAAATCTCACCCCGTGTTTAGAAACCATGTACAAGTAAAAAGGGGCTATGAACTCACCTTAGCCACGAGGTAAGTCAATCACGTACTCAGCAACTGAGTAGAAACGGTAGTGGTAGACGATCACCGACGATATGGATGCCCGGGGAAACACGAAAACCGCAACCTATCAAAAATAAGGCGTGCGTTAAGACTCGAACTCGAATATCGATATGTACCAAATATAATATGACTCAAATGTTTTCAAAATATTTATATTTCAAAACCATTGACACGAACCAAAAGAATCCATACTAACCAACGTTACTCGTTAAAACACTTGAACACTTGAAAATGACCCGTTATACGACGCCAAGTCAACGCAAGTCAAACTATTATTTACCCTTATTTGGACCAGTAGCTAAGTCATTTATATAATGACTAAGCACTTGAGTAAGTCACCATGTCCGACGGTGAATACCCAAACTCACACAACACAAGCATTGAACGATGTGTCCAAAGTAAAATCAGCAAGTACACCCCGAATGTACACACCGATCTACCCTATCTAGACTTGTCCGTTTTAGATAAAAATTGGTGTCAAGGTCAATTATAACATGTATAAGACCTCACCAAAAATTGAGCCAAAGTTCACACTTTAAAATCCATCAGCTCGACACTTTACTCGACTTCAAATTTTAGGAAAGATTTGTGCACTTGTTTTGTAAAACCGTTTAGACCGCTTTAAAAGTACAAACTCGACAATCCGACTTTTGAAACCACTACTAGACTCATCAAACTCAGTTTGTAAACTTTGAAAACCAGTAGTATCAACAATCTAACCAAGTCTAAAGTCCCCGAGAGTCGACCTAAAATCAGCCACAATTTCGGATTGTGCCGACTTGCGTCTCCCGGTACACGAAAAATAAACTAGCATAACTTTTGACTCGTAATGAGTTATAAGCTCTATCTTATACCAAAACGACCGTCTCGGAAAACTCTACAACAATTTCAAATAATATTAGCCTTTCACAGACCTTAAACCCACGAAACATACTGTTTAAGGCTGCTGTCCCAAATTAGCTTTTTAGAAAACATAACAAATCCATTTTTCAAGCAAAAACACTCATTCCCATACCCCTAGGATCACTATACTATCATACCCATCATCCAAACACTCCTAAAAACACTTGCATGTAAAATCTAACAAAATCAAAGATTAAAAACAAGACTTTTAAGGATTAAAACAATATAATCTTACCAAAAATGACACATGCATGATGATTAAAACATCATACAATCCATGAAATCATAAGTTCTTTAAATTTTGATGCATGTTCATGATTTTGATATTATTAGAATCACCATTGAATTCTAAGATGTGGTCTTGTTTTTGTTTTGATTAGATCATGGTGGTTGATGAGATTTGGTGGTGTTTGTGGTGGAGGAGGTGACGACAAAGAAAGAGAGGAGGGGAGGGTGATGTGATTTTTTTTTAAATGAATGTGTGTGCTAGTGGAAGAAAGAAAACTATTTATATAGTGGTTTAAGTGGAGGGTCCAATGTTGCCAAGTTTGAAACTTGTGGACCTAAAAACAATTAATAGTTTTAAAGGGTAGAAAATGGTTATTGGTAAATTTTGAAAATATTTACGGGGCTCGGGTTTCGTAAAAATACTTTTCAAAATTTACAATGCATCATAAAAATGATTATACGATTTCTCGACACAACGTAATACGTAATTAAGACGACATCATCGAAAATATTAATTATCGAAACAATCGATAAATAAACGTAATATTTTGGGCATCCGTCGGTATCACGATCACTAGGAATTCTCGTTGTACATTGATTTTGAATAAACTCGTTGTAAAACGCACGCGGGTTATTTTAAATCAAAAGCTTTGATTTAAATTAAATATGGAAAAATAAAATAAAAATTTTATAATTCCATATGAAGCATTGTCAATGAACAAAATAATACTTAAAAGTATAATTTAAAAATCTCAGGATTTACATATAAAGTATTCAAGAAAACGTAATACGTTGGAAAATTCAAAAAGCACGAATAAAAAGAATAAAATAATGATGGGAAAGTACGGATTCTCACAGTCTTCCCCCCTAAAGGAACTCTGGTCCCCAGAGTTCTCCTGAAAACAGTTGAAGATGCGAACAAGAGGAAGTACAAAGTGTAGAACAAAATTCATTGCTTCCCAGGTAATTTCTGCACCACGACGAATCTTAACGGTTAGAATTCACTATGCTTTAGTTTCTTAACTCCTTTTCGTATAACTTTTCAGTCTTGGATTAGGATAATGATCTTTCAATACGGAGATACATCGAGAGATAGAGTTGTTGGAAATACGTGCAATAAACTAACAAGAATGAACACAAGAATCACTTAAACAGGCAAAGTGCGATAAGATGAACCAAGATTGTAAATAAACAAGGGGTCACAAATCGTGCAACTGTAAAACGTGACAATCTTAAAATGTAAGAATCTAGTCACAAGCGAAATAGAAGGGAAATATGAATAACATATGATCATTTAAGATACTAGTTGTCAAACCTTTTTCTTGATCAGGACTTTCAAAGCAAAAGTAGAACAGTTCAAAATAGTTATCCTGATCGGCTTAAGAACTTTCGGGTGACTACATGGAATTATCGTTAAAACTCAGGTTTATCGTTACCATTAGAGAAATTTCAGATTTTTTTTTCAAGTTATTTAGAATCATTGTTAGAAATTATAAATCAATTTAATAATTTCATTAGTTTGACAGTAAAGTACGATATAATCAAATACTTTAAAAGATACAACTTAACACTGTTTAAACATAAGTTATAAATTTACCCAAGAGGATGTATAGATCCTGTGCTTAACTTCATACAGTTATTTTGGTAATTTAACATTTGATAAAATGTATAAAACGTTCTTTAAAAATTAATAATAATTTTTAGAAATTCAAGAAAGTTTTTAAGATGTCAAACGATAAACACGTAACAGTTTCTGGTTTTCAGAAAGTGACAAAATAGCAAACGGTTATGAAACGAATATCGATCAACAATTAGTATACAAGCAATAGCACGAGGGAATAAAACAGAAGTCGTATCAACTTTTAACGAACACGATAGAATAGATGCATCGATGATAAGGACAATAAGAATCAAGGATTATAGCAAGATTAATTTACGAGTGCGGTTGGCGTCACCAATAACGACTTATTAAGTTCTCGGTGGTCGAAATACGATCGAAAGGGAAAAGCCACACAACGAATTTTCGAATCTAAGAACTCTTAAGAAGTCACTTGAGAGTAATTTCAGTAAGATGAAAAACATTAGCAATGAGAGGCGAAATCAACACATGGTTCACACGAATGAAATTTCAAGACGACAAAGTCTAACACACGTCATGACAATTACACGAAATCATCGTTCACGTCCAGTCGTAAATCATTAATCGCGTCCAGAGACGTTTCGTAGTTCTACCAAAATAGATAAAGAAGATCGATTGATGTAGAAACATAATAACGTTTGAAACTTTCAAGTCGGGTATCAATGGTAAGAATTTAGGCAAATGGTAACGAAAATCGTATCATGAGGATGATGAGGTAACAAGTAAAGCAAATATCGTTGAGTAAGGAAATATGTGCTTGAGGCACGCACTTTGTTCAAGAAAAGATAAGGGTTCTTATGTGTAAGTCACAAATTGTTGTTACTCGCATAAGGTGTAAAAGTTTTCAAAACTTTATTTTATCAAACTTTTTAAGGAACATAGTTAAAAAGTTGATTTTTGGTTAAATATTTAAGTTGACTACCATTCGGCCTTGCATGGCTCCTTCTAAATTAGGCATAGGTGATCAGGCCATGCATAATTTAGGACTAGCAATGCGATGCTCAGCTTCGTCAAATTAGTATTACATATTATATGATTTAAAATATGTATATAATGTCATTTGTAAAAACAGGAATCAAAATAGTTTATGAAACTATTTGTCAACAAGTTACTGGCTAGATATTTAATTCAACAATTTGTTTTGTTACAAGGGTCCTTCATAAGACCAAAGTAGAATAAATTGTGAAAATACACTGTAAAATTAATATAAATTAATTTTATAAGATAGCATTCAATTATTTAAGAAAGCGCAAATGAAACCTTTTGTAAAATAATTTGCAAACAATACCAGTCTGAGTCTATATGGTAACATGACAATAGTTTATAAAGTAGCGAGTGGGTTACAAGAGGGAAATAAGGAGTGGTTCAAGACAGTCAATGAAATGGTTACAAGGTGATAAGGTTTCAAAAGGTTTAGCCGAAATCGTCAAGAGACAAGTGTCAAGATGATAACAAACGATATGAAAGCAAGATCTTCAAACCTCGGCCCGAATCAGTGGTACGATAGAAGCAAAGAAAGACAATGGAATGACAAATAAGTCATAAATAAGAGAAATGAATAAGGAATCCGTATGTGCACATCGTGATTAATTTGACAATAATATACCTTTAAGAAAGTAGGGTATCAGTTAACAAATAGTACAACCACTCAGAATAGTTTCTATATTAGGAAGTTACCGAATTTCAAAAGTTCAAGATCTATGTATATGTATGACCGAACTCAAAGTTACTATTTTATACTTGTTCCAACGCAATCATTGTTTTTAGTTTGCAAAATATCATTAGTTAAAGTTTTACGAGCTTAACGAACTCAAAAACGCTTGAAATCATGTTCTTAAAGTCTATCAGTTTTGACTTTTGGGTTTGACTAGACCAATTAACTCGCTAAATGATATTTTTAATACTCGAAATCCTATGCAATTCAGTGTAAAACGATGTTTTGAACAACTTTTTAGTTTTACTCGAGACTTGAAACGGATTAAAAATGGATGAAAATGCCCTTGCATTAAATCTGTCAACAAAACGATATTTTAGAACTACGCAAAAATAAGTTCTTAAATTTCACAATCTCAAATGAGCGTAACTTGCTCGATAACGTCTCAACAAGTAGAAATATATATTTTTATGTCTAAGGTTATAAAAATATTTTCTCTACACTGTTAAACTTCCTGTAAAGTTTCTATACAAAGTATATTTTTCGACACAGCTTGAAATTAAATCCAATTTCATAATAACCCAGAATTAATGTACACACAAGACTAGTGGATTCCATAAAGACGAAAGAAGATAAACTATATAATTAGTCATGTAAAGAAAACACAGTATGGAAATGGTTCAAGAATGCCGACGGTAATCTGAGAGATAAAAAATGACGCATATCATCCGTGTCTTCGGCTGCAAAATGCAATGCAGGAAGGTCTCCTGGCGGCGTGATTTTCCAAAATCACAAGACATACCGAGAAAGAAACAAAATATTAACAAGTGGCACTCCTGGAGCGAGGAGGTTCAATGAAAAAGGGAGGATACAAGTAGGATCGTATTCCAAACAATCGTCACATAATAAATGACGATCATGTGTTCAAGGTACAACGAATATTGTAAGTCGAAATCGAAACGTAGAATGGTCAATGAAATAAGATGTAATCCATGTACAAGTGTCGTGTAAAACAGTGGCGTAAAGGTAAATCAAAGTTACGAAAACTCACAATATTATTCAGCACTGATTCAACGAATTCTTCGAGATGTGTAACTCACACGATGTCCTGTAGTCTTTTCTGGAGACACATTGAGCTACACAATGGTCTATAGACTAGACATTCAATTACGAATGGTCGGAAAGAAAATCTGCGTATCTAAATAGATATTTTAAAGGAAATAAGCAATGAAAGCAACATGCACGGTAGTAAGAACGGAAATCAGAAGTTTCATCGAAAACAACACTTATTCGATCCCGAACAATGGTATCTCGAGAGTATGCACAACATGTAACAGCGAGTCGAGAAAAACAGACGGTTCAAAACGAACGAGTATATGAAGTCAGTCGTATCACGCATAAATGAAATAACAATAGTACTCAGAAGAATGAGCAATGAAAATTCGGCAGCATACGCGCTCTGAATACAAGTATGTAACGTAATAACGATATAGAATCATTGTAACCAGATCAGTTCCCAAGAACAAGAATTCCAGAAATACAGTAAGAGCAGAGGTAATCACAGTAATATCGAATGATAATCCATGAAGCACAAGGCTTTGAAAAGACACAGTAATTATAGTTATCAGGGTAACGTAATATTTCAACATGTAATCAAGAGATGAAATACTATAACTATAACTAAACGTAAGTAATAAGGATTAGAGAGTTACCCGCGCAGATATCGAACAACATTGGCAGATTCTGTGATTGACACTTAAAACATGAAACATTTGAACTTTCGGTTATAGACTAAGTTTTTGAAAAATGACTCAGTTCCCTATAACCATCGCTCTAATACCACTCTGTGAGACCCCCAAAATCTGACATGGAACAACTAGGCAACGAGGGGGTAACACGTCATAGTACAAGAAACAATGAATTACAATTCATACAAAGCTGACGAAATAAAAACATGTACATTACATCATAAAAGGTCAGAGTTTTTAAACATAGGTCCCAGAGTTTTAAAAGCGGAAATTATATTATTTCGTCTCGATTTAAAAATAAAGTTGCCCAAAAGATAAAATAAACTTATGACAGTTTATACAAAACCAATCCTTCAAAAGCATCACAGAAATCTCCAAGCTGCGATAATATCCTACGGGCTCCCATCCAAGCAAAGCTAAGTAATAATACCTGAGACTAAACATGTAAAATCGTCAACATAAAGTTGAGTGATATTCATAGGTTTAGCAGTAAACGTGTGGAACACAATAGAATTTGTAAAACACGTAATGGGGGGGGGGGGGGGGGGTTAACTATGTACGTCCATAGTCACGATGCATATTATTGCTGTTTAGTCTCATGAACCGAAGCTTAACTCAAACGTAAGTTCCTCTAGGGAGTATTCAGCCTAAATACTCAAATATAAACGAATATTAGTGCGTCAAAACGGGACGGGGATTGTCAATCCCGATGGATCCACCCACAACATTCACGCTTAGCGCAAAGCATACGGGACAATTGACGATTCATGATAGGAGAGGAAACTCAAGGCTAACGTCTAAAAGCAATAATACCATTGAAATCATCTGTAAAGCATACACGTTCAGAATAACAAACGAGTTCTGGATAACAATACAGTTTTTAATTTAGTTGTGTTCCACCATGTAAAATCTCACCCCGTGTTTAGAAACCATGTACAAGTAAAAAGGGGCTATGAACTCACCTTAGCCACGAGGTAAGTCAATCACGTACTCAGCAACTGAGTAGAAACGGTAGTGGTAGACGATCACCGACGATATGGATGCCCGGGGAAACACGAAAACCGCAACCTATCAAAAATAAGGCGCGCGTTAAGACTCGAACTCGAATATCGATATGTACCAAATATAATATGACTCAAATGTTTTCAAAATATTTATATTTCAAAACCATTGACACGAACCAAAAGAATCCATACTAACCAACGTTGCTCGTTAAAACACTTGAACACTTGAAAATGACCCGTTATACGACGCCAAGTCAACGCAAGTCAAACTATTATTTATCCTTATTTGGACCAGTAGCTAAGTCATTTATATAATGACTAAGCACTTGAGTAAGTCACCATGTCCGACGGTGAATACCCAGACTCACGCAACACAAGCATTGAACGATGTGTCCAAAGTAAAATCAGCAAGTACACCCCGAAAGTACACACCGATCTACCCTATCTAGACTTGTCCGTTTTAGATAAAAATTGGTGTCAAGGTCACTTATAACCTGTATAAGACCTCACCAAAAATTGAGCCAAAGTTCACACTTTAAAATCAGCTCGACACTTTACTCGACTTCAAATTTTAGGACAGATTTGTGCACTTGTTTTGTAAAACCGTTTAGACCGCTTTAAAAGTACAAACTCGACAATCCGACTTTTGAAACCACTACTAGACTCATCAAACTCAGTTTGTAAACTTTTAAAACCAGTAGTATCAACAATCTAACCAAGCCTAAAGTCCCCGAGAGTCGACCCAAAATCAGCCACAATTTCGGATTGTGCCGACTTGCGTCTCCCGGTACACGAAAACTAAAACTAGCATAACTTTTGACTCGTAATGAGTTATAAGCTCTATCTTATACCAAAACGACCGTCTCGGAAAACTCTACAACAATTTCAAATAATATTAGCCTTTCACAGACCTTAAACCCACGAAACATACTGTTTAAGGCTGCTGTCCCAAATTAGCTTTTTAGAAAACATGACAAATTCATTTTTCAAGCAAAGCCACTCATTCCCATACCCCTAGGATCACTATACTATCATACCCATCATCCAAACACTCCTAAAAACACTTGCATATAAAATCTAACAAAATCAAAGATTAAAAACAAGACTTTTAAGGATTAAAACAACATAAGCTTACCAAAAATGACACATGCATGATGATTAAAATATCATACAATCCATGAAATCATAAGTTCTTCAAATTTGATGCATGTTCATGAATTTGATATGATTAGAATCACCATTGAATTCTAAGATGTGGTCTTGTTTTTGTTTTGATTAGATCATGGTGGTTGATGAGATTTGGTGGTGTTTGTGGTGGAGGAGGTGACGACAAAGAAAAAGAGGAGGGGAGGGTGATGTGATTTTTTTTTAAATGAATGTGTGTGCTAGTGGAAGAAAGAAAACTATTTATATGGTGGTTTAAGTGGAGGGTCCAATGTTGCCAAGTTTGAAACTTGTGGACCTAAAAACAATTAATAGTTTTAAAGGGTAGAAAATGGTTATTGGTAAATCTTGAAAATATTTACGGGGCTCGGGTTTCGTAAAAATACTTTTCAAAATTTACAATGCATCATAAAAATGATTATACGACTTCTCGACACAACTTAATACGTAATTAAGACGACAAAATCGAAAATATTAATTATCGAAACAATCGATAAATAAACGTAATATTTTGGGCATCCGCGGTATCGCGATCACTAGGAATTCTCGTTGTACATTGATTTTGAATAAACTCGTTGTAAAACGCACGCGGGTGATTTTAAATCAATAGCTTTGATTTAAATTAAATATGGAAAAATAAAATAAAAATTTTATAATTCCATATGAAGCATTGTCAATGAACAAAATAATACTTAAAAGTATAATTTAAAAATCTCAGGATTTACATATAAAGTATTCAAGAAAACGTAATACGTTGGAAAATTCAAAAAGCACGAATAAAAAGAATAAAATAATGTTGGGAAAGTACGGGTTCTCACATGTACTCCCTTGCAAAATGTCCATTCCTTCCACAATTATAGCATTCAACTTTAGACTTGTCATATCCTAATGGTTCATTAGGATCAACAATCATCTTTCTTCCAGTCTTCTTAAAGAACCTATTAGATCTCACAAAGATCATAGCAGCTTACCATTTGAGATAACATCAGCATCATCCATTTGTAACAAGTCATTGAGAGTCAATCTTGGTCTGTTGTCTCGTCCAACAAAGAATGAGAAGGCATCATTGTCACTAAACAACGGTGAAGATCTTCCTTGTGGATTTTGAGAGACAATAGGACTGCCTTCAGTACCTTGAGAATAAGTACTTTCTGTAAGTCCTCAGCGGTATTTTGGAAGTAAGTACCGCTACTTGATCCACTAGCGGTATTTTGAAAGTAAGTACCGCCATTATCTTCTAACACAAAAGCCAAGTTAGACTTTGTTGTTGCTGCTGCTTTGGTCACCTCAACGCCTTTAACATCCATCTCATAAGCTCTAAGATTGTTGTAGAGATGATCAAAAGGAATTGTATCCAGATCATCCCTTGTGATGAAGTGCATAGCCATTGCTTTCCATTCTTGTGGAACACTCGTTAAGAATTTTAGATTAGCTTCTTCATTAGGAATTATTTGTCCATAAATTACCAATTGAATGGGCAGCTTACTGAACCTTCCATATCCACCATGGATTCCTTCTATACTAGAAATTGAGAAGTTATCAAATTCTTGTTTCAGAACAATCTTCTTCATCTTCTTAGATTTGTCATTACCTCCAAATCTAAGTTTGATGGCATCCCACATAGCCTTTGCATCCTTGTAGTGATGAAAGCTAGGTAAGATGTCCTTTGAAAGTGCCATAGCCAATGCAGTTCTGGCCTTTCTGTTTTTGATCTCTCCTTGTACCTCCTCAACAGTCACAACAAGTAAAGCATAACATGTATCATCAGGCAACCAGTGCAACTTCTTAGGTGTATTCCCATTCTTGATAACTTGCCACAGAGTATGATCTATGTGATTCAAGTAATGTTCCATCTACATAGCCCATGTCTCATGGTTATCACCCTTGAGAACTGGGAGTTTGACAGCAGAGAGAGTATAGGAAGGTGTTGTAGTTGTAGAAGTAACTACAACATCTATGGCTTGAACACCTTGTGGTGGTGCAGGATGCACAACTTGAGGTTGTCCATGTGGTATTGGATCAGGATCTGTAATGTCTTCCAAGTGAGGGTCATCAACAGGTTGAGACATTGAGTTTTAGTGTGAGTGGGGCTTTTTAGGGTTGTGTTCTTCTTTTTCAGGGTTTCTCAACAAGCTCTAATACCACTTGTTGATCCCTTTGATTGGATCTATATTCTGTTAAGAACTAGTATAGTAGTTTGTAATCAAACTAAAACACTTTGAGAACTCTTACTAAGCTAAATAAGTTATGCGGAATCTAACTTATAAAGCATAGAAGAACAAAATTACTTTTAACTATTGGATTCTCTTATTAATCGACTTGAATGAGGTACATGAATGTCATCGTACCTATGTTCCTTTTATAGAGTAAGGAACCCTAGAAACCTTAGAATATTCTATAAAGATTAGTATATCACAGACGATATATTATCAATATTCTAACTATTAAGTATATCACATAAGATGTACTCTAACTATAACTATGACATATCTTATACAACGATATATTCGTCCTAATCAGTATAGCAGTACTTGTACTTAACACTAACAGTACTTGCTATGTACCGCGTTAACACTAACGGTACTTGCTAACACTAACAATACTTATACTTACACTAAAAGTACTTGGTACTTTACAAATAATTCCCAACACTAGGTGATAATACCTTAATGAAGGATTACGAGTCGAATCGAAACCAAAAAAGACCGAAACGGAGAAATGACTACTCATACTAAAGAAGCAAATAAGAGAGAACCCAAGGGGAGTGAATCAAGACCAAGGTCAATGCTCAAGAGACAAGTGACAATCTTCAAGTAGTAGTAACAAAGAGCTTGTGTCATTTATAGTGGTTTAAGACGTGCCTTTCTGGCGAAAGTCTAAACGGCTTTGGTAATGAACCATACCAAGCAATTTTGTAAAATTAGATTAAGATCATTTTCAAAAGTAGTCTTAATGTTATTTCAAACAATGAGCAGAGTATAGATTCACTTTCTCTCCCACATGATGGGACAAATATTATTGCTAGGGTTTAAAATAACAACATCTTTGAAATATTTCAATTCCAAATATGTAATATCCTAACTACAACTTATGGAGTAGTTTGGTATCTCAAAGGATTAATCAATCATCATAGAGATGAGCTCAATTACACATATTACACATGATAGAGGGCCTACTAACCGTATGGGTGCGAACCATGGAAATCATGCTTGATACTTTAAGCTACTACTAAGTCACTCTACATCTCCGAAGTAAGTCAAATATCCAAGCAATGAAGTTTTGAGAGGGCATAAGGATAGAATCACATACCACAAATAAATGTCAAGGCAAGGATGCCAAGAACAAGCACATAGTCAAGTAATGATCAAAAGAATGATCAATAGGGCGTGAGAAGGGACATAAACGTACCCTAGCCACAAAATGCATTCCAATTTTTCAAGTAACTAATGCAAGGCCTAAACATGACTAACGTGACTACTAAGTCTTCAAGGAATAATATCACTCTCATCCATCTTGGTATCATCATTCAATGATGTTAGAAATCAAAGAAGATGAGCCTTCTACAAGTGTAAGTAACTCAATCCACAATCACTTAAGTGATTAATCTTCATGAGTACCTACACATAACAAGATGCAAACTAGTATATACATTTCAAGGATAAATCTAAAATGAATAAATAATACTAATCTAGATGAGATGCTATATTACCAATTAAAAGTCCTATTTTCAATGAAAAAATAGTTTTCACCAAAGAGAAACTTTAGTACAACAAAACCTTATAATTTGAGGAGACAATGGATTGATCCAAGTTTTAAAGTACAATATAATTCAGAGATCTTGAGTGACCATCGCTTTGATACCAATTGTAGAAACTAGAAGAGGGGTTGAATAGTTTCTCTTCGGTTTATGTCCTAATTAAAATTCCTTTCAATTAGGTTTGTCTCAAAACTACCTTTTACTAGAAAGTTAGTTGCATAATGATTAGGTTCAATTCTAATGCATTAACAGTGACAGATAGTAGTTGTGTGTGATGTAATAATGAGAGTAAGGAAAGAAACGACCTAATAGGAAGACACCAAGATTTATAGTTGTTCGGCAACGAAGCTCTATCTTTGTTCCTACTCCACTCCTCGAGTACACCTTACTCGAGATTTCCACTATATCCACAAGATCCCTTCTTGTCGGAGAAAACCTTACAACGTCGCTTACATTATTTTTTGACACTAAGCTAAATGTCGAGACCTAATCTTAGCTAGGATCAATTTACAGAACGTCGCCTACTTCACCATTTTACGACACAAGGCTAGATGTCGAGTTCTAATCGAAAGATAGAACCAATCTTCACAACGTTGCCTACTTCACCATTTTCCGACACAAGGCTAGATGTCGAGTTCTAATCGAAAGATAGAACCAATCTTTGAAGCTAAGTGAGAACTTCAAAACACACAACCACACATCACTTTATAGTTTAATGAGAACTCACAAGACACAACCACAAGCCACTTTATTGTTTAGTGAGACCTAACAAGACACAACTTTTACAACTCAAAAACACATATCCAAGTATACACATGTAACTTGGATTTACACAACACAAATCCAAGTATACACATATACAATGGATTTACACAAGACTAATCCAAGCATTCACTAATACAATGGATTAACACAACTAATCCAAGTATACACAAATACATTGGATCTACACAAGACACAAATAAAACAAATGATGAACCTGACTAGATCTTTAGGAGAGGATGATCTTCATTAAGGTTTTATCTTTAATCACATCACAAGTGTGTGAGTGATCTTCTCTTTGACAAGGTAAAGAAGGAGATCAAGGGGATAATCATAAGTAAACATACTTAACACATTAAGTGATCATTTATAAATGATTAGGAATTAGAAAGGAGAAAGAGTGTCCAAAAAGGGTTGTGGAAAATACAGATTTGATCCACTATTTATAGGAGACAAAAAGCCAACGACTCTCTGAGCGTGGTTCCTTAATTGTCCTCCGGTTCCTTATCACTATGGAACCGCATAGGCATTAAATGATCCGTGGTAGTAGACTCCGCTCCCTTTTGTCTTTTAGTGGGGAAGTAATATCTAAGGTAAGTTTTTACCTTCAAAGAATATTCCTATGGCCTTTGGAATACGCCATATTCAAATTTACATTTTCCATTTTAATAAAACATTTTCTTAAAAAGAAAGTTTATTAAAAAATATTTTGTCACATTTGACAAAATGTAAGTCTAGGACTAATAACTTTTATGATCACTAATCATGATTAAGATATGTTAGTGCAATACTTAAATGATTATTACCTTGATGATAGTGTTTGTTAGGTAATTCGTCTAATGATTGTATTTGATGATAAATGTCTTTTTAATTTGTCGTGATCAAAACTAAGAAAGATTAGTTAAAACTAATGATATTTTTAGGCATTACTTTGCATTAACATGTTTGTTGAATAATTCGTCTTTCGGTTATCTTTGACGATAAATGTTTTTACACTTTGTCGTGATCAAAACTAAGAAAGATTAGTTATTACAAATATTTTTTAGGCATTGGTTGCATTAACAATACACAATATTACGATGTCGAATGTAGACCTTACAAGATACTATTTATAGCATCAATCCTAAGGGTGCGTTTGGTAGAGGTTAATGAGAATGGAGGTATGAGTGTCAAAGTCATATATAGTAATTTGTTATGAGTTAATAATTAAATCAAACCCATGGTACGTATCTAATATGATAAGAGAGTATCCCATAGTACCTATCTAATATGATAAGAGAGTGTGTAGCTAACTATCAATTTATCATGTCTTCTATCATATTTATTTTATAAAACAAATGATTATTTAATTATAATTTTTCCCTTTTATACACATAAAGTACATATTTAATTTTAAATTGGCCCCAACACTATATAATCTTTCACCCTAAAACTTTATTTATTATTAATCACTAATCTTTGATACTTATTTTCCAAAAACAAACAAACACACTATTAATGAAGTTGTCATACCGAATCTCATACACCACTTGTATCAAAGTCATACCTATAATAATTCCATCTAACAAACCAAACACACCCTATATTTAATGTCACTAACATTTCATTTAACAGATAAAATTTGCACGCGTGTATATGTGGTGAAGGAATGGGGTGTGATGGTTTAAACTTGTCTTTAGGCTTGCGAGTTTATGTACTTTCAGACCAGGTTTCAATAGTTATTTTTTTCAAAAATGTCTTAAAGGTTATGCGCATAAAAAACGCGTTATAACATAAAAGGGGGCAAATTTTTGTTAAACTGTTATTCTTACTTATTCTTATTAGCCTTTATTTTATTTTTGTTAGGTTTAAGTCTTGGTTAGTGAAACCCATCGGAGCCATAGCAAAATTAATCTTCATAGGGCAATTGTCTAAACCAGTAGGCTCTTGAGATGCTCCTACATTAGTTGCAAGATGTTGGTAAATTATATAAGCTTATTTGTTTCAAAATGAGCTTATAAGATAAAAGCCCGAGAATAAGAGGTAGACAGCAATTTAGGTGGGAGGATAAAGTGGAGCATGACATGAAAGAGATTATTTTGTTCGATGGTATGACGATTTGATTGGAACGAGTGGAGGGCTAAAATTAGATTAGATGGTCAAATGGTTCGCATAAAGATGTTTGCTTGTTTCCCTTCTTTTTTGTTACACGGAGAGATTCTTTTGTTTTTTTAATGACAAATTTTTTTAACTACCAAAGAGCTAAAAACAAAACAAATAGTTACATAATAGAAGTAATCAAAGTTAGGTTTTGAAGCGAACCAACCCAACTCAAACGCCTAGATCTACTTGTAGTTTTAACCCATAAATAGACATTGTTATATAATTGTAAAAAAATAAACTTTTTCTTGGAGGCATCCTTCCAAACACATATGAGTTACGATAACAGCATACATGCCACCATTAAGACATTAATGGCGCTTCCAATAATTGCTTACGTAATTTGTTTAGTTGAATTGAACCAAACCACTCTCACCATTGAGAATAGGATCACAAATCTAGAATATTGATATTCCACCGCCTACCTAGCCCGTTGTATACTTGATATGTGTGTAAACACCCATCCTTTTTACCACTTAATTACAATAATAACCGAGCCAAAACGTGTATTTTATGTCATTTATGTCGGAATTATGCGTGGTTTGTGTTTTTGTTGTGATTTAGGACGAAATTGTGAAAAGGGGAGAAAACACGGGCATTTACGGGCTTTTATCGAAGAAAAAGACGAAAGACAAAGTCAAGAAGTCAAGAGTGCAAAAAGAACGGAAGTCCAAGACCAATTCTGAAGATTTATCGAAGAAAAAGTCAAAAGACGGAAGTTTACTAAAAGCCGAAGAACTCAAGTCTAATTTATCGAAGAATTACAAGACGAGTTCAAAGAAATCCCGAGATAAAGTCATTAAAGTCCAAGATTAACAAAAGATTAAGAAGAGAAGGACTTATATGTGCAATTAAGGAAAAGAGGAAAGAGGAAGGAAGCTTCCTAAGCACTCCTTAATCTCCCTTATATATAGATTAGGATCATTTTATTTTTACTCTTGTTGGATAGTTTGACACACTATTTCCTCCATTTTACTTTCCTACACATTTAAATTCATGTCCATTTAATTACTTGTCAAATTTAAATACCTTGTCTTGCACCTTAATTACATTTAATTTCAAGTAAGTTTCCATTTACTTTTCTTGTCAATCTTTACTTTTTCTTGTTAATCTCTTATCTACCTTTCTTTATTTGATTTTAATCTTCATGCTTTATTGTTTATGTTCATGTTCTTGATTTTTATTGATTTATTTAAGTGGGTTTTGATTATTGTGGTTATTTTTGTTACTTTGATTGTTTTGGATTGTTTGATTATCATTAATAGATGTTTATTGATTAGTTATATTTAATCTTGTGGTTGATTTTGTTTATAATTGTTTAGATTCGTGTGTTCTGGTTCTTCCTTGTTCTTCGCTACAAATTTCTGTTCCCAGATACATATTCCGAATCAAGCCCAACATTCCGAGTGAAGGTTTGTGAAGAAAATATTCCGAATTAAAGGCACTCATCCGGAATAAGTGACATATTCCGGATCAAGTGTTCTATTCGGAATAACCAAACATTTTGAATCAAAGGTTAGCAAAAGGTTCATCCGGAATATCCAATATTCCGGATCAAGGAAGTTATTCCGGACCAACAGAGTATTTCGAACTAAGGAGATATTCCGGATCAAAGAGTTTCATTCGGAATAATTAATTATTCTGAATCAAAGTCTTCATCCGGAATCTTCAACATTCCAGATTAGCAAGACATTCCGGATCAGCAAGACATTCCGGATCAAGCACCATATTCCGAATCAAGGGCTTCCATCCGGAATAAGTGACATATTCCGGATCAAGGAGTTCTATTCGGAATATTATTCCGGATAAGCCATATTCCGGATCAAGGGCAACATTTCGGATCAAGACCGTTATTCCGAATAAAGAAGTTTATTCCGGATAGGTGACATATTCCGAGTAAGCATTTTATTTCGGATCAAGAGTTTTGGGCAATATTCCGAGTGAAGAAAAACATTCCGAACGAAGGTGACATTCCGGATGAATGTTTATTCCGAACGAAGGTTTATTCCGGATGAGCTATTTTTTAGGTTCTTTTAATTTCAGTTTTTAAGTTTCTGTTTCTAATTTTCAAGCTTTACTTTTCCCGCCTTTTTACTTAATTGCACTTTAAATTTAATTGCCTTAGATTTATTTTAGCCTTGCCTTAGTTTAAGTTTTAGTTGCGTTTTAAGTTCGCCTTAGATAGATTTAAGTTTGCGTTATTTTATTTTAGTGCCTTTTAATTTTAGTCACGCTTTTAAATACTCACCTTTTATTTTAAATTAGAGTAGATTTACTTTAAAGTCATTTTACTTTAATTGTTTTGCACTTTTAATTACTACAACGACACAACCTTTTGTTTCACCAAAGAACGACTGAGTCGCATAGTTAACCAGTTTTCAATTCGAAGAGACATACTTAAACGAACTTCTTTTTAATTAGGTAAAACCCTAGGTATCAAATGGCGCCGTTGCCGGCTCTTTTCGTAAAGATTAACGGTTTTCTGTGAGAGACGCGTTGCTTTTTGGGATCCGTTCACTTGTGAGCGTTATTTTCTTGCATAAAAAATTCAAAAAAACATTAAAATATTAAAAATTGTTAAAAATCCATAAAAAATAAAAATTTCAAAAATCCAAAAAGATTTTATTTTTATTGTGTATATATATTCTCTTTGTGTTTGGTATTGTTTTCTTTTGCCTTTGTAGGTGTATGCGTACAAGATCTTCTACTTATCAAGAGCCCAAGACTCAAGAAGATTTAAGTATGGCAGGTGTTAACAACAACAATAATCCACCGCACCTCAATAATAACAACAATATTCTTCCACAGCCCGATCTTCGGACAATGGAGGAGCTTTGTCAACCTACCATGTTTGGAAGAGGAGGACCGATTGCGCCGATGCAAATCACGGCTCCAGAGTTTTCGTTGAAGCACCACATGATTCAGCAAGTGCAAACTAATCCATTCGCCGGAATGCCTGATGATGATGCCAACAAACACCTCGACAAGTTCATTACAATCATCCAAAGCATGAAGTGCCCCGGTGCCACAATGGATGTTCTACGCCTTCAACTCTTCCCACATACTTTATCACATCATGCCGAGAAATGGTTTGATCGTCTCCCGAAGAATTCTATTCATACTTGGGATGACATGACTCAACGCTTTTTGTCGCGCTACTTTCCACCATCCATGGTCACGAGCCTTCGCAATCAAATCAGCGGTTTCATGCAAGATCCCGATGAATCTCTTTTTGATGCTTGGGAAAGATATAATGTCTTGATTGATCGTTGTCCAAACCACAACATGCTCCCTGTAACCTTAATCGATACTTTCTACAACGGATTGACTTTTCGAGATCGTGATACGATTAATGCAGCCGCCGGTGGCACATTTATGAAAAGGAGACCCGAGGAGTGTAGAGAGCTTATTGAAAACATGACTACTCACCACAAAAACTGGGATTCCTCCACTTCTTCAAGGAACAACCCGAGAGTCAATGTTTCTTCTACTTCAGCAAACCCCGACATGACCGAATTCACCCGCATGATGACCGAAATGAACAAAAGTATCTTGCTTCTCGCTTCAAACCAACAACAACGAGTTAAAGCGGTAGCACCTTCTTGTGAAACATGCGACGGTCCTCACTCATACACCGATTGTCCTTCTACTCAAGGAAATCCGGAAAATGTGTATGCAACTTATGGTAATTATTCACCGGAAAATTACCAAGCTCGACCTCAAGGGGATAGAAATTTGTTGAGCTACCGGTCAAACAACTACCTTTCACCCGGTTTTTCTCCTCAAAACCAAAACCCCGCCAACGACTACAATAGAAGCAACCAAATCCCACCAAGAGCTTCTAATCCTTATCACCCACCCGCTCAACAAACCCCACCCATTAATCCCGATGTTGAAGCCATCATGAGAACCCAAGGTGAGCAAATCAAGAATCTACAGAGCCAAATTATCAATTTAAAAGGGGATATTACCAAGCAAGGAAATGACATTAGATCCGAGCTTCGAGATAATATCCAATCATCCTTCAGCACTCAAACGAATGATATAAAGAATATGCTTGCTAGTTTCTTGCCCACAACTCAACCTTCTTCTTCGAGTTCTCTACCTTCAAACACCGTCACCAATCCGCGAGCAAATGTGAGTGCTATTACTACCCGTAGTGGGGTTACCATAGTAGGACCACCTATCCCACCCCCATCATCTACACCTCCTCCATCACCATTTATCCCTACTCCTCCTACACCTAGTATTAGTGCACCATTACCGTCTCCGCCTCGTCATGACGATGTTCCTAAGAAGAACCCTTCAACATCTCAACCTTTACCTGCTACACCTGCACCTTCACCACCAAAACCCAATATCCCCTATCCTTCACGGCTAGGCAATACCACAATGCTCACCAAGGATGACTGTCAAATGTCAAATTATTTGAAGATGATCTCTCAAATGAATTTCAGCATTAGCCTTGTTAAAGCACTTGTCCACATGCCGAAAGTTGTCAAAGCATTCAAGGAATTGCTTAACAAGAAGGAGAAGTTGATTGAGCTCGCCAACACACGCTTAAATGAAAACTGCTCTGCAGTTATTCTTAAAGAACTTCTGGAAAAACTTGGAGATCCCGGTCGTTTTGTGTTGCCTTGCATGTTTAACAAAACCGAAGAATTTACTGCCCTAGCTGATCTCGGGGCCAGTATTAATCTGATGCCATTAAGTGTTTGGAAAACACTATCATTACCCGACCTTACTCCAACAAAGATGACTCTTGAACTTGCAAATCGCACTCTCGCTTACCCCGTTGGTATTTCCGAAGACGTGTTCATTAAAGTTGGCACATTTACTTTCCCGGTCGACTTTGTGGTTGTTGATTATGAAATGGACCCTCGTATTCCTTTAATACTTGGTCGCCCATTCTTGAGAACCGGACGAGCTCTAGTTGATGTTGTCGAAGGTGAGTTAATCTTAAGAGTCGAGGATGATGCACATGTTTTTAAAATGGGGAAGCTTACAAGCAAATCCTTTGGATGAGAATCTGTGAATACGATTAATGTGCTCGATGATTTTGTCATCTACAACAATCCTCTATTCGAGTCTTGCATTGATAATCCACTTTTTGAAGATGATGTGGATGATTCTCTATCCAATTTGGAACCTTCACCCATTTATGATTCTCCACCGATCTTTGATGCTTATGATGATGATTCTAGCTCAGATTCGGATGATTATGATGAGCTTACTTCTGAGTATCCCGATCAGCCCACTTATGATGACTTTGATGAGGCCGATACTCTTTCGAGTGATTCTTCTCATGATGAAGATCCTCCGTCATCCATGCTTAATCCTACTTTGGATGATTGCTCTTTTGAGGAAGACTTCTCTACATTTCTCAATACTTACTTCCCTCATGAGAGTGATACTCCTCCTTTAGACTTTGAAGATTATCGTCTTGATCCTACTTTGGATTTGAAGAAAATTCTTTCTAAGGAAAAGCAACCGGTCGACACCGACATCCGCAACACGTATGAGTTAACACCTCTTTGTCCACCTTCTGAGGACGAGGTTGTACATCTTCTTCGCGGATCTTCTTCACACTCTGCTGAGCCTGAGTGCTATTTTCCCTTAAAGGAAAAGGTGTTCGATCCCGATATCGATATTCTTCAGCCATCTCAGTATCCACCTGACGAAATAAAAGGAAAAATCTTTGGAACTATTGAAGACATGCTTGCACCTCACCATACTTGCTTCCACCGTGCTCCATCGCTGCTTAAGGGAACCTTGCCTATTCTTCTTTGGCTTGCCTTGTTCGCCTTAAGCTTATGCTATTTGATGGACGAAAACTATGTCTTTGATCCTGGTGGATATGTTTCATGCTTCTTCCTATGATAATCAAGGTCGAGTCAGGCTCACGACTCGGTTAACAAAAATCAAGCGCTTCTTGGGAGGCAACCCATGCATCTATCTTTTAGCTTTCTTTATCCTAAGTGTAGGGGAGACCCGTTGGTGTTTGCTATTTCCTCTCCACTCTTATTCAGGGATTCGAGCTCAATGATCCACTCTTGATGATTCTTGACGACCCATGATTCCGTGTTCCCTTCTTCCCGGTTCTATCCTAAACTCTTTTCGATTCACTATGTTATATTTTCCAATATTAAAATAGAAATCTCTTTAGTTGTCCTTTCCTTAGCAAGATTTAAACAACGTGCACAATGTCCTAAGTGTAGGAGAGTTTACTCCCACATGCTTAAACATTGAGGACAATGTTTATCTTAAGTGTAGGGGGGACTTCTATCGAAGTTAAGTGGCCTTTTCCTTGTATTTGTCCTCATTTTAACCGGAAAATCAATTTTTCGACATTTTTCAAAATTTTTGATCTATTTTGGCCTATTAGTTTTTCCCTTTGTATAGTTATTTTCTTTCTTTGCTAGAATAAAATTTTTAATAAAGTGGTTTTAATTTTCAAACGTTGTGAATCTTTTGACTCAACCCGAGTTTACTTATCTAAGTTACTCTAGCTAGTATCCTTAACGTGTTTAAGTCAAGTTTTGCTAGGCTTTTATATAGGGAGCTATAAAACGCGAAAGTCTTAACTCTCACGGGTTAAGAACAAGAACTTTTCGCAAGTTCCTATAATTGATCCTAGAGAGTCGTTTATCAAGGGAACTTTAAAATGCGATTTCTAAACTTGAAAGAGTTTAAGAGTTTGCAAGATCCTATAGGCGACTCGAAAACCAAAAACTTTGATTTAATAGGCTAAGCATCCACGAGTCTCATTCCTTGAGATTTTAAACTGTGGAGAACGAGAGATGATAGAGCCAATTATAAGTTTGGTATTCTTTCATGAATTTATGTGAGTTAATTATAAGCCTATTATCCCACCGCTTGCTAATAAATTTATCTGCAATAAATAAGGTTGTACGATTTGAAAAGTTACTTAGCTTCTAGCCCAAAATCGTTTAAAAGTTGCTCGGTATAGATTAGAGTTCATAGCCAAGGCATAACTTATTGAAGCGGGATGCGAAGATTGGCGAGTCCAAAAAGGTCCTAACAAGGCATGAGGGCTACATTTTGTTGCTAAAGATCCAAAAGTGATATGAAGAATCATTTATCGAAAATCATTATGAAGGATCGAGACACACGACGAAAAGCAAAAACTCCCCAAAAGTCATGGAGAAGTCTATCCGAAAAGGCCCTAACAAGGTATGAGGATGAATAGATCCAAGTCCAAAAAGGAGGCGGATCGTTGTATATCAAATTCCAAAATAAAGATTGGAGAAAAATGAAGAAGTCGTGGTCCATATATGAAGAACATCTCAAAATTCTAAGTGAAGAAATTCCTATTATGAAGAGAAGGCCATTATTTCATGAACGTCTCTCAAGATTTGAAGTATGAAGTCGCTGCCAAATATCGGTCCGAGAAAGGTCTCAAATCGCGAAGCGAGTTATGCCAAGATATGAACTTTATGAGGTTCCGAGAAGCAGTTTTAAAAGATTTTGTCCTTTAGCTAACTATTGATTAAATCGTCCCACTTTATTTTCAGCCTAATAAATTATCAAAATAAGTCAACAATGCATCCTCGTGATCATTCAAGACAACAATAAAATATAAGAGATACACCTAGGAATAAGGGAGTCTAAGTGAATAATTGGCCCACATGAATTCGTGGTAGTTTGCTAACTTATAATAACAATGATCTCGTTTTTAAGCTTGGTTTGGAGAAAGTGAAAACTTGAGAATGATGATCATTCATGACATTTCCAAAACCCGAAGGTATGATTTTTGATTTCTTTATTTTCTTTACTTTGAATGTTTATAGTTTCTATATCTTTAATAAAGGCTATTATGGATTGATTGTGATGAAAAATGTAAACGTGCTTTGTAACTAATGGATTGCATGAGGACATTGCAATGGTAAAGGGGTTGGGGATTTGATATGTGTGTAAACACCCATCCTTTTTACCACTTAATTACAATAATAACCGAGCCAAAACGTGTATTTTATGTCATTTATGTCGGAATTATGCGTAGTTTGTGTTTTTGTTGTGATTTAGGACGAAATTGTGAAAAGAGGAGAAAACACGGGCATTTACGGGCTTTTATCGAAGAAAAAGACGAAAGACAAAGTCAAGAAGTCAAGAGTGCAAAAAGAACGGAAGTCCAAGACCAATTCTGAAGATTTATCGAAAAAAAAGTCAAAAGACGGAAGTTTACTAAAAGCCGAAGAACTCAAGTCTAATTTATCGAAGAATTACAAGACGAGTTCAAAGAAATCCCGAGATAAAGTCATTAAAGTCCAAGATTAACAAAAGATTAAGAAGAGAAGGACTTAAGTGTGCAATTAAGGAAAAGAGGAAAGAGGACGGAAGCTTCCTAAGCACTCCTTAATCTCCCCTATATATAGATTAGGATTATTTCATTTTTACTCTTGTTGGATAGTTTGACACACTATTTCCTCCATTTTACTTTCCTGCACATTTAAATTCATGTCCATTTAATTACTTGTCAAATTTAAATACCTTGTCTTGCACCTTAATTACATTTAATTTCAAGTAAGTTTCCATTTACTTTTCTTGTCAATCTTTACTTTTTCTTGTTAATCTCTTATCTACCTTTCTTTATTTGATCTTAATCTTCATGCTTTATTGTTTATGTTCATGTTCTTGATTTTTATTGATTTATTTAAGTGGGTTTTGATTATTGTGGTTATTTTTGTTACTTTGATTGTTTTGGATTGTTTGATTATCATTAATAGATGTTTATTGATTAGTTAGATTTAATATTGTGGTTGATTTTGTTTAGAATTGTTTAGATTCGTGTGTTCTGGTTCTTCCTTGTTATTCGCTGCAAATTTCTGTTCCCAGGTACATATTCCGAATCAAGCCCAACATTCCGAGTGAAGGTTTGTGAAGAAAATATTCCGAATTGAAGGCACTCATCCGGAATAAGTGACATATTCCGGATCAAGTGTTCTATTCGGAATAACCAAACATTCCGGATCAAAGGTTAGCAAAAGGTTCATCCGGAATATCCAATATTCCGGATCAAGGAAGTTATTCTGGATCAACAGAGTATTCCGAACGAAGGAGATATTCCGAATCAAAGTCTTCATCCGGAATCTTCAACATTCCGGATCAGCAAGACATTCCGGATTAGCAAGACATTCCGGATCAAGCACCATATTCCGAATCAAGGGCTTCCATCCGGAATAAGTGACATATTCCGGATCAAGGAGTTCTATTCGGAATATTATTCCGGATAAGCCATATTCCGGATCAAGGGCAACATTCCGGATCAAGACCATTATTTCGAATAAAGAAGTTTATTCCGGATAGGTGACATATTCCGAGTAAGCATTCTATTCCGGATCAAGAGTTTTGGGCAATATTCCGAGTGAAGAAAAACATTCCGAACGAAGGTGACATTCCGGATGAATGTTTATTCCGAACGAAGGTTTATTCCGGATGAGCTATTTTTCAGGTTCTTTTAATTTCAGTTTTTAAGTTTCTGTTTCTATTTTTCAAGCTTTACTTTTCCCGCCTTTTTACTTAATTGCACTTTAAATTTAATTGCCTTAGATTTATTTTAGCCTTGCCTTAGTTTAAGTTTTAGTTGCGTTTTAAGTTTGCCTTAGATAGATTTAAGTTTGAGTTATTTTATTTTAGTGCCTTTTAATTTTAGTAACGCTTTTAAATACTCGCCTTTTATTTTAAATTAGAGTAGATTTACTTTAAAGTCATTTTACTTTAATTGTTTTGCACTTTTAATTACTACAACGACACAACCTTTTGTTTCACCAAAGAACGACTGAGTCGCATAGTTAACCAGTTTTCAATTCGAAGAGACATACTTAAACGAACTTATTTTTAATTAGGTAAAACCCTAGGTATCAATACTTGCACAACAAACGAACACTAAAAAAATGAGTTGTATATTTCGAACACTCCTCGCATATTTAACATAAGACAGAAGGAATATCTATGCCACGAGCATCAAGGTTAGGAAGCCTATCAAGATTCATTTTCATACCATAATATTGACCTTGTTCGGGACAAACTTACACCATCTTGTTGAAGAACTATTTGTTATTTAACATTTCCTTGTCAACTGCAATCATAGCCGATCGCACCGTGAATTTTTGAGAGTTTTCTAACGTTCAAACCCATCTATCCTCCATTGGAACTAGATTTGTACCCGAGATCAACATTTTCATTGTTTTCCACTACTCGTTTTAGGTTGTGTGCCCATTTGCTTTATTCTTTAGACTTTGTTTTAGGTTGTATGCCCTTATCCTTTTTCTCCCTCGTTCTTAATTTTTCATGTTGGTGTTTTTTGTGTATTGGCTGTCGTGCTTGGATATAAGCTCTCGTAAGTTCCTTTTGCCTTTTTGCTTTATGTTTTTGTCTACCTCTTCGTTGATGCTTGTTGTGTTGTATTTGTTTGCCATTTCGCATACGCACCCTTTCTTTCTTCTGACTTATGCGTGTTTGGTTCCTTCGTTGCTTAACATTGTGTTTTGTTTTCCCCTTTGGTTTCTTTCTCGTTTTATCATTTTGTAGCCTATTTGGATGATTTTTTTTTGTTTTTCATGTATTAATGTTTGCATTATGTGGTTCACTGCATCGTTTGCCTATATGTCCTTTTTTGTTTTTTCCTTTTTGTGTTTTTAGGAGGGTTTTGTTCTTTACGAGTTCCTTGTTTGATGTGCTTGTGCTTTTTCAGTCTTGGTAAGTTTATGAAGTATTTTTATCTACATTTTGCTATGGTTTAGTGATTATGATTTTGCTTTTGTGGCTCTTTGTATTCTTTTTGGCTCTTGATTTGACATGTTTTATCGTTTTTTTTTACTTATGCCTTGGTGTACATGTTTGCCTACCCGTTTGCATCCTATGCTTTTCGTTAGGGGTGATAATTCGTGTCGGGTTCGGATTGGCGGGTTCGGGTTGACGGGTTGGCGGGTTAGAAAACCTCAACCCAAACCCGATCCATTTAAATAATCGGGTCAGCTTTGTCAAACCTAACATGTTTACACATAACCTGAACCTAACCCATTTAACCCATATATATACTTATATTGGCGGGTTAAATAGGTTGAATAGGTTAAACAGGGTTTGGTTGACCCGTTTAATCTATTTTATATACAGAAGTTGACACATTACATGGGTTAAACAAGTTAAACAGATTTGTTCATCGAGTCATTTAACTCATTTAACCCGTATAGTATAATATAAATAATTATAAATGTAAACAAATAAATTAAACGGGTTAACGGGTCGACCCGCTTAATTTCTTCTCAACCCGAACCTGACCTGTATAATAAACGGGTTAGATAAGTTAACCGAAACCTGACCTTAATCTAAATTTGCTCAACCCAAACCTGTTAACTTTCGTGTCAGTTTAAGGTCGGGTTTCGTGACGGGGCAAAAATTGCCACCCCTACTTTTCGTGTCTTATGCATGTTTAGTTCTTTTAAGTGATTTACGTTTTATTTTTACTTTTTTTGCTTTGCCTTTCTTGCCATGTGGCTTTTTATTGCCATATGTATCTAGTTTACTTTCTTCTCGTGCCGTGTTCTTTTGTATTATCATGCTCTTGAAAAGAAAAATATTTAAATGTATATATGTAATTTTTTTGGGTGTTAAATGTTTTTTTTTTCTTCCTTTAGCCAAAGGTCCACCTAAAAGCAATCTCTTTATCTGCGATTTTCCCGAAAATAAAAGTATTCTATATCTACATTTCACTTCCTAAACACCTAGCTTTGGTTGGATTATGCACCGTTGTTCTTGTTGTAAACCCATAAGGTATGTTTGCGAAGGACTTATCGGGGCTTATTGAACTTTGAGCTTTTAAAACACGTCGACTTATAAAATAAGTCTTATTTGTCACGCGAGCTTATAAAAAGGCTTACAAGTCAAAAGTTTCTGTAAGGTCCATTCTCATAAAAAAGGCTAAAGCACATATATTAAAACCACAAATTACCTATTTACACACAAAAATATATCCAATATATATAAAAAACTCATTTAATTATGTATCTTTTAGTAATTTTCCATGTCGCTTTAACCTCAATCCATTTTGTCAAACATAAGTATAGAGCTTACGAGGCTTTGAAAGGCTTAAGTTTTAAAACAAGTTCGACTCATAAAATAAATCTCGTCTATCACGCGAGATTATGCAAAAACTTATGCGTCAAACATACCCGCCCCGCCCGCATCTCAAAGTACAAGAAATTCCTAAAGTATCCTCAGATTTGCCCAAATTCCCTATACTACCCTGACTCGCACACACTCCCATCGACGTTCATTTCATTTCATTTCACACTTGTAGGTCGTCGTAACATATCTCACCAACCAAACCACCTTGATCGGACGGTCATCAATCACCGGAATCCATGACTACCATTACTCCTCAGCCGTTAGATGTACGTTTTTCCAATTCAATTACATTTCGATTTGTTACACGTGTCAATCGTTAATTTTCCGTTAGGGTTTATGATTACTGATTTGAGTCATGACTGTGTGTTAATGTAGTTTAATTAACGTTTTGGAGTCTGAAATTAGCGTTTTTAATTGGATCTAATACTTGTGTTTTTATTTATTTGGTACCAGGAAGATGAGGAGATGCTTGTGCCGAACGTTGTCCAAGGACCTGTCGCCTTCGACGGTACTCCGCCTATCGAAATGCCTCAGCCTATGGAAGGTTGTCCTTCTTTTTTCGCTCGTTCGTTGCTTTTATGTGTTTAGTTAACTAGTGATACCTAGTTTCTACTTGCATAATAATAAATGAATATGAAACGCGCTTTAATGTTTGTTATATGTTACTATATGTTATATCGAAATGCCTCAGCCTATGGAAGGTTGTCCTTCTTTTTTCGCTCGTTAGTTGCTTTTATGTGTTTAGTTGACTAATAGTAAATGAAAATTAAAAGCGGTGTATATGTTTGTTTTGTGTTATGTAGTTTTGAGTTGCATGAATACATTTGTTTAGGGGGTATGATTATATAGTCGCCTTGTCGCTTACGGCTAATCTGGTTTTGGGCTTATGTTTCATAAGCACACTTTTTTATGGCTTATTTTGAAAATTTTCCGGCTTATATAAGTTTGTTATGTTATTTTAAACTTAAATAAGCGGAAAAGTTTCAAATTAAGCTACAATAAGTGAGCTTATGAAACATAAGCTCGAAACCATATAAGGCATAAGCCGAAGCAAACACCCTTTGGTTTACAGATAACTATGAAAGGTCGTTGTTTTTTCGCTACTTTGTTTTATGCGTGGTTAAGTAGCTAGTGCGCAGTTTCGAGTTGAATAATGATAAATGAATATGAAAGGCGGTTTTAAATGTTTGTTATATGTTATTTAGTTTCGAATTGCATGAATGTACAAATGTGGCTTTATTAGCTCAATTGAGCACGTATGTTTAGGGGGTAGGGTTATAAAGCCGGCTTATGACTTATCTGGTTTTGGACTTATGTTTCGGGGGTGTTTGTATTGGCTTATTAGCTTATTTGATTTTGGCTTATGTTTCATAAGTCTGAAGTTTCCGGCTTATTTTGAGACGTGAGGGCTTATATAAGTTTATTACGATATCATAAACTTATATAAGTCCATAGGTTTCAAAATAAGCCAGAAAATTAAGGCTTATGAAATACAAGCCGTAATCAAATCAGCTCATAAGCCCACATATAAGCCGAAACAAACACACCCGTCATAAGCTCACTTTTATGGCTTATTATGAAAATTTTCCGGCTTATATTAATTTGGTTATGTCATACTCCGTTATGAACTTATATAAGCCGAAAAGTTTCAAAATAAGCCACAAAAAAGTGAGCTTACAAAACATAAGCCGAAACCCAAATAAGCCGGCTGTATAAGGCGAAGCAAACACCCTTTCGTTTACAAGTAGCTACTTAGACGATGATTAGAAAAGAGTGTTTAAGGAAATGGTGTTTGGGTTTGCTTATCTTGTAAATAACTCGGAAAAGTGATGTCATTGGAATTTTTTTATAAAATCCATTTATAAAAGATTTGTTGCTAAGAAAGTAATTTCAATTTATCTTAAATAAGTACTTTGAAAAAAAGCAGATTATCAAAAAATGTTTATAAAGCAGAGGCAGTTTGGATAAAGCAAAATTGAATATGCTTAAAAATAAGTAGAAATTCAGAAAATTAAGCAATTGTATACACCCTTTTAGCAGTTTGGTTATGTTCACGAGTTAATTCTTTTATGGCTGATTGAGTTTTGGTTTGCAATGTGGATTCATTAGTTACTAGCACAGCAGAGAATCAAGCAGTTGAGGAACCTCAGACGTCTAGGTTTACATGGACTATTGAGAACTTCTCTCGTCAGATGAACAAAAAGCTCTATTCTGATATTTTTGTGGTCGGAGGATATAAATGGTAATGAATAGTTTTATATGCATGGTTTTGGTTAATTTATGCGTATCTGGGGTGGGGTGCTCTTGTTCATTTTCTTACTTCGCCGTCTGGTTTTACAGGCGCGTGCTTATATTTCCTAAGGGAAACAATGTGGACCATCTGTCCATGTACTTAGATGTAGCTGATTCTTCATCCTTGCCGTATGGTTGGAGTAGATATGCACAGTTCAATTTGGCTGTTGTTAATCAAGGTCACAGCAAGTTTACGGTAAAGAAAGGTATGCTTTAGGCTTGTGGAGACATTTTGTTTTTTGGGCAGTTTAGATTTGTTACAGGGCATGCCATCCTAACAGTCCTATTTGATGCTTTATAAACCCTCTGCTATCAAATGGCTAGTATCTTTGTGGTAGGGAAGAGTTGATGCTATTTTTTAGACTTTTGTCATTGACATTACTGTTTATTTGTTGATGTTGCCTTATTATGTATTTCAAAGGAATATACCTCAATGCATAATGCTTAGCGGGTTGAGAGAACAAGATATCACATATGTTCTTTCTGGAGTCAGCTTTGATCAATTTCACTAATTATTGCATCTAATAGAATTGGCTTGAATTTAGAAAATGAAGATGAGCACATGATAAATAACTTTGTCTTGGAATTATTAGAACATATAATAATGGATGAAGGAGAAGCTCAGTTCAAACATTTACTTCGGGGGTTTTGACAAGCTTAAGTTTTCTGGCTGGTGGAAATTTGTAACCACAGATTTGTCAATGACTCTTATCTCACAAATTCATACTTTTGTTTGACCTGTGGATTGGGTCATAAGTTTTACCTAAATTGTATTGCGGTAAGATCAAGAGTAAATGAAATTTGAATTTCATTCCGTATTTATCTTTCTTATGAACTACTATACTGAATTGACACATGTTAACCTCTTACATGACACTAGCTTTGTGTTAGAAGATGATAAAATGACACCGTCAGCACACATGAATAAATTTGACTTTAATATTATTATAACTCAAATAGTATGTTGTGTGATAATACATGTAATATAGCATAAGTACAAGTTGCTTCAGTGTTGTGTGACCATACATGTAATATAGCGTAAGTACAAGTTGCTTCAAGTTTCAGTTCTGTATTTGACAAAGATCTAAGATCTTATGTTTTTAGTGGATGGAAGGATTTAATTCTTAGCTTTCACCAAACATTAACCTTATCACACTTTACCTTTCTTCCCGACACTGTTCACAGCCCATCTCTGCTAAGTGCTTACCTCATTCATTCCCAGACCTCTCTAAATCAAGAAATTAAGAATATTCCAATCCTTTACTGTTCCGGGTGTTGTTATAGAAAACAAGTTTTAGCTGCAACCTGCAAGGTCAAAGGATTCCCCCGTCGAAAGCTTCTCACAAAGGGGATAAAGATATGATACTCACCTCCAAATGGGAGAATAGTGAGGATAAGATCCAAGGAGCTTGCCATATGATCAAGAAGTTGTTAGATTGTAAGAATCTAGTTTAATTTGATATTGGCATATATAGAGTATTAATGAATAAATTAAGCTCTCATCAAGGCATGGTGAACACATAAGTTGCGACACCTTGCATATTTTGAGATAGTAGCATGAGCCCAAGGTTTATGCTTGTCAAGGATTGTACAAACTTTTGTGGAACGTTTGCATTGATGACATTTAGAAAGGAGTTAGTTACTGACAGAGCTGCTAATGCTATTCTATAAAATAAAAATCTGTAACGCTTTTTGTTTTCTTGGCGAGTTAACCTCAATACGTGTCTTAATTTTAGTCTTTCTTAAAATACAGACACACAGCACCAGTTCCATGCAAGGGAGAGTGATTGGGGGTTCACATCTTTCATGCCTCTTAGTGAACTATATGATCCTAGTAAAGGGTTTCTTCTGAACGATACATGCATTATTGAAGCTGATGTTGCTGTACGGAAAGTAATTGACTATTGGACATATGACTCAAAGAAGGAGACTGGTTACGTTGGTCTCAAGAACCAAGGAGCAACATGTTACATGAACTCCCTCCTCCAAACATTATACCACATCCCTTATTTTAGAAAGGTACAATTGTTATTATGACTTGTATTACTCTGTGAAGAAATATCTGAATGAATTTTTGATATCAGGCTGTCTACCATATGCCAACAACAGAAAATGATATACCCTCAGGGAGTATTCCTCTGGCTCTTCAGAGCTTATTCTATAAGCTCCAGTACAATGAAACCAGTGTTGCGACAAAAGAATTGACCAAATCTTTTGGATGGGACACATATGATTCGTTTATGCAGCATGATGTCCAAGAACTTAACAGGGTCTTGTGTGAGAAACTCGAAGACAAGATGAAGGTGACCTATTTTCTTTAAATCTTAAGAGCTTGCTGGTCATGTTTAACCTGACTTCTTATTGCTGCTTGCTCAGGGAACGGTTGTGGAAGGGACAATACAGAAGTTATTTGAAGGACACCATATGAATTATATCGAATGCATAAATGTGAACTACAAATCGACAAGAAAAGAATCTTATTACGGTATTATTATGTGTGAAGAAGTTGTAGCTCATTAACTGTCTGGTCTACCTTGAGTGTTTGTTTTAATTTATTAGCCATCGTCTTAATACTGTAATATCTTGATGCTTGCATCAGATCTTCAACTTGATGTGAAAGGCTGTCGGGATGTTTATGCTTCTTTTGACAAATACGTTGAGGTGGAACGACTTGAGGGTGACAATAAGTATCATGCTGAGCAACATGGGTTACAGGTTGAATATTGGTTCATGTTTGTAAAATGCAGATTAGGATCTCCATTGCAATTGTCGTGCCATCATTTGTTGCAACAATTTTAATTCTCTTTGTGCTTATGAATCTGAACAAATTGGCCCTCAACATCAATGGGATGCAGACTTGCCTAAGATATATCCACAATATATAAGATTTTTCTCCGGGGATTGGAGAAAAACTTCTTATGTGCATAATTGCCTGTTTGTGGGGCTTTGTCTTGTGCAGTTGTTTCATTGACTATCTTTTCTGAACTTCATATGTTTCCCTTTCTATACAGGATGCTAAGAAGGGTGTGTTGTTCATCGATTTCCCTCCTGTTCTTCAACTTCAGCTAAAGCGATTTGAATATGATTTCACAAGGGATCAAATGGTAAAGGTAAGCGCTGAGAAACTTTATCCAATATGTTCTATCGCCTGTAACTCTTTTTATCTCATTTCCTGTTGTAGTTTTAGTTTTTATCGTGAAAACTGTTCTGATGCATCATGCAGATAAATGACCGCTATGAATTTCCGCTTGAGCTCGACCTTGACAGGGAGAATGGCAAATACTTATCTCCTGACGCTGATAAAAGTGTTAGGAATCTTTACACGCTTCACAGGTATCAAATGTGCCTATATGTTTTTTGGTGGAATATCGTATTAATGTGGAATAGTACCAAAATAAGTATAAGAGTGCTGGTTTCACAGTTCGCATTAATCTATGATCTGTGTGCAAACAACATATGAAAGTGAAAATAAAGGTGTTTACATTTCTTAAAAAAAAGGTGTTTACTTATTCTTGTTGGTATAAAGGTGAAGACTCCTAATTTTCTATGTGTTGCTTCTTCCCTGACACATTGCCTTTTAACAGTGTATTGGTTCATAGTGGTGGTGTGCATGGTGGACACTATTATGCATTTATCAGGCCAACCTTGTCAGATCAATGGTGAGCTCTATGTACCTATATATATATATATAATAATCATTCTTTATATGCATCCATGAATATTGGTCATGTTGACATTACTTGGGCTACTTGGTTTGCTTTTGTCATTCACTTATTTATTGTTAAACTAATTCTAAGGTCTCACCATTTGTGGTTCATCATTACAATTAGGTTTAAGTTTGATGATGAAAGAGTTACAAAAGAAGATTTGAAGAGGGCATTAGAAGAGCAGTATGGTGGGGAGGAAGAGGTAATACCTGCTTTCTTTACTGTTTATGTTTCTCACTTTTTCCAACCTCTCAGTTATCCTCTTGTCTTGTGCCTTTCAACAGCTACCCCAGACAAACCCTGGCTACAATAACGCTCCCTTTAAATTTACAAAATACTCAAATGCCTACATGCTTGTCTATATACGCGTGAGCGACAAGGAGAAGATAATATGTGATGTTGAGGAGAAAGATATTGCAGAACATCTTAGGGTAAACACACTTATGTTTAAGTGTTATGCACTTTCTTGACTTCTTATTGGTACATGAATTCCAAAACTTTAGCTTGTAATTCTTCTTCTCCAGACAAGGTTGAAAAAAGAACAAGAAGAGAAGGAAGACAAGAAAAGATACAAGGCACAGGCTCACCTCTACACTATTATAAAGGTGGTAGATGATGAGTTGTAGATATACCATCACAAAATTATAATGATTCCTCCTTAATATTCGAAGAAAACAGTATCACTAACATCTTCGATTGATCTGTGTAGGTTGCTCGCGACGCAGACCTGTTAGAACAGATAGGGAAAGATATATTTTTTGATCTCGTTGACCATGACAAAGTTCATAGCTTTCGTATTCAGAAACAAATTACGTTTAACCAATTTAAGGTATTTTTATTTGCTACATGGATTATGCTTGATGTATATAATTCTTGATTTATGGTTGCCAACTGTGTTACGTTGTTTCGAATAAGTTACTCTATTTGGTGGACAGATGGAGTACACATATGCTTACTTGTATTCATGTAATATCAGAAATCTTGTCTACACCAATTGGTGGGTCTATTGTTTCACTACAGAAAGGATCCAAGTAATTAGATTTTGTCGTGTTTAGAAGCTTAGCATTGTGGCATAATGTAATTTTGTGGTGTGCACATCACTTTATTTGGTGTGCATATCACCTCCCTTGTGAATACAAAAAGGAAGTTATAAGCTAAATGTATGTCAACCCAATAATAGACAATGAATTTTCTAAATCTGCCGCTGCCAAGTCAAGTTATTCAGAAAATAAGATATGAAAAAATAATACATGGGTGTGTCTTTGAATCATATGCATTAAGTAAATAGGTGAAGGAAATGGTTGATGCAACCCAAGAACAGTCTATTGGCAAGCAGACGCTATAGGGTGTTCGTTTGGTGGCCTTATGGCATTCTTTCTATTGAAGTATCTAAAATCATGCAGTTGTATAAAATATGTCGGGCCATCACAAAATATCCTTATAGTAAATCATGGTCTACAGGAGGAGGTTGCCAAAGAACTTGGCGTGCCTGTTCAATTTCAACGGTTCTGGATATGGGCTAAGAGGCAGAACCACACATACCGTCCCAATCGTCCTTTAACGGCACAGGAGGAAACACAAACGGTATATTTCTTTTACTTGCTAATGTATTTTATTAAGTGAAACACGCTGTTGCTTTCAATTATCCTGCTGCATACTTGGACTGCATAACCACCGTCTAGCATCTAGAAAACTTCAGATGGAAGTTTATAATACTTCAGGACAGATGTATATGGTAAAATGTTTATGCTATATGTTATGTGCTATATTATTGTATTATTTTGGTCAAATGTAGAAATTAATATTGGGTTAGAGATTAAGATAAAAAAATTATAAAGCTGCTGGCAGTCAGATACTCAAATGTTATGTGATTACTATTTTGTTTTACCTATGGTTATAGGGGTTAGTAATATATAAGTTATTAAGGGGGTGTTTCTTTGTCCCTTTGAACCTCTTAATATGTGGGCCCAACCCTTTGATCATCTTAATGGAGGTGACTATTAAAAGTTAAAACTATGGTCTCTCCATTAAGAGGCTAATTAAGTGGCTCAAGGGTAGCCACTTAATTTAGTAAACACCCCCCAAGTAGATCTACATTAATTGTAATGCTGTGAATCTGTGATAATGTAACATGTATATGGTTTGATGATTTAAGCTATACTATAGCATATGCTTGCAAGGGTCTGCAAAGTTGTCGATAATCAGATAATGGATTATGCTTTAACGTGAAGTTGGATTTTCTCTGGAATTTATGACTTTAAGTATTTGTCTGTTAAGTTAATGTAACTGTCTAACTGATGACAATCATGCTCAACTGCAGGTTGGGCATCTGAGGGAAGTATCTAATAAGAATCACAATGCTGAACTGAAACTGTTCTTGGAGATAGAGATTGGACCGGTAATATTGTCTTGGTAGTTTTGATGCATGGGTTTATCTTGCAGCTCTATTATAACTATGTTTTGTTTTTAGGATTTGCATCCTCTTCCACCACCTGACAAGAGCAAAGAAGATTTACTCCTCTTCTTTAAGCTTTATGATCCTGAGAAGGAAGAACTCCGGTATGTTAAAGATGCTTATTTATGTCTGGTTATGATCTTTTGATGGGTCTAGGAGTTGTTTGTTTATGATATTCACTTTGAGGTTTGATGAGTTAAGGAAACTTTTGATGAAAATCATATAAATAACATGATCATGAGGATGCCGATTGTTAGGTTCACACAAACTCAGAGCCGCATATATGCATCTGGACATTTTATTATACTTCACTGATTGACCGGAGTTTCTGAATAACTAAATCTTCTATTGTTTTCTCCAGATATGTTGGTCGGTTTTTTGTAAAGAGTTCTGGTAAACCATCTGAAATTATCACAAAATTAAATGAGAAAGCTGGATTTAGTCCAGATGAAGAAATTGAACTCTATGAGGTATGTTCACTAATCCTGTGTTGCCTGTATGCTCTGGTTACTGTTGCATTCTGTGGCTACAATATCGGTATTCTATCAACTTCTAAATATGCATAAATCCATTTCCCATTAGGAAATAAAATTCGAGCCAGGTGTCATGTGTGAGCGTCTTGATAAGAGAAGTTCATTTAGATCTAGTCAGGTACTAGTTTCAACCTTTTTACCACTGATAAGTTGTTCTTTTATATTTGAAATTGTGTTTATGTATGGATAACTTTTTTTTTTCTTTTAGATCGAAGACGGAGACATTATTTGCTTTCAGAAACTCCCCAGGGTTCAATCTGAGGAGAAATACCGATATCCTGATGTTCCTTCATTTCTGGAGTATGTTAAAAATCGTCAGGTCTGATACACTATTTTTTAGCCCTGGCAGTTTCAATTTGAAGTATCTCTTGTGATAGTTCAAAATGTAGATTTTTGTATGTCGCAATTGAATTTATAGTGGTCATGGGTATGTGTACCCCCTCTTTACATGCCTTATCATTTTGCTCTTTCCAGATGGTTCATTTTCGATCGCTGGATAGACCAAAGGAGGACGATTTCTGTCTTGAGTTGTGAGTTTAGCTTTCTTAGTTATAAACCTCATACCAGATTACTGTTATATGAATATGGCACTATTATGTTTGATTAATATTTGCCAAATTAAATGATAGGTCAAAGTTGCATACATATGATGATGTGGTTGAGAGAGTTGCTCACAAACTTAACTTGGACGATCCATCAAAAATCAGGCTTACTCCTCACAACTGTTATTCGCAACAGCCCAAACCCCACCCCATCAAGTATAGAGTGGCGGAACATCTGCTAGACATGTTGGTGCACTACAATCAGGTTTTTGTACTTCTAGCTTTCTTAGATGATTCAGTGCATTTGGTTATGTATTCGCCTCACATGTTGGCATTGAGGGCTTATTCTCTTTTTATTTGTTTGTGTACAGGTCTCCGATATTCTGTATTACGAAGTCTTAGACATTCCTCTTCCAGAATTACAAGGTCTGAAAACATTGAAGGTTGCTTTTCACCATGCTACCAAGGAAGAGGTATTTTAGGAACCTTTGATGATTACTTTTGTGTTCACGCAAAAGTTGGAACTGTGTTTGTTTTTGTCAAACTGTGGCTGTGTTGATTGGGTGCTGAATTATCTTGTGCTGCAGCCTGTAATTCACAATATTAGGTTGGCCAAACAGAGCACTGTTGGTGATGTTCTCGATGAAATAAAGGGAAAGGTATACTATCAGTTAAATCAAACTGGCATCTCGATCATCTGAGTTTATACTGCTGTTAAGGTTCATATATTTTACTGTGTTAGCATTCTGCCATATTTTAACATGCATGTTTAAATAGGTTGAATTATCGCATCCCGATGCAGAACTTAGATTGCTTGAAGTATTCTATCACAAGATTTACAAGGTATCGTAGTGGGTTAAGTCGTTAACTTAGCCACCTAGATTTTCCTTTTATATGCGAATGCTTAAAATGCTCAATTACGATTATTGCCTTAACTTGATGTAACTTGAATGATGACCAGCTTGATTTTCTTTCCATTGCAGATCTTTCCACTGACTGAAAAGATTGAGAATATAAATGATCAATACTGGACATTACGTGCTGAAGAAGTAAGTTTTGCTTCTACTCTTTTGGGCCAGTCTTTTGAATGTGCCAAGTGCTCAAGCTCTAAAAACCACATTCGAAGATTTTAATCGAACATCTTTCGAACTTGTACAAGAATTTATATTCTGATGTGTATCAGATGTTTGTTTCAGTTCCTTAATATAAAATTATTAATTTTCAAGTGGTTGGTAATAAGTTAATGGATTAAGAACACTACTGATGTGCTTATTATGTGTGTTAATTCTCTCACCTTAGATTCCAGAAGAAGAGAAGAACCTTGGGCCCCAGGATCGCTTAATTCATGTTTATCATTTTACTAAAGAGGCTGCACAGAACCAAATGGTATATCATGAGTAGATCTCTATACTGGTTCCCTTTTGTCGCATTGGAGTGTGAATTTATGGCTCCTTTTTTTTGTTTACAGCAAGTGCAAAATTTCGGGGAGCCTTTCTTTTTGATAATCCATGAAGATGAAACTTTAGCGGAAGTAAAAGGCCGCATTCAGAAAAAGTTGGGGGTTCCTGATGAGGAATTTGCAAAGGTACTTCTTTTCTTGTATACTTGTGATGTCTGATAATTAGTTGAGCTTACCGTATGTCATGTTGTGTTAAGTCATTTTTTTATATCATAACCACAAACTTGATGGTGACATCTGACTTGCACTCCCTTGTGTTTCTCAGTGGAAGTTCGCGTTTCTGTCTTTAGGGCGGCCCGAGTATTTAGAAGACACAGATGTTGTATCTCACCGTTTTCAGGTTCATATTCTATTTCGATGATGCTTGTTTATTAATTTGTACTGCATCAATTACTAAGTGACATGTATATTTTATTTCTAATTTGTAGAGAAGAGATGTTTATGGTGCTTGGGAGCAGTACCTTGGGTTGGAACACTCGGACACTACCCCCAAAAGGGCCTTCACAGCTAATCAGGTCAGTTTTTTCTCCTCGAGTTGGGTGTATCTGACATTCTTGCTCAAAAAAGATTATTAGCAGTAAACGCCATATTATTTTTAACGATGGTGTTTGAATTTTTCTCTTCATTTTATCCTCTTTCTTGTATGTGTTTAGTTTCGATTTTCGAATATGGCTGAATGGGCCCACTAATGCACTTATTTTGTTGCGCAGAACCGTCACACTTTCGAGAAGCCAGTGAAAATATACAATTAGACGAGCACTGTGAATTATCTGCAATGTAAAGCAATTGAAAATATGGAGAATTGAAAGACATATTTGGAAGGAGACAGGCTTTTGTTTCTCTAATGAACATTTAATGTTAATTCTTCCATTGTTGTTTTTGTTGCTTGGTGCTATTCTTTTTAGACTCAGGCCGGGAAAATGTATCGTGCTTCTTTGCTGTCGTACGAGTGTGGTCGAGCTCATCTTCTCTACCAGTCTCTGTCGTTCCTGTGTAATTTAGCAGTACATAGGAGGAAGATTTTGTCGAATGAGTGAAGCTATGCTGGGTGCCTATAATGGAAGAGAGGGATGTGTAAAATGGTTGGACACTTGACTATATAAAATTTTGGGGCACTCTTTGTAAAAAGATACATCTGTACTGCTCGGTTTATATCTATTCTATAGGACCTCATAGTGTTACAATTTAGAGTGTTATCATATTCAACGCTGTTAATGAAATTCGGCTCCCTCTGGCGTAGCAAGAAGAAAAAAAATGTTTGTTCCAAGCTTATGACATCCGTTTTGTTATCTTGGATCCCTAATAAAGTGCAACTTCTATTTTGAATGTATTTGCTTCATATCAACCCCTCTGGCCAAGTGTGCTGTGAATCTATGATGATGCTCTGACAGGTGGGCTTGAACGATCTAAACGGAATCGACCTGGTGCAATGGCAATTTGGTAAATTTCAGCTAACTCTTAAGGCTTCCGTTTTGAAACGTAACTTTTACAAACAAACTCTCATACGATGATGTGCCAAATTGATGTGCTATATATATATTTTTTAATTTCATAATCTATAAATTGAATGATATTTGTAGAAAAAATTATTAAAGAAACTTGTCTAAATAAACAATCTGTTATAAATATATTCATTATATATTTATTGTATGTATATTTACATTTGAATGAGTAGTAACTATCCTTAAATTACTAGTTAATTAGCAAGAGAAGTTACATTTCTTATACTCTTATAAATAAAAAATACATTGTACTCATTTGGATACTACTCAATAACAATTATCTTCTTCCTCCTTCATATCTTGTTCTCTACGTTTCATAACACGTTATCAGCACGATTTTTGCTCTAAGCAAAACTAGGTAGAAGATTCTTGATATATCTCTATTGTAATATACATGAGCATTACATGTTCTATTGTGATTACATAAAGAGAATACATTTTGCTATTTATTTTTTCTCTACAATTGAAATCTCTTATAGTTTATGTGAACAACAAATATTCTGTTGTGGCTACATGAAAACAAATTAAATGACATAATCTCATTTTATGTAAAGAGAAAATAAGTATACAAATACTAAGAACCTCATGTTCTAGTATTATTCAATATCATAACCTCATGTTATGTTATTTTATAAAAAAGAGAAAATTAATAATAAAAACCTCAAAGTTTATTATGATTCCCTCTAGAGAATCAAAACATAACTTCTTATAATTGTTATGTGATTTTATAGAACCTCAAGTTCTATAATCTTTATTCTTTTTATTGGTTAATTATAGTCATTTGTGCTATATATTTCTCTTTCATTCTCTTATATTGTTGCATTTTGATAGCTTAATAATACTAATGTTTCAAGTATACATTAGAAAATGTTAATAAATTCTACAAAGAATTTTTGTTTTTGTTAAAGAATAACAATGCACTTAGAAAATCGTAATCACAAGATTTTTTATGCAACTTGTTTCTCATGTAATTTTTGTGCAATTTGTTTTCTCATGTAATAAATAGCTACAATAAAAATTGAATTTGTATTTAACGTTTTTTTTTTATTATTCATATAATTGAACTTATTGACATATTCTAAAAGTCTTTTATTATATTTTGAGAAAATAAAAGAAATAAATAACTTAAGTATCATTAAACCAAAACTTAAATATCATTTAACATGTTGTGTGGTTACACACAATTTAAATATCATTTTTGAACAAAGACTTTTAATGTGTATAATTTTTATTAAATGTTATTATTTTTCCTCTAAACTTGTAAACTATATTTTTTTTTATTGTTCTTATTTGAATAAAACTCTATTGTAGTTTACAAGAAGAATAAGAAATTTATCCTGTTTACAAGAAGCGAATCAAAATAATATAACGACATGTTATATAATAAAAGAAAGTACGAATCTCTTGTTCTATTGTGATCCATTATAAAAAAAAGGGATCAAAATGTATCATAACCTCATATTGTGATTACACTTATTTACAACCTCAAGTTATACTACGATGAATATAATCAAAATACAATAACCTCAAGTTATTATTTTTTATTCTTGCAAAAGAATAAATATATCACTTAAATTTATATTATTTAAGGACATGATCCCTTATAAGTCTTTTAAATTCGAAACATCATAACCTCAAGTTATGATTGAGTTTTTCAAAGAACCGCGTGTTCTATACGATTCGACTAAATCACAAATAAAATAATCTCAAAAAAATGTAAAATTCCAAGTTCGTTTACAATTTTATACACAATCAATAAACATAACCTCATGTTACGTTTATTTTAATTTTTCATTATATCATTTTTTCAAAATGATCTAAACTTCAAGAATTATTTTTGAAAAATATATATATAATAATTAGAACCTCAAGTTCTAAGGTATTGTAATATTTTTTTAAAAGAACCTCAAGTTTTATGACAATTTTCTTGAGTGCATCATGATAACATAACCTCATTGTTATTGTTATTATATTGTGAACCTTAAGTTCAATTAACATTTCATCAACAACATCACAATAATATAAAATCAAGTTATGATTCAAGGTTTAAAGAACCTAAACCTTTATTGTGATCCCGCAAAATAATTAGTAACATCAACTCAATTCTTTCTCTAAAGTATACCCGTTTTGGCTGAAAGAAAACCGGGATATTAACTTAAAAGAATGAATTATTGTGTGATGCGTACTTCTTAAAATCTTTTTTCATACTTTTAACATAATTTTTATGACTATGGTATACTTTCATATCATTTGTTTATAAATTACTCTAATTTATAGATATGATAATAATGTTCTCATCATTGTATATATAAATATTTGCCAACTATAGAGTGAACGATATGAATTACATTTTTATTCAATATGCGAGTCATTTAAGCAAATAAATCTTACAATAATAATGTCATATTAAAAAAAGAAAAAGCAAAATGCTTCATTACTTGTTTTAGTAGTGTTTCTTTTTTAAAAAATATTCTACACACGTTATTATGTATTTGCTTTTTTAAATCATGTAGTATTCTCGAATGATGGTACGATATTATCAAAATCCTGTTTAATTGGACATTATCAATTATAATTTTTTTTACAATTTGCTCATATAGTAGCAATAGCCAAAGACTTTTTAGTCTTGTTCATGTCTCCTTATTCATATACATGTCTTTTTAATAAGCAAGAAAATAATGAGATTTAAAAGGTATCCATTCCCTCATGTGAATGCGATAATATAATAATCAATATATAAATCTTCATTCCCTCAAGTGAATGTGATGAAATGATCAACTTAATGATCGTCATTCTCTCATGAGAATGTGATAATATGAACAACATCGAAATATTCATTCCCTCAAGTGAATATGATGATGTAACAATACATTTTCAAAAAGTTTTTTATCATGATAAATGATACGGTCGAAGTAATATGAAAATGACAAACCACTAATAGTGGCAAAATAAAAAAGAGCAGACGAAAATATGATTTATGGAAATATACAAGTGTGTCAAAAATATTACACACTATATTCATAGACATAAGCATCTATTGTAACACATTATTGCTCCTAAAAGAAAATATAAAATTGTCACGAGGAATGAAATTTCATATAATTTATGCATTATATTGCACTTCCTCGACATACATTATTATTAAATTAGTGAAATATTATCACTAGCCATAACATAAATTTATGGCCTATAATTATAATCTTTTTGGCATGACTCGTTATACCATCACGAGTCATTAATGATGTGAAAACTATAAATTGATTAGATTCTTCAATCTAATGTTTTATCTCTAAAAAAAGGTTGATTATTCGTCTATCAACTAGATTTACGACTCAATCCCTTAATTTTCTGGAAAGAAAACAAGTGGATATACGTTTGCATACGTATCCATTTTATAAACCATTTAGAATTCTATAAATCGATGCATCGTCTAAATGGTAATAAAATTGAAACTTCATGTTTGCATGACTATAGCTCGACATATTAAATGTGAGCATAACATTCCAGAATAAGTAATTCGTTGTGAATATGAGATGAATTACTTCTACATTATCCAATGATAATGAGAGAAAATATTTTTTTATTGTATGGGGTCATACTGTCATATACACAAAAACAAAATTAGCATCATGCCAATATATTATTATAATTCCTCCATTTCATAATTGGTTTTGGTTATAAACCAAACCTATCCTATTTTTTGTGCATTACTCCACCTAAATGAAAATATACGAGATATAAACGAAGGGGTAATTCCTTCAGGAGGAGATAAGTAGCTACAAATTCAGAATGAATTACCATATTTTATTGATCCTCGATAGAAATTTTATGAATCTATTATTCAATGATAATCTAATAGCCATACATATACATTGGCCAATAACAAAGTTTCAGCTACTCATGCTCCTACTTTGTCCCTCAAGGACACTACTTAATTATGACATGCCTCAAGCATGGTAAACAAATCGATTCCAAATAAAATCCTCGATGAAATATATGGAGCAGAAAAACCAGATGGTTGTTCGAGTTATAAAAGACCCCATGATAGTCTCACAAAGAGACACTAGACATAAAGGTTCCAAAAGAACCTTAAATAACTAATGAGATCTCAATAAATTTGATCATGTCTATAATCATATGGAATCAAAACAAAATGACGTCGATAAATTCTTTTACATGCAATATAGCGTTTGTTATCATACATAATGAGGATCATTAATTAATTATTATCCAAAAATGAGCTCATCAAAATGATTGACCAACATGAAAAGAGGCGATCTTTAGAAAATAAGAGAAGGAGGACAAGAAGTCCATACACATGAATGTGTAAAAGCTATTGGATATACAAGGGTTGTATGCGCAACCAAATTAAGAGCTCTAAAGTTACATGCTTTAAGACATGAATTATGGAATAAATAAATTCACAAAAGCATGAAACTACTTATTAAAAGCCGTATTTTCTAGAGGTGGATGTAAATATATTATTGATTATATACATTTTATTAGAGCTCTAATATTCCATGATCCATAATGCTTCAAGCATATCTGGCAATTTTAACTTATGAAAGAATTTTGATAAAGTTATAAATAACTTATTTGATCAAGCTGAATGAATTATTATATTGATTAATAATCATTTGGGCGCATATTATCTTGTTTTTGCACATGTTTCAAAAAAAATAAAATTTGGTCCTCAAGTATCAGAAGTGCAACTAAACTTTTGATGTCAATTTTGCAGTCAATATACGTCATGAGATTGTATATATCTTTTTAAATAATTGTATTAGTAATATGTATTTGATATTGGGTTGGAAGCTACACGTATTATGTTATCTTTGCAGGACATAACCTTAAACATTAATAATTCAGTAGACTTTATTACAAACTTTTACCGACACAAGTTTTTTTTGCAACATGTTAGGAAGACCGTCCTTCGACGTTTGAAGGATATACATTAATTTGAGGAGGAGCATTATGCGCACTGCACTCTTTTCCCTTCATCAAGTTTTTATCCCATTGGGTTCTTTTTTCTTGGTAAGGTTTTTAACAAGGCAGATGATGGCGTATACAAACGGTGAATATCCAAGGAGGAGTGTTATAAATATATTCATTATATATTTATTGTATGTATATTCACATTTGAATGAGTAGTAACTATCCTTAAATTACTAGTTAATTAGCAAGAGAAGTTACATTTCTTATACTCTTATAAATAAGAGATACATTGTACTCATTTGGATACTACTCAATAACAATTATCTTCTTCTTCCTTCATATCTTGTTCTCTACATTTCATAACACAATCAACATAATGATAAGAAATGACTGAGATGACTAAATATATGCTTAATTTCATGTTTAAACAATTAACATAATAATAAGAAATGATTGAGATGACTAAAATGTTTTGAAGCATAAAACCGAGTAAAATATACTAGCCACTCAATTGGATGAGAAAGGTTTTGAGTATAAAACAAAATGATCAACGGAAAAGCAAACACCCTCGATGCTATTTTTGGATTTTTTTTTTTTAATTTTGCCAAACCCAAACCCTAGTTAAAAACCTTTTATTCATAGTTTGTTGTAACCTTGCGAAAAGAAGAAAACACCCGCAAAGGGTATTTCAAACAAAATTGTCCTCACGAGCAGACCATGTTTTGGTCAGTTTTATGTTTCAAAACATTTTGCTGTAACAGACAAGATGAGAGAAATCTGAATTCCTTCTCTAAATTAACTTACGTGCCAAATAGCAATGACTTGACTACATGGGATTAGTCGGCTTACAATGTCAGGTCGAAAACCACGTAAATCAAGAAAAAAGAGGGTCATCCTAGTCTTATCAAATGAGGTCAACTTCACAAGTAACCAAAGTACAAGAAAATACCCAATGGTTAAAATGCAATTCGGGCTACTTTCATCTTTTGGAAGCCATGTACTTCTTCGTCACAATTCATTTCTCAAAAGAAGAGCGTGGTAAATTAACATTCCACACACATGTTTCGTGTAGGGCATGGGAAGAGAAAAAGCACCAAGAACACCTAATTTAGGTTAGAAACATCTATATACAACCACTAGCCCGCTACCGCCATCAGATCAGATAAAACATAGGATATCAGGTTAATTGACCTTTCAGAACACTTGCAGCCCTTTGGATGGCTCTTGCAACCCTCCATATTTCGTGTTGGATCACTGCCTGCTTCTTTGACTGATAAATAGCATCTGCAACTCCCGGAAAGAATCCTAGTTTACTCTCGCTAGCGGGTCCATATACCTACACCAAATAACTAGCATAAGCTTCTGTAAATGTACGTTTGTATGTCGTATGTAAAGAAAGAGAAAGAGCGGTTACAAGATGCTTGAACCACTGCCTTCCTGGAATCCCATCTGTATCCAAGAAGCCTCTTTCGGCCAACATCAAACGATCATTCAACATGCGTCTTTTTAAAACTGAGACATGACCTTTTGTTTCTTCCTCTTTAATAGTCTGCAAAACAAATTATAATCAACACATTAACTATATTGGGAAGGCAGTCGAAAAGTAGCTAAGAACCCACTTGATGAATATAGTCTAGATAAATAAAGAAGGATCTGCAAGACGAACCTTTATTTCATCTTCGACTTGTATAGCTGCATCCATAAGTCCTTGGATGGCGGATGTTAGAGGATGCAAAGATACATCCTCATCCAACAATTTGCACAATGAATCCGTGTAATTCTGCAAAATTTAATAAATAATGAAACGTGTATTTTGATGAGATGTATAAAAGAAAGAAAGAATAGCCATACCTGCAACTGAGCTGCATATGAAAGATAGTTGAAAGGTAGTATAGGATCATCGGCTAAGTGGACCCCAAGCAGTCCCCAGACACCAGCAACTAAGGTTATATGAGAACAACAACACTACCTTTTTAGTTACCGCGTGAAATAAAATTAGGATTATCATAGTGAAATGTTCGATGGGAAGAAGCTAACCAGCCACATGACGGTGGAAAAATGGATCTGCATGCTTTACCATCCAATCATAGGAGTCAAAAGCAGTGTGGTAAACCGGGAATGCTATAAGTATAAGATTTACAAAACATGATTAGCAAAGCATAATATTAACATACCAATGTTCACGGGTATTCTACATGGTTAAATGATAGGAAACACTTTCAAGAAGAGACATTTTGGAAGAGGGCATAAAAAGCATACCATTGCCATAGTAAAGATCAACAGATGGAACCCCAGCATGATGCAAAAAAGGAGCGAAGTCAGAAAATACGTCACTGAGTCTTTGAATCTACAATTCCAGAAATAAGAATCTAGTTATGCAAGTCAAACTCGCCATTTGACTTCGTATAGTAGCATGGAAGCACAAATAAGGTGGTATGCAATATCAGTATATTTTCTTTTCTTTTGAACTGCATTTGGTCTCATCGCAAATGTTGCATCAAACATACCAAGGGGGCGTCTTCAGTAGTAGTTCTCCACTTCTCAAAAAGCGTTGAATCTGAGAAGTCGGGATCTGTAACCTGGCATTTGAAAATGAAAGATTAGTATCAAGTGTCAACACGTTAATTACTCCCTTTATCCCTTATAAAGCAATCAGTTTTTTTTTTGAACGGCAATCAGTTGACTTGACAAATAACTCAATAGATGTGTTTGACAATTACTAAGATATCTGAAACACCCTTTAATAGATTCTTAATACCTTCTTAGTAACCTCGCTTAGAATATCATCAAGCTGAGGTGTCGTGGCAGCCGAAAAACCTGGCCCTTGAACTGCGCAATCCACATTGATATATGCCACTGCCTTGGACCCCAGATTTATAAGATTTTGCTCAACCCACTCAGTGGAACCAATCTAAATCCATCATATCAACCATAAAATCATTAAAGATCTCGTATAAACATCGAGCAATCTACCACACATCAACGTACGCTATGTTTCGGTTATCACTTAAGATAGAATATTACCTACCATCCCAAACTCTTCAGCATCCCAACTGCATAACACGATCGTCCTTTGAGGAATCCACCCCATTCGCATCATCAAAGAATATCTACGCGCAATATCAATAAGAGCAGCAGTTCCACTATTCGGGTCAACTGCTCCATAAGTCCATGCATCCCTATGGTTACCAAGTACCACAAACCGGTCAGGCTCCTCTGACCCCTCTATAACACCAAATACATTTTGAATCGTCGCCATCTTATTCTCCCCCTAAAATCACAAAATCCATTACAAAGTATTATCACCAATCCTAAATTGGAAAAAAAAGCCAAAACTAGCCTCCATACCCAAATGAGCAAAGCTTTTACTTATACTCATAGTAACATACATACATAGAGGGTGTTTGGAATTGCTTATTTTTTCTGCTTTATTTCTTATTGCATAACAGATAAGCAGTTTGGAGTGTTTTGCCAATCTCAATAAGTAAATAGAGATCTGTTTTTTTCAGAATAGTTGTTTCGGATCAACTCTGAACACTATTCAACAAAGCGCTTATTTTAAGCTGCTAATCCGTTTGACTCATACACAAATTAAAACACAATAACAAACTAACTAATTACCTGATACGTAAAATTCAAGAAAGTTGGTCCAGGACCAACTCCCCTATCAAGTGACCCCAATATCATTTCCGCAGTTTCCTCAGATATCGGCAAGGACGGAACGCTCGGAACTCGCTTCAAAACCTCACTATCCTTCACACTCAGCCTCTCGCCACCATTCTCAGCAGCCCAACCTGGAGTCAACACATCACCAACACCATCAACCACCGTCCCCCTCTCCACACCACCACCAGTCCCACCGGTAAACATCACCACCGCCACCACCCCTTTCTCCGCCGCCTTCACCACCGCCGCATATCTCGACACCCCACCTCCTCTTTTCACCACAGCAACACACCCTTTCACATCCACACCACCTTCCTCCAGCGCACGATAGTCCTCCTCCCTCCCATGGCTAACATACACCGCCTTACCATACGCCGTACCAGACGGCGAGTAAGCATGGTACCCCTTCACAACGTCACTGACCACCTCATTGTCCACGTCCACCTTGTGTTCAGTTAACGTTAGTGGGACAACACTGGTTTCGCTAAAATGCGCCGTGAGCGATGACTTCACATGATACGACAACATGACAGTATAGTTACTCACATGGGTGTTTAACTTAAACCTTTCAAACATGGAAGCGACGTAAGCAGTGGCTGAAGAAGAAGGTGGCGTCCCGGCGAGATGAGGGTGGAGGGTGAGGTGGCGGAGGTAGCTAGAGATGGTGTAGTTGGAAGCAGAGTTTAAGAAGGTGGAAATGAAGTGGTTGTTCACGGTGGTTGAAGACGACGGTGGTGGTGGTGGTGGTTGATGGTGGTGGAAGGTGAAGAGGGTGAGAATGCAAAGAGTGAAGATGAAAATGAGTGTGCATGTAGATGGTTTGTATATGTTTGGTTTTTGAGTATTGTTGTGATAAGGTTCAGCCATTGATGATGGTGGTGGTTAATGGTGGTGGTGGTACGATTGTAAGACTTCAGGTTTTTTAGTAGTACAATGTAAGTGTGTGTTGTATGGAGTATCTAATATTTTGTCGGGTGATGTGTTTTGGAAGTGGGTCCACTTGTTGTTGATATGTATCATATCACTTGTCACTACTTGCTACAAAAATGTACGAGTTTTTAACTAAACAATTGTTTGTATAAAAAGTATTTACCATTATATGGCTTGTTCAAATATATTTACCAATATGTAGCATTTTTTTGTCTTTTAAGTTATTTCACATATATTTAACCAATCTCGATATATATATATATACCGTTTTTCATTCTTCATATAGAAATCATGACCTTTATACTTTCTTCAACTGCTATTCTTCGAATTTATCAATCTAATTCTTTACTAAATGTACAATTTTATATATTATGTAGTTTTTGAGTTTAATAAAATTTAGTGAGGTTACCTTTCTAAAAGCTTGCATAACAGAGCTTTGTTGCTTATTTTTAAGCTAGGCAAAAACACCGGTTGATCCGAAAATCACTATGTACTACGTTGAGTACTTAAGATTGACCATCTTTTCGGAAGTTTAATATTGTTTTTTAAAACTATATCTGTTCGTTTGTTGCTCATTAGGGCTGTGTTAGTTAGCTGTGGACAGTAGCAGCGAGCAGTAGCAGTGGGCGATAGCTGTGAGCAGTAGAAGTGTGCAGTAACAGTGAGCGGTAGCTGTGAGCAGTATGTGTGACAGCTCACCGCTCATTTGTCACTGCTTCTTAAAAGAAGCATTAAAAAATAGTCTTCCTAATAAACAGCACCGCTCCAAAATGCTCACCGCTCTTGTTACCAAACGATCACTAAAAATTAAAAAACTCACCGCTCCTTTTACTAAACACGTAATAAATTTTAAAATGCTCATTCTCACCGGTTATTGCTCCAAAATGCTTTGTCAATTGTTTGTTAAGAACACAGCAGTTTGCCAATCAAAACAAGTTAATTAAACAAACAATACAATTAGACAATCTCATGTGACCTAGAAAATCAAATTTGACAAACGGAACCCAACTAATCACCTCACAAAACCCTTAAAAACTACTACACAGTACCACTTACGAACACTAATTGATATGTAAAACAACATTAATATTACCTTTGTGGCCTTGAACAGTTGAGCATGCAGCAAACAATGAACACCACTTTGTTAGGGTTTAGGTGTTCCTAATCTCTTGTTATATATTTAAAATGATGTCCTCTATATTTACTTTTTGGTTTGTTCGAAAAAGAAAGGTTGAGTATTTTAGGGGTGTCTTTCAGTTCGGTTCTTGGGTTGTTTGGTTTATTTTTTTCAGATTATTCGGTTAATTTTTTTTTGGTCACCCAAATTATGGACACCCGTAGAGTATATGAATACCTTTGTAGATATGATGTGCAATGATGACTTCGGAATATTATCGCAAATGTTAAGTTTTTTAGTAGCTTTGTTCGAATAACTCAAACAATTAAAGTTCTCGGTGATTTGGTAAAAAACAAACTCTATTAAATAAATTGTGAATATTTATTGTATTCTTCATGACCATGTCCATTGCAAGTTACGTAGCATAAGGTTTGAACAATATATGGTAAAAAATGAAAAAATAGATAAAAAAAAGTGCTATATATTGATCAGTGAAAAAAAAAAAAAAAGACTATATAATGGTTAATATGTTTAAACAAGCTACATTATGGTAAATATTTTTTCTAAAAGCAAGTATTTGGTAAAAAACTCAAAATGTACTACTACTATGTATGTTTTAGACAAAAAAAATTTAGTCTCGTAGATTTGAAATTTTGTATTACTGTTTCGAATTTTGACTGGAGAAGGACTTTCCGAAAATTAAAGTTTACGTTTTTATTTTAACTTATTTCAATGTAACCGTCAAATTTTCATTTTCAATATTCAATATACTTTTTTGGTTTCAAAATTATTATAATTAAAAAAAATGTATTTATTACAGCTATTTTTTTTAAATATTTTACAATAACAATTTATTTTTAACTAATTAATTAATTTTTTTTAAAATTTGTAATAACAATTCCAAACAAGGATAATATTGTAAAATTCATCAATTTCTTCCATCAAACAAGGTATGTTTTTTTTTAATTCGTAATGTAATTTGTATTTTTAATTTATTAATAAAATGAGTAGTTTGTTTTTAAAAAAAATTGTTGAAAGAGTTTTATGAAGAAAAAGGAAAGTGGCGTTGGTTGGTATTATGATTAAAGGTGTCGGAGTTGTTTTGGTATTATGTTGATGTGACTGTATTTTTTTTGCTGACATGATGTTGTTTGGGTGTTACGACATTTAACCTCTACGAGTAAATTATAAATAAGAGTGGGTTGTGAAAAGTAAAAGTAGAGGTGCAAATCTTGCCCATTTGATACATATGGGCACTTTTTGCCCATTTTCAAAAAAGGATAGGGTATTTTTTGCCCATTCTTTATAATGAATGGGCTAAACGGGCGCATATGTAAAAAAACTAAATGGGCTTAACGGACGCACTTGTAAAATACAAATTAGTATACTCGACGAATATTTTTTTATTAATTTTTTTATCCCCACTTTCAAACAAGTATTTTTATTTTTTATTTGTAGGTTTTCATATGTTTTTTCCCATTTTTAGCTTGCGCCCGTTTGACCCGCCCGTTTAACCCGCCCGTTTCGCCCATGCCCGTTTAGCCCGCGCCCGTTTAGTCCGCCGCCCATTTAACCCGTTGTCCGTTTAGTCCGCTCGTCCCCCATTTTGCCACCAAAATTGATGTGACACTGATATAATGATAGAAATTTTTGATCCACAAAAGTTGAAAAAACTACTTTAAAGTGACTGTTAAGAAAAAAAGACTATGGTCAATTTGTAACTTTGTAAGTTCCATCGTATCTTACAAAGTGGATAAGTACTACGGAGTATTTTAATTCCCTATTACTTTGAATATTTTCATTTTGTAGCATTTCTTTATCACCTAGTTTCTAAGAATAAAAGACGGCATCTTTCCCGTAATTACAAACTAAATTAAAGACCAATCAAAGAAAAGGACCGACCGACCGCCGTTTTAACCTTTTGATGTCTTGAAACCGGCTTCTATTTTAAATTAATCACAACGAAATTACCTTATTAAACGAATAAAAGAAAACTTAAAAAATCGTAATCAAGATTGTACGTATTAGTTGACTACGTCGTCATGTAAAACATATTATTACAAGATCTTTTGTACAACAAATATCAAGTTTTTTCTTTTTTTTAGGAAAAGAAAACAAATCAAAGATACATTATTGTGATGGGAAGGAGATGAGATACCGTTAAAATAATGTTTTTGGAACATATATCATTAAGAAAACGACACATAATATGTCCTTATACTACTGGTGCAATTGTATTTAACCCAAATTTGGATACATCATACATGAACCATGATGTGCAAAGATACACTTTGTATGGGTAGGGGTGTTAATTGGGTTTTCGTGTCGGCGAGTTTGGATTAATAGATTGACGGTGTAGAATATTTTAATTTAATCTTAATTTATTTAAATCTTTAAGTCAATTTTTTTAACCTTAACTTGTTTACGTATAATTTAAACTTAACATTTTTAACTCGTATATATATTTGGGTTGACGGTAGTGGCGGAACTAGGAAGTTGAAGGAGTAGGGGCAAAAATTTCTTTTGGACAAAAGTCGTTGTATACACCAAAATAAAAATACAAATATAAGGTTTTTACATTAATTTTTTTTTTGTGGGCAATTTAAAAGTTTTTATATTGTTTTATTTCCGAGTGGTGGGCAATTCATTTTTCTAATGAGGTGCACTTTAATAAAATGATCCTAAATTTTTTTTTTACACTAAAATTTGATTTTTTTTAGCGCCCAAACCTTCTACATAGTCCCGCCCCTGGTTGACGGGTTAAATAGGTACACATATTGAATAGATTATACGAGTTCAAGTTAACGCATTTAATCCGCTTTATGTATAAAAGTTGACATATTATACGAGTTAAACGGGTTTATGAATCGATTCATTTAACCCATGTAACATATATAATAATATATAAATATTTTTTAATTAAAAATAATTTTAAACGAGTTAGCGGATTAATCCGATTAATTTATTTTCAACTCAAGCCTAATCTATTTAATAAACAGGTTAGATTGGTCGACTCAAACCTGATCCAAATTTTATTAGACTCATTCTAAACATGGTAATTTTCGTATCATTTTAAATCAAATTTGTATGGAGTTAAAAATAGCCACTCTATGTGTACATGTACCAATACATGTGTGAAAGAGTAAGAGGTTCGATAAGGACTGAAAATCTTTAAAGATGAAATGAAAAGCAAATACAATCATATAATGGACTTATTCCTTTACAAACATATGATAGCAACATTGAAAAGATTCACAAGAATTCAATAATAAGTCTTCTAGTATGCCCTTTGGCAGTGTAGTGTGACCTTACATCTCAAGCATCATTTTCCCTTTATCTAATAATGTTAGTTGTTGTCACTAGTACAAAATATAAGGTTGTGAAAATCGCTAGGAATTAACAGGATGAGTAGCGTCTAGCGATTAATCGGTTAGGCGAACATTAATCGATAATTAATCGAATTGGATTTTTATATATAAAATTATATTGTTATCTGATTTGATCGAAATATGTTGATTTGATCGAATTCTATCCGTAACCGAGTTGGTCGATTTAGCCGATTTTTGTCTTATTTGACCAATTTATGCTTGATTTGGTCAATTTTTATATAATAAATCAGTATCTTGATCGATTTTTATCCGATAAATTAACATGCTGACCGATATTTGACCAAAACGATTAATAAAGACGATTAGTGAAAATCAAGACGGTCAATGAACGCCCAACATTTAGACGGAGATTAATTGAACGCCTTTTGTAACACTCAAGAATATGATGCAAGTTGGTAAAAACAAATCGTACTTTATGTTTGGAAATATGCTTTTGCTCATAAAGTCACTCATTAGAAAATCACCTATTATTTTCTTGACTCTTCAAGATCTCGAACATGAATGAATGAATGCCGATTCGCCGATATGTCTTTATACTTCAAAGATGAAAGATACATATATTTGCAGTTCATTATCGCCTAATTTGACAAGATTTGGGCCTACCATTTTGTCTAGTGGACTGATCATGGACACAATACGTGACATCGACCTCAATTAATTGCAACTTGTTTTTAGCTTCAAAAAGTTTTTCAATGTGCTAAACTCTTAATCCTCTGAAACTAAGGTTGGTGTAATATACTCCAGTTAAAAATATATGACACAGTACACCCACACGGCCACACATGTACACAAACAAAGAAAAAGAAGTCTTGTAGACGGCCAAGTCGTGCACAAAAAGGTGAGAAGACGCGTTGTTGAGGCGGAAGATAGGTTGTCTAACCCCTCTATTGCAGTTAGTCTAACAAAAGACATATACCTAATTTGAGTCTCCTTAATAAGCAAGATAAATTTCATTAAACTCAAAATACAACAATTTTTCTAAAAGTTCAGCATCTTTTCTGCTTTCTTTATCCTAGTCATAAAAAGACAAGCATCACCCTCCACTCCCCCCCACCCACACTTCTAGTTCTAGCTCTTTCCAAATTATTATATCACTCAACTTGGAACTTTGGAAGTTCATAAATAAATTACTGTAAATGAAACATTACAAGGAAATATGGGGTTCGATACACGATACCAGCAACTTTGGGGCCAGCCTGCTCAGTCGATTTCAGATGCAGCTCCGAAAGAGAGAACTTTGCAAGAAACAACATAAACATACAAATATGACATATCACCCATATCTACCCTTCGTCATTGAGATACAGAAACAATAACTACATAAATAGATTAAATTAGGTGCTATGTCAATTTTGGCGCTCCTTAAAATCTCTCATATGAATGGGTTCCTATGTGGCTATGTATATATAGTTTCCCGCATGTCGAAATACTCATTTCCTATTTTCGACAAGAGGCCACTTAGACAAACTAAATTATATCTTTGTTTCTTGGATGTAATAGTTATATTGAATTTAAAGACATTTGCTACAGCATATACGTCACAGAGAAATTATGTAACAACACTCAAACATCAACTAAAAAGATATGGAAACAAAAAGTACATGGAATTAGATTTGTACGAGGAGTGTGGTGAGTTGGAAAAGCATTCACCTGTTAATGAAATGCATGTCTTTCGTACCTGAAAAAGATTGAAAACACACCAATGATATCAATCTTGATAGATGCTCTTAATAATTAAGCAAAAGTGGCGCAGGCAAAGAATGACATATGAGTGTTCGTTCACCCATAGTGCTCCACCATATTGATGTTCATTTACTACATAGATTTGTTTTTTTCATGAATGGATATTGTTTAGGGCATTCTTGATTCTTCCAACTTTTGTGTTGGACTTATTGCTAACCAATGCTTTATTCTTTTCCATTTTTTTAATCTCAAAAGCTGATGAGGTAATACGAGGCCTTCTATGCCTTTTCTAGTTAACAATTCAATTGAATGCTCAAAGTTTATACCATAATTGCTGCTTAATGATTCTATAAGGCTTAGGGAGGGAAAATGTCATAGTGTCATCATTCACTTATATCCACTAAGTTGGTTCGAACAAATTGTATAATTGTTTAATAAGATATTCCTCTTATGTCTTGATGGTCAAGGACGTGTCACCAGAGTGTTTAATGTGTTTTTTAGCATGAGGGATAATCATGATGAATAATATACTCAAATAAGATCTTGGCACAGATGTTAAGCAGAGCATGCGGACATGACATACCTCATAATCAAACTCTTGTAAAAGAAGATGCACTTTAATCAAGAGAAGACAACCAACCTAAAGAGCTGTTTTTTATATTTTGTGCACATCATATTAAAGGTCTTGCGCATACGTAGGCCCATTCCAATTTGATTGCAGATCATATGTTCTGGTTTAAACTAATACGCTAAAGTGAGATCTTTTGAGTCCAAGATGATTAACTACTATTTTCCAGTAATAACTAGGCAAGTTTATAGCCAAATTTTGGTGACAGGAATATAAGTATCAGACACTTCTTCCATAATTAACTTAACACGCTCATACAAAATAGTGCAAGTACGGGTCTAGCTGTGAAATGTCTACAACAACACGACCATCTTTTTAGGTTCAATCAAACTCCTATCTCACCAAATTAATAACAGAAAGATCTAGTGAACCTAATCAATGAAAAAGGTATTTAGTGCCAATTATCCAAATCAACTCAGATATGCTTGACAATAGTAAACATGACCAATCCTGGTCGAAAAAATTATGGGCAGAGGTTAATACAGCTGATAGTGTAACCAACTTATGAAAAGTAAATCGCCATCCAAATGCGTTAGTTATATCAGTCAACTGGATTGAAGAGCAAAATACGAGATGTATGAAACAGATGGTACATAAAAGAGTGTTAAAACTGAGGTTAATACTACAGACATCAAGGCTAGGTATATGCCATATGACACTATAGGTAACAATATGTGTTCTTATTGGTATCTCTATTCTTGTCATGTATCCATGGCTTTTCACATTATAATTAACCATAGGCAGTCAATTTGAGACTATAGATAACACAATATGTGTTCATATCAATACCTCTATTCTTGTCACGTACTCATGATTCTGCACATTTAGGTTTACCATAGGCAGTCAATAGCATGCATCAGCTTTCTTCTAGGCCCGACTGCATCTGCACCCATATCTTTCAGCTTCTGCATGGTCAAACTCGCCAATTGCATCTTGTTAACATGTTTAGATCTAAAAATCTTTACAAATTGACCAAGTCCTAGAGACACCAGCCAACTGTCCAGCCCACCTGCCCTCTTAAGCTTTCTTTCAAGATTTAAAGCCCTCATCTTTGGATTCGCCAACATATGCCCATTTAACGAATTTCCACAATGTCTACTTGTTTTCGGGGCACCACAAATTGCAAGTGTTTTAAGACGACTAGGTGCATTACTATGCCGGTTTGCTGACGTGGTCCTGTGGTTCACCTTTGGTGGGTTAGAATATGCTGTGATGGGTTTTATGACGTCCAGTTGTGGAGCTGTAATACGATCGACCTTTCTGGCGGCTATAGGTTGTGATGGTGTTTTTACCACGTTCGGCATCACACATTGTTCAGTGATGGGTAAAGGTGGGATCAAGATGGTTACTTTTTGCTTCTTGACAACAACCCAGCCATCACGTACACACTCCTCCGTATCATCGTCACTTAGAGTACAAGTTTTGTTTGGAACTTGCTTTATCTTTGGCCTCGTCATTTACTTGTGAACCTGCATCACAAATAAACATCAAGGCAAAACACTTATGACCTGCTATAAGATGGTAACCATGTCCAGAACCACCATCCCGGTAAAAACTTGGTTATACAGCTGAGCATATCTACCGTAGAAAATTGGGAGCAGAGAATCTTATACAGTATAAAAGAAAACGAGCAGGCAAATCAAAGCGGTGAAAAAATTTTATGATACAGATAACTTTCAAACATCGAGTTATTAGTTTTAAGGGCAAATACTACTTGCGATCCGGTTAGTTTCCTCTAAGGTATACAACAATATCATGGCCCGGTCAAGAAATGCCATTGAGTATTCTTGAAATTTAGAAGAAAAAAGAATGACCTTATACTCTGGCAAAACCGACTTAATCCATTAATATCCAGTTTCATATGTTTGTGCGTCTGCGCATCTTAAACTCTGGGCAAACCTAAGTGTGTGGTCTTCCAACTCCTTGCGTTTCGCTATCTTATAGTTTCCATTCGTTCTACAAACTTCCTAATAACATATCCAACCGACACTGACCATGTCCATAACCAATACAATGAGAATCACTACAGTTCAACACCTTAACTGTAGCCGGTGCAATCCTTATTAGACCGGATAATTGTCACAGAACAAGCATAGCCTTAAGCAGGACACAGAACATATGGTCAGCACAACAACCTCGTATGAATAACCCAAACACACTTAATCGGCTAAAGTATCTATCCAGAACTGCACGATACAACGCCTTACGAAACTAATTTCTACTACATTGATACCATAATAATTAAGTTGAACACATATATTAATCAAGATGTAAAAAAAACTAGACAGAAAATAATAGCATACCTTAATATGTTGAAATTGATCAAAGAAGATGAAATTAATAAAGGGTTTGATTCAATTGTAACTGTAAATGAAACCCTTTTAACCGATTCGATGGATCTTGTGTGATTTGGCGCCCTAACCCTTCAGTTTTTCTCACCAGGGTTTTATGTTTTACTGTATTTTTCTTTTGTAATTTTTTTTTTCTGTCATATCACTATGAAATTTGATCAAAAAAAAAAGGTATAAATTTTGTTAAGTTAGAAGTATTAAATAGAGAAATATGAAATTTGAAATTTATATGAATAGTAATGTTTTAACTCCTAAATTCACAAACGTTGTATTTAATAGACTTGGTTTTGCTATACAAAAGGGTTAGCGGCGCAGCTTGTTGTCCGTTTGCTTTCTTGTATGTAAAAAAATATATATATATGAATTTTGTTGTGTGAAAATTAATTACATACTCCCTCCGTCCCATAATTATTTGGACATCTCAAATTAATAGTTCACTTTCAAAAATAGATAAGTAATCTAGATTAAGTTTACTATATTACCATTATACTTGAAGTTATTATAACAAACAATAAATATGTTGTAAATTAATTGTTTAAGAGTAAAGTTGTCATTGTGTCAAAAGTAAGAGAGATAAAACTGAAAAAAATAATGTTTTTATTAAACTGCGTGTTTTTTGTGAGTGGACTATTGGAGGGAGTAATAATCTTTTATCATACTATTTTATAAACCATTTAGCTATTTTATTTATAAAATACTTAAAATTTCATGTTACAATACATAATGCTATTTATACAAACAAGAAAAAACATACATAGTAAAAGTAGAAAAATTAAAACATGTTATACTATTAAAACAACATATTACATTAAATTATATAATTAAAATTGTTGGAAAGTCTGAGCTAAATGTATACAAACTCATACTTAAGGGGATGTTTATGTATATTTCGTTTACAGTCTTTACTTTGGTCTGGTTTTGTGTTGTTTATATTGTGTAGGGACTTAAGTGTAATTGTGGGATTGTGGGATTGTGGGCTGCTATTTAAGGAGCTAGGGTTGATCATTTTCTTATCTCAACCGTTTTACAAACACACACACAAAGTTGTTAGTCAGGTTATTAGTTTGTTATATTGATCTTGATCATCTTGATCAAGATAGTCTGGTATTATTCTTGTTATTTGAGAGATTGTAGTGAGGTTACTTGTTGGGTGTGTTTGGTGAAACTAGCAGTAGCAGTTAGCAGTAGCAGTTAGCAGTAAGCATTGGCAAGAGCAGTTAGCAGTAGCAGTTAATTTAAAAAAGTGTTTGGTAGATTAGCAGTGACTGTAATTTGAATGTTTAAAAAGACATATATAGACATACATATATAAATAGAAAACTCTTTTTAAATTTAATGTGTTATATTAATGAGGATATTTATGTAATTTACTATGTTTATGCTCTTTAACTAATTATGCTCTTCTAAAAATGCTCAAGATTTTTTTATCAATAATGCTAAATGCTAATGCTAATAATAAAAAATGCTCTTAGAAAAGTTGTTACCAAACACAGCCGTAGTGTGAATATGTATAGAGAACGCATCTATTAGAGGGGCAATTTGGTTTTCTTTGTATGTTGATAAGCACACGATTGTGGACTTGTCTGTATTGTATTCATTAATAAGAAGTACGTGTGGAGGTTGGTTGAGTGCTTCAATAGTGTGTTGAGTATTGATTTATTAGTTTTTACATGGTATCAAAGTCATAATCACCTTGATTATTGGTTCTTAATTGATTGTGAAAATTAAGGCTTTAGTCAATTTGGAGGTTTTCGATTTGGAGGTCTTTTTTAGCTCTTCTAGCTGGTTGTTAGTGGATCTTGATTGATTAATTGTGGTTATTGATCGTTGGATTAGTTTAATTAGGATTTTTTTTTCTTGAAACCCTAATTTGATTAATTTGGGGATCTTGGTTATGGTGATTGTTGTTCGTTTATGGGGTGTTAATCTCTTATTTCTTGATTCTTATTGATCATGAACATGGGGGATTTGTAGGTTTCCGCTGGTTTTGGTTCTTGGTTAGGGTTTGATATTCTCTTTACCTTTCTTTGAGTGTTTTGTTTTCGACATACAAACATCTTGAAAACTGATCAACATACCTATAAAAACAAACAAGCAAAACACAACTTCAATAAACAATCACCAAAAAACACACCACAAAACCTTTAAAACCAATTTGAAAAACTTACGCTTTAGTGGCAGCATAAACGGCGTAAAGAAGATCAGAAGGAATAACAATAGCCGCACCTGAACCAATATTAACAATAGCCCATCTCTTCATCTGCAACATACCAGGCAACACAGCTTGCGTAACCCTAGTAGTCGCTTCAACATTAACCTTAATCAAACTATTCAGCAACTCATCATCCACTTCATGAAAAAAACGCGCATAAGGATAACTAACACTAGCATTATTAATCAAAACACCAACATCTAAATCCTTAATCACATCCTTAATCCTCTCAACACCTTCCTTCACATTTTCATCATTTTACCCCTCCCACAACAATACCTCTCACTTCACATTTCCCAAATTTAAATAGATCGACTTTTTTTTCTTCTTTTCTCTAAAAACATACAAAAACACACGAACATATACATCTTCAGATCTTAATCTATTATCACAAATATCACATCCATCGATCATCACCTTCATAAATCGATCATCTCCTTTTAAATAAGGTAAAGTTCATTAGACCTGTTTTTATTCTTTTTTTAGCTTATTCGATGTGAATAAGCTTATAATTCATCTTATTCTTTTATAGCTTATTTGAGAAATTACGTGAATTTAACGTGTCGAATGATAAGGTAAATTATTAGATGATTAATGTGAATAAGCTTATTGTTAGTCCCTTTTAACACGATACCACTTATCAACCTTAAGTAGTATCTTGTTTATTGTATTCAAGTGTGTTGTTTTGTAAATCAATAACGAACTTAAATAATTAAAACAACAATACCAAATACTTTTCAACGTATAGAGATTTTATTAAAAACTCAATAAAGAATCAATGACCCTCATTGCTTGCGGAATAACAAAGAGGTTGAATGACAATGTTGGGTGATCTCATCTACTTAAACAACAAACCTAGGTTATGAGTTTAAGTCTCAACCTAAACGTTCATAAGCTTATAGCTTTATGGTTTAGTTGAAGTTAGGAGAGATGGGCTCTTGGAAGAGTTCTATCTTTCGAGTACAAGAGTTAGCCGATTCTCCTAGTTGCGTTCCTTTTATAGGCAACACATATTATGGTTTACATGTACACAAATAACCATGCGTTGATTATCTAGTTGGTGGTTGAATGCCACGTGATAATCAATACAAGGTTTGAATATTCTAACTAGGAAAGGACTAAAGGTTGTACTTATAACTATCTTTATAAGCAACCTTTTCCCAATGAAATTGATGTAGTGGTTTTACTACTCTTTAGGAAAAGAGCAAAAGTGGCAAGTATTAAGTACGACGATTTAGGAAAACCGTGTACAAATGACCCAAAGTGGGTATCGTTCTCAAGGAGGCTTAGTGTGTGTGTAATGAGATGATTATCTTTGTGATTATATTTTTGAGAAAGAAAAATAGAAAGGGGATAAGAAGAGAGTGACGGTTATGAAGACAGATTAAACTAAGACGAAAAAGGTGTACACGTAAAACCGTAAAAAAACACTAAAATTGAAATTTTACCCTAAAAATTCCTAAAAATCACTAAAAATACACAAAAATATTCTAAGAGTTTACAAAAAATCCAAACTTGCCAAAACCTTTTAATTAATTAAATAATGACTTTTTAATGCTAATTAAAGCCCTAAAAATCAATATTAACTATTAAAAAGTCCAAAACAAGATTTTAAAGTTTGTAAACCTCAAAAATACCCTAATTAAGCTAAAAAGTATTTTGCAAAATTTTAAAACCACTAAAAACTATTTTTAAACAATTAAAAACTATTAAAATCAATTAAAACTTAAATTAATTCTAGAAAATAATTAAAAGACTCTAAAAATATTTGGAAAGTTGCAAAATTCCTAATTAAGTGTCTACAATCTAGGAAAAATATAAAAACTTAGAAAATCAGACTTTTAATTTTTAACAATAAAATAATATTAAAATATTATTAAAAATCCAAAAATCATAAAAAATCTAAAAAATTGCAAACTAGCTTAATTTAACCTAAATAACTCAGAAATGAAAGTGAAATTACCTAAATACCCTTAATGGGCCTAGAAAATGGGCTAAACCCAAAACAGATCACTATTGGGCTATATTTGGGCCCAATAAAAAAAAGTGTCCAAAATAAGCCCAAAAAGCACTACTTGACTCAAAATTTGATTTTAAACAACTCTTTCCAAAGGCCCAAAAGCTGAAAGTGTGAAATAAGCTAGCTTATACCAAACAGCTTATTCTTAATGGGCTTTTTGGCCCGTTAAGCTATAAGCTAATGCCATAAGCTCAAATTAGACACACAAGCTTCTTTTGTCCTAAATAAGACTTATGTAAAAAGAAATTTGAAATAAGCCTAAGGAATAAGCCTGAAAATGCAATAAGCAATATACAGAAAACAAAAAAATAGTCGTTTTTGAGTTCTAGGCTACCCCAAAAGCTGATTCAAGTTTCTAACGCTTTTAAATGACTTAATTAAGCAAAATAAACAAAGAGTTTTCAAATAAGTTGACTCAATAAGCTGGAAAAAGCAAATAAGCACTTATGTAAAAGTCAAATAAGTTGGTTTTCTAGCAAAAAGTCAAAGTCAAAGTCCAATAAGCTCCAGTCTAATCAAATAGGTCAAATAATGAAGATCTATCACAAAAAATAAGTTGTTGCAGGTCTGGATAAGCTAAAATAGCTTATTGATAAGCTGAGTTCAAATTAACACTAGCAGGGGCTAGTTTTGGGTGTTGAGCAGTGGAAACTTTTTCCACTGCTTGACTTGTTTGACTTTTTGTCTTTAGTGAACTTTTTTGAGATTCAGATTACACAAAGGCACCCAAATGATCTTTGGATCATAAGGAGTCAATAACAATCAATAAATCACAAACACAATCACCCAATTAATACAGTTTAATCAATAAAGCACCAGATCAAGCACAGACATGAACAAATAAGCAGAACAGGTTCAATAAGCACTTAGAGCAATATTCAGCCAGCCAAACTCAACCAAATGCATACACAAGCTATTATAAACTCAAATGAACAAGTCTAAACAGGTTTCATGCAATGATTCAAAGAATTAAGCAAGATTCAAGCACCTTAAGTTACTGATGAACACAAGAACATGCAGTTTTACACTTTGCTGATGTATTTGACCAATAAGCCAGATTCAAACCTCAAGATCTATCAAATAAGTTATAATAATGATGTTTTAACAACTTTCGACCCTAAGCATGCACAAATACTATATTTCACCAAAATCTTAGGTCAAAAACAGTTAAATCCAACAAGTTATAGCAAATTGTATGATTTGAAGTTTCAAACCCAAAAACTTGCAGCAAAACACCCTCAACCAAGCATATATCAGATATAGAGCACAAACACAAACTTTCCACAACACAATAACAAGATGCAAGCTTAAATAGGTAGTCCCAAACACCCCTTTATCTTTTCAAATCAAATTTTAAACAAGAAAAAGTGTGAATCAGTTTACCTAATGATCAATCTAGCATATAAACAACATTATCATGCAAGACTAAGCAGATTTAAGCCAAGAAAACAGCAAGAACAGCAATAGAGCACAAATCCACAAAAAATCCAATTTTTATCAGATTTTCAAGGTTTCAAGACAAACCTCATGGATGTACATCCATACCCACGAATTTATGAGCTTATGTGCTAGCAAGAACAAGCACAAGCTTCCAATAACAACCCTGCTAAGATTCAACAAGGTTAGAAGCACAAAATCAAAAACAGAAAGGTGACTTTTGGAAAATAAACTTGATTGATGCAACCTTGTTACCCCGCACTTGATTATCCACAAGTTATAAGCCTCACCACACCTTAATATCACAATTAGGATGCTATGATCAGCCCTATAACCCAAGAATTTCAAGGTTGAAACAAGAACTTAGCAAAATATCAAATTTTGATCCAATGTGTAATTTCTTACACAAGGTTTGAAAAACGTTTTAGGGTCCAATTACAGTTAACATATATCAATAACAAGCTTAAAATAAGATGGCACTTGGTCTTTCTTCAACAAAACTCAACACACTTTCATAAATTGAAAAGAGGATTTACAAGTAGTTGAACTAGGAAAAACCAAAAAGCAAAATGTAAATGTTGCAGCCCTATGCCTTTATATAGGCTACAATGAGACTAAGTTACTGAATAAAAACGTGAACCCTAAGTGCTTGATCTTCCAAATATGCCCTTGTAGAATTTGAAAACCTTGGACTCATGTGATGTTTCCTTGGACGTTTGCATGAGTTGGCATGTGAAAATGTGATCAAAGGGTTTGTATGAAGCTTAGAAAGTAAGCCAAAATGTGGGACGTTGGATTGCTGCCACCCTTTTGGCAGTATGCATGAACTTGTTGCAGGGGAGGTCCCATGTAGCATGTGGGTTGGTGGGGTGTCATGTTTAAGGTTTGGGATGTGTTAACAAGACCCTTAATCATAAATCTGCATCATATTGGGGTTTAATTGTTGGTAATTAGCAAATGCCCAATTTAGTTTATGAACATGAAGAACTTGGTTTTAATCCGTTTTGGGTTTAAATTGTGGTGTTTAGCGCCTTAATTAAAATATTAATTAAGGTTTGTTATGTCTGGTGTGAGTGGGAGATGAGGTGGAAGCAGGGAGGGCTCCCATTGGTGGAAAGGAGAAAGTGGGGTACGTGGCAGGATGATAGTGGTTAAGGTAAGTATGTGTGCTGGCCAGATTAAACCCCTCACTTATTTTTTTCTTGTCTTTTCACTTCTAAACTCTATCAACGCCCATTTCCTTCTTTGACAACTTTTCATTTTTCACACTTTTGCCCCAAAACATTTTGCAAAGTAAATTCAGGGGTAATTCTTGCCATTTTGTAATTCTTGAGGGACTGATTTGGCATTTTCTTGATGGATAATGGTCTTGACTTGCATATTTGATATTTTGGAGGACTAAAATTTCCAAGTCTTGTTTGATGAGGGACCATTCTTGCCAAATGTTGAAAGTCAAGGGTCCTTTTTGTATTTTTGACAAACTTTAGGGACCAAACTTGTAATTATGAAGATACAAGGGTATAAAGTGTCAATTCTTCCATATTGGAGGACCCTTCTTCATAATTCTTCAAATCTTCAAGGGTTTTCTTGGGAAAATCTTCATTAGGGCTTGGTTCAATGTGCGGCTTCGTTTCCCGTGTTCGTTTTTGCATGATTCTTGTGATCTTTTGTCATTTTCTCAATATCCGTACCTAAAATACACAAGCAACAAACACAAGCATATATATGGGTATTTTGATGATATTTAATGCATTTAAGCCCTTTTTGGACGATGAGACTATGTATAAAAGCAGTCTCATCACTCCCCCATACTAAACCATTGTCGTGCCCTCACGCAATGCTAGAATAAGGTATCGTAGCACCTCCAAAATTCATTTTTATTCACTTTATTGAACGATAAACTAGCTACACTACTACTATTGCTACTACTACTTGCGTTTTAGACATAATGTATGATTTTCATCGCAAAATGGGACGTTTAGGTTCATAGAATAAGAACACGTGAATGCTTCGTTAGAAATAATTTCATCGTCCTTGATTTTCACCCCAATTCCATGCCAAGCGTGCAACGAGATCATTGTCATTATAAGTTAGTAATGCTAACACTACTCATATGCCCTAATCACGTACTTATCCTCCCATTTTCCTAAGTTGTATCTCTTATATTTTATTTTGTCTTGAATGTTTCACGAGGATACATTGTTTGACTTATGCGATAATAGAGATTTAGGTCTAAAAATAGAGTCCTAACGGTGTAACCAAGACCATCAAATCAATAACCCCTCCCAATAGACAACGATATCAAAAAATTAAGTCAACAAGAAGAATCGATAAACACGGTTTTATAACGGTTTTAAACATGAGACTTATTACCAAGACTTTTATACGCCCCCTAACGGAAGGGCCTTATTATCTTTGGTTTACCTCCATCTTTTATTCAACTTCGCCATGAAGCTTTTATTATGACTTCGGTCTTGCCTTGCCTTTTATTATCCACCTCGTCGGTAGTTTTATTAGCCAAAGACGTATATCCTCACGCTAAGGCAAATTTTGGATCTTTAAAGCTTCGAAGATTAAGGCTTGATTCACTTTCAATTTTGAATAGATTTTTCGGCCTTGTGGGGCTTCAAATTGTTTGCTTGATTTAGGTGAGCACTTGAAATCTTATTATTGGGTGAAGCTTTTGATTATTTGGGTGCCAATACTTCAAAACCGTGACGCTGGCGATACCTTAATGTCTTCCCAATTTAATTACACGGAAGCTACTAGAAAAGACTAGAAACCCAACAATCCCAACTAAACCGCTAAGTCAATATTTATTAAGCAAAAAATATTTACATGCGAAGGGAGAATAAGCAAACAACGAGAACACATGAGTTTTTGAAAGAATACGAGTACTCTACGTTTGGCATAGTAACTTATAATTAACCCTATCATTTCTCGTCCTCGTTTAAGAGACTTAGCCTAATGTGAAGTTAATGAATCAAAGCTAAGTGCTCAACACGCACGGTCGAGTCAAAAATTACTCTTATTCTCGCCATCGGAAAACCTACATTCGTGTCTTCAAACACTTATAAAACATGAGAAAAATTTTAAAATTTGGCCATTTTTAGCCTTATTTTGCAACAAAACGATAAACAAAAAGATAAACTTTGGAAAGCGTGAAGGTTTGGCAAGGCAAGTATCTATTCACCCCCCCATACTAAAGTTAAACATTGTCCTCAATGTTTCGAGTCTAGGGGTGCAAATACCCCCATACTAGAGACGTAGTCGAATGCCTAATCTAGCATGGAAAGGGTGTAACCGTTAAATTTAAAGTCGTTTATGAAGTGTGCTATAAACCTAAGGTTAGAACATCAAAGGATATATCATGGATATTGAGAAAGTCTTCAAAGCAAACGATCGAGTGCTCCCATAAAACGAACACGAGAGGCTCCAATTGTGAAGATCATGATCATCTAAAGTCCACAATTCACAAACAACCACGGAACAAAGGTTGGAAGGGCAAAAATCCCCACACGTTACTACATTAAAAAGCGATAATATATACATAGGATAAGCATGGGACTCCCCCACGAGGCACCTCGTTTTTGATTACCGAGTCATGAGCTCGACTCAATCCCCTCAATACTAATTATCATTGGGGAAGGTGACTTGGTCGAGGTAGTTCAAGGATGGAACTTCCCCGCCAAAGTAGTGTTTCAACCTATGTCCATTCACCTTGAAATTGGGGCCATCATTTTGAGCTAGCTCGATGGTCCCATACAGAAATACTTGAGTCAAGGTGAATGGACCGGACCAACGGGATTCAACTTACCGGAAAATATTTTCAAACGAGAATTAAAAAGCAAAACTTGATCCCCAATGTTAAAACCCGGTTTTTAATTTTAGAATCATGCAACTTTTTAGTTTTTTCTTTGTAAATCAATGAATTTTCATAAGCAATGTCCCTCAATTCATCCAATTCATTTAATTGCATCTTTTGGTGTTTTCCCGCGGTCTCCATATCATCATTACAATGCTTTAGGGCCCAATAAGCCTTGTGTTCCAATTCGATTGGCAAATGACAATTTTTCCCATACACAAGCTTATAGGGAGTGCACCCAATGGGCGTCTTATGAGCGGTCCTAAAAGGCCCATAAAGCATCGTCCAACTTATCCGACCAAGATTGTCGGTTTTCCCCAACGGATCTCTCCAAGATCCTCTTCAAAGCTCGGTTTGAAACCTCGACTTGCCCACTCGTTTGTGGGTGATAAGCCGTAGAAAGCCGATGTGTAACCTCATATTTCCTTAGGACCCGTTCGAATTGGTCGTTACAAAAATGGGTTCCACGATCGCTTATGATCGCACGAGGGGTTCCAAACCGAGAAAACAAGCTTTTCAAAAACTTGACTACCACACGAGCATCATTAGTGGGCAAGGCTTTGGTCTCCACCCACTTAGAAAGGTAGTCAACCGCAACGAGGATATACTTATTACCACGAGATGATGGGAACAGCCCCATAAAGTCTATGCCCCAAACGTCAAAGATCTCACACACTTGGATGATATTTTGTGGCATTTCATCTTTTTGTGAGGCTTTTCCTTGTCGTTGGCATGAATCACAAGACTTCACAAGATCTTGTGCATCTCGGTAAATAGTAGGCCAAAAGAAGCCGGTATCAAACACCTTCTTAGCCGTGAGATTAGCACCGTGGTGACCACCCGTGGGTCCCTCATGGCAAGCTCTAAGGATGTGTTAGGACCATTGTAATAGTTATATGTAATAGGTAGACTAGGAGGTATGTAGTTCCTCCTGGTCCTAGTCGTAGTAAGAGCAAGTCCTGCTCCTGGTCCTAGTCGAAGTCAAACTTTATTATTTACTTAATATTCTGTTAGGATATGCATGAGATATGTTAGGAAAGGATATGCATATCAGTTTTACACGTTTTCATTAATGATGTATTAGGGTTTCCTTGTAGTATAAAAGGAACTTTAGGCAGAAGGGTTACAGACACCTTCACAAAACGTAGTTCTAGTCTTTATCAATATTAGAAATCCTTAGAAAGGATCAAGTCTTTATAGTTATTCTGTTTCTCTTGTTTATATTTATATTCTACATTCATTTTGTGTATAGAGTCTCTTTGTGATTTGACTTGTGATTACAGAAGTCACTCACCGGTCCTGACAGGCTGCAAGATCTACATCTAGTAGACCTAACAAGTGGTATCAGAGCCTGGGAGGGTCTCTATACAAGCAGAATCAAGTTCTCTTATTACTAACAATCTGTTTATCATGTCTGCCTCAACTTCTACTCAAACAGGAGAAGAAGGCACTCCTAAAATTGTGCAACCTCAGCAGATCCTGGCTACGGTCTCCAACACGAATGGAAAATTCCCTCTTCTGAAGAAGGGTGAATATGATAACTGGGCAATGAAGATGGAATGGTGGATCACCAACACTGATCAAGATCTTTGGAAGATCATTCTGAATGGAAACAGCAAGAAGCTTACTGGACGAGACAAGAACGGTAATATTACTCTTCTTGACCCTAAAACTCATGAGGAAATCATCGCTATTCAGAAGGAGGTAAAAGCAAAAACAATTTTGCTTCAATCTCTTCCTGAAGATCACATGGGTGACTTCTACCATTTGGATGATGCCAGAGAGATCTGGAATGGCATAAAAGCAAGGTTCGGCGGGAATGAGGAGTCAAAGAAAATGCGGAGGTCCATGCTGAGAGATGAATTTACCGAATTCAAAATCTCAGAAACTGAAGGTCTAAATCAAGGGTATGATAGGTTCCAGAAGATCTTGAGCCAATTGAATCAACTACGGTCAAAACCTGATGATGGTGACATTAATGCAAGGTTTCTTAAAGCCTTACCCTACTCATGGAACCAGGTGGTGATCTCTCTCAAAGCCAAAGGTGGGCTTGATTATCTCACCTTTGATGATTTGTTTCATAGGCTCAGAACATTCGAACCTCATGTGAGAGGATATCCGAGTGACTCTTTTCCCACCCCTGCTAATTCAGCCTTTGTGAGCTCTATGGCATCTAGTCCCATGTCATATGCAAGTAGCCCGAGCAATACTGTCTCTCCCCAGCATACTATCCAGCATACTATTCAGCATACTGGTCCCATGTCATATGCATCTAGTCCCATGTCTTCTGCTTCTGATCCTGCTGCCAAGTCTGGTAGTATGGTAGAAGCTGTTCTTCATTCTTTTGTGGCTGATGTTACTACTGAACAACAACTTGCTTTTGATGACTTCAAACAGATCGATAAACTTGATCTGGAGGAGATAGATCTTAAATGGCAGATGGCCATGCTTACTCTTAGGGTTCACAAGTTTGAGAAGAAAGCAGGAAGGAAATTTAATTACAACCCTCGGGAGCCAGCAAGATTCGATAGAAGCAAGGTACGGTGCTACAACTGCCAGCAACAGGGTCACTTTGCAAGAGAGTGCCCTAGCAAGAATGATCAGGAGAAGAGCAGGTACTCCGCTTTCAAGGTTCAGGAGGTTAAAGATGACAGGAAGGCATTGGTATCTGTTGACTCTATGGTCAACTGGAATGATCATCAGGCTTCTACTCTGGAATCAGCGGAATCCACGACTGATGTGTTGGCAATGATTGCTGGGAATCTCTCTGATGCAGAAGAAGCAGAAGAGTTTGCTCTTATGGGCATCTCACCTCAGGTACAACATTGTCCTCTTGGTTGTCATGATAAATACACAGAACTGTTGTCCCAATTTAATGAAGTAAATGATCAAAATGATAAGTATTTTTTAGAAGTACAAGCCTATAAAGCTTCATTAAACACATTGGAACAACAAAAGAAGTGGTTACAAGATACACAACGTGCGTATGAGGATAAAATCAGGATACTAAGCATTGATTTAGAAAACACTACAAATATGCTTAAATATACAGAAACTGAAAGAGATGCTAGTATCAAAGAAAAAGAGGAGATGCAAGCTAAATTAGACGCTACAATGTTACGATTTGACAAATGGCAAAAGGCACCTAAAAATCTTTCAAAATTAATTGATAGTAGCATGTCTGGCAGAACTAAAAGAGGCTTAGGATTTGAAAAATATATTGATTCTGATGATGTATTTGATTTATCTTTCTCAAGTGTCTTTGATGCCGACAAAGAGGATGAGGGCAAACCTAGTTACAATAGGTTTAAACCAGCAGCAGATATGCATGCTGTCCCTCCTCCTCTTACTGGAACTTTTATGCCCACCTCATGGCGTAATGACTCGGATGGATCACAGATGCTTGAGTCCCCAACTAGTTCTACTAACACTAATGACTTTGTCTCATGTACTTTCAGTGACAAAGCCGGTGACTCTGCATCTAATGGTTCAAGTGAAGAGTCAAGACCTACGAGTTCCAAGTCGAATGAACATGCTGCTACTGGTGCTAGGAAGTGTGAAGAAAAAGTTGCTGTCAAGTCAAGTGTGTCTGGTCCTTGTTTATTGAGTCCTAGGAAGAATGTTTTTCCTAGAAATGTGCGTAATAAAGTAGGCAGTATGAAACAGTCTCATTCTAATAAAAGGTCTTTCAAAACATGTTTTGTTTGTGGCAGTTCCTTTCATTTAATTAAAGATTGTGATTATTATGACACACATGCATCTGTTAATCATGCTTTACTTGCTCCTGGTTCACCAGGAGCTGCTTCATATGCTACTAGAAGACTTAATCCTAGTGCTCCAATGTTTAATACTTCTAGAGTATCCTCTCCTTTCACGTCTGATTATTGGAGGGAAAATGGATTCCAAACAACCAGTAATTATTTTCCAAATTATAATCCAAACTATGCGCATCATTTTGACCACACGTATTTTGGTTTGGGAAATTTGGGAACTGCTGTTAAGCCCTCAGCAGGTTGTTCCTGGTCAAATAATAATACCCATATGATGAATAGGCAACCAAGGAACAATAGTGGATCTCATCAATCTTCTTGGCATTCTTCTAATGATCCACAAGGCAGGCTCAAACCTGAAAAGGTTTGGGTCCCCTTAAGACACTAACTTTTGCATTCTATTATATTGTTGTTGTAGGTTACTCCATACCAGGATCCTCGTCTAGGCATTGTTGATAGTGGTTGCTCTAGGAGCATGACTGGCAATAAAAGCCTTCTCTCTAACTTTGTACCATTTTATGGAGGCAAGGTCTATTTTGGTGGAGGTGAAGGCAGAATCACTGGCAAAGGAACGATACACAACGTCGGATGATTTGATCCGCACAAGTTCGAAACAAGTAAGGGTCGTTCCAAAAGTAGAACTTGACGTCACGAAAGAATTTTCGTTTTTATTGAGTCGTCATACCCTTGATGATGAAGTTACCCGCATGGTAATTTGCAAAGTCCACAAACCATGGGGTGGAAGAATCAAGCTTAGAATTCACTACACCAAGTGTCTCGAGCGGAAATGTTTCGGTGATTACCTTTGGCTCGTAAACACTTTGGTGAGGATCTTCCAAACGAGAAAGATGATCGGCCGCTAGATTCTCGGCTCCTTTTTTGTCAACAATTTTGTGGTCAAATTCTTGAAGGAGGAGAATCCAACGAAGTAATCTCGGCTTTGCATCTTGTTTAGCCATGAGATACTTGATAGCCGAATGATCCGTATACACTATGCATTTCGTCAAGACGAGATAAGGTCGAAATTTCTCAAATGCATACACCACGGCAATGAACTCCTTCTCTGTTGTAGTGTATTTAAGTTGAGCCTCGGTCATCGTCTTGCTAGCATAGTGAATAGGCAAGAAGTGCTTTTCATGACGTTGCCCCAATACGGCCCCAATAGCGTAATCACTAGCGTCACACATGAGCTCAAAGGGGAGGTTCCAATTGGGAGAAACAAGAATGGGAGCTTCGGTAAGTTTCATCTTAAGGATTTCAAAGGCTCGTACACAATCTTCGTCAAAGACAAAACGTACCTCTTTTTCAAGAAGATGTGTAATAGGTCGAGAAATCTTTGAAAAATCCTTGATGAATCGACGATAAAAGCCCGCGTGGCCTAGGAAACTCCTAACTCCCTTAACGGTTTTAGGATGAGGTAATTTGGCGATGACGTCTACCTTAGCTTGATCTACCTCAATCCCCGCTTTCGAGACCTTGTGCCCTAAGACGATTCCACTCTTAACCATAAAATGACACTTTTCCCAATTGAGCACAAGGTTGGTTTCCTCACAACGTTTCAACATTCTCTCAAGATTCGACAAACACGAAGTGAACGAATTACCAAACACGGAAAATTCATCCATGAAGACTTCCATCGTCTTCTCGATCATGTCATGAAAAATAGCCATCATGCACCTTTGAAAGGTTCCCGGTGCATTGCAAAGTCCGAATGGCATTCTACGATAGGCAAACGTTCCATATGGACACGTAAACGTAGTTTTTTCTTGATCACGAGGATCGATGGGAATTTGGAAGTAACCGGAAAAAACATCTAAAAAGCAATAGAATTCGTTTCCCGCAAGACGCTCCAACATTTGGTTCATGAAGGGCAAGGGAAAATGGTCTTTTCGAGTGGCTTCATTCAACTTACGATAGTCAATGCACACTCTTCATCCGGTCACGAGTCTAGTGAGAATTAACTCGTTGGCATCGTTTGGCACAACGGTCATTCCTCCCTTTTTAGGGACACAATGAATAGGACTCACCCAAGGGATATCGGAAATAGGGTAAATCATTCTCGCGTCAAGGAGTTTAAGGACTTCCTTTTTGATGACGTCGTGAATTTTGGGGTTCACCCTCATTTGACATTGGATTGCGGGCTTGTAATCCTCCTCCATTAAGATTTTGTGGGTACAAAATTTAGGATCGATCCCCTTAATGTCGGATAACTTCCACGCAATTGCCCCTTTGTGATCCTTTAGAACATCGACAAGTGCGGTTTTTTTATCATTCGAAAGTTCCTTCGCTATAATAACCGGTAACTTGTCGCCCTCCTCCAAATAGACATACTCGAGATGAGGAGGTAAACCTTTCAACTCGAGGATAGGTGGTTCCTCAAGTGAAGATTTGGGCTCGATACTCATAACCTCCTCGGGTGGAGGAAATGGGAAATCGTTAAGAAAATCCTTGATAATCGAGAAGTCCTCATCGTTGTCGAGGTCTTCGTTACAAGTACGTGGAACATCGAATTCTTCCAACGTAAAACCACCACCTTCAAATGGAGTGAAGGTTGGTGTCGAATTATCAAGAATTGGATCTAACATAGTGGGATTGCCACTAGTTTCTTCATCACCAAAACCTAGAACTTCTTGTGAAAATTCCTCGCAAACCACGTCAATCATATCAACGAGGTTTATGGTTGAAATGGAATAGACATGAGAAATTTGAGAGTTTTGAGTTGCGTTTATAACAAGTTCCTCGTCGTTGAAACGTAAGGTGATCTTTCTAGCATAAACATCGATTAAAGCCATAGACGTATCTAAAAATGAACGACCTAAAATGAGAGGAACTTGAGGATCCGTGGGGATATCAACAAAGATAAAGTCTACGGGATAGTAGAACTTCCCCACTTTCACAAAAACGTCTTTCGCCAATCCACATGCGGGAATCGTGGAATGGTCGGCCAACTCGATAGACATTAGTGAAGGAGTAAGATTAGGAAGATTGAGCGACTTGAAGATTGCAAGTGGCATCAAATTAATGCTAGCACCAAGATCGGCCAAGGCGAAGCATTCCTCCATATCTTGGATTGCACAAGGGATCAAAAATTTACCGGGATCGCCGACTTTTTGAGGTATGCGATTAAGATAAACCGACGAACAACTAGACAATTGGTGCAATTTCTTCTTATTGTTCAACATACTCTTAAAGTTAGCGGAAAATCGAGGCATCATGACCAAAGCATCGGCGAAACTCACATTAAAGTGCAAATCACGAAACATTTTCATAAAAAGCTTAAATTGGTAATTGTCGCGCTCTTGACGTTTCTTCTTTCCTAAGTCTCGATGGATAGGGCAAAGGTGGTGTGGGTTGAGGCATAGGCATAGCCTTTGGAATCTCGGGTTCTAATGTTGGTAAAGGGTCAACCGTAGGTGTGGCATGAGCGGTACTTCGTGGGATTGGGACATGCTCCTTTTGGACCACCACCTCGGGTTCTTCCTCAATTGCCTCCTCCGTAGGAGCAATTGGTTGAGGAGTCGGTTCCTTAAGTGTCTTACCACTACGTGTGGTAATCACTTTCATCTCACCCTTAGGGTTTGATACGGTGTTGCTAGGAAGACTACTCAAAGACGGTTTACACATAATTGCCTCAAACATAGATGAGATTTTATCTTCAAACTTGGATTGCCTCTTCTCGGCTTTGACCATTTCTTGTTTTATCTCATGTTACCCTTGTTCCATTTTTTGTTGGTTTTGTTGTAACCTAGTTACGGTTCCTTCTATCTTGTTGGTATGGATCTTAAGTTCATTAGCTAACTCATTTTTCAACTCTTTCTTCAAGTCGTTCTTAAACTCGGATCTTAGGCTAATGATTTCTCTTTGAATATTGTCAAACCTAGCATCATTCCCATTAGCGTATTCAATAAATTCATTTGGAAGATCTTTCAAAGTTTGCAAACCTTTGTTGTTTTGAAAATCATTTTGATTTTGTTTGAAACTTGATTATTAGCCCCTTGATTACCATAGTTTCCCTTGTTGAAATTGTTTTTGAAACCAACTTGATTGTTGTGATAGTTGTTGTTAGCATTTTGATTTGAAGCAAAAGCCGGTGGAGTCAATTGATTAGAGCGGGTAACTTGACCATTTTGGTTGTAATTTCCCGTGGCCGCGTAGGCACTCGAAGTGTTACCACCGTTGGTAATGCACTCGGAGAAATCATGACCTTCACCACAATACATGCACGAAACCTCAACCGCTTTAGCCGTAGCGGGAGCACTTGGTTCACCAACTTTAAACTCAATCAAAATTCCTTTAAGCTTATCAAAAATCTTGTTTTCCAAGTTCACCTCAATTTGGCAAGCATCGATGGTAGTAGACAAAGAAGGTGAAGCCGAAGACGAAGCCTTACGAACACTAGACGTGCTACGAGGACTATACACCTTAGATCTATTCTCAATTATCACCAAAGCTTCCTCAACCGTTTTACACAAAAAATTACCACCTGCGGCGGCATTTAAATAATCCCTTTCATGATCATTAAGTCCATTGTAAAACGTGTCAATTTGATGCAAGTCGGAAAAACCGTGATGAGGACATTCATGTAACATCTCCTTAAACCTATTCCAAGCCGTTGAAAAACTTTCATTAAACTCTTGTGAAAATTTTGAAATCTCGTTTTTCAAGTACGTAGTCTTAGAGGGCAGAAAAAATTTATTCACAAACTTAGACACGAGATCCTTCCACGTCAATATAGAATTGGGTGGCTCTTTCTCTAACCAAATTTTAGCGGGCCCGCTTAGGAATACGGAAAAAGCATCATCTTAATCGAGTCATTCGAGACATCCTTAAACTTGCAAGTGGCGGTAAGACGATTGAATTGGCGGATATGGTTGTGTGGATTGTCCTTCTCATCACCACGGGATTTGTTGTTTTGGATCATCGACAACAAACCCGTTTTCACCTCAAAATTCTCCGCAAGGATAGCGGGAATCACAATAGCCTCTCCATAACCCTCGGTGGGTGCTTGAAGTAACTCCATCATAGTTCGATTTGCCATGGTTGGTACTTCTCTTACAATGGGTTCGTCAATAGGAGACTCCTCACTAGAAAGATTGGGAGTGGGAGTTTTGTTCTTTCGTTTACGTGCACGTCTTGCTTGATTACGAGTTAGCATAAACGTCACATACAACGAGGGGACGAGCAAAGAAGATTCTTTTTTGGTGTTTTGTATTTTTCAATTTTTTGTGGTTTTTGATTGTATTAACCTTTTTGGATTTTGGTGAATGTATTAAGTAGACACAAATCTACAAATCTCCTCCTTAATCAAATCTCTCGATTAAAGAAGCCTCAAGGAATGAAAACGATCACGTGAAGTGAACGCCTTCGATGACTTTAGAACGTTGGTGGAACACCAAAAAGTTCAAGAGGGTTTAATCAATGAAACCAAGAAAATATATATGATACTTAGTAATACTTTGGGCGGCAAAACCCTCGATTAGCTCTCAAAATCAAATACTCACAAGCAAGCGGGGAAACGAGGCGGCGCGAAGCACTTAAGAGCCTTTTTCCTTAGGATATATTTTATAATATCCGCCTTATACCCACCTTATAGTTTGTATTTTTCAAGATTGAGCTTCACGAAAGTATTTATTTATTTTTCCCTTTTTCTTTGGTTTGAGATTCGAATACAATGATTGGGTAATGACCTCCCAAGTCAAGGTTGTGATTTCTCACGTATTTGGAGTACTTGTGAATTTATTGTTCTACGTATACAATATAGTAATAGTATTCACACAAAAATCGAAAACCGATAATACGTATTAGTAGAGTGCTACTAATACAAATACTATTTTGGTTAGTATATAAAAACAACAATTCCAAATCAAAACACAACACGCCTCCCCGGCAGCGGCGCCAAAATTGATGTAGTGGTTTTACGACTCTTTAGAGAGCAAAAGTGGCAAGTATTAAGTACGACGATTTAGGAAAACCGTGTACAAATGACCCAAAGTGGGTATCATTCTCAAGGAGGCTTAGTGTGTGTGTAATGAGATGATTATCTTTGTGATTATATTTTTGAGAAAGAAAAATAGAAAGGGGATAAGAAGAGAGTGACGGTTATGAAGACGGATTAAACTAAGACGAAAAAGGTGTACACGTAAAACCGTAAAAAAGCACTAAAATTGAAATTTTACCCTAAAAATTCCTAAAAATCACTAAAAATCCACAAAAATATTCTAAGAGTTTACAAAAAATCCAAACTTGCTAAAACCTTTTAATTAATTAAATAATGACTTTTTAATGCTAATTAAAGCCCTAAAAATCAATATTAACTATTAAAAAGTCCAAAACACTATTAAGCTAAAAAGTATTTTTCAAAATTTTAAAACCACTAAAAACTATTTTTAAACAATTAAAAACTATTAAAATCAATTAAAACTTAAATTAATTCTAGAAAATAATTAAAAGACTCTAAAAATATTTGGAAAGTTGAAAAATTCCTAATTAAGTGTCTACAATCTAGGAAAAATATAAAAACTGAGAAAATCAGACTTTTAATTTTTAACAATAAAATAATATTAAAATATTATTAAAAATCCAAAAATCATAAAAAATTATAAAAAATTTCAAACTAGCTTAATTTAACCTAAATAACTCAGAAATGAAAGTGAAATTACCTAAATACCCTTAATGGGCCTAGAAAATGGGCTAAACCCAAAACAGATCACTATTGGGCTAAATTTGGGCCCAATATAAAAAAGTGTCCAAAATAAGCCCAAAAAGCACTACTTGACTCAAAATTTGATTTTAAACAACTCTTTCCAAAGGCCCAAAAGCTGAAAGTGTGAAATAAGCTAGCTTATACCAAACAACTTATTCTTAATGGGCTTTTTGGCCCATTAAGCTATAAGCTAATGCCATAAGCTCAAATTAGACACACAAGCTTCTTTTGTCCTAAATAAGACTTCTATAAAAAGAAATTTGAAATAAGCCCAAGGAATAAGCCTGAAAATGCAATAAGCAATCTACAGAAAACGACAAAATAGTCGTTTTTGAGTTCTCGGCCACCCCAAAAGCTGATTCAAGTTTCTAAAGCTTTTAAATGACTTAATTAAGCAAAATCAACAAAGAGTTTTCAAATAAGTTGACTCAATAAGCTGGAAAAAGCAAATAAGCACTTATGTAAAAGTCAAATAAGTTGGTTTTCTAGCAAAAAGTCAAAGTCAAAGTCCAATAAACTCCAATCTAATCAAATAGGTCAAATAATGAAGATCTATCACAAAAAATAAGTTGTTGCAGGTCTGGATAAGCTAAAATAGCTTATTGATAAGTTGAGTTCAAATTAACACTAGCAGGGGCTAGTTTTGGGTGTTGAGCAGTGGAAACTTTTTCCACTGCTTGACTTGTTTGACTTTTTGTCTTTAGTGAACTTTTTTGAGATTCAGATTACACAAAGGCACCCAAATGATCTTTGGATCATAAGGAGTCAATAACAATCAATAAATCACAAACACAATCACCCAATTGATACAGTTTAATCAATAAAGCACCAGATCAAGCACATACATGAACAAATAAGCAGAACAGGTTCAATAAGCACTTAGAGCAATATTCAGCCAACCAAACTCAACCAAATGCATACACAAGCTATTATAAACTCAAATGAACAAGTCTAAACAGGTTTCATGCAATGATTCAAAGAATTAAGCAAGATTCAAGCACCTTAAGTTACTGATGAACACAAGAACATGTAGTTTTACACTTTGCTGATGTATTTGACCAATAAGCCAGATTCAAACCTCAAGATCTATCAAATAAGTTATAATAATGATGTTTTAACAACTTTCAACCCTAAGCATGCACAAATACTAGATTTCACCAAAATCTTAGGTAAAAAACAGTTAAATCCAACAAGTTATAGCAGATTGTATGATTTGAAGTTTCAAACCCAAAAACTTGCAGCAAAACACCATCAACCAAGCATATATCAGATATAGAGCACAAACACAAACTTTCCACAACACAATAACAAGATCCAAGCTTAAACATGTAGTCCCAAACACCCCTTTATCTTTTCAAATCAAATTTTAAACAAGAAAAAGTGTGAATCAGTTTACCCAATGATCAATCTAGCATATAAACAACATTATCATGCAAGACTAAGCAAATTTAAGCCAAGAAAACAACAAGAACAACAATAGAGCACAAATCCACAAAAAATCCAATTTTTATCAGATTTTCAAGGTTTCAAGACAAACCTCATGGATGTACATCCACACCCACGAATTTATGAGCTTATGTGCTAGCATGAACAAGCACAAGCTTCCAATAACAACCCTGCTAAGATTCAACAAGGTTAGAAGCACAAAATCAAAAACAGAAAGGTGACTTTTGGAAAATAAACTTGATTGATGCAATCTTGTTACCCCACACTTGATTATCCCCAAGTTATAAGCCTCACCATACCTTAATATCACAATTAGGATGCTATGATCAACCCTATAACCCAAGAATTCCAAGGTTGAAACAAGAACTTAGCAAAATATCAAATTTTGATCCAATGTGTAATTTCTTACACAAGGATTGAAAAACGTTTTTGGGTCTAATTACAATTAACATATATCAATAACAAGCTTAAAATAAGATGGCACTTGGTCTTTCTTCAACAAAACTCAACACACTTTCATAAATTGAAAAGAGGATTTACAAGTAGTTGAACTAGGAAAAACCAAAAAGCAAAATGTAAATGTTGCAGCCCTATGCCTTTATATAGGCTACAATGAGACTATGTTACTAAATAAAAACGTGAACCCTAAGTGCTTGATCTTCCAAATATGCCCTTGTAGAATTTGAAAACCTTAGACTCATGTGATGTTTCCTTGGACGTTTGCATGAGTTGGCATGTGAAAATGTGATCAAAGGGTTTGTATGAAGCTTAGAAAGTAAGCCAAAATGTAGGACGTTGGATTGCTGCCACCCTTTTGGCAGTATGTATGAACTTGTTGCAGGGGAGGTCCCATGTAGCATGTGGGTTGGTGGGGTGTCATGTTTAAGGTTTGGGATGTGTTAACAAGACCCTTAATCATAAATCTGCATCATATTGGGGTTTAATTGTTGGTAATTAGCAAATGCCCAATTTGGTTTATGAACATGAAGAACTTGGTTTTAATCCGTTTTGGGTTTAAATTGTGGTGTTTAGCGCCTTAATTAAAATATTAATTAAGGTTTGTTATGTCTGGTGTGAGTGGGAGATGAGGTGGAAGCAGGGAGGGCTCCCATTGATGGAAAGGAGAAAGTGGGGCACGTGGCAGGATGATAGTGGTTAAGGTAAGTATGTGTGTTGGCCAGATTAAACCCCTCACTTCTTTTCTTCTTGTCTTTTCACTTCTAAACTCTATCAACGCCCATTTCCTTCTTTGATAACTTTTCATTTTTCACACTTTTGCCCCAAAACATTTTGCAAAGTAAATTCAAGGGTAATTCTTGCCATTTTGTGATTCTTGAGGGACTGATTTGACATTTTCTTGATGGATAATGGTCTTGACTTGCATATTTGATATTTTAGAGGACTGAAATTGCCAAGTCTTGTTTGATGAGGGACCATTCTTGCCAAATGTTGAAAGTCAAAGGTCCTTTTTGTAATTTTGACAAACTTTAGGGACCAAAATTGTAATTATGAAGATACAAGGGTATAAAGTGTCAATTCTTCCATATTGGAGGACCCTTCTTCATAATTCTTCAAATCTTCAAGGGTTTTCTTGGGAAAATCTTCATTAGGGCTTGGTTCAATGTGCGGCTTCGTTTCCCGTGTTCGTTTTTGCATGATTCTTGTGATCTTTTGTCATTTTCTCAATATCCGTACCTAAAATACACAAGCAACAAACACAAGCATATATATGGGTATTTTGATGATATTTAATGCATTTTAAACCCTTTTTGGACGATGAGACTATGTATAAAAGCAGTCTCATCAGAGATCTGCTTTCTTGTTTGACTTAAAGCAGATCTTTTTTCCGCCTAATGTAAACCCTTGGGATGACTAAAGTGTCTTTAGTATCCTAAAGGATATCGACATCATTCAATTTGGTATTGTCAGACCAAACTGAATTGAAAGCTCTTTTTCAGGACTTGTTTTTCAGCAACCAGACCACCTAGTCACTAAAGAAAAGACTTCTTGTCTTCTAAGATCTCAGGAAGAGGAAGGCTGAACTTTCTTCAACAAAACATCCTTCAGTAGGAATCTGTGTTCCTCTGGACATGCTTCAACAGAACCACCTTTCTACTAAGCATAAAACACTTAGGGGATTTTATATTCAAATCCTAGAGTTGCTTTGGCGTTAGTAAATACTGACCCAAAACTTATAAATTATCAGCATCTTTATTATGATGAATTATAAGCTAACACATTAGCTTATTTTCATGAATTATAAGGTTTTATGGCTTAATCTCGCTGAACAAATTTAGTGACCTGTTAGAGAAATATCATAGGGTTAATATACACGCAGATTACTAAAGTTTGGCCAAAATAACGATTTTATTACTAAAGTTTAAAACCATACATTTGGGTTACTAATGTATTGTTTACCTGAACTTCAAGTTACCCATAATATTTTTACCTGTAGTTATAAGTTGCATGTCTACGTGGACTCCAACTTACTTTTTCGTCGGTAACTTACGTTTTCGTCAGTAAACTTACATTTTCGTCAGTAAACTTACGTTTTCGTCATTAAACTTACGTTTTTGTCAGTAAACTTACGTTTTCGTCAGTAATTTTACGTTTTCGTCAGTAAATTTACGTTTTCGTCAGTAAATTTACGTTTTCGTCAGTAAATTTACGTTTTCGTCAGTAAATATACGTTTTCTTCAGTAAATTTACGTTTCGTCAATAAATTTACATTTTTCTCAGTATTTTACGTTTCCGTCAGTAATTTTACGTTTTCGTCTGTATATTTACATTTTCGTCAGTAAATTTTCATTTTCGTCAGTAAATTTACGTTTTCATCAATAAATATACGTTTTTTTAGTAAACTTTACAGTTTCGTTAATAACTTTACATTTTCCTCAGTATTTTTACTTTTCGTCAGTATTCTTACGCTTTTGTGAGTAAATTTACAATTTCGTCAGTGAACTTAGGTTTTCTTCAGTAAATGAATATTTTCATCTGTATTTTTACGTTTTTGTCAGTAAACTTACGATTTAGTCAGTAAATTTACGTCTTCAGCAGTTTTTTATGTTTTCGTCAGTATTTTACGTTGAAGAAAACGTAAAATTATTGACGAAAACGTAAATTTACTCACGAAAACGTAAAAGTACTGACGAAAACGTAAAAGTACTGACAAAAACGTAATTTTACTGGCGAAAACGTAAATTTACTGGCAAAAACGTAAATTTACTGACGAAAACGTATATTTACTGACGAAAACGTAAATTTATTGACGAAAACATAAAGTTACTAGCGAAAACATAAATTTACTGACGAAAACGTAAAAGTACTAACAAAAACGTAAAATTACAGACGAAAACGTAAGTTGACTGACGAAAACGTAAAATTACTAACGAAAACGTAAAAATACCGACGAAAAAGTAATTTTACTTACAAAAACATAATTTTACTGACGAAAACGTAAATTTACTGACGAAAAAGTAAAATTACTAACGAAAACGTAAGTTTATAGATGAAAACGTAAGTATACTGGCGAAAACGTAAGCTTACTGAGGAAAACGTAGGCTTACCGACGAATACGTAAGTTTACTGACGAAAACGTAAGTTTACTGACGAAATCGTCAAACTACTGACGAAATCGTAAAATTACTAACGAAAACGTAAAAGTGCGAACCAAAAATGGAAAAAAAACTGACCAAAACGTAAATGGTTAATATACACGCATGTTACTAAAGTTTGGTAAAAGTAAGAATTTTGTTACTAAAGTTTGGCCAAAAAATAGAAATGGGCCCCACCAAAACCTGCTTAACCGGTAACCTATCTCATGACTGACCGCGGGATAGTTTTTCTGAACGTTTAGTAACAAATATATCAAACCCGTATACAATAGTAACCTAAGTGTAAGGTTTTAAACTTTAGTAACAAAATCGTTACTTTAGCCAAACTTTAGTAACTTCTGTGTATATTAACCCAATATCATATATGATATTTTACTATATCATATATGATATAAGCTAACATATCATATATGATAAAATATATCATATATGATAAAATATATCATGTATGATAAAAAATATCATGTATGATTATGCACTTAAAAAATAAATTAAATCTTCTTATTTGTGTAGAGAAGGCTGTTTTCAAGTCATGTTGAACATTACAAGCATCAAAAAGGCGAATAAACTTAATGAAGCAGCTCATGAATTTTTATTTTATGTTTAAAATGTATTTTTGTTTTTTTCTTGTAATCTCCTAATGGAGTTTTGACGCATATGGATGATTTTGTAAACCGTTGGTATCTTGTACAACGTCTTGTTAATATGGTTTAACTTTCTTGGTATTATGTCATGATGGTTTTGATAAATTAATCCATATATGATAATGCACTATCATATATGATAATGCATCTAACACTAAAATTAAGCCATATATGATAGTGCACTATCATATATGACAATGCATTATCATATATGATACTCAAGAAAAACTTGGATATATTAAACAAAGAATCTGATGAATTCATGATTACAACACAGAGTATGCACAATTATGCACAATTAATAATTAAACACTTGTTGATAATATTAAAAAATGTACTTTTGAACAAAATTATATATGATAATTCAAACAGAATGTAACCTAATGTAAAATCATATATGATATACCTCTGATATCATATATGATAACCATTTATACATAATCAAAAGATGCAAAAAAACATTACTATTGAAACTACTCTTATTTTTCAACAATAAACTACTCTTAAAAGAGATTATCAAATGACGAATTCATGAATAACGCCTGCTCCGTCTTGATCCTTAAGACATATTTGTCCACATCCTCTTGTTATAATCAACATCCCTCTCTGCTTTGCTCCAAATCGGGCAATCGCACCATCTCTTTCTGACTGCATTTATAAAAAAAAGAACATATTATACAACATTTTAACACCAAAATGAATTACTCATATATATATATGATAGAAGGCAGGTTTCAAGAGTATATACAGATTTTTTGAAAAGTACTCATACAAAATATTTTTTTCTACGATTTATTTGATATATAATATATGATAGTTATATCATATATGATAACTGATGATATATCATATATGATACATCTATCATATATGACATATCATCAGTTATCATATATGATATATCAAGCTTATTCCAGCTTACATCAACAAACTTAATTCAACTTATATTTTCCTGTGGTTTGTTTGATATATCGTATATGATAGTTATATCATATATTGTAAAACCCGCATGCTTTTACCATGAATAGTACACCTAGTAAACGTACGTATAAACTAAAACTTTCCTTTTATAGCACGAACACGTGTCACGGATATTAATTACAGAAATTACGTACATGTTATTGCACGATAAGTATTAAATACGTGATACTACACGATAATTATTAACAATAATAATTATAATCACGAACATGAAATCATGAACGTTAAAATACGAACATATAATTACGTACATATTTATTGTAACACGGTTAATATCATTTATGTCCAAGTATTTATGTATAACACGAACAATTAATTATAACATAACACGAAAACACTAGCGTATGAACACGTAAAATATTAGACACGGAAAACATTCAGGTTTCCCCTTGTGGGCCCCTCATAGCCGCGAACACCAAGATAAGGGAGGGCCGAGCCCATTTTGGTTTTACTAAAATAAAAAAAAAGGGTTACACCCTTTTCATTTTACAGAAGATTGATAAAAATCAAAAATCATAGCCTCCCTTGTCCTTCTTTTGGCCGCCGGCTACCACACACCACAAAGGAGTGGTCATTTGATCTTGGTGATTAAAAAGCAACTGTTAGTGTTCGTGTCTTTGTTCTCAATTGTTTCACGTATTTGGTAAATCCTTAAATCCTTTCTTTTATTCTTTTTAATTAAATCAAGAACTTGTGAACATGGGGATTAATAAAAACAAGTAATTAAACATGTAGAATCAAGGGTTTGATTCAATTGTAGCTGTAAATAAAACCCTTTTAACTGACTCGATGGATCTTGTGATTTGGCGCCCTAACCCTTCAGTTTTTGTCACTAGGGTTTTATATTTTACTGTATTTTTCTTTTATAATTTTTTTCTGTCATATAAAAAAAAGAAAAAAAGAAACAGTAATCTCCGCCATTTATTTTCATCATAATTCAATATAAGATTAAATTAAAAACCTCGTTTCCTTTTTTTCCCAAACATTAATATATCTTAAACCATTAACCGTTATGCGAAAAAATATACCATTACGACAGACATTTAATTATCTTTCTAAATATCCTAATCAAGTGTACAAGCTTAAGAAGGCTCTTTATGGGTTGAAGTAGGGATGAGCACGGTACTGGTACCGTACCGAACCGGTACCGAATTGATGGTACCGAATTTTTCCCGAGCATAAATTAAGGGTACCGGTACCGTACCGAACGGGATTCGGATATCGGTACCGGTACCGGGAAACCGGGATTTTCCCGTTTTTTTTGGGAAATTCCCGATTTGGTACCGGTCCCGTACCGAATTAGTGGTACCGGATTTTTTTTCACCTTATTTCGTGGTATCGGTGCCCTACCAAACGGGATTCGGGTACCGGGAATCGGTACGGTTCTGGTTCGGTTCCGGGATTCGGGTCCAAATGCTCATCCCTAGGTTGAAGCAAGCTCCACGCGCGTGGTATGATCTATTGTCACAACTCCTCATTACGCAAGGATTCGCTAAAGGAAATGTGGATCCCACGCTGTTCATTTAGAAACGAGGGAAAGACATGATTATGGTACAAATATACGTCGATGATATTATATTTGCTGCCTCGACCCAAACTTTATCAGATGAATTTGGGACACTCATGTCTTCAAAATTTAAGATGTCAATGATGGGTAAGGTATCATTTTTCTTAGGACTTCAGATATCTCAGAGTCCCAGAGGCATCTTCATTAACCAATCCAAGGTTTCATGCTTTTCCCCGAGGTCTGCAGAAAGCTGCAATCAAATGGGATGTTCAGATTCTGGAAAAGTAGGATGAAATATAAGATGGAATCTTGCGACGCCATGGATACTCTAATGGTGGAACGAACTAAGCTAGATGCAGATCCAGATGGGATTGCTATTGATCCGACACTTTATCGTGGAATGATCAGTACCAATCTGTATATTACAGCTAATCGACCCGACCTTCAATTTGCTATATGTATGTGTGCTCGATATCAAACTAGGCCCACTGATTTACACTTAGCTGCTGTTAAACGGATCTTTCGGTATATTACAGGAACCGTTAATCGGGTACTTTGGTATTCGAAGGACTCTTCGATTGCACTAATGGCATAGGTAGATGCGGATCACGCGGGGTGTCAAGATACCAGGCGTATCACAAGTGGAACTTTGCAACTACTAGGATATCGACTAATCAGTTGGGCATCGAAAAGGCAGAAAAGAGCTGCAATTTCAAGTACGGAGGCAGAATACATAGGTATGTCTGGTTGCTGTGCTCAAATTCTTTGGATGCGATCACAATTAACCGACTATGGTCTAGGTTTCAACAAAATTCCGATGTACTGCGACAACAAAAGTGCAATGTTATGCTACAACAACATTCAATTCTCCTGGTCGAAGCATATTAACATTTGCTACCACTTTATCAAGGAGCAAGTGTAAAATGGAGTGATCGAGATTTACTTTGTCAGATCAGAGTACCAATTCGCGGATATTTTTACCAAGGCGTTAGATCGCGCTCGAATTGAATTTTTGGCCGACAAGCTAGGATTTAGAACTTTCTCGCCCGAGACTCTAAAGGCATTGGTAGATGAAGCGACGAAATAGTAGTGGTAAACTATTCTCCGTATCCTTGGTGATCATTTGTATATATTGTTTATATTTTATCTACAAAAGCAAAATACAAAAAATATAAAACCGTACAAAAACCATAAAAATTGAAACATTCAAAAATATTCAAAAATATTTTTACTTTATTTTTCAAAGGCATGTCTTTTGGTACGATAATATTTACGGCCTTAGAAATGTTGATTAATATCGACACGACGCCATAAATAGAGTTCGTACAAAAGTTGTAAATATTTTAAAACATGCCCATATGACTTGTAGTTATTTCAGACTACAACCCGCTTTTCATATTAAAGTCAAGTATTCTTATAAAAGCTTTGGCTCAACAACGAGATTTAATTTTCTCGGGCATGGTTTACTTTATAACCATGTAAGGGATTATGTTTATGTTATAACACAATCTAACACGAATATATGTACGCATCAGTGCATTTAATTGTTAAAACGAGAGAAATCTTGTTTTTATACAGTTATCATCTCCACAAACCGTAGCAATTTACAATTGGTATCTACATACTCGACGATGCGACTACTCAAACGAAGACTACAACTCTTTCGATAGAACACGGGTCAACAATTGAGGGGGAGCAATAGCATTCAGAATCTTCGATACCGAAAGTGCCAAGTTCACAAATTGGTGTCAAGACAACGATACCGATCGTACATGTGGTGTCAAGAGATAACTTCATACGCGACGAGGCGACCAACATCTGTCGACAAGAACCATGTGATCTTATCATATGTTGTTCTCATCAATCAGGTCCAACCTTGTCAATTCATTCTAATATGGTGAATATGTGATCATTTTACAAATTGGTATCACATATCACAAATTGGTATCATGAAGATAAAAAGGACTTGTATTTTTCTTCCCAAAACTTTGTTAAAACTTCATTAAATCAATTGATATCAAAATATCAGTTGAGTTAACATTTTTAATATGTGGCAGAAAATGTGATTTAATATGGGAAATGATTAATCACAAATGGTTTGACTTAATGTGATAGCTCATCCCGACATGTGCGAAATATTTTCGAATATCATGGCATATGTTAAGGGGGAGAAAAACGGATTTGCACATCAAAAATGATTTTTCATGGTGACGTTTACTTACCCTCAACCCATTTATTTCACGAAGATTGTGGTGACATAAGGATGGTAGGATAGGTTAAGTCCAATGATTCTTCCAGAACCGGAGGAATCTTCCCAAGGACATTCCATAGCTAGAAATAGTAGTCCTTAGGAAAGATGGAGAAAGATCGTGAACGTAGCTAAATGTCGACCAAGTACTTAAGTTAGCACTGGAACAATCACAACAAGGTGCTAGTTATGACATATTGGTAAGCATTGAAGGGGTTGAAGAATGAAAAAGTATTGTAGAAACACTAAGAGCTAATCTTTCAAATGAGTTAAAGGAAAAAGAGTCGGTTGTCAATAATTTTCAAAAATTTAAAACGGATTTCGAAACTCCCGAGTCTAAAAAGTTTGAATCGAAAATTAATGCTACCAAACTTCTTAAATTTAAAGAACAACAACTTTTAAAACAATATGCTTCCACGGAAAAGGCTCATTTATTAACCAACTCATTTTGAGAACTAAAACTTAAGCGTCTTCAAGATTTACCACCTAATCCCAGTTATGCAAAACAAGCTCAGGAATATATTCCTTGTCTTTATGATGCGACCCTAATTGGCAAATCGAAAGAAGCTCCCTATGTTCGTGATGATGAGGAGACGATATTACTTGCAGAAGAAACTCGTTCAAAAATGCTTTTAAAATTCCCTAAAGAGTTTGATTCTGTTAAACATAATATGAGGCTTTTTATTTTAAGACCCGCTTTAGACTACCAAAGGAATTAGCTCAATTATCAGCATGTGTGCCCCAAATTTTTTCAAACGAAAACCTTTCTAGTACGTCTCCTACACTTGTCAAAAAGGATTTAACTAAGTTAATTCCGCCGGTAAGTAAGGTGTCTAATAGCTTAAATGCGTTGCACCAACACTTTTCCGATTTCGACAAGGTCATTAAGGAACGTATGACGGCTTCGACCATAACGAAAGGTGAATGGAAATTTGAACACACTAGAGCTACATTTCGAGACGAAATTATTCCATTTGTGGACAATATTAAAGCGTGTTTTAGCAATATTGATCAAGATTTGGTTTTGGAATTAAATGAAGTTAAACGTGTTTTCAATGAAATGGATGATGCTTATAAAACGGTTTAGTTGAAATGGAACGAATTTTATGCCAAAATGATCAACTTTTGAAGCAAGTGATGTCGCATGATATTGTATCCGTTTGTGTGAATAGTAGTGTTGATAATGATTCTATTGTGCATAATGTTGAATCTGTGGATAATGTGGTCGATAATAATTGTCACAAATCTGACGCTGAATTTTTAAAGCTTTAAGATTCCTATAATTCGCTTTCAAAACGTTTTGATGAGATTAAAAAACATTGTATTTCGCTTGAATGTAAACAAGAGATTTTTGAAACGTCATTCGAAGGTGTTTGATCCACATTTTCAAAAGGATTTTCGATTGAATTTACAATCAAAACAGCGTCAGCCAAGTGACAAGGTTGCTAAATCATTACCAATAGATATAGAGAAATCTAAGGAGATGCATCGTGTGAACGTACTTGAGGCCGCTGAGATTTTTAAACTTGATCTAGATAATCAAGTTTCCAAGATTTTATCCAAACTTGATAACTTAAAACAAAAAAAATACACAACTCTTCAATTCAGTAAAGCCCGCATGTGTTAATACCACTACACAGACTCAATCATTGATTAAACAATTAAATCGAAAGTATGTAGAAATATTTGATTTGAGGGAACAAATTTGTGATAAAAATTTGGCTTTGTCTGAGTTAAAGGAAACACTTCGCACCCTAAAAGGTAAGAATGTTGTGGATAACGCAACCACCATCTCAGCATCGTTCTCTAGTGCAATCAAAAGTAACCTCATCGCTGTCACACCACTTAACAAGGACCCCAGGACTAAACCATCTCAACCATTGGTCACAAAAGATTAAGCAGAGTCAAAACCGGCCCCTAATGTTCCTGTGTTGCCTTCTACAGGAGTAAACACCACTACTAAGGCACACAAATCTAAGCTTAAAGGAAACACAAAGAAAGATAGGATCTTGCCCTCATCTAGTAGACAAGTGAAGAAGAATGTAGAATCCCACCCTAGGAATGTTATTCATGTTTTGAATAAAAATAATAATGTAACTAAACCAAAAGGCTCTACGGTTGTGCAGCGTTCTAAGCCTACTGTGAATTCTAATTTGAAATGTTGGAATTGCAATGAATGTATGTTTTCTAGTCGTCATGATTCTTGCCTTATTGACCATGTGAATGAGATGTATGCCCGAAAGCATTATTTAGAATGGAAACCGACTGGGAAAGTGTTAACCCAAGTTGGATGGATGTAGCGTCCAACTGGTAGAACTTTCACTATAGTAGGAAATGCGTGCCCTTTAACTAGGATCACTCCCGCTAAAGCGAAGAAAGCGTTCCCTTAAACTAGGAGTACTAAGGCTACCAAAACATAAGCGTGTCCTTTAACTAGGAACACCAACACTACTGTAGGAACCAAGTGCCCTTTAAATAGGTCTACTCCCACTATAGTGCCCACTAATAATCCAAAACCTCAGGAAGTTGGAACAATAAAGCCTGTTATTGGTAAAACTCACATTAGAAAACGTCAGAAAGCTAAGGATGACACAAATGTTAGTAATTCTGATATTAATATATCTGTATTTTTTAACACTCCAGACTCCATAGTTTCCAATGCATTGCCTACTGTTGTTGTTGAAACAGGTTGTCCAAATTGTTCTCTGGTTGCTCCAAGCATATGACCGGAGATCGCTCTCAGCTCAGAAATTTCGTCAGCAAGTTTCTTGATACGGTTCGATTTGGAAATGATTATATTGAAAAGATAATGGGATATGGTGAATATCATATTGGGAATGTTATAACTTCAAGAGTGTATTATGTGGAAGGTCTCTTTCACAACTTATTTTCTTTGGGACAATTTTGTGATTCAAACCTAGAAGTTGCTTTTCGAGAGCATACCTGCTTCATTCGTAATTTAGAAGGGGTTGATTTATTGAAAGGTACTCGAGGGAATAATTTGTATACGTCGTCTCTACAAGACATGATGGCCGCTTCTCCCGTATGTCTTCTCTCCAAATTATCGAAGACTAAGTCATGGTTATGGCATCGACGTTTATCTCATCTTAACTTTGATGCTATCAATCATTTGGCGAAAAACGAACTTATTCGTGGTCTTCCTAAACTTAAATTTCACAAGGATCATTTATGTCACGCGTGTTCAATAGGGAAGAGCACTAAGAAATCATAAAAACCTAAGACTGAAGACACTAACCAAGAGAAACTTTATGTGTTGCATATGGATCTTTGTGGGCCAATGCGTGTTGAAAGTCTTAGTGGTAAAAAGTACATCCTCGTCATTGTGGATGATTACTCTCGGTTTACATGGGTGAAATTTCTAGCTACAAAAGATGAGGCACCTAAATTCATCATCGGATTTCTCAAGATGATTCAAGTGCGTCTCAATACTACTGTCCGACGCATCCGTATAGATAATAGAACCAAATTTGTCAATCAAACCTTGCATAATTACTATGAAGAAGTTGGCATATCTCATGAAACATCCATTGCTCGCACTCCACAACAAAACGGTGTCATTGAAAGGCAAAATCGCACGCTTATGGAGGCTGCTCGAACGATGTTAATTTACGCAAAGGCTCCATTGTTTTTATGAGAAGAAGCAGTATCTACAACGGTATACACCCAAAACTGATCACTAATTCGAAAACGCCATGGTAAAACACCTTATGAGCTTCTACATGGAAAAGTATCAGATTTATCATACCTTCATGTATTTGGTTCTCTTTGCTATCCAAATAATGATCTTGAAAATTTGGGAAAACTTAAACTAAAGGATGATATTGGTATTTTCATCGGTTATGCACCCAAAAAGAAGGCATTCCGAATCTACAATCGTAATTCTCGCAAGATCCTCGAAACTATGAATGTTGATTTTGATGAACTGACGGCTATAACTTCTGAGCAAAGCAGCTCTGAACCCGCACTTCATGAAATGGGACCCAATAACATTAGCTCCGGTCTTGTACCAAACAACCCTTCATCATCATCATTTACACCACCTACTAGAAATGAGTGATATATGTTGTTTCAACCGTTCTTTGATGAATTCTTTACTCCTCCAAGTATTGTTGCTCAAGAACCTGCAGTAATAGCTCCGATTACCGAAGTTGTAGCTCCAGCAAACGAAGCACAATTAGATGTGTCTAAAACAACAATTGGTCAAGATGCACATTCAACAAGTAATTCTTAACCCACACCTAAATCAACTACTCATGTTATGCCTATTGATGATGAAGGGGAGGATGATGATGATCACGATTTAGATTTTGTTCAAATGCGTGAACTTCCATTCTTTGGTGTACCAATTCCCGACCCTAATCAAGCCAGGTCGTCCACCTCAGAGGAAGCTCCTACTACGGTCTACTCCAATCTACGGATTCGTGAACATGACAGCAAGTAGACAAAGGATCATCTGATGGATTCTATTATTGGTGACCCTAGTCGTCCTGTAACCACATGAAGTCAGTTACAAGAAAGTGCATTGTTTTGTCATTTTGATGCCTTTCTCAGTGAAGTTGAACCTAAGAAGTGTCAACAACCTTTTACCCAATCTAATTGGATAGAAGCTATGCAAGAAGAACTTAATGAATTTATACGTCTTGAAGTATGGGAACCTGTCTCATGCCCAGATCAAGTGAAGGTACTCACTTTGAAATGGGTTTGCAAGGTGAAACTCGACGAGTTAGGCGGAATATTGAAGAACAAAGCTCGTCTAGTAGCTCGTGGGTACAAACAATTATTAGGGATCGACTTTATGGAATTCTTTGCACCTGTTGCCCGTTTGGAAGCTATTAGACTATTCTCGCTTATGCAGCTCATATGAATATGGTCGTCTATCAAATGGATGTGAAGACGACATTTCTCAATAGTGAAATCAAGGAAGAGGTCTATGTTCAACAGCCGGATAGTTTTGTGAATTCTAAATATCATAATCACGTGCACAAGCTTAAGAAGGCTCTTTATGAGTTGAAGCAAGCTCCACGCGTGTGGTATGATCTATTGTCACAATTCCTCATTACGCAAGGCTTCGGTAAAGGAAAGGTGGATCCCACGTTGTTCATTCAGAAACGAGGGAAAGACATGATTATGGTACAAATATACGTCGATGATATTATATTTGCTGCCTCGACCCAAACTTTATCAAATGAATTTGGGACACTCATGTCTTCAAAATTTAAGATGTCAATGATGGGTAAGGTATCATTTTTCTTAGGACTTCAGATATCTTAGAGTCCTAGAGGCATCTTTATTAACCAATCCAAGTATGCCCTTGAATCGCTAAAGAAATATAAGATGGAATCTTGCGACACCGTGGATACTCCAATGGTGGAACGAACTAAGCTAGATGCAGATCCAGATGGGATTGCTATTGATCCGACACTTTATCGTGGAATGATCGGTACCCTTCTATATATTATATCTAGTCGACCTGACCTTCAATTTGCTATATGTATGTGTTCTCGATATAAAACTAGGCCCACTGAGTTACACTTAGTTGTTGTTAAACGGATCTTTCGGTATATTAAAGGAACCGTTAATCGGGGACTTTGGTATTCGAAGGACTCGTCGATTGCACTAATGGCATATGCAGATGGGGATCACGCGGGTTGTCAAGATACCAGGCGTATCACAAGTAGAACTTTGAAATTACTAGGAGATCGACTAATCAATTGGGCAACGAAAAGGCAGAAAAGTGCTGCTATTTCAAGTACGGAGGCAGAATACATAGCTATGTCCGGTTGATGTGATTAAATTCTTTGGATGTGATCGCAATTAACCGACTATGGTCTAGATTTCAATAAAATTCCGATGTACTGCGACAACAAAAGTGCAATTGCCTTATGCTGCAACAACGTTCAATTCTCCCGGCTAAATCATATTGATATTCGCTACCACTTTATCAAGGAGCAAGTGGAAAATGGAGTGATCGAGCTTTACTTTGTCAGATCTGAGTATCAATTGGCGGATATTTTCACGAAGGCTTTAGATCGCGCTCGAATTGAATTTTTAGCTGACAAGCTATGATTGAGAACTTTCTCGCCCGAGACTCTAAAGGCATTGGCAGATGAAGCGACAAAATAGTGGTGGTAAATTATTCTTTGTATCCTTGGTGATCATTTGTATATATTGTTTATATTTTTATCTACAAAAGCAAAATACAAAAATATAAAACCATACAAAAACCATAGAAAAAAATTCAGAAATATTCAAAAATATTTTTAATTTATTATTCAAAGGCATGTCTTATGGTATGATAATATTTACGGCCTTAGAAATGTTGATTAATATCGACACGGCGCCATAAATATAGTTAAAATGAGAGAAATCTTGTTTTTATGAAGTTATCATCTCCACAAACCATAGCAATTTACAATTGGTATCTACATACTCGACGATGCGACTACTCAAACGACGACTACAACGCTTCGATAGAACACGGGTCAACAATTGAGGGGGAGTAATTGTCAAGCATTCAGAATCTTTGGTTCTGAAAGTGCCAAGTTCACAAATTGATGTCAAGACAACGATTCCAATCATACTTGTGGTGTCCAAAGATGACTTCAGACGTGATGAGGCGACCAACATCTGTCAACAAGAACCATGTGATCTTACCATGTGTCGTTCTCATCAATCAGGTACAACCTTGTCAATTCATTCTAATATGGTGAATATGTGATCATTTTACAAATTGGTATCATATCTCGCAATTTGGTATCATGAAGATAAAAAGGACTTGCATTTTTCTTCCCAAATTTGTTAAAACTTCATTAAATCTATTAATATAAAAAATATCGGTTAAGTTAATATTTTTAATATGGGGAGAAAATGTGATTTAATATGGGAAATGATTAATCACAAATGGTTTGACTTGACGTGATAGCTCATCCCGACTTGTGCGAAATGTTTTCGATTATCGTGGCATATGTTAATGGGGAGCAAAAGGGATTTGCACATCAAAAATGGATTTTCATGGTGACGTTTACTTACAATCAGTCCATTTATTTCACGAAGATCGTGGTGACATAAGGATGGTAGGATAGGTTAAGTCCCATGATTCCTTCGGAACCGGAGGAATCTTCCCAAGGACAACCCATAGCTAGAAATAGTAGTTCTTAGGAAAGATGGAGAAAGATCGTGAACATAGCTAAATGCCGACCAAGTACTTAAGTTAGCACTGGAACAATCACAACAAGGTGCTAGTTATGACGTATTGGTAAGCATTGAAGGGGTTAAAGAATGAAAAAGAATTGTAAAGATAAAGGGTGAAAAGAAATAAGCCCTCCTTACAACTTTAGGCAGAAACCGGGTCAATACATATGTTATTAAAGATACACATCATGGACCCAGTGATGTATTGCACATCCCATCCCAGCTAACTCAGATATCTCTCAAAAGATACTTGTTTTAATCACACGGATATCAACACGTTATTTATTGATATATTCACTCTGAATAAATTGATATTAAAATGGTGGCACTCCTCTCTAGCCTCCAATCACTAAAAATCCAAAATGAACGATCGAGTCTAGAGCCATTGAGATCATCAAATATCTCAGTAGGACACACTTCCATATTTCCTTTCTTCTTCACACAATGTGAAAAGTAAGAAAGATATTAAGAGTCCTACACAAGATCTTCATGATCTTGCCTGAACATCTGAGTAATACGAAAGTATTTACAATGAAGATGGAAATCTTTCTTGAGAAAACATTAAAAAGCTCATGGTAGGTGACTTGTGAGATTCTTTATGAATTAAACTTGTGATAACTGAAAAGCAACAGTGGTTTATTTCTTAACTGAATTTAAACACGTTCCAGGCCTCTATGCTATATCTTAGTGATCTTGCCAGAACATTCAGAGTAATACTTTTTAGTATTTGCAGTGAAGAATGGAAATCCTTCTAGTGTTAACGTCAAACAACACTTGGTAGGTAACTTGCAAGATTCAATTTGAATCAAGCTCGTGACAACTGGAAAGCAACGATGGTGCGATTCTCTAATGAATCAAACTTGTTCCAGGAATCAGAATTGACGGATTCAATCATGCGGATAATTTTATCCAAATAATTCACTCTTTATGTTCACAATCAGCTTTGGACGGTCGAGTAAAGAGAACGGGTTTACCCGAGAAATCTTGTAAAGGAGGTTCTTAATTGAAACTACCTGCCACAAGTACGATATTTTATATCGTCCAACGGTCTTCACCGACTGGAGGTAAAATGCTACCGAATTAGAATGAAATTTCAAAGCCATTTAGTTCGTGTCTACTTATGTTACTACATTTGAAGATGGTGGTCCGAGAAGAAGTCGTCCCTGTATGCTTATATTTTTTGCACTTAATACATCAACAAATTCAAGAAAGCCTAAAAAGTCAAGTCTTCCGCTGTATCAAACTCTGAAGCTTTCAAGAATTACAAAGGTATTAGTATGTGGGACATGAAGTCACAAAGAGGTGAATATCACAAGTGATGGATGCACATGTAACACCCTTAGTTTCAGTCATAGCAGTGGAAGGGTCCTTGGGTGTTACTTACATGATTCAAGCTCATAATCATAGAAAACGGCTCAAAACGAGTCATTTTAATAAAAATATCCATTCATTCAACGATAAAGCTTTTCACATGGTCCTAGATAATTTAAAGTTTACAAACACAATTAATGATAAAAGTTCTATGAATGGATATGTTTTAGAAAAGCGGGCCAAAACATTTCAATTATGCAAGCTTCACGAAAACACCTTCCTCGAGTGCCTCACCTATGGACCTGAGATAAAACATGCTATAAATTCAACAAAATTTCTGAGTGAATCTATAGAGTTTAAATTAAATAAAGAGAACACAACTATTTTGAATAACCTTCCATGGTTAATAATTCATCGAAAGACAATTATGTTGTACGGACATAATTATCGGTGTTATTACATAAGCCTCATGACATTGAACGTTAAAATGTATTATTTCATCCCAACACACCTAGCCAAGTGAGGATATTTATCTTATACGTATGCATCCGATGTTTCATTATTAATGTTTCACTACACCACGCGATAGCTAGTCGCGACCGGACTGAGCGTCACCTCGATAGATCTATCCATAGTATTAGCGTCCATTCGATTAACAATTCATGATTCCATGGGTCTTTGAGGCTATAAGCTAACTTATGTAAATAACTTTCATCTAAGCATACAATCGGGTCCCTTGTGTTCTATTTTAAAATAAATAGGGTTTACCACAACTTCTGGTTACGCCCATTCATGGGTTTACAGCAACTCTTGTTGTACCCTTCATTTTCAATAAATACTTTTCAAGTAAAAGAGCTTTCTTAACTTCTAGTTGCACCATTCAATTGGTTTACCGCAACTTATAATTGTACTCTTTATTTTTAATAAAACAAGCATGTTATCCCCCTCGCAGGTTTCTAAAACAATTAAAAAATTTAAAAGTGAGGCTATAGACTCACCTTAGTATGAGAGTGTATTGAGACGATCACCGATGATAAATGATGCCCGTTAAACACGAAAACCGCAACCTATCAAATAAGGCGCGCTCGTTAATAATCGACTCAAGTATAAATCATACTTAAATAATACAAAACTCAAAATTTACAAAACCATGACAAACCCGAAAGAATCACAATGCAAGTGAATTCATACTAGCCCATTTATTCAACACTATTCATTTAAACACTTGCACTCTTGACATTGACCCGTCATAAGACGCCAAGTCAACGCAAGTCAAACTATCACTTTACTTCACTCGGACCAATAACTAAGTTATTGATATAATGACTAAAACTTGAGTAAATCACAATGTCTAATAGTGAATACTCAAACTCACCCCACGCGAGCATTAAACTACGTGTCCTAAATACAAATCAGCATGTACACTCCAAATGTACACACCAATCTACCCTATCTAGACTTGTCCGATTTTGATGAAACTTGGTGAAAAACTCACACATAACCTGAATAAGAACCAGTTTAAATTTCATTTAGATATATTACTTCTAAGAACTTCTACCCGACACATCTTTGAGTTACAAAAACCGGATAGTTTTACGCCTTCGACTCATAAAACCATTTTGATCACACTAAACACCTCCGTTTACAAAATCGACACTCGGGTTTGAAAATAGAATCACAACCGGAGGTTTAAAGACTTAAAACAGCCCTTGACTCTTTTAAAACTCATTCTATAGTCCCCGAGATTCGATCCAAATATCGATAACAACTTCGGAGTTGTGTCGATACTCGTCTCCCGGTACACGAATAATCAAACTATTGTAACTTCACACTCGTTTGGAGTTAGAAGCTCTAATTTATATCAAATCGAAGCTAATGAAATTCTCTACAACACTATCCTATTAGTTTAACAATAACTCAACATTAAGACATCCAAAATCTTCCTTAAACTCACTGCCCTAAATCGACTACCTAAAACTCATACAAAATCACAGTTTTAGCCAATTCTAACCACTTTTCTACTCACCCTAATCCCCTAGCATCAATATTTATCAATCCTACACTTGTATGATTCATAAAAACAGAAACCCAAATCAAAATTAAACTTTCAATATCAAAATAACAAGATTTAAACATGATCATCTCATGCATGATCATCAAAAATTTACACCAACACTAATTCATAACAATTTTTCAAAACTTGTTGCATGTTGGAGATTTTGGTATAGATGTGATCACCTTTTGATAAATATGATGGGACTTTGTTTATTTTTAGCTAAATCAAAGTGGATCAAAAATTATGGTGGTGTTTTGTTTGTGTTTTGGGAGTGCAAAGAAGAGAAAAGAAAGAGAGATGTGCGAATTTTTTTTATAAAAATGAATGAAGTGGAAATAGTTAGGTGAATGTTTGTTTATATAGTGGGGTTAGTTGAGGGTAGTTTTTGCCAAAGTTGTATTCTTGTGGACCATAAAATAATTTAATAGTTTAAAGGGTAGGAAATGACTATTAGTCAAATTTGAAAATATTTACGGGACTCTGGTTTCGTAAAAATACTTTTCAAAAGTTAAAACGCTTCATAAATATAATAATATAGCTTGGGCACGACTTAAAATGTAATTAAAGCGAAAACGTCGAAAATATTAAATATTGAGACAATCGATAATAAAACGTAAATTTTTGGGCATCCGTCGGTATCGCGATCACTAGTAAATCTCGTCACACGTTAAAACGTAAGGTACGAGAAATAAAAATAGATACAATAAAATCAGTCATATGAGAATTTGTTAATATAATATCTATACATAACGTATTCCTTACCAGTTTTCATCTAATCGACATTCTTACGCTAAATTTCAAGTCATAACCTTCCCGGTTAGCCGATATTTCACAATTCTCAATAAGTAAATACATAATATGTAATTGTCGAGATTAAAATAACGACCTGAAATTGACGAATTGTCACATCCTCTCCACCTAATTGGGATCTTCATCCCGAAGATCAACTTGCGTTCTTCCTCGATCGTTCGTTGAAATCAAAGCGATAATTGTATTTTGTTCCTCGTCTTGAGTTCCATTAGACTTGACAATAGGAATACGTCTTTGCTTTGGTTACCTAACTTCCTTATCGATAATATCAACAAGTTCGTTAATGAAATGCAACTTACCGTCAATTTATACTTCATCAAGAGGGGTAATAAGATCTTCATCAGGAAGAAATTTCATTAGGTTCGACATATGAAGAAGTATTGTGAATTCCTTGTAGCTCTCGAGGTAATTTAAGTTTTCATGCCACCGGACCTACACTCGATATTATCTCTAATGGTCCAAATATAACGAGGACTTAACTTCCCACGTTTTCTAAAATATATAACACCTTTTCCATGGTGATAGCTTTGGCATAACTTTTCCACCTACCTCAGATTCCAAAGGTTTTCGCTTCACATCGTCATAACTTCTATTTCTACTACTGTAACACCCCATTTTGGTAAATGGACTGTCACGCGTGATTATGGCGTTTCATCAAAGCATACAAGGTTTTATGTACTAAAACATACATGACCATAGGAAAAACCGGAATCAAACATCGGCTCCCAACATAAGCCCAAAACATAAATAAAGTAAATGAACTAGGAGGACAAGACAAGTGTCCAAACAAGCATAATTATGAAGGCAAAAATGAGAAGAAGTCTATGACAGCTTCTATCCTATGCACGCCCTCCATAAGCTCAAATTTGTCCTTGGGTACCTGCTATTTTGGGACATGGAAAGGAAAGTAACGGCTGAGAAATACGCTCAATGAACGGATATATGACACAATATTAATGTCTGAAACATAAATAAGACTAATAGCAGCGGAAATGTATAAGTCCTGGAAAACCTAGAATCATGTTCATAAAACTGGTTTTATAGTTTGAAAAGACTTATGTTTTTATGTAAATCTGTATTAATTAGCCAATAGCCTATATAGGTCATGAGGTTCCACCGTGCATAAATACTTGGAGGGGAGACCTCGTCATGCAATTAGAGGGGTTGCCTCTATATAAATAGTCTGGGTAGGAGGGATCAACTCCTAGTGAAGGATGCAAGGCACACATCGCATTCACTCTGGTATTACTGGTAAACATGTAACTAGGATGCCCCCATACGCCCCACATGATAATATAATATAATTGACAAAACTGAAAAGGGACGCCACGAGCAATCACTTCACCGTGGGGAAGTCATAACACTGGTGCCTCCAGTGTTATGGTTATGGTACCTCCATAACTAGGTGACACTGGTCATGCATGTATATGGCTTAGGCTCTTAAACTAACATAAGTAATCAAACATATAAAACAATACTGGGAATACAGTTGGCTGCAAACGGGGAATCCTAATAAGGAAAGAATTTCCATACCGAAGGACGGGAAATCTGTACCTTATGTCTAGTGAACGGAAAGGAAGAACAGAATGGAAGTCCTACTCTGATCTCACTAATGCTACATAAATAAGGGACATGTATAAATATTCTGTTTACTGAGTACGTAACAGATTATATCATGTCTTAGCTTGTTTTATATGTTCTTGTCTTGTTTTACAGATTTTAATGTTATGATGTGTTTTATCATGTATTCCATGTATTCTGATTAAGTATTACTTGTATTCTTGTATTATTATACTTGTTATGTAATAATAAGTAATTTTCTAAAAATAGCAGGTTTCCTAAAATAGAAAGTTCCAAAAAATAGAAAGTTTCCAAAAATATATTAACTTCTAAAAATAGATCAGTTTCTAAAAATAGAAAGTTTCCAAAAATAGTAAGTTTCCTGAATTAGAAGGTTTCTATATTTAGAAATAAGCTGAATAAATAAGATAATAATATAAGCATAAGTTTACTGGTTAAATATCATAAGTCATGTAATTATTAGTATAGTTTATTAATAATATCATGTTAATTTAATAAACTATAGGTTATACGATTTAATTAAATATAAGCATGATTTTGATTAAATTAAACATATAAAATACTTAGGTTAAACATGTGTTAATATTTTATTAATTATAACCTAAGTCATGTTTATTAATTAATTATAGTCCATGTTTTTAATAATTAATTAATACTATAGTCTAAATTAAATGATAAAATACTTAGGTTAAAACATGTATTATTTCTAAAATAAATATAACCTAAGTCCATGTCAAATTAAACTAATTACTAGCCATGATTAATTAATTTAGTTTTTCTTGCAAAATAATATAACTTGTAAAAATAATAATAACTTGTAAAAATAATTTAGCTTGTAAAGAAAAAACTAGTCATGAACCGGACCCGTGATTTCAATTTAAGTCGAGCCAAGCACACCCTAGCCGGCGGCTAGGACTATGACCAGCCGTCGGCTGCCACTACCTACGCAGGGCTCCCCCTGCTGTGATGTTTGTTCCCACCGGTCTAGACCGGGTCCCCCGTTTCCTAATCAAGACCCACCGAGACCTTGTATGGTCTCGGTTGCCACTGCTTGCACCAAGCCCCCCCCCCCCTCGTGGGGTTCCTTGGTTGCTACTGCCCATAAAAAAACCACACCGATCCCTTTAAGGGTCTCGGCTGGTGGAAGACAAGTGACACCGAGAGCTTTATGCTTTCGGTTGATGTGTTTCCCGAACCCCACACGCAAAATACACACCCCGCCCCTTGTTTAATCTTATAATAACATGTTTTTATTTATGTTCTAGATAGATTCGTGCACATGTGACCATAATTAATTAGGCAACATGAAAGGATAAAAGATGTTACATAATGTGACAACCGTGGTTTTGAGGTTCGTCACTTGGTCTTATTTTAAGGTTAATTTATGTGTGACTATGTGATTTGCGTGTTTACATGTTATTTTGCGTGAACGAGGTTGGTGTGGATATCGTATATGGGTATAAAGTACTCATAAGTAAATCGGGGAACGGTTATTTCATGTTCATGAGCTCACAAATTAGTGACTATAAAATGAAATGGTGTTATTTTGGTGTTTTACGTATACGTATAAGTATTATAGTAAATTGTATTTTTTTTACGATTTGGGGTTTAGCATTTAGAGGTCTCGGGTAAGGTGTTTAGTCATGTGAGTATTTTTCAGGATGGTTTTAAATCATTTAGGACTTAGTTATAAAGTTTATTTCAAAATTTAAGATTTTTTAAAAAACTGTATATTTTACGTTTTTTTTCGGTATACGCGTAAAATTGACTAGTTTTACGGTTTTAAGGTTTCGGAGGCTTTAGGAGCTGAAATAAATTAAGGTAAATTAAGGTATTATTATAACATAATAATAAGTAATAAAAAGAAAAAAAAATAAAAAAATATATGTTAAAGTCGGTTTAGGCCGATTAAAAAGAAAGAAAAGAGAAAAAAAGGAAAAAAGGGAACCGGGCTTTTGTAATGGGCCAAGGACTTGTTAGGAAATTATATAAAGACTTTTTATTGACTTAAAACACATCATAATCCCCTGGAGATCAATCCTAATTCAAAATCAATGGAGTCTATTTAGGGTTCTTCATTAATTTTTCTTCTTTCAAAAATTCTAAGGTAAAATCTTCAATACACTTTTTAATTAAATTGTTTTTAATTCTCTTACAATCAATACATGATGGATCTAGGGTTAAGTTAATTATGAATTCTGTATTATAATGGTATAAACATGATTAGATTAATTAGAGATAATAATTATACATGGTGATGGTAATTAATTAAGCTAATTGTGTTAAATTCGTTTTTAAAAACTGGGCAAAATTTTATGTCACTTGTTTTGACCATATATAGAGTTCTACAAACCTTTATTTTGCGATCCAAGCATCCCTGAATAGGTATTTGAAGTGGATTTCAAATGCAAGAAACGATAACTAAATTGGAGGTCGGGAGGTGGGTCAAATACAGGTTAAACAGTCGGAGGTCAAAACAGTTTTGAAATCAGTCGGGTTTAATTTAATGTTTTAAGGTGATTGGGGTACTTAGGAGTACACTTGAGCCCTCTAATGAGCATGGTAGTTGGTTTATATATTAAATAAGAGACCTGAAGGGTCGCTAAGCAAATGGGTTAGGGTAAGACCCCCTAATCATAACAAACTTTTTGTATGTTCAAAATCGGTAATATGCGGATAGGCAGAAGTATATATATATATATATATATATATATATATATATATATATATATATATATATATATATATATATATATATATATATATATATATATATATATATATATATATATATATATATATATATATATATATATATATATATATATATATATATATATATATATATATATATATATATATATATATATATATATATATATATATATATATATATATATATATATATATATATATATATATATATATATATATATATATATATATATATCGGGGCCTTAACAGTAGCTTTAAGGTTGGGGCAAAAGGGAGGAGTTAGCTGACATATGTAAGGGCATAGGATTTAATTCACAAAGATCATGGGTATGGTTAGGTGGGCGTTTGGCTTATAGTTTGGAGACCTAAAAACCGGGACTGTTTTGGGTAAAATGTTAACGAGACGGGTTATGAAGTAAACTAAGTTAAGGGCTTTATAGAGGGGTGTAATGAGATGCTTAGAGCATATAAATGAGGTATATATATGGGAGAAGGTTAGATGTCCATCATGGGTTGATGAGTCATCTTAGTGTTTGGTTCATGTTTTGATTGTGTGCTTTTGTTTTTTAGCTTTTTGCTAGTGCGCGGATTTTTGAAGAAGCTCAATCAGGTGAGTTTCATAGTCCCATATCTTTTAATGATTTTCACTTCCAGATGGGATGGAAGAGACACTGTATGGTTTTGTAACTAATGATGTGAATGTTTTTATGGTTTGTGATGGACTTGTGTGTGCACTTATGTGATTAACTACTATGTGATTCTTGATTGTGTTTATGATTTGGATCAGGGGACATGTACCGTCTCAGTTATTGTGGTTTGACTTGGTACCAAGGGGATGTTGACAAGGCGGGGCCTTGGGGAGGTACATAGATGTGTGAGCATCTATGGGACCAATGGATAATGACAAGGCGGGGCCTTGGGATTGGTACATAGGTGTATGGGCGCCTATGGTACCATGGTGTTTGGTAAGGCTGGGAGCCTTGGATTTGGTTTGGAATGATTGATCTTGAATGTTAGTTGTTAATGCATACTTGTAGCAAATTGTCCATATGTTTAGTGGTTTATGGTTGTTCACAGCTTATTATAATCTATTTTCGGTTGGAGTCTAAACCTATGACTCTCACCAACATTATGTTGACGTGTTTTAGTGTCTCTTTCAGGTGATAAAGTGGTTAAGCGTGAGAACATATGTGGCTAGGATTGGAGTCGCGTAGGAATGCATTTAGAAGGAGATCCCCGTTCCTTCTTAGTTTATTTTTCTGTTTGCTTCAATAAGTGATACTATGAACCCATATGTTGATTTGTTTGTGTTATTTGTTTGTCTTGGGTAAGAGGTAGGACTGTTACCTACTTACCTAGACTCCTGCATTGATGAGATATTGTCATGACATTTGTGTCACCTTTTATGACATTTCTAATTCATATAGTTCTCTCTATGGACACACTATTGTTGTGATGATATCCATGCGCAGCGTCCCATATTCCGCCATGGTGGGGTGTGACAGAATGGTATCAGAGACAATGGTTATAGAGAATTAGGTTGCCTAGTCTAGTAACCTAGTCTATAGCTTAAGGGTCCCTACATATAGGCGTCATAGGAGTATGTGTGCATTTTATATTAATTAAAGTTTTATGGATGTTATTGGTTTTTACTTGCGATGTTTGTTAAGTTTTGACACATACTTAGCCACATGTTATTTTCTTTTCGGGGTGTGACTAGTGCTGGTTGAACCATAATCATCCACGCTAGTCATTATTGTATTTTGCTTAAATTGTACATTATAGTACATAATTTGGTACATGGTAGTTTCTATCTTTTGTTGGTTTATTTTATGTACCTGAGGTATAGTATTTTTATTTTGATGTTTAAGTCATGTTCCCTAAGAATCATGTGGTGGTTCGAGTTATTAGGAGTAGGTGGATATGAAGGATTTTAAGCTGTTTCCACTCTTATGGGCGACATGACTTACATCTGATTATGTTTTCGTTTTGGGTTTAGTCTATGCTGTTTTAGCTAGACTATGGATTTATGTATTTCAAGAGTTTGACTATGTTATTTTAATGGATGGAGTTTTGGACTTTTTTGGGTTATGTGGTTATGTGGTTATGAGCTTATGTGAGTAGATGGATATATGTGTTATGTGTTGTATTAATTCTTATAAGTGTCATCATAGGAAGGAGTGCATTGGGAAAGGGTAATTGTATAAGTATGGTGGCCAACATAGTTATACAAGTACCACAACTTCAATGGATTCCTAAGTATGATTGCATGAAAGAGGGTTAGTACATGCTTGTATAGTAGATGTTAGACGGATTTAAGTATATGTATCCCGATATGCCTATATATGTATGATCCCCTACAATTATCGATTGTATCCTTAGGAGGGTGGCTAGCTCGCTTTTTTTTTGATATTAAACCTCCGTTGTAGCGTATTCTTTGAGTTTCGTATTTCACGTGTACGTTTTAAAATGGTGTTCTTGGTTTTAAGTATATTGAAATAACTTGGGATTTCTTTTGAGATAATGAAATCTTTTGTGTTGGGTCTTACATTTCTTTTGGTCGGTATATATTGAAAAAAAGGGACTTGGAAATCTACTATAGAGTTAGATAGTTGGTTGTATTCGGTAAAATAAGGGTAAGGTGTTGGAGTCGTGTTTGAAACAAGATGTAACATAAGATTTTTTTTAATCAACACTTATTTATTTCAAATTCTAAAAGACTTTCTTTAAAATAAAGCGAAATAAAATTTCTTTCTACTTAAATAGTTTATATAAGTGAGCTTACTCAATATACATCATTTATAATTATTTATGAAAGACTAAACAAAGTTCATGAAAATTTCACATACATTTATTTCTTTTCATTTAAAAAGGATTACGTTAATTACTAAGAGGATTCTTTAGTTTTTTTTTAAAAACAACTAGTATAAAACTGTTTTGGTCATAACTTGTTCGTTTTTAAAGCTTTTTGGGTGATTCAAAAGCCTAAAATTATGTACTCGGAATGTACTTTTCAAATATTGGGTATGTATAGTCTTGGGGGTGTCAGTAGCTTGATCGAAATTTTGGTACAAGTGACAAGTTCAAGGTTGAGTTTTGAATAGTAGTTTTTTATGATTTGGGATGCACGGGATACCTAGTGTTTGAGTTGAGTTTTGAGATCCTCTAGAAGGTTGCTTGTAGATTGTTTGAGTCACATAGATGTGGTGAGGAAAGAAAAAAATATTCTTTTGGAAAAGTCGATCTTGTGCACGGTTTAAATAATATGTCGCGGGGCATAAGATGTTTTGGTTGTCATTAAGTGTTTCTTGGATCATTTTTTGTTGTCATGAGTCATTTGAATTGGTACATGTTTGAGTTTTCCTTTTGAGTTTTTGTGGTTTTTGTTTGTTTTAACTCGTGCACGTGAAATGTCGTTAGTTATCCGTGTGTTTGATTCGTTGATCGTATCTAGTGGATTCAGGATGTAGTTTTGGGTTCGTATTGATTGGGAGCGTTGAGGTAGACATATGAAAGACTTGGTCGCGCCTACACGATTAAGTAGGTGGCCCTGAGAGAATGGTCGGAATGCCCTTAGTGGGGATGAAAGAGTTAAAAGTTCATAGACGAACTAATGTGGTCATGAGGTCTCTTAGGAGTGCCAAGGGAGATGAGTAGAGATTTGTATAATGTATGGATATTGGCACAAGTAACGCGCCATAGAGAGTGTTGGAAGGGGATATAATACCTCAAAGGTATTTATGATTGTTCGTAAGGTAATACAAGTGTTTTAAGCTCGTATGGAAGTTCGTTAAACCGATCTTTTCGAATTGACTATCGGTAGAAAGTGCGACTCAATTATTCTTGGTGGAATAATAAATGGTTTGGTTGATTATCTATTTTAAACTAATAGCAAATATGAAAATGTCGTTGAGTAAAAAGAGCTTTAAAGATTAAACTAAAATGACGAGTTAAAAATAAATGCTTGAAAACTTAAAGACAAGATTAGAAGAATACTTGAACACTTAATAAATCTAAAACTTGGAAACTTTGTAAAGACAAGAAATTAAACCATCGGAATGCAAAATCTGAATCTGATCGGAATGTTGGTCGGAAACAAGGCTGATCGGAATATGCAAAAAGGAGAGCAATCGGAATGTTAAAACCAAGCCAATCGGAATATCAAAAACGTCCCTAGTCGGAATGATGGTGTCGGAATAAGGCACACAACTCTCGTCGGAATATCTTAGAAACAAGGCTAATCGGAATGTCTAAAAACAATGCCAATCGGAATAACCAACAAGTAAGTCTAATCGGAATGTCACAAAATACCCACAATCGGAAAGTAGAAACCCTAATCCGATCTAGGTGATCGGAATAATGATGCTCAAATCAAAATGAGATAAACCCTAATCCGATCAAGTGATCGGAATAAGGGGTGATGATCGGAAAGCCAAATCGGAAAGGGGTTTACCCTTTCCGATTACCTTTTGATTCGAAATAAGCAAGCTATAAGCTATAGGAATAAGCTCAAACTAAAACTTGAATGAATCCAATATGAAGAAGACTAAATAAGCACAAATAACAACTTATCCAAACTTAAAATAAGTAATATTTTAAATCAAACTATAAAAAGATGAACTTTTTAAGAAAACTTTTAAAATGTAAATAAGCTAAACATATAAATAAGCCAATAAGCACAAAGATCTTAAAGCTTATTCGTATGAAAACTTAAGTAGGAATAAAAAGATTAACTTTTAAGCACGAAAACATTAAGAACAACACGGATCAAATGTAATTCGCACCAAAAGTAAACTAAAATCAAAGAAAGGTAGAAAGAGATGAAAGATTAAAAACTTAACTTGAACTTGATTAATGAAATCCAAATACAAAGGTTTAATCTTGAAAGATTAAAAGAAAGAAAAGATGAAAACTCAGTGAGAGAAAGTGGAGAACTTTCTCTCTCTAAAACTAGAAAGAAAAATGAAAAATGAAACTAACTACTAAAAACTAACCACCCTCCTAATGTGTATTAGGAGGGTATTTATAGGGAAAATGGGAAGGAGTGCATGTGTTGCCTCTTCTTTCTTTCTTCACGTCTTCTCGACTCGATTTAATTCTTTGTCTTTCTCGACGTCGTCTCGGGATTTGAACTTGTCTTAATAATTTTCTTCTTTAATTTAGACTTGAGTTCTTCGACTTCTTTAAACTTCCGTCTTTAGACTTTTTCTTCGATAAATCTTCAGAATAGACCTTGGACTTCCGTTCTTTTTGCACTCTTGATCTTTTGACTTCGTCTTTTCCCGTTTTCTTCGATAAAAGCCCGTGAAAGCCCGTGTTTCTTCCTTTTTCATCTTTTGGTCCTAAAACACAATAAAAACACAAACCACGCATAATTCCGACTTTTACGACATAAAATAGACGTTTTGGTCTTGTTATTATTGGAAATAAGTGGTAAAAGGATTAGTGTTTTCACACTTATTAAATCCCCTACACTTGACCATTGCAATGTCCTCATGCAATGCATTAGTTTTAAAGCACGGTTTACATTCTCCATCATAAATAACCCACCTTGGCCTTTATTAAATGCTAAACATAAAAAGATAGAAACAAGTAAAGAAATCAAAGACTTACATTGGGTTTTGGCAGCCATGAACGTTTATCATCCTCAAGTTTCACGTTCCCCATACCAAGCTTAAAAACGAGATCATTGTTATTATAAGTTAGCAGATTAACACGAATTCATGTGGGCCAAATATTTACTTAGACTCCCTTATTCCTAGGTGTATCTCTTATAGTTTATTTTTGTCTTAAATGATCACGAGGAGGCATTGTTTGACTTATTTCGATAGTTAGTTAGGCCGAAAATAAAGTGAACGATTTAATCAATAGTTAGCTAAAGGACAAAATCTTTTAAAACTGCTTCTCGGGACCTCATAAAGTTCATATCTTGGCATAACTCGCTTCACGATTTGAGACCTTTCTCGGACCGATATTTGGCAGCGACTTCATACTTCAAATCTTTGAGAGACGTTCTTGAAATTATGGTCTTCTCTTCATAATAGGAATTTCTTCACTTGAAGTTTTGAGAGATTCTTCATCTTTGGACCACGACTTCTTCATTTTTCTCCAATCTTTATTTTGGACTTTGATATACAACGATCCGCCTCCTTTTAGGACGTGGATCTATTTATCCTCATACCTTGTTAGGGCCTTTTTGGATAGACTTCTCCATGATCTTTTGGGGAGTTTTTGCTTTTCGTCGTGTGTCTCGATCCTTCATATTGATTTTCGATAAATGATTCTTCACATCACTTTTGGATCTTTAGCAATAAACTGTAGCCCTCATGCCTTGTTAGGGACTTTTCGGACTCGCCAATCTTCGCATCCCGCTTCAATAAGTTATGCCTTGGCTATGAACTCTAATTAATACCGAGCAACTTTTAAATGATCTTGGGCTAGAAGCTAAGTAACTTTTCAAATCGTACAACCTTATTTATTGCAAATAAATTTATTAACAAGCGATGGGAGAATAGGCTCATAATTAACTCACATAAACTCACGAAAGAATACCAAACTTATAATTGACTCTATCATCTCTCGTTTTCCACAGTTTAAAATCTCAAGGAATGAGACTCGTGGATGCTTAGCCTATTAAAACAAAGTTTTGGGTTTTCGAGTCATCTATAGGATCTTGCAAACTCTTAGACTTTTTCAAGTTTAGAATTCGCATTTTAAAGTTCCCTTGATAAACAACTATAGGATCAATTATAGGAACTTGCGAAAAGTTCTTGTTCTTTCGCGTTTTAAAGCTCCCTATATAAATGCCTAGCAAAACTTGACTTAAACACGTTAAGGATACTAGCTAGAGTAAACTTAGATAAGTAAACTCGGGTTGAGTCAAAATATCCATGACTAAGAAAAATTTTAAAACCACTTTATTGAAAATTTATTATAGCAATGGAAAGAAAATAAACATAACAAATAGGCCAAAATAGATTAAAAATTTTGAAAAATGTCGAAAAATCAAATTTTCCGGTTAAAATGAGGACAAATGCAAGGAAAAGACCACTTACTTCGATAGAAGTCCCCCCTACACTTGAGATAAACATTGTCCTCAATGTTGAAGCATGTGGGAGTAAACTCCCCTACACTTATGACATTGTGCACTTTGTTTAAATCTTGCTAAGGAAAGGACAACTAAAGTAATTTCAATGTGAACATATAAGATATGAAATATTGAATCACGACAGTTTAGGATAGAACCGGGAAGATGGGAACACGGTATCACGGTTCGTCAAAAGTCATCAAGGTGTTCTTTGAAGCTTGAATCCATGCACAAGATAGGAAACAAGACAACAAACACATACGGGGCTCCCCCTACACTTATTATGAAAGCAATAAAGGATAGATTACGGGTTGCCTCCCGAGAAGCGCTTGTTTTTGTTCACCGAGTCACGAGCCTGACTCGACCCAAATTTAGTTCATGGGAAACTTGGTGAGGGATGGAATCATCTCATGCGAGATGTCCTCTCCAAAGTACAGCTTCAAACGCTGGCCATTCACCTTGAAATTGGGCCCATTTGGCTGAGAAAGCTCAATGGTGCCATATGGAAAGACTTTGGCGACGGTGAATGGACCAGACCAGCGGCTCTTCAACTTGCCAGAGAAGATCTTCAACCGAGAGTTAAAAAGTAAGACTTGATCACCAATGTGGAACGCTCGGTTCTTAATTCTTGCATCATGGATGATCTTAGTCTTCTCTTTGTAGATCAGGGAGTTCTTGTAAGCTTCATTCCTTAGTTCATTTAGCTCATTGAGTTAAATCTTGCGGAGATCACCGGCTTTGTTGATGTCGAAGCTAGCCCACTTCAAGGCCCAGTACGCCTTGTGTTCCAGCTCGATGGGGAGGTGGCATGCTTTCCCGTACACAAGACGATAAGGTGTACAACCAATCGGGGTCTTATAAGCAGTATGGAAAGCCCACATAGCATCATCTAACTTGTCGGCCCACGCGGCACGATGCTCTCCCACAGTACGCTCCAAAATTCGCTTTAATCCACGGTTGGAAATCTCAGCTTGACCATTGGTTTGGGGATGATAGGCGGTGGAAAGACGATGATTAACACCATTGCAAAAATGAGTCCTGCGGTCACTGATAATAGCACGAGGAACGCCGAATCGAGAGAAGAGCTGCTTCAAAAAGTTCACAACCACCCTCGCATCGTTCGTAGGGAGAGCCTTGGCTTCAACCCATTTAGAAACGTAGTCAACTGCGACGAGGATGTACTTGTTCCCTTTGGATGATGGAAATGGCCCCATAAAGTCGATACCCTAGACATCAAAGATTTCACATTCTTGTATGAAATTTTGAGGCATCTCATCTTTATGTGTGATCTTGCCTTGTCTTTGGCAAGCATCACAATGTTTAACCATGTCGTGAGCGTCACGATAAATGGTGGGCCAATAAAATCTAGAGTCGAATACTTTCTTCGCGGTGTAATTGGGACCAAAGTGGCCACCGGTGGGTCCTTTATGGCAAGCATCAAGGATTTGTACCGCTGCCGGCCCATCAACACATCGAAGAATAATCAGATCCGCACATTGTTTGAAAAGGTAAGCCTCGTCCCAGAAATAATGTTCAATATCTTTAAAGAACTTTTTCTTTTGTTGGGACGTGAGCCCTTCCTTGAGAATCCCACCCGCTAAGTAGTTTGCAATGTCCGTAAACCACGGGGTGTCATCGAGATTGGAGTTGATAGACATTAAGGCCTCAAGGGGAAAAGAGTCATTGATCTCTTTGTTCGGATGATCCCCTTGATAAGGATCCTCAAGTCTACTGAGATGATCCGCAGCTAGGTTTTCAGCTCCCTTTTTGTCACGAATTTTAATGTTGAATTCTTGAAGGAGAAAAACCCAACGAAGAAGTCTTGGCCTAGAATCTTGCTTAGTCATCAAGTACTTCAACGCGGAATAATCGGTATACACGATGGTGGTAGAAAGGACAAGATAGGGGCGGAATTTTTCAAAAGCATACACTACAGCTAAAAGCTATTTTCGGTAGTGGTATAATGCAATTGAGCCCCCGTCATTGTCTTGCTAGTTCTAATGGATTGGTTGGAAGTGTTTGTTCACTCTTTGGCCCAAAACCGCTCCAATAGCAAAGTCGCTAGCATCACACATCAACTCAAAAGGTAGCTCCCAATTAGGGGTAACCAAGACTGGTGCCTTAGTTAGCTTATCCTTAAGAAGATTGAAGGATTCAAGACACTCTTTGGAAAAGATGAAAGGAGTATCTTTTTCCAAGAGGTGGGTCATCGGGCAAGCGATTTTAGAAAAATCTTGAATGAATCGGCGATAGAAGCCCGCATGACCGAGGAAACTTCTCACACCCTTCACGGTTGAAGGTGGAGGCAATTTAGCAATAACATCAACTTTAGCACGGTCCACTTCAAAACCGGCTTTGGAGATTTTGTGTCCTAGCACGATGCCCTCTTTTACCATGAAATGGCATTTTTCCCAATTTAGAACAAGGCGAGTGTCTTCACACCGCTTAAGCATACGTTCTAAGTTGGCAAGGCAAGCAGAGAAAGAATCGCCATAAACCGAGAAATCATCCATGAAGACTTCCATAGTTTCTTCAACCATGTCATGGAAGATAGCCATCATAGACCTTTGGAACATCCCAGGAGCATTGCATAAACCGAAAGGCATGCGTTTGTAAGCAAATGTTCCGTAAGGACAAGTGAATGTGGTTTTCTCTTGGTCTTTGGGATCGATGGGAATTTGAAAATACCCGGAGAAACCGTCTAAAAAGCAGTAATAGTCATTACCCGCTAGACGTTCAAGCATTTGGTCCATGAAAGGAAGGGGAAAATGATCCTTTCTCGTAGCATCATTGAGTTTGCGGTAGTATATACAAACTCTCCACCCTGTAACGAGACGAGTAGGAATCAACTCGTTGTTTTCATTGGGAACAACGGTGATTCCGCCTTTCTTAGGCACACAATGGACGAGACTAACCCACGGTGAATCCGAGATAGGATAGATCATTCCCGCATCAAGAAGTTTGATAACCTCTTTTTTGATTACGTCATGGATCTTAGGATTCACCCTTCGTTGGCTTTGAATAGTGGGTTTAAAGTCGTCCTCCATGAGAATTTTGTGTGTGCAGAAGTGAGGATCAATTCCACGAATATCAGAGATATTCCAAGCAATCGCTTTCTTGTGATTCTTCAGGACGGCGATAAGTCGGGATTTTTCTTCTTCTTTCAGGTCCTTAGCGATGATGACCGGTAACGTCTTGTTGTCTTCAAGGAAAATGTACTCGAGGTGAGACGGAAGATCCTTAAGCTCTAAATCCGGAGGATTTTCGATGGACGGCGTAGTCAACTTCGGATCATCGGTAGAAATATCCTTAGGAGATGGTGGAGAAGTTTGGTCCTCATTGAGAAGTTTCTCAATGGTACGAATGTCTTCATCCCAATCGGTGGGAGAACCATCATACTTAAGATCGAGAGGACCCAAGCTAGCTTCAAAATCATCTAAGTCACTTTCTCCAAAAGGAGTCAATGACGGAGCAATTGAGGCAACGGTCTCAACATTGGGTAGAGAAGAAGAACCACTTTTACAAGCGTCTTTGAAATGTTCTTCACAAGCCTCATCAAGAACATCAATGAAATTAACACTCTCGTTTTCCGAAGGCTGCTTAGAAAGTTTACCCATGTTGAAGACGATTTTATCGTCACCAACTCTCATGATTAATTCGCCTGTGGCTACATCGATGAGAGTGCGACCGGTCCTCAAGAACGGACGTCCAACGATAAATGGAACACGGGGGTCCATCTCGTAGTCAACGACAACAAAATCCACCGGGAAGGCGAATTTGTCAACGCCAACGAAGACGTCTTCGGCTATCCCCACTGGATAAGCAACCGTACGGTTGGCTAATTCCAAGTCATTTGCGTGGGGACTAGCTCGGGGAGAGATAATTGCTTCCAAACACTTAATGGCATTAAATTAATACTGGCACCTAGATCGGCTAGGGCCATGCAATTCTCTACTCCCGGGAAGTTGCAAGGAATCAAGAAACGACCCGGATCACCAAGCTTGGTTGGCAATTTCCTTAAGAGCACTGCAGAGCAATTCTCATTAAGTTGGGTCTGAGCAATATCGAGAAGTTTCTCCTTATCACTGAGAAGATCTTTAAACATTTTCGCATATTTGGGCATGTGAGCGAGAGCCTCAGCAAAGGAGATATTGAAATTCAGTTGTTTGAACATTTTAAGGAAGTTCGAAACCTGAATATCATCCTTGTTCTTCAATTTCTCTTTCCTCAACCTCGAAGGATAAGGTATATTGGGTTGAGATGAAGGCTTTGGGATAGAATTCGCACTCACATCCTTGGGTGGTGGAGGGGTAGAAGTAGAAGTTGGAGGAATAGAAGAGGGAGGATTCAGGGAAGGAGACTCGTTTTCCTTTGTCACAATCACCGGTGTAGGTGTAGGAAGCTCGGGTTCCTTTAAACCTTTTCCACTGCGAGTGGTGATTGCTTTCATCTCCCCTCTTGGATTAGCAACGGTGTTACTCGAAAGAGAACCCGATCCAGAGGCTTGATTACTAGGGAAAAAACTAGCCATCATGTTCCTCAAGTCATTCGTTTGACTTGCCAAAGTGTTTCGCATATCAGCTCGAAGATCATTCCCTTGCTTCACCATATCTGCTTTCATGTTGGCCATTTCCCGCTGAAGATTTTGCACGATCACATCGTTCGTCCTCATGTAGGTTTCAACATCTTGGTGTAAGGATGTGGGTTGGTTGAGAGGAGGAGCATGGTAGGCGGGTGGTTGATAAGCAGGTTGTTGGTAAACTTGGTTGTTTCTTTGAGGTGGATATGGATTTCTTTGGTTTGGATATTGATTTGGAGCACGTGGTTGGTTTTGATTATTGCGATTGAGGTTGTTCGGGTTTTGTGGTGAAAAACCGGGAGGTGAAAGAAAGTTGTTTGAGCGATAGCTGAGTAAGTTGCGGTCACCTTGAGGACGTGCTTGATAGCCTCCTGTAGCATAGGTACCGTTGGCGGCATACACATTTTCCGGATTGTCGTGAGTCGAAGGACAATCGGTGTATGAGTGAGATCCCCCGCATATATCACATGATTGGCTCAAAACATTAGCTTGGGCATTGAATTGTTTGGCATTGTTGGCAGTTTGTAAAGCAAGCGATTCCACAAGCGAAGTAAGCTTATCAATTATTTTGTCGGCATCACTGATAGGTGTGTAAACACCCATCCTTTTACCACTTAATTCTGGCTAAAACAAGACCAAAACACGTATTTAATATCATTTGTTTGGAATTATGCGTGGTTTTTGTGTTTATTGTGTTTTCAGAGCCAACCGGATAAATATTAAAGAAAACATGGGATTGCACGGGTTTTATCAAGGAAAAAGACTCAAGATAAAGTCTATTGTCCAAGACGTGCAAAAGATTTGAAGTCACTAGGCCTATTCGAAGATTTATTGAAGAAAAGGACTAAAGACGGAAGATTTTCATAAGTCGAAGAAACTCGAATCTATTTAACGAAGAAATTAAAAGACGAGTTGGATTTAATCGACAACAAATCCCGAATCAGAATCGAAAACGTCAACTTTTCTGAAAAGACGAGAAGACAAGAAGAAGAGGAGAAAGCCCACTCACCAACCAACCACTAGGACTATATATAGTTTTTCTCTTCACACATTAGGAGTTAGTTTTCATTTTTTTCTTTTTCCAGGTTTTGTAGTTCGTCTCATCACAAAACTCCATTAGGGAGTTTGGTGATTTTCATCTTTTCTTTTTGTAAGTTTGATTCAATACTCTTGTTACTTTTCCCTTAATCAATCCATTCCATCTTTTCATTAATCTTGTTCTTCATCATCTCTTTTTGCAAGTTCTTAAGTTTTTATGTGATTCAAGTTTGATCCTAAAAAATTGTTGATTTAATGTTTTTATTGGTGGGATTTGTTTCTCATGGTATGTTAATGATTTGTGTTTAATTTGGTGAAACCTTTTTGAGTGATTAAGTCGTTTGGATTAAAAACCGTTCCCCTATTTTACTTGCTGTTGTATCTGTTCTTCATCTGCCCAGATTTTCCGAATAGACCTTTTAAGTTTGCTTTACTCGGAATATTTCAATTATTCCGAGTAGAGGTTTTATTTCCTCTTCATTCGGAATATCCCAGATATTCCGAATAGCCCTATTTTCCGCATAGAAGTTCATTTTTCCGAATAGCCTTTTTTCAGTTTCCTTATTCGGAACTTTTTTCCGAGTAGCCGAATTTTCCGCATAGCAAATCTTTGTATCCCTATTCGGAATATTATTCCGAATAGGCATTATTTTCCGAATTGACTTATTTTCCGCATAGTCCATTTATTCCGAATAGCATTTTTCTTCCGCATAGACAGTTGTTCCGAATAGGTCCTTATTTTCCGAATGAAGCAAATGTTCCGCATAGAGAAGATATTCCGCATGATGTGAACTTTCCGAATAGAGAAATATTTTTATTCCGAATAGAAGTGTTTTCCGAATAGACTGGATTTTCTGCATAGAGCTTTTTCCGAATGGTCAATATTCCGCATAGGGTATTTTCTCAATAGAATATTTTTCCAGTTTTGCTTATTATTTGTTTTAAGTTTACTTCATTACCATTATACTCACTTATCTGTTTAGTAGACTAGAAAACCAAATCCACTTTTTGTCACCAAGAACAAATCATTCTACTTTTAACTAGATCAATTCGAGAGGATTCCGAGAAATCTGAAACCCATAGCAAAAATCCTAATATCAAATGGCGCCGCTGCCGGCTCCTCTCGTTAAGATCAAAAGTTTTTTGTAGAACTTGGATTTTGGGATCCGTTCCCCGTGAACGTTACTTTTTCCTAAAATTTTCAAAAACACTAAAAAATATAAAATTTTCAAAAATCCTAAAAATTAAAAAACCATAAAAACCAAAAATATTTTTGCCTTGTTTTTCCTTGTTCGTTCTTTTGCAGGTGTATGCGCACTCGATCCACGTCTTATCAAGAGCCCGAGCCTCTCGATAACTTAGACATGGCTGGTGTACAAAACAACAATAACATACCACCTCCGAACAACAATAATAACAACAACAACCCGCCTTTCAACAACATGAACAATAACAACAACAATGAGCACCTTCCGGATAATCGCCCAATGATTGAATTGCTGCAAGCTCATGTCGATGGCAACATGGATCCAATTGTTATTCCACCAATTGCCGCCAACAATTTCGAGTTAAAGTCAGGCTTTATCCAGATGGTCTCAGCTCAACCATTCTTTGGACGAACCATTGATGACCCACACGATCACATCAAGAGATTTCTACAACTCACGAACACGGTCAAGTTCAATGGCGTTCCACAAGAAGTGATAAGGTTACAACTTTTTCCCTTTTCTTTAGAGGGACAAGCCCGGCATTGGCTTGCTAAAGAACCGCCACAGAGTATTCTCTCGTGGACGGATTTGGAAACAAAGTTTATCAACTACTTTTTTCCACCCTCTCGTACTACCGCTTTGCGGAATGAGATTATAACCTTTGAACAAAAGTACGACGAGTCATTCAGTGAATCTTGGGATCGCTTTAAAGATCTTTTAAGAAAATGCCCACAACATGGTTTTACCAAAGTTCATCAAATAAATACTTTTTACAATGGTTTAAGCATAAATGACCAAGATTCACTGAATAGTGCTTCGGGGGGTAATCTATTGGCTAAGACTTCCAATGCTGCTTGGGATATCATTGAGAACAAGTCTCGTGTGCAAACCAAGAGCATTAGGACCAATGTTGCTAGTGCTAGCACTAATGACAGCGACAAGCGATTAGACAAAATCACTACGCTTCTTGAATCGCTTGTCACCCACACCGTCAGCAACAACAACAGCAACAACGCAAAAAATACACAAGTGAACGCTGTCAGCCAACCTTGTGAGATATGCGGTGGTCCCCATTCTTACACCACTTGTACCGCCACCCAAGATTACCCTGCTGAGAATGTGAATGCGGCATATGGCACCTACCAACAACCTGCTTATCAAGCTAGACCTCAAGGTGACCGTAACTTGCTTAGCTATCGCAGCAACAACTATCTTTCACCACCTGGCTTTCCTCCAACCAACCCAAACCAACAACAAAACCTTAACCGCCCTGCTCAACAACAACAACAACCTCGCCAACCATATATCCCACCTCACAAGCAGCAACAACCACCTCAAAGAAACAATCAAGTCTACCAACAACCTGCTTACCAACCACCTGCATACAATGCTCCTCCCAACCAACCCACCGCTCTTCACCAAGAAGTGGAAACTTATATGAGGACTAACGATGCGATAGTGGGAAATCTTCAGAGAGAAGTGCTCAACCTGAAAGCCGACTTGGTCAAGCAAGGAAATGATTTGAGAGCTGACATGAGAAACACGTTGGATAGCCAGACTAATGATCTGAGGAACATGATGGCTAGTTTCTTCCAAAGTAGTCAACCCTCTTCTTCGGGTACTCTTCCGAGTAACACCGTTGCGAACCCAAGAGGGGAGATGAAAGCAATCACCACTCGAAGTGGCAAAGGTACTACGGAACCCGAGCTTCCTATACCTCCACCGGTGGTTGTGACTAAGGAGAACGAGTCACCTGCTCCTGTTCCTCACCCTTCTCCTTCCCCAATTTCTCCACCTCTTCTTTCTACCCCTCCTCCACCCGTGCTTGTGAGTGATCCTATTCCCCTAAAGCCTTCCTCTTCTTCCAATATACCTTATCCTTCTAGGTTGAGGAAAGAGAAGCAAAAGAGCAAGGATGATATTCAAGTTTCGAACTTCTTAAAAATGTTCAAGAAACTGAATTTCAATATCTCCTTCGCTGAGGCTCTCGCTCACATGCCCAAGTATGCCAAAATGTTTAAAGATCTTCTGAGCGACAAGGAAAAGCTCCTCGATCTCGCCAACACCCAACTTAATGAGAACTGCTCTGCAGTGCTCTTAAGGAAATTGCCAATCAAGCTTGGTGATCCGGGTCGTTTTCTTATCCCTTGCAATTTCCCGGGAGTAGAGAATTGCATGGCCCTAGCCGATCTAGGTGCCAGTATTAATCTCATGCCTCTAAGTGTTTGGAAGCAATTATCTCTCCCAGAGCTAGTCCCCACCAAAATGACTTTGGAATTGGCCAACCGTACGGTTGCTTATCCAGTGGGGATAGCCGAAGACGTCATTATAGGAGTCGACAAATTCACCTTCCCTGCCGATTTTGTTGTCGTCGACTACGAGATGGACCCCCGTGTGCCACTCATTGTTGGTCGTCCATTCTTGAGAACCGGTCGCACTCTCATTGATGTTGAAGCCGGTGAGCTTATCATGAGAGTGGGTGACGATAAAGTAGTCTTCAACATGGGAAAGTTATCTAAACAGCCTTCTTCTTCTGAGAGTGTTAATTGTATTGACGTTCTTGATGAGGCTTGTGAAGAACACTTCAAGGATGCTTGTAAAAACATTCCTACCTCTCTTCCCAATGTTGAGACCGTTTCCTCTATCGACTCATCACTATCTCTATTTGGAGAAAGTGATTTCCTTTGGAAAGATTTGGAAGCCACCTTAGGAGATGTGAAGCAAGACAATGACGATTCTACTGCCACTTGGGATGAAGACCTCAGTTTCATTGCAAACCTCCTCAAAGAAGAAAATCCTTCCCCCCCATCTCCCACTATTATTGCTATCGAGACTCCGACTTCGAACACGCCTCCCGTCGACAATCCTCCGGATTTGGAACTTAAGGAGTTGCCACCCCATCTTGAGTATGCATTCCTCGAAGAAGAGAAGAAGTCGCCAGTCATCATTGCTAAGGATTTGAAGGATGAAGAGAAAGCCCGACTTGTCGCTGTGTTGAAAGATCACAAGAAGGCTATTGCTTGGAAGATTTCGGACATTCGTGGAATTGATCCTCACTTCTGCACGCACAAAATTCTCATGGAGGACGACTATAAGCCCACTATTCAAAGCCAACGAAGGGTGAATCCAAAAATCCATGAAGTCATCAAAACAGAAGTCATTAAACTTCTTGATGCGGGTATGATTTACCCTATTTCGGATTCACCATGGGTTAGTCCAATCCATTGTGTGCCCAAGAAGGGCGGAATTACCGTTGTTCCCAATGAACACAACGAGTTGATTCCCACTCGTCTCGTTACTGGGTGGAGAGTTTGTATAGACTACCGCAAACTCAATGATGCCACGAGAAAGGATCATTTCCCTCTACCTTTCATGGACCAGATGCTTGAACGATTAGCCGGTAATAAATATTACTGCTTTTTGGATGGTTTCTCGGGTTATTTCCAAATACCCATCGATCCCCAAGATCAAGAGAAGACTACATTCACTTGTCCCTATGGCACTTTCGCTTACAAAAGAATGCCTTTTGGCTTATGTAATGCGCCAGGGACGTTCCAAAGGTGTATGTTAGCTATCTTCCATGACATGGTTGAACAAACCATGGAAGTCTTCATGGATGATTTCTCGGTCTTCGGAGATTCCTTCTCATCTTGCCTTGCCAATTTAGAACGTATGCTAAAGCGGTGCGAAGACACTCGCCTTGTTCTAAATTGGGAAAAATGCCATTTCATGGTAAAAGAAGGCGTCGTGCTTGGACATAAGATTTCGAAAGCCGGTCTTGAAGTAGACCGTGCTAAAGTTGATGTTATAGCAAAGTTGCCTCCACCTTCCACTGTGAAGGGTGTGAGAAGTTTCTTGGGTCATGCGGGCTTCTACCGTCGATTTATCAAAGATTTTTCTCAAATCGCTCGCCCGATGACCCACCTCTTGGAAAAAGATACTCCTTTTATCTTTTCCAAAGAGTGCCTTGAAGCCTTCAACTCGCTTAAGCATAAGCTAACTAAGGCACCCGTCTTGGTTACCCCTAATTGGGAGCTTCCCTTTGAGTTGATGTGCGATGCTAGCGATTTTGCTATTGGAGCGGTTCTTGGACAAAGAGTGAACAAACACTTCCAACCGATCCATTACGCTAGCAAGACAATGACTGGGGCACAATTGCATTATACGACAACTGAAAAAGAGCTTTTAGCCGTTGTTTATGCTTTTGAAAAATTTCGCCCCTATCTTGTCCTTTCCACCACCATTGTGTACACCGATCATTCCGCGTTGAAGTACTTGTTGACAAAGCAAGATTCCAAACCAAGACTTCTTCGCTGGGTTTTGCTGCTCCAGGAATTTAAAATCGACATCCGCGATAAAAAAGGAGCAGAAAACCTAGCCGCGGACCATCTTAGTAGACTTGAGGATCCATACCAAGGGGATCATCCGACCAAAGAAATCAATGATTCTTTTCCCTTGGAGACCTTAATGTCTATAAACTCGAAGCCGAATGAAACCCCGTGGTTTGCGGACTTTGCAAACTACTTGGCGGGTGGAATTCTCAAGGAAGGGTTGACGTCCCAGCAAAAGAAGAAGTTCTTTACCGACATCAAGACTTACTTTTGGGACGACCCTTACCTATTCAAACAATGTGCTGACCTGATAATTCGCCGATGTGTTGATGGACCGGCAGCGTCGGACATCCTTGATGCTTGCCACAAAGGACCCACCGGTGGTCACTTTGGTCCCAACTACACCGCAAAGAAAGTGTTTGACTCGGGATTTTATTGGCCCTCCATATATCGTGATGCTCACAATATGGTTAAGCGATGTGATGTTTGCCAAAAGCAAGGCAAAATCACACATAAAGACGAGATGCCTCAGAATTTCATTCAAGAGTGTGAAATTTTTGATGTATGGGGTATCGACTTTATGGGGCCATTCCCTTCATCTAAAGGACACAAATACATCCTTGTAGCCGTTGACTACGTTTCAAAGTGGGTTGAAGCCAAAGCTTTGCCTACTAATGACGCAAGGGTGGTTTGTAACTTTTTGAAAGCTCTATTCGCTCGCTTCGGTGTGCCTCGCGCCATTATTAGTGATCGTGGGACTCATTTCTGCAATGACCAATTTGCTCGAGTCATGGCTAAGTACGGTGTAAACCATCGTCTTTCCACAGCCTACCACCCACAAACTAATGGCCAGGCCGAAATATCCAACCGAGGACTGAAGCGAATTTTGGAAAGAACCGTGGGAGAGCATCGTGCCGCATGGGCTGATAAGCTCGATGATGCTTTGTGGGCTTTCCGTACTGCTTACAAGACTCCGATCGGCTGTACGCCTTATCGTCTTGTGTACGGAAAAGCGTGCCACCTCCCCATTGAGTTGGAGCACAAGGCTTATTGGGCCTTGAAGTGGGCTAATTTTGATATAAACAAAGCCGGTGACCTACGCAAGATCCAACTCAATGAGCTGAATGAACTCCGGAATGAGGCTTATGAAAATTCTTTGATCTATAAGGAAAGGACTAAGCTCATTCACGACTCCAAGATCAAAAACCGAGAGTTCCATGTTGGAGACAAAGTCTTACTTTTTAACTCTCGGTTGAAAATCTTTTCGGGCAAGCTCAAATCTCGTTGGTCCGGCCCATTCACCATCGCCCAAATTTTTCCATATGGTACTCTCGAGCTCGCTCAACCTAATGGACCAAATTTTAAGGTGAATGGCCAACGAGTGAAGTTGTACTTTGGTGAGGACACCTCTCAAGAGGTGATTCCATCCCTCACCACGTTCCCCATGAACTGAATTTGGGTCGAGTCAGGCTCGTGACTCGGTTATCAAAAACAAGCGCTCCTCGGGAGGCAGCCCGAGTATCTATCCCTTTAACCCCCTAAGTGTAGGGGAGGACCTATTTTGGTCATTTGTGTTTGTGTGGTGATGTGCTTACAGGGATAACTGCAATCTTGGAAATCTTTGAAGAACCGTGCTCCCGTGTTATCTGAAATCCGGTTCTATCTCTCAACTATCGTGATTCAATTTTCTTCATACTCACATTTGAAATTGATCACTTTAGTCGTCTCTTCCTTAACTTGAGTTAACCAACGTGCACAATGTCATAAGTGTAGGGGAGATTTTTCCCACATGCTTAAACATTGAGGACAATGTTTATCTTAAGTGTAGGGGAGACTTCTATCGAAGTTTTAAGTGGACTTTTCCATGAAAATGCCTTCATTTAACCAGAAAATCCTATTTTTCAGCATTTTTCAAATTTTTTATTAACTTTGGCCATTTAGTTGTAATTTTTAAATTTTTATCGTTGCTTTCATATGTATATATTCCGCAATAAAGTCAAAAATATTAATAAGTGGTGTAGCTAGTTTAGAAGTCTTTGACATATTAGGCCCGTTGCGTTTATTTTGACTCAACCCGAATAGACTTATCCAAGTTTATTCTAGCTAGTATCCTTAACCATGTAGACCTTAATTGGTTTATTAGGCTAAGTATCCACGAGTCTCATTATTTGAGATTTTAAATTGTGGAGAACGAGAAATGATAGAGTCAATTATAAGTCGGTATTCTTGCGCAAGCTCACTTGGTGTAATTATTTGCCTATTCTCCCATCACTTGCTAATAATTTATCTGCAATAAGTAAGGTCGTACGATTTGAAAAGTTACTTAGCTTCTAGCCCAAGATCGTTTAAAAGTTGCTCGGTAATGATAAGAGTTCATAGCCAAGGCATAACTTATGAAGCGGAGCGCGAAGATTGGCGAGTCCGAAAAGGCCCTAAAAAGGCATGAGGATTCAATTTTATTGCTGAAGATCCAAAGTGATGTGAAAAGCATTATTCCTAAAGTCAATATGAAGGATCAAGACTCACGACGAAAAGCAATCAACTCCCATAAAGATCATGGAGAAGTCTATCCGAAAAGACCCTAACAAGGTATGAGGATAAATAGATCCAAGTCCGAAAAGGAGGCGGATCGTTGTATCTCAAAATCCCAAATAGAGATTGAAGAAACAATCATGAAGTCGTGGTCAACAAAGTTGGAGTACCCCTCAAAAGTCTCCAAGTGAAGAAACTCTATTATGATGAGAAGACCATTATCTCAAGAACGTCTCTCGAAGATATGAAGTATGAAGTACATGCCAAATATCGGCCCGAGAAAGGTCTCAAATCGTGAACCAAGTTATGCCAAGATATGAACTTTTTGATATCCCGAGAAGCAGTTTTAAGAGATTTTGTCCTTAGGCTAACTATTGATCAAATCGTCCTACTTTGCTTTCAGCCTTAATAAATTATCGAAATAAGTCCAAAAATGCATCTTCATGATCATTCTAAGACAAAAATAAAATATAAGAGATACAATTAGGAATAAGGGAGTTTAAGCACTTAATTAAGCCATGTGTGTAAGTGTTTGATTTACTAACTTATAATAACAATGATCTCGTTTTTAAGCTTAGTTTGGGGAACGTGAAACTTGAGGGTGATAAATCTTCACAACACCAAAGCCCTAATGTAAGTCTTTGATTTCTTTACAAGTTATTTCATTTCTTTTTGTTTATCTTAAAGTTTTTATTTCTCCTAGTTATTTGATTCTTAATTAGTAGTATTTGAATAAGGCCGAGGTTGATTAATAATGAGAAAAATGTAAACTTGCTTTATCACTAAGCATTGCATGAGGGCATGGCAATGGTTAAGTGTAGGGGATTTGATAGGTGTGTAAACACCCATCCTTTTACCACTTAATTCTGGCTAAAACAAGACCAAAACACGTATTTAATATCATTTGTTTGGAATTATGCGTGGTTTTTGTGTTTATTGTGTTTTCAGAGCCAACCGGATAAATATTAAAGAAAACATGGGATTGCACGGGTTTTATCAAGGAAAAAGACTCAAGATAAAGTCTATTGTCCAAGACGTGCAAAAGATTTGAAGTCACTAGGCCTATTCGAAGATTTATTGAAGAAAAGGACTAAAGACGGAAGATTTTCATAAGTCGAAGAAACTCGAATCTATTTAACGAAGAAATTAAAAGACGAGTTGGATTTAATCGACAACAAATCCCGAATCAGAATCGAAAACGTCAACTTTTCTGAAAAGACGAGAAGACAAGAAGAAGAGGAGAAAGCCCACTCACCAACCAACCACTAGGACTATATATAGTTTTTCTCTTCACACATTAGGAGTTAGTTTTCATTTTTTTCTTTTTCCAGGTTTTGTAGTTCGTCTCATCACAAAACTCCATTAGGGAGTTTGGTGATTTTCATCTTTTCTTTTTGTAAGTTTGATTCAATACTCTTGTTACTTTTCCCTTAATCAATCCATTCCATCTTTTCATTAATCTTGTTCTTCATCATCTCTTTTTGCAAGTTCTTAAGTTTTTATGTGATTCAAGTTTGATCCTAAAAAATTGTTGATTTAATGTTTTTATTGGTGGGATTTGTTTCTCATGGTATGTTAATGATTTGTGTTTAATTTGGTGAAACCTTTTTGAGTGATTAAGTCGTTTGGATTAAAAACCGTTCCCCTATTTTACTTGTTGTTGTATCTGTTCTTCATCTGCCCAGATTTTCCGAATAGACCTTTTAAGTTTGCTTTACTCGGAATATTTCAATTATTCCGAGTAGAGGTTTTATTTCCTCTTCATTCGGAATATCCCAGATATTCCGAATAGCCCTATTTTCCGCATAGAAGTTCATTTTTCCGAATAGCCTTTTTTCAGTTTCCTTATTCGGAACTTTTTTCCGAGTAGCCGAATTTTCCGCATAGCAAATCTTTGTATCCCTATTCGGAATATTATTCCGAATAGGCATTATTTTCCGAATTGACTTATTTTCCGCATAGTCCATTTATTCCGAATAGCATTTTTCTTCCGCATAGACAGTTGTTCCGAATAGGTCCTTATTTTCCGAATGAAGCAAATGTTCCGCATAGAGAAGATATTCCGCATGATGTGAACTTTCCGAATAGAGAAATATTTTTATTCCGAATAGAAGTGTTTTCCGAATAGACTGGATTTTCTGCATAGAGCTTTTTCCGAATGGTCAATATTCCGCATAGGGTATTTTCTCAATAGAATATTTTTCCAGTTTTGCTTATTATTTGTTTTAAGTTTACTTCATTACCATTATACTCACTTATCTGTTTAGTAGACTAGAAAACCAAATCCACTTTTTGTCACCAAGAACAAATCATTCTACTTTTAACTAGATCAATTCGAGAGGATTCCGAGAAATCTGAAACCCATAGCAAAAATCCTAATATCAATCACTTGAACTAGCACTTGCTACATTAGTTCTAACACTCTTGGTTTGTACTCTAGATTTGTTCTCAATAATATCCCAAGCAGCATTAGAAGACTTAACCAAAATATTACCCCCCGAGGCACTGTTTAGTGAATCTTGGTCATTCATGCTTAAACCATTGTAAAAAGTATTGATTTGATGTACTTTTGTTAAACCATGTTGTGGACACTTTCTTAAAAGTTCCTTAAAACGGTCCCAAGATTCACTAAAAGACTCACCGTAATTTTGTTCAAAGGTAATAATTTCATTCCACAAAGCGGTAGTACGTGAGGGTGGGAAAAAGTAGTTGATAAACTTACTTGGTCTCTAAATCCGTCCACGTAAGAATACTTTGTGGCGGTTCCTTATCAAGCCAATTACGGGCTTGTCCCTCTAAAGAGAAAGGAAAAAGTTGCAAGCGAATCACTTCTTGTGATACCCCATTGTACTTAACCGTATTGGTAAGCTGAAGAAACCTTTTAATGTGGTCATGAGGATCATCAAGTGAGCGGCCCAAGAAAGGTTGAGCAGAGACCATTTGTATAAAGCCAGATTTGAGTTCAAAGTTGTTGGCTCCAATCTCAGGGATGACAATTGCATCGGTGTTGCCTTCTACGTGCGATTGCAAAAGCTCGATCATTGGTTGATTGTCCATGGTGACAATTGGTTGAGTAATGACTTCGGCTTGAGCTACTCTCTTCTTACGAGCACGAGTACGCATGCACACCTACAAAAGGATTAGAAAAATAGAAAGGAAATATTTTTGGTTTTTATGGTTTTTTTTATTTTTTTGTATTTTTGAAGATTTTATATTTTTTAGGATTTTTGAAATTTGTAAAGCAAGGAAAATAACGTTCAAAGATGAACGGATCCCAAAATCCAACGCGTCTCTCACTTAAAACCTTTAATCTTAACGAAAAGAGCCGGCAGCGGCGCCATTTAATACAAAGTTTTCACCTAAGTATCAAAATTCGTTGTTCCGAATCTTTTCGAATTGACTATCGGTAGAAAGTGCGACTCAATTGTTCTTGGTGGAATAATAAATGGTTTGGTTGATTATCTATTTTAAACTAATAGCAAATATGAAAATGTCGTTGAGTAAAAGAGCTTTAAAGATTAAACTAAAATGACGAGTTAAAAATAAATGCTTGAAAACTTAAAGACAAGATTAGAAGAATACTTGAACACTTAATAAATCTAAAACTTGGAAACTTTGTAAAAACAAGAAATTAAACCATCGGAATGCAAAATCTGAATCTGATCGGAATGTTGGTCGGAAACAAGGCTGATCGAAATATGCAAAAAGGAGAGCAATCGGAATGTTAAAACCAAGCCAATCGGAATATCAAAAACGTCCCTAGTCGGAATGATGGTGTCGGAATAAGGCACACAACTCTCGTCGGAATATCTTAGAAACAAGGCTAATCGGAATGTCTAAAAACAATGCCAATCGGAATAACCAACAAGTAAGTCTAATCGGAATGTCACAAAATACCCACAATCAGAAAGTAGAAACCCTAATCCGATCTAGGTGATCGGAATAAAGATGCTCAAATCGGAATGAGATAAACCCTAATCCGATCAAGTGATCGGAATAAGGGGGTGATGATCGGAAAGCCAAATCGGAAAGGGGTTTACCCTTTGTGATTACCTTTTGATTCGAAATAAGCAAGCTATAAGCTATAGGAATAAGCTCAAACTAAAACTTGAACGAATCCAATATGAAGAAGACTAAATGAGCACAAATAACAACTTATCCAAACTTAAAATAAGCAATCTTTTAAATCAAACTATAAAAAGATGAACTTTTTAAGAAAACTTTTAAAAAGTAAATAAGCTAAACATATAAATAAGCCAATAAGCACAAAGATCTTAAAGCTTATTCGTATGAAAACTTAAGTAGGAATAAAAAGATTAACTTTTAAGCACGAAAACATTAAGAACAACACGGATCAAATGTAATTCGCACCAAAAGTAAACTAAAATCAAAGAAAGGTAGAAAGAGATGAAAGATTAAAAGCTTAACTTGAACTTGATTAATGAAATCCAAATACAAAGGTTTAATCTTGAAAGATTAAAAGAAAGAAAAGATGAAAACTTAGTGAGAGAAAGTGGAGAACTTTCTCTCTCTAAAACTAGAAAGAAAAATGAAAAATGAAACTAACTACTAAAAACTAACCACCCTCCTAATGTTTATTAGGAGGGTATTTATAGGGAAAATGGGAAGGAGTGCATGTGTTGCCTTTTCTTTCTTTCTTCACGTCTTCTCGACTCGATTTAATTCTTTGTCTTTTCTCGACGTCGTCTCGGGATTTGAACTTGTCTTAATAATTTTCTTCTTTAATTTAGACTTGAGTTCTTCGACTTCTTTAAACTTCCGTCTTTAGACTTTTTCTTCGATAAATCTTCATAATAGACCTTGGAATTCCGTTCTTTTTGCACTCTTGATCTTTTGACTTCGTATTTTCCCGTTTTCTTCGATAAAAGCCCGTGAAAGCCCGTGTTTTCTTCCTTTTTCATCTTTTGGTCCTAAAACACAATAAAAACACAAACCACGCATAATTTCGACTTTTACGACATAAAATACACGTTTTAGTCTTGTTATTATTGGAATTAAGTGGTAAAAGGATAAGTGTTTTCACACTTATTATAAGGCATGTAAGTTTTCCGAAAATTTTCTGAGATTTAGTAGGTTTGCCCATTACTGTGAGGTAGAACCATAAATAGAGCAAGTAGGAGAAGTCAGAGGAGTTGTAGTTAGTGCCTTTCCAAGGAAATTGTTGATGGAATGATTTTAAGAGCAAGAGTTGTTAGAAATTGCAACGGATGCAAGGTAAAATTTGAGTTGCTTAGTAGTAGATTGGCTGTGAAAAGCGGTTGAGTGGTCTGATAAGAGGAAGTATTGGTCTTTTAGAATACGTGTAGATTTTCGCGAGTAGAACGAGGTAGAAATTTATTCGTATTGCTTCTAAGAGAGGGTGCAAGGAGGACGTAGTTGAAACTGCTAAGGATGTTGTATGAACGCTTTGGGTTTACGGTTATGATTTTGGCTTCACCGAGGCGCTAGCAGTTTTCATGGAGTCAATGAACCGGGGGTGCATGACAATATATAAATGAGTTGTCATCGGGAGCACCGAAGACATCTTGATCTACTCAAATCTAAGAAGGAGAGTGATGCAAATTATGAGTTGGTTTTGGAGTTGTTAGGAAAGGGAATTATACGTGAGATTTTCAAGTGTGAGTTTTAGGATTAAGTTGGCCAGGACGAGTAGTCAGAGATGATGGCATATCGTGGAACCAGCAAGGGGCAAAGTGAAGAAGGGTGAGGAAGCGTTTTGGAGGCTGAAGAGGTGGATTGGATAATGAGCAGATCTTGGAATTATCAGAAGGACTAGATGAATTCGTGAAGCATGACGATACGTGGAGAAAGGATTTGGATGTATACGAGAACGACAAAGAAAGGCGGTTGTTTATACGTTGTGGGAACTAAATATTTGGAAGATTTAGATAGACTTAGTTAGTGGAGCTGGATTTTTATATCTGCCTAGAATGCTAGAGGTATTTCGGGTACGAGACGTAGAGAATGATCCATACAGATCATGAACGTCTCCAACACATATTTAATTATCTTGATTGAACATTTGGAAAAGGTGATGGGTGAAGTTAAGTGATGAAAGAAAATTGCAAGGCCAAGTACCATCTGGGAAAGGCAAGCATGGTTGATGAGACATGGAATAAGAAGAATGAAGTGAAGCTGAGACGAACTTGAACTATATGGATGACGTATTAGGGTGGTTTGGATGAAGGATACAGGTTGCACGCGTTGAGTTGTATAAAGCAGAGAACGCGTCAACATGTATGTTGCGTGGCTTGGACAATCATATGGAGAAAAGGGACGTAGACTATACTTCCTACATAGATAGGAGTAGCTTAGAAAGGGCGATGTAAGGACGAAGTTGGTGAAAGGGATACATAATGGGGTGGAGGAATAAGTACGACGAGAGTTGGGTGATAGTCGATAGACTGACTAATTCATCTCATATTTCAAGAGGAATGAGAAGTCATGTAGTTGAGAAGTTGGAAGGATTGCGTACGGATGTGATGGAATAGAGGGTTTTGCGTAAAAGTTAGCCTAATATGTATGTTATGCCTTATGAAGGATTATGGCAAGGGAAGAAACGATGGGAAGCAAGCGTAGTATATCATTGATAGACTAATGTTTGGTATGAGCATACTATAGGGGTAATTGAGAAAGACGCCTAGAGCATTGGCGTGAGATTTGGAGATAGTTGGAGAACGCATTATATTAGGAAGAATTCTCCTACAAAGATAGAGTCACCGGTGAGAGGGGCATATTCCCCATTGATGAGGATGTAAGGAATAAAGGAGGAAACACCTAAATTATAGGCTGAAGACGGGATATAAGATGGTATGGAAATTAAGATTGTGGAGAGACAAGCGAAAAGTAGTATGGAGGAAGAATGATTCGAGGGAGCAAGAGGTTGTGAAGATAGTGGGGTGATATTGAAGAGAAACCGTTAGAGCAAGAGGTTAGTAGTCACGAACAATGGATTGTCCACCTAGAGAAAAGGTGTAACACATGTTAGTATGAAGGATGGTTAGTTACTTGGTGCCGAGCATGGGAAAGCAAGGATGAGGTGGTGGTTATGACATGTTTCTTATGAATATTATGGGAAGCTTTTGGTTATGCAATCCTGCATATACCATTGGATGTGTTTATGGTTGGGAGAACTTCCGAATGATGGAAAATCCGTTGAGGATAGAAGCCGTTAGGTATGGTGATAGGAACTGTAGTAGAAACTGCTGGAGTTAATTCATAGGAGATGAGGTGGATCACCGTTACAGTGGGATGAAGTTAGAAGCGGCCAACGTATTGGACCGGAGGTGGATCAGAAAACTATAGAGGTGGTAGCAGTGACTAATTAGAGGTTGAAAATAGCAAAGAACCGACAAGAGAGCTATGCGGACAAGAGGCGTAAGCCGTTGAGATTTGAGATAAAGTTATGCTAATGGTTTCACCATGGAAAGGGGTGATGCGGTTTGGAAAGAAAAGGGAAGTTAGCACCTAGATTTGTAGGTCCATTTGAAATCCTTGAAAGGATTGGGCTAGTGGCGTATAGGTTGAGATTACCGGAGGAATTGAGTAGTGTGCATGACGTATTTCATGTATCAAACTTGAGGAAATGCTTAGCAAGAACTGACTTGCAAGTACCGTTAGATGATATTAGTATGGATACGAGTCTTTGTTTTATCGAAGAGCCGATAGAGATTTTGGGTCGTGAAGCTAGGACGTTGGATAAAAAGGGTAATATACCGTAGTTATGGGTAGATGGAATTTGGAATGTGGACCAGAGTTCACGTGGGAACGGGAAGGATTTATGAGGAGCAAGTATCCTCAGCTAATTGATAATGACGATACTAAGGAGTAAATCTCTGGACGAGATTTCTATTAGGAGGGAGTGATGTGACAACCGTGGTTTTGAGGTTCGTCACTTGGTCTTATTTTAAGGTTAATTTATGTGTGACTATGTGATTTGCGTGTTTACATGTTATTTTGCGTGAACGAGGTTGGTGTGAATATTGTTTATGGGAATAAAGTACTCATAAGTAAATCGAGGAACGGTTATTTCATGTTCATGAGCTCACAAATTAGTGACTATGAAATGAAATGGTGTTATATTGGTGTTTTACGTATACGTATAAGTATTATAGTAAATCGTATTTTTTTTACGATTTGGGATTTAGCATTTAGAGGTCTCGGGTAAGGTGTTTAGTCATGTGAGTATTTTTCGGGATGGTTTTAAGTCATTTAGGACTTAGTTATAAAGTTTACTTCAAAATTTAAGATTTTTTTAAAAACTGTATATTTTACGTTTTTTCGGTATACGCGTAAAATTGACTGGTTTTACGGTTTTAAGGTTTCGAAGGCTTTAGGAGCTGAAATAAATTAAGGTAAATTAAGGTATTATTAATAACATAATAATAAGTAATAAAAAAAATATATATATGTTAAAGTCGGTTTAGGCCGATTAAAAAGAAAGAAAAGGGAAAAAGAGGAAAAAAGGGAACCGGGCTTTTGTAATGGGCCAAGGACTTGTTAAGAAATTATATAAAGACTTTTTATTAACTAAAAACACATCATAATACCCTGGAGATCAAGCTTAAGTTGAAATCAATGGAGTCTATTTAGGGTTCTTCATTAATTTTTCTTCTTTCAAAAATTCTAAGGTAAAATCATCAATACACTTTTTAATTAAATTGTTTTTAATTCTATTACAATCAATACATGATGGATCTAGGGTTAAGTTAATTATGAATTATGCATTATAATGGTATAAACATGATTAGATTAATTAGAGATAATAATTATACATGGTGATGGTAATTAATTAAGCTAATTGTGTTAAATTCGTTTTTAAAAACTGGGCAAAATTTTATGTCACTTGTTTTGATCATATCTAGAGTTCTACAATCCCTTATTTTGCGATCCAAGCATCCCTGAATAGGTATTTGAAGTGGCTTTCAAATGAAAGAAACGAGAACTAAATTGGAGGTCGGGAGGTGGGTCAAATACAGGTTAAACAGTCAGAGGTCAAAACAATTTTGAAATCAGTCGGGTTTAATTTAATGTTTTAAGGTGATTGGGGTACTTAGGAGTACACTTGAGCCCTCTAATGAGCATGGTAGTTGGTTTATATATTAAATAAGAGACCTGAAGGGTGGCTAAGAAAATGGGTTAGGGTAAGACCCCCTAATCATAACAAACTTTTTGTATGTTCAATATCGATAATATGCGGATAGGCAGAAGTATATATATATATATATATATATATATGTCGGGGCCTTAACAGTAGCTTTAAGGTTGGGGCAAAAGGGAGGAGTTAGCTGACATATGTAAGGGCATAGGGTTTCCTTTACAGAGATCATGGGTATGGTTAGGTGGGCGTTTGACTTATAGTTTGGAGACCTAAAAACCGGGACTGTTTTACGTAAAATGTTAACGAGACGGGTTATGAAGTAAACTAAGTTAAGGGCTTTATAGAGGGGTGTAATGAGATGCTTAGAGCATATAAATGAGGTATATATATGGGAGAAGGTTAGATGTCCATCATGGGTTGATGAGCCATCTTAGTGTTTGGTTCATGTTTTGATTGTGTGCTTTTGTTTGTTAGCTTTTTGCTAGTGCGCGGATATTTGGAGAAGCTCAATCAGGTGAGTTTCATAGTCCCATATCTTTTAATGATTTTCACTTCCAGATGGGATGGAAGAGACACTGTATGGTTTTGTTACTAATGTTGTGAATGTTTTTATGGTTTGTGATGGACTTGTGTGTGCACTTATGTGATTAACTGCTATGTGATTCTTGATTGTGTTTATGATTTGGATCGGGGGACACGTACCGTCTCAGTTATTGTGGTTTGACTTGGTACCAAGAGGATGTTGACAAGGCGGGGCCTTGGGGAGGTACATAGATGTGTTAGCATCTATGGGACCAATGGATAATGACAAGGCGGGGCCTTGGGATTGGTACATAGGTGTATGGGCGCCTATGGTACCATGGTGTTTGGTAAGGCTGGGAGCCTTGGATTTGGTTTGGAATGATTGATCTTGAATGTTAGTTGTTAATGCATACTTGTAGCACACTGTCCATATGTTTAGTGGTTTATGGTTGTTCACAGCTTATTATAATCTATTTTCGGTTGGAGTCTAAACCTATGACTCTCACCAACATTATGTTGACGTGTTTTAGTGTCTCTTTCAGGTGATAAAGTGGTTAAGCGTGAGAACATATGTGGCTAGGATTAGAGTCGCGTAGGAATGCATTTAGAAGGAGATCCCCGTTCCTGCTTAGTTTATTTTTCTGTTTGTTTCAATAAGTGATACTATGAACCTATATGTTGATTTGTTTGTGTTATTTGTTTGTCTTGGATAAGAGGCAGGACTATTACCTACTTACCTAGACTCCTGCATTGATGAGATATTGTCATGACATTTGTTTCACCTTTTATGACATTTCTAATTCATATAGTTCTCTCTATGGACGCGCTATTGTTGTGATGATATCCATGCGTCGCGTCCCATATTCCGCCATGATGGGGTATGACACATAATACCGAGTGCGTGGATCAAAGAGGGGTAGACACACGAACACGAACACGTAGTCTTCAAGGATCAAGATCAAAACTCTCTCCCCTTGTGAAGGTTAAAACCGGCGGCCATTTGTGGTGTGCTAGGGTTTAATTGTTTTTCTTGTAAAACTACATAATTCTTAACTTCCTGTGGTTTTGTTTTACACTTGGGCCAAAAGCTCATCCTTGATCTTATTTGTAGGCTGCGGCTACAAGGAGCCCAACAATCAATCCCATAGCTTTTCATGTTTACTTAGTTATCGTGAGCGTTCGTGACCAAGTGTCGTGAATTCAATGTTACGCATAAATGTTTCTGAAATATATATTATACGTAATCCTCGTTATCGTATATTAATATATAATACGTAGTTCCCATGTTCGTGATTTAATGTTCATGATTATAATAATTATAATTAATAATTACCGGGTAATATCACGTACTTAATACTTATCGTGCAATAACACGTGCATAGTATCTATATATAATAATCGTGACACATGTTCATGCTATAAAAGGAAAGTTTTAATTTTTTCGTATGTTTACTAAGTGTACTGTTCATGGTAAAAGCATGCGGGTTTTACAACTCTTCCCCCCTAAAAAGAAAAATTCGTCCCTGAATTATAGATAAAGTAAACTGAAAAGAACATGGGTGCGACATGAATGACTAGGACGTGGAACGTGACGTGTCTGAAATGAACATAACTGAATTATGGAAGGATGAGAGGATAAAATCCGGATGGACTCCTCTGTTTCCAAGTGGTTTCCCTCTCAAAACGGTTCCTCCACAAGATCTTGACACAAAGATAAATCTTGGTCTTCCTGACCTTGACTTGACAATATGTATGAGTTCCTGGTTATCAATGTAAGACAGATCCTCCTGAATTCGATCGAGTGGATAAGAATTAACATGAAAGTTAAATGCAATGTTACGATGCAAAATAATCTGGCATAGCTGCCACTAATAACATCTTAGCAATGATGTACAAGACATACTGAAACGTAGTACGTGAATAATTGTGAACGTGATACGTGAACAATTGTGAATGTGATACGTAGAGATATGGTGAGTGTAATATGAGAAAACATATGGTGACCAATGATACGTTTAACATATCGTGAACGTGATATGAGAAACGTGGAATAAACATGACATGTGAAACATATCGTGAACGTGGAATAACGACGGCGATAACGCCAAACGCTATAAGGTGAGACGTGGAATGTGACTGAAACGTCTGTCTAAGGATAGATAGTTATACTAAACTTGAGTCTGGTCTCTCAAGCTTTTGCAAAACTTCTCAGAACGAAAATGAACGTAAAATCATAAGTTAGGATACGATCATGAACGTGAATAGTGTCATGAACGTGAGTGTGAAAGCAAGTCGTAAAATTTGGACAAAGGACATGAACGTAATTTTGGAACACAATGTGAATCTTTGTCTGGTCCAATAGCTGAGGGAGTACCTAGTGATCGGATGATCCTTGGCTGGAAAATGTCTGAAGATCTGCTGACTCTGGAATCCTTGCGGATTTAAGGATTCTGCAGACTTGGTCAAACTGTTGACAATAAACCATATAGCTTCATGTTTCTTCTGAGTTTGCGGTAATCTGGTAACCAAAATCCATTGAGATCTTGTCCCATTTCTGATCACAATTTCTGATGGTGGATAAACATCCTAGTATGTTGGTGTTCTATCTTAGCATGTTGGTATGACAGGTACTTAGATATGAACGTAGCTGTATCTTGCTTCATAGAAACTTGATACATAGGAGTTTGCGAAACTATGAGTCTCCGAAACTAGACTTCTCTTAGCGTAGGATTTTCTGAAACACCTAATGTAGTGTGGGGTTCTCACCTTCACGCATAAGGTGAGTCATGGTAAAAGTAACCGTGAGAATCCATGTGATTCAGCGTGTCACTGTAATCAACCAGAATTTATATTAGAAAATTTCAAGGTGACATTTCTCCTGTCGTAGGATTTACAACATAGTGAAAATGTGGTTTTCCTGCGCTTCTCTAGACTTAGAGAAAATCAGGTTATCCTCGATAAAAACACTGATGAATTTGTTTATGAGTTCATGGAAACTTAATTTATTAAGTCCATAATGCTGTTGGAGCATTTATGAGACTAATACAAACTTATGAATTTAGCATGACCAAGTCGTGTACGAATAGCAGTCATGGAAATGTTCTGCTCTTTCACTCGCCAAGGCTGGCAGGATGATCATGAGTCGATCTTGGAAAAGGTTTAACACTCTATAGGTACTCACACACAATTTTCAATACGTGGAGGAGGATAACTGTTATGAAGGGTGATTTGTTTAAATCGACGGCAATCGACACATAATCTCATGTTACCGTCCCTAACCTAGAAGGTTACTCTGGAATACATGTGGTCAGATTCTAGAATAATCAACTAGTTATGAGTAAGAGGCTTCAGAAATCATGTCATCAATGATAGCTAGAATCTTCGCAGCCATGGAATAACAAACACGTGCTTGTAAAGCATAATTATTGTACAGATTTTCTTGATGGGAAAATCATGCTGAATGTAATCAGTAGCCTGAACATCACTGTACATACTCTGTTATAAATGTGACTAATCGTAGCATGGGCTGCTGTTCTTAGTCCATAATCAAATCATATTTAACCCGCATCAATCCAAGGCAAGTGCGTTAGCCGATTGGACCTTATCGTAAGACTGAAGGAAAACCTTCGTATAGATGGGTTATACGAATGACGTCCTTTATGGTCATGGATATATGAAATATGAAGTCAAAAGATGAAAGCGTCATGAAGTAAGCGTGACAGATCTTACTGAATGTGTTTTGCCAGTCCCACACAGAACGAGTCCTGCGTGTCTAAGCGCGTATAATACACCAGTGATGGTACTGAAATCCTTGTGGCCAGACTAGTACATGGCACAACAAAATAGGTATACCCTTTTAAGGGTACCCTGAATTTCATGGGAATTTTCCAGAATTAGACGTGAGTTATGTGTCTTGACTCGTGTCTTGGAAAATATACGTATGACATGTGTCTTGACTGGTGTCTTGACATGTATTTTTAGAAAATGTACGTGAGACACGTGTCTTGACTGATGTCTTGACATGTGTCTCGAGATGTGAAACGAATAAAACTAAAACTCTTAGGTATCATGCCAGAATTGGCGGATCGGTTGGACTGCTGACTCTTTGTAATATCTGATCACGTCCGTGACCGGTGTTCTATCGTGATTATTAGGATAGTTGCTGTCACAATAATGGTTACTATCATCTTGTTTGTAAGTTCCAATAACTGTCATTCTCATGACTGTGATTCATGTAACTTATCTAGCTGAGTGACCGGCTGGTACCGGTTCTCACTTATATAACTGACAAATCAATTAAATAATGTGTGGCATATGACAAGAGGTTAGGGACATGTATTTTTGATGGAAATCGTCTGGTGGTGAAGCATCTCCTCGTCCGATCTCTTTGATCTAACACCTTTGTCTTCGTATTGTAGGATCTGCAGGTTATGACCGCATCAGCATCTCGTAGCGTCTCCAAATAGTCAGCCTCATCAACATTTAGTAACCTCTCCCAGTTATGAGCAGCATCAGCATCTAGTAGCATATCAACAAGTGGAATACGCCTAAAATGAATTAGGATCGACTGGCGAATACTCGTGGAGTATTGCAAGTAAAGTACACATGGATTAAGGTACGTGTAATACACATGGGATACGGTACATGGAGTACACATGGAATGTACATGAAATAAATGGTTAGAAGACCATAATGATAACCTGGCAATGCCAGCATAGACATCATTCTCGTTGCATAGAGAAACGTTAGAAGTGTGGTTAAACGAAATTCAACGATGATTTGCCTGAAAGCATGATTAATGAAAACCAACCATGACTATCGTGAAAGTAGGATTACATGAAATCCATCAATGTCTTGCATTAAAGCATAATCAACATGATGAAAGCATAATTCACATAAGAAACGTAAGACATAATCAGCATGAAGACGAAATCATCATGAAGAAACGTGGAACAACTTAACATGAAGGAGTATAAAACATAATCAACATGAAAACAAAGTTAACCATGATAGTATAAAGACATACTTGACATAAAGAGACATAGTAACTAATGAGGGGACATGAAATTTTTTTATGACTGTAATGAAATGAATCCGAAAATCGTTGGTGTGGACGACCATGGTCGGTTCATAAAATAAAATTTGACATGATTTATTTGATTAGGACATAATACATAATCATGAGAAGAAAGAAATTTTATGCATGTAAACATGAAAATTTATGCATGAAAACAGTGTATGGATGCATGATAATGAAAATGACATGACGAGGATGAACGCCTATGGGTCGGTTCATCAAAACAAAATGATTCGATTAAAAGCACATGAGACTAAATATGGCCAGTCCTGTACCAACCATTACTTAGTCAAAATACCTGCAACAATAATACATGGAATATGAGTGAAACTCAGTTGTCAAAACTTAACAGAAAAAAAATTATGTGACCAATTATGAACTACTGGGGTTCAGTCCACATTAGCCAGAGTTCACAAGGAACATCATGCATGAAACAATGGCACATAACTAAGTATGGATGACGATTGTTCATCCATATTAGTAAAACAATACCGATGAAAACATCATGGTTAAAACAACAGAGTGCTGAAAACATCAATACGTGGAATAACAAGCGTTGACTTAGGAAGCTTCTAGTGACTACCCACTAGTCACAGGTCGAGTTTTAGAGCCTACAGGTCAAAAACTTGTCTCTGATACCATAATTGTAACACCCCATTTTGGTAAATGTAAGGTCACGCGTGATTATGGCGTGTCATCAAAGCATGCAAGGTAATTTGTACTAAAACATACATAACCATTGGGAAAACTGGAAATCAAACATCGGCTCCCAACATAAGCCCAAGACATAAATAAAGTAAATGAACTAGGAGGACAAGACAAGTGTCTAAACAAGCATAATTAGCAAAAATGAGAAGAAGTCTATGGCAGCTTCCATCATATGCATGCCCTCTATAAGCTCAAATTTGTCCTTGGGTACCTGCCATTTTGGGACATGGAAAGGAAAGTAACGGCTGAGCAATACGCTCAGTGAATGGATATAACACAATATGAACGGCTGAAACATAAATAAGACTAATAACAACGGAAATGTATAAGTCCTGGAAAACCTGGAATCATGTTCATAAAACTGGGTTTATAGTTTGAAAAGACTTATGTGTAGAAACTAGAAGGGGGGGGGGGGGGGGTTGAATAGTTTCTTAAAATTACTTGTTAAAGATTGATTTATAAAAATCCTTTTTCAAAAACTTAAGCTTGCGTATTTATGTGAAACCTTCTTATACACAATATGAACAAGGTATAGTGCAACTAAACTAATAATCACAAGTATAAAGAATAATGAATGTAAAGAGATAAGGGAAGGAAAGATCAAAACAAACACCAAGGATTTATAGTGGTTCGGCAACGAAGCTCACTCCTCGTTCCTACTCCACTCCTCGAGTACACCTTACTCGAGAGTTCACTAATCAACAAGAACCTTAAGGTGGAGAAACCGTACACAACGTCGCTTAACCAATTTCCGGCTCTAAGCTAAAAGTCGAGCCCTAATCTTAGCTAGGACCAATCTATAACAATATACTTTAAGGACTAAGTATTAACCTTAATATATACACAACTTCCAAATAGACACAACTACTTGGATCTTCACAACAATGAATGAATAAGTTTGGATCTTCAATGGATCTTTGAGGTAGACACAACACTTCAAGAATGATAGTGTTCTTCTCTTTGCACTTTGAGAGGAAAAGATGAGAGGAGAAAGATTCACTTGTAAACAAGTAGTAATTAAACAAATGATCAAGGATTTGAGTGATTTAAGAAGTATGAAAGAATCTGGAAATGTATGTGCAAAAGAGGTGGTTTGAAAGTCTAAGAATGGTCCACTATTTATAAGACAAACATCCAACGGCTATATCTGCACGTGGTTCCTTATTGGAGCCCGCGGTTCCATATCGATAAGGAACCGCTATAGGTGCTAAGAACCGCCTGCATAGACTCCGATCCTTTTTGTCTTTTAGTGGATTGGTTCGAATCTGGGGATAAAAATATCCGAAAAGGATATTCCAAAACAAGATAGAATATGCCATTTTCAAATTTCAAATTTTTTAAATAATTAATTTAATTAAAACATTTTCTTAAAAAGAAAGTTTAATAAAAAAACTTTGTCACACTTAATAAAAAGTGAGTTTTAAGAAATGATTAAATCCTTGATCACTTAATTAGGATAAGTACTTGTTTGTTCATACCTTAAGTGATAATGGTTGAAATGAAAAATACTTGAACTCAAGAATTTGTTTTTCGTTGTTTTCGTAAATGCTTGTTTTTACATATTGTCGTAATCAAAACAAAGCGAGACCGAAAAATGCAAGTAACGTTTTTAGGCATCATTGCATTAACAATCTCCCCTTTTTTGATTCCAACAATACATAAACTCAATCATCTAATAATACAAGATTTTCGAAGACGAGTTTATCATTTCTCCCCCTTTGTCGAAGCAAAAAGGTTTCAAAAGTCTTGGAAGAAGAAAAGAACCGGACTTAGCAAATGCCCCCCTTGGTGCTTACTCCCCCTTGCTTGGGGCACCAAGGAATCGATATAAGGTGACAAGCTACATAGAAGGGTTAGTAGTAGAGAAGAGACACCCAACAATATATATAGCAAAGGTCACAAAAAAAATTAGAAGAGACAAAGATCCAAGATAAGTCATGTTAAAAGAAAACATGATAACAGATACAAGGAAATAAAACATACAAAGATACATGAGAAATAACATAAGCCAAAAGAAAAGCATAAATCTTATCATAGTTAAACTAGAACCCTAAGATTTGTTTAAACTAGATGTCTTGAGGATAAGCAACCAATGCTTAGATAAAAGACAAGGTAGTGACGAAAGGAGGTGGCGGTGGCTTGGTAGAGATCTCATAGTTATAGTGAAGAGGAGGTTTGACTAAGAGACTCTTGATGTAATTCAACTCTTCATAGATATGAGCCATAGCAAGATGTTGATATTGACAACAATGACAATATGTTCCATGATGCATGACATTATCATGTGAAGGAGGTAGAACACTAAAGGCTAGTGGTGGAAGATAAGAAGTTCCACAATCAACATTCTTAGAAGGAGAAGAGATTTGATTTTGAGTGTTCTTGGGTAAATTGGGATTGAAAGCAATTGGAGAGAATGGAGGAGAATCAAAGCTTTCATTTGGGGAATAAGACATTTTGATTTGAGAAAGGATGCAAAATGCTTAAGGTTAAATAGAGAAAGCTCAAGATAATTTGGGGGTGGTCAAAGGGTTGAAACAAAGATTCCAAAAATTGTTGGAGTTTCAAGAATACTCGAAAAAGAAAGTACTGGGCGCGGTTCCTTACCTCAGCCGGTGGTTCCTTATCACTGGGGAACTGCGGTATCAATAAAGAACCGCCCACAGTGGGTTGAATTTGGTGACGAGGGAGGATTTTCTAATTCAGCAAATCCTATTTTTCTAGTCTAACTAATCATGGAGATATGCTAAGAAGCAAAGATAGACAAAGAAAACACACAAGAACTCACCAAACAAGGTTTTGACCCAAAATACATGGATTTTTAATAAAATCGATGTAGGAGGTGTGTAGAACTAGACACAAAGTCATGACACAATGATCCTCCATAATTTCCTTTTGTTCATGCTATATTTGAGAGACCCATACATATGAATTATGTAAGCTCATTATGAATAGCAAGAAGCTATGAAAAACGTTTTTAGATTGAATTAACAATGCAAAAATATTTTTCGACACTTTTCGAAAGAATTTTGAGAATTTTGAAAAAGGGAAGAGAAGAATTTCAACAAGAATTTTGTGATATACAAAGTCTCAAAGAAAGAAAAGATTTCAAAAGAGAAAAAGACTCGATAAAGATGCGTAATTAAGGAATATGTTCCATTAAACCTAGACTTAGACGCAAGTAATTAAAAGGTTCCCTCTTAAGTGGCTTAGTGAAGATGTCGGCTAAGTTTTCTACCGAGAGCACCTTCTCAATCGAAATTTCCCCCTTTTGAACATTATCCCTAAGAAAATGGTGGCGAATCTCTATGTGCTTAGTTCGCGAGTGTTGCATAGGATTTTTGCTAAGGTCTATTGCACCCTTATTGTCGCACATGATGGGAACATCATTAATAGAAATCTCGTAATCAACAAGCGCTTGCTTCATCCATAGAGCTTGTTGACAAGCTTTACCGGCACTCACATACTCGGCTTCCGTGGTGGATATAACAAGAGCGGTTTGTTTCTTGGAGAACCAAGAGGTTAAACAACAACCCATGAAGGTACAAACTCCACTAGTGCTTTTCCGGTCCACATAGTCTCCCGCATGATCCGAGTCCGCGTAGACGATGATTTCTACGCCGGTCCCTTTAGGATACCATAATCATAAATGCACAGTGCCCTTAATGTATAAGAAGATACGTTTAACCGTTTCAAGGTGAGAGGTTTTGGGAGCCTCTTGAAAGCGAGCACAAAGGCAAACACTAGACATAATATCCGGTCGACTTGCCGTTAGGTATAACAAACTAGCAATCATACCTCTATATTTGGTGTTGTCTACCGACTCACACATCATCTACGGTGAGTTTAGTATCCGAGGCAATAGGGGTCTTCATTGGTCGAGAGTCTTCTAATCCAAATTTATTTAGCATTTCTTTAACATACTTGGATTGATTAAAGAAAATACCATCGTCCATTTGTTTAATTTGGAGTCCTAAAAAGAAGTTAAGTTCTCCCATCATACTCATTTCAAACTCGTCATGCATGATTTTGGCAAAGTCATCACACAATGATTGACAAGTTGAACCAAATATAATGTCATCAACATATATTTGTACGATAATGAGGTGAGAACCTTTCTTCTTTGTAAAGAGCGTACTGTCTACCATCCCCATGGTATACTCATGTTTTACAAGAAACGCTTTTAAGTCTATCATACCAAGCTTTGGGTGCTTGTTTAAGACCATAAAGAGCTTTCTTAAGCTTGTAAACATGATCCGGTTTCTCAAAATCAATGAAGCCGGGAGGTTGAGTGATTGAAGTAAAATTACGTATTTTAGGAAAAAGAACGTAAAAGCGGTAAATATTAAGTGATGATTTAGGAAAATCAAGCACTAATGACCCAATGAAGTTCGTTTCCCAAGGAGGTATATGTGTGTGAGTAATTCGTAATTGGTTTGAGATTAATATTGGTTTAGAAGGGGATGATAAAAGAGGATGACGAAGACGTGAAATTAATTACTACGACGACAAAACGTAAAACCGTAAAATAAGCTAAAATAAAAATTAATTCTAAAAATTACCAAAAATTCACCAAAAATCAAATTAAATAAACCAAAGTTTACCAATGATCAAAACTTTTTCAAACCTTTTAATTAATTAAATATTCAATTTTTAAATGCTAATTAAAGCCCTAAAAATCAAATAAATTATCAAAAAGCACAAATAAAGATTTTTCAATTGGTAAACCTCTAAAATGACCTAGAAAGATTAAAAACTATTTTTAGAAATTTTTAAACTAAGAAAACTATTTAAAATGATTTAAAAAATATTAAAACTTAAAATAATTATAAAAATTAATCTAAAAGTGATAAAATTAATCTAAGAGTTGCAAAAATCATATTTTAAAGTATTTAAGCTAAGAAAAATGTAAAAAGTTGAAAAATGTGAAATTTGAAAAATAATAATAAAATAATATTAAAATAATATTAAAAATCCAAAAATTATAAAAAATTCTAAAAACTTGCAAACTAGTTTATTTTAACCTAAATAAACAGAAAATGAAAGTAAAATGACCAGAATACCCCTATTGGGCCCTCAAATGGTCCAAAACAAAAAACAGTCCACTTAAATGGGCTTTTAAGCCCAAAAAATCAAACTTTGCCCAATTGACTTGGAAAATCCCAATCTGACTCAAAATTTAATTCTAAACACAAAACTCTAAAGGCCCAAAAGCTGAAAGTGAGCTTATCACATCTTAATAAGCAAACAGCTTATCCTTATTGGGCCAATAAGCCCATTAAGCAATAAGCTAATGCCATAAGCTCTAAATTGACACACAACCTTCTTTTGGGATGCTTAAGAGATCTGTAAAAAGAAATTTTGAAAAAGCACACTCAATAAGCCAGAAATAAGCAAAGTACAATTTCACAAAAAGACAAAATAGTCGGGTTTGAGATATAGGGCACCTCAGAACTTGATTCAACTTGCAAAATGTCACAAATGAACTCAATAAGCCAAATCAATCAACAAAATTCCAATAAGCAACACCAATAAGCCAGAATGAACCAATAAGCACTTATGAAAAAGTCAATTAAGTTGGTTTTCTAGTCAAACCTAAAAGTCAACACACCAAATGCTCCAGAATGAACAAATGGGTCAAATAATGAGCACCTATTACAAAATCCAAGTTGTTGCTGGTTAAAATAAGCTATTATAGCTTATTGAAAAGCTGAAACCCAATTAACACTAGCAGTGGCTAGCAGCAGGGGAAAGGAGTTCCCACTGCTTTGACTATTTGACCAAGCTTTTTAGAGAGATTTAGTTGGATTCAATTGGAAACAAGGGCACTCTTGTGATCAGTGAATCACAATGAGTCAATATCAACAAGAAAATCACAATTTGGTTCACACAATAAGCCCATAATAAGCAAACAGTCACCAGATATAGCATAGATATGGGAAATAAGCAGTTATGCACAAATAAGCAGATATAGCATGAATAAGCCAACCAAATTCAACCAGATGCATACACAAGCTATATAAACTATGAATAAGCACAAACAAACTTAAATCAAACACTGAATCAAAGTGAATAAGCAGAATCAAGCATCAACAGTTACTGATAAGAACAAGGTGAATATGCAGACACTTTTGCTGATCTATTTGACACTAAATCCAATTTCAAGCTCCAAATCTCTTTCCCTGATGTTATTAACCTAGTTTAATCACTTGTTAACCCTAGTCTATGATTAGATCTAGGTGTCCCTTAAACCACAACAAAAAATATCAAGTAAACAAGATTTTATAGCCTTTTTATGAATCTAGGTGTTTCAAACCACAAAACCTGCATACAAATGACCAAGTACACCAGGTAAACAAGTATCAACAAATACCAACAACAAACCACCACTCAACAAGCCTCTAAACCTGCTTATGCAGTTAACCCAAACACCCCTTAAAAACTTGTTTTGACAAATTTCCAAAGGTTTATCCAGATTTAACCCACAAATCAAGCTAATAACACTTCAATAACATCGAACAATACCAGATGAACAATAATCAACCATAAAAACACAGATTCAAGAACAATCAAGCAAAAATCACAAATATTCAGAAATTTAAAGAGAAGATGAAAAGGGAGAAGATGCAAACCTCTAAGACCTACATCCAGGCCTTGGATTGTTTGAGCTGAGGTACTAGCAGAACAAGTACCAGCTTCCAATGTACCTGCTAAGATGAACAAACAAAAGTGATGAACAATAAACAAGATCTTTCTGATTTTTGAAACACAAGCCTTATCAATTAAAACCTTGCCTCAAAATCCTTCAAACATGAAAATGGAACTCAGAATTAGGCTATTCTAACACCAACTTTTAATAAACAAGAACAAGATTTCATAAATTTTTGAAAATCAAATTTTATTAACTTAAAAAGGGATTACAAAGATTGATAGCCTAAAACTGGAACAAAAGCTCTCTCACATGTTGAGGAGTCTTTTTATAGGCAAATGCTAGCTAATCACTGTTCACAAACCCTTGAAGTGAAATTCCAAATATGTCCTTGAGGTCTTCTAGACGAATCCTTGGTATATGCTGTCCAAAATGATCCAAACCGTTTAAAATAGCTTTGGAGTGAAACAAAGAGTGTGGGTTGTTGATCTTGACACGTGGCAGTACTTGGGGAATAAGTTGTCACATGATGGGTGAAACGGTTTTGGGTGTGGGACCCTTTGGTGAGTGGGATTGAGGGTTTTAAGGTTGGGATGGTTTTCTGGGCGTGTGAATTAAGTGTGTGCCAAGATAATTTAAATTAACCCTTTGTTTTAATTGGGGTAAGTTCTGGGTTCATGTGGGTAAACAGTAAACATTTTGATCCGAAATTGGTGGATTGGAGATGTGTTTGGCGCAAAATAGATTTGAATGTTTCATTGTGGCAAATTTAGTCCTCAGCCTTTGGAAAAACTTGAATAACAAGTTTATTTTTGTTGTAAACTCATTTCCTTTGTATTTCAAGTTTCTGAATTTAGATTTTGGCCACAAAACTTTGGTAAAAGGGTTACAAGGGTTGTTTTTGCCATTTTTGAGAAGTTCAAGGACTGATCTTGGACATTCTTGATCTTCAAAGGTCTTTAATGTAACTTTGACTTCATGAGGGACCATTGTTGACAAATTAGATTTGATGAGGGACTAATCTTTCCATTTCTTCAAAGTTGAAGGACCTTTTGTGTAATTTTGACAAACTTAAGGGACCAAACTTGTAATTATGATTTCACAAGGGTTTTAAGTGTCATTTCTTCATTCATTGAGGATCAATCTTGCATATCTTCAAGTCTTCAAGGGTAAATATTGGATAAATCATGATCTAGGGCCCGGTTCTTTGTACGGCTTCGTTTCTCGTGTTCGTTTTTCCTTGTTTCTTGTGATCTTTTGTCTTTTTCACGATATCCATACCTAAAATACACAAGTAAACAAACACAAGCATATATATGGTATTTTATGACATTTTTATGCATTTAAAGCCCGAAAAGAACGATGAGATAATGTATAAATGCCATCTCATCATTGAGCCACATATACCTCCTCATTGATCAAACCGTTAAGAAATGCACTCTTTACATCCATTTGTTGAAGCTTAAAGTCTAAAGCATAAGTGTAAGCTAAAAGGATTATAATGGATTCTAATCTAGCTACGGGTGCGTATGTCTCGTCATAATCAACACCTTCTTATTGATTTTAGCCTTGAGCTACAAGTCTAGCCTTGTTACGAGACACAACACAATTCTCGTCTAACTTATTCCTATATACCCATTTGGTTCCTATGATGGTCGAACTTCTAGGTGGAGGAACAAGTTCCCAAACATCATTAGCAATGAGTTGATTCAATTCTTCTTGCATAGCGATGACCCAATTCTCGTCCATCAAAGCTTCTTTAACATTCTTTGGTTCACTCAAGGAGACAAAACAAAAGAAGTTACTTTGATTTTGGACTTGAGATCTTAGGGTCCTTTGATTTAATTCGCCAATGACGTTATCATGAGCATGATCCTTAGACTCCTTAATGTTTACTCCCTTTTCAACACTAAGGTCTTCAATTCCTATGTTTCTAACATCTTTGGAATTAACTATGTCTATTTCATCTAAGTCATCATCTACCAAAGGTGGTGTCTTAGATGAAGGAGGGGTTTCATCAAATGTCACGTTAAGTGATTCTTCAATTACACCCGAGGTTCTATTGAGGACTATGTAGGCTTTGCTAGTTTGAGAATAACCTAAAAAGATACCTTCGTAAGACTTTGGGTCGAACTTTGTAAGGTAATATTTGGTGTTGAGAATGAAGCACTTGCTTCCAAACACCCTAAAGTATTCCAATGAGGGCTTCTTACCTTTAAGAATCTCATAGGGGGTCATCCCTATAAAAGGTCGAATAAGAATTCGGTTGAGAATGTAGGTTGATGTGTCCACGACATTGCACCAAAAATTTTGAGGCAAAGATTGCTCATTTAACATCGTCCTACTCATCTCTTAGATGGTTCTATTCTTCCTTTCGACTACCCTATTTGATTGTGGAGTGCGATGAGCCGAGAAGTTATGGGTAATACCATGAGCTTCACAAAAGGCACCGAATTGCACTTCATTATCAAATTCCCTACCATGATCCGTCCTAATAGAGACAATTGAACATCCTAGTTGATTTTGAATTCTTCGACTAAAGGTTTCGAAGTGATAGAAAGCTTCATTCTTATATGCCAGTAATCTAGTCCAAGTGAATCTAGAATAGTCATCCACTATAACTAGGGTATAAAGGTTACCTCCATAACTCCGTATGGCAGAAGGTCCAAAGAGATCCATATGTAGGAGCTCTAAACACCGAGAGATCGAAACCAAATTCTTGCCTTTGTGACTTGAGTGAACTTGCTTCCCAATTTTGCAAGCATCACAAAAGTAACTATCAAACTTCATCTTGGGGGAGATGTCTTACCAACTCCTTAGAGACTAAAGATTGAATTAAACGCATATTAGCGTGACCTAATCTCCTATGCCGAAGAGTGGAACTATCATCTAAAGTCGCTAGACATAAGTTGTCCTTTGACTTTCTATTGACCTTCATGGCATAAAGCCCATGCTTTCTAACATCTTTTCCAATGACCTTTCCATCTTTTACGATTTCACTATCATATTCCGAAAAGATGACCTTACACTTATTGTCACAAATTTGACCTATACTTAGAAGGTTAAAACCTAAGTTATCTACGTGCTCTACGTTTTCTATAGTCATAGAGTCAAGAGAGACCGTACCTTTGCCAATGATATTACCACGTCGGTTACTAGCAAATGTAACGTTACCTCCATCATATGCTTTGTAGTGTGAGAATAAACTTCGATTACCCGTCATGTGTTTAGAACAACCACTATCCTTAATCCACTCGTCGGGCTCTAGATCGATTCCCAAGCATATCTAGGTAACAACACACAAGATCAAACATTTGGTCCCCAATATCTCATGCGTCCAAAATTGTTAGTTCCAAACATCCCTTGCATTTGATTGGGATGCATGAATGAAGGAGACATTCCCCATGGGGAAAAGTATTGTTGTTGAAAATTATTCCAATTCATATGGCAATTTTGTTGTCCATAGTTTCTCCTAGGTGTCTTTGACCTTGATCTAGAATTATTGTTATTCCTCCTAGGTGTTGGAGTTTTACTTCTAGGTCGTGACTTAGCTTGATCATCTCTTTGTAGTGTAGGTGTTCTACTTCTAGGTTTAGACTCATTTCGTACTCTTGGAGGAGTAGATGTTTGTCTAGACAAGTTTCTAGTTCCCATTAACGGTTTACTTAAAGGTTTATAAAATTTACCAAGGGTATTTTTATCAAGGATAGGTACTTTAACCTTGTTAACAAGAAGATGTTTTGGCCCTTCACCTAAAACAGACTTTTCAGAAAGTTCAGGATTTTCACAACAATCATCCTCTGTCCGCGGTTCTTTAGCTCCACCCGCGGTTCCATAGTCATAAGGAACCGTGCAGTATACTGGAGAACCACGTACAGGGGTACGTTTTTCTGAAAATCTAACTTGTTTTGGTTCACTAGTTGATGCTTCATTAGTGTCATATCCCAACCCAAGTCTTTCCTTAGAATGAATTTGTTTGTTCAACATATCATCAAGAGCACTAGTACCTTTCATGAACCTTTCCAATTTAATGGAGGTACTCTTGAGATCTTCATTCTCTTGTCTAAGGTTTTCACAATTTACACAACCTAAATCAACCTCTTTATTTTTCTCAAGCTTAGCTAATCTCTCTTTTAGCTCACTAATCTCATTTTCAAGCTTAGTTCTAGTTGATTTTAGCACTTTGTTCTTTTCGATGAGTTTAATGCTAAGTTTATGTAAATTAATTGTACTGACCTTCTAATTCATTAACATATAGAGAGGAACTATCATTGCTATAATATTCGGTTTCGGAATGTACCTCTTTAGAAGTGTGAGCCATAAGATATTTCTCATCTTTGGGATTGTCATCAACATCTTCACCGCCGTCGCTCCATGAACCTCCAACAAACGCCGTGTGGTTTTTGTCGCGTGAAGGCTTATGACAATCACCGATGAAATGATTCGGATCACCACATCTAAAACATTTCCCATCACCTTTATCATCTTTAGCAAATCGGTTTTTTGAGAAGGATTTCTTGTCGTTGTTTGGTTGCCTCACGTATTGACCTCGTCTTTTGAAGAGCTTCTTAAAGTCTCTAACCGCCAAGGCATATTCCTCATCGTCACTATCCGAGGAGCTTTCATGGTCACTTTGTGCCTTCTTAGCTTTGAGTGCAAGAGACTTTCTTTCACTCTTAGTTTTCACCATTTCCGAGTCCTTCAAAATTATCATCTCATGAACCTTCAAGTTACCAATGAGTTCATCAAGTGATAATTTGGCGAGATCCTTTGATTCTTCAATCGCCGTGACTTTAGCTCTTCGTTTGGGATGAAATGCCCTAAGAAACTTCCTAACATTGTTCTTGCTAGAAAAACCTTCATCATGTGCTTTTAGACTAGTAATAATAGTGTTAAATCTAGCAAATGCACTATCAGTAGTTTCATCTTTTAAGATGACAAATTGTTCATATTGTTGAACAAGAAGATCGATTTTACTTTCTTTGACTTGGCTATTACCTTGGTGGGTTACTAAAAGAGTGTTCCAAATGTCTTTAGCGGTTTCACACATAAAAATCCTTTCGTACTCTTTCTTTGGTAAAGCATTATAAATCACCATTTTAGCCTCATTATTTTTAGCAAGTTTCCTTTTAGTATCATCATTAGCTTTGTCAAAAGTGACTATCTCTTTACTTTTAGAAACTTGATAGGTGTGTAAACACCCATCCTTTTACCACTTATTTCTTACTAAAACAAGACCAAAACACGTAATTAGTATCATTTGTTTGGAATTATGCGTGGTTTTTGTGTTTATTGTGTTTTCAGAGCCAACCGGATGAATATTGAAGAAAACATGGGATTGCACGGGTTTTATCAAAGAAAAAGACTCAAGACGAAGTCTATTGTCCAAGAGATGCAAAAGATTTGAAGTCAATGGGCCTATTTGAAGATTTATCGAAGAAAAGGACCAAAGATGGAAGATTTACATATGTCGAAGGAACTCAAGTCTATTAAACGAAGAAATTAAAAGACGAGTTGAATTTAATCGTCGACAAATCCCGAATCAGAATCGAAAACGTTAACTTTTCTGAAAAGACAAGAAGACAAGAAGAGAGGAAGAAAGCCCACTTCACCAACCAACCACTAGCCTATATAAGGACAAACCCCTCACACATTTGGGGCGAGTTTTTCATTTTTTTTCTAGTTTTTTCTTTTCTTTCATAGGAAGCCAACACCACTAAGGTGTGGGTGATTTTTCATTTTGTTGAATCCGTCATCTTGTAAGCTTTTAATCTTTCCCTTTGTTTGTTTAAACCTTATCATTTAATTCAATCCTTCCATTAATCTTGTTCATCTTCATCTTTTTGGTTTAAAGCTTAAAGTTCTCATTTTGTTGATTTGATCTTCAAAAGTTATTGGGTTTTGTGTTTTTATTGTTGGGATTTGATCCTTATGGTTAATAGATGATTATTGGTTAGTTTGGTTTAAACCATTTGGTTTATTTGGTTTGATTTAGTTAGAAATCGTGTTCCCCTGTTTTCTTGCTGTTTCTGTTCTTCATTCCCCAGTATTTCGAATAGCACCAATATTCCGGATAGCCCATGTATTCCGAGTAGCCTTTTATTCCGAGTAGCATTTATTCCGAGTAGCACGTTATTCCGGATGGCCATTTATTCCGAATAGCACCAATATTCCGGATGGCCATTTATTCCGAATAGCCTTTCATTCCGAATAGTCTTTAATTCCGAGTAGCAAATTTATTCCGGATAGCCCATGTATTCCGGGTAGCCTTTTATTCCGAGTAGCATTTATTCCGAGTAGACTTATTCCGAATCACCCATTTATTCCGGATAGCAGACTTATTCCGAATAGACTTATATTCCGGATAGAGCATTTCTTCAGTTATTCCACATCAACAACATTATTCCGAATCAAGCGAGTTTTCAGTGAGGTTATTTTACTACTTTATCGTTTAATTGTTTAATTTTAATTCAAGTTTTATTTCATTAACTATTTTTGGTTTAAATCTGTATTTACTTCATTCATTTACCTTTTTAGTAGAATAGAAAACCAAACCCCAAATTTGTTACCAAGAACAATCATTCCACTTTGAGCTGTGATCAATTCGAGAAGATTCCGAGAACTTGAATCCTGAACCATATAAAATTTAGTTATTAAAATGGCGCCGCTGTCGGCTCTTCTCGTTAAGATTACTAGTTTTTTGTGAGAACCTGGATTTTGGGATCCGTTCACCGTGAACGTTTCTTTTTCATAAAAAATTTCAAAAACCCTAAAAAATATAAAATTTTCAAAAATACAAAAAAATTTAAAAACTATAAAAACCAAAAATATTTCTTGTTTTTGCTTTGTTAGTTCCTTTGCAGGTGCATGCGTACACGATCAACGTCTTATCAAGAGCCCGAGCCTCTCGAAGACTTAGACATGGCCGGTGTACACAACAACAACAATAACCCACCTCAAAACAATAACAACAATAACAACCTACCTCTCAACAACAATAATAACAACAACAATGAGCCTTTACCGGACAATCGCCCTATGATTGAACTGTTACAAGCACATGTGGAGGGAAACAATGATCCAGTTGTCATACCCGCGATTGCAGCCAACAACTTTGAGCTCAAATCCGGCTTTATCCAGATGGTCTCCACTCAACCATTCTTGGGGCGTACCATTGATGATCCTCATGACCACATCAAACGGTTCTTGCAACTCACGAATACGGTCAAATTCAATGGTGTTCCACAAGAGGTAATCCGTTTACAACTTTTTCCCTTTTCTTTAGAGGGACAAGCCCGACATTGGCTTGCAAAGGAACCGCCACAAAGTATTCTGACGTGGACGGATTTGGAGACCAAGTTCATAAACTACTTTCTCCCACCCTCTCGTACTACCGCTTTGCGGAATGAAATTGTCAATTTTGAACAAAAGTACGATGAGTCTTTTAGTGAATCTTGGGACCGTTTTGAAGACCTTTTAAGAAAGTGCCCACAACATGGTTTTACCAAAGTGCACCAAATTAATACTTTTTATAATGGTTTAAGCATGAATGACCAAGATTCACTAAATAGTGCCTCGGGGGGTAATATTTTGGTTAAGACTTCCAATGCCGCTTGTGATATCATTGAGAATAAGTCTCGTGTGCAATCCAAGAGTGTGCGGACCAATGCCGCTAGTGCTAGTACTAGTGACAACGACAAGCGACTTGACAAAATCACTGCGCTTCTTGAATCGCTTGCTACCCAAACCGCTAGCAACACCAACATCATCAATGCTAAAAAACGCTCAAGTCAATGCTGTTAGCCAACCATGTGAAATATGCGGGGGTCCTCACTCTTACACCACTTGTACCACCACCGAAGACTACCCTTCTGAGAATGTGAATGCAGCATATGGTACCTATCCTCCACCGCTTATCAAGCTCGTCCTCAAGGAGACCGCAACTTGCTTAGCTATCGCTCAAACAACTTTCTTTCCCCGCCCGGTTTTCCTCCTAACAACCCAAACCAACAACAAAACCTCAATCGCCCTCTCAACAACAACAACAACCTCGTGCACCATACCAACCACCTCACAAACAACCATATCCACCTCAAAGAAACAACCAAGTTTACCAGCAACCTGCTTATCAACCACCCGCTTACCATGCTCCTCCTCCCAACCAACCCACCGCATTACACCAAGATGTTTAAACCTACATGAGGACCAATGATGTGATCGTGGAAAATCTCCAGCGGGAAGTGCTCAACTTGAAAGCAGACATGGTGAAACAAGGAAACGATCTTAGAGCTGATATGCGAAACACTTTGGCAAGTCAAACGAATGACTTAAGGAACATGATGGCTAGTTTCTTCCAAGGTAATCAACCCTCTTCTTCGGGTACTCTTCCGAGTAACACTGTTGCGAATCCAAGAGGGGAGATGAAAGCAATCACCACTCGCAGTGGCGAAGGTACCAAGGAACCCGAGCTTCCTATACCTCCACCGGTGATTGTGACTAAGGAGAATGTCACACCCCACCATGGCGGAATATGGGGCGCGACATATGGATATCATCATAACATGGCGTGTCTATAGAGATAACTATATGAAATAAGAAATGTCATAAAATGGAGACACAAAGTCATGACAATATCTCATCAGACTCAGGAGTCTAGGTAAGTAGGTAACAGTCCTACCGCTTACCCAAGACAAACAAATAACATAACCAAACAAATATATGTGTGCCACAGTATCACTTATTAAAAGAACAAATAAAAACTAAGAAGGAAATGGGGATTCTCCTTCTATATGCATTCCTAAGCTTCTCCAATCCTAGCCACTTATGTTCTCATGCTTAACCATAGTATCACCTGAAAGAGACACTAAAACACGTCAACATAAAGTTGGTGAGAGTCATAGGGTTTAGACTCTAACGTTAAATCAATTACAAGCTGTGATTAACAACCATCAACACAATAACATATAGACAATGTGCTACAATTATGTATTAACAACTAGCATTCAAGATCAATCATTCCAAACCAAAATCCAAGGCTCCTACCTTGCCAAACAACATGGTACCATAGATGATCACACTATGTACCTATCCCAAGGCCACTACCTTGTCAAACCACAAGGACACTACCTTGTCAAACCTCAAGGCCACTACCTTGTCAAACCACAATAACTGAGACGGCACGTGTCCCCCGATCCAAATCATACACAATCAAAAATCACATAGCAGTTAATCACATAATGTACACACAAGTCCATCTCAAATCACAAACACATTAACAACATCAATTTAGAAAATAACTCAACACAGTGTCTCTTCCATCTCATCTGGAAGTCAAAATCAATAGTAAACATGGGACTATGAAACTCACCTGATAGCTTCTTCACAAGTCCTCGCACTAGCAACAAGCTAACAAACCAAAAACACGAAATCAATACACGAACCAATCACTAAGATGGCTCATCAACCTATGATGGACATCTAGTCTATTCCCGTATAATTACCTCATTATTAAGCTCTAATCACCCCATTACCCTTCTTTAACAATGTTGGAAATACGTTTTTCCAAAGAAAGTCTTGGTCACATCATTATTAGCATAGATCACGAGCTATATAATATTTAGAACTTTGTAACTTGGAGCGACCTCCCTTAGGGGGAGATTGTTGGAAATACGTTTTACGTATTTATGAAGGATCGGTCGCTCCAACGATATATTAATTGTTATTCCCATTCAATCCATAACACAAGATTTAGAAGAGATATTTAGAGAGAGAAAGAGAAGAAAGTAGAGAGAGAAACAAGAGAGAATTGGAAGGTTAAACACTTTTAGAGAGAGAAACAAAATGGTAACCAACACCCTCTTCCACACATGGAAGAGGGTTTATATACCCTTGGCATTTTGGGTCGTGGGCTTTGTTTCCTTGGGCCGGGCTTGGCTTTGTTTTGGGCTTACGCCCCTAACTTATACAATATTAGCTTAAAGTCCAAGCCCGGTTTTCCCGACTAGCCTATTACAATACATGACCAATAACGACTAAGATGAACTATTACATTCTTGTTCGACTATATAAAATATAAGGCTAACAATCTCCCCCAATGTATCGGTCATCTTAAAAAGCTTAAAAAGCATAAGATGATTGAGTGAATACATTCTTGTAGAGGAGATCTTCCTGCTTTGGTCTTGTATCTTGGTCTTGATCTTGTTTGTAACAGCTTTGTTCCTTCATGCTTTCGTGATCTTTATCTTGAGCCTTTGTCATTTGACTTTGAGTGCTTGAGATCTTCATCTGTATTCCTTGTGACTAAGATGACCTATTACATTCTTACATTCTTAGATATCTTGATTATCGCCATCTTGTGCTCTTGTGACTTCTGAATCGACATCGGTATCACAGCTACGCCACCTTCTTGATATGCAGCAACATATATAGACACGGATAAAATGGTTTTGAACATTTCATCCTAACTCGGTAGCGTTTTACCTCCGGTCGGTGAAGACCGTTAAACGGTATTAAATACCGTACTTGTGATCAGGTAGATTCAATTAAGAACCTCCTTGACAGGGTTTCCCGGCAGTAGCAGCCAGTTCTCTTTACTCGACCGTCTCAAAGCAGACTGCGAACGTAAAGAGTGAATCATAAAGATAAACTATCCGTCTGATTAGAGTCGTCAATTCAGATTTCCTGGAACAAGTTTGATTCTAAAAGAATCGCACCATTGTTGCTTTCCAGTTTGTCACAAGCTTGATTCATAGAGAATCTTGCGAGTTACCTACCGCAGTGCTGTTTGATGTTGACACTGGAAGGATTTCCATTCGTCACTGTGAACACTAAATAGTGTCACTCTGAATGTTCTGGCAAGATCACACGGATTTTGCGAAGAAACCTGGAATCAAGTTTGAATCAATTAAGAATCCAAACTTAGTTGCTTTCCAGTTCTCACAAGTTTGATTCGTGTAGAATCGCACAAGTTACCTACCATGAGCTTGTTTGATGTTGGCTCAAGTAGGATTTCCATCTTCATTGTGAATCATATCACTCAGATGTTCTGGCAATATCCCAAGGATAATGCGTAGGACTCGATTGTGTCCTAATGAGACGATAGATTGATCTCGTTTGGCTCTAGACTCAATAAGTGCATTTTGGTAATCGGAGGCTGGAGCAGACTGCCACCTTTTCAATATTAACTGACTCGGAGTGAGAAAGTCAATAGATACGTGTTGATCTCCGTGACAATGAGACAAGTTTCTTTTGAGAGAAACTTGAATGGCTGGGAAGGGTTGTGCATTGCATCACTGGGTCCATGATGACTTGTCTTCAATAGATGTATTGACCCGGTTTCTTCCTAAGTTGCATAGAATATTCAACTCCTTCAATGCTTACCAATACGTCATCATTAGCACCTTGTTGTGATTGTTCCAGTGCTAACTTAAGTACTTGGTCCGCATTCAGCTTCATTCCACTCCATCTTTCCTAAGGACAACTATTTCTAGCTATGGAATGTCCTTGGGTAGATCCCTCCAGTTCTGGTTGGATCATAGGACTTAGTTTCCTATCTTAAACCACCTTTTGACTCCATCGTTCTGTCGTGGATAGTAGGTTGTTTTGGGTATAGATCGTAACCATAAAACCATTGAAAATCATTCAAAGTGTTTGATAAAAATCAAAACTTTTAACACTTGAATGTTTTTCATTTCCGAAAAGCTCCCCCTACACACATGCATCGATATACGAAATAGTTTGGCATGTGAAGGAAAGAGTTGCACTTGAGTCTTTAAGATCACATGTTGCGATATATTACATTTTAATCACATTTTCTCCCCCTATCTCTAATATAAAAATATAATATTAGAGATACCAATTGATTAAAATATGACATTTTCCGAAAAATCGACGGGAGAGAAACATGTGTGCACGCATGAATCATGGAACATTTTCAGTCGGGTCGCTCCCCCTCAACAATATATGTGTGTCTTGAGACAAAATTTGACAAAATTTTAGAAAAACGACACCACAAAATATGTTGAGGTACGGAGTTGAGATGCCTTTTCCGATATAATATATTACATTTGACAATTTCATATCATTTTCGGAATGTGTTGGATACATAAAATATGACAATTTTAGAGATGTACCCAACAACATTAAAAGGCTTGATTTTAAAACGCTCCCCCTCAAAAATTGATCAAAATAACATATGACAATTTTGAGATATAAAAACCACTTATGAGGAAGGGAGTGTTGAACACACAATTTTGAAATATTTAGAAAAACCTTTTGAGAAATTCTTGAAAAATTGTGTTCAACGGTTTTAAAATAATCAGGATAGAAGACTTCTCTTCTATTGATTAGGGAAAGCGCACTGAAACGTACACTCCCCTTTCGGGTCCGTTTTTCATGAGCTCAAAACTTTGATTGTTTTGTGACTAGCTCATGACCGAGAAAAATAAATTTCCCGTTGTGAAGGATAAGTTATCATCCGTGATAAACTTTCCTTAAGTTGAAGTTCGAGTTCTAAGCTGACATTTACTTAGAAATCGTTTTTCATGAACTTAAAAACTTTGAATGTTTTTATGAGAAGCTCATGACCGAGAAATATGAATTTCTCGTTGAGAAGGATAAGTTATCGTCCGAGATAAACTTTCCTTAGTTGAGGTCCGAGTTCTAAGCTGTGATGTGCCTAGAAGTCATTATGAGAGAATATCAAGCAGCTTCATTTGCCAAAACCTCCAAGTCTTCTGGAGTCATATACTTCATACCAAGACGGCCAACGGGGTACGCAAACCTATCTTTCGATAGAGCTTTTGTAAATAAGTCTGCCAGCTGGTACTCAGTTCTGACAAAGTATAATTCCACGATGCCACGTTCCACTTGTTCCTTGATAAAGTGATATCTGACATCGATGTGCTTGGTGCGGGAGTGCTGAACCGGATTGCAAGATATGGCTATGGCCGACTTTGAGTCACAATACATAGGTATTTTATCAAAGTGGAAGCCATAATCCGTGAGTTGAGTTCTCATCCAGAGGACTTGAGCACAACACGCAGATAGAGCCACATATTCTGCTTCAGCTGATGAGAGCGAAGTGCAATCCTGCTTCTTTGACGACCAGCTGACAAGCTTGTCTTCCCCTAGAAATTGTATGCTACCAGAAGTGCTTTTACGACTATCAAGACAACCTGCGTGATCAGAATCTGAAAAAGCCGTTAGATGAAAACCGGTTTCCCTCGGATACTAGAGTCCCATGTGAATGGTATTCTTAAGGTACCGAAAGATCCGTTTAACCTCTTTGAGGTGCTTTTGAGTAGGTCTGGCTTGATATCATGCACAATAGCATGTGGCATGATGAATATCAGGCCTGCTGGCTGTAAGGTACATAAGTGACCCGATCATACTGCGATATCGCGTTTGATCTACGGGATATGAGTAAAAGTCAGCGTCTAGGGATGTGGTCGACAATGGTGTACCAACGCGAGCACATGAGGTCATACCATGCTTTTTAAGTATCTCTTGAGCATACTTAGCTTGGTTAATGAAGATACCACGTGGGGATTGATGAATCTGGAGGCCTAAAAAGAATTTTAGCTCCCCCATCATTGACATTTCAAATCTGCTGTGCATTAATTTTTCAAAACGTTTTGAAAGTTTTGGGTTCGTAGAACCAAAAATAATGTCATCAACATAAACTTGCACCAGCATTATGTCATCCCCATATTTATTAGTAAAGAGAGTAGGATCAATAGAACCTTTGGAGAATCCTTTGGACACTAAGAAGTTTGAAAGTTCTTCGTACCATGCCCTTGGAGCTTGTTTAAGTCCATATACAACCTTCTTGAGACGATAGACTTTGTCAGGATGATGAGGATCGATGAATCCTTCCGGCTGATTCACATACACTTCTTCCTTCAAATGACCGTTGAGAAAAGCAGTTTTAACGTCCATCTGAAAAACCGTGAAGCCCTTATGTGCAGCATAAGCAAGGAATATCCTGACAGCTTCCAAACGAGCGACTGGAGCGAATGATTCATCGTAGTCTATACCTTCTTGTTGACGGTATCCCTTAACCACAAGACGAGATTTGTTTTTGATGATGGTTTGTTCTTCATCAAGTTTATTTTTCCAGATCCATTTGAAATCTAGAATTGACATTCCATAGGGTCTGTCAACAAGTTCCCAGACATTTAGGCGTTCAAACTGATGAATTTCGTCTTGCATTGATTCAATCCACGCGTGATCAGTCATGGCTTGTTTGATGTTTGTAGGTACAGTTGAACTCACGGTGAGTGCATACATAGACACATCGCCATCGGTTTCGAGTTGTCTGCGTGTTCGAACCGGTTGTGAAGGATTTCCAATGACTTGCTCCAATGGATGATCACGTGTCCAATGGTGAGTGGATGGATATGGTTGGTAGAATGTATGCATGTTGGACGGATCAACATGTTGAGTAGAAGACTCTCCGACTTCGTCTACCGGTGTACCGAACGGATTGATAAATTCTTCATCGTCAGGTTGTGCATCGACTGCTTGATTGTTGTTTCCTCCTCCAACATTGACGGTTGGTGATGTTGTTTGTATGACAGTTTCTTGAGTTTGTTGAGTATCCACTGGAATTGTCTCTTGAGCAACGGTTGCTGAAGTAGAGGCAGTTGTGTCTTGTTGATTTTGTTTAGGTGCATCAGCAGTATTGACAGCGGAAGGCTTTGACACAACTTGATTGTTTCCATAGTAATATTCATCAAACATAGGATCATATAAGTCAACCAACTCATTCATATGTGTTGTATCCGTCGAGTCTGCTGTAGGAGTACTTTGTTGACATTCTTGCACGAGACGTACACTGTTTTGTGTAGGTGCCATTGCTGGACATTGAGGTGCGGGACTTGAGCTGTTGTGATCAAGTACCATATGTGGCAATTCGTCAAAGTTCACATGAATTGTTTCGACAATGATCTTTGTTCTCTTGTTATAGACCCGATATCCTTTCGACAATGTCGCATACCCCACAAAAATACATGCATCACCTTTTTCTTTCATCTTGTCGAGATTCTCACCGTCTTTAAGAATGTAGCATAAAGATCCAAATACGTGAAAGAATTTGACAGTAGGTTTCCTGCCATTGATGATGTGGTAAGGTGTCTTTTCATGTCTAGGGATAACGAGAGAACGATTCTGAGTATAACAGGCAGTTGCAATTGCTTCAGCCCAGAAGAATAGTGGTAATTTTGAAGCAGAAAGCATTGTTCGAGCAGCCTCAACCAAAGTACGGTTCCGCCTTTCGACAACGCCGTTTTGTTCAGGAGTTCGAGCAATAGACGTTTGATGTTCGATGCCTTCTTCTTGAAAGTAAGATTGCAAGTTCTTGTTCAAAAATTCAGTACCCCTATCCGTTCTTACGGTTAAGACTTGAGCTTGAAGATTGCGTTGTATCATCTTGAGAAAGTTTTTGAGAACCTCTGGTGTTTCATCTTTGGACCATAAGAAGAAAGTCCATGTGTATCTAGAGTAATCATCAACAATCACGAGAATATACTTTTTCCCGTTGATACTCTCTACACGCATGGGACCACATAAATCCATGTGTAGAAGTTCCAATCGTCCTTTTGAGCTTGGGTTAGTCTTTGATTTGAAAGACTTTCGTTTTGCTTTCCCCAACTCACAAGAAGAACAAAGATGGTCTTTGACGAATTTTAACTTAGGAAGACCGGTCACAATATCATTCTTCGAAAGCAAGTTGATGGTGTCAAAGTTGAGATGTGACAATCGTTGATGCCATAACCATGCTTGAGATGATGACGCTTTAGCCATTAAGCACATTGGATTTGTTGAAGATGTGTCTTGAAGAGTTATTGTGTAGAGATCAGAACCACGAGAACCTGTAAGAAGGTCATTCCCATCGTAGTCTCTAACATAGCAAGTAGATTTTCGAAAAGCCACTTCCAAATCCGCATCACAAAATTGACCAACCGAGAATAAATTGTGATTCAGTCCCTCGACGTAATAAACCCGTTTTATAGTGATATTCCCTTGAACCAAGTCTCCATATCTGAGTATCGGTGCAAATTGATCATTTCCAAACCGTGCCGTACCCAGAAACTTCTCCACGAAGTTAATGAGAAGCTTGAGATTGCCCGTCATGTGCTTTGTGCACCCGGAGTCCATTATGAATAGGATGAGTTCGACGAGCTGCAGAAGAATTAGAAGACAATGTAGCATTTGACAAATGGGAGCCCTTGATAGAAACAGGTTCCAAAATAGTAGTGGACCTAGATTCTAAAGGCAAGCTAACATTCATAGACCCAATTAGAATGGGGGTTGTCTTAGGTACCCATTTGTATCCGGGTGGTGTAAATCTTGAATACCCCCGTGTACATGTCCTAATCATGTTCTCATAAAGCTTCTTTAACCTGCTTTGTTTACGTAGAGTAGTGGATTCTAACGCACTTAGTTTCTTAAGTGGTTGCTCAGTGGATTGGTTCAAAGTTCTTGTGGGTTTACTAGTACTAGTGGGCATACGAATAGGCTTCCTAGTTCTAGTATTCACGCCATTATAATTAAGAGCACAAGCATCATGATTGAAAGTACGAACACATTTGCCACATTCAACACAGACAAATTCAACATTCGAGGTCTTAGCATTTAAACTGTCATTACATGCAGTTACAGACGTTTTATTCTTAGAAAACTTAAAATTCCTACGGTGATCTTCTACTTCATTCTTCTTCCCTTTACTATTGTTAGGCATGACTCTATCTTCAACTCTAGTGCTCTTAAGCTGTGGTCCGCTAACACTAGTAGTGGGATTTACTCCTGTAGAAGAAGACACACGTTGATTAGTTTTCCTAGTATTCTGAGGTAACTGCGTTGTTCCAGTTTGAGTGGACCTAGTGTTCATCTTATACATTCCAGGTGCTATCACATTAGTGCTCTTATCATTTCCCATCTTAGGCAAAGTCTATGGGGATTGTCCCAAAATAGATGTTTTAGGGCATTTAACCACATTCGGTTGACGAACGGCGGATGGTTTACCCAAAACAGACTTTCCTTTGATTTTCTCAATGAGTTTCTGTAACTCACTTATGGCTATGTCCCTTTCTTTTAGCTGAGCTTTCAAATCATTTATTTCGAAATCTTTTTCATTCAGTAGACGAAACGAAGAAGCTGACATTTCTTGACACTTTTTATGATTATGAGATTTTTCACCTTTTTGTAAAGCAAGTTCAAGAGAAATGGAGTGTTTCTCAAGTTGAGAAAAGCTTTTCGAAAGTTTGTTATATGACTGAATTTGTTTTGAAAGCTCTACTTCAAGATTGCGACATTTCTCGTCTGATTCTGACACTAGACATGCTACATGACAATATTGATCAAGATCGGTATACACACCAAGTATAGCATTCATATGGTCAGCATAAAAGTATTCCTTAGAAAGTCGATCAATTTCGTTAGAAAGTTGGTGTTCTTGTGTCTTTAATTTAATTTGAAGAAAATCAACTTCATCTTCAAGAGATTTGACATAGCTTAAATCAGTTAACATTTCCTCAGTGAGAGCATTATAAAACATTTCCACATTTTTTGAAAGATCATCAATGGTTGGAACAATGCATTGTTGAATGACGACTTCTACTTGTGGGTTAGGTTTAATATTCCAAATGGTATCCCTAGAAACTTTTTCATAGTCGACGACACCTTTGTACAAATTTAAAACCCCTTGTTTTATAAACTCAAATTGCTGAACACTTTTGCTTTTCTCATCCCATTTACGTTTTTCATCCAAAATTCGCTTTTCTAACAAAATTGATTGCTTTTTGAAACTCCTTTTTAAAGAAACTTTCTTTTGTGGTTCATCACTTGGTGGTGGAACACTATTATACATCTTTTGTTCTTTTGAAAGTTCTTTTTGAGGACAAACTTAATATGATTGTTAGAATCAGAAAGGTTTATTAAATCACTTAAGTTTGATCGATTTCTTCTTGTTGACGAATGATTTCGTCGCAGTCAGGGGAAAGCATAAGAGCAAGATTATCAACATAACAACCGATATCATAAAGAGCAGGCTTGGTACTTTGAACTTTCTTGAGATATTCAGGCGTGACAAAACTCGTTTTCATATTTCTATTGAGCATATTCATAGTTTGAATAGACTGACCCGTTTTGTAAACAATGTTGTTTAACGTGTCGACTCTCTTTTCCAAAGCAAGAATTTTTTCAATATCCTTTTCTTCACGAGTTTTATAAAGCTCAGTTTGTTCTTTGTTAACCGACTCTAATTCAGTAATTTGGAGTTTATGTAGCAGCAGTTGTTCTTCAAGTTCCGATATCTTCTGTTTTGACATATGAATTTCGTGTGTTACTTCAGAACAATATTGTTCGTTGAGCACCTTACGTTCATATACCAAACCATTAGCTATTGCAACTCGTCGATCAGCTTCTTTTACATAATCACACTCTTTAAGCCTGTCTATCTCCTCGGCTAAGGATGTGTTTGCTTGCTTCAAACGTTTATTAGCTTCTTTGTTTTCATCAATTTCACGTTTTAAAGAATTAATAATAGACGCAAGCAAATCACGGTCCTCATCCGAGTCAGTATCCTGAACAGCTTTTCCGTCATCATTACACATATGCTGTGAATCCGTAGAGATATTGCTATCCTCCGTGTCCATTACATATGTGTCATTGATGCTTTCGGGTTGCTCAGGATGCCGTCGTTCATTAGAAAACACATTATAGTTATCATGTGATGGTACCTTTTCAAGTGGCTCAGAATCATAGATGGGTCCAGAAGTATCATCAGTCTCTGGGATCACTTCTTGAATCTTTGCCATGTACACATAATGTGCCTCTAACTCTTGATCATCGGCTTCATCATCAGTGTCATCACGCCAGTCAACTTCATCTGCTGTGAGTGGAATTCCTGCTTCTTCTTTCTTGCACAGCAACATCTTTTCCTTGTGATATCCCGAATCCTTAACCCGTTTTGGCTTCTTACATTCCCTAGCCATGTGCCCAAATCCCTTGCAGTTGAAGCATTGAATCCCAGTCTTCTGCACCACCGGAGTGCCTACAGTATCTCTAGCCCCAACTTGATTCAGCATCCTCTGATTATCATACCTAGCATCACGATCATACCTAGGTGCATGATCAACTTCCTTATATCTACCATTGGATGATGATCTGAGGTTGTTGTTGGTAGGTTTGTAGATCTTCTTATAAGTTGTGGTGAGTAAAGACATGAGTTCTTCAATCTTCTTGTCCCTTGAAGTTTGTTCATCATCACTGTCTCCATCTGACTCGGTGTCATACTTTGGAGGTGGAGTGGGGACAATTGCTTTTGCTTTGTGTTTAGCAGCAGCTAGAGGTTTGGTGGATGAGCTTGATGACTTCGAGGAATGATTAGGTGGTTGTTGACGAGGAACGGGTTTTGTTGAAGTAGCAGCCACAAAAGCAATAGAATTAGCAGACCGTTCTGCCTTTTCAGCCCTTAGTTCATTCACTTCATTCTGATGTTGTTTCAAGATATCACAAAGTTTGTGGTAAGATATAGTCTTGATATCCTCCCTTTGTTTGACCAAAGTCACAAACCTTTGCCATTCCGGTTTGAGTTGAAGTAGAAACTAAACATTGGCATGATGATTGGAGATGGTGCACTGATTTCTTACAAGCTCATTCATCATTTTGTAGAATCTCGAGTAATATGAGTCAATGGATTCACCATCTTCAGATGTGAATTTTCCAAACTCCCAAAGTAGATTAGTCTCGAGATCTTGAACATTGATTGACTCACCTTGCTTCAATCGATAAATTGCATTCCACATTTCCATAGCATTAGGACATGCATCAACTGTGGAATAGATATCGTTATCAATTCCAGTGAGTATGAAATTTACAGCATCAACTTCAGCTTGGAGGAGTTTCTTTTTCTCAGCAGAACATGTGTCAAAATCCTCCATAGCTCGTATAGTTGATGAAGTACCATCCTCTGCCTGTGTTGTAATTGGTTTGAATTCAAAAACTGGAGGTGGGTTCTCAAGGCAGTGACGAAGAGCAGTTCGGTTTTCTTTTCCATCGAGAAATCTGAGAAAACGAGATCTCCATTGAACGTAGCAACCGGCAATGAGCACAGGTGGGTTACCGTTGCCACCTTGTTCTAAACGAATTTGATTAGCAGTTGCAATGTTGATGTTGTTGTTAGACATGGTGAATACTTGTGGATGAATTGCAGATCTTAGTGGATTTTTTGTGATGATGTGTGGTTAAAATTGAAATTCTGAAAATTCAAAAAAAAATTCTCAGTCCGACAATAAATTCCTCAGTCTGACAAAACGGTAAGCCGAAAAATTTTGTATCGCCAAATTTTGAATTTGAGTTAGAAATAGCCAAAAACTAGTAGGGAAAAAATTTGATTTTACCTGACCTAAAAATTTTAACTCTTTTTATTTTTTTTTTATTTTTTTTAATCTTCGTGTAAACTACGTTCCGAAACTAGTCTAGATAGTGGCTAAGTCTAAAAATTACTCAAACAAAATATCCATCGAAATGTCCATCGGAATGTTCAGATCGGAATGTTCTATCGCAATGTTCAGATCGGAATGTTCTATCACAATGCACTGTCGCAATGTTCAGATCGGAATGTTCAGATCGCAAAGCCTGTCGGAATACTCAGATCGCAAAGTCTATCGGAATACTCAGATCGCAAAGTCTATCGGAATACTCAGATCGCAAAGTCTATCGGAATACTTAGATCGCAATGCTCAGATCGCAAAGTAGCTGATAAAATTCAAGCAGAGTAACGACTTAAAATACTTCCTTATACCCGTCGGAATCCAGATCGCAAAGTACGATCGGAATGTCCAGATCGGAATAAGTAATAAAACCCACGTATCGCAATGTAGAACCAAAACCCTTTCCGATGGTGATGGTTATTGCGATGGAAGCCCACGTTTCACTTGTACTTTCCGATGGAGATTCTGCTTAAATTTCGGAATGAAGAACAAGAAGAAATTTCGCAACTTTTGATCCAAAAGATTTGTGTTTTAGCCAAAACCAAGAAACCCAAATCACTAATACTAGTATGTAGATGATTTGTATCAAGAAAAGACCATAAAAAACACAAAAAAGAAGTTTTGGACGTGAGATGTAAATCAAAAAGGCCACGAAAATTCAAGAACACCACACACGAATCTTCAATCACCTATCCACTATAGGCTCTTGATACCAAATGTTATTCCCATTCAATCCATAACACAAGATTTAGAAGAGATATTTAGAGAGAGAAAGAGAAGAAAGTAGAGAGAGAAACAAGAGAGAATTGGAAGTTTAAACACTTTTAGAGAGAGAAACAAAATGGTAACCAACACCCTCTTCCACACATGGAAGAGGGTTTATATACCCTTGGCCTTTTGGGCCGTGGGCTTTGTTTCCTTGGGCCGGGCTTGGCTTTGTTTTGGGCTTACGCCCCTAACTTATACAATATTAGCTTAAAGTCCAAGCCCGGTTTTCCCGACTAGCCTATTACAATACATGACCAATAACGACTAAGATGACCTATTACATTCTTGTTCGACTATATAAAATATAAGGCTAACATTAATGTATTAGGCTCGTGATCCAAGTATAGCCCATATAGCCCACATGTAGGGTGGGCTATATATATCCCCTCCTAGCATGTTAGGAGGGGTGGTTCTTACATTTCTCATTTTTCATTTTAATAAAGTCACTTTCTCTCTTTACTTTTCTTTTCTCTCCTTTCTCTCTCTACACCTCATCTCCTTCTTCCCCATCTTCCTCCTTCATCCATTCTAATCTATAGATCTAATCCATAATTTACCAAATCCTTAGATATCGTAGACCTTCAATTGGTATCAGAGCCATAGTTAAATCTTAGGATTTGCATTTTTTTATCTTTTGATTTGGTGGTAAAAATCTTTTCTTTTTATAAAAATTTTCAATTTTATAAAGTTATCTATTTTCTTTCTATCAATTTTATCAATTTTATAAAATTTTCATTTTTTTCTATCTATTTCAGTTTTATCAATTTTTATTTTTTTTTATTATTAGTTTTATTCTTCCGTGGTTTTACATCATCTGTTTTTTTTTACATCATCAATTTTTTTTTATTATAGTTTTGTTTGTTGTCCATCAACTTTTGTCCAAAACTGTCCAAACTGTCCAAACTGTCAAAACAGTCCAAACCTATCCAAATCTATCAGTTTTCATATCAGTTTTCATATCAGTTTTCCGTTTTTGTTTCCGAATAGGCTTTCCGAATAGGCTTTCCGAATAGACTTTCCGAATAGACTTTCCGAATAGACTTTCCGAATAGACTTTCCGAATAGACTTTCCGAATAGACTTTCCGAATAGACTTTCCGAATAGACTTTCCGAATAGACTTTCCGAATAGACTTTCCGAATAGACTTTCCGAATAGACTATTCCGAATAGACAGACTCTCGACTGACCCACCCTCGACAACCACTCTCGACCCTCACACCCTCATCAGACCCTCTCGACACACCAACGACTGGACTCAAATCAAGACTCGACACACCCTCTCTTTAAACCACCACTCTCGTTCAAGATACTCAAACAAACGAAATCCATTGTTATTTCCCCTGTTTCATCCTCTACTGACAAACCTTTTTCATCCTCTAAAAACAGGACTCGACTCAAATTTTTTTTTCGAAAAAACCTCTCAAACTTTATCTGCCAAAACATACTGACTTTTTAAACAACCTCAATCAAACACCCCCTTACCTTAACACTCTAGACTCCCTGACATGTATACTCACACGACTCCAGCATAGACACTCGCACCCTCGACTCACTCTATCGTAACCAATCCACACCGCAATCTCTCGACAACAACATCTCACTCACTCACGACTTCGAACACAACACCCTCGTCTCATCTCACACCTTCGACCAACTTCTCTCGGACAAATAATCACCCTCACTCCTCTCTCGAAAACCTTGACAAAACACTCAAGACTCAAGATTCGACAGTCACAAACTCAACCAAACCCACTCTCGACTCTCAACCATCACCCTTGACTCCCTCACCCAAACTCTCGACTTTCGAAAACACAGACTCACAAGAAGGACTCGACAGATGATAGAAAGACCCAATTTTTAAAGATCTCAGTCTATTTTCAAAACTCTCATCGATCCAAAACACCAAAAATAAAACAAAACAATAAAAACCTACCCGAGACCCTCTATAATTAGGATCTTGAAGATACATCTTCGTAGTTCGTGACACCTTATGTGGTTTTTCGAAGTACTTTTGTGATTTCGTTTTATTTAATTTGGGATTGAGATTGATAAGATAAGATAGGGAAAGATTTATGTTTTTGAATGGGATTGAAGTTTTTGTGATCTGCGAAGTGTGTTGGAGTAGTGGCTGCGTGAAGCAGATTAGTCAACTGGTGAGATTGGTACTGAGAGGATAGTGAAGAAAGGGGGCGGAGAAAATAATGAAAAGATTAGGTATTGTTGATTTATATCACGTTCGGTGGGCCGGGTCTCTTAAAGGCTAAAGCTGCTCCCAAGAGTGTGGCGTGTATTCATTACTTTCCATCGTTGGTACGTGTCTAAATGTTTTCCACAAAGTATAAAGGACGGTGCCAATAAAGTTTAACTCGTCATAAAGATAGCAATTGAAATTGTCAATGTGTTACGAATATTGTGGTGTTTCAACAAGTACGTAATGGGATCAATTGTTCATTAATTCGTTGGCATGACCTTGCTAATTTTCTATTAATAAAGTTACATATCATTAGTAAATTTTACTAGTAGTTTGATTATTCATCGGTCGTATCGTCAGGATTTAAATGTGACGTAGTGACGAGACAAAGGAGACAAAATTTGAAAATAACTATCGAGACAAAGTGACAAAATTCTTTTGACGAGACCAAGAATATTTTCAAAGGCGTGTTCTTATTTCATCGATAAATAGTCCTTACCTTATTTTTTTTATCGACATTCAATGGACTCGTTGAGTTCAACATCTCAAGAGGAAGAACCGTATTCAATGTAAAACAAAGTTAGGAAAAGTGGCATCACTTCATTTCAAATGCTTCAGTCTCATCTTGTCACTCTTTCGAGGATTCAAGGAGGGAGCGAATTTGTGACCATCTTTGGACAAGATCGTCATATATTCATCGACTCAATATTCACCACTTTGACCCAACTCGCCGAGCAACTCAACCATGACAACCTTAATCACTCTGCATCGGCACTTGCATATAAGAACCTTGTGACACAACTAACGCCTTTCCTCGAATTCAATATCATCAAGCCTGAAAGTTCAGTGATTTGCCAATCATTTCTTCGAGATACACATACCGAGCTTCGAGTTTTCCGTGATACAATTTTGAAACTCATGACATCGGTCTCGTCTTCGATTTATGAAAGATCTCGACTTCAGCAAGGGTATGATAATGGAATGCAAGACTCTTCGATGCAAGAGGAAACTGGTCATCCGGTTGCCAACTTGGAGCATAACGATGGTAAGAGCACGGAATCAGGAGGACAACATGATACCAGTGGCACGTCGGGGAATGTTCACGAGATTTCTCTTGATGACACCTTACCCATTTATGACGCAGAGCCTGCAAACATGGTACAATGTAATGTTGTTTATGATGTATATGTTGATGACATGCCGCATATTGAGCATTCTGAACCTAATTATGACAAACATGGGATGGAAAAGAGTGATAGAAATACCACTTCTGATTCATCCGATGTAAGTCATAATGGGGGAGAGATTGTTCAGAATGCTATAGTACATCATGATAATTGTATTATAACTGCTTCATTGACTGCTTCTGATTCCAAGATTAGAGAGCTCGAAACGATTGTAGCTCAACAATCAAAAGATCTTGAGGATGCCAAACTTGAATTTTCTAAGAAAACGGACAAATTTGAAACATACTTTGAAAAACTTGAAAAGTCAAACGTTGTTCTTGAAAGAAAATTGGATCAAAAAGTTTTGGATTCGAAAGCTGAAAAGGATAATCTTTTGAAACAAATTCAGTTGCTAGAGTCTAAATTGGCATCCCAAGATAGAGTGCTTAAAGAGAATGAGACATTAAAGGCTCAAGTACAGGAAAAGGTCTTTGCTATAGCTGCGTTGAAAAACGAGTTAAGGAAAAATAGAGGACCTAGTGTGGACACTAAGCTTGAAAAACCATCAATCTTGGGGAAACCGCCTACAAATCAGTTCGTCAGACAACCGATTGTCAGACAACCTACTGCATTTAGATCTGAGCGACCACAATCCTCGAGACCGCGGTTTGCCTCCCAAGTTGATTTGGGTCATATTTCTAGAACAGTCACTCCACCAACTAGGCCTAATGTGACTAAATCAGTTTTAGCAAGACCTCATCACATGATTGCCCCTAGTTTCTCTAAAAATAGTTCAATGAACACGTCTAGAACTAGTTCAACTGATGTGCGCCATGATTCTGGTCAAAGGGACGCTATTCAAAAGACACATGTAAGAGATAGCAATGTCCAACCTAGTCAGATGCCTTCTAGATTACCCAACACTGCTAACCGTAGCATGTCATCTCTTAGGAGCATCGATCAATCATCTAGGAATTACTCGGACATTAAATATGCTACTTGTAAAACATGTAGGAAATGTGTCTTTAGAGCCAATCATGATTCCTGTATCAAAAAAATTGCTTAATGAGGTGAACTCCCGTGCTACACTTAAATCCTAGTGGGTAGCTAAAATCAAACCCATTGGTAAAATGTGGCGCCCCACTGGTAGAACTTTCACTCTTGTAGGAAACGAGTGCCCTTTAACTAGGATAATCTCCGACTCTACTAAGACTGCTAGGGAGGAAATTGAAAAAGATGATACATCACTTAAGCCTAAACTTAAGGTTTTCTATAAAAGGAAACGTTTGCCAGCTAAGATAAGTGAATCATCTACTCAGGTCGCCTCTGACACAAGTAAAGCCAACTGTGAACCCCCACGTGCTTCTAAAATTGATATCGCTAACCCATGTCAAAGCAAGCAAATTCCTAATGAGAATGCAGGTACCAAAGTTGATGTTCCAAAAGAACGAAGCGGTCCAATCGTTGTATACCGTTCAACTAAGGACACTCTTAGAGTTTGGTTGCTGAAAAAGCAGATATCGGAGAAACAAGTGTCTCAGGGGATTCATGGTTAAGCTTACCACAAGGACTTACAGTCACATAACAGACTGTAACTCGATCTCAAAAGACAGGAAAGTTCATCCCGATGATGACTTATCCTAAAAACGAGAAATTCATTTTTCTCGGGCATGAGCTTATGTTAAAAAACATTCCACCTTTTTAAGCTCATGCACAAGGACTTATAGTCACATCACAGACTATAACTCGATCTTCAAAGAAAGGAAAGTTTATCGCCGATGGTAAACTTATCCTAACAACGAGAAATTAATTTTTCTCGGGCATGAGCTTATATCAAAAAAAACATTCTAAGTTTTTAAGCTCATGCACAATGACTTACAGTCACATAACAGACTGTAACTCGCTCATCGAAGACAGGGAAGTTATCTACGCAACGATCACTTACCCTCAAAACGAGAAATTAAATTTTCTCGGACACGAGCTTACGTTAAAACTATTCAAAGGTTTTAAGCTCGTGTATAAGGCTTATAGATAAATGACAGTCTGTAACCCGTTCTTCAAAGGCAGGAAAGTTTATCGCCGATGATAAACTTATCCTTACAACGAGAAATTAATCTTTCTCGGGCATGAGCTTATATTAAAAACATTCCAAGTTTTTAAGCTCATGCACAATGGTTCATTGTTAAATGTCAGACAATGACCCGAACTTTAAATAAAGGAAAGGTTATCTTTTATGATAATTTATCCTTATAACGAGAAACTAACCTTTCTCGGTCATGAGCTTGTATTAAAACATTCGAAGTTTTAAGCTCAGAAAGGAAAGTGTATCTTTTAAATAAGAGAACTTTTCCTCATAACGAGAAATTAACCTTTCTCAGTCATGAGCTTTCCATTAAAACAGTCAAAGTTTTCAAGCTCATGAAAAACGACTCCTAAGTAAATGTCAGCTTAGGACTCGTCCATCAGATAAAAGGAAAGTTTATCGCCGATGGTAACTTATCCATAACAACGGGAAGTTTACAACTTCTCGGACTTGAGCTCGTTTTGTAAGATATTCAATATCTTAAGCTCAAGTAATTGGTTTTCAAAACTTTGAACACAATTTTTCAAGAATTTCTCAAAAGGTTTTTTTCTAAATCTTTCAAAATTGTGTGTTCAAAAACGTTTTGATAAAAAGAGCATGTCTTCTGGAATCGATAATATTTACGAACCTAGAAATGTCATTCAATAATGACACGGGATTGTAAATAAAGTTCGAGCAGAAGTTTAAAAAATTTAAAACATGCTCCATTATGGTTTGCCATTATTTCCGATAGTAACCTGCTTTTCACTTTGAAGTCAAGCATTTCACCGGAAAGCTTTGACTTCAGAATCCGAAGTTATCATCTCCACCAACCGTAGCAACTTACAATTGATATCTACATACTCGAAGACGCGACTACTCAAACGGTGACTACAGCTCTTTCAATAGAACACGGGTCAACAATTGAGGGGGAGCAATTGTCCAGCATTCAGAATCCTTGATGCTGAGAGTGCCAAGTTCACATATTGGTGTTAAGACAACGATATCAATCATACACATGGAGTCAAGAGATAACTTCAGAAGTTACGAGGAAGACCAATATTCGTGAACAAGAACCATGTGCTTCTTTCATATGATGTTCTCCATCATTCAGGTCCAACCTCGTAAATTGTTAATATTGTGAATTCATTATCATATATGATCTTTGCACGTGATAAATACCTTACACTTGTGTTTAAAAGGTATTTAATTTACGTTTCAAGTACACCCTCATTAATTTGAGGGGGAGCTTGTGTAATTCATGAAGATAATTGGATTTGCATTTTTCTTCCCAAATTTTCTTAAAACGCTATTAAATCAATTGATATTAAAAACATTTATTGAGTTAATATTTTTAATATGGGGGAGAAAATGTGATTTAATATGGGAAATGATTAATCACAAATGGTTTGACTTAACGTGCTAGCTCATCCCGACATGTGCGAAATGTTTTGGGATATCGTGGCATATGTTAAGGGGGAGCAAAATGGATTTGTACTTCAAAATGGATTTCATGGTGACATACACTTACCCAAAACATCTCTATTCACGATGATGAAGATTGTGGTGATATAAGGATGGTAGGATAGGTTAAAGTCCAATGATTCCTCTTGAACCGGAGGAATCTTCCCAAGGACATTCCATAGCTAGAAATAGTAGTCCTTAGGAAAGATGGAGAAAGATTGTGAATGTAGCTGAATGCCGACCAAGTACTTAAGTTAGCACTGGAACAATCACAACAAGGTGCTAGTGATGACGTATTGGTAAGCATTGAAGGGGTTGAAGAATGAAAAAGAATTGTAAAGATAAAGGGTGTAAAGAAAGAAGCCCTCCTTACAACTTAGGCAGAAATCGGGTCAATACATATGCTATTAAGATCATTGTTTAATGATTCTTAATATTGAAGACAGACATCATGGACCCAGTGATGCAATGCACAACCCATCCCAACTAACTCAGATATCTCTCAAAAGATATTTGTTTTATTCACACAGAGACAACGCATTATCTATTGATTTATTCACTCCGAATAAATTGGTATTGAAAAGGTGGCACTCCTCTCCAGCCTCCGATCACTAAAAATCCAAAATGCACAATCGAGTCTAGAGCCATTTGAGATCATCAAATATCTCATTAGGACACACTTTCATATTTCCTTGCTTCTTCACACACTGTGAAAAGTAAGAAAGATCTTAAGAGTCCTACGCAAAATCTTCATGATCTTGCCTGAACATCCGAGTAATACGAAAGTATTTACAATGAAGATGGAAATCCTTCTTGAGCGAATATCAAAAAGCTCATGGTAGGTGACTTGTGCGATTCTTTATGAATCAAACTTGTGATAACTGGAAAGCAACAGTGGTTTAATTCTTAAATGAATTTAAACACGTTCCAGGCCTCTACGCAATATCTTAGTGATCTTGCCAGAACATTCAGAGTAATACTATTAAGTAGTTACAGTGACGAATGGAAATCCTTCTAGTGTTAACATCAAACAGCACTTGGTAGGTAACTTGCAAGATTCTATACGAATCAAGCTCGTGACAACTGGAAAGCAACGATGGTGCGGTTCTTAATTGAATTTCACTTGTTCCAGGAACATGAATTGACGGCTTCAAATCATGCGGATAATATTATCCAAATGATTCACTCTTTACGTTCGAAGTCAGCTTTGGACGGTCGAGTAAAGAGAACGGGTTTACCCGCGAAATCTTGTCAAGGAGGTTCTTTATTGAAACTGCCTGTCACAAGTACGATATTTAATATCGTCCAACGGTCTTCACCGACCGGAGGTAAAATGCTACCGAATTAGAATGAAATGTTCAAGGCCATTTCATCCGTGTATATGGTTTGTTGCTAACTGTCTTATGCAGCGTAACAAGAAGGTGGCATTGCGGTGTATAATCCAGAAGAAGTCGTCACCACATGCCTATACTACATACACTTAGTACTTCAACAAATTCAAGAAAGTCTGAAGGTCAAGTCTTCCGCTGTATCAAACTCTGAAGCTTTCAAGAATTTAAAGGTATAAGTATGTGGAACATGAAGTCACGAAGAGGCAAATTTCACAAGTGATGAATGCACAAGGTCAGGGCAAGGAAACATGCTCAAGACTAAAATCAAAGATCACATCAAGCATATTCACAAGAACAAGATCGAAGACTCAAGCATAGTATGCTAGGTTTAAGATTTTTGTAAAATGGTGTGACCTCCCTTAGGGGGAGATTGTTGGAAATACGTTTTTCCAAAGAAAGTCTCGGTCATATCATTATTAGCATAGATCACGAGCAATATAATATTTAGAACTTTGTAACTTGGAGCGACCTCCCTTAGGGGGAGATTGTTGGAAATACGTTTTACGTATTTATGAAGGATCGGTCGCTCCAACGATATATTAATGTATTAGGCTCGTGATCCAAGTATAGCCCATATAGCCCACATGTAGGGTGGGCTATATATATCCCCTCCTAGCATGTTAGGAGGGGTGGTTCTTACATTTCTCATTTTTCATTTTAATAAAGTCACTTTCTCTCTCTACTTTTCTTTTCTCTCCTTTCTCTCTCTACACCTCATCTCCTTCTTCCCCATCTTCCTCCTTCATCCATTCTAATCTATAGATCTAATCCATAGTTTACCAAATCCTTAGATATCGTAGACCTTCAAACAAGTCCTTAACTTGGTTAAGTTTAATAACTATCCCGTTCATATTTTACACAAAACAGTCATAGTTTTTAGGTCTCAAAACTTTAAGTCAAACATCCACTTAAATATACCCATGGTTTCTGTAAAAGGAATATTCACACTTTTATACATGTTAGCTAAAACCTCCCACCTGCCCTAACCTTAAAGCTACTGTTAAGGCCCAGATATATGTGTATATATTGCTACCTATCCAGAATTCACTGATTTTAAACGTATGAAAAATTCATTACCATTAGAGGGTCTTACCCTAAACCACAATCTTATCCCAAGTGCAGATCCTTACTACAATATATAAACCACCTCTCATGTTCGTGAGAAGATCCCAATGCAACCCTAAGTACCCCAAACAACCCAAAACTTAAAAAGAAAACAGGCTGAATTCAAAACTGTTTTGACCTTCGACTGTTGTAACCTGTTTTTGACCCACTTCTCGACCTCCAATTTAGTTCTAGTTTCTTTATTTAGAAAGCCAACTCAATTACCTATCCAGGGCTAGTTTGATCGTATCTTGAATGTTCCTAGAACTCGAGATATGATCAAAACAATAGACTCAAAATTCTGCCCAGTTTTTAAAAACGGGTTTTAAACAAGTTGATCTAATTAATCACCTATAACCCTTCTAATACAAGCCCTATATTATATGATCATCATATTATGATTAATACATCATTAATCTACTATTTTTATATAAACCCTAACCCTTAATCCATCATAAGAATGATTAATTAAACATAAAAACAATTTAATTAAAAAGGTTAATGAAGATTTTTACCTTAAATCAATGGAAGATGAAGAAAACCTAATTTTTTTTGAAGAACCTTAATTCTCCTCTATGAAACCCACGAATTTTTCTTTGTCTCCAGGGATTTATGTTTTTTTTATTTATTAGATAACCTTATATAGTGTGTACATAAAATCCTAGTCCAAGTATAACACCCAACTTTCCTTTTTTTTCCCTTTTTCCCTTTTTCTCTTTCTTTGGTGCGTCTAAACCGACCCAAACACCCAATAAATTTGTTTTTTTTTATTATTATTTAATATTATGTTAATAATATTACCTTAATTTTCCTTAATTTATTTCAGCTCCTAAAGCTTCCAAAACCTCAAAACCGTAAAACTAGTCAAATTTACGCGTTTTACCGTAAAAGACGTAAAATATACACTTTTATAAAAAATCTCAAATTTTGAAATAAACTTTATAACTAAGTCCTAAATGACTTAAAACCATCCCGAAAAATATTCATATGGATAATTACCTCACCCGAGACCTCTAAATGCTAAACCGTAAATCCTAAAAAAATACTATTACTATAATACTTATACGTATACGTAAACACCATAATATCACCATTTTCATTTCATAGTCACCACTTGTGAGCTCATGAACATGAAATAACCGTTCCTCGATTTACTTATGAGTACTCTATACTCATAAACGATAACCACACCAACCTCGTTCACACAAAATAAACACGTAAACACACAATTCAAGTAAGCACACATAAAATAACCTAAAAGTAAGACCAAGTGACAAACCCAAAACCACGGTTGTCACATCACTCCCTCCTAATAGAAATATCGTCCCGAGATTCACTCCCAAACTCAAACTTATTCTCAGCAAACAAATGAGGATGCATATCCCTGATAAAACCTTCACGTTCAAACGTGAACTCAGTTTACACGAAAATAATCTCAACCAACAACACATGAGCCTTAACCGTCCGCGAGGAAACTTATCAAAACCATAAAGTTATGTAACCAACCTAACTAAATCTCGCAACTCATCAAACAAGAACTGTCTTGAAACCAAGTTAGGAGCCGTCACATAACTCAACGGGTTTAAAACTGTCACCCCGATTTCAGTCTTACTCATAAATACCATAAATTAAAACTCATCAAAATATAACCACGTATAATAAGGTCTAAAGAACTCTCAAATTCCTTCCCAACTCATCTCTATGTTAACCCTCCAAGTGTTCATTACCGCAAAATACCCAAAACAAGAGTTTAAACCATGTTGTCCGAAAATTAACCTTGAACTCAACACTTGTACAATTAATTCGACCAAACTACTGACTTCCAATTACGAAACTTTCTGAATATTTGAAAAGTATTTTCCGAGTACATAATTTTAGGCTTTTGAATCACCCAAAAACCTTTAAAAACGAATAAGTTATGACCAAAACGATTTTTCTCAAAATCTGCCTAGGCATTAGCGACAGTTTCTGACAGTTAGCGACATATTTTGACAGTTTAGCGACAGTTTCTGCCTACTCCGATTTATACCAAAAAAAAAACGATTTTTAAACCCTAAAACCCCCCATTAATTACCAAAACTAGAACCTAATTTATTTTAATTCCAGAAAATTAAAACTCTATTAATTACATGATTTTAACATATTTCACTAAATAAGAACAAAATTTTTAACTTAAGAACAATAACTTTAGGTGATCAAAACTAAAATATTTTAAAATAACCGAGTCATGCTTATATGTTAAAGAATTTATATTCCACCTTATTTGAAACATGATCTCGACACTTCCTTATTTCATCGACTACCAACAACTTTTTTTTTTCAATTTGCAAGTTCTATTTTTTTACCATGTATAACTCGAAACAAAAGACATCGTTACCCCAAAAAGAAATCTCCACCATCTCAAAATCCTTCACGCCAAAAGTACCGTACAAACAAACACGTGAAATGAGGACCCGAGAAATGCGCTACTACAGAAGTTGAACATCTCAAAGAGAAACGAGCTAGCAACCATCCCAAGAATGCAACCGGTAAGTAGAAAATAATTTTACATACATAGGCATAAGCGTACATACACTCAAATCCATCCAACATATACTATGCAAGCATGTATTAACTCTCTTTCATGCAATCATACTTGAAAGTCCAGTGGTGTTGTGGCACATATATAATTATGTAGGCCTCCATAATTATACATGTTCCCTTTCACCAATGTACTCCCTCCTATGATGACACTTATAATAAATTAATACTACACATAACACATAATCCAAAAACTCACAAGCACATAACCACACAAGATAAGATCCAAAACCCCATGTATTAAAATAACATAGCCAATGCACGAAACACATAAACTCGTAGTCCAGCTGCACCAGCGTAGACCAAATTCAAAATGTATAAAGAAAATGAAAACATAATTAAGCGAAATCCAACAATGACTAGCGTATACGACCATGGTTCCACCCGCACTAATCAAGACTCGTAAAGAAAATAACATGTAGTTAAGTATGAACCATAGTAGTTCATAACCTAACAAATACTGCGAAAATAATATTCAAACACATCAATTACTATAAAATGCACACATACTCCTATGAAGCCTATATGCAGGGATCCTTAAGCTATAGACTAGGCTACACGACTAGGCAACCTAATTCTCTATAACCATTGTCTCTGATACCATTCTGTCACACCCCATCATGGCGGAATATGGGGCGCGACGTATGGATATCATCATAACATGGCGTGTCTATAGAGATAACTAAATGAAATAAGAAATGTCATAAAATGGAGACACAAAGTCATGACAATATCTCATCAGACTCAGGAGTCTAGGTAAGTAGGTAACAGTCCTACCGCTTACCCAAGACAAACAAATAACATGACCAAACAAATATATGTGTGCCACAGTATCACTTATTAAAATAACAAATAAAAACTAAGAAGGAAACGGGGATTCTCCTTCTATATGCATTCCTAAGTTTCTCCAGTCCTAGCCACTTATGTTCTCATGCTTAACCATAGTATCACCTGAAAGAGACACTAAAACACGTCAACATAAAGTTGGTGAGAGTCATAGGTTTAGACTCCAACGCTAAATCAATTACAAGCTGTGATTAACAACCATCAACACAATAACATATGGACAATGTGCTACGATTATGTATTAACAACTAGCATTCAAGATTAATCATTCCAAACCAAAATCCAAGGCTCCTCCCTTGCCAAACAACATAGTACCATAGATGATCACACTATGTACCTATCCCAAGGCCACTACCTTGTCAAACCACAAGGCCACTACCTTGTCAAACCTCAAGGCCACTACCTTGTCAAACCACAATAACTGAGACGGCACGTGTCCCCCGATCCAAATCATACACAATCAAAAATCACATAGCAGTTAATCACATAATGTACACACAAGTCCATCTCAAATAACAAACACATTCACAGCATCAATTTAGAAAATAACTCAACACAGTGTCTCTTCCATCCCATCTGGAAGTCAAAATCAATAGTAAACATGGGACTATGAAACTCACCTGATAGCTTCTTCACAAGTCCTCGCACTAGCAACAAGCTAACAAACCAAAAACACGAAATCAATACACGAACCAATCACTAAGATGGCTCATCAACCTATGATGGACATCTAGTCTATTCCCGTATAATTACCTCATTATTAAGCTCTAATCAGCCCATTACCCTTCCTTAACAAGTCCTTAACTTGGTTAAGTTTAATAACTATCCCGTTCATATTTTACACAAAACAGTCCTAGTTTTTAGGTCTCAAAACTTTAAGTCAAACGTCCACTTAAATATACCCATGGTTTCTGTAAAAGGAATATTCACACTTTTATACATGTTAGCTAAAACCTCCCACCTGCCCTAACCTTAAAGCTACTATTAAGGCCCAGATATATGTGTATATATTGCTACCTATCCAGAATTCACTGATTTTAAACGTATGAAAAATTCTTTACCATTAGAGGGTCTTACCCTAAACCACAATCTTAGCCCAAGTGCAGACCCTTACTAAAATATATAAACCATCTCTCATGTTCGTGAGAAGATCCCAATGCAACCCTAAGTACCCCAAACAACCCAAAACTTAAAAAGAAAACAGGCTGAATTCAAAACTGTTTTGACCTCCGACTGTTGTAACCTGTTTTTGACCCACTTCCAGACCTCCAATTTAGTTCTAGTTTCTTTATTTAGAAATCCAACTCAATTACCTATCCAGGGCTAGTTTGATCGCATCTTGAATGTTACTAGCACTCGAGATATGATCAAAACAATAGACTCAAAATTCTGCCCAGTTTTTAAAAACGGGTTTTAAACAAATTGATCTAATTAATCACCTATAACCCTTCTAATACAAGCCCTAGATTATATGATCATCATATTATGATTAATACATCATTAATCTACTGTTTTTATATAAACCCTAACCCTTAATCCATCATAAGAATGATTAATTAAACATAAAAATAATTTAATTAAAAAGGTTAATGAAGGTTTTTACCTTAAATCAATGAAAGATGAAGAAAACCTAATTTTTTTGAAGAACCCTAATTCTCCTCTATGAAACCCACGAATTTTTCTTTGTCTCCAGGGATTTATGTTTTTTTTATTTATTAGATAACATTATATAGTGTGTACATAAAATCCTAGTCCAAGTATAACACCCAACTTTCCTTTTTTTTTCCCTTTTTCCATTTTTCTCTTTCTTTGGTGCGTCTAAACCGACCCAAACACCCAATAAATTCGTTTTATTTTTTATTTTTATTATTTAATATTATGTTAATAATATTACCTTAATTTTCCTTAATTTATTTCAGCTCCTAAAGCTTCCAAAACCTCAAAACCGTAAAACTAGTCAAATTTACACGTTTTACCGTAAAAGACCTAAAATATACACTTTTATAAAAAATCTTAAATTTTGAAATAAACTTTATAACTAAGTCCTAAATGACTTAAAACCATCCCAAAAAATATTCATATGGATAATTACCTCACCCGAGACCTCTAAATGCTAAACCGTAAATCCTAAAAAAATACTATTACTATAATACTTATACATATACGTAAACACCACAATATCACCATTTTCATTTCATAGTCACCACTTGTGAGCTCATGAACATGAAATAACCGTTCCTCGATTTACTTATGAGTACTCTATACTCATAAACGATAACCACACCAACCTCGTTCACACAAAATAAACACGTAAACACACAATTCAAGTAAGCACACATAAAATAACTTAAAAGTAAGACCAAGTGACAAACCCAAAACCACGGTTGTCACAGAGAACGGGTCACCTGCTCCTATTCCTCATCGTTCTACTTAACTTATTTCTCCACCTCTTACTTCTACCCCTCCTCTACCCAAGGATGTGAGTGATCCTACTATTCCAAAGCCTTCCTCTTCTTCCGATATACCTTATCCCTCAAGGTTGAGGAAAGAGAAGCTCAAAAGCAAGGACGATATTCAAGTTTCGAACTTTCTCAAAATGTTTAAACAATTGAATTTCAACATCTCCTTCGCTGAGGCTCTCGCTCACATGCCTAAATACGCGAAAATGTTCAAAGATCTTCTTAGCGACAAGGAGAAGCTTCTTGATATCGCTAACACCCAACTTAATGAGAATTGCTCTGCAGTGCTCTTAAGGAAATTGCCAACTAAACTTGGTGATCCGGGTCGCTTCTTAATCCCTTGTAACTTCCCGGGAATAGAGAATTGCATGGCCCTAGCCGATCTAGGTGCCAGTATTAACTTAATGCCTTTAAGTGTTTAGAAGCAATTATCTCTCCCTGAGCTAGTCCCCACCAAAATGACTTTCGAATTAGCTAACCGTACGGTTGCTTATCCAGTGGGGATTGCCGAAGACGTCTTTGTAGGAGTCGACAAATTCACTTTTCCTGCCGATTTCGTCGTCGTCGTCGACTACGATATGGACCCTCGTGTGCCATTAATTGTTGGTCGTCCATTCTTGAGGACCGGTCGCACTCTCATCGATGTTGAAGCCGGTGAGCTTATCACGAGAGTGGGTGACGATAAAATCGTCTTCAACATGGGAAAGCTTTCTAAAAAACCTTATTCATACGAGAGTGTTAATTGTATTGACGTTCTTGATGAGGCTTGTGAAGAACACTTTATTGATGCTTGTAAAAGTATTCCTACATCTCTTCCCAATGTTGAGACCGTTTCCTCTATTGACTCATCACTATCTCTATTTGGAGAAAGTGATTTCCTTTGGAAAGATTTGGAAGCCACCATGGGAGATGTGAACTTAGAACATGACGATTATCCCACCGATTGGGATGAAGATCTTCGCCTCATTGAGAACCTTCTTAAAGAAGACAATATTTCTCCACCATCTCCCAAGGATATTGCTATCGATGCACCGATTTTGAATACGCCTCCCATCGAAAATCCTCCAGATTTAGAACTTAAGGAGTTGCCGCCCCACCTCGAGTACGTGTTCCTTAAAGATAAGAAGAAGTCGCCCGTCATCATCCCGAAGGACTTGAAAGAAGAAGAGAAATCTCGCCTCATCGTCGTGCTTAAAGATCATAAGAAGGCAATTGCTTGGAAAATTTCCGATATCCGCGGAATTGATCTGAACTTTTGTACTCACAAGATTCTCATGGGAGATGACTTTAAACCCGCAATCCAGAGCCAAAGAAGGGTTAATCCTCGCATTCACGACGTCATCAAACAAGAGGTTATCAAACTTCTTGATGCCGGCTTGATTTACCCTATCTCGGATTCGCCTTAGGTAAGTCCCGTCCATTGTGTACCCAAAAAGGGCAGAATAACCGTTGTTCCCAATGAACACAACGAGTTGATTCCCACTCTTCTCGTTACTGGGTGGAGAGTTTGTATTGACTATCGCAAACTCAATGATGCCACGAGAAAATATCACTTTCCTCTTCCTTTCATGGATCAAATGCTCGAGCGTCTAGCGGGTAATGACTATTACTGCTTCTTAGACGGTTTCTCCGGGTATTTTCAAATTCCTATCGATCCCAAAGACCAAGAGAAGACCACATTCACTTGTCCCTACGGAACATTTGCTTACAAACGTATGCCTTTTGGTTTATGCAATGCTCCTGGGACGTTCCAAAGGTGTATGATGGCTATCTTCCATGACATGGTTGAAGAAACTATGGAAGTATTCATGGATGATTTCTCGGTTTATGGTGATTCTTTCTCTACTTGCCTTGCCAATTTAGAACGTATGTTGAAGCGGTGTGAATACACTCGCCTTGTTCTTAATTGGGAAAAATGCTATTTCATGGTAAAAGAGGGCATTGTGCTAGGACACAAGATCTCCAAAGCCGGTCTTGAAGTGGACCGTGCTAAAGTCGATGTTATTTCTAAATTGCCTCCACCTTCAACCGTGAAGGGTGTGAGAAGTTTCCTCGGTCATGCGGGCTTCTACCGTCGCTTTATCAAAGATTTTTCTAAAATCGCTCGCCCGATGACCCACCTCTTGGAAAAAGATACTCCTTTTATCTTTTCCACAGAGTGTCTTGATGCCTTCAACTTGCTTAAGGATAAGCTAATTAAGGCACCGGTCTTAGTTACCCCTAATTGGGAGCTTCCCTTCGAGTTGATGTGCGATGCTAGCGACTTTGCTATTGGTGCGGTTTTGGGCCAAAGAGTGAATAAACACTTCCAACCAATCCACTACGCTAGCAAGACAATGACGGGGGCTCAATTGCATTACACGACAACCGAAAAAGAGCTTTTAGTTGTTGTCTATGCTTTTGAAAAATTTCGCCCCTATCTTGTCCTTTCCACCACAATCGTGTATACGGACCATTCCTCGTTGAAGTACTTGTTAACTAAACAAGATTCTAAGCCAAGGCTTCTTCGCTGGGTTTTGCTACTTCAAGAATTTAAAATCGAAATTCGTGATAAGAAGGGAGCTGAAAACCTAGCCGCGGATCATCTCAGTAGACTTGAGGATCCTTACCAAGGGGATCATCCGAACAAAGAGATCAATGACTCTTTTCCCCTGGAGACCTTAATGTCTATCAACTCGACTTCTGATGAAACCCCGTGGTTTGCGGACATTGCAAACTACTTGGTGGGTTGAATTCTCGTTGACGGGTTAACATCCCAACAAAAGAAAAAGTTCTTCAAAGACATTAAGACTTACTTTTGGGATGACCCGTATCTATTCAAACAATGTGCTGATTTGATTATTCGCCGATGTGTTGATGGACCGGCAGCTTTAGAAATCCTTGACGCTTGCCATAAAGGACCCACCGGTGGTCACTTTGGTCCCAACTACACCGCCAAAAAAGTGTTTGACTCGGGATTTTATTGGCCCACCATTTATCGTGATGCTCACGAGATGGTTAAACGTTGTGCTGCTTGCCAAAAACAAGGCAAGATCACACATAAAGACGAGATGCCTCAGAATTTCATTCAAGAATGTGAAATCTTTGACGTTTGGGGTATCGAATTTATGGGGCCATTCCCTTCCTCTAAAGGAAACAAATACATCCTTGTAGTCGTTGACTACGTCTCCAAATGGGTTGAAGCCAAAGCTTTACCCACTAATGACGCAAGGGTGGTTTGTAACTTTTTGAAATCGCTTTTCGCTAGATTCGGTGTGCCTCGTGCCATTATTAGTGATCGCGGGACTCATTTTTGCAATGACCAATTTGCAAGAGTCATGGCTAAGTATGGTGTAAATCATCGTCTTTCCACCGCATACCACCCACAAACTAATGGCCAGGCTGAAATCTCTAACCGAGGATTAAAGCGAATTCTTGAAAGAACCGTGGGAGAGCATCGTGCCTCATGGGCCGATAAACTTAATGATGCTCTGTGGGCTTTTCATACCGCATACAAGACTTCGATTAGTTGTACACCATATCATCTCGCGTACGAGAAAGCATGCCACCTCCCCATTGAGTTGGAGCACAAATCTTACTGGGCCTTGAAGTGGGCTAATTTTGATATCAACAAAGCCGGTGACCTACGCAAGATCCAACTCAATGAGCTCAATGAACTCCGTAATGAGGCTTATGAAAATTCTTTGATATATAAGGAAAAGACTAAGCTCATTCACGACTCTAAGATTAAGAACCGAGAGTTCCAATTTGGAGACAAAGTTTTACTCTTTAACTCTCGGTTGAAAATCTTTTCGGGCAAGCTAAAATCTCGTTGGTCCGGCCCATTCACCATTGCCCAAATTTTTCCATATGTTACTCTCGAGCTCGCTCAACCTAATGGACCTAATTTCAAGGTGAATGGCCAACGAGTGAAGTTGTACTTTGGTGAGGACATCTCTCAAGAGATGATTCCATCCCTCACCACGTTTCCCATGAACTAATTTTGGGTCGAGTCAGGCTCGTGACTCGGTTATCAAAAACAAGCGCTCCTCGGGAGGCAGCCCGAGTATCTATCCTTTTCCGTTTTAACCTCCTAAGTGTAGGGGGGACCTCTATAGGTTGTCTGTGTTTGTGTGGTGATGTGATTACAGGGATGAATGCACTTTTGAAACCTTTGAAGAACCGTGCTCCCGTGTTATCCAAAATCCGGTTCTATCTCTCAACTATCGTGATTCAATTTTCTTCATACTCACATTTGAAATTGATCACTTTAGTCGTCTCTTCCTTAACTTGATTTAACCAACGTGCACAATGTCATAAGTGTAGGGGAGACTTTTCCCACATGCTTAAACATTGAGGACAATGTTTATCTTAAGTGTAGGGGGGACTTCTATCGAAGTTTTAAGTGGACTTTTCCATGAAAATGCCTTCATTTAACCGTAAAATCATCTTTTTCAACACTTTTCAAAAGGCCCTAACAAGGCATGAGGATTCAATCTTATTGCTAAAGATCCAAGGTGATGTGAAAAGCATTATTCCCAAAATCAGTATGAAGGATCAAGACTCACGACGAAAAGCAATCAACTCCCATAAAGATCATGGAGAAGTCTATCCGAAAAGACCCTAACAAGGTATGAGGATAAATAGATCCAAGTCCGAAAAGGAGGCGGATCGTTGTATCTCAAAATCCCAATTAAAGATTGAAGAAATAATCATGAAGTCGTGGTCAACGAAGTTGGAGTACCCCTCAAAAGTCTCCAAGTGAGGAAACTCTATTAACGAAGAGAAGACCATTATCTCAAGAACGTCTCTCGAAGATATGAATATGAAGTACATGCCAAATATCGGCCCGAGAAAGGTCTCAAATCGTGAAGCGAGTTATGCCAAGATATGAACTTTTTGATATCCCGAGAAGCAGTTTTAAGATATTTTGTCCTTTAGCTAACTATTGATCAAATCGTCCTACTTTGCTTTCAGCCTTAATAAACTATCGAAATAAGTCCAAAAATGCATCTTCATGATCATTCTAAGACAAAAATAAAATATAAGAGATACAACTAGGAATAAGGGAGTTTAAGCATTTAATTAAGCCATTTGTGTAAGTGTTTGATTTGCTAACTTATAATAACAATGATCTCGTTTTTAAGCTTAGTTTGGGGAACGTGAAACTTGAGGGTGATGAATCTTCGTAGCACCGAAGCCCTAATGTAAGTCTTAGATCTCTTTGCAAGTTATTTCCATATAGCTATTTTCAAGTGAAAATGGTTTTCTATCCTTTTGTTTGCTTTAAAGTTTTAATTTCTCTTAGTATTTTAATTTTTGTTCAGTAGTATGTTAATAAGGCCAAGGTTGATTGATTATGAGAAAAGTGTAAAATTGTTTTATCACTAAGCATTGCATGAGGGAATGACAATGGTTAAGTGTAGGGGATTTGATAGGTGTGTAAACACCCATCCTTTTACCACTTATTTCTTACTAAAACAAGACCAGAACACGTAATTAGTATCATTTGTTTGGAATTATGCGTGGTTTTTGTGTTTATTGTGTTTTCAGAGCCAACCGGATGAATATTGAAGAAAACATGGGATTGCACGGGTTTTATCAAAGAAAAAGACTCAAGACGAAGTCTTTTGTCCAAGAGATGCAAAAGATTTGAAGTCAATGGGCCTATTTGAAGATTTATCGCAGAAAAGGACCAAAGATGGAAGATTTACATATCTCAAAGGAACTCAAGTCTATTAAACGAAGAAATTAAAAGACGAGTTGAATTTAATCGTCGACAAATCCCGAATCAGAATCGAAAACGTCAACTTTTCTGAAAAGACGAGAAGACAAGAAGAGAGGAAGAAAGCCCACTTCACCAACCAACCACTAGCCTATATAAGGACAAACCCCTCACACATTTGGGGCGAGTTTTTCATTTTTTTCCAGTTTCTTCTTTTCTTTCGTAGGAAGCCAACACCACTAAGGTGTTGGTGATTTTTCATTTTGTTGAATCCTTCATCTTGTAAGCTTTTAATCTTTCCCTTTGTTTGTTTAAACCTTAATCATTTAATTCAATCCTTCCATTAATCTTGTTCATCTTCATCTTTTTGGTTTAAAGCTTAAAGTTCTCATTTTCTTGATTTGATCTTCAAAAGTTATTGGGTTTTGTGTTTTTATTGTTGGGATTTGATCCTTATGGTTAATAGATGATTATTGGTTAGTTTGGTTTAAACCATTTGGTTTATTTGGTTTGATTTAGTTAGAAATCGTGTTCCCCTGTTTTCTTGCTGTTTCTGTTCTTCATTCCCCAGTATTCCGAATAGCACCAATATTCCGGATAGCCCATGTATTCTGAGTAGCCTTTTATTCCGAGTAGCATTTATTCCGAGTAGCACGTTATTCCGGATGGCCATTTATTCTGAATAGCACCAATATTCCGGATGGCCATTTATTCCGAATAGCCTTTCATTCCGAATAGTCTTTTATTCCGAGTAGCAAATTTATTCCGGATAGCCCATGTATTCCGAGTAGCCTTTTATTCCGAGTAGCATTTATTCCGAGTAGACTTATTCCGAATCACCCATTTATTCTCGATAGCTGACTTATTCCGAATAGACTTATATTCCGGATAGAGCATTTCTTCAGTTATTCCACATCAACAACATTATTCCGAATCAAGCGAGTTTTCAGTGAGGTTATTTTACTGCTTTATCGTTTAATTGTTTAATTTTAATTCAAGTTTTATTTCATTAACTATTTTTGGTTTAAATCTGTATTTACTTCATTCATTTACCTTTTTAGTAGAATAGAAAACCAAACCCCCTATTTGTTACCAAGAACAATCATTCCACTTTGAGCTGTGATCAATTCGAGAAGATTCCGAGAACTTGAATCCTGAACCATATAAAATCTAGTTATTAAAACTTCATTATATTGGAATGGTAAAAAATCACCATTGGTAATAACATGCTAAAGATCTAAATCTATTGATTTCACATAAGTCTAAAACCTATTTTTCCAATAACTAAAACTATCGGTTTCAAAAAGAGGTGGTCTTTGCATGGATTGCCCTTCTAGATACTTGTTGGAACCCATAGATCGATTCAAGTTTTAAAATACAATATATTTTAAAAAGTCTTGAGCAACCACGCTCTGATACCAATTGTAGAAACTTGAAGGGGGTTGAATAGTTTCTTAAAATTACTTGTTAAAGATTGATTTATAAAAATCCTTTTTCAAAAACTTAAGCTTGAGTATTTATGTGAAACCTTCTTATACACAATATGAACAACGTATAGTGCAACTAAACTAATAATCACAAGTATAAAGAATAATGAATGTAAAGAGATAAGGGAAGGAAAGATCAAACCAAACATCAAGGATTTATAGTGGTTCGGCAACAAAGCTCACTCCTCGTTCCTACTCCACTCCTCGAGTACACCTTACTCGAGAGTTCACTAATCAACAAGCTCCTTAAGGTGGAGAAACCATACACAACGTCGCTTAACCAATTTCCGACTCTAAGCTAAAGTCGAGCCCTAATCTTAGCTAGGACCAATCTATACCAACATACTTTAAGGACTAAGTATTAACCTTAATATATACACAAGTTCCAAATAGACACAACTACTTGGATTTTCACAACAATGACACAAAAATGAATGAATAAGTTTGGATCTTTGAGGTAGACACAACACTTCAAGAATGATAGTGTTCTTCTCTTTGTAGTTTGAGAGGAAAAGATGAGAGGAGAAAGATTCACTTCTAAACAAGTAGTAATCAAACAAATGATCAAGGATTTGAGTGATTTAAGAAGTATGAAAGAATCTAGAAATGTATGTGCAAAAGAGGTGGTTTGAAAGTCTGAGAATGATCCACTATTTATAAGACAAACATCCAACGGCTATATCTGCACGCGGTTCCTTATTGGAGCCCGCGGTTCCATATCGATAAGGAACCGCTATAGGTGCTAAGGAATCGCCTGCATAGACTCTGCTCCTTTTTGTCTTTTAGTGGATTGGTTCGAATCTGGGGATAAAAATATCCTGAAAGGATATTCCAAACCAAGATAGAATATGCCATTTTCAAATTTCAAATTTTCAAATAACTAATTTAATAAAACATTTTCTTAAAAATAAAGTTTAATAAAAGAACTTTGTCACACTTAATAAAAAGTGAGTTTTAAGAAAAGATTAAATCCTTGATCACTTAATTAGGATAAGTACTTGTTTGTTCATACCTTAAGGGATAATGGTTGAAATGAAAAATACTTGAACTCAAGAATTCGTTTTTCGTTGTTTTCGTAAATGCTTGTTTTTACATATTGTCGTAATCAAAACAAAGCGAGACCGAAAAATGCAAGTAACGTTTTTAGGCATCATTGCATTAACATTATGTTTTTATGTAAATCTGTATTAATTAGCCAATAGCCCATATAGGTCACGAGGTTCCATCGTGCATGAATACTTGGAGGGGAGACCTCTCCATGCAATTAGAGAGGTTGCCTCCAATTAAATAGTCTGGGTAGGAGGGATCAACTCCTTGTGAAGGATGCACGGCACACATCGCATTCACTCTGGTATTACTGGTAAACATGTAACTAGGATGCACCCATACGCCCCACATGATAATATAATATAATGGTTAAAACTGAAAAGGGACGCCACGAGCAATCACCTCGCTGTGGGGAAGTCATAACACTGGTGCCTCTAGTTTTATGGTTATGGTACCTCCATAACTAGGTGACACTGGTCATGCATGTATATGGCTTAGGCTATTAAACTAACATAAGTAATCGAACAGATAAAAAAATACTGGGAAACAGTTGGCTGTAAACAGGAAATCCTAATAAGGAAAGAATGTCCATACTGAAGGACGGGAAATCCGTACCTTGTGTCCAGTGAACGGAAAGGAAGAGCAGAATGGAAGTCCTACTTCGATCTCACTAATGCTACATAAATAGGGGACATGTATAAATATTCTGTTTACTGAGTACGTAACGGATTATATCATGTCTTAGCTTGTTTTATATGTTTTTGTCTTGTTTACTGATTTTAATGTTATGCTGTGTTTTATCATGTATTCCATGTATTCTGATTAAGTATTACTTGTATTCTTGTATTATTATACTTGTTGTGTAATAATAAGTAGTTTTCTAAAAATAGCAGGTTTTCTAAAACAGAAAGTTCCAAAAATAGAAGGTTTTCAAAATAGATTAACTTCTAAAAACAGATCGGTTTCTAAAAAATAGAAAGTTTCCAAAAATACTGTGAGAACTCATATTTTTCTCGGTAATTAAATTATTCTTTTATTCGTACTTCTTGATTTTACAATGTTTTACTTGTTCCTCTTTACTTTTTCACACGTAAATCCTGAGATCTCAAGAATTTTAATTAAATTATATTTTAATTATTTTTCTGATTATTGATTATATTTTATTCAGAATATTATAAAACTTTTATTTTTATTTTTTCTAAATTTATTTACTATAGTAACCCGAACTTTAAAATTAATATTTAGACCGAGTTCTAATACTATTTCAAATATTCGGACAAATATTAATTTAACGACTTCTATTTATCATCTTTGTTTTTTTATATAAAAAAAATATTTAATTCTCGATTAACCGCAAGGTTAGGACTTTAACACATAAAAAAATGTGCCTTTTATTATTTATTGGCAAAGTTTATGTCCGTCATCGACCATAAATAAATCTGTTATGACATAGAAATATTTTTATTGTCGTCGTTCTAATTTTTCATTTTATGAGCATTCTTCGTAATTTATGCTAAACTTTTAAGTGTCATTTATTTATATGACGCGTTAACATTTATTAAATATAAGCCCTCAACTTTTATATCAAAATATCAACGTTGTCCGAATGCTAAAGTTTTTATTTTATATTGAGCGTTTATTTTTCGTGTTCCACGTGTAACTTTTTAATCGCGTAACTTTTAAAATATTGGGTTTCAATAATACCCGCTTTAACAGTTTGTGAGACAAGATTTTAAATTAATCTCATCCCACTTGCTATTTCTACACGTCACATTGACATGTGCCTTAGTTTCATGTAATTGATATATATGACGACACGTTCATGCATATCCTCGTTTCTCATTTATACAAAAGAAAGGGATGAACATCACAGCACCACAAATTCGTTCATTCCATCCTATCATATTTTGTCTCTTTTATTTGTTTTGCCATGTTCTATTCCAATAACAACAAAGAAGAAAACATCAAGAACTGACGTTTCACTTTGGTTTCCTTTCTTTTCCATTTTTATTTCAAAACACTTAATTAGTTTTAAATAGTCAAGATTTGTATAGAAGGCTTCGTTATTATCGGATCTTACAATGGCGTACGATGATGATTTGTGGTTACGACTAGCTCATATATCACCGGTTTCCCGCGAGCTTTTATGTTGACGAGAAATAGTACTATTCGAGGGTGGAAAGAAGTGGTAGTAAAAGGTTTAGTAAATTCTTATTTTTAATGGTGCAAATAAGCATGAGTACTTATGGATGTTCAAAGAAGATTATAGTTCTCGACTCGGCAAGAGTATGGGGGCTGTTATGTACACCCGAGTTTCTTATTCGTTAGTTGCAAGGTTGGGTTTAAGTTCACGTTTTGGTGCGAATCTTGGGCAGATTTGACTTCTTAGTAATCGTGTTCATGTCGGTATTTATACTCTCACATCGCAACTTCGAATCATTCATGTCTTCGTGCGGAGCTAAGGTAGCACTCCATATCAATTTTTATTATGATTTATAATCGGTTAAGTTAGTCGAACTAAATACTCGGTATGTAAACAAGAACCATGCATGGCTTGAAAATTTCAAATGAAACAATGAAAAGACAAGTTTCACGTCATTATCATGCATATAAAATGCAATTTCATATTCACAGATTGGTATCAGAGCGATGATTATAGGGAACTGAGTCGTTTTCAAAACTTAGTCTATAATCGAAAGTTCAAATATTTCATGTATCTAAGTGTCAAACACAGAATCTGCCATTGCTGTTCGATATATGCGCGGGTAACTCTCTAATCCTTATTGTTTACTTTTAATTATAGTTTTAGTATTTCATCTATTGATTACATTTTTAAATATTACATTACCATAATAACGATAATTACTATATCATTTCAAAGCCTATGTGCTTCATGAATTATCATTTAATACTACTTGATTACATACGCTCTTACTGCATATCTTGAATTATTGTTTTTGTGAATTGATCTTATTAGAATGATTTTATAATGTTATGACGATACATACTTGTATTCAGAGCGCGTATGTTGCCGACTTTTCATACTCACTTTTCTGAGTACTATTGCTATTTCATTTATGCGTGATGCGACTGACCTCACATACTCGTTCGTTTTGGACCGCTTGTTTTTCTCGACTCAGTGTTACATTTTGTCGTATTCTCATGATACCATTGTTCGGGATTAAATAAGTATTGCTGTTTTCAATGAAAATTTTGATTTTCATTTTACTACCATGCGTGTTACTTTCATTGTTAAACCTCTTTAAAATATCTATTTAGATATACATATTACTTTCCGACCATTTGTGACGGGATGTCTTGAAAAATAGTCTATAGACCATTGTGTAGCCCAATGAGTCTCCGAAAAAGACTAAAGGACATCATGTGAGTCACACATCTCGAAGCATTCCTTGAACCCGTGTTGAATAATATCGTGAGTTTTCGTAATATTGATTGACCCTTACGTTATCGTTTTACGGGACACTCGAATATCGATTAAATATTACTTCATTGACCATTCTACATTTCGATTTCGAATTACAACATTCGTTTGTATCTTGAAAGCATCACCGCTATCTTGTAATTCATCCTCCATTATGCGACGATTGTTTGAAACACGATTGTACTTCTATAAACTTGTATCCTCCCTTTTCATTTAACCTCCTCGCTCCAGAAGTGTGACCCGTTAATCTTCCAATTCTTTCTCGATATGTCTTGTGATTTTGGAAAAAAATCACACTGCCAAGAGACCTTCCTGCATTGCATCTCGAAATCTAAGACACGGATGTCATGCGTCGTTTTTGAATTCTTAGTTTATCGTTGGCATTCTTGAACCATTTATATAGTGTGTTTTCTTTACATGATTAATTACGCAATTTATTCTTTTTCGTCTTTATGGAATCCACAATTCTTGTGTCTACATTAATTCTGGGTTATTATGAAATTTGGATTTAATTTCAAACTGTGTCGAAAAATATACTTTGTACAGAAACTTTACATGAAATTTATCAATGTCGAGAAAATATTTTTCTAATTTTAGACATAAAAATATATATTTCTACTTGTTGAGACGTCCGTTTAGGACATAATATTTTACCAGTAAACATTAAAAACGAGCAAGTTACGCTCATTTGAGATTGTAAAATTTAACTTCTTTCTGCGTAGTTCTAAAATATCATTATGTTGACAGATTTAAATGCAAGGGCATTTTCGTTCATTTTTTTATCTGTTTTAAGTCTCAGAAAGTTGTTCAAAACATCGTTTTACATCGAACTGCTTTAGAGTTTGAGTCTTAGAATATCATTTAGTGAATCAATTAGTTTGGTCAAACCCAAAAGGTCAAAGTTGACTAAAAAGTCAAAGCTGGTAGAAATTTTGAAATAGGGTTTTTAGGCGTTTTTGAGTTTGTGTGAGCTCGTAAAAGTTTAACTAATGATATTTTACAACCATGAAACAATGATTGCGATTGAAAACGTTAAAATAGTGCATATTTATGTCAAATAAATAACGATGTGCACACATATGGATTCCTCTATCTTTCTTTTACATATGACTTAATTGTCATTCTAAGTTGTCTTTCTTTACTTCTATCGTACCACTGATTTGGACCGAGGTTGAAGTTTTTATTTTCATCATTCGTTATCCTTCTTGACACGGGACTCTTGACGATTCCGGCTAAACCTCTCGAAACCCTATCACTTTGTAACCATTTCATTGATTGTATTGAACTACTCCTTATTTCCCTCTTGTAACCCACTCGCTACTTTGTAAACTATTATCATGTTACCGTATAAACTCAAACTGGTCTTGTTTGCGAATCATTTTACAAAAGGTTTCGTTTGGTCTTTCTTAAATAATTGAATGCTATCTTATAAAACTAATTTATATTAATTTTACGATGTAGTTTCTCAAATTGTTCAACAATTGGTCTTATAAAGAACCCTTGTAACCATAAAAAAAAATTGTTGAATTAAATATCTAGCCAGTAACTTATTGGCGAAAAGTTTCGTAAAATATTTTGATTCCTGTTTTTTTACAAATGGCATTATATACATATTTTAAATAATATGACCTGTAATACTGATTTGACGAAATTGAGCATCGCATTGCTAGTCCTAAATTATGCATGGCCTGATCACCTATGCTTAATTTAGAAGGAGCCATGCAACGCCAAATAGTAGTCACCTTAAATATTTAACCAAGAATCAACTTTATAATTATGTTTCTTAAAAAGTTAGATAAATGTAAATTTTGGAAATTTTTACATTTTATGCGAGTATCAACAGTTCACGACTTACACATATGAACCCTTATCTTTTCTTGAACAAAGTACATCCCTCAAGCACATATTTTCTTACTCAACGATCTTTGTTTAACTTGTTACCTCATTTTCTTTCGTGACATAATTCTCGTTACCAATTGTCTAATTTCTTACCATTGATACCAGACTTGAAAATTTCAATGTTTTTATGCTTATTCATTTACCAACCTTTCCTGTCTATATTGGTAGACCTTCGAAACGCCTCTAGACGCGAATAGTGATTTATGACGGGACGTGAACGATAAATTCGTGTAACTGTTATGATTATGTGCTAGACTCTATCATTTTGAAATTCATTCGTGTGAATTATGTGTTGATTTCGTCTTTCATGGCTAGTGTTGTTCAGTTTACTGGAATTACTATCAAGAAACTTCTTAAGAATTTTCTGTGATTCAAAAATTTATTGCGTGGCTTTTCTATTTCGATCGTGTATCGACCATCGAACACTTAATAAGCCGTTGTTGGTGACACCAACTGCACTCAAGAAGTGATGACTGGCTAAATCCTTGTTTCTTATTATTTTGTTCATCGACGCGTCTATTCTATCACGTTTGTTAAGAATTGGTACGAATTTCGTTTTATTCCCTCGTGCTATTGCTAGTCATTTATTTGCATTTTCTTCTGTCTCCAGTGGAACTCTGGGGACCAGAGTTCCTTTAGGGGGGGCGACTGTGAGAACTCATATTTTTCTCGGTAATTAAATTATTCTTTTATTCGTACTTCTTGATTTTACAATGTTTTACTTGTTCCTCTTTACTTTTTCACACGTAAATCCTGAGATCTCAAGAATTTTAATTAAATTATATTTTAATTATTTTTCTGATTATTGATTATATTTTATTCAGAATATTATAAAACTTTTATTTTTAGTTTTTCTAAATTTATTTACTATAGTAACCCGAACTTTAAAATTAATATTTAGACCGAGTTCTAATACTATTTCAAATATTCGGACCAATATTAATTTAACGACTTCTATTTATCATCTTTGTTTTTTATATAAAAAAAATATTTAATTCTCGATTAACCGCAAGGTTAGGACTTTAACACATAAAAAAATGTGCCTTTTATTATTTATTGGCAAAGTTTATGTCCGTCATCGACCATAAATAAATCTGTTATGACATAGAAATATTTTTATTGTCGTCGTTCTAATTTTTCATTTTATGAGCATTCTTCGTAATTTATGCTAAACTTTTAAGTGTCATTTATTTATATGACGCGTTAACATTTATTAAATATAAGCCCTCAACTTTTATATCAAAATATCAACGTTGTCCGAATGCTAAAGTTTTTATTTTATATTGAGCGTTTATTTTTCGTGTTCCACGTGTAACTTTTTAATCGCGTAACTTTTAAAATATTGGGTTTCAATAATACCCGCTTTAACAGTTTGTGAGACAAGATTTTAAATTAATCTCATCCCACTTGCTATTTCTACACGTCACATTGACATGTGCCTTAGTTTCATGTAATTGATATATATGACGACACGTTCATGCATATCCTCGTTTCTCATTTATACAAAAGAAAGGGATGAACATCACAGCACCACAAATTCGTTCATTCCATCCTATCATATTTTGTCTCTTTTATTTGTTTTGCCATGTTCTATTCCAATAACAACAAAGAAGAAAACATCAAGAACTGACGTTTCACTTTGGTTTCCTTTCTTTTCCATTTTTATTTCAAAACACTTAATTAGTTTTAAATAGTCAAGATTTGTATAGAAGGCTTCGTTATTATCGGATCTTACAATGGCGTACGATGATGATTTGTGGTTACGACTAGCTCATATATCACCGGTTTCCCGCGAGCTTTTATGTTGACGGGAAATAGTACTATTCGAGGGTGGAAAGAAGTGGTAGTAAAAGGTTTAGTAAATTCTTATTTTTAATGGTGCAAATAAGCATGAGTACTTATGGATGTTCAAAGAAGATTATAGTTCTCGACTCGGCAAGAGTTTGGGGGCTGTTATGTACACCCGAGTTTCTTATTCGTTAGTTGCAAGGTTGGGTTTAAGTTCACGTTTTGGTGCGAATCTTGGGCAGATTTGACTTCTTAGTAATCGTGTTCATGTCGGTATTTATACTCTCACATCGCAACTTCGAATCATTCATGTCTTCGTGCGGAGCTAAGGTAGCACTCCATATCAATTTTTATTATGATTTATAATCGGTTAAGTTAGTCGAACTAAATACTCGGTATGTAAACAAGAACCATGCATGGCTTGAAAATTTCAAATGAAACAATGAAAAGACAAGTTTCACGTCATTATCATGCATATAAAATGCAATTTCATAGTAAGTTTCCTGAATTAGAAGGTTTCCGTATTTAGAAATAAGCTGAATTAATAAGCTAATAATATAAGCATAAGTTTACTGGTTAAATATCATAAGTCATTTAATTATTAGTATAGTTTATTAATAATATCATGTTAATTTAATAAACTATAGGTTATACGATTTAATTAAATATAAGCATGATTTAATTAAAGTAAAGCATATTCAATACTTAGGTTAAACATGTATTAATATTTTATTAATTATAACCTAAGTTATGTTTATTAAAATAGTCCATGTTTTTAATAATTAATTAATACTATAGTCTAAATTAAATGATAAAATACTTAGGTTAAAACATGTATTATTTATAAAATAAATATAACCTAAGTCCATGTTAAATTAAATTAATTACTAGCCATGATTAATTAATTTAATTTTTCTTGCAAAATAATATAACTTGCAAAACTAATAATAACTTGTAAAAATAATTTAGTTGTAAAGAAAAAACTAGTCATGAACCGGACCCGTGTTTTCAATTTAAGCCAAGCCAAGCACACCCTAGCCGGCGGCTAGGACTATGACCAGCCGTCGGCTACCACTCCCTACGCAGGGCTCCCCCTGCTGTGATGTTTGTTCCCACCAGTTCCCCCGTTTCCTAATCAAGACCCACTGATAACTCGATTTTACTCAGGTTAAAAATATTCGTTGTACCAATCTCTTCGAATTGAAAAACTTGTGTTTAATGTGTGACTCAGCTGTTCTTTGGTGGAACAAAGATGTGTCGTTGTAGTATTAAAATAAAAGTGCAAAAACAATTAAAGTAAATGACTTAAAAGTAAATCTAACTCTAATTAAACAAAGTGCAAGTATTAAAAAGCAAGACGAGAATTAAAAGGTACTTAAATGAAAATAACGCAAACTTAAATCTGACTAAGGCAAACTTAAAATGCGGCTAAAACTAAATCTTAAACTAAGGCAAATAAACTTAAAGTGCAATTAAGGAAAAGGCGGGAAAAATAAAGCTTAAAATAAAAGGGCAGAAACTTAAAAACTAAATTTAAAGAAACTGAAAATATCCCCTATCCGGAATAAACCCTATTCGGAAAGCTGTCACCAATCCGGAATAAGTTCTACTCGGAATATTTGGCCTATTCGGAAAATCCAGCTTATTCGAAAAGATCCTCCTATGCGGAATATCAAGACCTATTCGGAATGATACCCAATTCGGAAAACTATCCCTATTCGGAATAAAAGGCTCTATTCGGAATGTCAGGCTACTCGGAATAAAGTTCCTATGCGGAATAATCACCCTTATGCGGAATAAAGTGCCTACTCGGAATATTTGGCCTATTCTGAATATTGTCACCTACTCGGAATATCCTCTATTCGGAATATACTCCCTATTCGGAATGATCACTCTACTCGGAATAAAAAGCTCTATTCGGAATATTCAATATTCCGAATAGTCATCCAATTAAAACCCTTACTCGGAATAAATCTGGGCTCGATCTCAGGGAAGAACTGTAACAGTAAACCGAAGAACAAGGGACTAAAATAAAGAACGAATCTAATAGAAACTAAGGCAAATTAGCCAAAAGATTAAATCAAACTAATAACAAAACAACTATTAAACATAAACAATCAATCCAAAACAATCAAACTCACAAAACTTAATCAAAATAATCAAAACCACTTTAATCAAATCAACAAAAATATAGAACTTGAACATAAACAAATCAACACAAAGATTAAGAAAGGTAGAATGAGATTAACAAGATAAAGATAAAGCTTAACAAGAATTAAAAGAAAAACTTACTTGAAATTAAATGGTAATTAAGTGCAAGACAAGGTAATTAAAGGTGCAATTATTTAAATTGACAAGGTAATTAAATTGACAAGGTAATTAAAAGGTGGAAGACTAATTGTCACACTTAGCCAACAACATGAAAAATTAACAATCCTAATCTATATATAGGGGAGGATTAAGGAAGCTTCCTCCCCTCCTTCCTTTCTTGTTAATTGCAAGATTAAGTCCATTTCTTCTTAATTCTTCATTAATTGCGTCATTAGTCCTTTTCTTCTATTCTTCTTTAAACTTGGACTTAAGGGACTTTTGGCTTCGGGATTTCTTTGAACTCCTCTTTAAATTTTTCAATAAAATAGACTTGAATTCTTCGGCTTTTGATAAACTTCCGTCTTTTGACTTTTTCTTCGATAAATCTTCAGAATTGGTCGTGGACTTCCGTTCTTTTTGCACTCTTGACTTCTTGACTTCGTCTTTCATCTTTTTCTTCAATAAAAGTCCGTAAATGCCCGTGAATGTACGTGTTTTCTCCACTTTTCACCTTTTCGTCCTAAATCACAACAAAAACACAAACCACGCATAATTCCGACATAAAAGACATAAAATACACGTTTTGGTCCGGTTATTATTGTAATTAAGTGGTAGAAAAGATGGGTGTTTACACACCTATCAAATCCCCTACACTTGACCATTACAATGTCCTCATGCAATGCATTAGTTACAAAGCAAGATTACACTTTTCATCATAATCAATCCACGTTGGCCTTTATTAAAGAGATAGAAAATTACAATCATGCAAAGTAAAGAAATCAAAAGCATACCTTGGGTTTTGGAAATGTCATGAATAATCATCATCCTCAAGTTTTCACTTTCTCCAAACCAAGCTTAAAAACGAGATCATTGTTATTATAAGTTAGTAAACTATCACGAACTCATGTGGGCCAATTATTCACTTAAACTCCCTTATTCCTAGGTGTATCTCTTATATTTTATTATTTGTCTTGAATGATCACGAAGATGCATTTTTGACTTATTTAGATAGTTATTAAGTCTGAAAATAAAGTGCACGATTTAATCAATAGTTAGCTAAAGGACCAAATCTTTTAAAACTGCTTCTCGGGACCTCATAAAGTTCATACCTTGGCATAACTCGCTTCGCGATTTGAGACCTTTCTCGGACCGATATTTGGCAGCGACTTCATACTTCAAATCTTTGAGAGACGTTCATGAAATAATGGTCTTCTCTTCATATAGGAATTTCTTCACTTGAAATTTTGAGAGATTCATACTTGGACCACGACTTCTTCATTTTTCTCCAATCTTTATTTTGGACTTGATATACAACGATCCGCCTCCTTTTATGACTTGGATCTATTTATCCTCATACCTTGTTAGGGTCTTTTCGGATACACTTCTCCATGACTTTTGGGGAGTTTTGCTTTACGTCGTGTGTCTCGATCCTTCATATTGATTTTCGATAAATGATTCTTCACATCACTTTGGATCTTTAGCAACAAAACATAGCCCTCATGCCTTGTTAGGGCCTTTTCGGACTCGCCAATCTTCGCGTCCCGCTTCAATAAGTTATGCCTTGGCTATGAACTCTAATCCACACCGAGCAACTTTTAAACGATCTGGGGCTAGAAGCTAAGTAACTTTTCAAATCATACAACCTTATTTATTAGCAGATAAATTTATTAGCAAGCGATGGGAGAATAGGCTTATAATTAACTCACATAAATTTACGAAAGAATACCGGACTTATATTTGGCTCTATCATCTCTCGTTCTCCACAGTTTAAAATCTCAAGTAATGAGACTCGTGGATACTTAGCCTATTAAATCAAAGTTTTGGGTTTTCGAGTCGCCTATAGGATCTTGCAAATTCTTAGACTTTTTCAAGTTTAGAAATCGCATTTTAAAGTTCCCTTGATAAACGACTCTCTAGGATCAATTATAGGAACTTGCGAAAAGTTCTTGTTCTTAACCCGTGAGAGTTAAGACTTTCGCGTTTTATAGCTCCCTATATAAAAGCCTAGCAAAACTTGACTTAAACACGTTAAGGATACTAGCTAGAGTAAACTCGGGTTGAGTCAAAAGATTCACAACGCTTGAAAACTAAAACCACTTATTCAAAGATTTATTCTAGCAAAGGAAGAAAATAACTATACAAAGATAACAACTAATAGGCCAAAATAGATCAAAAATTTTGAAAAATGTCGAAAAATTGATTTTCCGGTTAAAATGAGGACAAATACAAGGATAAGACCACTTAACTTCGATAGAAGTCCCCCCTACACTTAAGATAAACATTGTCCTCAATGTTTAAGCATGTGGGAGTAAACTCCCCTACACTTAGGACATTGTGCACGTTGTTTAAATCTCGCTAAGGAAAAGACAACTAAAAAGATTCCTATTTTAATATTGAGAAAATATAAAATAGTGAATCGAAAAGAGTTTAGGATAGAACCGGGAAGAAGTAGAACATGGAATCACGGGTCGTCAAGAATCATCAAGAGTGGATCATTGAAGCTCGAATCCCTGATTAAGAAGTGAGGAGAGGAAATAGCAATCCAAAGGGTCCCCCTTACACTTATGGTAAAGAAAGCGAAAGGATAGATGCCTGGGTTGCCTCCCAAGAAGCGCTTGATTTTTGTTAACCGAGTCATTAGCCTGACTCGACCTTGATCATCAACGGACGAAGCATGAAACATATCCACCAGGATCAAAGACATAGTTTTCATCCATCAAATAATAAGAGCTTAAGGCGAACAAGGCAAGCCAAAAGAGAAGTGGCAAGGTTCCCTTAAGCAGTGATGGAGCACAGTAGAAGCAAGGATGAATTGGTGCAAGCATGTCTTCAATGGGTCCAAAGATTTTTCCTTTTATTTCATCAGGTGGATACTGAGATGGCTTAAATACTTCAATACCGGGGTCGAACACCTTTTCCTTTAAGGGAAAATAGCACTCAGGCTCAGCCGAGTGTGAAGAAGATCCGCAAAGAAGCACAACCTCGTCCTCAGAAGGGGGACAAAGAGGTGTCAAATCATAAGTGCAACGGATTTCGGTGTCGACCGGTTTCTTCTCCTTGGACAAAATGCTCTTCAAATCCAAAGTAGGATCAAGACGATAATCTTCAAAGTCCAAAGGAGGAGCATCACTCTCATGAGGGAAGTATGTGTTGAGAAATTCAGAGAAATCTTCCTCAAATGAATAATCGTCCAAAGTAGGATCGAGTGATGGCGGAGGACATCCATTGTGTGAAGAATCGCTCGATAGAGTATCAACCTCATCAAAATCATCGAAAGTGGGCAGCTCGGGATACTCAGAAGTACAATCAAAATCATCCGAGTCTGAGCTAGAATCATCATCATAAGCATCGAAGACCGGTTGAGAATCATAAATGGGAGAAGCGTCCAAAGTAGGGAGAGAATCATCCACATTATCTTCAAAGAGTGGATTATCAGTGGAAGACTCGAATAAAGGATTGTCGTAGACGGTAAAGTCATCGAGCACATTTATCATATTCACTGATTCTCGGCCTCCAAAGGATTTGCCTGTAAGCTTCCCCATTTTAAAAACTTTAGAATCATCCCCGACTCGTAGGATTAACTCACCTTCGGCCACATCTATTAAAGCACGTCCGGTTCTCAAGAATGGCCGACCAAGTACTAAAGGAATACAAGGGTCCATTTCATAATCAACTACAACAAAATCGACCGGGAAAGTAAATGTGCCAACTTTGATAAACACGTCTTCGGCTATACCAACGGGGTAAGCGAGAGTGCGGTTTGCAAGTTCGAGAGTCATCTTTGTTGGAATGAGATCGGGCAATGATAGTGTTTTCCAAACACTTAGTGGCATCAAATTAATACTAGCCCTGAGATCAGCAAGGGCAGTAAATTCTTCAGTTTTGTTGAACACGCAAGGCAACACAAAACGACCGGGATCTCCAAGTTTTTCCGGAAGTTCTCTAAGAAGGACTGCAGAGCAGTTTTCATTTAATCGTGTGTTGGCGAGTTCAATCAGCTTCTCTTTCTTGCTAAGCAATTCCTTGAATGCTTTGACAAATTTCGGCATGTGGCAAAGTGCTTCAACAAGGCTAATGTTGATGGTCATTTTAGATAGCATATCCACATATTTCGATACTTGGCAGTCATTCTTGGTTAGATCATTGGTCTTGCCTATGCGAGAAGGGTATGGGATTCTAGGTTGATAAGGGTTAGGTGAAGGTGTAGTCGGTGAAGGTTGTGATGTTGAAGGGTCCTTCCGAAATACATCATCATGACGAGGCGGAGAGGGTAATGGTGCACTACTACTAGGTGTAGGAGGAGTAGGGATATATGGTGGTGGAGGAGGTGTAGATGATGGTGGTGAGTCAGGTGGATTGACAATGGTAATTCCACTACGCGTAGTTATAGCACTCACATTAGCTCGCGGATTAGTGACGGTGTTTGAAGGTAGAGAACCCGAAGAAGAAGAAGGTTGAGCTTCGGGCAAGAAACTAGCCAACAGATTCTTTAATTCAGTTGTTTGAGTGATGAAGGAGGATTGAAGATTATCACGAACCTCGGTTCTGATGTCATTACCTTGCTTCAAGATATCTCCTTTCAAATTGATTATTTGGCTCTGTAGATTCTTGATTTGCTCACCTTGAGTTCTCATGATGGTGTCAACATCGGGATTAATGGGTGGGTGTTGTTGGGTGGGTGGTTGATAAGGGTTAGAAGCTCTTGGTGGGATTTGTTTGCTTCTATTGTAGTTGTTGGCGGGGTTTTGGTTTTGAGGAGAAAAACCGGGTGAAAGGTAATTGTTGGAACGGTAGCTCAGCAGATTTCTATCCCCTTGTTGTCTAGCTTGGTAATTTTCCGGTGAATAATTATCGTAAGCAGCATACACATTTTCCGGATTTCCTTGTGTCGAAGGACAATCGGTGTATGAGTGAGGACCGCCACATGTTTCACAAGGATTAGCAACCGCTTTAACTTGTTGTTGTTGTTGGTTTGAAGCGAGAAGCGTAATACTTTTGCTCATTTCAGCCATCATGCGGGTGAGTTCGGTCATCTCAGGGTTTGCTGAGGTGGAGGAAACATTGACTCTCGTGTTATTCCTAGAAGAAGCAGAGGAATCCCAGTTCTTGTGGTGAGTAGTCATGTTCTCAATTAACTCTCTACACTCCTCGGGTCTCCTTTTCATGAATGTGCCATCGGCGGCTGCATTAATCGTATCACGATCTCGAAAAGTCAAACCGTTGTAGAAAGTATCAATCAATGTGACGGGAAGCATGTTGTGGTTTGGACAACGGTCGATCAAGACATTATATCTCTCCCAAGCGTCAAAAAGAGATTCATCGGGATCTTGCATGAAACCGCTGATCTGATTGCGAAGGCTCGTGACCATGGATGGTGGAAAGTAGCGCGACAAAAAGCTTTGAGTCATATCATCCCAAGTGTGAATAGAATTCTTCAGGAGACGATCAAACCATTTCTCGGCATGATGCGATAAAGTATGTGGGAAGAGTTGTAGGCGGAGAACATCCATTGTGGCCCCAGGCAACTTCATGCTTTGGGTGATTGTAATGAACTTGTCGAGGTGTTTGTTGGCATCATCATCAGGCAATCCACGAAATGGGTTTGTTTGTACTTGCTGAATCATGTGGTGCTTCAACGAAAACTCAGGAGCGTTGATTTGCATCGGCGCAATCGGTCCTCCTCGTCCAAACATGGTTGGTTGACAAAGTTCCTCCATGGTCCGAAGATCGGGTTGTGGAAGAGCATTGTTGTTATTGTTGAGGTGTGGTGGTTGATTATTGTTGTTAACACCTGCCATACTTAAATCTTCTTGAATCTCGGGCTCTTGATAATTAGAAGATCTAGTACGCATACACCTGAAAATGCAAAAGAAAACAAAACCAAACACAAAGACAATATATATACAAAAGAAAGCAAAAATCTTTTTTGGATTTTTGAAATTTTTAATTTTTATGGTTTTTTATCAATTTTTAATTTTTATGATTTTTTGAATTTTTTATGCAAGAAAAATAACGTTCGCAAGTGAACGGATCCCAAAAAGCAACGTGTCTCTCACAAAAAACTGTTGATCTTTACGAAAAGAGCCGGCAGCGGCGCCATTTGATACAAGGCTTTTGGCCCGTATAAAAAGTTAGTTCGTTTAAGTATGTCTCTTCGAATTGAAAAACTTGTGTTTAATGTGTGACTCAGCTGTTCTTTGGTGGAACAAAGATGTGTCGTTGTAGTATTAAAATAAAAGTGCAAAAACAATTAAAGTAAATGACTTAAAAGTAAATCTAACTCTAATTAAACAAAGTGCAAGTATTAAAAAGCAAGACGAGAATTAAAAGGTACTTAAATGAAAATAACGCAAACTTAAATCTGACTAAGGCAAACTTAAAATGCGGCTAAAACTAAATCTTAAACTAAGGCAAATAAACTTAAAGTGCAATTAAGGAAAAGGCGGGAAAAATAAAGCTTAAAATAAAAGGGCAGAAACTTAAAAACTAAATTTAAAGAAACTGAAAATATCCCCTATCCGGAATAAACCCTATTCGGAAAGTTGTCACCAATCCGGAATAAGTTCTACTCGGAATATTTGGCCTATTCGGAAAATCCAGCTTACTCGAAAAGATCCTCCTATGCGGAATATCAAGACCTATTCGGAATGATACCCAATTCGGAAAACTATCCCTATTCGGAATAAAAGGCTCTATTCGGAATGTCAGGCTACTCGGAATAAAGTTCCTATGCGGAATAATCACCCTTATGCGGAATAAAGTGCCTACTCGGAATATTTGGCCTATTCTGAATATTGTCACCTACTCGGAATATCCTCTATCCGGAATATACTCCCTATTCGGAATGATCACTCTACTCGGAATAAAAAGCTCTATTCGGAATATTCAATATTCCGAATAGTCATCCAATTAAAACCCTTACTCGGAATAAATCTGGGCTCGATCTCAGGGAAGAACTGTAACAGTAAACCGAAGAACAAGGGACTAAAATAAAGAACGAATCTAATAGAAACTAAGGCAAATTAGCCAAAAGATTAAATCAAACTAATAACAAAACAACTATTAAACATAAACAATCAATCCAAAACAATCAAACTCACAAAACTTAATCAAAATAATCAAAACCACTTTAATCAAATCAACAAAAATAAAGAACTTGAACATAAACAAATCAACACAAAGATTAAGAAAGGTAGAATGAGATTAACAAGATAAAGATAAAGCTTAACAAGAATTAAAAGAAAAACTTACTTGAAATTAAATGGTAATTAAGTGCAAGACAAGGTAATTAAAGGTGCAAGTATTTAAATTGACAAGGTAATTAAATTGACAAGGTAATTAAAAGGTGGAAGACTAATTGTCACTCTTAGCCAACAACATGAAAAATTAACAATCCTAATTTATATATAGGGGAGGATTAAGGAAGCTTCCTCCCCTCCTTCCTTTCTTGTTAATTGCAAGATTAAGTCCCTTTCTTCTTAATTCTTCATTAATTGCGTCATTAGTCCTTTTCTTCTATTCTTCTTTAAACTTGGACTTAAGGGACTTTTGGATTCGGGATTTCTTTGAACTCGTCTTTAAATTTTTCAATAAAATAGACTTGAATTCTTCGGCTTTTGATAAACTTCCGTCTTTTGACTTTTTCTTCGATAAATCTTCAGAATTGGTCGTGGACTTCCGTTCTTTTTGCACTCTTGACTTCTTGACTTCGTCTTTCATCTTTTTCTTCAATAAAAGTCCGTAAATGCCCGTGAATGTACGTGTTTTCTCCACTTTTCACCTTTTCGTCCTAAATCACAACAAAAACACAAACCACGCATAATTCCGACATAAAAGACATAAAATACACGTTTTGGTCCGGTTATTATTGTAATTAAGTGGTAGAAAAGATGGGTGTTTACACACCTATCACCCACCGAGACCTTGTATGGTCTCGGTTGCCACTGCTTGCACCAAGGTCCCCCCCCCCCCCCCCCCCCCCCCCGTGGGGTTCCTTGGTTGCTACTGCCCATAACAAAACCACACCGAGCCCTTTAAGGGTCTCGGCTGGTGGAAGACAAGTGACACCGAGAGCTCTATGCTCTCGGTTGATGTGTTTCCCGAACCCCACACGCAAAATACACACCCCGCCCCTTGTTTAATCTTATAATAACATGTTTTTATTTATGTTCTAGATAGATTCATGCACATGTGACCATAATTAATTAGGAAACGTGAAAGGATAAAAGATGTTACATAATACCGAGTGCGTGGATCAAAGAGGGGTAGACACACGAACACGTAGTCTTCAAGGATCAAGATCAAAACTCTCTCCCCTTGTGAAGATTTAAAACTGGCGGCCATTTGTGGTGTGCTAGGGTTTAATTGTTTTTCTTGTAAAACTACATAATGCTTAACTTCATGTGGTTTTGTTTTACTACATGGATACTTAAATGGGTTGGGCCAAAATCCTACCCTTGATCTTATTTGTAGGCAGCGGCTACAAGGAGCCCAACAATCAATCCCATAGCTTTTCATGTTTAATTAGTTATCTTGAGCGTTCGTGACCAAGTGTCATGAATTCAATGTTATGCATAAATGTTCCTGAAATATATATTATATGTAATCCTTGTTATCGTATATTAATATATAATATGTAGTTCCCATGTTCGTGATTTAATGTTCATGATTATAATTATTATAATTAATAATTATCGTGTAATATCACGTACTTAATACTTATCGTGCAATAACACGTACATAGTTTCTATATTTAATACTCGTGACACGTGTTCATGCTATAAAAGGAAAGTTTTAATTTGTTCGTATGTTTACTAAGTGTACTGTTCATGGTAAAAGCATGCGGGTTTTACAACTACGAGCAGTTAACAAACGATTCTTAGTTAGCGCGATCGATTTATTTATCGGAATGAAATGAGCAGAGTCAATCAGTCAACATTGACACAAATTGAATTAAATCCAAACTGAGTTTTCGAGAGTTTAGCAATGAAATCCATTGTAATTCGCTCTTACCTCCCAAATGATAACGAATAACACAATCGTAATCACTTAAAGGCTTATTTACCTCTTTTTATTCCAGAATACATTGTAGGCTCATTCTATCGGTGGATACCGTACATTTAGTGCCATACAATTTATGTATCCATAGGTAAAGAGTAAAAAAAATCACCACACCCAAGTACAAGTCATGGGTTGTGTAGTTTCCTCATTCTTTCTAAGTTTCCTACAAGCATATACAAATCAAACAGCTCTAAATCCTTCAAGAGATGCATCACAATAAACAACAAAATCTACACTTCCTTCGGGTAACGATAAGATCGGCGTGCTACAGAGTTTCCTCTTCTGGATTTGAAAAGATTCCTCTTCGTCATCGCCCCACATATACGGTTCATTCTCTGAGTTAGCTTAGTTAATGGTTTTGATATCAAAGAGTATCCTTCAATAAACCTTTGGTTGTAACCAGCCAAACCCATAAATTATCGTATTTCAGTTGGAGTAGATTAGAATATCATCGATGAACACGATCACGAATTTGTCAAGACACGGCTTACAAATGCGATTCATTAAATCAATGAATATAGCAGTTGCATAAGTCAAACCCAAAAGGCATAACACAAAACTCATAATGACCATCACGAGTTCTAAATGCCGTAATAGGAATATCTTCCTCACATATGCGAAGTTGATGGTAACCAAAACGTAGATCAATCTTGGAGAAAACACGAGAACTTTGAAGTTAATCAAATAGATCATCAATTCTTGGAAGCGGATAACGATTGTTGATCGTTAGCTTATTCAGCTCTCGGTAATCGATGTACATATCAGAATGAATCATCTTTCTTCTTAACGAATAGAATAGGAGCTCCCCAAAGTGACGAACTCGATTGAACAAACCTTTATCAGAAAGCTCTTGCAACTGCACGGATAACTCCTTCAGCCCGGATGATGCTAAACGATATGGTGCACGTGCCACAGTTGTAACACCAGGAATTAGATCAATTAGGAATTCTATTTGCCTCGGTGGCGGAAGCCCTGGCAAATCTTTCGAAAACACTTCAGAATAGTCACGAATAACTAGAGCATTTCTACTCACTTCTCTTACGATTTCCTCTCCGATACCTAAGCTAGGAATAACTCACAACCTTTTTCGATATACTTACGATCTCTAATGCACGAAATGATTTTCAGTTTGGAATCATTTCTCCTTCAGTTTTAGGTTGTACAACACTTGCTCCATAATTTGGAAATACTACGAGGACAAAATTCCTCAGTCAACCGCTTCCTCACCTTAGTCCATGGTGTCCCATAAGTAACGATACCTATGGAAGCAAATCTGCCATTCCACCAAATTAATACCCGACCTTTGAGAGTACCGATTTCACTACACCTTATCCTCCAGATTATTGTCACTGATTCGAAATACTGACACCAGCTTTTCAACAACTGACGCAATCCTCCATCATCTTTAGTCCCCTTAAGAGTCTATGGTTTGAACTTCATGAATGAAGTGTAGTTATAGCCTCTAATTTTCGGGCACATTTGTTCCATCAGTACCACAAACATTATTGGCTCCAGCTTCAGTTCCACCGGTTCCAGTTCCACCGGTTGTAGCTTCAGCCCCAGTTCAAGATCCATCATTCATGTTGGCCATGAATTCAATTAAAGATGCAACAACTTATTCACTAATAACTTGGCGCATTCGTGCTTCAGTCATAGCTTTCATTGACTGCATAATTCTTGTGCAACGCAAATCAAATCATAATGAGTATTCATTCAATGGTTGCGTTATACCATAGGGATTTAAAAGAGAAAAGCAAAGAAAGATAAAAATAGAACAATGTAGAATTAGGAATCAAAAGATAGTCATTTCATTGATCACAACTAGAACGAGTTGTATTGTCAAGCATTATAGATTATCATCGTTTAATGCTATACAACTTAAAAGACTAGTCCTACTAACTGATGTCACAGTTTAGTTAGTGATTTTTAAAATAAAACAATTGATAAGCTAATCTACTAAGAGTTACTAGGTAATTCACGTGGTTAAGAAGGCTCCTCGGTCCCACTAGAAGAAGATTTCTTTAGTGTTTTTAGGGATGCTTGATATCCTCCTCAATTGACGGTTTTGGAACAGCCCCAATACAACCATCACACGATCAAAGAATTTAGAGGAACAAAACCAAAGGATGAGTCAAGCAAAGAATTACGAGTCACTAAGAGTTTAATTACGTAGATGCTATATGCTTAAGCCCACACGTTTATATATCATTATTTCCATAGACTGATCAAATCCATCCAAATAAGATTTAGAAATTTGTGGTTTAACAATTTATAATTTCCTTGTTCAAATAAATGGTCAATTTATTTCAACAAGACAGTTGTAATCACCTTATTTAAGCATCGCCAGCTCAACGCAGAAGATCAGGTGCGAAACAAACGAGAAACTGATTTAACAGATAATGATCAGTGATATGATATGGAATCCAGGTTATTATGACTCCTCAGGCAAATTCCACATCGGTTGTGGCCAGGAGAGATCTTGGTTCATAAGATAACATTTGCCTTACCATGACACAACGCGTTTTGTGGTCTATTGCAAGTGAGGTTCTTAGGAACTAGCAATTAAGCGTGCTCATGTGATAGTAGTACTGACTTGGGTGACCTGACGGGAAGTACTCACATGAGGGCCACAAAGCAAAGCCATGAGCCTACGGGCAAAGCGGACAATATTGTGGTTTGAGTATGCGGGATGTTATAGGTGGTATCAGAGCCACTTCTGAGCCATTCGGGATGATGGGGCAAACCCCATCGAGGACGATGAGTCCCTAAGGGAGGGGTGATTATGACACCTCAGGCAAATCCCACATCGGCTTTGGCCAAGATAGATCATGGTTCATAAGATAACATTCGCCTTACCATGACACAACGTGTTTTGTGGTCTACTGTAAGTGGGGTTCTTAGGAACTCGCAGTTAAACGTGCTCATGTGAGAGTAGTACTGGCTTGGGTGACCTGACGGGAAGTACTCACATGAGGGCCACAAAGCAAAGCCGTGATCCTACAGGCAAAGTGGACAATATTGAGGTCTGAGTAGGCGGGATGTTACAACACAATATCAAGGCAAGAGATTAATGCTCAAGATTGATATCAAAGATCATATCAACATGTTTACCAGAAAAGAAAAAGAAAAGAAAGACGAAGACTACGAGCCTAAGACAAGCATAGTATGCTAGGTTTATTTTAATATTGTAACTCGGATAACACCCTTGTTTGGAGTGACCTCCCTTAGGGGGAGATTGTTGGAAATACGTTTTACGTATTCAGAAAGGTCCGATCACTCAGAAAATATATAAGTTAGTAGCTCGTAGTCTTGCATCTTAATATTAAACAAACAAAGCCAAGCCAAGCCTACAAAATGTGTAGGCCGGCGACCCATTGTAAGCCCAAGCCCATCTCATGGGCTTGGGTATATGAACCCTCTCCTTAGATGGAGAGGGTGTGGTTCACTTCATAATTTCACATAGTAAAGTGTGTTTTACACAACTTTTTTTCTCTAAGTGTGTGTGAGATCTACCATCTCTTTCTCTCTCTACTCTATCTCTCTAGATAATCCTACAAGAGCTATGCTGACAAGAGGCATAAACCATTGGAGTTTGGTGTGGGGGACAAAGTTATGCCAAAGGTTTCACCATGGAAAGGGGTGATGCAGTTTGGGAGGAAAGAAGAAGTATAGGAGGTAGAGGAAGTTTTCTGTAATTGCAAGACGTAGTTATTGAGCTTAGGGAGTAAATGTCGGGACGGGATTTCTATTAGGAGGGAGTGATGTGACAACCCAAGATTTTGGAATTTGTCACTTATGACTGTTTGACTTTGACTATGTGCTTAGTGTGCTTTATGTGCTATATGTTTATATTTGAGCCTTTGATTTGATGTAGTCATCGGTTATGTAGTGCGTAGTACATTATATGATGTTATGATGGGGTTATGTAGTACGTAGTACATTATATGACTTTGATTAGTCACCGATGAAATGATTTGGGTCGCCACATCTAAAGCATTTCCTATCACCTTTTTCATTCTTGACAAATCAGTTTTTGGAGAAAGCTTTCTTGTCGTTGTTTGGTTGTCTCACATGTTGACCTCATCTCTTGAAGAACTTCTTGAAGTCTCTAAACGCCATAGCATATTCCTCATCATCGCTTTCCGAGGAGGAGCTTTCGTGGTGACTTTACACTTTCTTGGATTTTAGTGCTAGAGAATTTCTTTCACTCTTGCTTTTCACCATATCCGAGTCTTTCAAGATTATCATTTCATGAACTTTCAAGTTACCAATGAGTTCATCAAGTGATAGAGTGGTGAGATCCTTTGATTCTTCAATCGCCGTGACTTTAGCTCTCCATTGTGGATACAACGCCCGAAGAAACTTCCTAACATTTTTCTTACTAGAAAAACCTTCATCAAGTGCTTTTAGACTAGTAATAATATTATTAAACCTAACAAATTCACTATCAATAGTTTCATCTTCTAAGATAACAAATTGTTCATATTTATGAACAAGAAGATCGATTTTGCTTTCTTTGACTTGGCTATTACCTTTGTCGGTTACTAAAAGAGTGTTCCAAATATCTTTAGCGGTTTTACACATAAAAATCCTTTCATACTCTTTCTTAGGTAAAGCATTATAAATAACCATTTTAGCCTCATTATTTTTAGCAAGTTTCTTCTTAGTGTCATCATTAAAATTTTCAAAAGTAACTAGTTATTTATTTTTAGAAACTTCATGTTAGCCGTATTTAAAGTGATGGTCATATAATATACCGTTGCGAAGCTCGTGAAAAATACTACTCAACGGTGTCGAGAGTTCTTAGTTATTAATGTTTATATAACAGGAATTAGTCCCGAACACACAAATGAGGAAGGCCTCCTAAACACTTACTACTTAGTATTAAAGGCCTCCTAAGCCTCATTTGTGTGTGTGTCTTCCATTTCATTTGTTTTGTAGAGAGAGAAACGTTTGTGTTTCTCTCACTAGGAATTCACATCCTTTGTTTTTCTCTTTTCCTTCATCTAATCTAATCTTTCTTTTTTGGTTTAATCTTCATCTACATTTCGTGTTCATATATGGTCGTGTGATTCAATCCAACACTTCATAATATTGATAAGGCAAAAAGTCACCAACGGTAATAACGTGCCAAAGATCAAGTCTCAAATCTATTTTTCTAATAAATAAAACTATCGGTTTCAAAAAGAGGTGGTGTTTGCATAGATTGCCCTTCTAGGTACTTGTTAGAATCCATAGATCGATTCAAGTTTTAAAATACAATATATTTTAAAAACGATTGAGCAACCACGCTTTGATAAATAGTTCTTAAATTTTCTTGTTTAAAGACCGGTTTTCAAAAATCATTTTTCAAAAACTTAGACTTGAGTGATTATGTGAAATCCTTTTATGTACAATATAAACAATAGGTAGTGGATCTAAACTAATAATCACAAGTATATGCAAGGAAAGAATAATGAATGTAAAGAGATAAGGAAAAGAAAGATCAAACCAAACACCAAGGATTTATAGTGGTTCGACAACGAAGCTCACCCCTCGTTCCTACTCCACTCCTCGAGTACCCCTTACTCGAGAGTTCACTAATCAACAAGCTCCTTAAGGTGGAGAAAACGTAAACATCGCTTAAACAATTTCCGACTCTAATCTAAAATTCGAGCCCTAATCTTAGCTAGGACAATCTACACCAATATACTTTAAGGCCTAAGTATTAACAAAAATAACTTCCAAATTTAAACAACAATTTGGATCTTCACAACTAAACAAGAATAAAAATAAAGTTTGATTTTCAATGGATCTTGAGGTAGACACAACACTTCAAGGATGAAAGTGTTCTTCTCTTTGCACTTAAGAGGATGAGATGGGAGGAGAAAGATTTACTTCTAAACAACTAGTAATCAACCAAATAACCAAGGATTTAAGTGATTTAAGTAGGTGAATTGAATCTGGAAATTTGTGTGCAAAGAGGTGAAGATAAAATATGAAATGGTCCACTATTTATAAGATAAGGCTCCAACGGATCTATCTGACCGCGGTTCAATAAATGACATGCGGTTCGATATTGATAAATAACCGCATAAGCATTTAAGGAACCGCCCATACAAGACTCTGCTCCTTTTGTCTTTTAGTGGGTTAGTCACATTTGGTGAAGTTTTTATCCTCAAAGGATATTCATATACCATATGGAATATGCCATTTTCAAATTTCAAATTTCTAATCTAATAAGACATTTTCTTAAAAATAAAGTTTATTAAAAACTTATGTCACTTAAAAATAAAAGTGAGTTTTAAGAAAAACTAAATCCTTGATCACTTAGTTAGGTTGAGAACTTGTTTATTCATACCCTAAGTGATAATGGATGAAATAAAAAATACTTGAACTTAAGAATTCGATTTTCGTTATTTTCGTAAATGCTTGTTTTTATATATTGTCGTAATAAAAACCAAGCGAGACCGAAAAATGCAAGTAACATTTTTAGGGATCATTGCATTAACAATCTCCTCCTTTTTGATTCCGAAAATACATAAACTCAATCTAGTATGAAAACAAGATTTTCAAAGACGAGTTTATTACATTTCTCCCCCTTTGTCGAAGCAAAAAGGTAGCAAAAGTCTTGGAGGTAGAGAAGAAACGGACTTTGCTAATGCTCCTCCTTGGTGGTTACTCCCCTTGCTTTGCATTGTTAATACAATCTAAAATAGTTTTTCATGGTTTAGGGCTGAGCATTTGGACCGGTGACCCGGACCGGACCGAAAAACCAGCGTTGGGGGTTGTTTTGTTAAAAAGAAAATTTTCAAATCTTACCTTCAAAATTGAAAATGATCAAAAATGATAAAAAAAAACTTATTTCTTTGGGTTGTTTTACTGAGAATGATGATATTTTTTTGTAGGTTTGATGAAGATGTTAGCCTCAAAATATTGAGCCAAACAAGAATGCTCGGTCATATGTTTATTATGTATCGTATTTTAGAACGTTGTAAGAGGTAGTATATTAGTCGTGTTATTACGGGCTTAACTTTAAGCTAAGGTTCATTAATAAGTAACCAAAGACCAAAAGGAAAGCCCGGCCCAGGATCATATAGCCCATTAAGCTACATGTAAGCAAAGGCTATATAAACTCTTCCTAGCATGTTAGGAAGGGTGTTGGTCATTTCATTTTTCTCCTAATCTAACATTCCACAAGTTTCACCAACCTTTTTCTCTCTACTTTCTCTCACTACTTTCTCTCTCTAAAATTCATCTCATATCTTCCTTTCTTTCTTTAATTCGTGTGCTATACATCATCATATATTAGGGACAAGAATTGGTATCAGAGCATTGGGGTAGTTTTGAGGTCAGATCATCATCATCATATATACAAGTATTTTGAGGTCAGATCGCAATTTTCGGAATTTCAACAACCAAACAATCACAACACAACTACTTAAGATCCACATTCGATTCATCATTTCAGAGAATATTGAGATGGATACTGCCGAATATCGTGTGACGAACAACAACATAATGGTGGCAGGTAACAAAGAAAGACCACCAATGCTTGTGTCGGGTCGATATGATCAATGGCAATCCCGTTTTATACGTTACCTTGACACAAAACCTAACGATGATGCTTTAAGGCAATGTATTTTGGAAGGACCCTATAAACTCTCAAGGATTCAAGTTCCTGCAGTACCAGCCACAGACACAAGTGACGCACAACCCTCATATGAACGTGATGAAAAGAGGAACGACCTCACCCCAGAGAACCGTGTGTGGTTTGATGCAGAGAAGGAAGCAATCTACTTAATTCTCAGTGGCATTGGAGATGAGATTTACTCTACGGTTGACGCATGTCCTACTGCTCAAGAAATGTGGAGGGCCATTGAAAGATTGCAACAAGGTGAATCACTTAACAAACAAGATGTGAAAACTAAGATGTTTTGGAACTTTGGCAAGTTTACATCAAAGGATGGGGAATCAATTGATTCTTATTACTCCCGATTCTACAAGATGATGAATGATATGACCCAAAACAACTTGCAAGTTTCCACCATGCAAGTCAATGTCCAATTTCTACAGCAACTTCAACCAGAGTGGACACGGTTTGTCACCTTGGTGAAACAACAACAAAAGTTAGACGAAGTTTCATATCACAAGCTCTTTGACATCTTGAAACAATTTCAAAATGAGGCAAATGAACTTCGAGCTAAACAAGTTGCAAAGATTTCCAATCCACTTGCTTTGGTGTCTACCACTCAACATTACCCAGATTATCACTCCCGTACTTCAAAGACCTACTCTACTCAATCATCCTCACCACGATCATCCATTGTCTCCAAGTCACATGTTCCAACACGATCCCGAGGCAAAGAAGTTGCAAGAGCACAATCACCCACACCTGAGCAATCATCCGAAGAAGACAGTGATGAAGAAATAGCTCAAAAGGATAGGGAATTCAAGCAACAAATGGCTTTCGTTATGAAGCAATATAAGAAAATCTACAAACCCACCAACAACAACCTTCGAACATCTTCAAACTCGAGGAACACCCATGCACAGAGTCCTCCAAGGTATGACACACGAAGACGTGTTGCGAGTCCTCCAAAGTATGATCGACAACCTAAGTATGATAATCAGAGGGTGGCTACTGTTGTTGGAAATCAGGAAACTGTTGGGACTCAAGTTGTGCAACAAAGTGGGATTCAGTGTTTTAACTGCAGAGTTTTTGGGCATTTGGCTAAGGAATGCAGGCAGCCAAAGAGGGTTAAAGATTATGGTTATCATAAGGAAAAGATGCTGTTGTGCAAGAAAATAGAAGTTGGAATCAAGTTATCAGCTGAGGAAGGAGAAATGCTTGACGACACAGATGATGAACTCTCCGACCAAGAACTCGAGGCACAATATTCATACATGGCAAAGATTCATGAGGTCCTTAACGTCACTGAAGATGACAATGGTCCTATCTTTGATACCGAGCTAATTGATAAGGTACAAGATGATGTTGAATATAATGTGTTTGGTGATACACATGAGCATAGTGATCTACCAACAACAATTACTGACACGTGTATGATGGAAACGGTTGATAGCAATACCACACCCGATTCATCAGACATGTGCAATAATGAGTTTGAGGATGATCAACATGCAAATGAGTATGATGACGAGGAGCGTGTCGCGCTTGCTAATTTAATTTCTAGTTTACAAAAAGATGTCAATGAAAATAGAAAGAATCAAAAGCAATTAAAGAAGGCAAACGCATCGCTCACTCAAAACTTTGAAGAATGCAAAGCCGCTCTTATAAAATCTAGTGAGACTATTGATAGTTATAGGGTTGAGCTTCTTCAAAAGACCAACGAGCTTGAGGGGTACAAAAGTCGTGTCATCAACGTTAAAAAGGACGATTTTGAAAATAAATACAATGAAGCTCTTGCTTTGTTAACTAAAGAAAAACGTCAATTTAATGTTTTATTAAGTGATGAACGTCAAAAAACGTACCTTGCCACTACAAAAGTTAATGAACTTGAACAGAGGCTTTATATGAACACCACCGATTCTGCTAAAATTTTTGACGAGAAGAAACAAGAGGTTGAAACATTAAAACAAGATTTCAAAAATAGACAAAGCAAAGATACTGAAAAAGTAAAGGATCTCGAAGAACAAGTCGATTTTTTGAAAAAAGTTGTTTATAATACACATGACTCTATTCAAACCGTAAGAATGATAGCACCTCGGTCGTTTTTCAAGGGTCAACCTAGCTTTGCCACCCCCAAGTACCTCGAACAAGCTCAAGCTGCGAACCCTCACTTATATCTTGATGAGTCCGAATGGACTGATAATGACTGCCCAGTAGCTAACATCGATAGTGAAGAGACGTCCCTTTGGGACGACGAGAGTAGATCACCGGTCAATAAAGATTTTGTGAAACCATATAACTATGCTTATGAAAACAGTCTTTATGGTCTTTTCACTCCACAAAAACAGAAGTCTCGTGAGGAATTATTTTTAGAATGCAAACAAAAAAGAATTCAATGGAAAAAAGCTTTTGCCACTAAGAGGAAAACTAATGTTTTTAAATATATTAACTATTTGTCTCTAGATGCTTCTAAAAGCAAAAGTAGAAAAATACTTGGTTTTCTTAAACACCACGTTAATAATGTTCAATCAATTGTTGCAAGCGATTGGGAGAAATGTCAAAAGGATAAGTGGAAAACCGAGATTACTCACGACATAACTGTGCTTGTGAAAGAACTTTTAATACCAAATACGAAGATAATAAAAGAACATGTTCTTGAGTTTGAAAATTTAATTCAGTCTGAAATGTTTGATGATTTGAAATATGTTGAGTCTCTTGAAAAAGAAATTGATGACCTTCAAAATGACAAATTAGAATTTTCAAACGAATATGATCTACTCTTAGAAGAATGTCTCTCCAAAGATATTGTGTGTGTTACTCTTCAATCTTGTGCTGATATCGATGAATATTCTGATGTTGCATGCAAATATCTTGATAAAATCAAAGAGTGTGAGCGTCTTGAACTTGAGCTTTCGAAACATAAAGAAAATGTTGATAAAAAGGCTTTTGAGTTACTTCAACACGAAACTGATTTCCTTCAAAAACATTGTCATTCTCTTGAACTTGCTTTGCAAAAAGACGTTGGTAGTTTTCCACATGATAATAAATTGCAAGAAAAACTTTCCCAAACGTTTCGAGAAATGAACGAACAGAATTTGGAAATTAAAGGGTTGAAAGCTCAGTTACAAGACAGGGACAGAGCGATAGCAGAGTTGAAGAAACTCGTTGCTAAGATGGGTGGGAAGATTGTGGAACCTAGTGTTAAGAAACCTGTTGTAAGACAACCCAATGCTCAAAAAGTGACTAAACCCTCTGTCTTAGGAAAACCATATGTTTTCTCTAATTCTGCATTTGCAAAACCTGCGTTTGCCCCCAAGACGGATGGGAAGGATAGGTTACCACAAAACACTCCTAAAACACATATTCGATCACAAAGCATTAAGAACACAAATGTGGTTAAACCAGGGATGTATAGCTTGGCCACTAAACCCACACAAAACAAAGAAAGTCAATCACCTCAGACTTCTAGAAACACTAATAGACGTGTGTCTTTTACTACAAGAGTAGTCCCCACTGCTAGTGTTAGCCGGCCCCAGCTTAAGAGCACTCGCAAGAATGAAAAGGTTTGGCAAAACAAAAGTCAAGGGAAGATGAAGGAAGTAGAAGACCACCCTAGGATTTTCAATGTTTCTAAGAATAAAACGTTTGTAATCGCGTATAATGACGATTTGAATGATTCGACTTTGAATGCTATGAAAGTTAAGTTTGTTTGTGTGAAATGTGGAAAGTGTGCTAATGCTAATCATGCTATGTATGTTTCGAATAATGTCAAAGGCGTAGAAACTAGAACTAAGAAGCAAACTGTGATGCCTATTAGTGCTAGAAAACCAAAACGCAATGTGAACCATTCTGGTGCAACCCCCCTAAGAAAAGTATTGCATCAGACTCCACCACTAAGAACCCTAGAAGCAGAATTAGAGAATTATATGAGTCTGCTAGCAAGCCTTAGAAATGGTGGTTTGCTAATCAATGTCCTCCAGGATATAAATGGATGCCTAAGGTTAGGACAGAAAATGTGACTACAAGCGTTAGTGTGCCTCTAAGTGATGAAACTAGGGAAACTAATGAATTGGAAATCACAACTAACATGGAATCCAATTTAGCAAATGCTCCATCGTGTTCTAATTCTTCTGCAGGTGATCGAAATAATTCTCTTCATAATGGACTCCGGATGCACGAAGCACATGACGGGGAATCTCAAGCTTCTAATTAACTTCGTGGAGAAGTTCCTGGGTACGGTCTGATTCGGAAATGATCAATTTGTACCGATCTTAGGATATGGAGACTTGGTTCAGGGGAATATCACTATCAAAAGGGTTTACTACGTCGAAGGGCTCAATTATAATCTTTTCTCGGTTGGTCAATTCTGTGATGCAGATTTGGAGGTTGCTTTTAGAAAGAAGACATGTTTTGTTTGTGATTATGATGGGAATGACTTACTTACCGGAACACGGGGTACTGATCTCTACACTATTTCACTACAAGACTCCACATCTTCAACTCCAATCTGTTTCATGGCTAAAGCTTCAACGACTCAAGCTTGGTTATGGCATCAATGTTTATCTCATCTTAACTTTGACACCATCAACTTGCTTTCCAAGAAAGATATTGTGCGAGGCCTTCCTAACTTGAAATTCATCAAAGATCATCTTTGTTCTTCTTGTGAACTTTGTAATGCTAAACGGAGTAGTTTCAAGACAAAGACTACACCAAGCTCTAAAGGACGGTTAGATCTTCTTCATATAGATTTGTGTGGTCCCATGCGTGTTCAAAGTATCAATGGGAAGAAATACGTTATGGTAATTGTCGATGAATACTCAAGGTACACATGGACTCACTTCTTGAGATCCAAGGATGAAACACCCGATGTTCTCATCAGCTTCCTTAAAGTGATACAACGTGGTCTTCAAGCTCAAGTTAAAGTGGTTTGTACTGACAGAGGTACAGAAGTTTTGAATTCAAAACTGAGAAATTATTTTGAAGCCGAAGGAATTGAACATGAAACATCTATTGCTCGAACACCCGAACAAAACGGCATTGTTGAAAGACGAAACCGTACTTTAGTTGAGGCTGCTCGAACATTATTATCCGCTTCAAAACTTCCACTATACTTTTGGGCCGAAGCCGTGTCAACCGCATGCTACACACAAAACCGCTCCTTAGTTATCCCAAGACACGAAAAGACACCATATCACATAATTAATGATCGCAAACCTTCACTCAAACACCTTCATGTTTTTGGATGTACGTGTTACATTATTCGAGATGGTGAAAATCTAGACAAGATGAAAGAGAAAGGTGATGCATGCATTTTAGTGGGATATGCAACTCAGTCTAAGGGATACAGAGTATACAACAAGAGAACAATATTGATAATCGAGACTATTCATATCAGATTCGATGAATTACAAGAAATGACACTTGAACAAAGCAGTTTAAGTCCCGCTCCACATCGACAAACGACTTCCGTTCACAACAGCACGGAACACGGAACTCGGAACTCAAGACCACAACAATGAACCGTCAAGTTCAAAGCTGGTTCCTGAACATGTTCCTAGAGCAGATATGACAGTGGACACGACACTTGAAGAGTTGGAAATGTTATATGGACCAATGTATGATGAATATTTCACAGGGGAGAAACAAGTTGCATCGAAGTCTTCCACTGTCACTCATGATACGAATGATGATACCGATCATCATCAACAAAAGGATACAACGTCATCTACTTCAACACGGGTTGTTGCAGATTTACCTCCTCAGAATATCACTTCAACAATCGATCCTACAACCTCCACAACTACTGTCATTGCTCCAGAGAACACAAATCAAGCAGACGGTGCATTATCTGACGATGACGATTTTCACAACCCATTCGGTACACCGGTACACGAAACTAGAGAGTCTTCTACTCGCCATGTTGATTCGTCAAATATGCATACGTTCTATCAACGACATCCTTCAACACATCATTGGACCCGAGATCATCCTTTGGTTCACGTAATTGGAAACCCTTCACAGCCTGTTCGTACAAGACGACAACTAGCAACCGATGGCGATGTTTGTATGTTCGCACTCGCTGTGAGTACAGCTGAACCGAAAAACATCAAAGAAGCCATGGCTGATCATGCTTGGATTGAATCGATGACGGATGAACTTCAACAATTTGAAAGACTTAAAGTCTGGGAACTTGTTGACAGACCATACGATGTGACTCCATTAAATCTTCGTTGGATCTGGAAAAACAAGATGGATGAAGATAATACGATCATCAAGAACAAAGCTAGGCTAGTGGCTAAGGGGTATGGCCAGAAAGAGGGAATTGATTTTGATGAATCATTTGCACCAGTTGCTCGCATGGAAGCGGTCAGGATTTTCCTTGCTTATGCTGCACATAAGGGATTCACTGTCTATCAAATGGACGTAAAGACGGCGTTTCTTAACGGTCCCTTGAAGGAAGAAGTCTATGTCACGCAGCCGGAAGGATTTGTCAATCCTCATTATCCTGACAAGGTGTATCGTCTCCACAAGGCACTATATGGACTCAAGCAAGCTCCAAGGGCGTGGTACGACGAGCTCTCAAAATTTCTGGTATCCAAAGGTTTCTCAAAAGGTTCCATTGATCTAACTTTTTTCACTTATAAATATAGGGATGACATTTTGCTTGTGCAAATTTATGTTGATGACATTATTTTCGGGTCTACAAACCCAAAACTTTCAAAATGGTTTGAAAAAGTAATGCACAACAAATTTGAAATGTCAATGATGGGCGAACTAAAATTCTTTCTAAGGAATTCAAGTTCACCAATCCCCAAGTGGTATCTTTATAAACCAAGCTAAGTATTGTCAAGAGATAATCAAAAAGCATGGTATGACTTCATGTGACCCCGTTGGGACACCATTATCAACCACATCGCTAGATGCTGACTTGGAGGGATTACCCATAGATCAAACGAGATATCGTTCCATGATCGGGTCCCTCATGTACTTGACAGCAAGCAGACCTGATATTTCACATGCTACGTGTTATTGTGCACGTTATCAAGCACGACCCACTGAAAAGCACCTCAAGGAGGTTAAACGGATCTTTCGGTACCTCAAGAATACCATTCATTTGGGACTCTGGTATCCGAGGAAAACCGGTTTCTTTCTAACGGCCTATTCAGATTCTGATCATGCAGGGTGTCTTGATACACGAAAAAGTACTTCTGGTGGTGCACAATTTCTAGGACAAGATAAGCTTGTGGGATGGTCTTCCAAGAAGCAGGATTGCACGTCACTTTCATCCGCCGAAGCGGAGTATGTGTCTCTATCTGCGTATTGTGCTCAAGTTCTTTGGATGAGAACACAACTCACGGATTATGGCTTCCACTTTGATAAAGTACCTATGTACTGTGACTCAAAGTCGTCCATAGCCATCTCCTGCAATCCGGTACAGCATTCCCGCACGAAGCACATCGATGTAAGATACCACTTCATAAAGGAACAAGTTGAAAGAGGTATCGTTGAGTTATACTTTGTTGGAAAGGATTACCAATTAGCCGACTTGTTTACGAAAGCTCTGTCGAAAGATAGGTTTGAGTACCTCATTAGGCAAATTGGTATGAGATGTTTGACTCCAGCAGACCTGGAGATTCTGGCAAAGGTGCCTGCTTGATTTATCTATCAAACATCAACCTGTAAATATCTTTGAAAAAGCAAAATACAAAAATATAAAACACATAAAAGCAAAACACAAAATTAAAAATCTTTCAAAATCCAAAAATATTCTTCTCGACATGTCTTTCAGTATCGATAATATGGACGTGCCTAGAAATGTCGCTCAATAACGACACGGGTGTGTACATAAAGCTCGAATGAAAGTTGTAAATATTTTTCAAAACATGTCATTTCTTCTTTTAATAAAGGAAATTGTCTATTTTGGACTAATATTTCCAAACAACGGGTAGAGCAATCTATCACGGGTTGAGCTTGTCACAAAATATTCAACGTTTTAAGCTCAACACAATGGCTTGTAATCACTTTCAGATTGCAACCCGGATCGATATTCACGGGGGAGTGTACGATTTAGTACCCTTACCCTCAGCAAAAGAAGAGAAATCTTCTTACACTTGAGTGGATTCGTCAAGACATTCAAAGTCTATGAACTCAAGTTTATGCTTTAGAAAAACCTTTCGACAAAAAAACTGATTTTTCAAAAAGCGTTGAACACAATTTTTTCAAGAATTTTTTAATGATATTCAAAATCTTTCAAAAATTATGTGTTCAACAACTCCCATCCTCAAAAAGCGAAATGTGGATCATATCCTCACAATGACAATTCAATTGGATCAATTTTTTAGGGGGAGCATTTTAACTTCATGCAAAAGATTAACACATCTTTCTCCCAGAGATTTCAAGACTATTTTTTCAAAATATATTTTAATCAAATTTGGTATCTCTAATATCAAAAGATTTTATATATTAGAGATAGGGGGAGAAAATGTGATTAAAATGTGATCTAATATAAGACTCAAGCACTTTAACTCTTACCTACATGTGCGAAACACTTTCGATTATCGATGCACATGTGAAGGGGGAGCATTTCTAAAACGACAAAACTAGCAAGGTGTTAAATGTTTTTTAAACACTTTGTTAGAATTTAAAGTGGTTTTCATGGTTACGATCAAATACCCACAACATCTTTAATTCACGACGTTATTGGTGTCAAAAGGGTGGTTAGGTTTAAGTCCTATGATCCAACCAGAACCGGAGGGATCTTCCCAGGGACAATCCAATAGATTATTAGAAGTCCTTAGGAAAGATGGAGTAGAATGTGAACGTAGCTGAATGCCGACTAAGTACTGATGCTAGCACTGGAACAATCACAACAAGGTGCTAGTAATGATGTCTTGGTAAGCATTGAAGGGGTTGAAGAATGAAAAAGAAATGTAAGGATAAAGGGTGTAAAGAAAGAAGCCCTCCATACAACTTAGGCAGAAATCGGGTCAACTCATCAAGAAGACAAACTCATCAAGGACCCAGTGATGTATGCACAACCCTTTCCTAGCTACTCAGGCTTCTCTTAAAAGAAGTCTGTTTTATTGTCATGGAGAACAACATGACTACTATTGACTTTCTCACTTCGAGATGGTTGATATTGAATAGGTGGCACCTGCTTCAGCCTCCGACCACTAAAAGTGCACAAATAGAGTCTAGAGCCAAGAGATCAATCAAATCTCGTTAGGACACACGGATGAAGATCAACAGAGTCCTACGCTATATCCTTGAGATATTACTAGAACACTCAGAGTGATACTACTTAGTATTCACAATGATGAGTGGAAATCCTTCCAGTGTTAACATCAAACAACACTGCGGTAGGTCATATGTAAGATTCTTTATGAATTGAACATGTGTAAAACTAAAAAGCAACAGTGGTTTGATTCTTAATTGATTCAAACTCGTTTCAGGTTTCTACGCAATATCTTTATGGTCTTGCCAGAACATTCAGAGTGATATTTATTAATATTCACAGTGACGAATGGAAATCCTTCTAGCGTCAACATCAAACAGCGCTACGGTAGGTAACTTGCGAGATTCTTATGAATCAAGCTTGTGTCAACTGGAAAGCAACAATGGTAAGATTCTTAATGAATCAAACTTGTTCCAGGAATTTGAATTGACGACTTTAATCAAGCGGATATTTATCCAATTGATTCACTCTTTATGTTCGCAGTCTTGCTTTGAGACGGTCGAGTAAAGAGAACGGCTAGTACAGCCGCGAAACCCTGTCAAGGAGATTCTTAATTGAATCTACCTGATCACAGGTACGATATTTAATATCGTATAACGGTCTTCACCGACCGGAGGTAAAACGCTACCAATTTAGGACGAATGTCAAAGCCATTCTGTCCGTGTCTATGTTTTGTCACGAGAAGGTGGCGTCACGGTGTACTCAGCAAAGTCAATGATTCAGAAACCACATACTCATGCCTAAAGACATATTCAACAATTAATAGTGTGAGCGTGTGGATGAAGACACAAGATCGCAAGATGGCAAAGACAAGTCAATGATGATTTGAAGATCTCAAGCTTAAAGACAAAGTCGAAAGACAACGACAAAGGCTCAAAGATCACAGCATGAAGAAACAAGACTACTATTACACGTTCAAGACTCATTTATGGCGAGATTAGTAATCTCTACAAATTTCCTAAATGACTAAGGTTTATGACCTCTCATTGGGGGAGATTGTTAGCCTCAAAATATTGAGCCAAACAAGAATGCTCGGTCATATGTTTATTATGTATCGTATTTTAGAACGTTGTAAGAGGTAGTATATTAGTCGTGTTATTACGGGCTTAACTTTAAGCTAAGGTTCATTAATAAGTAACCAAAGCCCAAAAGGAAAGCCCGGCCCATGATCATATAGCCCATTAAGCTACATGTAAGCAAAGGCTATATAAACCCTTCCTAGCATGTTAGGAAGGGTGTTGGTCATTTCATTTTTCTCCTAATCTAAACATTCCACAAGTTTCACCAACCTTTTTCCCTCTACTTTCTCTCACTACTTTCTCTCTCTAAAATTTATCTCATATCTTCCTTTCTTTCTTTAATTCGTGTGCTATACATCATCATATATTAGGGACAACAGAAGACGGCGTGGTGAAGGGTGGAAGGTGGCGGCTAGAGCAATAAACGAAACCTATATAGTGTTATACTACATTTAAGCCTAAGCCTAAGTTTTTAAATTTGGTAACTTTCTAATATATGTTTTTATATTTTTTTACCCCCAAAATCTATAATTATATAAGCCTCAAGTATTATATATCTTTTTCGTACTGTTTCTTTTTTTATTTTGTAATGTGATATTATTTTTAGTTTAATTTGAATTTTTAATTTTAAATGAAATTATTAGTTTGTTTAATGAATGAAATAATTATTTATGGGTTTTATGAAAAAAGGAAAAATGCTGTTAGTTATGATTAGGCTGGTGGGAGTGGGTAAATATGCCGCTCGTGGGTTGCCTTGCTAGAAGGTGAGTACCATGCCCGTCACAAATATGTCACGCGTAGGCTAGGTATTAAAACCACTACATGTAGGTTTCTTACTACTCGGCCTTTGTGCCTATTTTTTATTTTTTATTTTTTAATAATATATTAATAAGTTGTGAGTGTGTTGGGTATTTAGTGAGGTATATTTTATAAAGAGTGAAGGTGAGATGGAGGTGGGTTTTTTGTTCCTTACTCTCATGGTATGGTGAGTTTTTGTGGATTATGAAAAAACTAATGTGGCATTGAGGTGGAGGTGAGTTTTTTCTTACCACTCCCTCAGCCTTAGAGAGGGGTTGGTGTTGGTTTGATATAATGCTAATGTGGTTGTACTTTTTTACTGACTTGGTATTGGTTTGATACTACGTCACCTAACCCTCTTACAATGATATAATCCAACCCAATCCTATTCATAAATCATAACAATAACACAAACAAGGATTCAAGAACACAACAGATGAGGCTTGACCCATTCCCACATGAACAAACATCATGAACACAAACATTGTGTTTCCGTAAATCTAATAAGACATTTAAATGCATATACTAACACATGTAAGCATCCTAATGAGAGACTTCATCATTCAAACAAACCCACCCATGATTTTTCGTCTATATGAATCATCAAGAACATAAGCATATGTTAGAATTTAAGCAAAATGGGATTGGCATTGAGATTATAAAAATCCATATATTCAAAAAATACACAACAAAGAAATCCAAGTCGTTTTAGATATGACTTAAGAAAACTGTTAGAAATACGTTTTTACGTATATTAGAAGTATCGGTCACTCCACAATATTATTAATGTTGTAATAGCTCGTAGTTAATAGTTACTTATTTAGTTAAGTAAGAACCGGCCCATGGGCTTGTCATGGGCTGGCCCAAGTCCATTAGTGGCTTGGAAGTATAAATACCCCTTTCTTCCTTGGAAAGGGGTTGGTTGTTGTTCATTTTCTAGTTTCACTTGAATAAAAAGACACATAGTTTCTCTCACTTTCTCTCTATAGTTTCTCTCTCTAGAAAACATCAACCCACTTCATAGATTCATAGGTTATCAAGATTCTACATTTGGTATCAAGAGCTATGGGGTGATTTAAGGTAATGATTTGTGTGGTTTTTTAGTTTTTGATTGTATTAGTGTTCTTTAAGAAGATCCATCTTGATTCTTGGAGTTTTTGGTGTTTTTGTGATTGGGATTAGTAGATAAGTATTAGTTTTTACTTATTATTGTAGAAATCACAAAACTTTTTGGGTTATTTGGTAAAAATCTGGGTTTTTTATCATCTTTTTGATCGACTGTTCATACGAAACAAGCTTTCTGATTACCCAGCAAAGTTCCGAACCAAAAACATCCGGATCAAAAAGTTCCGGATCAAGAAGTTCCGGATCAAGAAGTTCCGAACCAAAAAGTTCCGGATCAAGGAAAGTTCCGGATCAAGAAGTTCCGAACCAAAAGTTCCGGATCAAGGAAAGTTCCGGATCAAGGAAAAAGTTCCGGATCAAGGAAAGTTCCGGATCAAGGAAAAAGTTCCGGATCAAGGGAAAGTTCCGGATCAAGGAAAGTTCCGGATCAAGGAAAAAGTTCCGGATCAAGGGAAAGTTCCGGATCAAGGAAAGTTCCGGATCAAGGAAAAAGTTCCGGATCAAGGGAAAGTTCTGGATCAAGGAAAGTTCCGGATCAAGGAAAAAGTTCCGGATCAAGGGAAAGTTCCGAATCAAATCTTCCGAACCAAAAGTTCCGAATCAAGGTATTCCAAGCCAAAATCTTCCGAATCAACACTTCCGAATCAACAAAAGTTCTGAATCAAGGGATTTTTTACTTGTTTTTTCGACGATTTTTTAGAGGATTTAATCTTGGTTTCTTACAACAAAAACTCAACACAATTCACAAGCTTTACTTCACTGCTCGATCAACCGATAATCTTTGTCTCTTTGAAGTGAACAAAATGAATCCGAATTCAGTAATGCCTCAGATGACATCACTTACGGATATTTCCGTCATTACGGGAACGGATAATCGCCCTCCAATGCTCATCAAAGAAGTTTTTGAAGCATGGCAAGGCCGGGTGATGTCTTACCTTAAGGGAAAACCGGTATATGGGAGGCTTATGGTTAAGTCAATTTTAAATGGTCCACTTGACTATGGTACCATCGTGGTGAACAATGTGACTCGACCAAGGGAGTTTGAAGAACTTACTCCAGCTCAACAACTTGTTGCCGATGCAGACGAAAAGGCTCTTCAAACCATTCTCCAAGCTCTTCCACATGACATCTATCGGATGGTAAGTCAGTATACGGTGGCAAAGGATTTATGGGAACGTCTAAAGGTGTTGCTACAAGGTACGTCTCTTACCAAACAAGAAAGGGAATGTCAGTTGTATGATCTGTTTGATAGATTCACGTACAACCCAGGGGAAATGCTTCACGACTATTACTTCAGATTCACTACTCTCATGAATTATCTGAATGTATACAATCTCGTGATTGCTCCATTCCAGGTTAACACCAAATTTTTGAATACTTTACCTCAAGCTGAATGGGGTGAGTATATTACCGATGTTAAGTTAACCAGGGATTTGCATAAGTGCAATTTGGATCAACTCTATGCTTTTCTTCAGCAGCATGAGAAACATGTGATCATGCACTGTTCGCCTCGAGGTATGTACCCTGATTCTTTAGCTTTGATGGCGAATCAACCAAGCTTGTCACACAACAACACTCCTTATATCTTGGGACATCAAGCCTATCATCCATCACCTTACATGACACCAACCTTTCCCCAATACTCGATTCTACCGCAATCACCCACCTCACATCAGCAACAATATCGGTTTAATGCACCTTCATCACAATATGCTACACAACCTCACCTAGCAAGCATTGCACCTTATGCTTAGTCTTCAAATTCTTCTTATCAAGAGAATGCAGCATATCCAACAAGCTACCCTGACCACATGAGTATTCCTTCTAGTGATTATGCAGCTCATCAAGACCAAGCAATGTATTGTGATGATGATGAAGTCCCCATTCCTGTGTTCAAACAAGGAACTGACCCATTTGAAGTGTTAACCACTATGTCTGCTTATCTCACAAGGACATTAAGCAAACGAGGATTTAGAGGATCAGCTCCAACTAACAATCAGTTGAGGAATTCATCCAATTCTCGCCAACAAGCTACTATTGAGAATGGCAGGGTAATGGTTCAACCCATTCAACCTTATCAGGGGAGACCTACTACATCAACCACCAATGCACGCACGGTCAATCCTGCTCCAATGGTCAACACTCCTCCACGGGCTAATTCCACAGGCAAGTTGAGAATGATTACATGCTACAACTGCAAGGAAGAAGGTCACATGTCCAGGGATTGTAAGAAACCCAAGAGGAGAAGGGATGGTCAATGGTTTGCAGAGAATATTTATCTGGTGAATGCTCAGGCACAAGGAAGGGAACTTGATGAAGAGGAGCTTGCATTTCTTGCCGATCCAGGGATTGCTGAACAAGACGTTGTCACCACACAGAATGCAGCATACCAAGCAGATGATCTTGATGCGTATGACTCAGACTGTGATGAATTTCAATCTGCAAAGGCAGCTCTTATGGCAACTATCTCCAGCTTAGGGCCAGAAAAGAGATCTGAGGTACTTATTAATACCACTGATAATATCACTGATGCTAGTATTCAACCACATCAAGTTGTGTAAGAGCGTGCTGATTCGAATGAATCTTCGGTGGTGAGTCTTTCAAATGAGGAGACAATCAATGATAGTAATGTCAATGTGAGCCCCCAGACTTTGAGTGAATCACAACCGGGAGCCATTTCGCATACGCATACTCCTGCTCAACAAGATTTGGTCATGGTTCCTGCTACATTACTTAGCCAAATGAATGTTGCACTCTTAGAAACCCTAGCTAAGAATAAGAATTTGTCTGATGAGCTTGCCTTAAGCAACGAGAAAGTTCAAACTTTGGAATTAGTGCCTTCGTCAAGTGTTCTAACAAATCCCGAGTATGATCATTTTCGAAACAAACAAATGGGTCATTTGCAGGAAATTGAAACCTTAAGAGCAGATCTTTCTAACGAACTTAAAGAAAAAGAGTTAGCGGTCACTAATTTTCAAAAACTTCAAACGGATTTTGAATTACTAGAGTCTAAGAAGAATGAAATGGAAATTAATGCGGCTAATAAGATTAGAAGTCTAGATTATTTGCTTTTAAGACAATACGCTGCCTCTCAACTAGTGCACTTATTTGATGCTTCGTTTAGAGAATTTAACTTATCGCGTCAAAAAGGCCTTCCCCCTAATCCACGGTATGCAAAACAAGCTTTAATCCATAGTCCTAGACTTTATAATGCAACCCAATTAGGATTGGTCTTAGACCCGATTAATATTTTCGATGATCGCACCAATAAGGATCTAGTTGATGAGAATCGGTCATACAACTCTGCAAAATATTCAGATTGTGATTATTTTAAAATGAATCAGGAGCTTGCTAAAACGGATTTTAGAATTCGCTTCCATATGGACAAAGATCTCATTACGGCACCAACCTACATGTTAAATGAAGAAAACCCTAGTACATTTCCTACACTTGTCAACATGGAAGGTCCTGAGGAAATTCCAAAGGATCTTCCACCTGTTAGCACTGTATGGTTAAACTTGCAAGAGATTAATCAATATTTTACTAATTTTGACAAGGTCATTTTGGAATGTACGACTTCAAATGGCCTAAACGCCGGAGAATGGGCTTTCGAACACATGAACGAGGTGTTTAAGAATGAGATCAATCCATTTGTCGAAAGTCTAAAAGGAAGTTTTGCATCTCTTAAAGAAAATCTTGAGTTTGAAATTGGAGAAGTTCAAAAAGTGTTTTATGAAATGGACACACGAACTACAACTAATTGAAAAGGAAAAGATTTTATCTTAATATGACCGATTCTTGTCCCAAGTAATTTCGTGTGATGTGCTTACTACTGTAAATGTTAATTATTCGAATGAGCTTACATCCGCTATGATTAACTGTGATGCTGTGAATATATGTGATGATGTGTGTGATCTCTCTGTAAATGTTGCTGATACTGTAAATGAGGTAGATAATCATTCTTGTCACGAATCTAACGCTGAGTTTTTAAAGCTACAAGATTCTTACAATTTACTTTCAAAACGCTTTAATCAACTAGAACAACATTGTATATCTTTAGAATTAAAACAACAAACTCAAAATGAGGATCTTTTGATAAAAAATAGTTGTGAAAATGGTGTTGAGACGAGTGACAAGATGATTGCAATAGTTAAGGCATTAGAAGAAGAGATTATGAGATTGAAGAGAGATGTGTCATCAAATGAAACACTAAAATTGGAACTAGAGGCTGCAGAGTCTAAAAACCAGTACTTAGAAATTAGACTTTCGTCTATTCTAGGGGAGATGGATCGTGCAAGACAGGGAATGTCCAAACTTTATGGTTCACTAGAAGAACGCTTCGCTTTTAATGCGGCACAGCAACAATCTTATGTTGAACAATTGAACCAAAAATGTGAGGAAATCTCTGACTTAAACATCCTGCTCATTGACAAAAACATGGTTTTGGCCGAGTTAAAGGAGACACTTCTTCTCACCCGACAAGAAGCTGTTAATAACTTGGCTACCAACTCTGCACCGTCCTCTAGTGCTCCAACAACCAATTCAGTAGTGCTTTATAAGAACCCGCTTCATAAGAGAAACCCGGTTACCTACGATGATTATATGAGGAATGCCATTAAGCATGTAGATCTTGTTAGGGATATTTTAGACGATCTATATGCCTTAGATCCCTCAAGTAGCTACTATTATTCGGCTCATGAATATATTAAGCGAGTTCAATATTGCTTAGCATATTTGCAATACATAGGTAAACCAGGTTCTGCACTACTCACTAATAGACCCATTGCTGTAACTCCATTCAATAAGACCCCAGGAGCAAAACCGTCATTGGCACCATCAAGTAAGGCACCTTTAAAATCTGTTGCTAATATTCCCACTTTGCCTTCTACAGGAGTAAAAGAGTCTACTAAGGCTAAAGGATCGCCACTCAAGAAAGATAAGATCAAGCCCTCTACTAGTAGTACCAACAAGAAGAAAGTAGAATCTCACCATAGGAATGTTAGTTCAGTTTTAAATAAAAAGAATCATGTTAAGACTAAAAGCTCTGCGCCTGTGCAGAAGCCTAAACCATTTGTGAATTCTGATTTGAAATGTTGGAATTGTAATGAATGTATGTTTTCCCAACGTCATGATTTGTGTCTTATTAATCATGTGAATGAAATGAATGCCATTAGGAATGATCTTGAATGGAAGCCAACGGGTAGAACTCGTGCCCAAGTTGGCTGGCAATGGCGTCCCACTGGTAGGACCTTTACATTAGATGGAAAAATGTGCCCTTTAACTAGGAATGCATCCATTGAGGTTAGGTCTGAGTGTCCTTTAGTTAGGCACACTAGCAATCAAGTATGGAAACAGCGCCCATTAATTAGGTCAGCTCCCACTATAGTGCCTATCAGTGAAGAAATACCACAGGATTTAAGCCAACTAGAATCTACACCACCAACTAGGAAAAAGAAGACTAGGAAATCTAAGAAACCTAAAGTTAGCAAATCTAAGATTATTAAATCTGTACCTGCTAATAACAAGGAACATTCAGATTCCGATACCTCTACATTGTCTTCGTGTGGTGATATTTTCAGGTGGTCCAAATCATCCTCTGGTATTTGGACTCCGGTTGTTCAAAGCATATGACCGGAGATCGCTCGATGCTCCGAAATTTCGTCAGCAAGTTTCTTGGAACGGTTAAATTCGGAAATGATCATATAGCAAAGATAATGGGGTATGGTGAATATCAGATTGGAAACGTTACGATTTCAAGGGTATACTATGTAGAAGGTCTTGGTCATAACTTATTTTCAGTAGGACAGTTTTGTGATTCCAACCTAGAGGTTGCTTTTCGACAACACACTTGTTTCATCCGCAACTTGGAAGGAAAGACTTGTTGAAGGGATCTCGTGGTGCAAATCTTTATACGTTGTCCCTAAAAGACATGATGGCCGCCTCTCCAGTATGTCTTCTCTCTAAAGCATCTAAGACCAAGTCATGGTTATGGCATCGCAGATTATCTCATCTTAACTTTGATGCTATTAATCATCTGGCTAAAAACGAATTAGTTCGTGGTCTTCCAAAGCTCAAATTTCACAAGGACCATTTATGTTCCGCGTGTTCAAGGGGGAAAAGTACCAAGAAATCATAAAAGCCCAAAGCTGAAGACACCAATCAAGAAAAACTTCATCTTTTGCATATGGATCTTTGTGGGCCAATGAGAACTAAAAGTGTGAGCGGTAAGAAATTCATTATGGTTATTGTGGATGATTTCTCCAGGTTTACATGGGTTAGATTTCTACGTACAAAGGATGAAGCACCAAAGGCTATCATCACTTTTCTAAAATTCATTCAGGTACGTTTGAATACTACTGTCCGCCGTATTCGTACAGATAATGGAACAGAGTTCGTCAACCAGACTTCGTGATTACTATGAAGGAGTTGGTATCTCACATGAAACATCCGTTGCACGCACTCCACAACAAAACGGTGTCGTTGAAAGACGGAATCGTACGCTTATGAAAGCTGCTAGGACTATGCTAATTTATGCGAACGCTCCATTGTTCTTGTGGGCAGAAGCCATATCTACTGTATGTTTCACCCAAAACCATTCTATCATTCGGAAACGCCATGGAAAAACACCTTACGAGCTTATACATGACCGTAAACCCGATGTTTCATTTTTTCATGTGTTTGGTGCTCTTTGTTATCCAAACATTAATAGTGAGAACTTGGGCAAGCTTCAACCGAAAGCCGATATAGGTATTTTCATTGGTTACTCACCCTCCAAGAAAGCATACCGAATTTACAACCGTCGTCTTGGTAAGATCGTAGAAACTATGGACGCAGATTTCGATGAGCTGACAGCGATGGCTTCTGAGCAACGCAGCTCTGAACCCGCGCTTCATGAGATGGGAACCGGTGCTATTAGTTCCGAATTAGTTCCCAATAATCCTACTTCTACATCATTTTTACCACCAACAAGGCCCGAGTGGGATAAACTGTTTCAACCGTTGTTTGATGAATTCTTTGATCCCCCAAATGATGAAGTTCCAGCACCTGTAGTGATAGCTCCAATCCCTGAAGTTGTTGCTCCTGCTATTGAAGCTTTATCAAATGCATCTTCAATTAACATTGAACCGGATGCACCTTTACCAAGTGATTCTCAAACTACACCTGAATCATCACCCCTACTTGTGTCTAATGATGTTGAAGAGGATTCTATTGATCACGATTTGGAATATGCTCACCTACAAGAGCTTCCTTTCTTTGGTGTAGCGATACCTGAAAACCCTTCAGCCGCGTCTACCTCAGAAGAAGCTCCTTCTATTGTTCACTCCAGACCACCTAGGATTGAAAATCATAGCACCAAATGGACAAAAGATCACCCAATTAGGAATGTCATTGGAGATCTAGATCGACCAGTCTCTACACGCCATCAATTACAAGAGAGTGCACTCTATTGCTACTTTGATGCATTTCTCTCCGAAGTTGAACCTAAAAATTGGCAACAAGCTATGACTCAATCATCTTGGATTGAAGCCATGCAGGAGGAACTAAATGAATTCCAAAGACTTGAAGTATGGGAATTAGTTCCTCTCCCTGACAAGGTTAACATCCTTACTTTGTTGTGGGTTTATAAGGTTAAACTTGATGAGATGGGTGCAGTATTAAAGAATAAGGCTAGATTGGTTGCTAGAGGATATAAACAAGCCTTGGGTATAGACTTTGAAGAATCTTTTGCTCCTGTTGCAAGATTGGAGGCTATTAGACTATTCCTTGCGTATGCTGCTCATATGAACATGATCATCTATCAAATGGATGTGAAGACGACATTTTTGAACGGTGAACTAAGGGAAGAAGTCTATGTTAGTCAGCCGGATGGGTTCGTTAGCACGGAGTTTCCTAATCATGTGTACAAGCTTAAGAAGGCTCCCTATGGGTTGAAACAAGCTCCACGTGCGTGGTATGATCTCCTTTCAACATATCTCATCTCGGAAGGCTTCTCCAAAGGCAAGGTGGACCCCACTCTATTCACTCTCAAGGAGGACAACGACATGATTCTGGTACAAATTTATGTTGATGATATAATATTTGCTGCCTCTAACATAGAATTGTCACAACGCTTTGAGAAGATATTCCACACGCTTTAAGATGTCAATGATGGGAAAATTTTCATTTTTCTTAGGATTACAAATTTCTCAGAATCCCAGAGGCATCTTTATTAATCAATCCAAATATGCTCTAGAATCTTTAAAGAAATATAACTTTGAAAATTGTGACCCTGTGGACACTCCAATGGTGGAGAAATCCAAGTTAGATGAAGACAGGAATGGGACTATTGTTGATCCAAAACTTTACCGTGGGATGATCGGCACCCTTCTCTATCTGACTGCTAGCAGGCCTGATTTGTAATTTGCCGTATGCATGTGTGCCCGGTATCAGGCTCGGCCTACCGAAAAGCACCTACATGTTGTTAAAAGGATCTTTCGATATCTCAAAGGAACACTTCATCGTGGTCTATGGTATCCGAAAGATTCCTCTATTGCTTTAATATCATACGCAGATGCCGATCATGCTGGGTGTCAAGACACGAGGCGTAGCACTTCTGGCTCTGTGCAACTCCTTGGAGATAGATTGATCAGTTGGTCTTCAAAAAGGCAGAAAAGCGCTGCAATTTCTAGCACGGAGGCTGAATACATCGCCATGTCCGGTTGTTGTGCTCAAGTCCTTTGGATGAGATCACAATTAACTGACTACGGTTTGGGATTCAACAAAATCCCGATGTATTGTGACAACAAGAGCGCCATTGCCCTTTGCTGCAACTATGTTCAACACTCCCGGGCCAAGCACATAGACATTCGCTACCATTTCATTAAGGAGCAGGTGGAGAACGGAGTGATCGAGCTGTATTTTGTCACTACTGAGTATCAGCTGGCAGATATGTTCACCAAAGCCTTAGATCGAGGACGAATCGAGTTTTTGATCGACAAGCTTGGCATGAAATCATTCACTCCAGCGACTCTCAAAGAGTTGGCAGAAGAATCAGCTGAATAGTGGTGGTAAACTATTCAGGCGTATCCTTTGTTCGTGATCATGTATATTATCGTACATATATAAAACCACAAAAAGAAAAATACAAAAATATAAAACCAAGAAAAACCATAAAAAATATAAAACCTAGAAAAACCATAAAAATTATAAAATCCAGAAAAACCAAAAATATTTTTCGTTTTTAAAACGGGCATGTCTTTTAGTACGGTAATATTTACGGATTTAGAAATGTCGATCAATATTGACACGGCGCCATAAATAGAGTCCGTATAAAAGTTGTAATTTTTTAAAACATGCCCATTATGGCTTGTAGTTATTTCAGACTGCAACCCGGTTTTCATATTAAAGTCACGTATTTCCTTGGAAAACGTCGGCTCACAACGGGAATTAATTTTCTCGGGCATGATTTACAAGCCAAATCATGCAAAGGGATCAAGTTTACTTTACAACTTGGTCTAACACGAATTAGTGTACGTCTCAGTGCATTAATTTGTCAAAATAAGAGAAATCTTATTGCCACAACGAATCAATCTTTTTCAAGACATTAATTGGAAATGTTTTCATCAATATTTGACTCTTTAAACAATGACTACAGCTCTTTAAATAGAAAACGGGTCATCGTTTAAGGGGGAGAAAATATTAAATCATCTTCGTCATCAAAACGATTTTTCAAAAGTATTTGTGGAAAATTAATTGGCTAAATGGTTAATGAGTGGTCTTGCTTTAGAATACAATTTGTGCTCGTTCAATGTGATAGGAATTGCTTTAAGATCTTGAGATTTGCTAATAGGTTGCGATGTTTAAGTTGTGTGAAATTGTCGTGATGAGTTTAGCTAAGCAAGGTTAAGTTGGCTAAGTTTATTGATGGATAGGGAGACGAAAAAGGAAAAATGAAAAGATAAGAACCAAAAAGGAAAAGAATAGAAGAGTATAGGGACTCAAGGTGATATTTATTGAAAGTTGTAAAATTTGACCTAAGTCAAAACCATATCCCCCGTCTCTTTAACTTATTTCATCATTCACTGTTTATGTTCTATTCCATCCGCCATTAACAACACACACTTAAGCTTTCAAAAAACTTTCTTTTTAATCATCCAATCTATTCCATTCAATCTACAAGGTAATAACATCGAATCTTTAACTTTTAATTCGTCTAATTCATCATTAAATCTTGTTAATTGATTCGGGTAGTAAACTTCATCAGATTTAGGGTTTATTTGCCTATTTAGGATTAATTAATTAAGGTTTTAGGTGGGATTTATGCGGAATATCATTAGAAAGATGTTAAGTTGCCTTAGATTGCCTTAAATCTCACACACGCGACTAGATTAATCTTTCATAGGTGCGGTTGTGAAGTTCCGGATGAACATGGATAACAAACTTCCGAATGAAGGAAGTTCTGAACAAACTTCCGAATGAAGGAAGTTCCGAACGAACTTCCGAATGAAGGAAGTTCCGAACGAACTTCCGAATGAAGGAAGTTCCGGATGAACTTCCGAATGAAGGAAGTTCCGGATGAAGAACTTCCGAATGAAGGAAGTTCCGAATGAAGAACTTCCGAATGAAGGAAGTTCCGAACGAACTTCCGAATGAAGGAAGTTCCGAATGAAGAACTTCCGAGTGAAGGAAGTTCCGGATGAAGAACTTCCGAATGAAGGAAGTTCCGGATGAAGAACTTCCGAATGAAGGAAGTTCCGAATGAAGAACTTCCGAATGAAGGAAGTTCCGAATGAAGAACTTCCGAATGAAGAAGTTCCGAATGAAGAACTTCCGAATGAAGAAGTTCCAAATGAAGAACTTCCGAATGAAGAAGTTCCGAATGAAGACTTCCGAATGAAGAAGTTCCGAATGAAGTACTTCCGAATGAAAGAAGTTCCGAATGAAGAACTTCCGAATGAAGGAAGTTCCGAATGAAGAACTTCCGAATGAAGAAGTTCCGAATGAAGAACTTCCGAATGAAGAAGTTCCGAATGAAGAACTTCCGAATGAAGAAGTTCCGAATGAAGGACTTCTGAATGAAGAGTTCCGAATGAAGGAAAGTTCCGGATGAAGAGTTGTTTGATTAATAGTGTTTGCTTGTTATAAGTACTTGTTGAAGTATGTTATGAAATGTGTTATGCTTAGAAGTAATAATGATATATATCTATATATTGTTTGTGCATCAACCTTTTATGTCTTATCTTAAGCAGATACAATGACTAATCCAACAGTACAAGCAATCCAAGACTCTAGAGAAGCAGCAATTGCCGAAGCACGAACACTCAAGTTCATACCAAACAACTACCGGCTGAAGCCAGTTTCAAAATCCACTCACCATGGATTTAAAGTCGCCATAGCAATCCTTGATCAATCTCATTTCAAGAATGCTTTAAGAAGTACTGCCTCGGTGCCTTATGATTACATGTATGAGTTTTGGGCTACCAAGGAAAGCACTTCAAACAAGATCACCTTCACTCTCGACAAGAAGCAGGAGACACTTAATGTTTCAGACTTCCGTAAGATATTTGGCATTCGGGATACACCCAAAGGTATGGCATTTTTGAGGGATCCTACTAAAGACGAACTCATGGAGATGTTCGATGCTCTTGGATGTCCTGACATACGAGTTGCGTCGTAGTTTACCACTGCTAAAGTAGGACAACATTGGAGAGCAATGTTGAGTATTCTCAGTAGATGTCTTACACCGAAAACAAGTGGGCGTGATGCTTTGCGCAGTTCTATTATGAACATCTTCCATGGAATGTATAAAGGCGCAATTGCAGATTATGCATTATTGTTGTGGGAAGAATTCACCTTTCAACTCTTCCAAAACAAGAAGCTGAAGAATAACTTCTTTCCTTACCCTCGGTTTATTAAGCTTATCATTAATTATTGTATGAAGAATGATATTACTATTGATAGGCGTGCAGCAAGCCGTCATCACACTGAAGAGGCTGATCATACTGTAGATCTAAGGCATGAAGGACCATCTGGTGGTGTGATTCCTGGTCCTATTCCCGATTATCTTCTGACGGATAAAATTAAAGGTTCTGCTGATTACAAGCTACTGCTGCTAGAAATCAAGAAGCTAAAAGCAAGCCTTTAGACTGGAGAAGACTCGTCTACTACGGTCAAGAGTAAAGGTAAACGCAAGCAACCAACTGCTTTACCTGAACCCGAAACCAAGAAGAAAAAGACTGAGGTTAAGAAGGGAAAGGGTAAGGCTGATGAGTTAGTTCTACGTGACGAAGAAGATGTTGTTGATCCTACTCTTGACAAGGCTGAGAGGAAATTAATGAAGATAGCTATTGAAAGGAGTAGGAAAGATACGGGCGGTAGTGGTTCAGGTGCAAGGATAAATATTGAAGAAGAGTATGAGGAGCCAGAGGATATTGATGAGTTTGGGTCACCTGAACGGTATTCTACTTCGAAGGAGACATCCATTCCTGTTTCAGCAAATGTTGAAAAAGAGTCTGGTGCTCCTACAATCATGGTACCTACTCAACCTTTAGTAACTCAACCTCCACCAATACAACCCTTACCAACCAGACCGGTTTCAACACCATTCCTTCCACCACCAATAACTCCCATCCTTAGTACCGTAGTAACAACCGAGCCACTTCACACAACCCAGAGCAGCTCTGCAACATCTTCAATGGCTGTATTTGTAATGGCCGAAATGTTGGATAAACATACGGATAATCACAAAAGAGAGATGGATGAACTTCGCCAAGAGCTACATAGACGAGCTCAAAGTGAAGAAGCATCTAAGAAAGCCCAAGAAGAGATGCTTGCTAAGTTCGCTGCAGAGATGGAGTTAACACAAAAAGCTCATGCAGAAGAACTAGCTCAGGTTAAGCAGGCTGAAGCTGATAAGCATGCTGCACGTATCACGAGACTTCAAGCGATGAGGGATAAATACAAGGAGCAAAAAGAAGCACTTGAAGCTTCTATTGAAGAGAGAGTGAAAGAATCCGTTAAATCCATTATGCCTAAACTGCGTGATGAGTTGAAGACACTCGCGGCTGATAACTTGATGATCAAGTCATCCAATCCTTCTGAATCCGCCTACAAAATTGCCTATGACTTGACGGATTTTGAATTAAAGAAGATTCTCAAAGCTCGTATGAGGGAACTTGGATCGTTTGATAAATCTAGGATTCAACGGGCTCTTTACAAATCCCTGAATGACGCTATCATGGAGGATGATAGGTTATTTAAAACGTTTGGAAGTGTGGTACCTTATCACATTCTACCTGAGGAGGACAAAGATGATAGTGAACAGGAAGAGGGTACTGGTGAAGAAGAAGAGGACGAAGAAGGAGAAGAAGAAGAAAAGGATGATGACGATGACGATGGTGGTGATGATGATGAGGATGATGATGATGATGATGATGGTGATGATGGTGGTGACGGTAATGAGGAGAGTGCTAAGGGGAGCAACGAGGACAGCGATGAGGATGATGATGGGGGTAAACAGCCTGAAAAGGGGGATAAGGTTGCCAGCTCAAAGAAACCTGCTAAGTCTGGAACCAAGTCTAAGAAAGATGCTGCGGATAAAGAAAAATCAACCTCAACGGAATCAAGACGATCCAAGTGGCGCCACGATGTGAATGCTACTACGGCGTCATCGGTTCCCGGTACATCTATCGCTGTATCTATACCTGTTACCACTAACCCTGTTAGTTCTATTGTTGTTGCTCCTGTGATTGCAGAGTCGGTAACTGAACCTGAAGCTGCACAACACTCGCCCGTTCATGACACCGCCGAGATGCCTAAATCAGAACCAACAGATGTTCACGTTTCCACTCCTCTACAACAAGAACCACAATCTACTGTTCATGAATCAAGCACACGGGACTGGGCAGACACGTTGGAGATTGACGAGACTGCACCGCCACAGGCTTGGATCACGGCAGCGGCGCAATATGATCCAATCACAGACGCTGACAGAGATGTCTTATATCTCCGTATCCGCAGTCCGATTGACTTATGTGCATTTCTGGCTCATGAGTATAAGACTTCGGTTACTCCGTCGTTGGTGAAGAGAGCGCTGAAGGATAAGAGAATTCGCGCCAAAACCCGGTTAACCCGAATGGAGTTCGAGTATTATGCTGATGAGATCCTGAAAGCTCTGAATACCGTTCAACGGCCAGGTCTTCATGAATCAGAAAGAGCTCCACCTCCACTTGATCCTTCTCAAGATAATCAGATTGCTCTTGACTTCTTCGTCACCAATGATCTTGATTATCTCCTCAAGGGTTCATCAAAGTACGCAACCTCCCTGACCTTGCTGAAAGCTGCCAACTGGGGGATAATACCCTTTATCGAGGAAAAGGTAAACCGACTCTGGGTCCCAAAGGTAAATCGTAATTATGATATGTATGCTGTTATAGGTGCATCTCATTGGGACGAACGAGTCCGAAGGGCGTACAGGGGTTGCTGCTTAGCCAATTCAGGAAGCAACGTTAGATCCGATATTCGCATCTCCAGCATTTTAGGGCTGAAAACTGAAGCCACGAATGGCTATTATCATGTGACGGAGATTCGTCTGAAAAGGGAGGATGATAGAGAATACAAAATCCAGCAGGGAGATTTTTCTATCATTCGCCTTGAGGACATCGAAGACATGTTGCTTATGATGACCCGGGATCAACTCACACATATTCCTCGTGAAGACATCATTGCCTTGAATACAGCACTTCGTATGTTCACACGAAGCGTTGTTATCAAGAAACGAGTTGAAGATCTTCAGTTGGGAGTCGAAAGCTACCAAAGGAAGCTTAACCTAACCCGTCCAGTGAATCAAGTGTTACCTCAACATGTAGATAGATGTCCCTATACCGGCATTTCTGTCCCGAATTGCGGCATTTTCTACTTGAACAGTCGAGGGTTAATGAAGTTTATGAGGGTGGGTGAGCTTTATAAGTACAGTGATGGGACTCTCCTATATGTCAGAGTAAAGTTGGAGCATCTTAATTCGGGTGGGACTTTACCAGAGATGACTGAGGATTGGCATCAGGGTTATCGGCAGATGGCGAAGTATGTGATCAAGAAGATAGATCAAAAGCTCCGTGAACGTAGATTGATGAGGAGCTTGGAAAGATTCGTTGGTGGTAGACCGTATTTAGTGCACCACAAGCTACTGCAACGATCCATCTAATGGGTCGTACATTTCAGGTCCACTTTATAATGGTTTTCAATTGTGAATATGTATATTTGTGAATATTGTGCTTGTACGGCTTGATGTAGTGTTAAGGTATGATAATTTTTCAAGAATTTCTCACGAGATTCTAAATCTTTCAAAATATGTCATACTAAAGCACTAAAACTATCCCTTATTAACTTAAGGGGGAGCAATAACATGTTCTATGGCCAAACATCGATTTCATTTTTTTTTACCCAAAGACCGGTTAATCTATTCAATATCCCAAATATTAATGGTTAACATTTTGGATAAGGGGAGAAAATGGGATTAAGAATACATAAATGATACTTGGCTAAAAGATGAAAAAGACTTAACGATTATCCCACTCAATATGTAAAGCTCGTGTTAAGGGGGAGCGTTTTTGATGAACAAAACACTCAAGGTACAAAACTTTTGATTTCAATATCACAAGTACCTTAGGTGATTTTCAATGATTTTTCATGGTGGCTATACTTTCCCAAAACACGCTTAATTCACGACGAATGTGGTGACAAAAGGGTGGTAGGAATAGGTTTAGTCCAATGATTCATCAGAGCCGATGGAATCTTCCCAAGGACAATTCCCTAGATAGAATTAGAAGTCCTAGGAAAGTTGGAGAAAGATTGTGAACGTAGCTGAATGCCGACCAAGTACTTAAGCTAGCACTGGAACAATCACAACAAGGTGCTAGTTATGACGTATTGGTAAGCATTGAAGGGGTTGAAGAATGAAAAAGAATTGTAAAGATAAAGGGTGTAAAGAAAGAAGCCCTCCTTACAACTTTAGGCAGAAACCGGGTCAATACATATGCTCTTAAGAACATTTTTGTTAAAGTTTCTCGATATTGAAGAAAGACGTCATGGACCCAGTGATGCAATGCACAACCCTTCCCAGCTAACTCAAATATCTCTCAAAAGGTATTTTTTTTAATCACACGGAGATCAACACGTTATCTATTGGTTTATTCACTCCGAATAGACTGGTATTGAAAAGGTGGCACTCCTCTCCAGCCATCGCTCACTAAATCAAAACGCACTATCGAGTCTAGAGCCAAGAGATCATCAAAAGTCTCATTAGGACACTTTCCATTTATTCCTTGCTTTCTCACACACTGTGAAAAGTAAGAGATTTTCATGAGTCCTACGCAGTATTTCTGTAATATTGCCAGAACATCCGAGTAATACGTAAGTATTACAATGAAGATGGAAATCCTGCTTGAGCCAACATCAAACAAGCTCATGGTAGGTTACATGTGCGGTTTTTTTTTAGAACCAATCTTGTGAAAAACTGGAAAGAAACAGTGGTTTAATTCTTAATTGAACTTAAACTCGTTCCAGGCCTCTACGCATTATCATATGATCTTGCCAGAACACTCAGAGTGACTCTTTATTGATCACAGTGACGAGTGGAAATCCTTCTAGTGTTAACATCAAACAGCACTTGGTAGGTGACGTGCAAGATTCTTTATGAATTGAGCTCGTGACAACTGGAAAGCAACGATGGTGAAAATCTTAATTGAAATTCACTTGTTCCAGGTTTCATGAATTGACAGCTTCAAATCACAAGGATAATTTATCCAAGTGATTCACTCTTTATGTTCGCAGTCAGCTTTGGACGGTCGAATAAAGAGAACGGGTTTACCCGCGAAATCCTGTCAGGAAGTTACTTAATTGAAACTATCCGTCACGGGTACGATATCTAATATCGTCCAACGGTCTTCACCGACCGGAGGTAAAATGCTACCGAATTAGAATAAAATGTCAAAGCCATTTTATTCGTGTCGTTGCTGTGTACCTGTTAAAGACGGTGGTGTTGCTGTGTACCTGTTGAAGACGGTGGCGTTGCTGTGTACCAGTTGAAGACGGTGGTGTTGCGGTGTATCTGTAGAAGTCGTTCCCACATGCTTATGTTTTTCTGCATCAAAGTTCAGCAAAATTCAAGAAAGTGCAAAATGAAGTCTTCCGCTGTACCAAACTCTGAAGCTTTCGAGAATTCAACAAAAAGACATAAGTGTGTGGAACATGGAGTCACGAGGAGGCAGCTTTGGACGGTCGAATAAAGAGAACGGGTTTACCCGCGAAATCCTGTCAGGAAGTTACTTAATTGAAACTATCCGTCACGGGTACGATATCTAATATCGTCCAACGGTCTTCACCGACCGGAGGTAAAATGCTACCGAATTAGAATAAAATGTCAAAGCCATTTTATTCGTGTCGTTGCTGTGTACCTGTTAAAGACGGTGGTGTTGCTGTGTACCTGTTGAAGACGGTGGCGTTGCTGTGTACCAGTTGAAGACGGTGGTGTTGCGGTGTATCTGTAGAAGTCGTTCCCACATGCTTATGTTTTTCTGCATCAAAGTTCAGCAAAATTCAAGAAAGTGCAAAATGAAGTCTTCCGCTGTACCAAACTCTGAAGCTTTCGAGAATTCAACAAAAAGACATAAGTGTGTGGAACATGGAGTCACGAGGAGGCAAGTTTCACAAGAAGGCAAAGATCGCACGTGATTGGCCAAAAGAACAATGCTCTCAAGCCAAAGCCTAAAAGATCAATAAACATATTCACAACAAAAAGAAAAAGAAGAAAAGACTACGAGCTAAAGAACGAAGACTTAGTATAGTATGCTAGGTTTAGAACTTTGTAACGTGGAGTGACCTCCCTTAGGGGGAGATTGTTAGAAATACGTTTTTACGTATATTAGAAGTATCGGTCACTCCACAATATTATTAATGTTGTAATAGCTCGTAGTTAATAGTTACTTATTTAGTTAAGTAAGAACCGGCCCATGGGCTTGTCATGGGCCGGCCCAAGTCCATTAGTGGCTTGGAAGTATAAATACCCCTTTCCTCCTTGGAAAGGGGTTGGTTGTTGTTCATTTTCTAGTTTCACTTGAATAAAAAGACACATAGTTTCTCTCACTTTCTCTCTCTAGTTTCTCTCTCTAGAAAACATCAACCAACTTCATAGATTCATAGGTTATCAAGATTCTACAAAAACTGTAATGAACAACTCTTGTGTTTTACCTTTAATCTAAAAACGCATTCTTGAGGGTGTTTGAATTGTGCGGAAATGAAGAACAAATGGTGTTGTTGTTGAGGATTTTTGACGAAATGAATAAAACATGTCATGGAAAGTTATAAGGAACATAATGAGGTGTCATTTTATACAACTTTTCAGGGTTATTTCACCCCATGTTTGTCATAAAATACCTTAAAACATCTTAATTCCTTTCTTTTTGTCATTTTTGCTAAATGAAACCATTTAGACCAATTGGGATAATTTGGAGACGATTTTGAAGCATAACTTTTATTTAGAGGCAGCGAGGATGGACTTTCATCAGTTAACTTGAACATGGAGACTCCTTTGAACCCACTTGTCTTAGGAAGTTATTAAAGGATTTCCTAGTCTTTCTGATGTACATGATTTTTATAAGGCATTTCACTCAAGATATATTTACCTTGTTGGTTGTGATCAGATTGTTTTCTCTGAGATAATGAAGAAGCTTATTAGATATCTGGGTGATTATATTCTAAAGCTAGACATCTTCTCCTGTTTCATTGCGCTAATGCAGATATGTTTAGTATTTTTTAATATCTTAAAAAATGATCAACAAGAACTCGTACCGAAGGGACGGATGTTAATATCTTATCATAAACGTTGTTGCTCTAAGAAGAATCCTTCGGAAACACGACAAAGTAAATCAAATCAGTTCCTTTAGATTTCTTTTTTTACAGACTTTCGTATTGTATTTCTTATATTTGTATGCATTTATTCAGGTTCACAATTCCATAATGTTAGTCCATTAGTTTACAATTCTAGTTAAAATTGTCGATTAGGTTTCCTTCCTTATGTAAGTAAAGCTTGTCTTTCAAGGCGAGTTTAGACCTTAGCTAAGTATGGTAAGTGTGTCGAGTGGGCTTGGCCTGCACCCTATAAAAGGAGGTGAGGGGGTGATGCTCGAAACATACACATCTTATATTCTTTCCATTGTAATCAATCGTTGATAAATAAAATTTGATCGTTCGGTTACCTTTGCAGTATCATATTCGTCTGGGTTTCGTTTGTTGTATGTATGCGACCTTCTTCAAGGTGTTCTAGGGTTCCGCATATCGATCTTCAGAGTTGTTGGTGTTTTCAAATCCACAAGTGGTATCAGAGCTCGGGTTTGGAGGTCTAGCTGGTGCTATGATCGATCAGAGAGGGTGCTTGTTGTTCGGTTATTGAACATCAAAGTTGCAGCTGGGAGATTGATTTAAAAGAGCTCACGGTTGGTTGTGGTCTCGAAGATCGGTGCTAGATTAAGAAGTATTCGTGAAGAAAAGGTTTTTGAGGTTTTCGATTCGTTTTCTTGGAGTTGCAAGTGGCGTGAGGTTGAAGACGATGTGATACACGATGACTGGTCGACAAAGAAAGTTGATTGGGTAAGGTTTTTATAAAGAAAAACTTAACATTGATTGGTCAATTTTCATCAGTCACGTGGGATACTAGTACAACCAAAGTAATTGGGATAACAGTACTATAAAGGAAAAAAACGAATAGTGGCAGTGGATAATCATTCACAAATTATTTTTTAAGAGTTTTATGATTAAAACTTGACTTCGTTTGATCGGGTTTAATTCGATTTAATCGAAGGTTTTTGTAGCGGTTTTTTTGTGGTTCAAGTTTCGATCGTGGTTCGCTTGGGGTTCAAGTTTACGATCAGGTTTGCTTGTACGTAATCGAGGTTTAGGGTTATCCCAAATAAATCGATTTGCAAGAATAATTTTTTAGGCAACAAGGTTGGAAGAATATGTTATCGATAGCGAAGTTTGACGTCAAAAAATACGACGGGTCTAATAACTTCGATTCTGTAACATCCATGATTTTACCATGATTTTATGTAATAGATTTTCACCCAATAATCCTAGAACACAAACTCATGTGTTATATTTCTATGGGTCATGTGTGAACTTGTCTAACATGTACATATACTTGTACATACACACTTGTTTAAATAAGATTCATAATGTGAACCTTATACATAAAACTAGGGATAACCAGTAGTAAGATGTATACTTAATATTGGAAATATTCAACACTTAACAAAAATTAGAAAAATACGCTACACCATGTGTATGTGGTCGTATATGTGTGTATGCATAGTTTAGGTATCCCTAAACTTTCTTGGACTAGCCCAAGGTTATGTGTTCTTTATGCTCTATCCCAACATAGGGCCCAACACAAGCCCACCCTTTTCTTTGGATAGCCTTACACGGCACACACATGCATATGTGGAAGAAGAAGGGTTGTCTTGGAAAGGGAAGAGCCTACACTTGGCACAAATGTCCTTACCAAGGCAATCATGCCTTTTGCATTCTCTTTCCCTCTCTCATCTTTAAGCCGAAACACACACATTCCCATCTCTCATACATGCAACTCACTTCTCTCTACTCCTTTCTCTCTCAAACATTTCGGCCATAAGCCACAAAAATCCAAAGTTGATTCATTAAATCAACTAAATCTTTGTCCCATATTGATTACAAATCATTTGGTAGCATCATTTCTCTTGGAACCACTATAAACAAGCCCTAGCCAAATCTTTAAGGCCACGACTTGATTTATATTAGGGTTTTCTTCATCATCTTGAGTAGATCTTATATCTCCTTGTTCATCTAGATCCTCTTTGGTACTTTTAGGCAAGAGAGGTATACACATCATAATCTTTCATTTCTTCATGCATGCATCTTCATACATCTATAAACACAAGTGAATAACATGTTAAAAATCAAGATTTGGTAAGGCTATGGCCCATATGGGTCACGGCATACTTATACAAACCATGATCATGATTCAAAATCTTTTTAATAAGAAACTTATGACTTATGTGTTATGTGTTAAACTTGATTTAGAAACCATATGAAACCTTTTATAAATCTAAATATGGCATGGGTTACAAATCTTGTTTATGGGACTTTGGTTAACCAATAACCATAGATCTCATGAAAAGAACTTGTGAAACTTAAAAATCATGAAAACCATGACCTTAAAGGTCACGGCTAGAATGAGTAAAGGCCATATGATTTGTCTACTAAGTTTTGAATAGTGGAACATGAAATGTTACATGTAAAATGAGCTATTAAAAATCATCAAAGTAACTTATGCGAATATATATATATATAGCCGTGGGTTACATATGACCCTAAAATGGGTTAGATGTACATGCATGCTTATAAAAACCTAGATCTAATGATAAGTGTTAACTTAACATGGTATACATGAATAAAGCTAGTAGATCTAATGGGAATATTGGGAGGAAACAATATAGCCGTGGGCTATATATTGTTTCTAGGAATGATAGTAGCCTTGGAAACATGCATGTAACCTAGATAATCATAATGTGTTTTTGTAAATATTTACAAGATTTAAAAACTAGTTAAAGTATTCATCTTGGAAATACCAAGATCTAAAAACATAGCCGTGAGCTATATATGTGGGTACATGGATCTATGTTTGATTGTTAGGCCTAAACATAGTTTAGATCTTATTTTTAACTTGTGACTTATTTTCTTGATGTGTACATAGTTAGATCTAATTTTGTAACATATATAAACTACATGCAACCTTAAAATAATACTTGAATTATCTTAATAAGCCATAACTAATGTAGGTCGTGGGTTATAAGCTCCTACTAGGGCTTATGACTTACTTGTAACCTTATGACACACCTAGATCTAATTTGGTATAACACATAAAATGAATTTTTAAGTTTTATTCATCTATTTAGATTGAAAACTAAATATTAATAAGCTCATAATAAGCTTATAAGAGGATCCTAAGTAAAAATATACATAAAATGTAAATTAATGTTAATGGACTAATTAAGTCCATGAAAAGTTAACCTAAAACTTAAATAAACCCAATAAGCCATTTATAAATTATAGTGACTTAAATGGACTTAGGATCACACTTAGGCCCATTTAACTAATTAAAAGGGACTTAAAATGTATTAAGCCCAATAAATGATTTAAAGGCCCATATAAGTAAATTAGTGAACTTGAAGTATATTAGCCCACTAAAATAGCCCATTAGATATTTAGCCCATTTAATGAGCCCATATAAAGTTTAAATGTTAAAATAAAAGTTTTTATAATAAAATATAACTTATAAAAACTTTTTAGATGAAAATGACAATTTACAAAACTTAAGGACTAAAACCGTAACTTATAAAACTTATTTTGATAAACTAGTAAGCACAAGGACTGGAAATGTAAATATCCAAAAGTCTAGGGCTTAATAATTACTCTCCGTGGCGAATTAAACCCTAGAGACCATTTTGGGAAGTTTCTAAAAGTTATTTTGTCATTTTAAAACCCTAAGGACTAATTTTGTAAATTCCGAAACCTAAAGAAGCCCTAGGGGCTGTTTTTGTAAATTTAGTAAAGTTACAAAACCTAGATATAACTAAGGGGACCAAATCTGCCATAAGCCAAAACTATAACAAGCCCTAGGTACTAAATATGTAAAATCCAAAAGCTTACTTGTTTAAAAATATGGAGGGACTAGTTTTGCCATGTTCCGAAACATTAACAAACCCTAAATCTAAAATCTATTTTAATTATAATAAAACATAATTAAAAGTCTAGATCATAAGGATTGATGTATAAAACTTAAGTTCATGATAAATAAATTATTTTATAAATATTAAATAGTTTATGAAAACTTTAGAGTTAAATAAAAATAATATATATATTTTTTTGAAGTATTTATTTACATTTGCTTTACAAGATAAAATGTATAAACAAGATGAATGTGTGTTATTAATACATGTGCTCATATACTTTTAAGAAATAAAATTATATGAACATTAATTAAATTAAATGTTACCATGTAAATATATTATAAGTAAATCCCTTATGTTTACTTAAATATAGAACTTGGTTATAAATTCAATTAGATGTTATTGATACAAGTACTATAAACATAAATTAATATTTTAAGTGAAACATTTTCTTTTATGTCTACTTAAATGTAAAACTTAATTGTAAGATTGAATGATTACTATAAATACATGTAGGTTAACTAATATTAATAGTTAAACATTTGATGTGAACTTAGAAATGAAACTTATATAAATAAGTTAAATGAATATTGATGCTACTTGAACTACGGTTATTTAGATAAATACCATAGTATGAATGAACTGAATAAAATCTGTATAAGCATACATATATGTTCTTTGTACTATCTATTAAGACTGTACTATCTGATTAGGCATAACTTTGGTGTGAACTTTAACTGGATATCCGTGTTATACAAGCTATTGCCTACTCCCAGGTGAGTTTACAGCCCCATTTAAACTTTGATAAAACTTTCCCTTTTGGGAAAGAAAATATGCAAACATATATTGGACATAACTAGATTGTATAAACTTGATTATGATTGATTATTATTGAGACTGTTAAATTGTTGTAAATCGCCCGAATGTTATAAATAGATCTATTAGGGATTGACCATCCCCGTCTGGGTGAGTCATGCTCACTGTGCCTTGGCCGGGACAACAGACGTATACCATGTTGGAACTAGAAAGGGGTGTCTATTTGTAAGACACTACGTCCTCATCTGTTGAGGACTATGGAGTTAAGCTTCAGTTTCTAATAATAAACAAATGTTATTTACATTTTAGTAGGAATGCTTTGTGCATTATTACTTCTATGATTATTGTATGTCCAAACTAATTAATTGTTAAAATCTGTAAATTCACCAACTTTATGTTGAACCCGTTAGAATGTTTTGCACAGGAATATGAAGTTAGTACGTGGTGTGTGCATGGTCTCCAGCATCTTAGAAATCTGCATCATAGGACTCGTCAGGGGTTCTATCTGGGAAACGAAAATAATCTCCTACGGTCTTGTTTAAAACAATTTTTATTTATTTGTTTGAATAAACATGTAATCTGATTTGACTAACTTTTTATCTTATGCTCTATGGACTATATGCTATCGATCCACCCTTGTGACATCTCCGTGGATATTTCTACATATTTTGACCCTACCCGGGGTGTCACAGAGAATGGTATCAGAGCGTTAGTTATAGAGAACCAGATAAATTTTTAAATAAAATAAAAATAAAAATGATTTTTCTTTTATTTAAAACTGGACTATAACTTATAAGAATCTTTTTGGGATTTTATTTTGGGACCGTATTAGTTAAGCATATAGATCTTAGTGCATTTTATGCTATGTGAACTAATTGTATATACATATATATATGTTTACTAAACTTGATTATTAATACTGTTTAGTGAGGTATTGCTATATGTTAGACGTGCTAAACTTGAAAATTTTACACTACATAGTAAAATACTGAAATGAGAATATGAGTAATATTAAACTAAACTTCACACTTACTAATTGATAAATGAACTACTTACATGATAATACATATATATGTATAAGTATAAATATTTGTAACCTTAAAACATTCTAATTAATTGTTTAAAAGGGATATATTTCATAAGGTATGTAATCTAAATAATATTGTTCTTTGTTTGTAAGCTTATACTCACTTCAAACTTAAAATAATACTATTTCAGAGCATCATGACTCTACCTACTGCATCTACGACTCTTCTACCCAGAGTAGCTCCTACTCCAGTTGTTTATTCATCCCCACGATCGACGCAGTATGGATGGTTGTCAGCCTCGGATTCAGAGGATGACCCAGCCACCAAAGCTGTACTCCCAGAGGACCCTTTTTCTATCTCAGCATCAGCCACACCGGCCCCAACCTCTATGGAGGAGGACCGGGTCCCTTCTAGCATACCATCTTCCATGCCTCTGTCCTTTTCATCAGGCTATTTCTCCGGACCCGCACCCGTCTCCACTTATGAGACCGGGGAAGGCTCCGGGGCAAGACGTGTCGATTCCGTCCACGCCCAGATCTCCGCATTGGCTGCACGCCACGAGCAAGAGATATCTGACCTCCGCATCCAGTTGACAGTCAGTCAACAGGGCCACGTCGTCATCTATGAGCGTATCGACACTCTTTTCCGCACTATGAGGGGAGATTCCCAGACTGCTAAGGGCATCCAAGCTAGGACGGACGAGGAGCTGAAATGGTTATTGGATGAGAACTACCGCCTCCACTAACGCATTCAGGTCATGGAGGGTCTGCAGCATCAGACCCATGCCGCCCTTGCCACTCAGGAGCAATCATTATCCATCTTCTTTGATCTCGCCACTGTCCTGCATTATGGGGTTACTAGGGAGATGGCTTATCTCCGAGGGGTCGTCGATAGGCTCCGGAACCAGCTACTGTCTGCACTCCGTACGCTCAAGGAGACCCGAACGACAGTTCGGACTTTGTGGAACACAAGGAAGAATTCTACAACCCCACCAGCTCCATCCGCACCGTCAGCCCCAACATCTTCTAGTGGACCATCCAGGCAGGATTAGTATAGATGTACTAGACTTCTTTTACATCATGATAAGCTTGCGGGTTACATCCCGGCTATCATGATATAGGGCCTTTGTACTTTTATCCCTTTTTCCGCTTTTGGTGATGTAATCCCGTACTTTATCTTTCCTTTTCTTTGGGCATGTATTTTGGATATAATGTACTTAAGACAATGTGTACCACTACCCGGAGCAAGGCTAGCTAAACCTTGTTCCGGATTTGATATGCTCGATGAATGTTTAAAATTCCCTACGGAACTTTTGCATTAAATAACTCTCTTATGTTATATATGTTGTGCAATGTATTATATTATGAAATCCTAACAGGTTATCCAAATTTGTTATGAATTTTATGCGTGAAATCATTCTCTTGCAAATAATATAAAAACTGCACTAACGATTGAATTAATAATCTCATTTTGTGTATGATTATAGACAAATGGTGATTTCACAATCGAACCCCAATAATGCAATTGTCTCCAATACCGCTAATACTGAAATACCTGAAGCTACTCATAATGTTACCGTTGCTCAACTCCGGGAGATGATTGGTGAAGGCATTTTGGCAGCCATGGCAGCCAGAGACGCTAATGTGGGCGATGACCCAAACCCCAACATACACAGAAACAACTTCAACAGGGGTTGTTCGTACCCCGACTTCTTGAAATGCAAACCCTCATACTACCGAGGAAAAGAAGGAGTTGTTGAACTAATGCAATGGTTTGAAAGACTAGAGACAGTTTTCCGCATCAGCGATTGTGATGACGAGAACAGAGTTAAGTATGCTACATGCACTCTAGTCGATAGCGCCCTTACTTGGTGGTACTCTGTGGTCACCACCCTTGGACATGCCGCTGCTTATACTCTCACTTGGGCCAACCTCAAGGAAAGAATGACTGAGAAGTACTGTCCCAGAGGAGAAATGAAGAAGTTGGAAGTCGAGTTGTGGGATCTCAAGTGTAAGAACAATGATATCATTTGGTACAACCAAAGATTTCAAGAGTTAAGCTTGATGTGCACCAGAATGTTTCCTCTAATGAGTGACAAGATAGAAAAGTATGTCAGCGGACTCCCTGACAACATTCATGACAGTGTGCTAGCTTCACGACCCACCACTGTTGAAGGTGCCATGGAATTTGCGACTGAGCTGATCAACAAGCAAGCCCGCAATCTGCCCGAGAGGCAAACAGACAACAAGAGGAAATCCGATGAAAACTCTCGTAAAGCCAGCACCAGCAGCATTCCAAAAAGCACAATGTTGGGCAAGCAGATGACACTACCCCCACAACCCGCACCAAGAACTACTCAGGGACAAAGCCCAAGTGTTCGAAGTGCAACTACCATCATGTTGCTGGAGGACAATGTCAAGGATGCTACAAGTGCGGCCAACAAGGACATTTTGCTCGCGATTGTCCAACCAATGTTCCTACCCCAGGTCGACCCAACACCAATCCTAGAAACAACAACAAGGGCAAGTCCAACGCACGAGGGAGTGGAAATGAGCAACAAGGAAACTGAAACCCCACTGGCGGGAGCAGTAGCGGGCCAAAGAAAGTTTTGGTATGTTACGAGTGTGGAACCCCTGGGCACGTGAGACCTGATTGTCCCAAGAGGGCCAACCAGAAGAAGGACGACAAGGGAACTCCTTCGCAAGTGTACATGGCTGGCAATGCCCCAACAAACCCAGGCTCCAGCATCGTACCTGGTACGTTCTTACTAAACCAGTGATATACATCTATCTTGTCTGATACATGTGTAGACCAAAGCACTACAATTGCTAAATTTAGTAAGGTAATGGAAATCCCTCCGATAGTTCTAGGCTCCTATTATACTATGGGATAGTCAACGGAAAATCATTCGAGGTTGATCCTTAAAACTTTTCAAATCGCCGTTTTACATCAATCAGATCCTAGAAAGCCCTGATAGCTTTGAAGTCGTTATTAGCACAACTTGACTAACAAGTATCATGCGACTATCCTATATAGCCAAACAATGGGTTTGTGCACCTTGGTGAGATGAAACCTTGATTATACTAGGGAGCCATAACCCCGATATAGTTAGCACTAGATTTAGTGTCATCTCTAGCACCAACGGGCCAGAGAATACTTGGTCCGACAATATCCTATTTCCCTAACTTGTTTCTTCCTTGCCTAAACCTGAAAGACACATCCAACTCACAATGAGTGTATTTTGTAGGGTTACTCCCGCCACCTAGACAACTCTAAACCTGAAAGGCACATCCAACTCACAATGGGTGTACCTTGGAGGGCTACATTCGACATCTCACGTAAGGAGATGTTGAATGTCCTATATTTTTGGACATTCCTCTTTCCTCTTCGGGTTCAATTAGTTCAACAATACCAACATCCATTAGACACTGGGAGATGAGAATTCCTCTCTTTAGAAGTTAGAATTTGTACAAATTCTAAACCAGTAATAGTGAATGTATGACCCTTGTTACGACACCCTGCCAGGCGCACACTTCTTTATTCTTGGTATCTTCTTTTATTTCCACCATTTGAGGTACTTCTTTTCTGCGCCCCTCTCACGCAGCCTCACGGCAAAGGAAGCAGATTCTTTGCAACTTCTTACGCAAACGCCATCGACAACAATCTTAACCTCTTTGTTGGGTAGAAACTTTAGTACCATTAACTAATGTTTGTGTCCCGCTGACTTGAGGTAAAGATCGTAAGTCTTTTCTTAAAGATGTTAATATAGGAGGGGTTAAAGTTAAACATGTTTGTTTTACCTTCAACCCCCAATTCTTCATCCGCGGGTATGGAGATATAACTTGTATCTCACCCATGAAAAGGATGTAGAAATAGTACATCCCCAGATTCCCTAGCGTATGAAATATGTTGGCGTGTCCTCCTCATATTAGAAACCATTTGCAATGGATTTTTCCTCCTAACCAAATCCACAACGCCAATGATCCTCTCCCAGATCCGGGAAAGGTATGACTACAACACCCATTGAGAAGCCCGCGCCTATCCATCCATAGCAGCAGTATCCTTTATTGCTCAATCGGATGTATAGTGCGATCCGAATAAAAATCTCTTTGCATTCCGCGCCTATCCATCCACAGCAGCAGTCTCCTTTACTGCTCAATCGGATGTATAGTGCGATCCGAATAAAGACCTCTTTGCATTCCGCGCCTATCCATCTACATTAGCAGTCTCCTTTACTGCTCAATCGGATGTATAGTGTGATCCGAATAAAGATCTCTTTGCATTCCGCGCCTATCCATCCACAGCAGCAGTCTCCTTTACTGCTCAGTCGGATGTATAGTGCGATCCGAATAAAGATCTCTTTGCATTCCGCGCCTATCCATCCATAGCACCAGTCTCCTTTACTGCTCAATCGGATGTATAGTGCGATCCAAATAAAGATCTCTTTGCATTCCGCGCCTATCCATCCACAGCAGCAGTCTCGTTTACTGCTCAATCGGATGTATAGTGCGATCCAGATCAAGATCTCTTTGCATTCCCCGCCTATCCATCCACAGCAGCAGTCTCCTTTACTGCTCAATCGGATGTATAGTGCGATCCAAATCAAGATCTCTTTGCATTCCTCGCCTACCCATCCACGGCAGCAGTCTCCTTTACTGCTCAATCGGATGTATAGTGCGATCCAGATCAAGATTTCTTTGCATTCCTCGCCTACCCATCCACAGTAGCAGTCTCCTTTACTGCTCAATCGGATGTATAGCGCGATTCAGATAAAGATCTCTTTGCATTGCCCCTATCCGACCACAACAGTAATCTCCTCTACTGCCTAATCGGATGATAGTACAATCTGGATAAAAATATCTCTGCATTCTCTTCTGTTCACCTGTAATGACAGAAGTTTCCATTAATGTCGAATCAGACATATAGAAGTAACCTAGGTATAGATCATTTCGCGTTCATGCCGCCATCCGTGCTTGAGAGAGAACCTGAAACGAATCATGTACTTAGAACATCTCTTACTCAAAATATAACTAAGTTTTTAGTAGCTTTGAGGACAAAGCTAAAATAACGGGGTGGTGCTATAAAATCCATGATTTTACCATGATTTTATGTAATAGATTTTCACCCAATAATCCTAGAACACAAACTCATGTGTTATATTTATATGGCTCATGTGTGAACTTGTCTAACATGTACATATACTTGTACATACACACTTGTTTAAATAAGATTCATAATGTGAACCTTGTACATAAAACTAGGGATAACAAGTAGTAAGATGTATACTTAATATTGGAAATATTCAACACTTAACAAGAATTAGAAAAATATGCTACACCATGTGTATGTGGCCGTATATGTGTGTATGCATAGTTTAGGTATCCCTAAACTTTCTTGGACTAGCCCAAGGTTATGTGTTCTTTATGCTCTAGCCCAACATAGGGCCCAACGCAAGCCCACCCTTTTCTTTGGATAGCCTTACACGACACACACATGCATATGTAGAAGAATAAGGGTTGTCTTGGAAAGGGAAGAGCCTACACTTGGCACAAATGTCCTTACCAAGGCAATCATGCCTTTTGCATTCTCTTTCCCTCTCTCATCTTTAAGCCGAAACACACACATTCCCATCTCTCATACATATAACTCACTTCTCTCTACTCTATTCTCTCTCAAACATTTTGGCCATAAGCCACAAAAATCCAAAGTTGATTCATTAAATCAACTAAAACTTTGTCCCATCTTGATTACAAATCATTTGGTAGCATCATTTCTCTTGGAACCACTATAAACAAGCCCTAGCCAAATCTTTAATGCCACAGCTTGATTTATATTAGCGTTTTATTCATCATCTTGAGTAGATCTTATATCTCCTTGTTTATCTAGATCCTCTTTGGTACTTTTAGGCAAGAGAGGTATACACATCATAATCTTTCATTTCTTCATGCATGCATCTTCATACATCTATAAACACAAGTGAATAACATGTTAAAAATCAAGATTTGGTAAGGCTATGGCCCATATGGGTCACGGCATATTTATACAAACCATGATCATGATTCAAAATCTTTTTAATAAGAAACTTATGACTTATGTGTTATGTGTTAAACTTGATTTAGAAACCATATGAAACCTTTTATAAATCTAAATATGGCATGGGTTACAAATCTTGTTTATGGGACTTTGGTTAACCAATAACCATAGATCTCATGAAAAGAACTTGTGAAACTTAAAAATCATGAAAACCATGACCTTAAAGGTCACGGCTAGAATGAGTAAAGGCCATATGATTTGTCTACAAAGTTTTGAATAGTGGAACATGAAATGTTACATGTAAAATGAGCTATTAAAAATCATCAAAGTAACTTATGCGAATATATATATAGCCGTGGGTTACATATGACCCTAAAATGGGTTAGATATACATGCATGCTTATAAAAACCTAGATCTAATGATAAGTGTTAACTTAACATGGTATACATGAAATAAGCTAGTAGATCTAATGGGAATATTGGGAGGAAACAATATAGTCGTGGGCTATACATTGTTTCTTGGAATGATAGTAGCCTTGGAAACATGCATGTAACCTAGATAATTATAATGTGTTTTTGTAAATATTTACAAGATTTAAAAACTAGTTAAAGTATTCATCTTGGAAATACCAAGATCTAAAAACATAGCCGTGAGCTATATATGTGGGTACATGGATCTATGTTTGATTGTTAGGCCTAAACATAGTTTAGATCTTATTTTGAACTTGTGACTTATTTTCTTGATGTGTACATAGTTAGATCTAATTTTGTAACACGTATAAACTACATGCAAACTTAAAATAATACTTGAATTGTCTTAATAAGCCATAACTAATGTAGGCCGTGGGTTATAAGCTCCTACTAGGGCTTATGACTTACTTGTAACCTTATGACACACCTAGATCTAATTTGGTATAACACATAAAATGAATTTTTAAGTTTTATTCATCTATTTAGATTGAAAACTAAATATTAATAAGCTCATAATAAGCTTATAAGAGGATCCTAAGTAAAAATATACATAAAATGTAAATTAATGTTAATGGACTAATTAAGTCTATGAAAAGTTAACCTAAAACTTAAATGAACCCAATAAGCCCATTTTATAAATTATAGTGGCTTAAATGGACTTAGGATCACACTTAGGCCCATTTAACTAATTAAAAGGGACTTAAAAATGTATTAAGCCCACTAAATGATTTAAAGGCCCATTTAAGTAAATTATGAACTTGAAGTATATTTAAGCCCACTAAAATAGCCCATTAGATGTTTAGCCCATTTAATGAGCCCATATAAAGTTTAAATGTTAAAATAAAAGTTTTTATAATAGAATATAACTTATAAAAACTTTTTGGATGAAAATGACAATTTACAAAACTTAAGGACTAAAATCGTAACTTATAAAACTTATTTTGATAAACTAGTATCCACAAGGACTGGAAATGTAAATATCCAAAAGTCTAGGGTTTAATAATTACTATCTGTGGTGAATTAAACCCTAGGGACCATATTGGGAAGTTTCTAAAAGTTATTTTGTCATTTTAAAACCCTAAGGACTAATTTTGTAAATTGCCGAAACCTAAAGAAGCCCTAGGAGTTGTTTTTGTAAATTTAGTAAAGTTACAAAACCTAGATATAACTAAGGGGACCAAATCTTCCATAAGCCAAAACTATAACAAGCCCTAGGTACTAAATATGTAAAATCCGAAAGTTTACTTGTTTAAAAATATGGAGGGACTAGTTTTGCCATGTTCCGAAACATTAACAAACCCTAACTCTAAAGTCTATTTTAATTATAATAAAACATAATTAAAAGTCTAGATCATAAGGATTGATGTATAAAACTTAAGTTCGTGATAAATAAATTATTTTATAAATATTAAATAGTTTATGAAAACTTTAGAGTTAAATAAAAATAATATATTTTTTTTTTTGAAATATTTATTTACATTTGCTTTACAAGATAAAATGTATAAACAAGATGAATGTGTGTTATTAATACATGTGCTCATATACTTTTAAGAAACAAAATTATATAAACATTAATTAAATTAAATGTTACCACATAAATATATTATAAGTAAATCCCTTATGTTTACTTAAATATAGAACTTGGTTATAAATTCAATTAGATGTTATTGATACAAGTACTATAAACATAAATTAATATTTTAAGTGAAACATTTTCTTTTATGTCTACTTAAATGTAAAACTTAATTGTAAGATTGAATGATTACTATAAATACATGTAGGTTAACTAATATTAATAGTTAAACATTTGATGTGAACTTAGAAATGAAACTTATATAAATAAGTTAAATGAATATTGATGCTACTTGAACTACGGTTATTTAGATAAATAAAATAGTATGAATGAACTGAATAAAATACGTATAAGCATACATATATGTTCTTTGTACTATCTATTAAGACTGTACTATTTGATTAGGCATAACTTTGGTGGGAACTTTAATTGGAAATCCGTGTTAAACAAGCTATTGCCTACTCCCAGGTGAGTTTACAGCCCCATTTAAACTTTGATAAAACTTTCCCTTTTGGGAAAGAAAATATGCAAACATATATTGGACATAACTGGATTGTATAAACTTGATTATGATTGATTATTATTGAAACTGTTAAATTGTTGTAAATCGCTTGAATGTTATAAATAGATCTATTAGGGATTGACCGTCCCCGTCTGGGTGAGTCATGCTCACTGTGCCTTGGCCGGGACAACAAACGTATACCATGTTGGAACTAGAAAGGGGTGTCTTTTTGTAAGACAGTACGTCCTCATCTGTTGAGGACTATGGAGTTAAGCTTCAGTTTCTAATAATAAAAAAAGTGTTATTTACATTTTAGTAAGAATGCTTTGTGCATTATTACTTCTATGATTATTGTAGGTCCAAACTAATTAATTGTTAAAATCTGTAAATTCACCAACTTTATGTTGACCCCGTTAGTATGTTTTGCACAGGAATATGAAGTTAGTACGTGGTGTGTGCATGGTCTCCAGCATCTTAGAAATCTGCATCATAGGAATTGTCAGGGGTTCTATTTGGGAAACGAAAACAATCACCTACGGTCTTGTTTAAAACAATTTTAATTTATTTGTTTGAATAAACATGTAATCTGATTTGACTAACTTTTTATCTTATGCTCTATGGACTATATGCTGTCGATCCACTCTTGTGACATCTCCGTGGATATTTTCGCATATTTTGACCCTACCCGGGGTGTCACAGAGTCATGGTGTGTGAAGATGCGGTGTCTATTAATTCCACATGGTTGGTAGGCTGCGTTAGATCTATTCTCGGATACCATGACGGACGCTGAAAAGACTGCGGTGTTGAAGACGGATGTCTATAAGAAAGCACACAGTGCCTTACTCTTGTGCTTGGATAACAAGGTGTTTAAGGAAGTCTACAAAGAAAATTAATTACTGCGGGGGTTTGGTTAAAGTTAGAAACTTTGTATATGACCAATTCTTTAGCCAATAAATTGTACTTGAAGAAGAGGATAGATGCAAAGGATGATGGTGATGTGTTATTTGTAAGGGGGAGGTCGGAGCATCAGGTTAATCAAGGACTTAGTAGTTCGCGATCGAATTTAAAAGGTAAAGGAACTTATAAAACTGAAGTGTTACATATGCTATTCTGAGGATCACCAAAAGAAAGACTGTCCAAAATGGAACAAGAAGAAGTCAACGAGCTTTGTCAACAAGAATGCAAAACATGATGCTGGTTCGTATTCCAGGGGTTATGACAATGGTGATTTGTTGATGGAGGTGAGTGAGGAAAGGTTTTTATAGTAGATCATGGACTCTGGTGGTTCCTATCACATGACGCCTAGGAGGGACTTCTTGTTTAATTTTAAGGAGCTTGATGGTGGTATGGTTTTGCTCAGTGACAATAGAGCATATGCCATCAGGGGGACAGGGAAGGCGAGAGTACAAATGAAAGATGGTTCAAGTTTTGTGCTTGAGAATGTGCGTTACATTCCCGAGTTGAAAAGAAATTTGATATCTTTTGGCACTCTGGATCGAGAGGGCTATACCGTGAAGTTGCAGAATGGAAGAGTAAAGGTGATCAAGGGTTCTTTGATGGTTTTGTCACGAACTTTGAAAGAAAATTATGTGTACTCTTTAGATGGTTGGGTTGAATCAGGTGAAGCTATGGTTGGTATACAAGAAAAGGAAAGTCTTATACATGTGTGGCAAAAATGCCTAGGGTCACATAAGTGAAGCAAGCTTGCATGAACTCGAAAGAAGAGAGGTGCTGGGGAATAAAGGTCTAGGTAAGCTCGAATTATGTGAAAATTGTGTTCTTGGAAAATCGACCAGGGTTAGTTTTGGTCAAGGTCAGCACACCGACAGGGGGAGTTATAGACTATGTCCATGCGGATCTCTGGGGTCCTTCTCGGGTGGAATCGATGAGTGGTTGCCGGTACTTCTTATCAATTGTTGATGATTATTCGAGGAAGGTTTGGGTTTATTTTCTTAGACATAAGAATGAGGCGTTCAACAAGTTCAAGGAGTGGAAGCAGTTGGTGGAAAACCAGACATGTAGAAAACTGAAGAAACTTCGAACGGATAATGGTTTGGAGTTGTGTAATCAGGAGTTTAATAACTTGTGCAATGAGAGCGAGATAACAAGATATTTGACAGTTGTTGGAACTCTGCAACAGAATGGTCTAACTGAACGAACGAACAAAACGCTCTTGGACAAGGTTAGGTGTTTACTGATTCAGTCTGGTTTGCCAGATTCCTTCTGAGTTGAAGCAACGGTGACGACATCATATTTAATCAATAGGTCTCCATCTACAAAATTGGAGAAGCAGACACCTATGGATTTATGGTCAGGACATCCGGCGAATTACGAGATGTTGAGGATATTTGATTGCGTTGCTTATTCACACGTGAATCAGGGGAAGCTCAAGCCTAGAGCTATAAAATGCATACTCCCAGGGTATCCTGAGGGTGTGAAGGGATACAGATTATGGAGGTTGGATGATGTTAAACCAAAGATAATCATAAGTCGGGATGTAGTGATTCATTGAGAGCCTTATGTATAAGGATATTCTCAAGGGTGTTGGTGCTGCAGATTCTGGGAAGGAAATTGAGTTTGAGTTGGAACTTCAAGGCAGTCGGGTTTAACCAACTGTGGATCCTCATACTGGGGTAAATCCAGGGAATGAATACGAGGATCAAGATGAAGATGCAGAAGATGCAAGGCCTCAACAACATAATCTGGACAACTATGTTTTGGTGCGTGATAGAGCTAAGAGAACAATTACTGTAGAGGTATAGGAATGAAGGTAATGTATCATTGTCTAGATCATCAGGGTCTAGGGAAGAAGATGATATGATGGCTTATGCGTTTGATATTGTTGAGGAAAAAGATACACATGAACCAATCACATTCTAGGAGGCGATTAATTTATCTGAAAAGGATGAGTGGGTTCATGATATGGAGGAAGAGATAAGTTCTTTAAAGAAGAATCATACTTGGGAGCTGGTCGATCAACCACATGGTCAGAAGCTGGTAAGCTGCAAGTGGTTGTATAAGATTAAAGAAGGGATTGAAGGTGTTCAGAAACCAAGGTACAAAGCAAGGCTGGTAGCTCGGGGTTTTACACAATGAGCATGGACTGACTATAATAGGGTATTTTCACCCGTAGTTCGACATACATCTATTAGGGTGATTCTCTCATTAACTGCTTGTGAAGATTACGAGTTGGAACAACTTGATGTGAAGACGACGTTTTTGCATGGTAATCTTGAAAAAACCATGTATATGAGGCAGACGCTTGGTTTTAAAGAAGGAACAGGCAACAAGGTATGTTTGTTGAATAAATCTCTTTAGGTCTTAAGAAGTCCCCATGGGTGGTACAAACGTTTGATATGTATATGGTCAGCAATGAGATTATGGTCAGCAATGAGATTAGCCGTAGAATCTATGATAGTTGTATTTACTTCAAGGAGTTTGCACCAGGTATGTACATATATCTACTGTTGTATGTAGATGATATGTTGATTGCTTGTAAAAGCAAGTCTGAGATCAAATATATCAAGGGACTGCTGCGAAAAGAGTTTGATACGAAGGAACTTTGTCCACATAGGAAGATACTTGGTTTGGAGATTGTCAGGGATAAGGCTAACCGAACCCTGAAGGTGTCTCAGTCAGGATATGTGCAAAAAATTCTAAATAACTATAGAGTGGATAATGGCAAGTCGGTCTCTGTGCCATGGGAGCACACTTCTAGGTGTCTTTGAAGGATTGTTCGTCGAGTGACTTGGATGTGTAAAGAATGAGTAAGGTCCCATATGCGAATGTAGTAGGTAGTTTAATGTACTTGATGGTTTGCACTAGACCGGATATTGTGTACGCTGTTAGCATTATGATCAGGTATTTGACGAATCCAGGTAAAAAACACTAGGAAGCGGTGAAGTGGATTTTGAAGTATTTGAAGGGCACTACTGATGTAGGTCTAGTGTATGGTAGAGATCAAGGGAAGCACATAGATGATGACGGTTTCGTGGATGGCGATTATGCTAAAGATCCTGATAATGGTATGGTAGGTCGATAACCGGGTACGTGTTTATGGTACATGGCTGTGTTGTGAGTTGGAAAGCAACTCGGCAGCATGTTGTTGCTTTATCTACTACGACAGACGGAGAATATGGCGCTTACGGAAGTTGTTAACGAAAGCATTTGGCTTAAGGGTCTACTAATCGAGCTGAGAGTAAACCTAAGGTCAGTTGTTGTGAATTGTGATAATCAAAGGGCAATTTATCTCTCAAGAAATGGCATTTTTCATGAGAGGACGAAGTATATAGGTATCACTTCATCAGAGATATCATAGAATCTAAAGAGATTGAAGTGGCAAAACACACGCATCTTCTATTCTTTCCATTGTAATCGATCGTTGATAAATAAAAGTTAATCGTTTGGTTACCTTTGTAGTATGGTATTCGTCCGGGTTTCATCTGTTGCATCTCCGCGGCCTTCTTCAAGGTGTTCTAGGGTTCCACATATCGATATTCGACGTTGTTGGTGTTATCGAATTCAACACATAAGTGGCAAGAACTTCGTGTCTAAGCTGCAGCCCGAACACGTGGATATTGTATTATCATCAACATGGTTGATTGAATTGGTGGCTTTTTATATATTTAGTGAATTATACCAAAAATCCTGTGACGAGCTTTGCAAAACATTCTTCTATGAATTAAGCATTAGGGATTCAGAGCCTGTGCTGATATTGGTGCTTCCAAAAGCAACTTTTGAGTAGAGTCCTATTTGTGCAATATGTTTGGTACAAATATTAGGTGATGCTATGTACTCAGTTTATTACAGTATAAATTACATACAATCACTTGTTACTCTGGATCACCAGAATGGCAAAATACATAATTTCATCCATACGCAAAGGATGTGGACATATCTTTTGCAAGTCATGTGCTTGTTCAGCTAGTTCTGTTTGCTATTGAAGGGATAAATCAGCAAGCCCGGATATAAAGTATCCACTTTGCAGAGAGGTTAGTATGAGTTTTACAGCTACCTCAAAATCTTATATATTTCATGTTCGGGTAATTTCTTGTTGGGGTCCGGATAAGTCGATCCTTCGGACTAGATTGGCATGTTCTTCGGATATTCTGAAGCCAAAGTAAACGCGTTAGCCTCATCCGGGTGTTGAGACCCAGACCAAGCTCCGACGTGAGAGTAAATAACAAGTTTATGAGCTAGAAGGCGTAATGCAATATAATATAGTAATACAATAGAATAATAGGGAATCAATCACCTCAAACCTGAATAGTAGATGGGTATTTATATTACTCAAAATCCTTAAAAGACCGCAGGGCCCAATGGGCCTTGGTCGGGGGTTTGCTGGCCCCAAAGGGGACAACATTTCCTGAATTCCTTGGTACTTGTCTTTGGGCTTTTTTCTCGACTCTGGGCTTTATCACCCGGTTGTAGCGCACGCCTTCCGGACCTGCTATTCGGACTCGAGTCGGGTCTATCGTTCGGACCTATACACGAACATTTCCGTCACATAGTCATTGTTACGTCATGAACCTCTTTTGTATAAATTATTAAATCACCTTACATATCTTATAAACACAACCCTAACCGGATATGATCATCTATTGTTAGCTGACATGTTACATGACTATATGCAAATGCAGGCAGGAGTATATAGTAATGCAGTGCGCACGACTGAACTGGATTTACGTATAAAGCGGACGTAAGTGGTACTATATTGCAATAAACCGTGATAACATTTCACTTGAGAGCTTTCACTATGGGCACTGCAGTGTTTGCAGGTTCAAAGAACAATGGAAGGAAAGACTTGTTGAAGAACAATGAAGTTGGAAAGCAAGATATGATTCTATTGGGCAAAGCAACACGGGTGTCTTGCTTCTTGAAAAGTTAGCTAGTGCAGCTAGTGTTCTTGAGTTATGCATACGTTTTGAGACATTATGGCTTTGGGGTCGACCCCGGTAACAAAGAAGGAATCCATAAAAACTTAGGATCCGGCACCATGATAAAATACTACCCTCATGATTAGACCATGTCCCTGAGATCTGATAAAAGAAAGGTGCATTTGCGGTTAATTCGTTGTCATTGGATAAGTTATTAGGAATATGACGGAACGGAAGACCAAGGAAAGAAAGAAGAATGCACCAAAATGCAGGTGCTGCACCAAACACTGGTGGTTCTTTCTTGTTGTAAGTGAATGCAACGAAAAGACCCGGAAATAACGAATAATGAAACAATTCATCCTTCATTTTATTTAAAAAAGGAAAGCCATTGAATCCTACTTGCATTATGGTCTCCCCCTCTGGCATGAGGTCGGAATCCACTTTAAGGATTACTTGCAGTTTCTTTAAACCCTCCTCTATAGATTCGATGTATGCATTTAGAGAGTCGATGTATTCTTTTACAGGGTTCACTTTCATAGGAAGCTCTTTGATAGGGAACACTTTCATATGCGATTCATTCCCGTAAAGATTCTAACACACAGAAGACTCCTTCCCTTAGGAGCGGGATGAGTCGGGAACCACCGGTTACCTTTTGAATCAAAGTAGCGACGAGCCGAGTATTACGACTACAGGCATGATTTTAGGCTCTTCCTTTTTGACTTTCGCGGGGGACCTGATACGCATGATTAGTGCATTAGTGGTAAACGTGGATTTTGTGAATCTTATGATACGTAGTATGTTACATATATGAATTAAAAAACATAATTTAGAACTTCCTCTATGTGGAATAAAAAGCTGCTGAAAAGTTTTTGATTACTATGTTCAATTTCATCGATTAAGTAGCTAGTCAATATCTGTTAGGAGTTCCTAACGCCAAAACTCTTCGATTATTATACGATTGAAAGGCCAATCTGATGCACTTGCCAAATTTGTTTTAGTTTCAGAGAAACAATGATTACATACTTAAGGGTGTCATGGGCTCTTGTAACCTCTGTTTCCTATTTGTGTTATCAACTTATCATTGGTCGTGATATGGATAACGGTTCTTTCTTAAAATAGCATGGATATAGTGTGGATACGGTTCTTTCTTAAAATATCATGTGTTTGATGTTCATACATAAGTTAGTACAAGAACTGTTTTATATGCTACAAGCAGGGACGTACCCACATGGGAGCCGGGCGTAGCACGGGCTACACCCGATTTTAGGTCATGAAACGTAAATTTATTATTAAATAGGTTTTTTCTTGATACGTGCAACACCCATTTTTACGTAATACGAGTCAACTTTAGTATTAATTATCGTAAAAAAATTTGTGCAACACCCTATTTTAAATTCTAGGTCCGCTTCTGGCTACAAGTAATCTATATGTGCATAAATCAAATAATATACTCACATCGGATTATTAAAGGTAAAACGGCGAGGCATCAGGGCGATACCATCGGTATTCACTGAGTAGCAATTTCTGATTTCTTTGAACAAGGTTTTTATACCAGCTCACCTTTATCAATCCTGAAAGCTCTTTTGTAATGTTTCTGTAATCAAGTTTGTAAGTTCAAGTGGTACATGTACTCAACAATGTAACCTCTGGAAGGAATTTTGGATACAACTTTATACGTAAACTGCCCATGGAAGCGACAAGGGCAAATAACGCATTGAAAGTTTATTCCATGCTTATATCAGTTTATGGATGTAATTCATATTCTTCAATATGAATTATTGTCCCTTGACAAATTATACAGTTCTTACAATGAAGAGATAACAGTGAATAAGTTCCGGTAACTTTTCCATTATACATAGTATTACATATTTACACCAATTCTGACTTCTCATGACGGGAGATGTTTAGCGTTTACAAATGCCGTCGCTATTGGTCTGCCTACAGGAAATAAAACTCAGTTTCGCTGCCCGTCTTCGGCCCCTATCGCCCAAAAGCTTTAGCGACAAAAAAATCAGATACGGAGGTCACTAAAACTCATACAGAGACAGACTCTTTAGCGACAACAGAATTGTTATACATCAGTATAAGCTGAAATTGCTGTAGTGGAGTAAATCAACGGAATTGTTAAATTCTAACAAATGACGCAAAGGGCTTGTAAACAAGTGTTTAGTTTGGGTATGTTTGGTACCAAGCGTTTGAAAGCATTTTGGACCAACTAGCAGCAAGTGACTAGCAGTTTAAAGATAATAATTGTTTGGCAAAGAGCCACTAGCGGTTTAATTATGTTTAACTATGTGTAACTGCTCTTATTCAAAATGTTTTATCAACAAGTATTTAAATCTAACCGCTAGCATTTTGATTTTCAAATTACATATTTAAAAAAGATTTATGTGTACATGTTCTTCTAAGTACGTTTATCAAACACTTTATTTAACAAACAGCTACTGTTACTGTTTATTGCTTCTGCTGATACAACTGACAACTGCTTAATGTTACGTGTTGCCAAACATAACATATTGTGTTAATTGGTTGATGTGAATTAAACAAAGGTAGTAAGTTTTTATTTTTATTTATTTTTTTCTTTCTAAACAAGATCCTAAGCTGTTCACTTTGAACTTTGAACCTAAGCTGTTTGAACCTACGACCATTACATGAAGATAAGGTACTATCGAGACACACATTTCGTGATCTAATTAAGTACTAGTACAGTACAACAACACAAAACATCAATTGACTTTAAGTCCCCAAAAATGTTGGAGTCTTACAGTAATCGTTCTTTATTTACGACTACTATAAAATATGTCATAAAAAGCATTACATTGGCATCAAATAAATCTTAACATCAATCCTCATTTCATACTAGAAAATACATACGAAACATCCAGATCTAAGGAGCCAAAAAAAAAAAACTATCATATTATATATAACTAAACAAAACAATACAAATAAAGAATATAAAATAAAGCACCGGGATGAAAGTGGATCAAGTGTTGGTGAAATAGAAAACAGGCTGAAGTGCAAGATGTAACAGCATGAAGAAAGCACAGGAAGCTGAGATGAAAGCCACAACATAAACCAACCTGAGAGCCATCTTAAGGATCTTAGATCTTGTTAATAGAAAAATAGATATGGTTAGTTTGTTGGTTGGTTTCAAAGTTTGAAAATGTATACGAGAGGCAAAACACAAACTAGTGGGCAGATTGTGTTTGTGTTTTTTTTATATAAGTCGGTTGTGTTTCACCATACACGTGTTTGTTGTTTGGAGGGTGTGTGCTATTCTATCGGATCTCAGCGTCACTCGCTTATTCATGAATTGATTGAATTCTATTCTTACCCTTCACGTTTCGCCAACTAACTTTCTTATCTTTCTTTTGTCAGGACGTGTCAGGCAAGTTGGGTTAAGATGTGTGTCTTCTTCTATACGAGTACTATTTATGTCTAACCACGAGGGTGAGAATTAGCATGGTTCGATTATACAAATCCAACAAAGTAGATTTGCCTTTGGTGATAAAGTTTTTATGGTTAAGCGTAGCGACTTTAAGTTAAAGTATTACTTGAACAAAGTATCATTTTTATTTGAAAATAATTTTCGACCTATTTCAAAATTTAATTAAGTTCAACACTTTATAAATATATCAATTTTCAAAGATATATCAACAAAATATGTCAAACTTAATAGAAAAGAGTAAAACACAAGTTTTACGACAAACCGACGCTCAATACTTTGGACAAAGTATGAAACTTAGAAAACATCCAAATTTCAAAGTTTGAATAAAGGTTTGGACGCATTTTTAATAGAAAGGAAATTCAATTACGCTCGAAATGACGGGTGGCACGACTTCTACGGACTTACGGTTGATTTTATATGATTTTTCAAAGATTGCAAAAATCTGAGTCGGACGGACTGCGGTTCCTTATTGATAAGGAACCTCGGGGAACAGATAAAGAACCGCGGTCAATAGGCAAAAATTGAGTTTTTGGTCAAAATCATTTGGTAACATTTTCGAAGGACTTAGGACTCTAAAACATCATTTTAGACACATAGGACTCGTATTTTAGAGTTAATTAAGACACAAAATAATTTTATACTTCCAAACATGAAAAGATTTGTTATCAAGCTATTATACGAAGTTTATTTAACACCAAAACTTGTACGAATGAAACAACAAAACACATTTCATAAGTAATCACTCTTCATGAACAATTTGATACAAAGATCGTCTCTATTTTTAAAAACCGTTTTCATTTTTTAAAAACCATTTGTTTTCTAAAAGAGAGCAAAGATCGATCCAAGCTTTAAAGTACAATATACTTCAAAGATCTTGAATAACCACGCTCTGATACCAATTTTAGAAACTAGAAGGGTGGTTGAATAGTTTCTAGTTACTTTTTCAAAACATTTTGTATAACTTATTGTGCGCGGTTCTTTAAACATGTCCGCGGTTCGTTATCACTAAAGAACCGCGTGTCCCTTTAAGGAACCGCCGACAGTGAACTAGGCTATTTATTACATGTTGATCTTAAACAATCCTTGGTATCAAATTCTCGATCAAGCTTGACTAGATATGAGATGTGTTTGATTGAAAGATAAATACTACAAGTAAGAAAACACACAAACACATTAAATCAAGAGTACATCAAACAATAGTCAAAACACTAAGCACACACGTACTAAGCATAATCTTTTCCGCAACTAAGATGTTTAGACTAAGTGATGTACACTTGACCATAATCTAAACATGAAGCACACACGTACTAAGCCTTAACTTTTCCGCAACTTAGATGTTTAGATTATAAGATGCACACAACACACAACAACATATAAAAGCATCAATAAGAGAAAAGACATAAATGTAAAGGAAAGTACCGACACGATGATTTATAGTGGTTCGGTCACGAAGCTCCTCTTCGCCCTACTCCACTCCTTGAGTACACCTTACTCGAGAGTTACTTCACTAGTCAACAAACTCCTTAAGGTGGAGAAACCATACATAACGTCGCTTATCCAATTTCCGACTCTAAGCTAAAAGTCGAGTCCTAATCTTAGGTAGGACCAATCTACACAACGTCGCCTACTTCACCATTTTCCGACACAAGGCTAAATGTCGAGTCCTAATCTTAGGTAGGACCAATCTACACCCATCTACACCAATCTTCACACTAGTTATGTTTTATGGCCCAACATAACAAACCTTGTGTTTTATGGCCTAAAAACATAAACCATATAGATCTAAGCACACAACACTTAGATCTATGACTCTAACACTATATTCAAGTATTAACAAACTTGAATCTACACAACTAACACCTAATCCAAGGATACCCATCTCTTGGATCTACTACCCTTACAAACACATCCAAGTGAACCCAACACCTGGATCTTCTACATATACATAGTAGGAAAACAATGATTTGATCTAGAATGAGAGATCTTCATCATGTTATGAACCCAACACTTTATGGTAATGAAAGTGTTCTTCTCTTTGCACTTGAGAGGATGAGAGGATTGAAGAAGAGAATCACATCTTAAACAAGATTAATCTAAACTAACTAATCAAGGAGTTTAAAAATGTTTTTGAAGAAACTGTGCAAAAAGGGTTGAAAGAAAAGCCAGAAATGATCCACTATTTATAGGGAAGGAGTGCAACGGTAAAAAACACTCGCGCTTCCTTATCAATAAGGAACCTCATGCTTGGAGACCGTGCATTTTTGTCCTTTAGTGGAGATATGTCATCTGGGGTAGTTTATACCTTCAAAGGATATTCCTTTGGCATATGGAATATGCCAATTTCAAATTAAAGAATATTCTTTGGAATATACCTTAGGGAATATTCTTTGGAATATTCCAAATTCAAATTTTCATTTTCTTTTTATAAAACATTTTCTTAAAAATAAAGTTTATTAAAATCTTTTGTCACATCTGATTAAATATGAGTTTTAAAAAAATATTAATCCTTGATCACTTAGTTAGGTTAATGACATGTTTATTCATACCTTGAGTGATTCATGCCGAATGTGGTCTTGGAGATGTCGAGAGAAGTATACAAATGTATTCTTGAGTGATTACGAGTACCTTAACATTCTATATAATGTATTTCGAATTATACGTTTGTCATCAATAAAACACAAAGAGATTATATCGACAAAACATCATAATGTTTGCACTAACAATCTCCCTCTTTTTGATGATGACAAACAAGTAAACCACAACGCATATTAAAATGTATAAGTTGCTCATTTACACTTACTTCTCCCCCTTTTGTCGAATAAAAAAGGTAGTTAACGTCTTTGAAGAAGAGAAGAATCAACGTCGAGAGAGCACGCATCCAAAGTGGTAGTCATCGACTGCACGTCATTTGAGTAAGAGAAGAATTGACTTCACGAGAGCTTGCATCCGAAAGGTAGTCTTCATTTGTAGAAAAGAAGGATCAACTTTGAAAGAGCTTGCATCCAAAAAGCTAGTTGTCCCTTGTAGTCGTTGATTGATAGGCGAGAATCCAAACCGTAGACCCATCATCTAAAGATATTGAGCTTGCGTTATCCTAGTGAAGTCTTCAATCAACATTGGTTAACCAACTCCATGCATAATAAAATGCTTATCTTCGAGATTCCAAAATTCATTACTTGCAATAAGTTCGATGAATGCAATTTAAGTTACTCAACGATCGCAAATGTAATGACTAGAAATCTTGTAAATGATCCCCCTTGATATGAGCTCCCCCTTGCTTGAGGCACCAATGAAGCAAGTATAGTGACAAGCTACAAAGAAGGGTTAGAAAAGTCCTACAAAACAAAGTTAGTGGACAAGAGCATATATGTATAGCAATGTCACCCAAGCGGAATTAGCTTTAAACATCTTGAGTACAAACAGAGGGACTCAAGAGAAAGCTAAAACAAACTTAACTTTTAGAAGTTTCGAAATATGACAAGTTAAGAAAATTAAGAGGGCTGTTAGATAGAAAAGAGAACCCAACTTATTTTGGTGACATCAAAAAAAATATATAAAGAGGACTAAGATAGAAAAGAGATGTCCAATTTATAAGAAAAATATTGTCGAGAGAACATACTCCTCTTTAATATATTGGCATGAATACCGAACTAAAGAGAGTATGACAAGAGCAATAAAACAATTCTGCATAGTAGAAAAGAGAGGAAGAATGACTATGAGGAAACGCGAAAACGAGGACGATAAGCAAGTCGTTTGCACAAACAATGACAAGCATTGGAGAAAGAAGTGTGCACACGATGATCAATCCAAAGACAAGTCGAAGGAGATGATCTTGACAAGATCAATTCACAATTTTTGGAATAGAGGTAGAGAAGAAACATCCATACCAATTGTAATGATAATATGTCAAAGGGTAAAAAGCTTAGAATTTTTGGAATCACCTAATAAAATTCAAGATTTAACCAAAATCCTCTAAAAAGGTTAAAAACTTATAATTGTTGGAATCACCCAATCCAATTATAGATTTTAACCACAATCAACTCTCAACAATGAGAAAGACAAAAAATCTCAACTCGAAGATATTTTTTACCTTAAAAATAATTCCTTTAGAAAGCTCCAAAAGCTTTAAGTCGGGAATCAAGGTACAAAAATAAAGAAAAACCAAAAGCGAGGATAAATCGACGCTTAAGAAAAATACTAGATATAAGAAATTGTAGGCAAGGATGCTTATGAATGTCGACACCAAAAATATGACTCAATGATATAGAGAAACAAATCAAATAAGTCAAAGAATAGAAAAACCAAGATGGATGGTGTTTAGCATACGATAAACTACATGCTCAAAGTTTCGTAGCTCTTCTCAATCATTGTGAATGTTCAAAGAACAATTACATGACGAGGAAAGTGTGAGGCTCAACTTGACTTAGTTTAGAAAGGATAAAAGAGAGAGACTCAACTTAGAGAGGCATGATTAAAATAAATCGAAAGAGACTCAACAAAGAAGTTAAGGATAACTTCACAAAATAATTCAAGAATACTATACCTTATTAGGTGACAGTGAAGTCTTGAAGAAAAACGAGAGAAGAAACCTAAAAGAAAATAAAAGAAGGAATCTTCAAGAAAACTCGTCAAAGATAGAGATAGACCAAAAACGAACAAAGGGACTCACTGGCAGCGGTTCGTTAAATAGGTCCGCGGTTCATTATAAATAATGAGCCGCTAGGTTATTTCAGGAATCGTGAACAATAGGTGTCCAAAAACGATTATCGACTCAAAAGAAAATCACTAGGTCAAACAATTTAACATAAGTTGCTAAATGGATTGAAAGTCAATGCTTCGGATATGACTTTTAACAATTGCAATTGCAAGTTAAAATTACTTGAATATTTCGAAAGAAATATTTAAGTTGTCAATCTTACTAGGACAGGAGTTAGATTTAAATTTAACATTCCTTGACAACCGAGTGAGAAAATAAAGAAGAAAAGAAAGATCACAAGGACAACGAGATCCAAGACCCAAAGACAAATCATGTTGAAAAACATGAAAAGGAATACAAGAGAATAAAGATCATACAAAGATGTATGAAACACAAGCCTAAAACTTAAGCATAATTTTAATCTTAGTTACACTAGAATTCTAAGATTTGCTTAAATTAGATGTCTTAGCAATAAGCATTCCACATGCTTAAATGAAAGACAAGGTGGTGGCGGAATCTGGTTGATAAGGCTTGGTGATAATCTTGTAATTCAACTCATCATAGATATAAGACATGATAAGATGTTGATATTGACAACAATGACAATATGTTCCATGATGCATGACATAATCATGTGATGGAGTAAGAACACAAAAGGGAAGTGGTGAAAAAGAGAGTTTCCAAAATCAATATCCTTAGAAGGAGAAAAGATTTAATTTGGTGTGTTCTTTGGTGAATTTGGATTGAAAGAGATTTTAGAAAATAATGGATAATCAAGGCTTTCATTTGTGAAAAATACATTTTGCTTTGGTGTGAAAGAGATTTCAAGATGCTTTGGGTTAAGAAAAGAAAGCACAAGATATTTTGAGAGTGACCAAAGGTTTGAAACAAGGATTCCAAAGGGTGATGGAACAATTAAGAAATTTTGGAAAACCCGTTTTTAAAGGTGTTTGCCTGCGGTTCCTTTTCTCCACCGACGGTTCCATATCGATATGGAGTCGCGGTCTCTATAAAGAACCGCCTACAGAGGGTGTGTTTGAGAGGATAAGGTAATTTTTCCAATTCGGCAAATCCTAATGTTCTAGTCTAACTTATCATAAAGTTATGCTAAAGAGCAATAAAAACAAGGACACACACAAAGGAAAAACACATAGGTTCAATTAGCACGTAGGAAGAAAGCTAAGAAAAACCTAATGGCTATAAAAGAAAAAGACTCTTAATGACATACAAAGTTCATCAAAGTAAACTATCATTAGTCATATTTAGGAAGAGCCATTTAGCCAATTTAGATAATAAGTATGAGACTATCACTAGAGGTGCTCAATTAAGGCTAAGCACGACCGTTTTTATGAGTTATAAAATAACCCATCTTCCCACATGGAAGTAATTCAACCGTTAGGTCAAATTAATTTTCTAGTGCATAAATTCTCTAGTAGTCATTCTCAAGTTAGACAAAATGTAATTCCTACATTTGTCTAATAAAGTGTAGCAAGGATGAAAGTGTATGACGACACAATGCACAACCTAATGAGGGTAAAGAATGCACCATTTCATATCTTGTAAAACAAGTCTAGTTAAGGTTATTTACCTTAGTAGAACTTGAGGCCAAACACTTTGAATTGTATAAACAACGTTTACACAAAATAAAGGAACACTCTTGATTGGTCTTTCGGAGATGACACATGTACAAATTGCATTGCAATGTAAATTACTTGAGTATTTCGGATGAAACATCCAAGTTGTCAAACCGACTCCATTGTGAATTATAATCAATTATTAAACAAAATATGTCTAATAATTTGAACAAGTAGATTCAATATACCATCATCAACACAAGTGTGAGTTATGATCCGATGTATATTATTAATAAACCACATTTATGTCTACACTAAAAAACATGTCAATTAGATTCGATAATGATACCAATCATAGTTTGAATAATGAATTGATATTTAATCAAAATCTTTCTTGATTCCAACAAACACTCCTTTAAGAGAAAATAGCTAAGATTTTAAAAGGGTGTTTCATGTTTTATAATGAGACATTAGTCTACTTGAACTAATAACACAATGATCGATTAAGACGACCCACATCAATAGATTTGACAAGCTCGCAAAGTTTTCAAACCTAAAAGTGTTAAAGAACATGCCAAGGTGTACAAAATGTTTATGTAACAATTGTAAACCAAGAGATATTAATCCTTAATGAATAGATTTTGCTAGGTTCAATTGTTCGTTTCTCGGTATCTTAACGAATTGATTTCCGGTTCAAAATGCGACTCAATTGTTTTTGGTGAGACAAATATTTTTTTGGTTGTTTTTTTAAAATTAAATCGCAAGACGTTAAAATAAATGACGTTAAAGTAAAGCTAAAACTAACTAAAACATAAATGGTGTAAAACTAAAGACGTTAAAAGTAAATTAATTAAACGACGAGAAATTAAAATTTGACGAAAAGTAAATTCGAAAATTAAATAAGACAAAACAAGTAAAAATAAATTGACGTAAAAATAAGACGAAACAATTAAAATAAAGTTAATTAAAAATGGCGGGAAAATAAGTTTAAAAATAAAATTTGACTAAAAACTAATTAAATTCGCAATTAAAAGAACTAAATTCGCAATTGTAAAAAAAACAAAAGATTTCGCAATTGAAATGAACAATTCCGCAATTGTGAAATCAAAGATTTCACAATTGCTAGAAAAAGTTCCTAAATCGATTCAGGAACAAGATTTCGCAATAGCAGAAAAAGTTCCTAAATCGAATCAGGAAGAAGATTTCGCAATAGCAGAAAAAGTTCCTAAATCGAATCAGGAACAAGATTTCGCAATAGCAGAAAAAGTTCCTAAATCGAATCAGGAAGAAGATTTCGCAATAGCAGAAAAAGTACAAGATTTCGCAATTAATGAAAAAGTTCCTAAATCGAATCAGATTTCCTAAAAACTAGGAAAACACAAAAAGTACGAAAATAAGCTCAAAAATCTTAACTTTTGGAAGACAATAAGCAAAGTAAAACACCAATAAGCTAAATAAAAACACTAGATCAAAGATAAAACGTATGAAATCAACAAAATCAAGACACGAAAATTAAAAAGACTTAAACTTTATATAAAAATAAGATAAAAAAGGTTTAGATTGAAAACTTGAAATCAAAACAAACATAGATTAAGAAAAAGATTGACAATAAGCAAGAAGAGAAGATGAACAAGATGATTAAAAACTTAAAGATAAAAGATTAAAGAACACAAAATTAAAACTTACTTGAAAATTAAAGGTGCAAGACAGAGTAATTAAAGGTGCAATAAAGTAAATGACATGAATTTAAATGTGCAAAAATTAAAGTGGAAGAGCATAGTTTGTCAAACTAGCCAACAAAACTAATGAAATGAAAATGAGGGGTATTTATAGGAGATTAGGGAGATGGTTAGAGGAAGCTTCCTCCCCTCCTTCCTTTCTTCTTAATTGCACCATTAAGTCCCTTCCTTCTTAATCTTTTGTTAATCTTGGACTTTAATGACTTATGGCTCGGGATTTCAATTCTTCAATAAATAAGACTCGAGTTCTTCGGCTTTTAGTAAACTTCCGTCTTTTGACTTTTTCTTCGATAAATCTTCCGAATTGGTCTTGGACTTCCGTTCTTTTTGCACTCTTGACTTCTTGACTTCGTCTTTCATCTTTTTCTTCAATAAAAGCCCGTAAATGCCCGTGAATGCCCGTGTTTTCTCCACTTTTCACCTTTTCGTCCTAAATCACAACAAAAACAGAAACCACGCATAATTCTGACATAATTGACATAAAATACATGTTTTGGCTCGGTTATTATTGTAATTAACTAGTAAAAAGGATGGGTGTTTTCACACCTATCAAATCCCCTACACTTGACCATTGCAATGTCCTCGTGCAATGCATTAGTTACAAAGCACGTTTACATTTTTCATCATAATCAATCCATAGTGGCCTTTATTAAAGAGATAGAAAACTATAAACATTCAAAGTAAAGAAATCAAAAGCATACCTTGGGTTTTGGAAATGTCATGAATAATCATCATCCTCAAGTTTTCACTTTCTCCAAACCAAGCTTAGAAACGAGATCATTGTTATTATAAGTTAGTAAACTATCACGAACTCATGTGGGACAATTACTCACTTAGACTCCCTTATTCCTAGGTGTATCTCTTATATTTTATTATTGTCTTGAATGATCACGAGGATGCATTGTTTGACTTATTTCGATAGTTATTTAGGCCGAAAATAAAGTGAACGATTTAATCAATAGTTAGCTAAAGAACAAAATCTTTTAAAACTGCTTCTCGGGACCTCATAAAGTTCATATCTTGGCATAACTCGCTTCGCGGTTTGAGACCTTTCTCGGACCGATATTTGGCAGCGACTTCATACTTCAAACCTTGAGAGACGTGCATGAAATTATGGCCTTCTCTTCATAATGGAATTTCTTCACTTGAAGTTTTGAGAGATTCATACTTGGACCACGACTTCTTCATTTTTCTCCAATCTTTATTTTGGACTTTGATATACAACGATCCGCCTCCTTTTATGACTTGGATCTATTTATCCTCATACCTTGCTAGGGTCTTTTCGAATACACTTCTCCATGACTTTTGGGGAGTTTTTGCTTTTCGTCGTGTGTCTCGATCCTTCATATTGATTTTCGATAAATGATTCTTCACATCACTTTGGATCTTTAGCAACAAAATATAGCCCTCATGCCTTGTTAGGGCCTTTTTGGACTCGCCAATCTTCGCGTCCCGCTTCAATAAGTTATGCCTTGGCTATGAACTCTAATCCATACCGAGCAACTTTTAAACGATCTTGGGCTAGAAGCTAAGTAACTTTTCAAATCGTACAACCTTATTTATTGCAGATAAATTTATTAGCAGGCGATGGGAGAATAGGCTCATAATTAACTCACATAAATTCACGAAAGAATACCAAACTTATAATTGGCTATATCATCTCTCGTTCTCCACAGTTTAAAATCTCAAAGAATGAGACTCGTGGATGCTTAGCCTATTAAATCAAAGTTTTGGGTTTTCGAGTCGCCTATAGGATCTTGCAAGCTCTTAGACTTTTTCAAGTTTAGAAATCGCATTTTAAAGTTCCCTTGATAAACGACTCTCTAGGATCATTTATAGGAACTTGCGAAAAGTTCTTGTTCTTAACCCGTGAGAATTAAGACTTTCGCGTTTTATAGCTCCCTATATAAAAGCCTAGAAAAACTTGACTTAAACACGTTAAGGATACTAGCTAGAGTAAACTTAGATAAGTAAACTTAGGTTGAGTCAAAAGAATCACAACGTTTGAAAATTAAAACCACTTTATTAAAAATTTATTCTAAAGGGGAAAGAAAATAACTATACAAAGGGCAAAACTAATAGGCCAAAATAGATCAAAAATTTTGAAAAATGTCGAAAACTTGATTTTCCGGTTAAAATGAGGACAAATACAAGGAAAAGACCACTTAACTTTGATAGAAGTCCCCCTACACTTAACATAAACATTGTCCTCAATGTTTAAGCATGTGGGAGTAAACTCCCCTACACTTAGGACATTGTGCATGTTGTTTAAATCTTGCTAAGGAAGAGACAACTAAAGAGATTCCTATTTTAATATTGAGAAAATATATAAAATAGTGAATCGAAAAGAGTTTAGGATAGAACCGGGAAGAAGGGAACACGGAATCACGGGTCGTCAAGAATCATCAAGAGTGTGTCTTTGAAGCTCGAATCCCTGATTAAGAGATGAGAGGAAATAGCAAACACCAACGGTCTCCCCTACACTTATGGTAAAAAGAAAGAGAAAGATAGATAGATAATTGGGTTGTCTCCCAAAAAGCGCTTGTTTTTGTTATCCGAGTCACGAGCCTGACTCGTCCCCGAATTAAAGAGTCCATGGGGAAGCCTCGAATGTAATACCAGGATCAAAGACCTTGTCCTCGTTCCCAGAGGAATATAATAAAGGAGAGGCGGGAGGATAAGTCTTGAATGGTAGGAAGGTCCTTTCAACATACGAGAAGTATGTGAAATCTTGGTCCACAGGAGGTGGGATGGGTAAAGGGATCACATTGTCATCCTCCAAAGACAATGGATGCAGACCAATTGGCAAAGCCGTAATCATAGAATGGTCATTGCCACCCCCCGGGTCAAAACACTCATCCTCATTTCCCGGAGAGGGAAATTGATACATCACCCGCTTGGGCGTGCATTCAGTAGAATGAGGGGGCAATATATTATGAGAAGTAAGATAAGAATTACCGTCCACCTGCGGTACCTTTCTAGTAGAGTCAGAACTATCCACCTCTGCGATAGAAGGGGGCATGGCTAACAAAGCATGCTCATCAATAGTAGGAGACTCACAGCAATTAATGTCCTCAATCCCTTCGTCAAAGAGAGGATTCACCTCACTAGATATGTAATCGTTATCAAAATCAAATAAAGGGTTCGAATAAATCTTGAAAATTTCCTTCGGAACGTCTTCATCGGATAGTGACTCGTCATCACTAGAGGTAAAATCATCATCTTGATCAAAAAGAGGATTAGAGAAAGCCAGAGAATCCTCTTCCAAAGTGTTGGTGGAAGGAACATCATCAGAAGAAAGCACATCATACTCATCGTCACTGTCGGATGTCAACTTAGATTCACTTGGAATGGGGGCAAGGTTATCAGCACTAAACTTATGGAATTCGTCGGATTCCTTTGCAGGAATTGTGCTAAGATCCTCATCCCTTAGGATGGTTGAATCCTTGGGCTCCGGCAAGTCGGGAGAAGGAATATCATTCTCATCGGTCCAAGAATTAGGACTCTCATCGTCATCACTGTCATTATAATATGGAGGCACAAGAGGAGGAGTATAAGCATTAAGGTTAGATATCTGCTCTCGTTGCTGATCCGCTTGACATTTTGCGTTGTATTTATGGAAAGCTTCTTCGAGGTTTTGAAATTGAGTAACAAGAGTAGCCCATTGTTCTTGGGTACTCAATTGTTCGAAAGAAGGTTGATGATTAACGGTGTGACGTGGGGGCTCAAAGTTAAATGCACTGGGATGATAACACGGTGGTTTCTCAAAGATCTTCGACGGATCACAAGAAGAAACATCGTGAGGGCCCCCACAAATATAGCAACACGGGTATGGAGAAAAACCCGGTGCATGTTGAGGATAGGGATTGTCATAGACGGGAGAGGGTGGGAAAGTATTGTAAGAGTTGAAGTATGAATTTGTAGAATTGCAAAATGGACAAAATCCAAATTGTGTATCGTCGATATCAAAACCACACCGCTCACAAGTACACCATTGACATGTTTGAAAACCATGCCATGGTCTCCCACACCGGCCGCAAGACGAATCCATGAAGAATTATAGAGAAGAGGGGTAAAGAAAAGAATTAAACATAATAGAGGATAAAGAGGAATATTTTTGGTGCAAAACTTGTGAAAAAGAAATGCTTTTTATGATTTTTCAAATGTTTTTGGGGTTTTTGGAAAATTTTTGATACGAAAAATAACGTTCACAAGTGAACGGATCCCAAAAAGCAACGCGTCTCTCACAGAAAACCGTTAATCTTTACGAAAAGAGCCGGCAGCGGCGCCATTTTAATGAATAGATTTTGCTAGGTTCAATTGTTCGTTTCTCGGTATCTTAACGAATTGATTTCCGGTTCAAAATGCGACTCAATTGTTTTTGGTGAGACAAATATTTTTTTGGTTGTTTTTTTAAAATTAAATCGCAAGACGTTAAAATAAATGACGTTAAAGTAAAGCTAAAACTAACTAAAACATAAATGGTGTAAAACTAAAGACGTTAAAAGTAAATTAATTAAATGACGAGAAATTAAAATTTGACGAAAAGTAAATTCGAAAATTAAATAAGACAAAACAAGTAAAAATAAATTGACGTAAAAATAAGACGAAACAATTAAAATAAAGTTAATTAAAAATGGCGGGAAAATAAGTTTAAAAATAAAATTTGACTAAAAACTAATTAAATTCCCAATTAAAAGAACTAAATTCGCAATTGTAAAAAAAACAAAAGATTTCGCAATTGAAATGAACAATTCCGCAATTGTGAAATCCTAGATTTCGCAATTGCTAGAAAAAGTTCCTAAATCGATTCAGGAACAAGATTTCGCAATAGCAGAAAAAGTTCCTAAATCGAATCAGGAACAAGATTTCGCAATAGCAGAAAAAGTTCCTAAATCGAATCAGGAACAAGATTTCGCAATAGCAGAAAAAGTTCCTAAATCCAATCAGGAAGAAGATTTCGCAATAGCAGAAAAAGTACAAGATTTCGCAATTAATGAAAAAGTTCCTAAATCGAATCAGATTTCCTAAAAACTAGGAAAACACAAAAAGTACGAAAATAAGCTCAAAAATCTTAACTTTTGGAAGACAATAAGCAAAGTAAAACACCAATAAGCTAAATAAAAGCACTAGATCAAAGATAAAACGTATGAAATCAACAAAATCAAGACACGAAAATTAAAAAGACTTAAACTTTATATAAAAATAAGATGAAAAAGGTTTAGATTGAAAACTTGAAATCAAAACAAACATAGATTAAGAAAAAGATTGACAATAAGCAAGAAGAGAAGATGAAAAAGATGATTAAAAACTTAAAGATAAAAGATTAAAGAACATAAAATTAAAACTTACTTGAAAATTAAAGGTGCAAGACAGGGTAATTAAAGGTGCAATAAAGTAAATGACATGAATTTAAATGTGCAAAAATTAAAGTGGAAGAGCATAGTTTGTCAAACTAGCCAACAAAACTAATGAAATGAAAATGAGGGGTATTTATAGGAGATTAGGGAGATGGTTAGAGGAAGCTTCCTCCCCTCCTTCCTTTCTTCTTAATTGCACCATTAAGTCTCTTCCTTCTTAATCTTTTGTTAATCTTGGACTTTAATGACTTATGGCTCGGGATTTCTTTAAACTCGTCTTTTAATTCTTCAATAAACAAGACTCGAGTTCTTCGGCTTTTAGTAAACTTCCGTCTTTTGACTTTTTCTTCGATAAATCTTCCGAATTGGTCTTGGACTTCCGTTCTTTTTGCACTCTTGACTTCTTGACTTCGTCTTTCATCTTTTTCTTCAATAAAAGCCCGTAAATGCCCGTGAATGCCCGTGTTTTCTCCACTTTTCACCTTTTCGTCCTAAATCACAACAAAAACACAAACCACGCATAATTCCGATATAATTGACATAAAATACACGTTTTGGCTCGGTTATTATTGTAATTAAGTGGTAAAAAGGATGGGTGTTTTCACACCTATCAATCCTATATGCAATGCACACATAAGTAGACAACTAAGTAACACTACTAACCATAGTAATGATCACTTAAGAATGTCCGAAGACAAAAGAAAAAATACAAAAGCATCCGTCTTTGTTTTGAATGTTAGATACACCAAAGTATACATAGCTTGATTTCATTTGAAAATAGTTTTCGACCCATTTCAAAATTTAATTAAGTTCAACACTTTATAAATATATCAATTTTCAAAGAAATATCAACAAAATATGTCCAACTTAATAGAAAAGAGTAAAACACAAGTTTTACGACAAACCGACGCTCGATACTTTGGACAAAGTATGGAACTTAGAAAACATTCAAATTTTAAAGTTTGAATAAAGGTTTGGAAGCATTTTTAATAGAAAGTAAATTCAATTACGCTCAAAATGACGGGTGGCACGACTTCTACAGACTTACGGTTGATTTTATATGATTTTTCAAAGATTGCAAAAATCTGAGTCGGACTGACTGCGGTTCCTTATTGATAAGGAACCTCGGGGAACAGATAAAAAACCGCGGTCAGTAGGCAAAAATTGAGTTTTTGGCCAAAATCATTTGGTAACATTTTGGAAGGACTTAGGACTCTAAAAGATCATTTTAGACACATATGACTCGTATTTTAGAGTTCATTAAGACTTAAAATCATTTTATACTTCCAAACATGAAAAGATTTGTTATCAAGCTATTATACGAAGTTTATTTAACACCAAAATTTGTACGAATAAAACAACAAAACACATTTCATAAGTAATCACTCTTCATGAACAATTTGATACAAAGATCATCTCTATTTTTAAAAACCGTTTTCATTTTTTTAAAACCATTTGTTTTGAAAAAGAGAGCAAAGATCGATCCAAGCTTTAAAGTAAAATATACTTCAAAGATCTTGAATAACCACGCTCTGATACCAATTTTAGAAACTAGAAGGGGGGTTGAATAGTTTCTAGTTACTTTTTCAAAACATTTTGTATAACTTACTGTGCGCGGTTCTTTAAACATGTTTGCGGTTCGTTATCACTAAAGAACCGTGTGTCCCTTTAAGGAACCGCCGACAGTGAACTAGGCTATTTATTACATGTTGATCTTAAACAATCCTTGGTATCAACTTCTCGATCAAGCTTGACTAGATATGAGATGTGTTTGATTGAAAGATAAATACTACAAGTAAGAAAACACACAAACACATCAAATCAAGAGTACATCAAACAATAGTCTAAACACTAAGCACACACGTACTAAGCATAATCTTTTCCGCAACTAAGATGTTTAGACTAAGTGATGTACACTTGACCATAATCTAAACATGAAGCACACACGTACTAAGCCTTAACTTTTCCGCAACTTAGATGTTTAGATTATAAGATGCACACAACACACAACAACATATAAAAGCATCAATAAGAGTAAAGACATAAATGTAAAGGAAAGTACCGACACGATGATTTATAGTGGTTCGGTCACGAATCTCCTCTTCGCCCTACTCCACTCCTCGAGTACACCTTACTCGAGAGTTACTTCACTAGTCAACAAACTCCTTAAGGTGGAGAAACCATACACAACGTCGCTTATCCAATTTCCAACTCTAAGCTAAAAGTCGAGTCCTAATCTTAGTTAGTACCAATCTACACAACGTCGCCTACTTCACCATTTTCCGACACAAGGCTAAATGTCGAGTCCTAAACTTAGGTAGGACCAATCTACACCCATCTACACCAATCTTCACACTAGTTATGTTTTATGGCCCAACATAACAAACCTTGTGTTTTATGGCCTAAACACATAAACCATATAGATCTAAGCACACAACACTTAGATCTATGACTCTAACACTATATCCAAGTATTAACAAACTTGGATCTACACAACTAACACCTAATCCAAGGATACCCATTTCTTGGATCTACTACCCTTACAAACACATCCAAGTGAACCCAACACTTGGATCTTCTACATATACATAGTAGGAAAATAATGATTTGATCTAGAATGAGAGATCTTCATCATGTTATGAACCCAACACTTCATGGTAATGAAAGTGTTCTTCTCTTTGCACTTGAGAGGATGAGAGGATTGAAGGAGAGAATCACATCTTAAACAAGATTAATCTAAACTAACTAATCAAGGATTTTAAAGATGTTTTTGAAGAAACTGTGCAAAAAGGGTTGAAAGAAAAGCTGGAAATGATCCACTATTTATAGGGCAAGAGTGCAACGGTAAAAAACACTTGCGGTTCCTTATATCGACAAAACATCGTAATGTTTGCACTAACAGACATGATTTGGAAGTTTTAGGTCATTTGGAAGAAATTTGAAATAGGCGGGGACAAGTATATAAGATTTCACATGAAGGCTCAAGACAAAGAATTCCAAGTGTCATAGATGTCGTCTAAAATCATAGAGACGCCGTTAGTGATCTACTAGTGACGCCTTCTGAAAAGTGAAAACACCGTCTGATATGGCGATGTAAATAGTCTAATACCATTATTCGCGGCCACATGTTGTCTGGGTTAAAGCCTGACACCTTCTGAATAAATTTTCTATATGTACAACTCAAATGAGAAGAAAGTTAGGGATACTTTCGGAGCTGCTTAGTATGTCGGTTTAATGATTCTTAAATCCCTCATTTCAACATTTGTGTTCTATTCCATTTTGTCTATTGCTTCTTGAAAATTTTGTATACATGTTAGGCTTTAGAAAACAAGCTTCATGTATGTATTAGTTGTTGATACGTCTAAAAAAACGTAACTGTTTAGAAATGATACCGTATGCTTACGTCTCTTTACTACTGGGAATCATATAGGGTTTTTTTTAACGGCGAGTTAGTAGTTAGTGATTCGAGCTCACAATGACATCCAATTGGGTAGTATGCAAGCCTCTAAACCTTCTACTTTAAGGGATAAAGCCCACAGTGATTTACGTTTGTTGTTTGGGGATGAAGATCTATGTAGTTTATATACGAGATGATGGTGGTGGTGACTAGAATGGTTATGATTTAGGTTTTGATATGGATTTTTAAATTAAAAACATTTTGTATCGGGTCTTATTTTTAAGTCCATTGGACTTTCTTTTTTATTACTTTTGTTAACAAAAAATTATATATGTGGAATAAACTTGTCTAACGTGTCGGTAACAAGTTATAATGTGGGAGCAAATTGGTGTAGTCAGAACGAGATTTGAAAGTTTATTGTTGAAGTCGTTGAATAGAATAGTTTGTTTATCAAAACTGCACAAAATAGAAAGCAAGGTTATATAGACTCCCCCTAAAACCCCATCCATACCCCCCTGTTTTTTGCATTTTTTTATTTTTTTTTTATTTTTATAATTTTGATTTTATTATAAAACTGTGAAACGGAAAATACGGAATTAAAAAAATAAAGTTTAACAAGTCAAAACTGTTAAACTGATAAAAATACGGAACAGAAACTGATAAAAAAACTGTCCAGAAAATTATAAAGGGACAAAAAGTACACAAATAGTGTACTTTTTGTCTTTTTTATGTGGAACAAAGGGTATGTATAGTAGCACCCTATAATGTATAGATAGCAATACTGCCTATGACATTCATCTCCAATGTGTTACCACTACGGCATTACGATTACAAATGGATCTGAAGTTTCCAAAGTGTAATTTTGATGCTTATATGTTTTAGGCATTTGACATTTTAGTTCTTCATGGCGTGTTTACATAATCATTTGTGGGTTTTTGGTTATTACTTTTGGATATGATGCACGATACAAATGGATCTAAAGTTTCCAAAGTGTAATTTTTTTACTTATGCTATAATCTAAAGTTTCAATGTTATTTATATGTTCGAGTTTCATCATAAACTTTCAAGGGCATAATAAAAATAGAACAAGTATGAGGTTTATCTCCTAAAGCAAAAAGTCTGAAGCTTATATATTGCTCAATTGATTGTCACTTTAAACTCGAATAACTAACTACTAATTTTTTTTTATAAAAATGAACAAGCCCCGGTAAAATAAACTAACTATTAACTTGTCATTCAAAAAAAAAAAATTATTTATATGTTCCATTCTACGATTATATGTTCCATTTAACTATATCTAAACGCGCCGTTGTAAGTAGCTTTGATATATAACACTCGAGTCATAGCTGATTAAGGAACTAATATAACAGTTTTTTGCTTCTTAGGGACCTCGGTTGTTCTTCTCCTTTAGCCGATCTAATTAGTGTCACAAAATATAAATATAAACCGGAAGGTAGCTTCGTGAAATCATGTTTGCGAAATATAAATAATTCCAAGTCCACGCACAATTAAAAAAACATACTGTATAATAAGTTGCTCATTGTGAAACACAAACAAGCAATACGCTAAGTACTTTTGTACAACTAATAAGGAAATGAGTGTTGGTTCATGACTTCGTCCCACATCGATGAAGAAATAAACATGTAAGCGATTTATAAGCCAAATTAATTAGTTACCACAAAGTAGTCTCTTCTAACATACATTAAATATCTGCACTTTATAAATACAAAAACCACATTAATTTTTCAGTTGTCTCTTAGTTGCAGTTACTTGCACTTTATAAATACGAGGATTTTTAACCCGCACTCCGCCGCAGGAAGCAGAATGTTACGTGAAAAAATGATTATCCCTAAATATAGTCTAAATCCATCCACATTGATTAACACTAAAGGTTGTGTATTAAGTTTGACCTTCACCATAACGGAAACACCTATTTGAATACCATGCTGTAAATCAATCTCAAAATGTCGTTGCATGTATACTGGTATCATAACGGCAACAATATTATTAGAACAAACAAAGCAGCATTTGTAAGGTTATAGTGTGAATGATACCAGAGCAGCTATAAAGATTCATTTTGCTACATGGATTCTCAATACAAAGATTATGTATTCAAGATACCTCAAAGGCGGGCAACAAGGACAACCTTACAGAAACCAACTTTTGTCCTCACTCGGTGTTGATCCTTTGTTCCATGTCTGGTGCACATGGACCCATGTGAGTCCTTGTGACTGTTTCACAACCTGTATGTAACAATAAGAAAAACACATCAACAACAATTCCCCTGTGTTATCACAATGACTCTTACTAACAGATTGTCATAAAGCCGTTACCTTTGAGCTCAGTATAGCTGTTGTAAAGCAACCCTGTTGCTCTTCACCTACATTGTTCGAGTAATTGTTAAACGCAAGTTTTATATGCTGAAATTAACTAATTTATTTTTTCTTTTTCCTTACCAGTTTGCTCCAACTTTTTGAACTTCACGAGCCATGTGTCTGAATCAATCTGAGAGGAGAAAACTTGATCAACCCACACTCGATACTGTTTCCCTTTTTTGTCTCCATAACTGTCTTTTAGCTTGCCAATGACATCATGAAGCGATAACTCAACACCAAACGGACTTACATATGCACCAGATGGAGACTACATAAACAGAAAAATAATGAATTGTTAAAACCAAAAATGTAAAAATAAAAAGAAATAACCAGTAGCAGCGAATAAGGTTACTGAGCATACACAAATTGATTTCAGATTGTTGATAAAGCGTTCTGGATCCTCAATTTCTGCGCGTTGCCACTTCTCAAGAAACAGGTAAAACTTGACTACTTCATACGCAGGGTCAATATGGTCCAACTTAGCATCTAACAGATTGGGTACATCTCTGGGTGATGTGTTTGGGCCAAGCTTGAAATGACCAATTGCTTGTATAATACCAGCTGCACACGTTTCATCTGCATGAATAATCTTAGGGTTATCTTTGGCATTTTCAGCATACCACTGCAACAGTTCTTCCTGTGCATTCTTGACCTGCATAATAAAGTTTTGCGTATATTAGCACAGCTGTTATACTTATGCAAATGGGTCGACTAGATAACAGATGAGTCAAAGTCAACCATGACACCGTGCACATCTGGAATGGTGAATAGTTCAGCATCATTCCCAGAGTCTCCACAAGCAAGGGTATTTTGTGGTAATTTTCCCTCAGCCGTCAGCTTTTTATGCAAATAAGCAAGAGCTTGACCTTTTCCAGCACCTTGGGGCAATATATCCAAATCCATCCCACCACTGTATATAATTTTCACATCTAGCTGATAACCAAGACATCAGTAACTTTATGAGAACAAGAAAGTAAATAACTTTCTATTATAATGTCATCAAGTGATCAAATATAACTACATGCTTACCCCTCGTTTGACCAGAATTTCAGAAAGGTTTTTCATTACTTCCTGAGCCTTTTCTTTCTTAACATAAAAGCTAGCCTTGTGAGGGCGTTGCTCAGTTTCAGACTACATTGAAAAAAAAGAAACACTAATTCGATAGCGCATATAAAAGGGTACAATTTGTTCATATCAAATACACTGTGGATGATACCTGCAGAGTAAGTTCAGGAAACTTGCTCGTTTCCTCTGTGACAATGCTTTTGTCCCATTTATTATTCAAAACATCGACCCAACCTTCATCTGGAACCATTTCATTACCGTAAGTTATCTCAGTTCCCACAGACATGATAGTAATATCCGGGGTTAACATGGGCTTTTCTTTCCTCAACTGCTTGTATAGTGTAGGCGATCTTCCAGTTGAAAACACCAGTAGTGAATCATGGCGGTATTTAGCTTCCCATAAAGCATTAAACCTTAAAATAGAAAGGTTTTCAGGGTCATGATGATCAACCTGCAACACATGTAACTAATAAGCAGATATTGACTTATCATAAGTAGAAAGATTAGAGACCAAAATAGTAGCAACCGACCATAGTATGGTCAAGATCTGAGACAATCATGAGACGTGCAGCAGTCATAAGCCGATCCATGATTGTCGTTGTTACTTAAACCCTGTAAACCAAAAAAAGTCATTAATATCATGGAGTACTTAAACAAATCTTTAAGTATAACAATCTACAGAAGATAAGCGTCTCGAGAATGACAGTTATAGGCCAAGACTAAGATCAATAATAGCACAAGTATGTAGATTACGTTAATGGGCAAAAAGGTAAATAGCTCAAAATTTTGTCCACCAGAAATGACTTACCGACTTTTCGAACTATCTTACATGGTTTTTAATTGCAACACCCAAAGGACACAGAAAGCCCAAATGTTTACTAAAGCCAGCTATAGAAAAAAGGCATATTTGGGCACTTGTTCTCTAAGGGGGTGTTTGTTTTCTTAAGCCCCAAATTTCCGACTTATTTTGAGACTTGTGGGCCCATTAGTCTCAAAATAAGCCAGAAAATTAAGGCATACGAAATACAAGCCGAAATCAAATAAGCTCATAGGTCCATATATAAGCCCAAACAAACACCCCCTAGAATAATAACTCAATGCTACATTTTTTCAACAAAATCCTAACTTGCAGATATAACAATATACAGTAGATAAGAGGCTCGATAATGACAGGATAGGGAAGCCTTATAGGCCAAGATCAATAGCTTAAGTAGATTAACATAATAGGCAAAAAGTTAACGAGTTACCGACTTTTCAAACTATCTTAGATGGCTTTTAACTGCAAACTAACCACCGTTTTTGCACACCGAATAGACACAGAAGGCCCAAATGTTATCAAAAACCGGATATAAATTAAAGAGAAAAAAAAGGCATATTCGGGAACTTTTTCAATAACCTAACTTGTACATAGCGAAACGTCCTATGGTTTGCAGTTTTCGCAATTATGATATCGTTAGCAATTACTACTACTACATTTTAATTAATTATCGTTAGCAATTACTACTACTACATTTTAATTAATTACTAAAACACGGCCCGGAAATAGAGAGTGTTTGGGGTTGCTTATTGAAACTGCTTATCCCAAACAGCCCTTTAATTAATTATCATGAGACTTGAATAACCAATCCCAAACAGCCATTTAGAAATGATGATTTGATTATATTTATAAATGAAGAAAAGGGAAAGAAATGAATACATATATAAAAGTAATGAAACTCACTGAATCAAAGAGTATTTAATATATTGCGATGAGATAAATAATTTATATAAAAAGAAAATGAAATATTTACCGAAATTGGGAGTGAAGAAGATGAATGAATGATAGCGTCTGGTTTCAGATACGAAATGATCGGATCTATACCACTTATAAGTTCCTTTGGCGCTTTTTTGCATCACGGATACACTACTAATAAGTAATAACCGAATATACCACATTGCCACATAACTGCCTTTTTTTTTCTTAATATTTTATAATCAATTAAAATACCCACGGTCCCACAGAGATACATGTCGACAAGTAAATTAGGAATAATTCCATTGTTAATTGAAACCCGGTTCCATTAATACGACTTGTTAAATTAAATAGGGTTTTATATTCTTGTTCAGATTTTTCGTGTTTCAAGTCCACGGGTTAATTTAGGGGCGTTTTGTTCACAGTATATTTAAAAACAGTTATAATTGATGAAAAGAATTGTAACATTAATGAATTGTAGTTAAAAGAAATGTAATTTATTGTAATCGTAATATATTAAAATATTAAATTCACATATCACCTTACTTTTAAAATTAATTTCATATATAACCAAAGTGTAACTATTGAATGCACAATGTACAATGATTTTTAAGCATTATTTGTGTATTTTTGAAATTGATTTTAAAAGTGGGTTGATATATGAAATTGCCCCTATATTGAAATTGTAATTGATACATTTTATCAAATGTTTAGTTGATTACCAACATAATGTAATTTAAATTTTTTTTAAAATTTAAAATAATAGTATTTATAAAAAAATAATAAATAATAATAATAGTAAAACAATAAATAAAAATAAAATATTAATAATAAAAATTAAAAATATATAATAATAATAATAATAAATAATAAATATAATAAATAATAATAATAAAAATAGTAATAATAAATAATTAAATAATTGAATAATAATAATAATAAATAATAATAAAAATAGTAATAATAAATAATTGAATAATAATAATAATAAATAAATAAATACTTATTATTATGATATTAAATAATATTATTAATTATAACTAATAATAAATAAAAGTAATAAATCATAAATAATAATAATAATAAAAATTAATAAATAACAAATAATAAATAACAGTAATATGTAACTAAAATAATAGTAAAAATAATATTTATTTATATTATTTTTTATCATTTTTTAATTATAATTAATTTATAGAAATAAAAATAATATTTAATATTTTTATATTAATTATTTTTTTAATAATTATTATATTAATATATTAATAAAATAAAAATGTCATTTTGATTAATAGTAATAATTTTAATGACAATAATTTATTTTTTATTTTTTTTATGATAATCATTTTATTAATAATTATTTAAATAGTATTTTTTAATATTACTTATTTAATAACTTTTTAATATAATATTAATTTTATATTTTTTTAATATTTTTATTTATAATTAATTTTTAAGAGTTATTATATTAATAAATATTTATTTATTTATTTAATATTATATATATTTTTATATTTTTATATTAATAATATTATATTAATATTTATTAATTTAATAATATTTTCTTTATTAAAGCTACAATATAAATATTTTATTAATATAATAATAAATATTTTATTAATAAATAATATTAATAATTTTAATAATAATAACTTTTTTTAATAATAACTTTTAATAATAATAATTTTAATTATTATTATTATTATTATTATTATTATTATTATTATTATTATTATTTCTATTATTTATAAATACTATGTTTTAAGTTATAAAAATAATGAATTACAATGTAATCCAAAACTTTCCATCCAACTTCCTATGTAATCTGAATTCCCTTTATGGATGTAATTGTAACGTCTGAATTACAATTACAACGCAAAAACAAACAACCTACGTAATGTAAAGTGAATTACAATTCTCTTACTTATGCGAACCAAACATTCTATGTAATGTAATTGAATTACAATTACATTCAATTACGTTGGATTACGACGAACCAAACGGGGCCTTAGTTCTTGAGACCTGAATGTATTTTGATTGTTTCCGTGTTCTTTTAGGCTAGATGGAATGTAACCAAATCTACTACTGTTACATCAGTGTCACATCAGTTTTCTCTCTCTATTCACCCAACTTACCTTTCAAACTTACTGGTGAGAAACTCACCGCCACGTCATACCCTGTCTTTTTTTCTTCTTAATTACATTTATTCATAAACTAAAAACGTAAACGTACCTTACTTTTAAATGTTGAGAAACCCAAACTTCGAAACAATCTGAATACTTGACTAATCCTAATATGGTCATATATTCAAACAAACATCATATATAATACAACATTTCTTAAAAATCAACAATGGCGGCCCTAAACCCTAATTTTTTTCGTCAATTAATCCACTACCTCTCCCGTAATACATTCGTGCAAGGATCCTACAGTCTCGGGATTGATCTCCTTGTGATTGATCTCCTAAGAGAGAACTTGATCTTACACTTACAGTTATTCCTAAGACCATAGAGATTAATTATGACGCTTTTCCTAATTGGTACCCTATTTAGTTTCGTCAAGCTTATAACGTTGGATCCCTGTGTTGTTGGTGATTACTATCCTTTATAATTGGACTCGATTCGACGTAGTTACTAAATCTAGGGTTTGATCCACAGATTGACTTTGATTGGAATGATATTCATCGTGTACTTTTTTGTTTTGGGGGTTTCCATCGCATCTATGGATCTATCTTTATTTGATTGCTGATCTTTTTAGGGTTTCAATTGTTTCGCATTTTTTAGGGTTTCCGTTTTGTTTTTTCTTTTGTTCCGTTTTCTGTTCAAGGTGGTTAATTTCGAAAGAAGATGATGTATCGAAGATTTCTACTTCGACATTTGTTACTAATTTTTCGGATGCCTTATCTGCTGAAGATTTATTTCACTCATGCAAAGTTTATGGGCATGTTGTGGATTCGTTTATTCCGGTGAAAAAAACTAGGGGAGGTAAAAGATTTGGTTTCGTCCGTTTTATCAATGTTTTCAACGTGAATCGATTGGTTTAGAACTTATGTACTATCTAGGTGGGACGGCTTAAGTTCCATGCTAATGTAGTTAGGTTCCAACGTTCTTCCTTGAAGGATTACAAATCCCAAGAGAAAAGAGATGTTGGTAACAAGAGTGAATGTTTTAAGACCCCATACGTTTCTAAAAGGATATGCGGGTTAATAGATCATTCGCCCATGTTTTGATGGGTCAGAGCGAATCAGAGACTAGTTCCAACCCTGCTATTTTGTTAGAAGATGATTGCATGAATAAACAGGATCTGTCTCATTCTTTAATGGGGAGGGTGAAAGAATTCGCATCTTTAGTCAACATAAAAAATGCATTCATCAATGAGGGCTTTGCTGATATATCCATTCGGTTCATGGAGAAAAATGGGTAATGCTGGATTTTCCTAATAGCAATTCTAGAGATGCATTTCAAGATAGTTTGGGGGTAAGATCATGGTTTTCAGAAGTTAAAGAAGCATCGATGGACTTTTCCACATAAGGTAGAATTATGTGGGTGGATGTTGAAGGAGTGTCGTTTAAACTATGGTCCGAGAACACTTTTAAGAAGAATGCTAGCAAATGGGGTGAACTATTGGATGTGGACGATCATGAGAACAACTATTATCATTCAAACAGATTATGTATTTCCACCAGGATGAATCATAACGTGTATGAGACCTTTAAAGTTATTTTTCAAGGTAAAGTATTTTGGATTCGAGCTAAAGAATTCTTGGGTGGGTACCTGAGTTCATGGTAGAGTCAGACGACGAAAGCTTACTAGAAGAGGGGGTTCTAGACACACATGGAGATATACCAGGGGAGAAAAAATTCAGTGAACAGAGCGATCCTGAAGTTGTTGAGGAAACTGTGTTTAATGAATCAGAAGGTCACAAAGACGTGTATTCAGAGGATCCTTTTAATATCTATGACATTCTTAACAAAGAGAACAAACAGGCGAATGTTAATACTTCTGAGAGTAGTAGCCGTCCGCATTTACCGGGGTTTACACCTGTTATGAATAATGAACAGTTGGACCGAACTGAGGTGAATGTACCAGACCCGGAAGAGGTAAATCAAGTGGAAAATGAGGGTAGTAGTCAGCGAAATTCAATCAATAATAATGGATCCAAGTCGAGAAGCTCATGCCATTTTAAAATGTCTAATGCTCCAAAAATAGGTGGTTCTATTTTAAATTGCCTAGAGGAACTAGTTAAAGTAGGTCAAACCATGGGCTATGAAATGACAGGTTGTGAAAACGACATAATGAGGATTATCGAATCACATGGAGCGGATGTGGTTCATCAATGAATTTCATGTATCTATTCAAGGTCTTGCCCAAAAGATCAAAATAGATTGGATCCAAGAGTTATGCGTTAAGCATAAAGTTAACATATTGGCTTTACCAGAAAATAAAATGGAAAATATGGAGGTATTCACGGTTAAATCTTGTTGAGGAAATTTCGCATTTGATTTCGTTCATAGCGATCCGGTCAGAAACTCATGTGGCATATTGTGTACTTGGGATCCTAATTGTTTTCGAAAGGAAGAATCTACTGTTTTAGATTATTTCGTTATTGTTAGAGGTGTTTGGTTGAAAACTAATATAGTTATCCTCCTTGTTATTGTGTATGCTCCTCACAAGAAAAGAGAGAAACGTATGCTTCGGGATTACTTGTGCACTATGATTAACAATTAGAAAGAGGACGTAATCAAGATGTCGAGATTTTTAATGAGTTTAGGCTCCAATCAGAACGATTCATTTCGGTTTTTAATGCTCGTGACGCGGAGGTGTTCATTTCTTTTATTTCTAACGCTGAGGTTCCTGTTAATGCAACCAATGCCTAAAAACATTATTTGTAATAACTAATCTTTCTTAGTTTTGATCACGACAAAGTGTAAAAACATTTATCGTCAAAAATAACCGAAAGACGAATTATTTAACAAACACTATCATCAAGGTAATAATCATTTAAGTCTTACACAAACGTATCTTATACATGTTTAGTGATCATAGAAAATGATTAACCTCAAAACTCACATTTATACAAATGTGACAAAAGATTTTAATAAACTTTATTTTAAAGAAAATGTTTTTATTAAAATAGAAAATGAAAATTTGAATGTGGCATATTCTAAATGCCCTAGAAATATCCTTTGAGGGTTTAAACTACTCCATATAATATTTCCCCACTAAAGGACAAAAAGGAACGGACTCTATGAGTCGCGGTTCCATATATAGGGGTGCGGTTCTTTAGTGATAATGAACCGCAATACCATTTAACGAACCGCGCTCAGAGAGCCGTTAGACTTCGTCTCCTATAAAGAGTGGATCATATTTTCATTTTCCAGTTACCTTTTTTGGCCAAATCTTTTTGTTTCTTATCTTCCTTCTATGTTTCCAATCATTAGTAAATGATCTCTTAATTTGTTAAGTATGTTTACTTATGATTATCCTCTTAATCCTCTTCTTTACTTGTACAAAGAGAATATCACTCACATATTTTTAATGTGATTAAAGATGAAGCCTTGATGAAGATAATCCTTTCTTAGATCTAGTCATGTTCATCATTTTGTCTACTTGAGTCTTATGTATATCCAATGTATTTGTGAATACATGGATTAGTCTTGTGTTGATCCAAGGTATTTGTGAATACTTGGATTAGTCTTGTGTAAATCCATTGTTTATGTGTATACTTGGATTTGTCTTGTGTAAATCCAAGTTACATGTGTATACTTGGATATGTGTCTTGAGTTGTAATAAGTCTTGTGTGTTAGTTTTCAGTAAAACTACAAGTGATGTATGTATGTGTCTTGTAAGTTCTCACTAAACTTGAAAGTGAAGAGTCATGAAGATTGGTCCTATCTTTGGATTAGGACTCGACATCTAGCCTTGTGTCGGAAAAGAAGATGGGCAATGAAGATTGGTTCTAGATTTCGATTAGGACTCGACATCCAGCCTTGTGTTGGAAAAGAAGATGGGCGATGAAGATTGGTTCTAGCTTTCGATTAGAACTCGACATTTAGCTTAGTGTCGGAAAATAATGTAAGCGACGTTGTAAGGTTTTCTCCGCCAAGAAGGGAGCTTGTGGATATAGTGAAAATCTCGAGTAAGGTGTACTCGAGGAGTGGAGTAGGAACGAAGAGAGAGCTTGTTGTTGAACCACTATAAATATTGATGTCTTACCTTAAGTTGCTTCTTTCCTTACTCCTTACTTATGATTAATTTTTGCATGGCATTTCATTGTCACTAGATATTGTTAATGCATTATAATTTAACCTAACAACTATGAAACTAGTTTTCTAGTAAAAGATAATTTTGGGACAAACCTAATTGAAAGGATTTTTAATTAGGACCATTACAAGAGAAACTATTCAACCCCCCCCCCCCCCCCTCCCCTTCTAGTTTCTGCAATTGGTACAGAGCGATGGTCACTCAAGATCTTTGAAGTACAATGTGCTTTAAAGCTTGGATCGATCCAATCTCTCCTCAAATAAGAAGGGTTTGTTGTACTAAAGTTTCTCTTTGGTCAAAACTATTTTTTTTAAAAAATAGACCTTTCAATTGGTAATATAACATCCTATCTTAATCAGTAGCTTTCATGCATTTTTACGTTTTCGTCGGTAAATTTACGTTTTTGTCAGTAATTTTACGTTTTCGCCAGTATTTTTACGTTTTAGTCAGTAAATTTACTTTTTCGTCAATAAATTTACGTTTTCGTCAGTAATTTTACGTTTTTGTCAGTATTTTTACGTTTTCATCAATAAATTTCCGTTTTCGTCAGTATCTTTACGTTTTCGTCAGTAAATTTACGTTTTTATCAGTATTTTTACGTTCTTCACTATTTTTGTGTTTTCGTCCGACCTTTTACGTTTTCGTCAGTAAATTTACGATTTCATCAGTATTTTTACGTTTTCATCAGTATTTTTACGTTTTCGTCGGTAATTTTACGTTTTCGTCAGTAATTTTACGTTTTCGTCAGTAGATTTACGATTTCATTATTATATTTACGTTCTCGTCAGTAATTTTACGTTTTCGTCAGTACTTTTACATTTTCGTCAGTAAATTTACGTTTTCGTTAGTATTTTTACGTTTCTTCATTATTTTTGCATTTTCATCCGATCTTTTACGTTTCGTCCGTTTTTTCCCGTTTTTTAAAACAAAAAAAATCGGACGAAATCTTTTAAAACTGAGGAAAACGTAAAAAATTCAGACGAAATCTTTAAAAAACTGACGAAAACATAAAAGGTCGTACGAAAACGAAAAAATTCATACAGAAACGTATAAAATACTAAGTAAATTGTAATACTATTGATGAAAACGTAAAAATACTAACGAAAATGTAAATTAATGACGAAACATAAAATTAATGACGAAAACGTAAATTTACTGACGAAAACGTAAAAGTACTGACGAAAACGTAAAATTACTGACGAGAACATAAAAACACTGACGAAAACGTAAATTTACTACATAAAACATAAAATTACTGACGAAAACGTAAAAATACTGACGAAAACGTAAAATTACTGATGAAAACGGAGAATTACTGACAAAAACGTAAATTTATTGACGAAAACGTAAAAATACTGACGAAAACGTAAAAATACTGTCGAACACGTAGAATTGTTGGCGAAAAATGTAAAAATATTGATAAAACATAAAAATACTGATGAAAACGTAAAATTACTGACGAAAACGTAAAAATACTGACGAAAACGTACAATTACTGACGAAACGTAAAAAATCTTATGAAAACGTAAAATTTCTAATGATAACGTAAAAAACTGATGAAAACGTAAAACTTCTGATGAAAACCGTAAAATTTCTGATGAAAACGTAAAAATACTGGCGAAAACGTAAGATTTCTGATAAAAACATAAAATTCTGATGAAAACGTAAAAATTCTGACAAAAACGTAAAATTTCTGATGAAAACGTAAAATTTTTGACGAAAACATAAAACTTCTGACGAAAACGTAAAAATACTGACGAAAACGTCAAATTTCTGACGAAAACGTTAAATTTCGAATGAAAACGTAAATTTCTGATAAAAACGTAAAATTTCTGTCAAAAATGTAAAAATACATGACAAAAACGTAAAATTTCTGAGAAAAAAGTAATATTTTTTATGAAAACGTAAAGTTTATGATGAAAACGTAAAACTTCTGATGAAAACGTAAAAATACTGATGAAAACATAAAATACTAACGAAAACATAAAATTTCTGACGAAAACGTAAAATTATTTATGAAAGCGTAAAATTATTGACGAAAACGTAAATTTACTGTCGAAAACGTAAAATTACTGACGTAAACGTAAAATTACTGATGAAAACGTAAAAATACTGTATTTGTTAATTTTTTTAGACTTTTTTATTTTTTTCATGTTTTGTCTGTATTTGTTAATTTTTTAGTCTTTATTAGTTTTTTCAGGTTTTCGTCATGATATTTATGTTTTCGTTAATTTTTTCACGTTTTTTGTAGTTTTTGTTCAGTTTTTTTATGAAAAAATTGAAATAACAATCGAGAAAAACTTGCACGATTAAAAACCATCAAGTGTCTTTTAGTTATCCATGTGAGACCCATGTGGTGTTTGCATTTAGACCCATGTGGTATTGCAATTAAACCCATCAAGATCCATTTAATTATTTTGATGAAACTAAATTAACCATCTAGACTCATATATAATTTTCAATAAAACCCAACTAAACCCCTTCCTTTTTTATATTTAACCATTTAAACTCAAAAATAACCCATGAGTCAAAAATTGTCACCTCTAATTTGTAAGAGTGCTGGAAGCCGTTGGCACCAGAAAGTGGTGCCAAAGGCGCCACGTAGGATTCTGGGCCTTTGGCACCAGATTTCTGTTGGCACCACATTTCAGGGGTAACCGTTGGCACCAGATTTTCTGGTGCCAACGAAAATAATAAAAAAAAAGTTTCACACAAAATAACTTAAATAAAAACTTTATTAATAAAAAAAACATTACAATAAAAAAAACATTACAATTAAAAACATAAATTTAATGATTGCGGCTCAAATGCTCCACAAGATCGGCTCGAAGCTCGTTGTGCACTCTTCGGTCTCGAATTTCTTTAGTTTTCCTCTCATGCACTTCACACCTTTCGACCCAACTTCGAACAATATTCGGTTGCGGGTCAACATAAACATCTCTAGGATTCAATGTATATCCTTCGTCTTCCAATATCATGTTATGTAACATGCTACAACAATACATGATCCGTTTCAAGTGGTTAATTTCATAAGCACGAGCGGGTTGTCGTATAATTCCCCAACGACCTTGTAAGACACCGAAAGCGCGTTCGATATCTTTTCTAGCACCTTCTTGAACTCTTTTATACCGTAATGTTTTTTCATCTATAGAAACAGAAAATGTTTTTACAAAAGTAGACCACTCGGGATAAATACCGTCAGCTAAGTAATAACCTTTTTTGTATGTTTTTCCGTTTCCCTCAAACGGAGAATCAGGAACCTTACCGGCTAACTCATCATCAAATAAAGGTGAACCATATAAGACATTTAGATCATTGTTTGCCCCAGGACCACCAAAGTATGCATGCCAAAATGTCAATTGTTGATCCGCCACTGCTTCTAACATAAGAGTTGGGTATTTATGATCCCACCTTTTGAATTGAGCCTGTAAAGCCTTGGGACAATTTCTCCAATCCCAATGCATGCAACCAATACTCCCGAGCATTCCCGGGAGTCCATATTTCTCATTGTGCAATTCATATTTTTTTCTATATCCGCGGGCGTATGTTTTCTTAAATATTTTTCAACATATAAGAAATAAATGTTGGAATATGCGATCTTTTAGCCATCAGAAATACGTGAGCCTATCGGGGGCACACACTCAATTAGGAGAACACACTTTTATTATACGTTTTATTATTTATAATTAAACGTTTAATAAAAGTTTCACTTATTATTTAATTAATGGTGGTTAAATTAATTAACGAGGTTTAATTAATATATCGTGAGTGCATTATTTAAATTTGGGAACAAAATCGATTATAGAATACCCTAGGCCATAATCGACCGAATATTACATAGGGGTTCTAGAAGGTTTTTTGGTTATTGTTTTGGTAACTAAATATTCTTGGATATTTGATTAAGATATATATTTACCTTAATTAGCTTTCTTGGGTTGGGCCTTAAGATTTGGGGAGGTGGATAATGTGTATAAATACACAAACACCTAGCTCATAATTTTTGTCTCTCCCTTGTTTTCTTTGTTCCGTCCGATCGCAACAAACACCACACCAAAACCATACGATTTTTCCCTTTAACTCTAAAATCACATAAAGGTTAAACCTTTATAAGATCTATCGATCTTTAGTAGTTTCTTGTAAAGTCTTAAGCTTTTTAACTAAACCCTAAATCACTAGATTTAGGTTTTTGGTTTTCCCCTTGTGGTTCGTCGACTACATAAACCCTAATTAGGGTTTATGTGATTTTGGGTAATCAATCTTGTAACGTTCTATAAACCGATCCTTACGTAATCCCTAATTAGGGTTTTGTATCTAGGGTTTCTAGTTATAAGATAAATACACTAGTTGTTCGAGAAGTGAAGTTACCACTAGCATCGTGGTGTGTTCGTTTGACGTGTCGTGTGAGCAAACGATGGAGACGGTAATTTAACCGTTAAAGTTCAAGATCAAGATCAAGACGTATTAATTGATTTATTCAGTTAGTTAAAGGTTGGTTTTAAATTGTTTTTAATATGTGCTTAATCATGTATGTTATACTAGATCCATTCCGCTGCGTACTCGTAGTTAATGGTTTAACTAGTATTCAAAATTCCAACAGTGGCATCACGAGTCAATTCGTATGGCATTCATGGGTTACACATAGAATGAACACGCTAGATCCGCTTGAAAACTCTCCTTATTTATTTTCTATGACAATTACATGCATACTTGCCATAAAGTTTTAATCTTGATCTAGATAATGGTTAAAATTGGGTAGGTTAAATTGAACCGGTTAATAATTACGATTGTTTTTTATTATCCGTCAAAGACCTTTGCATCTCACTTTTGTGATACTTTGCACGTCATCAAGTACCTTGCTCGAAAACTTTATGAGGGTCTTTGGTCCTCAATTTGGGGAAGACTCATTCGAGACTTGGATCTTATATGATTTATCGCTTTCATATAGAGTATGTCTTCTGCTTCTACCCCTTCTAGTCTGTTTTTATGTGTTTATTTGTTTTCCATTGTGAATTGCAAAACGTAATAATTCAAGATTCTATGAATCATAAAAACGTATCTCTACTTATATCGAAACTAGCTTTAAAAGTATGTCATATTAATACACTTTTTCCTTGCGAATCGGCTATGTGTTATTTGTTAAAACTTGTTTTTTGAACAAAGATTAATATGGACATAAGATCTATTAAACTTGTTTTTATTATAATCTAAATTGTTTTGCGAAATCATATTGTCACTCGAGTTGGTCTTACATACCTTAATGATGGCTTATAAACTATATACTCAACGACGTGATTTGCAAAATTAATTGGTTTATAATACTTAAAAACATCATGTTTTTGTGATTTACTAATGGTGGACTTGCTATTGCACTACGTGCTCTAGTCAAGCTATCTAGGGTTTGAACGATCTTTAATCTTTTCCCGTGTCATATACATGTTTCAGCATCTATATGATAATTATCCCAAGCACTTGCGCCCTCAGGCGCATGAAGAGTAGGATATAGGGTTTGATCATTCTTTAATATTTTCCCACGGTAAACACGCCTAAATCAAAGTTAACAAAAGGTTTTTCTTAACTTGTGCTAAAAGATGATTGCATGCATCTTTTACACGTTTTTTTACATTTGTTTCTAAAACTTATGTGATACCTATTTGAATTTTTAAGTCTATGCCATCCAATTTAATAGCACTTGTAGTCTTTTTTCGCCATCTGGTCAGACCTAGGGCGAATCATGCACCCAAGGCGATTTTTGTCATTGGTCAGACCTTTGCCAATTATTGCATGCTTTAAATTGGTACGACTTAAGTCGAGTTCCCGGTCAGATTCGGAACCTGAGGCATAAGATGAGATGAAACATACTCATGACTTTATTACATGTAGAACAAGTTTCTTTTGAGATGTTCATTGGTACTCATTTGAGTTGTGAAAACATCCCATCCAAACACTCTACAACAATAAACTTCATGAATCGTCTCATAATTCTAAGAGTTGCACTTGTAATGCAATTAACGCTCGACGCTTACCTCTTGCCCTACTTGTTATTAGACGGTCAGACCTCTAATATTGAGTGGGAGTGCAAGTAGGATCTTAGTCTTATTGGTAATTAACTGGGTAGTTAATTCTATTAAGAATTTAATTATCAAAAATACTAAATTGAACTTTCTAATGTTCCGATTAATTGTGTTATTGCAACATAATTCGTAAAGTAAAGTTGTTTTCTTATAGAAACCAAACATAGTCTCTTTTCCTGGTAAGAAAAGCGAGACCTACTCATATCTCTTCTCATTAGTTGACAAGAATAAGATAGGATCATAATCGAATAATGATTGATTGTATTTAAACTCACTTTTAATAGTTCATTTGAAATCATTGAAAGATAACATATTTTGTGTATCTAGAGTACTTTTATTTATAGCTGCCAAAATAAATGACATCTTGCACTTGTCACGATGTATGAGTTTAAAACCGCAAAGAGTAAAGAATTTACTAGCACTTCGCTAGGTATCTTTCTTGGACTCTTGTTATTCCTTAAAGTGCTAAATACCATTGTGGCTATGTAGACGACAAAGGAGGAATTGCATGCTAAATAGTCAAGTTAATTGAAAGCATGAACGGCTAGTCCCTCATCTACACAAGTAGAATTTCATAATACTTTGCTCAAATACCTAAGTACATGTATACTTGTAGGCATTTTTTCAGAGATAAGGAAGTCAATAAATTGTTTTTTACCTTCTACTGGTGATTTAACATTTATAATGTTGACAAATTCAGTGGGAGCATTGCAGTTTATTACTGAAATAATATCATTGTAATATTGTCAATTTTATTGGGAGCTACAAGATTTATTTCCTTGCTTAGTCATCCATATTATTTCAAACTTGTTTTGAAATAAATTTATCACTTCCAAATATGAACAACCACTGCTTCAAGGAAATTGCATTTTATTTTATAAGATAACACGCTGCCTTTCTGATGTCGCTTTCTGAAACGTTATCTATAGAATAATAATCCACAATTCTTTATTTAAAGTTATGGTTCTAAATCTACTTATAATATCAATGACATTATCATATTGTTTACACAATCAACCACATGTTATATTGTTTGTCTACATAATATGATGTTGTGCCTTACACAAGTGGGAGAAATTACAAAGTGTGTGCAAGGAACAACATATGATTAGTTTCATTTGCCCAAAAGGTAAGGAAGCTAATAGTTCTACTAGTACTTGTCCTACTACATTCAATGTCATGATATATTGGAAAGCTACTTCGATAATTTATTACATGTTTAGTAAATACAATTATGGTTAAGATATAATAATCATAATTTTGAAGTATAAAATTAACTTGAATTTACTATTGAACTCAAGAGTTTGCGTTCATGATTACTTTTGTTAGTATAATTATGTTTTCATGATAAACATAATTATAAAGTCTTTGAACTACTCACCGACTTATAACATAAAGTATGTGGTAAATAATTATGTCTTCTTGTTAACACATAAACATAAGATATTTGAATTATTCAAAGACTAATAATGTATACTTTATATGATCTGTTTTCTTGTAAACACATGAACATATAATTCTTGAACTACTATGTCTTCTTGTAAACACACGGTTTTCGCATTGTTCAGCATGCACCTGGATTTAAAATACGAATATTGTAATTTGGTACATGACCCAATTGACAAGTATTTGATCCAAAGAGAATTAAGTTATCTATGAAATTCTGATGTAGTCTCACAATTCCAATACTCATAGAATACCAAAATATTATGGTATGTCTAAAGAGTTGAAACAAACTATATTCGTATAGTTTGATTTATGATAACTTTAATTACTCTACCTCCATGATCTATCAAGGTTAGAAAATTGCGTGTGTCATTGATACACTCAATATAGTTCAAACCTATAAGGTATTCAAGACAACCCACAATTAAAAACCCCTAATTTATTAGGGACTTTCGGTTGTTCCACTCAAACCAATCGAATCCTAAAACCCTTTAGGTTTTTCGATTTTCTACACTTCCTAGCTTGACGGTTGTAGTTTTGGTGTTCCTCCTAGCTTGACGTAACACAAACCTTTCCGAAGGTTATTGGTTAAAAGTGATGCAAGAATTAGGGTTTATACTACAAACCCTAATTAGGGTTCTTGGGAGAAATCCCAATATGTCTTGATTAAATTATTTATTTTATTAAAATCTTATGAAGCATACTCTTAACCAACTTAAGATAAGAATTTAAAATGTGTTTTGTAGTCTCTCTACTAAGAACAATTTATTGTTGCTTAAATACTTAGTATTTAGAGAATTATCTCTACTTACAAAAGTAAGTGGGAGTTATAACAAATCTTGAAGATATTCAAGAGCAAAATACATAACCTTCAAAATCCACTTGTTGATGTCATGTTTTGGTTAAGCATGGAAATGTCAAACCAAAGTAAATGTTACTCTCATTCATAAATCTGCAAAGATAACCTCATCACTTGATTGATATTTTAATATCAATGCTGAGGAATATAAGTTAGGAGATCTTGGTAATCTACTAACTGCTAATGAATATTATCATATCTTGAATCTGATAAATGTCTTAGAAATATGAATGATAAGATGCAGTCCTTAAAGGGAAAATCAATCATTTTAAACTTGATTGATATTTCTTCTAATATAAACCTATGAGGTTAGAAGGAGTTTCTTTTGAAGAAAGACTCACAATGACAAAATGGTATATATATTTAATGCATGGCTAATAATAGGAAGCTTTTAATTATACCCAAGCAATTGACTATGATTAAATCATTCTTCCATACACGCATTGATTAAATAAAGATAATTAATTTTCATACATGTTTCTGTGTATATGGAATATGAAAATTAAGCTTTAAGTTTTTCCTTTCTGATTTAACTTTGCAAGAGTGGTATGTAATCAAAGGGTTTATGATTCTATAGATTCTTTATTGAGTATACAAGATAGATAATCCAAGTATGGATTAAATCATGCATCTAGAAACTAAATCTAGAATTTAATTCAATATGATTTTGTTTAAATTTAGATAGGTTGGAGTACACTTGACATTGAGTGGGAGCACTATGTTTTTCTTTTAAATTCATATGTTGCATAACATATTGAAGATATCGTTCCATTTAAGCTAGATAATAATCTTTAAGATTTGAATTAAACTTCGTTTGAGAATTTATGGAATAAAACAAATGACTTTGGGATAAATGTTTATTGAAATAAGCATATGCGGTTATTAAGTCCAACACAATGCAATACATCATTGAAGCAAGTCTTGAATGATATATTTCACTAGACATAATTTATTACATGAATGGAAATCTTATGTTTTTAACTAAGGATTTATTATGAATATATTATATTGTGTATATGACTTGTTGTCATTTTTGTACAAGAGCAAAGTGAGATGACAAAAACAATATATAAATGAGAGTATTTAGATTGTTGTTAATACAAATGTTTACGAATTATAAAGCATAGTGATGTATGTGTACACTGATGCTAGAGGATAATCAATCTAGTAAAGTGAGATGTTATCATTTATGATAAATCTACTAGCTAGATATGCTCACAATGAGCATTGTTGCATTACACATTAAGGAATAAGAATACTTTACATTTTAAGAAACAGTAAAGATGACTGTCAGTATATCGTTGATGTTAAATACCTTATATAAGGATTGACGATATCCCCTACTATGAAACTTGCAATAGTATGAGCATGTAAGAAAAGACACTCATCTTGTTTTCCAAATCTTTCACAACTGTGAAATTTGAAACAAGTATTCAGAAACTTTACTTAGATAACTATTTAGCTTTCTTGTCAAGAATAGTTGAGAATGTTGGAAACATTTGACTTCAACTTGCTAAATTAGTTTCACGCGTATCTATTTTAGTAATTGGATAATTGGGATGTTAACACAAATATTATTTTCTGATGAATAAAGATAGTTGGTATTTGTTATTCATTCGTATAATTATTGTTGTCCTATATTTGTATGTTTAATCCTTGAATATTTGATTATTCTTAAATATGTCCATTGTCGGTTAGCAATATGGGAATATTGCTACATTAAGACAAATGTGAGTGTTGGTTATTATCTTTGAATATATGGACGGTTCCCGCCAAACTCGTATGTTATTCATAAGGGATGCATATTGGACACCCCGAACTTTCGAATCGTTACTTTTGGATCCTTGTCATGAGTAAGATTTTGAAAATGGTGATTAAGTCATCATCCTTAGACTTGATATGTAAACAAGTTTGTGCATGTGTGAATATCACTTCTTGATTCTATGTCCAACGCTAGTTCGCCAGACCTAGTTATAAAGACTTTAATTGGAAGTGTAGTGAAGCAGCATCCACAAACACTTGTAGTCAATATAGAATTTGTTCCTCCACTTGATATAGTGCAGATTAGTACCACTGGGCCCTATCCAGAATTAATCAGATAATTGTGTAGCCGCACCCAAAGAGTAAGTCATTTATACTTTTGAGATATTCTTCTTGAAACTATACATCAGTCATTTCCGGTTATAATAAGGTATTGCTAGATATTTTATTATGGAAGATGTATGTCTAAACTCTCACTAGTGAGAGCTGTTGGAATATGCGATCTTTTAGCCATCAGAATTACGTGAGCCTATCGGGGACACACACTTAATGCGGAGAACACACTTTTATTATACGTTTTATTATTTATAATTAAACGTTTAATAAAAACTTCACTTATTATTTAATTAACGATGGTTAAATTAATTAACGAGGTTTAATTAATTTATCATGAGTGCATTATTTAAATTTGGGAACAAAATCGATTCTAGAATACCCTAGGCCATAATCGGCCGAATATTTACATAGGGGTTCTAGAAGGTTTTTTTGTTATTGTTTTGGTAACTAAATATTCTTGGATAAGGTATATATTTACCTAAATTTGTTTTCTTGCGTTGGGCCTTAAGATTTGAGGAGGTGGAGAATGTGTATAAATACACAAACACCTAGCTCATAATTTTTGTCTCTCCCTTGTTTTCTTTGTTCCATCCGATCGCAACAAACACCACACCAAAACCATACGATTTTTCCCTTTAACCCTAAAATCACATAAAGGTTAAACCTTTATAAGATCTATCAATCTTTGGTAGTTTCTTGTAAAGTCTTAAGCTTTTTAACTAAACCCTAAATCACTAGATTTAGGTTTTTGGTTTTCCCCTTGTGGTTCGTCGACTACATAAACCCTAATTAGGGTTTATGTGATTTTGGGTAATCAATCTTGTAACGTTCTATAAAACGATCCTTACGTAATCCCTAATTAGGGTTTTGGATCTAGGGTTTCTAGTTACAAGATAAATACACTACTTGTTCGAGAAGTGAAGTTACCACTAGCATCGTGGTGTGTTCGTTTGACGTGTCGTATGAGCAAACGATGGAGACGGTAATTTAACCGTTAAAGTTCAAGATCAAGATCAAGACGTATTAATTGATTTATTCAATTAATTAAAGGTTGGTTTTAAATTGTTATTATTATGTGCTTAATCATGTATGTCATACTAGATCCATTCTGCTGCGTACTCGTAGTTAATGGTTTAACTAGTATTCAAAATTCCAACAATAAATGCATTTAGTAAAATGAAGAAAACATTCTCTAGCGGTGCGTTCGGCAATTTGTAAATACTCATCAAATGCATCGGTTGATGACCCATACGCCAATTGACGAAATGCCGAAGTGATTTTTAAAACGGGGTGAATACTATCCTGATCCGTAGCATCTAGCCCAGTGCAAAAATAAGCAAAGTATTCAGGAAGAGGGTCGGCATTATGAGTTAAAATAGCATTGACAATTTTCCTAAAAAGCCTTGAACTCATACGATACCTTCGACGGAATTTCTCTTCCGTATATTTTGCAGGAGTTTCGTCATCACCAAAGTAGTCCTTTAGCAATCTTCGACTCGCATCTTCTCGATCACGAGGTATGTATGCCCTCGTATTCCCCGAACCCGATCCACTGGCTCCTTGATTACACATACTAATCAATGTCTCATACTCCGCCAAGCCTCGACTGTAACGTTCATGGGCGTTACCGAAATATTCATCGTATTCGTAAACGGTGTTTTGATAAGGATCCATTTTGGAAAAAATTAGAGTAATAGATGTATTTGGGATATGAAATAAAAGGTTTGAAGTTTAATTTATAGAATGAAGTTAGAGTATTTTTTGAAAAATTAAAATTTTTTTAGCCCCTATAACGGCTATTTTTAAAAAATTTGATTTTTTTTTTTGCATTTTAACCCCCTTAAACGGCTAGTTTAGGGGTGCTATTTTCAAAATATTGCAAAAATATACCCTTCCCAACGGATATTTTTTAAACAAAAAAAAAATTAAAAATCCTTGGCGTGAGCTGTTGCTGTCGACGCGAGCCACGATGGCGCGAGGCCAGGAGTGCTGCGCCAACGAGGGTTTGGCGCCAAAGGGCTACCAGCCCTCCTAGTAGCTACCACTCCCCCCACTCTAAGCCTTATGTATTGATGGGTCTTGAAAGGTAGGACAGGGGAAAGCCCTCTATTTTAATGGGCTCTTACAATTTTCCATAAGCTGGCTGTTACAAATTTAAATAGGAGTATTAATATTTAAGTAAGTCTTAATTATAAAATTGATATATCAATTAAGTTAATAATGGTTTGTCTGTTTCGTGCTTAAATTTAATAAGTGTCTTTTTAGGTAGAAAAAGTTGGGAGAAAAAGGGTTTTTATGTTAAGTCGTGACTTATTATCATTATTTTACATATTTATTCTCTAACTTTTTCATTTATTTAATTTAAATGGGCATAACAATAATTTATTTAATCTAGACACCGTATTCAGCACACAAAACAAACACCTATATACTCGTCTACAAACATACAACACATATTTTAATCGACACTTTAATTTTAACGGATTTAATAAAAAAATTAAACAAACATGCCCTATGTCTATTACCGGCAACGACTTGGGTTTGTGTCGGGTTTAGTGAATCGTATCCGCACCTGTTAATAATATATGTATTTGTATTCGTCCCAATATCCGATAGGTATTCGATTATTATACTTATTGGATTTTCGGATTTTTTTTCGCGAGTATCGAGTATTCACAACTAAATTTTTGTTGGGCATAATTATGCGTATAAAGTTAAAAAAACACTAGAAAACGATTAAGATATTTTAATATAAATTGTTTAGAAGAGAAAGAATACTAAGTCAATCTCATATCATGCGATTAAATATGTTGGATAATCGTGGTTTTTATTTTTTAATTACAAAATCCAAATATGTTTGACCACAAACGTCTTAATGCACACAAAATGTAGCTAATATGATCATCTAGTTCGTTCAACAATATTTGTCTACCATTTCACACAAATTTAGAACTTATATAAAATATCAATAAAAGCGGGCACGAATTCGGGTAAACGAGGCGGGTATTACTAGAACCCGAACCCGTACTCTCGAGAAAAGAACATTCCAACCCAAGTCCGTATTCAAACCCGCAAACCCGACCCAACTGGTTCAAATTTTGGTTTTTCCCATCGGTTTCAGGGGCTTTTGCCATCTATTTGTTACAAATATAAGAAGTTAACACATTCAAAGTTTTTCATGTAACTTTTATTTATGTGTTAATAGGGTGGCAAATCTTGCCCATTTCGTTAAGTTTGGGCATTTTTTACACTTTTTGAAAAAAGGTGGGGCATTATTTGTTAATCTGTTATTATTGATGGGTTAAATGAGCGCACATGTAAGATACATAAATATGTTCAATGGGCACATGCAAAATACTAAATAAGTTACTCGGCGAATCTTTTATATTTAATTTTTTACCCCGACTTTCAAACAAGTATTATTACTTTTTATTTCTACATAATTATATGTTTTTTCCCGTTTTAGCATGTGCCCGTTTTGCCCGCTCGTTTTCCGCGCCCGTTTAACCCGTCGTTCGTTTAGCCCGCCGCTCGTTTTGACCGTGCCCGACCCACCCATTTTGCCACCTCTATAAGCTAAGGCATAGAAAATTTTATAAAAGGTAAGAAATTTTGTCTGAATTTTAAGCCTTTTTATTTATATAATAGTCCTAAATTATTTATAAGATACTAGATACGGATAAAGACAGAGGGCTATGTTTAGTGCTTGAGCTTATCATAGCTTACCATAGCATGAGCTTTTTGTTTTTAAAAAAATAAGCTATTATTAAAAATAAGTCTCGTTTGACTGACATAACTTAAAAGAGTATATTTATAAAATAAACTTTTAAATGAAATCTCAAGGTTTTCAAGATCGGGATCTTACCTAGGATCGTTTTCGTCTTTGCAAGATCGAGATCATAAAGTAGGATCGGGGTCGTAAGATCCTACTATAATGTAATTTTCTTAGTAGTCTTTGTAATATATTACAAATTTACAAATTAATATATATCGTAAATGCAAAATTATACGAATAATTCATAAAATTATGGTCCTAAATTATGACTATTAAATGTATAACAAGATTTACATGTTGTTTTTTAGATTATGCAAAATAGAACCTATAGAATTGTAGTTTTTTAGTTTGTCATTCGAGAAAAAGTAAGATCAGATCGTATTAGATCCTAAGATCTTATGATCAAGATCGGGATCCTATAAGATCTTAAGTATGGAAGGATCCTACGTAAGATCCGGATCGTTTTTACTTTACAGAATCGTAAAATTGTAAGATCTTAAGATCAAAATGGGATCTTTACAACCTTGTGAAATCTAGTTAAACTAGCATGTAAAAATAATCCAAACTAACCACCATCAAGTGGCCTAGTGGTAAGGTCCTTGACTCTCAAAGGAGAGGTCAAAGGTTCAAACCTCACTAGATGTGTACACTTGGGGTGGCCACGGAGGTTCACCTATGACGTCGGAAACTTAGGTATACCAAAAAAATAAAAAATCCAAACTCAAGCGATCTACTCTAACTATCTGCTCTAGCCTTTAGTAATGCCAAACATACCCATATTAGGCTGGTGGGAGTGGGAGGTATCCCACCCGCGACTTGGCTAAAGTCACGCGCAGCCCCCACCCCACCTAGCCAAAGGCGCGCGCGACTTGTTCTTCAGCAAAAAAAAAACTAGGCAAACTCACCCAAGTGAGTTTTATACCATTGGGCCCCACCACTAAATATAACCGTTTCTTTTTTAAATAAAAAAATTCTTTTATCCAAAATTTACTAATAAATACCCCATCATCTTCTTCATTTTTCACACAAAAAAAATCAAACATCTCATCTTCATCTCCATCTTCATCTCAATCAAAAATGTCATTCTCATTCCCACATACCGAAGCCGAGATTAAGGCTATGATTCAGAGACAAATAATTCAACAACAACGTCGTTACGATGAGCTTACGAAGTTAGGTGATGATTTCGATGTTGCGTTCGAAGAAAATACGAAATTGCGCACGAAATGTGATAAATGCCGTGATCTCTCCCCACAAAAGCGTCATTTACTCGACACGTATTTTAGAGATCAATCTGATATCGATTTCACCTTCCGGAGATCTTTGTTTAGAAAGTCGATAAAATTGGAGGCTAGAATTGAAGAAAATACTAAATGGTTGAATAACTTGGGTTCTTCGTCCCAATCTCAAACAACTCATATCGGTTATTCGTCGCAACAACACCGAAGCAGAAATGAGTCGCCCGATCTACCCTTTCCAATTCCAAACGACTCATATGGCAGAATGACTGACAATGAGGTGTATCAACTATACCTAGATAAAAAAGTGTTGAGACAAACTCTCGAAGAAGAAGAAAGGGAACGAAGGGAGCTAGAGGCACAAATTAGCGGAAGAAGAAACAATGCGTTGAGAGTTACCTGGTCAGTTTTCGGATTCGGATCCGGGAACTGAATAATCGTATTATGTATTTTTAAATTTATGTCTTTATTAAATGTTGTTTTTAAATTTCCTACGTATCGTCTTTTAATTTCGTACTGTGTTTTAATTTTCTATGTACCCGTGTTTTAATAAAATGTATGAATAAAAAATATTTAATAAAAAGATGGGGTGATGTGGAGTGAGTTTGGGTGAGTGTCATTACCTCCTGTGGTGAGTTTTGGTAAGTTTGGTAAAAAACTGATGTGACGCTGAGTTGACGGTGAGTGAATTTTCACCCACTCCCACCAGTCTTAGAAGTCATTTGAACATTTTTCATAATGGCTTTGTTAAGCTACTTTCAGACATAAACCATCTAAAATGATTATTGTTAATAACTATTTTTTTGTTGCCACGTCTGAGATTATCGCTGCTAAATATATGGTCGGTTGAACTTAACAACAAATCATGACAAAAAGGGAAATGCTAACATTAGCTGCAACAAATTTTTCGCAAAATATGCTATTATTAAGACATGCTTTGTAGTTTTGCTAATATAACTAATGAGAAATGTGAATAAAATTAGTGTGTCGAAATTATAAAAAGTTGTTAGTGATTGTGGATTGCTATGGTTATGTTTGTCATTCAATTGTTTGGTTTCTATTATTGCTTCGGTTTGGAGTAGAAATTTATGCAAAATCATGTGTTATTATGCAAACTTTTTGAAATTTCTCTACAAATATTGGTTTCAATCTGTTTAAAATGGTAACAGCGAGAATCAACACCAATATTACCTATAAAGCTAAACTGATCACATAATCATCCAAATCATCTCAATTGTTACAACAAAAACATCTATTTAAATGCAACCAGGATCCACAGTAACCAAAATTATCAAAACACAGTCTAACCATTTATCGAAACATGTACTTGCATGATATTGCAGGCTCCTAACTATTCAAGTCATCGGTGAGCCAACGATAAGCCAGCTATAAACACAGTGATGCCTTATCCCTTAGCCTACGGGTTTGATGTTCTTTCCAAACTCACACTCTTCCATCATATCCACGAATTCACTGTAATCGATCCTCCCATCCTGAAACACAAAAAGATGAAGTCAAACACGCCACACACCAAAAAACAAGAATTTTAAAGGAAAGAACTATTACGTTGTCCTTATCGACTTCATCCATGACTTCATGAAGAGCTACATCATCCAAACCGAATTTCACACATGCTTGTTCAAGTTCCTCGACAGTAATATATCCACTACCATCTTTATCAAAATAAGAAAAGGCCGTAAACAAGTGATCCTCCTTTTGGACTCTATTTAGATGAAGCATTGCTGCTATAAATTCCCCGTAGTCTATGTGACCATTATTGTCAATATCCGCCTGCAATGTACGTATATTAGATAATGAATTTAGTATGCTAATCATGTATGTTACTTTACAACATTACCGCTTCCCATAGTCTTGACATTTCTGAATCCTTTAAATTCACGTTAACTTTTTCCAATCCTAACTTTAGTTCTTCTAATGTGATTTGATTACTGCCATCGGTGTCCATCATCTTGAACATTTCTTTTAGTCCGGCAATTTCCTCCTCCGATAGACTCATGGCGATAACCTGTAATGACATCAAAGAGTGAGCAGTAATAACATAACATAACTGTTGTAAACTATAAACTTACTTCTATAGCTATCTTTTTTATTTTGTTCATGGCTGAGAATTGTTTCAAACGAGATAGGACAGCAGAATCAAGAGGTTCATCTGGAGCTACACCGTCAGGCTTAATCCACGGGTGGTCTAGAAGATAATAAAATTGCAAAAGTTAGATGGATAAATCGGCACAAATCAGGTCTATTTGTGTAATGGTATTATATGCTTACTTAATACTTCACGCGCTGTCATCCTCTTTTTGGGATCTCGCACGAGCATTCCTCTAATTAGATCTTTAGCACTTTCAGATATACGTGGCCATGGTCCTGATTCAAGGTCAAGTTCACCTTCTAAAATTTGTTCATATAACCCCTCATCCGTCTCTGGTTCAAATACAGATACAATTAGTTTAACAGTAGCTGCAACATAAACTTATTGTAATTTATGGTAAATTTACACACACTCGGAGTTCATATCATAGAAAGAGTCTCACCGTCCCAAAAAGGCGGTACCCCGCAGAGTAAGATATATATAATAATCCCGGCACTCCAAACATCGCATCCGTTATCATAATTTCTCTGTAACAACTCTGGTGCCATGTAATAACCACTCCCAACCGCATCATGGAAAACTTCACCCGGCTTAAAAAAGGTAGAAAGGCCAAAATCAATGGATTTAAGCGGCGAATCTTCTTTCTCATTAACAAACAGAAAGTTCTCAGGCTTCAAATCTCTATGCATAACTCCCAAAGTATGACAAGTTTCCACAACACCAACTATGACCCGCGAAAGATCAGCAGCCTTTTTTTCTGTATAATGTCCTCGTTCTATAATCCGATCAAATAACTCCCCACCGTAACAAAGTTCCATAATAACATAAACAGAAACCGCATCTTCATAAGAACCAACAATTGATATGACATTAGGCTGGCCTGCCATATGATGCATTATTTGTATTTCCCTTCTAACATCCTCTACGTCCTCCTCATTTACCAAACGTCGTTTGGCTATAGTTTTACAGGCGTATTGGTTTCCAGTGTTTTTATCGACACATAAAAAAGTCGTGCCAAATTGACCATGGCCTAATTCTCTACCTAATATATAAAGTTCCTTCATATTTCCTGTTTTTGTTTGTAATACTGATAGCATTTCACCTGCTTCGGCGGGCAGTTCAGATTTCTTTCGGTGTCTTTTCGTGCTTTGGTGGTGATGATGGCGGCTTTTACGCTCACCTCCAATTATGGATTGGAAGAAGCCGGTTTGTGGAGGTCCTGAGGCTTTGTTTCCCATTGTATTCGACGCGATAGAGTGCCTATAGCTAGGAATATGACCAATGTGCAAATGTACATAAATTATAACAAGTTTGTTAAAACATTTTAATGTTTTTGTAATGTAAAAATGGTATTGAAAATGGATGTAACGAATTAAACGGATGAAGGAATGTTGAAAGCCATTGGTTTAATTATGGAAGAGAGATGCTTACGGTAACGGATATATATTTCTTTTACAAAAGTTACCCTTGACTCTTACCACTTACTACTATATAAGTTGGTACACTATCAAATTTCAAATTTAATTGGGAATTTGCTCAAAAAAATTAATTGGGACACTGATATATATATATATATATATATATATATATATATATATATATATATATATATATATATATATATATATATATATATATATATATATATATATATATATATATATATATATATATATATATATATATATATATATATATATATATATATATATATATATATATATATATATATATATATATATATATATATATATATATATATATATATATGCTATGGATGAGCATTTCATCTCGAATCCTAAAACCGAATTGGAACCGTATCGGAATTGTACTGATTTTCGGTACCCGAATCTCGTTCGATACGATACCGGTACTAAGAAATAAGTTGAAAAAATTCAGTACCACTAATTCGATACGGGACCGGTACCAATAAGGAAATGCCTTTAAAAAACGGGAAAACCCCGATTTTCCATTACTGGTACTGATATCTGAATCTTGTTCAGTACGATACCGGTATCATTAAATAATGCTCTATAAAATATTGGTACCACTAATTCGGTACAGAATCGGTACAGTACCGATACCGTGCTCATCTATAATACATGCAATTAAAATAATTTTTATTTACAGTTCAACTATTTAATACAAAGTTTAACGTGTCGAATCAAATTAAAGAATGTGCAAATCAACTCTTATTATATAAGACATTCATAGATAATCACTTTAGTATTTAATAAACGAGTAAAGGAATAAGGTTTTCTATATTGGGACTTCAAGTTACATGGGTAAGTTTGAGTCTTTAGTTATGACTAGACGATTACCCGCGCATAGCAGCGGAATTACCTAAAGACATGTAATTAATGATATGCTAATTGATTCGATAGTCGAACGCGTGACCCAATAATTGCCTAGCGATAGATAGTTAATGATTTATTAATTGACCCGATGGTCGAATCGGTAACTCGGTGACTCGTCCGGGTTGAACCGGTAGGCGAGCCTGTTCCCAGACTCGATCGGGTTGACTCGGTGGTCGAACCCGTGTCCTGGTGGTTGAACCCGTGACCCGGTGACTCGATAGGATTGACCCAGTGGTCGAAACCGATGACCCGGTGGCTCGACAGGATTGACCCAGTTGTCGAACCCGTGACCCGGTGACTCGATCGGGTTAACCCGATGGTCGAACCCGTGACTCGAAAAGATTGGCTCGATGGCCGAGCCCGTTACCCGGTGACTCAATCGGCTTGGTCCGATGGTCGATCCGTGACCTGATGACTCAACCGGGTTGACCCGTTGGTGGAACCCGTGACCAAGTTACTCGACCGAATTAATCCGGTCGTGGAACCCGTGACCCGGTAAGTAGTAGAGATATCCAATTTCATAATTAATATCCAACTTCTATGCATTAAATTTTTCAACAATTCCATAATTAAGTCATTTTTCAACATTTAAGGTTTTGGGGTTTTTCCTTTATAAGTAGTAGAGATAGAGATAGAGATGTACACGGCACCACGTGATGAGGTGTGAATCAACCAGGACGGTGCTAGAATATAACATCATAGGTGTACATAATTTTTAATACGAGTATTCATATAGTACATAATTTTAAGATCAGATTCATTTTGAAAAAATAGAGATTTTAGCAAATATATATATATATATATATACTACGCGACAAAATTCCATCGGGTTCCCGTGCATCCTCGGAAACCCCCTTAGCTCCGCCCCTGGAATCAACCGTTATGTCATATTGATATTCAGTTTGACGGTTAAGGTCTAAGGTTTAAGCATTGGATACGAAAGCCAAAATTCTAAGAAAAGAAAAAACAATAAAGCGGAAATAACAAGGATCCTTCGAATCATCGACACGTAGGTCGATGACTGGAGGATAACAACTTTTTTTATCGATCTAAACTGGCTCTGATACCATTAAAATACTTAAAGTGTTCTATTGATCGAAATGACAATTACATAACACAACATATGTATCTATACTAAACGAATAGCTTTAATATTAAGCAACTTAAACCTAATGGACCTAAAACCACAATCGGATTCGATCTAATCTACCCATCTAATAGATATTTGTATCATAGTATTAATTTTGTTAAAAAAAAACTTTATTTTTTTAAATACACTCGATCACTAAAATTTATATTTATAATATTATTTAGTTTATCATAAATGCACATAGTTAGATTGTATCCTTGTACCAACATATATAGGGAGAAGTTTACAAAATATAAAAACATGGAGGTGCAAAATACATATTTCTTGAAATATGAGGGTTTTTATGATACTTATAGGGTATAGCTTGCTTCAAGAAAAGCAACAACAGTGCATATATAACAGAGGAGGGAAACAATTCATTTTTCAAAAATCAAAATTAAGGGTTTTAATCATCCCTGATTTTGCCCTAAAAAAAGTATCAATCAATTCGAAAAGGATATAATCAAAAAAAATTAGGGGTTTATTTCTGCTTCTTCATTTCTGCATTGCGATTGTTTAAAGTGAGTATTCAACTTATATTTTAGTATATAATCGTGTAGTACTTATGATTAAGTAGTTAGGGTTTATCCGATATTGTGTTATTAGTCTTTACTTAGCGATGAAACTGCGTAATTCGAGTATTCGACCCTAGTTTGAATGAATAAATGATTGGCGGTTCGAGTGATTGTATTTATGTTTATTTGTGTTTTATGTTATTACAGCGTGGTCGAATCTGTTAAAGAATCCAAGATACATTGATACTCAGATAGTCAGATGTCAGATGGATGATTTTGTGTCTGTTAAAAAGAACAGCGACAAGAGGCGTAGGACGCTTTCTGGAAACACAAACGTTACTACTGTATGTATTCTATAACGTATATTTCATATAATGTGGATTTTAGTATGTACGGCGCAGCTTCTGTATGTCAAAATCGTGTGATATTTAAGTTTTTGCTTATGTTATTTGTTTCAGGAAAACGTTAGTGCTGATAAGGAGGAACCACAGTGTTCAGGGTACATATTTTGCGGATTCTGTTTTTGTACTTTCTTGCGACGATCTGCGTGTTTGATTCTGTTATACTTGTATTCTGTAATTGTAGCTCAAAGGATTTACATGGTTCGATTAGAAGTGGTAATGATGTCGGAACTACACCATCTTACAGCACGATTAAAAAATGCAGCGGGAATAAATTTCGTAGTGTTACAGAGTTATCATCAGGCGGTGAAAAGTTATCAGGCCTTTCATTTGATTTGGTACACTTTTATATTTTTGGTTTTTTCTTATGTGTTGATAGACTATTGCTTAGTGAAAGTCATGGTTTACAGGATAAAGCTTTCAAAGTGCTTGCAGCGGCTGTGCCGCCTCCTAGCATTTCAGCACCCGTTGAGTATTTAGATGGAAATACAAATCTTGCTTCAGCAAAGTTTTGTTCTGAACTTCATCTTCCTGGGCTAAATATTCCACTGGATTTCACTCTTAAAACTGGCATGCGAGTGGTGTCTTCATCTTCGGTTAATTGGTTTCATAGGTTAATGAATAGTGGCACATTTGATGGCAATATCGACACAAAGACATTATACTCTTGGGTGCATCCACAGAGTTCTCTGCCTAATTCAGTCATAACAGCATTAACGTCATCCTTGAAAGAGGAAGGTCTGCTACCATAAACGTTGTTATTACTGTTTTAAGTCTGTTATTGTTTTGCTGAAAGACTAAAACTGGTTCATATAATATGCAAGTAGGACAGGATTTCTTGAGCAAACGTCAATTGGCATGGGAGACATCATTCCGCAGCCTTTATGTCATGTTACGAAAGAACGTTTCCAGCATCTTCTATGGTATCTTTAATCTCGTTACTCATTCAGCATATCTCTAAGTTTATTTTCTATGATTATATACACCTATCATGCTAATCTCTCTGTAATGTAACAGTATGCACTGGACAGTTTGTGGCAATGTTCACTAGTGGCGCTGGTTCAATGGAAGACACGGGTGTGTGCAATGCATATATATCCCAGTCAACAAGAATCTTAAGGTCACTGTTAAAAGAACAAGTATGTACAACAATTGAGTCCTTGATTTCATTTTTATGCTGTTTGATTACGTTTGATTACACATCCATCACTTTTTCATGGTATACTGTTTTTTTATTCTTCAAGGATGTTTGTTTCACTATGCCTCTTTGTCGTTCTGAAGTGGAACAAGATACTGCAGAAGACCTAATTGAGCTCTATGAGATCGAAAGACATAGTGTGGGAATGGTATGAGGACTACAATTTGCAGTATATCTGTTCAATATCTATGTCACTCTTTTACTATTCTAATTCAAATGAACTTTTGCAGAGTAAGCGTAAAACTTCTGTATCTGATGTGGATAATAGTCCAGAATCGTTACTGGCATTCGCTGGTAATAAAAACGTGCATCGTCTGTATGACATTCTGCTTAACTATAGGTGAGCTCATCTGCATATCTGATGTGGATAATAGTCCAGACTTACGTTTATTTGCTGTTAACTAATGACAACCTTAACCTTTTAATCTATGGTCTGTTTACAGGTTTTTCTTAACATCTCTGACTAGTTATGATGTTCCATTACTGTATTCACCCGTTCCATTTGAAAATGCTGCGCTTACTGCACCAGAGGTTGGTTATCTAAAAGTCTCTGTATGCAACTCATTATGAAGATTAGAAAAAAGTTTTAGCTCATCAGCTCTTTAAATGTATCGTCAGGTCAAATGTAAGGAAGTCAGAAGTATTGATAGTTTGCACGCTTCACTACAAGAGTCTGCTACCACAAGCGAGCCTAATCAGGGTTCAGATTCCACTTGCAGTATCAATATCAAGGATGCGTATCTTCCTCCATGGATAATAAGAAATGTATGTGATGCACTAGCATCTAATGGTGGTGATTTTGAGGCAAGGTATGATAAACTTTATAGATGCATGGATGATGGATGTCACCCTACTACTGACTGTTATCAGTTACATGTTTGGTTCATATCATGATTTTGGTCTTTTGCAGTTTCACGACAGAGCCCATCTCAGTTGGTTTGAACGTTGTTATTGACATGGTTCACCAGAGGTATGATGACAAAGCTGCCACAACAGATGAAGGGTTGCATGAAAAGCATTCAACATTTGGTATCACAAACACCGTTCTTTCTCCTCACCTAACCCATGCGTTCTTAGACCGCGTTAAATTTTCTGATGGTTCTTACACTGCGTATCTTACACCAGTTTGACCTGAAACTTGGGATCACTTTTTGTATATGATGTAAACTCTTGTGAAGCTCTTCTGCTCCCAAATTTTGATCACTCCTGTCCTCAGCGCTACTTCATTACATATTTTTTGAAACTGGAGCATAGAATGACATGTATCTTTAGCACTTAAAACTGAATAGGCATTGTTACCTTTTACTAGTGTTCTTCCTCTAGTGATTGATTTTGTATGTATCAATGTATGTGCTGAGCTGTAATCATGGTATAATCGCAAGATAAGTGTTTTTAGTACCCATTAATCCCTTTTAATCATAAACACACAAATTGTACTTGGTTTATGGTGCTTTTATGAATCTTAGTTTAACCAAACCAACCAATGTTCAGTCTTGAATCCTGGGAAGAAAGTTCCTGCACCACTTATTGCGTTTTTTCACGGTAACTTTTTATGTGCAAAAAGCCACCTGATGAATATAACTATGACTGAAAATTTCAACATACACAAGCACGTATCCACCAATTTCATATACACAAGAACATATTCGTATTTTACAAAGTGATTCAATATTCAGAAGCATACTTCCGCAATTATATCCATGCGTTGAGCTATATTCAGGAAAACCTTACAAGCCAACAATATCCTACGACTATATATGTATCCACATTTTCTTCAACACTAATCAATCAGAAAACGAGTCCAATTTCAACAAATTAAAAACAGCGACATTTCACCAACGCAGTGACCGCTCACCAAGAAACCCCAGAAGAAAATAATTGGAAAAATTATTCTGCAACTCTTAAAAACGAAGTGTGATGTGTAGATGTTCAAACCAGGTTAAAAGTCCAAATCAATGAGGATCAATATTTCAAGAATTGCGTTCTTGAAAGACGCCTCCATTGGCCCATCTGAGGTCCATTGTCTACCAGCATTAACAAGCCTGCATTACTGGCCGACATACCAAACATATATCTGAAAAACGAACAATAAAAAGGTATGTTTTTAGCAAATGAAACACTTAAGGCCATGAAAAGATACGAAATAACTATACGAAGAAGATGATCAACTTACTTGGCTTTACATGCTCTCCTTCTCCATACAAGAAATGATATGATCCACTGGCCATACAGATCAAGAAAAAAAAATAAGTACAAAATTTATGTAAATCCCGCAGTAAAGAAACATGTTTGATTTGCACCCATTCTCACTGTACAACCAAAGTACTAGGGAATGAACACGTGGTCTTGGAAAAACAACAACGAGTTCATCCTTAAATTACAGGGAGCTAAAAGATCTATGGAAGCATAAAGCTAAAACGATAATCAACATCCTAAAACTTCCTATGCATGTATTACCAAGTAAAAGGGATAACGATGTAAGAACTCCGTATAGAATGAGAAATAATTTGCCAGTATATACCTTAAACAGCGCGAGAAATGGAAAGGTCCCAACCACAGACCGCTTCTTGACAGGCATCCTGCTCGCTGGTGGCATATCTTTATACAAATGCTGAGCTATTTCCTTCAGCAAAACCAATTGTGCTTTCTCCGTCCTCATGGAGATAAGTGCATGCTTCATGGACTCCCTGTCTGCCTCGAGTGCATGAAGCCTTGCGTATAGCTTCTTCACCTCAATATCCCCGATATCAATACTACGTGATGACTCATTACGCGTAATTTTAGCCTTAAGATCATTATCAAACGACGCCACATTATGAATAGAGTCAACAGTATATACCCTATCACTCATGTTATCTCCACATTCAGACGCACTATCCGAATGATCGATAACGCCCTTCTCCTGAACCTGAACGTGAATCGGACTATGCTTAGGACTATTCTCCAGCTCATTAATCCGTTCTTCTATATCTCTCAAAGAACGCGGCGAATCACCATACGCATACTGCTCTATATCAACCGTCTCATCATCATGCTCCACCTCAGCCTGATTTTCAATAAGATTAACTTTCAACGGAGGGTAATTATACGCTGGCATCTCATTATCCCAAATCAACTCCCCATTCTCCCCATCCGCCTCAGACTCCGTCACCCCATAACTCAACATCCTATGCTTATACGCATGCACTTCACAAGTCAACGCTTCAATAGTCTGCTCACGTTTATATAAACAATCCTCCAACGCCATAATCTCCTGCTGATCATGCGCCATTCTCTCCTCAGAAAATCTCTTAAACTGCCTCGCCTCCATCTGCACTTCCGCTTTCTCACTCTGCAACCTTAAAATCATGGACATGGCCTCATTCGCAGCGGAAGAAGCCGCATTCCTCTCCTCATCCAACTCAATCGACAAATCCTGTATCGTCTCTTGCTGACTACTAACCATCTCCCTTAACACCACACACTCATTTCCAATATCAACACGCGCCACATCACCGGAAACACCCACAAAAACCTCCTCCTCATCGTCTCGTTCGTCAAGCTTTCGCTTAACGGAACGCAACCAAAGAGACGAATCAGTAGCAGAACAACAATCACAACCACAATCACACAATTTAATGACAGTATCCTCAACTAGGTCACTTCCAGATTCCATATTTCTTAAATCAAATCACCCAAATTCACCTCTAAATCATCAATCCTTCAAAACTAGACAAATTATAATCTAATTAAGCTAAATCATGATGTAATTAAGGGCTAAAACTACAGTTTTGGCCTAATCAAAGAAAAGTAAATGAAATATGAAGAAAAGTAAGTTACCTTATAGGATGGATTGAGATATGAATTGAAAATTTGGGGGAAATTTAGTCAGTTGAAATTGGAGGATTAATTTTTATTTTTATGATTTTGAAACTTTTTATAAAAAAATTTATGATGTTTTGGATATTGGGGAAAAAAGCATATTGTTGTTTTTAAGATATTTAAAGGGATTTTAATGTGAGTGCCCAGCTATTAAAATATAATTCCATTTATATTTATTTAGTGCAGTGCTATTGCATGTTTGTTTAAATACTCATAAATTATATTTATTTTAATATTTTAATTTAATATATTGATGTATAAATTATTTTTTGAAATATTTTGTATTTGTGATATTTGAAGTTGTGAGTTTTCTTTTTTTTCAAAATAAGTAGCCCTAGCCCTGTTATGACACATTAATTTTAAATTTTTATTTTAAATAAATAACTTTTGAATAAAAAGTTAATTTATGAAGTTTTTTAATTTGATTAAATTTGTTAAAGTTTTAAATTATTAAATACTTTATACTGTAGTATATTTAAATGTGTTATTTTACATTTTGATATTACATTTAACAAATAATTTACCAAAACTTTTATTATAAAAAACACAAGTTCATATTAATAGTTTAGTAGTTTACAGTTACAGTTAAGAGCATATATCATATAACTTACAACTCTTTTTTTTTGAACGAAACAACTAATGAACTAATTTTACTAAACATATCGTATCATTGAATTAATCTCTCTCATAATAATAGTCCACCGACCAAAAATACATCGTTTAATAAAAATATCATTTTTTCAGTTTTTTCTCTCTTATTTTTTACATAATGATAATTTTACTCTTAACAAATTAATTTACAACTTATTTATTGTTTGTAATAATACCTTTAATTGAGGGTGATATAATAAATTTAATCTATATTATTATCTATTTTAGACTGGACTATTAATTTAGAACTTACAAAAATAATAAATTGAACTATTAATATGGAACGGATAAAATAATTTTTATGTTTAGATGATAGAATAATCACATATCATGATTTGAAATAATAAAAAAAAGAGAAAAAAAAAAAAGAGAAAAAAAAAAGTAGGAGTTGTGGGGTGCACTGGACATAGTTTTGTTCGTGGGTTGGCTGTCTGAGTCCACAACTAACTTTTTTGTTGTTTGGTTTTTAGTTTTTGGAAAGAAAGTGTCAAACAACATGTTTACATAAATAATTTAATCCTTAGCATTTCTCTTTATTTAATTGAGTGGAATAAAATGATGATTATTTGGTTATAACTTATTAATTTTGGTACTTGATTAATGGAGACATGATTTTGTTGGTCAAATATGGTAACCCAATCGCTTAGCTTAAGTTAATCTTGTGGAGGTTGCTTGATTGTGACTCTTCAAATCTGTGTTTTATATAAACACCACATGTGTTCACGTGTTTAAACATAGTGTTTGACTATTTCTAGGTGATTTGGGCACACAAAAAATGGATATAAAGAAACTAATTGTGTAAATATAATTAAGCATTTTAAGGTGTTATATAGGATGTGTTTGATAGCAAAGGTTTTCATTTAGAATTGACAAGCATTTTAATATTATGTAACTGCATTTTAACTTGTTTGGCAACACTTTAACAAGTATTTTAATATTATATAACTGCTTCAATCTCATATACTTGTTGAAGAAACTTCTTCAAGCAATTTGCTTATAAAATTACATTTATGCCTTTAAATAATATAACATTTATAATTTATTTAATTAAACAGATGTCTTTTTTAGTAATTTTACACTTTCTAACTATAACTTATAGCTATGTTATCAAACACCTTTTAAAACAAACAACTAATGTTTACTCTTGTTAATTGTTACTGTTAACTGGTTATTACTTGTTACTGCTTACTAATACGTGTCGTCAAACATACCAGTCAATTGAATTGTTTCAAATTTAACTTAAAACAACCACTACACTTTAAAAAAAAAAGAGAACAACTACTACATGAGTTTGACATGCCATAGGCCATAGTTCACGAGTCTTTGAAAAACGCTTTTTTTCTCATGACAAGGATATATAGAAAGTGAATAAAAAGATAAAATTAACGAAACTAGAATACACCTTACAAAAACAAAACTGAAAAAAGTTACTAATAATGTCGTTAGCATTTTAAATAATTGAACAAACAAATAATTTGAAAAACTAATTTTTCAAAAATCTTTTTTCTTTTAAACCTAAAATAGGGAGAGGTTTATCTTATTTTTAACGTGACGATTAGTTTAAAATTTTTTTAAAAATTAATCGTCAAATGTCAGAAATCACAGTTAAACCAAAATATAAAAATAATATACGATCTTTGTACCCCAAGGGTTTTAGTCCACTCGTACGTGAGCTGTCCACCAAACTAGAGTTTTCAGTTTAAAGCTTGTTAAAAATATTTGTGAGATAGGAGTATATTTTATAAAAAAAAACTGTCATTTAAAGAAAATTAATCTTGTTGCAAATTAAGATACTTCTTCCCAATTTATAGTCCATGTTTTTTTAAGATATTTTAATTTAATTATCTGATATTAAAAATAAATAAAAAATTTGAGCAAATTTACTATATTAGTTTTATTTGAAATTATTATTATAAAATTTAAAGAATATTTAATTAATAAAAAATGATTTGTATAATTTTTAAATTGATTGATATATTTAAAATTAGTTTGTTTTGACATTTATACCTTTATAAATATAAATATGATCAGAAATAATCTATAGGTATATGTGTCAAAACATATTAATTTTGAGTTTTTTTTTCAATGCATGAATAAAGATTAATAATATATCAGATTTAATTACACAGCTGTAGAAGGCAAGCGAGCAACAAGCTGCGCCGCAAGCCCTTTCTGAATAGCGAAACTAATTCTATGAAAAACCACATATGTGGATTTGAATCCTCTTCAGAAGCTCCACCGCTTCAGGTGCAAGGAAACCGAAGGTATTAGATGCAAAAGGAATAAACATGTGTTGATTTTCAATGCATGATTTTTCGTGTTTTGTCACTTTGCATGAGGCAGCTTTCAAAGCAGTCTGGCCCGCTGTAAAACGGCTACCCAACCCCACTAGAGGAGAAACCCCAGTCAGATCAGCACACGCATGTTTTCCTCCAGCCCATCCAAAAACCAAAATATCCGCCGGTCTGAGTGTGGATCTTCCATCTAACGGGTCAGTCAAGAAGTTCACATGTGCTTCTTTCTTGGCAGAGATGCCAGCACGCCTACATATGTCAAAAAGAACGTCCCTAACCATATCATGTCGATACTTGAAGCCCGGGAGCTCTTTACAATGAACCGCATGTTCCCCAAAAGAATCCAAACATGCCTTGCGACAAACAGGGCATATTGTATCAGCCGAAAATAATGGGATCATGAGGCGATACTTAAGAATAGAACGGTATTCCACTGGTGACATATGTTGACCGAGCCCGTTTATAGGGATAGCTAGTAGGAAATCCTGAGCATGTAATGCGCGTAAACACTCAAAAACCGTTTTCTGCCTCAAAGTCATGTCAAAGTAGACCTCCATATCCTTGACTATTTCACTAAAAAGGGTAGTCGCCAATGTTTGTTGGGTTTTAGAAGGGGCGATATCTTTATTAGTGAAACAACTAGAATTAAAGCTTGGAATCGTATCACGTAGGCAAGCTAAAGCAGAAGCATAATCATCATCCATACCACATATACTACATATACCACTATCACGTAAGATGTGGTCTTGTAACACCCAAGATTGGGCCCTCGAGGCCACAAAGTAAAAAGAAAAAACTATAATAAATGTATTATTTAAACTGTGTTTTTTTTAGATAATAATTTTAAAATGTAAAAAGTATAAAACTAATAATCCTTTACAAGTCACACTCTTGAGTCCTTGACCCACAACTAATACCTGTCCCGCCATCTTTCACACAACACGTCTATTTCATTTCTTTTTTTATACAAATGATCAAGAGATCTTGCATTTTAATTTTTTATTCCTAAACAAGATAGAAACATGTCTTATTTCTCAAATTGTTTTGTATAACAATTTGATATTGCCTTGGACTTGTTTCTGTCGCATGAACATTTGATCTTCGTAAAGATTATGGTTATATGAGAAACCGGCCGGTTTGATCCTATTTGCTTCGTTAATATGATTCAGCGCGCTTTTGGACTTGACTTCACCTGAACCTGTAAGAGTACCAAGTCGACCGGCCTTCATTAGTGCAAGACGTGCGGTTCCTATTTGGACAAAAGGATAAGAATCCGAACATTTATCTGCCTTTCTTAGTTTCTTTTTGTGATATCTGAAAAATAGCAACATTTTCTTTGGATGTGTGTGCTTATGGTATATACTCGTGCGACAGACATGCAAAAGTTCTGGAATAGCGTTCAGTAGTCATACAGGCTTACATCGACCTGAATGTTGGAAATTTAGTGCAATTGTGGGATCGAGTCACACTTGTAAATGGGTTTGGAGGTACGGAGTGTACACCCATTAAGTCTCTGACCTCCCTGTACTCAATATAGTAGTTGAAAGTTCATCAGTAGGAAGTTGCTCCTGGTTAGGAAGTTGCTCCTCGTGAGCAAGTTGCTCCTGGTTAGGACGTTGCTCCTGGTGAGGAAGTTGCTCCTGGTGAGGAAGTTGCTCCTGGTTAGGACGCTGCTCCTGGTGATGCACAAAGTCTTTGTAACCTCTTTGACTAATCAGTGAGGGTTGAATATTGACTTGATGACCAGGTTTATGGTCATGTAACCACTATGGTTTCATGTAGGTAATTATGAGTTTAACTGGCCGATTAATGCTCTTAATTACCATTGACTATGAGTTACATCCTTCTAGGACTAGGGTCACTATAAATAGTGATCATATTTGCATGATGAAATATACAATAACAAGAAACACTTACACGCACAGAGTTCTTGATTTGTGCCTAAAACAAGAACTAACTCTTGGTTTTATCCCAAGGAGGTATTCGTGTTAACCCAGGCATAGGGTCGAATAATCTTCTTTGGAAAGTGATTACACGACTTCAAGAGATATCCGGTAACCATTCATGGGTACGTAGTTAGGCTATTGATTATCTTCACCCTGTTGGAACGAAGTAAACCCCAACAACCAAAGAAGATTATACTGTGATAATCAATGGCGGCGACAATGAAGCATATGGTGGCTAACTTCTCCAAACTGGACAAGTTTGAAGGGGTTGATTTTAGGAGATGGCAGAAGAAGATGCACTTTCTTCTTTCTACCATGAACGTGGTGTACGTGCTGACCACTCCCATTCCTAATGGTGGTGATGATGCTACTTTGGAGGAACTGAGGAAAAGGAGCAAATGGGAGAATGATGATTATGTGTGTCGCGGCATAATTCTCAATGGTATGTCTGATTCTTTATTTGATATTTACCAAAATGTTGAATCTGCTAAAGAACTATGGGATTCCTTGGAAGCCAAATATATGGCTGAGGATGCATCAAGTAAGAAGTTCCTTGTGAGTGATTTCACAAATTACAAAATGACTGATTCAAGACCAGTCATGGAACAATACAATGAACTTCTTGGAATACTTGGCAGATTTACACAACATAAAATGAACATGGATGAGACCATTCAGGTCTCGTGTGTCATTGACAAACTACCTCCTTCTTGGAAAGATTTCAAGCACACCTTGAAACATAAGAAGGAGGAATTAACTCTTGTTGAGTTGGGCAGTCATTTGCGCATTGAGGAATCCCTCAGGGTGCATGAAAGTGATAAGCCAAAGAGCAACAATGTTGCTGGTTCATCTGTTGTCAATATGGTGGAGCATAACAACTCCACCAGGTACGATGACAACAAGGGCAAACGTAAGCATCAGGATAACACCAAAGCTAATCCTAACAAGAAGTCATCAGTGGCTTGTTGGAAGTGTGGGAAACCTGGACACTTCAAAAGGGATTGCAAAGGTGTTAGCATTGGCAACCAAGCTAATGGATCAGGCACAAAAGGTCATAATGTGTTTAATAAATCTCTCTAGATTTATTATGTTACATATGTATCTGAAGCTTTACTTTGTGTAGGATGATGATGTTGCGTGGTGGGTTGACCCTGGAGCAACAGTACATGTGTGTAAAGATAGATGCTGGTTCAAGACTTATGAGTCAATGAATGATGGATCTATTCTTCACATGGGAAATTAGTCAACAGCCCTAGTGCATGGACGTGGTTGTGTAGATCTTAAATTTAGTTCTGGAAAGATTGTTTCTTTGTTTAATGTTTTGCATGTTCCTAATATTAGGAAGAACTTGGTTTCTAGTAGTGTTTTGAATAATTGTGGTTATAAACAAGTGATTGAATCTAATAAATTTGTTTTATCGAAACATGGTGTGTTTACTGGTTTTGGCTATTTGAGTAATCAAATGTTCAGGCTTAATATTGATTCTAGTATAAATGTTGATTCTGTCCTGATGACTACCACTAAACTGAATGATTCATCACTATGGCATGCTAGACTAGGCCATGTCCACTATAAGAGGATGCAAGATATGTCTAAGGATGGGTTAATTCCAGCTTTTGACATGGACACTGATAAGTGTCAGACTTGTATGCTGAACAAAATTATTAAGAAACCATTTTAGGATGTAAAACGTGAAACTACAGTTTTGGAGCTAATCCATAGTGACCTATGTGATTTGCATGCTACTCCCTCATTAGGGAATAAGAAATACTTGGTAACTTTTATTGATGATGCTTCTAGGTTTTGCTATGTTTATTTGTTACATACTAAGGATGAAGCATTAGATAAATTTAAAGTATTTAAAACTGAAGTTGAATTACAACAAGGAGTCCAAATCAAAAGATTTAGGACTGATAGGGGAGGTGAGTATATGGATACTTTGTACTTTGAGTCTGTTGGAATCATCCATGAGACAACTGCTCCCTATACTCCACAACAAAATGGTATATCTGAAAGAAAAAATAGAGTACTAAAAGAGATGGTTAACTCCATGTTGTCATACTCAGGACTGAGTCAAGAGTTTTGGGGAGAAGCTATGTTAACAGCTTGCTATTTATTAAATAGGGTTCCTAATAAAAGGAACAAGATTACCCCTTATGAACTATGGACTAAAAGGAAACCAAACTTGAACTACCTCAAAGTTTGGGGTTGTAGGGCTGTTGTAAGACTCCCTGATCCAAAGGTGAAAACCATGGGTGAAAGAGGCATTGAATGCATCTTTGTTGGATATGCTGAGCATTCCAAGGCTTATAGGTTCTATGTTATTGAACCTAATGATTCAGTTTCAATAAACTCAATCATTGAATCAAGGGATGCTAACTTTGATGAGACTAGGTTCTCATCAGTCCCTAGACCAAGCCTTAGGACTCATACTAGAGCTGAGGACATTGGTGTTTCAGAGAACCTGAAAGGGTCACTGATGAGGTTGTGGTTCAGCAACCTGAGCCTAAGCTTAGAAGAAGCACATGGCATAGGACTCCAAGGAATTTTGGGCCTGAGTTTCAACTATACTTGGTTGAAGGAACAAGGGATGAGGTCTCTGATCAGTACTACTATTGCTTTAATGTTGAGGATGATCCCAAAACATTTGATGAAGCAATGAAGTCCCAGGATGTTGCTTTCATGAAAGAAGCAATCAATGATGAGATGGATTCCATCATGGGAAACAACACTTGGGTGTTGGTTGATCTACCTCCAGGTTGCAATCCACTTGGATGCAAATGGATCTTCAAAGAAAGATGAAGGTAGATGGAACTATTGAAAAGTTCAAGGCAAGGTTAGTCATTCAAGGCTTTAGACAAAAGTCAGGGATAGACTACTTTGATACTTATGCTCCTGTAGTACGCATAAGTACCATAAGAATGTTGATTGCCTTGGCAAGCATTCACAATCTGATTATTCATCAGATGGATGTGAAGACAGCATTCTTGAATGGTGATTTAGATGAGGAGGTTTATATGAACCAACCTCAAGGTTTCATCATGCCTGGTCATGAAGGTAAGGTGTGTAAACTGATTAAGTCCTTATATGGACTCAAACAGGCACCTAAGCAATGGCATCAAAAGTTTGATGAAGTGGTTTTGTCTAATGGTTATTTACTTAACCAAGCTGACAAATGTGTATATAGCAAATTTGATGAATCTGGTAAAGGAGTCATCATTTGCCTATATGTTGATGACATGTTAATCTTTGGTACTGACCAAGTTCAGGTTGATTTAACCAAAGAGTTTTTGTCATCAAGGTTCTCTATGAAAGACATGGGGAAGGCTGATGTTATCCTTGGCATAAGGATTAAACATGAAAGTAATGGTATTGTAATTTCTCAGTCTCATTATATTGAGAAGGTCCTGAAGAAATTCAATCACTTTGATTGTACTCCAGTGAGTACACCTATGGATACAAATGAGAAACAAATGCCTAACAATGGTCAGGCTGTCTCCCAGCTTGAGTATTCTAGGGTGATTGGTTGCTTGATGTATGCCATGACTAGTACTAGGCCTGATATTGCTTTTGCAGTGGGTAAACTGAGTAGGTACACTAGTAATCCTAGTACTCAGTATTGGCAAGCAATTCAGAGTGTACTAAAGTATTTGAAAGGAACAATGGATTATTGTTTGTCATATATTGGATATCCTTCAGTGTTGGAAGGTTACACTGATGCAAGTTGGATCAGCAATACTGAGGATAATTCATCCACAAGTGGCTGGGTATTCCTTCTTGGTGGTGGTGCAATTTCTTGGGCATCCAAGAAGCAAACTTGCATTACTGGTTCAACAATGGAATCTGAATTTGTGGCTCTAGCAGCTGCTGGTAAAGAGGCTGAATGGTTGAGAAACTTGCTTCTTGAGATTCCATTGTGGGTAAAACCTATGGCACCCATATCTATCCTTTGTGATAGTGCAGCTACATTGGCTAAGGCTTATAGCCAAATGTACAATGGTAAGTCTAGACACTTAGGTGTTAGACATAGCATGATTCGTGAGCTAATCATGAATGGGGTGATATCAATAGAGTTTGTGAGGTCTCAACAAAACTTAGCTGATCACTTGACGAAGGGATTGGCTAGAGATTTGGTTATAAAGTCTGCTAAAGGGATGGGTTTAAAGTCCAAACTAGTCACTGAATGTTAGGACACCCAACTCCCTCCTGAGGAAACTTGGGAGCTGAGTTCAATGTGGAAAGCTGAATATTTAGGGGACTGAAGCACATGTATATCATCCCAAGGATGTGCTTGTACCTGCTGAAAGGAGGATGAAGTTATAAACTTCTTAATGGTTAATTTCTTTGAAAAAGTACTTAAGCAGTAGCATGAACTAAAGAGGAACCACCTATGTAAATGTTGAGGTTTCGCCGCCTCAAGGAGCATGGACTTTGGCTCTTACAACATTTATGAATTGGATATGGACACATGGCTTGTATGGTGTCAGGAGCGTTTTAAGTGTTTGAAAACTTGTGTGTATTTTATCTTCAGGTATTCAAAGTAGTTGAAGGGTTCAATTCTTAGAACACCCTAATTCTCGAATATTTGAAGTGATGTACTAATATGGAAATTCAATCCTCATGACATTTTCATTTATGCACTGGTTTTGTTAAAGTTGATTTTCATGCAAAAGGAATTGTACTAAATTGGGGAGGATTGTTGGAAATTTAGTGCAATTGTGGGATCGAGTCACACTTGTAAATGAGTTTGGAGGTACGGAGTGTACACCCATTAAGTCCCTGACCTCCCTGGACTCAATATAGTGGTTGAAAGTTCATCAGTAGGAAGCTGCTCCTGGTTAGGAAGTTGCTCCTGGTGAGCAAGTTGCTCCTGGTCAGGAAGTTGCTCCTGGTTAGGACGTTGCTCCTGGTGAGGAAGTTGCTCCTGGTTAGGACGTTGCTCCTGGTGATGCACAAAGTCTTTGTAACCTCTTTGACTAATCAATGAGGGTTGAATATTGACTTGATGACCAGGTTTATGGTCATGTAACCACTATGGTTTCATGTAGGTAATTATGAGTTTAATTGGCCGATTAATGCTCTTAATTACCATTGACTATGAGTTACATCCTTCTAGGACTAGGATCACTATAAATAGTGATCATATTTGCATGATGAAATATACAATAACAAGAAACACTTACACACACAGAGTTCTTGATTTGTGCCTAAAACAAGAACTAACTCTTGGTTTTATCCCAAGGAGGTATTCGTGTTAACTCAGACATAGGGTCGAATAATCTTCTTTGGAAAGTGATTACACGACTTCAAGAGATATCCGGTAACCATTTATTGGTACGTAGTTAGGCTATTGATTATCTTCATCCTGTTGGAACGAAGTAAACCCCAACACTGAATTCGCTATACAAATAAATCTTACAAGCAAATATGAGGTGGAATAAGCTTTCCTGGATTCATAATGCCGTTTGTATCTAAAACGTCCTTTATCTTCTTCATTGTCCTCAAGTTCTCGTTTCCAAGCTCTTTTTCAAGATACTGCATATGCAAAATCACAAATCACAATGATATTTCTCTTGAGGGGCACTTTGGACAATTTACAAATTTAGCTGTCGGAGTTGGATACTAATGGTTACCTTGAGTTTCGCCGTACCAACACCATGCTCTCCGGTGCATGTACCCTCCATTGCTAAGGCCGCATGAACCATAAAACTGTTTAGTCTTTCAGCTTCCTTACGTTGCTCCTCTTCTGCTGGATCAAAGAAGATCGCTGTGTGAAAGTTGCCATCACCAGCATGAGCAATCAACACGCTGTTAACAAGAATATGTCAAAAATTTGTAAACTATTTGTTTTTTAGTATCAAGTCAAATAGCTGATATATGAATACACAATATACTTGGACGGAGCATATACCCGAGCAGTGACGAAGCATCTAGTTCTTCTTTAGATTTAGAAATTAGCTCCGCAAGGTGTGATAAGGGGACACATACATCCTAAGAAACAAAGAGATTAAGCCATAAATAATTTGCACCAAGAAACCTGTGTCGGAGGAGTTATAGACTAACTGTGATCAGTGCTTCAAAACCAGGTGCCATTGCTAAACAGGCAATATAAGCCTCTTTCCTTATCTGACAGAAACAGTAGAATAAACTTAAATTATAAAGTGAAATAAAATCCTGTTTTGACAATAACACGTTCATGGAAATCCAACGAACCTTCCAAAGTTCCTTTTTAGCTTCAGGGTCTTCTGCGAAAACAAAATCTGTACCACTATGTTCAGATGCAATCTTCTGAACGATTACTGTCTGCTCACGTGTATATGCTTCTGTAAAGTATAAGTTTGATGCCAAACATTAGCAAGCGACTATTTTTGGTCGAATTATAAGAAAGAGAAAGATAAATCATAACCTGTGCCGATAAACTCAAACATCAAAGTTGGATATTCAGGCAAGTCTTTCCCGTTGGCAAGATTAATGGCCTTTATATTTAGCTCGTCTAAAAGCTCCACCCTTGATAACTACCAGAAAATAAATGAATTTATAGTACTGACTACTGAATTAATAGGAGTTGAGCAAGATTCTTATACGGCATGAAGAAACATACTTGTATGCCAGACAACATAGCTGCTATCGCAACATCAGCTGCATCTTTAACGGTTGGGAAGTTGCATGTTGCTACCTGCAAAGAAATTTAGTCAATTGTATGATTCTCACTTGAATTAATACAAAGTTTTCTGATGATTTAATAAAAAAGAAGTTACGATTGAATGTTCTGGAATCTTTTGTAGGCGCAGTGTAACTTCTGTTATCACACCCAAGGTGCCTTCACTGCCAATCATTAGACGAGTAAGATCATACCTGAAACAGTCAGATTACATTATGACAAGCGTCCCATATTCCAATCGATATATAGCAGAAAGAAGGGCTCTTGCTATATGGTTGTGGTGAAGAAATAGCTTTATCTAGCAAAAAAAGAAAATGACAATCACAACCCACCCGGCAGCACTTTTTCGAGCACGAGATGCTGTTTTGACAACCTCTCCATCTGCTAATACAGCCTACAGAGAAAGCCAATATAAATTTTTAGTTTGCAACAAAAATAACTGTAAAAGAAATTGAAGGGTAAAGAACGGACCTTGAGACTGATGACATTGTCACGCATGGTTCCATACCTACATATTGAAAGCATAAGTACAACCTCAAATACTTTATACAAAAAAAGGATACTGATCCTCATGATTTTATGAACAATTGCCATATTGTGCTAACGATATAAAACCATACAAAGTGTGTACCTAACAGCTAAAGAACCAGAACAACGCGTCCCACACATCCCTCCAATGGTTGCTCCAGGTCCTACCCAGATAAGTCAAATAAAAACTTTCCTTAAACCCGTAACAACTGCTAACACATAAGACCGATCACTCAAGGAAAACTAACCAGGGTCGAGAGGGAAGAAAAGACCATAAGGAGCAAGGTATTCGTTAAGTTCCATCCATCCAATCCCAGGCTCAACAACAACATCCATGTCCCTAACATGTAATGCTTTCACATTCTACTTACAACTCAGAAGTTATTATAACATTAAGAATCAGTTAATCGGCAAAGTCTTTTAAATATAATAAGAATGAGGAACGAGTTGGTTGGTCATGATCATGACTAACGGCCCAAGAACAGCAATTACATAAGGTTGGTAAAGTACCCTAAATTTGAAATGGAAATGTTTTTTCATACTTTCATTAGGGTCATGTCGATGCAAACACCTCCATTTGGAGATAGAGTTTGACCCTCGAGTGATGTAGCTCCACCATACGGTACAATAGGGACCTGAACACGAAAGATGAGATAAAACTTATTACGGCACAAAACAACATCAGATTTCTAATACATTGTTAGCGTCATTTTATACAAGTAGCTTCTAAATTTGAGATATGTTTATCCACAAATCAGTTTAACATTTATAGCGACTTATATACTATCATAAATCTCATTGTAACAACAAATATACATCGGTTACGAAATCTGACATGATTGTAAGATATTGGAATAGGCTCAACTCAGTAGCTCAAGCAAAATAACTGCCAGATAAGTATAGCAACAAAAAGGATCACACCTTATATTTGTTGCATAATTGGACAATCTTAGACACTTCGTCTTCAGACCTGCAATCACAAAACTTCTTCATACGTTATCTCATGAAATCCTTTGCTTACTAAGGTGTCTATTAATTTTATATTTCAACTTTTAGAATGCTAGGATGAAACCATAAACTGTGTGTTACCTTGGAAAGACAACAACATCAGGGATATTGACTGATTTTAGAAAACTGTAATGTGGTCTCCCATGGAAGTCTCTTTCGTCATGATCCAGTGTCATATTATCCTATAAAATGAACATAAAGACCCCTTTTCAAATTGATAGCGAGCCTACTTCTTACAACCAAAATTAACTGCGGTTAACCCTATGATGATCACAAGTTCTATGTGTACTACATAAATAATATGAATAACCTTACTTGACATATAGCTTTCAGTTCAGTGATAAGGTCAGGTGGGATTGGCTCATAGCTTTTCTTCACAACATGCTCTCTAGTATCTTTGCCTCCAACTCTGAAACCCGATAAAAAATATCAAAGTTAAAAAATAACCCATTTAACATAAACCCCATGTCAAAAAACAGTGACTGAAGGAACCACCTTTCTTGAAGATTAGGTGCATCACATAAAGATTTGTTCTTGTGTAACTGAAATGCAAGTGAGCCACCTGAGACAGCAAGTACTATAGGAAGAAATGAAGTCATCCATGATTGGTTCTTCTTTAAGTTAATTTGAATGATGTTTGATTCAGATTGAGGTGTGTGTTTGGAGCGAATGAAGGCGCTTTGAATGAATCTGCTTGGTTTAGAAGATGATCTTACACGAGAGAGCAAACTGGAGAATGCCATGACTTTCGGAAAATAAGATATCAAAGCTAAAGACTACTACTATAAATTGATCACACTACTTGCAAACTCAGGATTGTAATGAGATGCCATCAAATATACTTAAGGCTGTCTTCGTACGTTATCTTTGGTAAATCACACTATAACATCTAACAACTGTTTGCATCAAACCTGAATCATGCAAATTCAAAGTAAGGGCCAACAGGGTGTCAAGACTGACAATTTGTTTAAGTTGGTATTAATTACAAATTTCAATAAATATATATAAAAAGATATGATGTGATATATAACCAAGAAAAAGATTTGAAAAGGACTTGTGTCACTGGAAATATTAATTTTCATCTCTTCACATGTTACATGAGGTGGGCAAAAAAAACCGGTTTATGATTCGATCCAGGAAAAAAATTGAAACCGGTTTCTAAAAAAACCAGATTACTTAAAACCGGTTTTTCACAATCCGATCCAGTGGTTCGTAACCGGTTTAATAAAATGACAGGGATTGGATTAAAAACCGGTGAAAATCCGGTTGAAACCGAAGTGATCCGATTAAAAACCGGTTAAAACCGACCCGATCCGGTTACGGATCAAAATCTATCCAAAAACCAGTTTTAATCCGATCTAGTTTAAGGCAAACCGGTTTGTTGACTAGTTGACTACAACCGGACCGGATTAAAAGCCGATCCGGATTTTTATAAAATCCGGTTTACCCACCTCAATGCAATGCAGTCTACAAGTAATTTGTTTCTATTTCAGTATAAAAGAAGATACTGATTTTATGGTCATTATTGGAGGTTTATTGAATACTCATGACTGCTTTTCAAGATTTATGTATTGTATAGAATGAGGATCAATTCAGAAATTGTTAACGTGAGAAATTGTGAAATCAACGTGAGAAATCGTTTAGGCGTGAAATAAACCTGATAATCGTTTAGGTGCGTTGATTCATGAGCACAAGTGTGCGTAAAGTGGGGTGTTTGGTTCGGCTTTTTTGAGCACAACTGACTCACTTATACAAACCATGTTTCACATCTTTTGCGAGCTTTTAAAAACTGATACTTGCTCGACCCTTGTTCATATAACATGCTACAGTAGTATATTATTGTCCAAATGATTTGTAAAGAAAAATGGAATCAGGTCTATTAGTCTTTTAGTACTAAATACTGGAGTAGTAATTATCACCTTCTGACCCGTACCCATGTTGACTTCTATCTTTTATTTTACCTTGTACAGATCATTCCTGAATCCTGATATCCGCAAAGATTAATCATCAACTGTGACATCCACAAAGATTAATCATAAGTAATTATAGAGTACATTGGCTAATGCCAATTTAGTACTATGTTTGTTACAACATAGTGTACAAAAGAGAGGGACAGCCCAACAATTGTTCTAGACGCCAATACATATGGTGTGACGTATGCCTGTAATGAGCTATCAACATGGAATAATATGCTTAAGTCAAGTTTACAACGGTAGATCTTCACTCTCTCTCTATCTCTAAACACAAGTATTGGCCGAAACATGGTGTGTGTCATTTGAGGGATCTTACAAGCAAATATGAGGCGGGATAAGCTTTCCAGGATTCATGATCCCGTTAGGATCCAAAACATCTTTTATCTTCTTCATTGTCCTCAGATTCTCTTTTCCAAGTTCTTTTTCGAGATACTGCATGTGAAATCACAATATAACTTTAGACAGTCAACTAAGAGTCATATAACGGGGCTAGGAAAATGCAAATAATTACCTTCACTTTCCCTGTACCCACGCCATGTTCTCCAGTACATGTACCTTCCATTGATAAGGCAGCATGAACCATGTAATTGTTTAATCGTTCAGCTTCCTTCCGTTGATCATCGTCTGCTGGATCAAACAATATCACTGTGTGAAAGTTGCCATCGCCAGCATGAGCAATCACCGTGCTGTTGACAGGATCAGAGGAATGTACATGTCATGTTTTGCATTACAAAACCAATTAAACAATGTAACAATTTGGTATCAAGTATTATTAGGTTGCTAATCTATAATACACAGATACATGTATGAATCATACCACAACAGTGGTGAAGCGTCGATCTCTTCTTTGGATTTAGAAATTAGTTCAGCTAGATGTGATAAGGGAACACATACATCCTGGAAGAAGATTTTCTAAAATATATTACCCAATAGTCCAATACCGACCACAAAAGTAGCATAAAAATGAGTTATAGGCTAACCGTTGTCATTGCTTCAAAACCTGGTGCCATTGCTAAACAGGCATAAAGAGCCTCTTTTCTTATCTGTAAATCATAAGTAAGAAAATCAATATGAGTACATCAGGATGATATTTTGTTTTTCTGCAACATTATAAATTCATGGAAAATCAAGTAACCTTCCAAAGTTCTTTTTTAGCTTCAGGGTCTTCCGCAAAAACAAAATCCGAGCCACTATGCTCAGATGCAATCTTTTGAACAATAAGTGTCTGCTCACGTGTGTATGCTTCTGTAAAATAATAAGTTTATTCCATCATATAAGTTAAAAGTTTTTGTTTTTGTATTTTTGCAAATGCCAAGAGGGAAAAAAGAATATGTCACCTGTGCCGATAAACTCAAACATCAAAGTTGGAGCTTCGGGCAAGTCTTTCCCATTAGCAAGATTCACAGCTTTCACTTGAACCTCGTCTAACAGCTCCACCCTTGACACCTACAAGAAACACATCCATTTGGTTTTAAAGTATCTCATAGTTTCAACAAAGAAATTATTAAAAAACGAAAGAAGCTGGTGAAACTTGAAAGTTTTTGTAAACTATAAAGAATAGTAAAGGCATACTTGTATGCCAGACATCATAGCTGCTATTGCAACATCAGCTGCATCTTTAACGGTTGGAAAATTGCACATTGCTACCTACAAAGAAAGTTTAGTAATTTTCATTATTCACTTGAATGAATACAAAGAGTCGAGAAACTTCATAAGAAGAACTTACGATTGAATGTTCTGGAATCTTTTGCAGGCGAAGTGTAACTTCTGTAATAACACCCAGGGTACCTTCACTACCAATCATTAGTCGAGTAAGATCATACCTGAAACATGCAAATTTAAATTAGGACAAGTGCAAATCAAAATCAGTACACGTATTAGTCTTATTTTTATCCATATTATATAGAAGAAATGGTTATTGTAATTGTTGTGAAGAAAGCCTCTCTCTATAAGTCTCTGTATTGCAAAAAGAAAAGAATTAATGACAACCATAACTAACCCTGCAGCACTTTTTCGAGCACGAGATGCTGTCTTGACAACCTCTCCATCTGCTAATACAGCCTAACAATATAAGGAAGCAACTCACAGTGTCATGCCAATGAATTGCTAGTTTGCAATAAAATAAAGTGGAAAAAAATAATAAAAGAGAAATCAATGGGCAAAAACAGACCTTGAGATTGATGACATTGTCACGCATGGTTCCATACCTACATCCTTAAAAGCATTAATACAATAACAAAAGTACAAAACCCATAAATAATTGCTACTGAAGTCAATTGCAATATTGTTCTTGGGACAGACAGAATATTAAACAAGACGAAGTGTTACCTAACAGCTAAAGAACCCGAACAACGAGTCCCACACATCCCTCCAATGGTTGCTCCAGGTCCTACCGAGAATGGTCAAACGATAATGACACAAATAGATCACAGAATGAACATTTTCCTTGCAATATTAAACGAAAGCAAAAAACTAACCAGGGTCAAGAGGAAAGAAAAGACCATAAGGTGCAAGGTATTCATTAAGCTCCATCCATCCAATCCCAGGCTCAACAACAACATCCATGTCCTTAACATGCAATGCTTTAACACTCTACAAGTGAACAAATGATCAAGTAAGAATCATTACTCCATCGTATATTCGTATGCTTAAAATTAACCAACAATGGCACACAAGGTTGGTCAAGTACCATAAGTTTGAAGAGGAAAGGATGTTTCATACTTTCATTAGCGTCATGTCAATGCAAACACCTCCATTTGGAGATAAAGTGTGACCTTCAATTGATGTAGCTCCACCATATGGTACAATAGGAACCTAAACATGAAAAATGAAACGCTATCAGAAAACTTAAAATGTCAACACATGGAAAATCTTTAATTTTTAGTAACAGAAAGGGCTCTCAACTTTCAAGCATAAAAATTGGAAGGAATTTCTAGCAATGGAAGGGATTGGACCTTATATTCGTTACATGAGCGGACAATCTTAGACACTTCATCTTCAGACCTGCACTCATAAACTTTCATCTTGTTAATCGTACTGCCTTCATCCTAGAGTACATGACCACTTTAAAATCTAAAAGCATTTCAAGGACTTCTGACTTGGTACAAATTGACCCGGCATTTCAACGAATAATTGTACATTTTTATAACATGGTATGAGTGTATATTGTAAGCATCATATGCCTCACATTTGTATCCAGAAAAAAAAGGGTTCATGGTGTGCCTTGTCAGGACATGTTGCATGACTATTTTCCTCGATCATCAAAAAATTATCTTTACGAATTAAAACTCATTACATCTTTTCTAAGCAAGGTATCAACTTTTTTTTTATAACCACGGTTTCCGAACTTTTTGGCCGACTAATCCACGGGGCTTGAACCCACCACCACACAGACTCAAACCAGGTAAAGCCCTCCCTTTTCAGGAGGTTGGTGTGGCCACTACAAGGTTGTTTGCACCTAGCAGGAATCGAACTTGGGACCTCACCTATTTTAGAGTGATAGTCGCAAGCCCTTTTGCCAATAGGCCACCCTTGAGTGGTTAGCAAGGTATCTACTATTCTCAGGCTCCTCAGAAAACTTCACTTACATTATATCCAATATTAATATCTTGCACTGTTTAAGTTTAAGTGTTTAACACATAAACTTAATCTCGAGTGCCTTAACAAGTCGTAACGGCCAAAGGGAAAAACCATTAAGAGTGCTGGGAGAAAACCTTAGAGTGTGCGTTACCTCGGAAAGACAACAATATCAGGGATATTGACTGCTTTGTGAAAACTGTATTGTGGTTTCCCATGGAAGTATCTCTCGTCGTAATCCAGTGTCATATTATCCTGGAAAATGAGCATCAACACCTCCTTAAATTGCTATCCTAAATGTAAATAAACTTGAGTCCATAAAAAATGACTTCTTCAAACCATGATTCTAAAAATATAACATGGCGAACACGCGTGATTTTGCTTAAGAAGATCATGCATTATGGTTTCCTTGCAGCATATGTTTATACTCCATCATTGTTACAAATTATAGTGACGAGTGAACATTTAGTATTTTGTAAGATTGACCGGTAGTTTAAAACCATGCTTCATATGTAATGACCAATGGGGATGTTTGGATTGCTTATTATAACTGATCATCAGCTTGGTTTTTAAAAGAAGCCCGTTTGACCCGAATAAGCAACCTCAAAGTGTGTTTTACTAAGCACAACTAACAAAATCCATAAAAAGTATCTAAGCATTACAATAATATAAACATGGAAATACAAAAAAATAGTTAACGAGATTACTTGACATATGGCCTTGAGTTCATTGATAAGCTCAGATGGAACTGGCTTATAAGTCCCCTTCACAACATGCTCTGTACTATCTTTGCCCCCAATTCTCACACCTCTGAATATAAAAAAAACTCAACTTTTTTATAAATCCATTTCAATTAAGGAGGTGTTTGTTTAAGCTTAAATGTGGGCTTACGAGCTCTGATTTCGGCTTATATTTCATAAGCCCCAATTTTCCGGATTATTTCGAGACTTGTGTACTTCTATAAGCCCACAAGTCTCGAAATAAGTCAGAAATCGAGGGTTATGAAATATAAGCCGGGAATAAATAAGCTCATAAGCAAAAAAAAAATCCATATCACGGGGGTGTTTGGTTAAGTTTATGAATTAGGCTAATGCTTATGTTATATAAGCCACTTATAGCTTATACATCATCAGGGGCAGTACTACAATGGGGGCAGTGTGGGCAGTTGCCCCACAAAGTTCCTAGCATATGCTAAGATTTGTATCAATGTCGATTTTCTTCGAGTATAAATTGTTATTTTACTTCTATAAGAGAATAAATAGGATAATGGTAAAAGATTAACCAATAGGTATATCTAAGTATAGTGGTTAACAACATTCTTTACTTTCGGAGAGATCTAATTTTTGAATCATGTTATCTAGATTTTTGGATTCCTTCTCTCTATTGGTATTAATATCGGTTAGGAAAAGTAAGCAGATGTATCTCGAGGGTAAAGCTACCGCTTTAGGCCTCCGACTTTTTAAGGACTAGGCATGTATATATTTCGAGTTTTATGCTTCCTAGCATTTTAAGATATCTCGAAGTGTATGACTTAACTCGTAATTACGTGCTTATATGAATGAAAAAAGAAAAAGACTATTATTAGAGGTGTTCATAAATATGTATATTTGGGTATCCCAAAATTTGATTGGAATTAATTTAAAAATGAGAATATATGAATTATCACTTTGAAACATATATAAAAAATTTACAAAAATTCAAAACATTTGGATACCTAGTTTATACAAAACCATAATTTCAAACACTAGATATCCGGAAGTCCTAGATCATATTTTCATTTTAGGCCTCCAAAAACACGAGACGACCTTATTTATACCAAATATTCTTATATAAATTCACCCATAAGTTTATAAGCCCCGTCATATAAGCTTAACTAAACACTTTTTTCTGCTTATATATATATTTATACCAAAAAAAAATCCAGTTCTTAAAGAAAACAAATTTAAAATAAGGAATTAAAGATTTTTATAAACCATATGATATTAATCATTTTTAAACAAAACCCATATGACATCAACCAAAACGATGATTAAAAATTTATTTATTTTTAAAGAAAATAATCAATATAAAAAATTAAAGATTTTTATAAACCCATATCAATTTTATCATTTTAAACAAAACCCATATCACACAAGTTATATAAAAAAAATTAAAAAAGTGAAACCTTTGTTGAAGATTAGGTGCATCACATAAAGAGTGGTTATTTTGCATGTGAAATGCAAGTGAAGCACCACCAGAGAGTGCAACAACAAATGGAAGCAATGAAGTGAACCATGATGATTGTTGTTTCTTGTTTGAGTTTATTAAAATGGTGGTGATTATTGGTGTCTGTTTTTTGGTTTGTATCAATGTGTTTTTAATCAACTGTTTACAAGATGATGATGATCTTAAACGAGAGAGTAAACTGGAGTATGTCATTGTTTCTTGTTTTTTTTTTCTTTCTGAAATGAGTGTGTTTGGTTTGGATTGGATAGAAAGGTTCAAAGGTTGTCACTACTCACTAGGCAGTTAATAAAAGTAGTGTGTGGTGTTAACTTTGATAGAGAGAGCTGATTTGCACACTCTCAAAAGTTATTGGCACATTTAAATTATGTGTATTATGACATTTATACCCTTAATAATTATACATTCCATTAAGTGATTTAAGGGTATAAATGACAAAACATCCAATATTTGGAGTGTGCCAATAACTTTTGAGAGTGTACAAATCACCTCTCTTTAATATATCATGTACCCGCGTGTTGCGATTGCGTGTACTCTGATTTTTTTTTCAAACTCAGTGTTTTATATTTATATTTATAGATAATGATAATACATTTAGCAATAATAAATCATTTCATATTATTGTGATGATTGATGATGAAAGTTATTTGCAAATCTATATCGTAATATTATATAACATATTAACTATTAATAGAAAATCTTATTAATTTATATGTTTACATATTTTCATACATCATAATGATCTTAAAATCTTTTTACTTTAATGTTACGATTTAATCAAATTAATTAGCAAAATAATCAGTATTTCACTAAATTTGTACTAAATACATACATATACGATATATGTCTTCGAAAATGCAAATTTATATTAAAAAATGGTTCAAAATCAAACACATAAATTTGATATTAAACTTAAATTAGCAAACAATTTAGATAATTGTATCTAAAAATTTAGAATTTATAACAATAATCATTTGTATATGATGTATATTAATTTATATTCATTTTGTCATTTAATGTGTATTGTCCATCAGTGGCGGACGCAGAAAATCGGGCAGTGGGGGGCAAAAAAGAATGATAATAGCAAGGAAAAAAAACTAGAATCCGAAAAAAAAACTGAATATTTTAACTTAAAAATAGAGAATTTTAGGTTTTAAAGTGTCAAAAGTTGGATTTCAATGTGCGAGTGGGGGGGGCAATTTTCGTTTTCGATGGGGGCATTTAATAAAAACTGTTAAGGTCGAAGAAAAAATACACTATAATCACGTTTTTTGATCAAGTTATGGGGGCGCCGCCACCCTGGACCTAACAAATAGGTCCGCCCCTATTACCCATCAGCTAATATAGAAATAAATTTATGAAATTTTTGTGATGTAAATGTTTGTAACAAAACTCTGTAAAGTTGTACTACTTAAAATTTTGGAAGAAAGGGAGTGCAATCTCTTATATAAGTAGTACAGAATTGTGTGTTGTTCGAAAAAGTAGTACAATATAGTTTAACAGTTTCGTTTTTATCAATTTCGGTGGATACTCTCCGGTTTCGTCTTCTGACGGTTTTTATTGGCTAGTTGAACCGACTGTGACTTCGGTTTACGATTTCCAGTTGAACCTCGTTATTTTAGATAGACAACATGTACGATCTTTTAGATATATATATTACTCCGGTTTCGTCTTCTGACGGAGTATTTTAATTGTTGTGCAATATGAATATATAATAGTATTTCTAAATAATGTAGTATATTAATAATTTTTTGAATATGTATTAATTAGTTTTAATGTGTGTATTAAATTATGTATTAATTAGTTTTAATATTTTGTATTAATTAGTTTTAATAATGAGTATTAAATTATGTATTAATTAGTTTTAATAATAAGTATTAAATTATGTATGAATTAATTTTTAATTATGTTTATATACTTGTACATTATGCATATAATGTTGTAAGTTAATTTTGTAAGAAAATAAAAAATATTTTCTTTTAATATATAGTATAATATAAATAATAAACTAAAAGATTCAACACTAGTTATAATTTGCATGTGATTTTGTGTGGTGACTTTGAGATAGGGATGGCAACGGGTCGGGTTCGGTTCGGGTTTTACTGAACCCGTACCCGCACCCGTTTATAATATCCAAACCCGCATCCGCCTCAATACCCGACGGGTACCCGATTACTATTACCCAACGGATTTTCGGTTTTTACCAGCGGGTATCGGGTATCCACAATTAATTTTCGTTCGACATAATTGTTCGTATAAAGTTAAAAAAATCCAATGAAAAACAATCAAAATACCTTAATATAATTTTTTAAGTTTTTAGAAGATGAAGAATACTAATTCAATATCATATCATGCGATTTAATGTATCGAATAAATCATTGTTTTATTTAAAGTTACAAAATCGAAATATGCTTGATCACAAACATTTTAATGCATACAAAATGTAACTAATATAAGCATTTCATTTGTTTAATAATCTTTGTCTATTATTTCGCACATATTTAAAAATTATATTAAATAGCAATAAACGATATGTATTTTAGTAAACGGGTACGTATACGGGTAAACGGGGCGGGTATTACTAAAACCCGAACCCGAACCCGTACCCGCGAAAAATAAAATATCCCAACCCGAACCCACATCCAAACCCGTCAACCCGAATCCGAACCCGGCCCAATCGGTTCGGGTTTCGGTTTTCTCCATCGGTTTCGGGAGCTTTTGCCATCCCTACTTTGAGAGTTGTTAAAAGATAATGAATCATGTGCAAGATGCACGAATATTAAAGGTAGGAGGGAAAAAAATTAAGAGTAAAGTGCAAACATCATACAAAAAGTTTGAATTAAATACTTCGTTAATACTTCGCGCAATATACATCCTTGTGGTTATAAAATGGTGAACGATACATCCCTGAGAACGGATGGTGCAAAAGGTTTTTCATTCATTAATACTTCGCGCAATATACATACTTGTGGTTATAAAATGGTGCACGATACATCCCTAAGGACGGATGGTGCAAAAGGCTTTTCATTAAGGGCTAAAACTATTTGTTATTTTGTTTTAGTCCTTTTGCAACTTAGGGATGATTTTTGAACTTGACTTTTCACAAAAAAAAATTCATAAATTTTTTTTTAATTTCATAAATTTTTTTTTTTAATTTTAAAAAAAAATTCAAAATTTATTCGAAAAATGTTTTTTTTTTCCCAAATAATTTTAAAAACTTTTACTTTATAAATTTACTTTTTTTAGAAAAACTTATTTTCAAAAAGTTTTTTCGAAAATTTTTTGAAAAAAAATTTTTTCGATTTTTTTTGAAAAAAAACCTTTTTCCAATTTTTTCATAAATTTTTTTTTTCAAAATTTTTTTTGTAAAAAAACATTTTTCGAAATTTTTTTGAAAAAAAGCTTTTTCCGAAAATTTTTTTGAAAAAAAATCTTTTTTCGATTAGAAGAAAAATATTTTTCTAAAAAATATTTTGAAATTTTTTTCATAAATTTTGTTTTTCAAAATTCTTTTGAAAACTTTTTGAAAAAAATATTTTTCGAAAATTTTTTCGAAAAGAAAATTAATTTTTTAATTTTTTTCAATAAAAACTTTTTTCAAATTTTTTTTTAAAAGTTAAGTGCAAAAAGCATCCTTGGGTTGTAAAAGGATTAAATTACTCCTAAGATAACTAACAGTTTTACCTTTAACGGAAAAATATTCGCACCATCCGTCCTCAGGGATGTATGGTGTACCATTTTACAACCACAATGATGTATGTTGCGCGAAATATTAACGAGGGATGTAATTCAAACTTTTGACAATGATGATTTTTGCACTTTACTCAAAAATTAACTTTGATAATGACATTAAAATAAAAAAAGTAGTATCGAAATAATAAATTAGATTTTTTAACTTAAAACTGAGAGATTTATAAAATGTTAGAAAGCTGAATGTTGGTTTTAATATTTGGTAAGACAATTCGGTTTATGGGTGAAGGCACTTTTGAAAAAATGCTTAAAATGGATCGGATCAGGCTGATCCGAACGGACTATACAACTTCGATGCGGTCCTTGGTCTGGAGTTTTGGATCATTTCGGTCTTCGGTCCGATCCTGTCCGGATCGGTCTTACCAAAAACCTTACGATTATGTCTAATAGGATTGGACTGAACCAGACCGGAGCAAACCAGATAATTTTGATACAAGATTTTGGACCATTTCGATCCTCGATCCGATATGAACCATATGCTCAGTTTTAGATAAACCCCTTATATAATATAAGCCTAAACTCTATTTATAAGCTTAGTGAAAGACTTCTTATGAACAATATTACAACAAAGAATTGAATTTAAACAACTTTGCTAATATATACCATTAGAGCATCGTGTAAGCCTTAATAAATACTAAAGTCAAACAAAAATGTAATCGGTAATCCTAATCACTATGAATCTTAGATTTATAATAGACTAGTCAGGTTAAATGAGCTTGAACTATAAGCTGATATTGTCTAGGTTTTGGGTCTTTAAGCGCAACTACACCAAGCCCGACCAAAAAAGAACGCTCATATGCCTCGGTATGGTGTTATATAAAGAATCCTCCTAGCTTGTTAGGAGCGTGTTAAATCAATTGTATTAGTTCCATTTTATATAAGCTCTTTCTATCACTCTACGTTATCTCTTTACAATATTTTCACTTTCTTTTTCTAAATTTCTAGCTTAGCTCGTGTGTTTTGGTTATGATTATGGATTATATATAGGATGATACATGGGGTATGATTGGTGGCTGAGGATGAAGCCATTAGCAAAAAGGATGTCACCTTATCGTTTTTTTCTATGATACATGCTTATCATATGATACAAAAATATTTTTCTCTGATCGGCATCACACAATATGATATCATAATGGATTTTTATTTCCATTCATAAATAAACAATTTATAACTAAAATAAAAAAATATAATATAGATGAACTAACAATGTAATATATGGGCTAATAATGAAATATAAATAACAAAACAGTTAATAATAGACTGGCAATTAACAAATGTTACAAAAAGGTTAAAAAAATATCATTCTCGAGAATTGCGTCAAGATTTAAAGAAAAAAAGTTAATTTACACTTTACAGCACCAACAAACAAATGCAAAAACACAAACACAAAACCTCATACAAAAGTACAATACTCACTTAAAAAGAAAGAAAAAAATTTCATTGCGTGAGCTGATGGTGGTGGCGGCGAAAGGCTAACAACTAACAATAGGTGTGAAGACAGCGTCAGAGTGCTTGGCTGGTGCAACGCCGCAAGGCTACCAACCCATTGTACCGATTGCTCTTAGCTTGAGTATGACATTTTTAATTGGGTGGATGCAAATAGTAGATGTGAGTTAATAAGAGAGGTGTGCGACAGTTTGACTTTGACCAGGGACGGAACCATGACAAAAAAACAACCAGGTTCACTTACAATAAACTAAACAATACTACAAACATAATTTTTAAGGACCAGGTGCATTCATACAAATTTAACAAAAATCAACGGTTTTTTTAACAGATTTAATACTACGCAACAAAAATAAATGGGTGTTCGAGAACCCCCATGACCCGTCCTGGTTTCGTCCCTGACATTGACTATGTAAAGGCAAAGATTTCATAGCATTTGCTATATATACGATTGACCTCACAACTAGTGTCTAAACTACTAATACAACGTAAATCGCTTTTGCACAGTAGTGAATGTGTGATTATGAAGTAATCACAAACTCGCTAATAAGACAAATTGAAGGTTTGTGATCCTAAATAGTGTGATTATGAAGTAGTGAATGTGTTTATTGGTCATTTAATTTAATTAAAAAACTATAAATTTCAATGAAATGGTTAAAGATAAAATAAATGAGATATGGAGTATTTAGTAGGCATATGAGTGAGTTTAAAGTTAAGGTGTTGAGTTTGTGTTTCTAACTTTTATGACTCACCATAGTGAATGGAGAGAAGTGAAAAGAAAACGCAGATGTTTATAAAGTATTTCGGAACTATCTAAGAGCATTAGGTGTGGCAACAAACCACATCCGCCAAACCCATGTGGCAATCGCCACTTGCTCGCCAAACATCTTCACCACACCAGCTTGGCTCGCTAAGTGATCCACTCGCCAATTAACTGGCGAAGATACAAACAAAAAAAAGCTAGGCCCACTTGTTTTAAACGTTGACACCAACGGTAATATTACCGTTTAATTTGAATAAATTTATTTTTTTTACTTTTATTTTGTATAAATACCCCCATTTCTCCTTTTATTAATCTAAAACATTCAACACGATTTATAAAAATACAATCTCAAAACATGAGTGATTCATCTTGCGAAGGTAGGTTTTCCGATCTCGATGATCTCGATGATTTTAATATGTTTCTACACCTACGTAATTCTGAACAAGAGGCAGGAAGTTCGTTTTCACGTAAGTATATTGAGCGGGGTCGTATTGAAGCTGAAGAAAGTTTATGTTACAATTATTTTGGTGATGGCCCAAGATACCCGGAATACTATTCCAGTCGTTGTTATCGCATGAGCCAACAACTATTTTTGAAAATAGTCAAAGGTATTGAAACTAAAATTGTCACTACTTCTCCTCCTTTGCCTGTACATTTTTATTTTTTTAGAGAACGTGTTGATGTTACGGGTCTACCTAGTTTTAGTGTTCTTATGCAATGCACATCCACCATACGCTAATTGGCATACGACACATCACCTGATGCATTAGATGAGTATTTACAAATGGGGGAGCATATTGCCCGCAATTGTTTTGATATTTTTACTATGTGTTTTGTTGAATTGTTTATGCCCAAGTATTTAAGAAGTCCAACTCTTGCCGACATTCAAAAGCTATACACAAAACATAACGCATATCATGGGTTCTCGGGTATGCTTGGAAGCATTGATTGTATGCACTGGAAATGGAAAACTTGTCCGAAAGAATGGCACGAATAATTTCATAGAGGTGATAAGAAATACCCAAATGTAATGGTTGAAGTGGTTGCATCACATGATTTATGGATTTGGCATGCATACTTTGGGGTAGCAGGTGCAAATAATGGTCTAGCGGTTTTAAATAACTCTCCCTTGTTTGACGATCTAGTTGAAGACAACGCCCCAATGGTGTTGTTTCAAGTAAACGGGGTTACATTTGAACAAGGTTATTACCTAGCTGACGGTATTTACCCTCAATGGTCATCCTTTGTGAAGTCTTTTTCTGTTACAAATTCAGAAAAAAATGTTATATTTAAACGTAGGCAAGAAAGTGCTCGAAAAGATATCGAACGAGCATTTGGCGTGCTCCAAGGCCGATGGCATATTATAGATCAACTTGCTCGTTCTTTTACTTTGGACAAGTTACGACGTATCATGTACACGTGCATTATAATGCATAACATGATATTGGAAAATCAAAACTATGCAATACATGAGTAGTCGAAAATTCAAATTTGTCCACGAAATAATTTTATACGGACTTGGGAGGAGTGATGTGAAACCCATCGGATACTAGATAAAGAACTACGTGATAAACGGATGCACGCAAAACTTCAACGAAATATCATTGAGCATACCTGGAAACAACATCTACTTCAAGCGGCACAACATGAAGAAATTTAGTTTCTTTAGCAATTTTAATTTTTGTTGTAATTGTATTTTGTTTTGTAATTTTATTTTTATGAAATGAATAAATTGATTAGAAAATGATGGAAAAGAAATAAATTAGGTAGTGGTAGGCCCAAATGAAGAGAAGGGTTAGTTATGATCATGGTTGTAAATAGCGTGAAGCGTAGCGTAGCGGTATTGCCGAGCTTCAAGCTACATAAGCTATAACGCTATGGCGTTTTATGAAGCATGATATATAGCGGCACAAAATATTTCTAAAATAAGATTTATATAGTGAGTTTACAAAATATAGCAATATTTTTATTCAAAATTAAAACAAAATCGGCTAGTAGTTACTCAATGATTTATCTCCATAGTAAATTACTATGCCTAAGTCTACTAAATAGCCCAAAACTAGTAAACAAGCCCAATGAAAGTTTATGGACTTATATTTAATAGTCGTGCGATAGGATCGAACTCGAGATTATGAGATTGCACACAATACGCAAAGAGTTAATTATTTAATAAATATATTTATTATATTTATTAATTTATTTAATAAATATATTTATTAAATTAAACCGAGCTATGACTTTAACGATCATTAAATAATTAAGAATTAAGTATTAACGAGCGTTATGGAATAAAAAGAAAGTATAATAAATAGAAAGAAGAACAGAAGGTTCCGGAACACCCCAAAGGGGTGTTTGGGCCGTCAGTTATGGAGGTTAAAGGGGAAGGGGAAACATTTCTTATATTTGTTTTGGGCTACAAGATTTAGGTCTATATAAATAAACCCCATCCTCATAATTCTATACATCAAATCTCTCCCTCTCTTATCTCTTGTGATCGCAACACAAAACCCACAAAGGGTTTCGGTTGGTTTTTGTGTTCTTTCGATTTTACTTATAATCTAGTCCTAGCCCCTCTCTAGGGTTGTTGGGTAGATTTTTCCACTAACGTAGAAGCTCGGTTTACACGTGCTAGAATCACGGTTATCTCGTTGTATTACGTGTGTACAAGAACGTAATATAGTCTTACTTTAGACTATATCTTGGTGAAGTACGTTATAAACCCAAATTGGCGATTCGTTCTTTATCTTGTGGATTTGCTTTAGCATAAAGGTATGTAACCCTAATTAGATTTATTATAATTGTGTTATTATTATGATCTTGTTAAATCGCTTCCGCTATGTGCTTTGATCTCGTTTAGGTTTTGTGTAATTGTTATTAACTATATTAACCCTCAGTGGTATCAAAGACAGGTTAACATGTTATAATTATCGAAAATTTAAAGTTTTTTAACTAATAACTGTTTTAGATTTTCTTAAAAATTAGGGTTTTGGCCGAATTTTATAAAAAAACTGTTTTTGAAACCCTAAATTACATGTTGGATAATATTAGATTAAATTCCATGATTAATTGTTATGTCATGTAAATTAAAGGTTACGATCCGAAGAGATTTAGATTGTTAAGATTTGAGGGTGGATCCATGATGAACGTGCATGTTTTCATGGATCGTAAAATCGTATGTTTATATGATTTTATGTGCTAATTGCTTTATTCGATTCAATAAATCTTGAATTAGGGAAGACTTTTATATGAATATAAAAACCTAGATTTAAAGGTTATTGAATAAATCGTTTGCATGTGGTTATTTAAAGGTTATTGAATAAACCTAGATTTAAAGGTTATTATGTGTTTATGATTTAGTTTTTTTTTACTTGTTTATGTTAAAAATTGTATGAATTGTTGTAAACAAGGTTTTTTTAAGAAAAACAAATATGGACTAATCATATTAAAATGGAGATTTGTTTGAGATATAAATTACATAGAATTACGTTGATTGGTGAATTGCAAAAATAATCTAACGGTCTACTCCTTTTGACAAACTATAAAGTGGGTATAACGCACCGTTGGTCATGTACCCGGTTAAGGAAGGAGGTGTTAAGCCATCAGTCACTGACCAAATTCCCGGCTCGCCTGTGCGTCAAATTGTAATTACCTACGATTATTATTTAAATTATACCTTAAGGTGGATTTACCACAAATTCATATCTAAATCACAATGATTAAGGTTATTTCTTTGTGCTTTAGCCATAAGTACGTTGTGAATAGTTGTAGGTAAATTTTTTAATTAGTTAAACCAATACCTCAACTTAATTTATGTAGAATTTTAGTCTCGTGTAAAAGTTTACTAAATATTTTATTAAACTTAGGCTATGGAGTTGTATGCATGCTTCTCCATACATTGATTTTGACATCAAATTTATACCCTTAAAATTTAAGTCGAATGCTCCTACTTGACGAATACTTGAAATTACTACGTCATCAAATTAGATTTCTGGACGATGTTGTATTGGAGAGAAAACTTTCATAGAATAAGAATTCGTATGATGGTTTTACGTTACTCAGATTAGACGACTTAATTAAGTTACTCAGTAGGATCTGGAAACTTACGACATTCAGAAGGGATGAAACATGTTTACAATGCAAAATATTTTTTTGGCAATGTAAATCCCTTAAATATCTAGAAACTAAAAATTGTTTGTCAATTGAATTGTTCGACAAGTCGCTATGTTGAGTACATTCATTACTAGCAGATCAACTGATGTAATGGGTCCATGTCAATATAGTCCTAGGATTCAAGGAAAATACTATGGTTTATATACCGGGGTAATTTTATTTTCTTGAAAGTATTTTATTATCGAAAATACTAATATTTGAACTTATTTCTGTAGAAATGGCTCAACCCGACAATAACACTATAAGTTCTGCGTTCAAAACGTTTTTTGATCGTCCTAGACTTACTGGCCCAAACTTCAATGACTGGTACCGCTCACTAAGATTTGTCTTGAGAGTAGCGGGTACTATTGATATCTTAACCACTCCTTATCCGGAGGATCTTGTTAAAGGAGCTTCTGAAGCGCAAAGGCTTGAACACTCTGTTAATGTTAAGAAGCACTCGAAGGTGGCTTGCTTAATGTTAGGGAAAATGTCCCCTCAGCTTCAAAAGAAGTATGAGTTATTTTCGCCTAAGCGTATGCTTGATGAACTCAAGGCTATGTTCGAGAAGTCGCCAGCTGCGAAGATCTACGACTTAGTAGATGATTTGCATAGCTGCAAGCAAACTCTTAGAAAGTCTGTAGTGCCCATTACATGGAGATGAGGGGTTATATGAAACAACTTATTGCACTAGGACAACCCTATGATCATAATATGGCTATCAACTTGATCAATAGGTCCCTTAACAAGGACTTTAATGATTTTGTTCGAAACTATAATATGCATTGCACGGGAAAGACGATTAATGATTTGCATGCAATGCTCATTAACTATGAAAAAGGGGTTAAATGACAAGGCATCTAACTCTACTCCTCCTGTATTAGCAATACAAAAGGGTAGAGTGAGTAAGCCAAAACCGCAAGCGAACAAGAAGAAAGGCAAAGGCAAGGGTGATAAGGGCAAGCAAGTTGCGACTTATTCGAAACCTAAGCAGAACTTTGTCAAGAAGAATCAATCTCAGAAGGATGATACTTGTCACCATTACAAAGCAAGTGGTCACTGGAAGAGGATTTGTCCTCTTTACCTCGAAGAGTTGCGAGAAATAAAGAAGAAGTCTAAGCAGAGCGTTGCAGCTTCAGGTACTTTATTTATGATCGAATTATTTAATTTGACATACAAATTAAATTCCTGGGTATATGATATAGGATGCGGTATTAACATTTGTAATACGCTGTAGGGATTTAATCTGGAAAGGAAACTATCATATAGGGAACAATTTCTGCAAGTGGGCAATGGCGCACAAGCAACGGTTGAAGCTATAGGAACATTTAATTTAGTTTTACCTTCGGGTTTAGTAGTGATTTTAAATTATTGTCATTATGCACCTACAACTGTTAGGGGTGTTATTTCCTTTTCTTGTTTGTTGAATAATGAATTCATTCACACTATTGATTATAATGGAATTTCTGTTTGGAAAGATGGTATTTTCTATTTTAATGAAAAATTTGTGAATGGTGTGTTTGAAATACACATGCATGAAAATGAATCCAAGTATAATAATAATTATATTTTTAGCATGAGAAAGAAGAGAAAGTTTGACAAGAACTCTTCTTATCTTTGGCATTGTAGACTTGCCCATATTGGGAAGACTCGTATACAAAAACTTCAACGTGAAGGTCTTTTGGAAAATATAATGATATATCATTTGATAAATGTGAGTCTTGTATCTCTGGGGAGATGACCAAGAAACCTTTTAATAACAATATTGAAAGGGCTACTGATCTACTTGGTTTAATACATACTGATGTGTGTGGACCACTTAGACATTTGTCAAGGAAAGGTGCTAGCTACTTCTTAAAATTTTCGGATGATTATAGCCGTTATGGTTATGTTTATTTACTTAAGTATAAACATGAGGTATTTGAAACATTCAAAGTGTTTAAAGCATAAGTAGAATTACAACTAGGAAAAAAGATTAAAGCTCTTCGTTCTGATAGAGGTGGTGAATATTTAAGTCAAGAGTTTACAGATTATCTAAGTGAGAATGAAATTGGTCAGCATGTTACTTCTCCCTATACTCCACAACAAAATGGTGTATCTGAAAGGAGAAATCGTACATTATTAGATATGGTGCAATCTATGTTTAATCTTACAACTTTACCATTATCCTTTTGGGATTATGCCTTTGAATCTGATGTTCGCATTTAAATATGGTTCCCACGAAGAAGGTGAATAAGACACCATATGAACTATGGCATGGCAATAAGCCATATTTGTCTTATTTAAAGGTCTGAGGTTGCGAGGCGTATGTGAAACGTGACTCGGATGACAAACTCCAACAACGATCTGTTAAATGTATCTTTGTAGGATACCCTAAGGAAACTATGGGTTACTGCTTTTATTATCCACCTAAGAACAAAGTAATTGTTGCTAGGTATGGAGACTTCCTTGAATGTGATCTTGTAAATCAAGAATTCAGTGGGAGAAATTATGATCTTGAAGAGAGTCATACAGATACATTACCTTCTGAAAACACTAGCGAAATAGTTTCTATAAAACTAGAAAGTCTGGCGGTTCCACCGGAATTAGTTCCTCTGTGTAGATCTGAAAGGATTAAAAACGCAAATAGCAATATATGTCTTAATATAGAGGATGATGATGAAGTAGGGTATCTTAGAGAACCTGCTAACTATAAATCCGCCATACTTGATCCTGAAAGGGATAAGTAGATGGTTGTTATGGATGAGGAAATGGAATCCATGAAAGTAAATGATGTTTGGATTCTTGTAGATCCACCACCAAATACTAAAGTAGTGAGACATAAGTGGATATAGAAGAAGGAAACCAGCATGGACGGAAAAGTACAATCCTATAAAGCTCGTTTAGTAGCTAAAGGTTTTACTCAAACTTTTGGTGTAGACTACGAGGAGACATTTTCTCCTGTAGCAGATTTAAGAGCTATTAGGATTCTCACAGCTATAACAGCATACTATGACTATAAGATATGGCAAATGGATGTTAAAACTGCCTTCTTGAACGGTCGCTTAGATGAATACATCTATATGCAACAACCGGAAGGGTATGTTGATCCTAAGAATCTAAAACACGTGTGCAAACTTCAAAAATCTATTTATGGTTTGAAGCAAGCATTACGTCAATGGAATAAACGATTTGATGAAGAAATCAATAAGTTTGGATTTATTCAAAATCGTGATGAGATGTGTATATCGCAAAGCTAGTGGGAGTGATGTAGTATTTCTAGTCCTATATGTTGATGACATATTAATCATGGGAAGTAACATTCCAAGACTTAAAGCTGTTAAGGATTATCTTGGTAAATGTTTTCTATGAAGGATTTAGGAGAAGCTACATACATTCTAGGAATTAAGATCTATCGAGATAGGAAAAGACGGTTAATTGGTCTAAGTCAAGATGCTTATATAGATAAGATATTGAAGAAGTATAATATGCATAATTCCAGTAAAGGTTTTCAACCTGTGGAAGTTAAGCACAATATGAGTCATGAGATGGATGCATCAACTATTGAGGAGGAGGCATACATGCAGAAGGTGCCTTACGCTTCGGCTGTAGGATCTATTATGTATGTTGTAAGATGCACAAGGCCTGATGTGGCGTTTGCTTAGAACTTGGTCAGTCGATACCAACAGGATCCAGGGAAGCTTCACTGGACTATTGTTAAACATATTCTAAAGTATTTGAGGAGTACGAAAGATATGTTTTTGGTATTTGGAGGGAAACCAGACACATAACTGAATGTGACAGGTTTCTGTGATGCGTCCTGACAATGTGATAAAGACGATACGAAGTCTCAGACGGGTTACGTGTTTGTTATAAATGGAGGAGTAGTTGACTGGAAGAGGAAGAAACAGACAACGATTGCCATGCATGCTACTCAATCTGAGTACATGGCTGCTTCAGAAGCTGCAATGGAAGTTGTTTGGATTAGGAAATTTATTGGAGATCTTGGAATGATGCCTTAGATAAAAGAACCTATTGATATTTATTGCGAGAATTTTGCAGCAATAATATTCGCCAATGATTCTGGAGTCATGAAAGCGCCAGACACTTTAAGCGTAGACATCACTACGTCCGAGAACAAGTAGTAGCTCGTGAAATCAAATTAATAAAAGTTCACACAGATGATAACGTAGCTGATCCTTTTACTAAGGCTTTGCCTAGACCAAAGGTAGTTAAGCATGCCAAGGCTATTGGGCTGCAACTAGCTAGCGAACTCATGCAATAAATTTGTGATTAGTATTTAGATAAAGGATGTTAAGACATTATAATTTAATAAAATAAAGATTGGGTTTTGTTTATTCTTATTAATTAATTTTGTATACTATTTTACATGTTTTGATCCATGAATAAATTGTATGCTAAATGTCCATTATCAATTAATAATATGGGAATATTATTAAACTAAGACAAATCAAAATTACGATAGAGTATACTTGAAAGTATATTGATCGATTTTGGATGATGTTCGATAAATTGAATATCGGACTTATCCCAACAATATGATTTTACTTTGTGGATCTTTGTCATCAAGTAAATCATAAATAGTAATCCTTAGACTTGAGATACCAGAAAACTGTTATGAATCTAGTGCATCTCTGTGGAATAATCTAACGCTAAACGTAACTAGTAGCTATAAGGATTATTTTCAGAAGTGTTGTAAAATTCATAAGTTTTGCTTGTAGTCAATATGGAATTTATTTCCTCCAATTTTGTTTTGAAGTTTAATACAGCTGGGCCCCTCGTGGGATTAGTAAGATGCTTGTGCGGCCGCACCCAAATTTGTTTTGGTAATCTTTCTGAATTTATGAACGAGAAACAGAATGGTTAATGAAAGGAATGACTGAGATACATATCCTTATTAACGTTGTATTAGAAATAAAAGGATAATAATAATGATGAATCATTAAAAGGTTTTATCCAGTAGACCTTACTCGAGTTGTACTAGAGACATTAATAGTGTAACTAGACGCTAGTTGAAGGACTATTAGTATCATAAAAACTATATAAAACCCTAAACGAGATCAAAGCACATATAGCGGAAGCGATTTAACAAGATCATAATAAGAACACAATTATAGTTAATCGAATTAGGGTTATATACCTTTACGCTAAAGCAAATCCACAAGACGAAGAACGAATCACCAATTCGGGTTAATACCGTATACACCAAGATATAGTCTAAAGTATGACTATATTACGATCTTGTACACACGTAATACAACGAGCTAACCGTGATTCTAGCACGTGAAACCCAAGCTACAACGCTTGTAATTAATCTACCCAGCAACCTTAGAGAGGGGTTAGGACTAGATTGTAAGTAAATCGATCAACTAAGAAAACCAACCGAAACCCTTTGTCGGTTTCACCTTGCGATCGAACCAAGAAGGAGAGAAGGGAAAGAGATTCAAGTTATGTTATGAATTATGAGGGATAAGGGGTTGTATTTATAGACCTCAACCCACTGTAGCCTAAATAAATAAAATGCAACTTTTGCCCCCCCCCCCCCTGCTCTAACCGACGGTCGAACACCCCTTGTGGGGTGTTCCAGAACTTTCCGTCCTTCTTTCCTTTTAATTACTTACTATATATATATATTTAACGCTCGTTAACACTTAACTATTATTTAATTAACGGTCGTTAAAGTTATATAGTTACCTGCTCGGTCTAATTAAATAAATACATATATATATATATTTATTAAATAAATTAATAAATACAATAAATATATTTATTAATTAAATTAACTCTTTACGTATTGTGTGCAATCCCGTATTGACTTTGATCCTATCGCACGACTATTAAATATAAGTCCATAAACTTTTGGACATATTTCAAATATCGTAATTACATTGACTAGCGTCTAGTTACACTTAGCAATATCACTAGTACAACTCGAGTCAGGTCTCCTGGACAAAACCTTTTAACGATTATGCATCGTTATTATTATCCTTTTATTTCTAATACAACGTTAATAAGGATATGGATCTCAGTCATTCCTTTCATTAACCATTCTGTTTCTCGTTAACAGATTCAACAAGATTACCAAAACAAATTTGGGTGTGGCCACACAAACATCTTAGTAATCCCACGAGGGGCCCAACTGTATTAAACTCTGTTAGCCCTAAAATGTGAGCGCCATTTACAGAATTACATTGGTTTCATATGGGCAAAACATGGAGGGACTACTTTTGCTAATTTGTCAAAGTCACTCCATGTCTAGCCTATATATACCCCTCCATACTTCCATAGAGGGGTGAGGTTTTCCATTTTTGTGTATTTCATTTTCTCTCTCTAAATACACACACTCATTTCAAGTTTATCTTTCTCTCTCTAAAGATGTCTAAACATCACTTTTATCCTCCCCGACCTCCGGATCACCCTCTTTTTAGCTTTGAATCTTATGATTAACAATTGGTATCAGAGCTAACCGGGGGTGTTTTGTGTTTGTGTTTGCTTATTTTAGTGGCTGTTATAGTTTTTTTCGGCTTATATCGAGCTCATTTTATGAGTTTTTATGTGACAGTGGTGTTGTGTTTTGCTTTTCAGTCAATATTGTCCCAAGTGTTTCTGTTATTATCCGGTCCAAATAAATCTCAATTTCTCTTCTAAATCTAATTTCATAGTGTCTAGGGAACTGTTCTTTCGATAACAGTGTTTGTTTTTTCATTTCTTTTTGCTTCTCGTCTGACCTACTTTTCGTACCATGAAAAGCTGTAAAATGGTCTTATCAATACTGTTTTTGCTAGCTTATTTTGGCCACAACTGATTTTCTTGAAAACAACTTTTATAAGCTTATTTTAAAGTTTTATCTTTCTGGGTATGCATTGGATGAAGATGAATAGTATAGATCTAAAAAAAAAGGAAAAAAAGGGGACAGATCTGAAAAAACCTAGATTTCACCATTTTCGGTGATACCAAGGAAAAAGGTCAAAACCCTCTTCAGATGGTCACATTCTGATGACATACTCAGATGGCTATTCCGATAGGATAGTGCAATGAGGTTTTTTCGATGGCTACTTTGGATAAGATCGCATTGACTGCGATGGCCTCATTTTTTTACATTGCGATGGGTACCATCGTGATGGGGCACTCGTGTTGCGATTGTGTCCATGTTGCGATGGTGTCCATGTTGCGATGGGATGCTGACTAGACTGCGATGGCATTATAATTTTTGATATTGCGATGGTGTTATAAACATTGCGATGTTGGAGTTTGGATTTATTGCGATTGGTGAGTTTGGAATTATTATGAAATGGTATATTTCTCCATAACAAAAACGAGTTCAAGATCTGTTAGTATAAAAAAAAAATATTCAGATCTAAGACTCATCGTTAAAACACCAAAAGGCATAAACCGAATACAACAAACCCAAATCTTTCCAATTTCCATCAATCCAACAATCAAAACCGACTCGATCTACTCTAAACCCATCGTCTATCATTTCATCAACACCACTCCATCTCCATCATCAACATCTAGCATCAATCTTCAATCGAAATAAAAAGATCTCAGTTCGTCTTTTGTGTCATACAACAGAGTTCTGACCTTTAAAAGATCATATACCACAAAACGAAAATCATCACAGATCTATATGATGCATAGCATCTTGTTTTATTTTCGAAATTGAAGAAAGATTTAAAACAAACATGTTTCAATCAAACTTTGTTTCGATTTGGAAAACACGGACTCAAATAAAAATGAATCAATCACATGCATTCAATTAACCTACCCGAGACCTAAGTAAAGATCTTGAAGAAGTTCCTTGATTAGTTTCTTGCATAGAATGAGGTCTACACGGATTTTTGATTCGATTTGTTATTTTATTCTTGGTTCGAAAGGTGTGTTATATGATCATAGTTTGAAGAGTGATTGAGATAATCAGATTGGAAAGATTTGGCCTCGATTCGTCTTTGATTGAAAGAGATTAGATTAGGTGATCTGGTTTTGGAGAGAAGATGAGATGAGGGCGGACTTTACAATGTAAGGGGATTAGGGTTAGGTTTCCTAATTATGTGGTATTTGGTGATTTATATCCATCTATATGGACCGGGTATTATTGTTAATGATGGACCAGATATTTGTTGAAAATGGCTTGGTCCGCGTCATTTTTTCTATCCATGATTGTTGTATTGGGGCTGAGTTTTACTACCAAGTATTGCAAAGTGACTGGGCCGAGCTAAAACTTTGGAGTGGGCCTGGTTAACCAGTAAGAAATATTGTAGCATTTTGACAATGGGGCTATATTACATAACGAAATTTATGGTATACCCTTTAATGTTTGAGATTTTGGCTATGATGATATTATTTTCGATGTCGGGTATTCGCTATGTTTCGATCGAGAAGTGCTTCATCGACAAAGAAAATTATTGGTTTAAAACCCAATAGTTTTGAAAAATTGTTGGGCATGTGACTGACGTTGGGCTGAAATGACAAGTTATTTAGACAAATTTTGTCCCTCAAAGACAATTCATCTCATAATTTGTTCTAGTTAACAACATTCAGAACACACAACACCAAAGCAAACAAAACACTTAAACGCTAAAACGATCCGATATAAGATTCAATTTAACGACATCGGCTAGTTTTGATTCTTCAAAGACAAGTGATCACGAAGTGGATGTGGTATTCTATATTTGAAGTTGAAGTGGGATTTCATGAAGGCGTCTACTTATTTCATCATCGAGCCTTCCTTCTATTTTTCTACCCATTTTATTCAAACCCAGTCTATCGATGATGACTTGCTTGGGCGATAAAATTTATGATTGAGACTTGAATTATCTAGTTTCCACTGTCAAGGGGTGGATGGTCGACGACATGGATTACTATCTTTTTTTGGTGTCACACGCAGTTGCTCGTGTGGATAACTTCAAGAGGTATAAGAGACTTGTTTCTGCACCGTTCTTCAATCGACCTAAGTGCAAGCTTAAGTAACAAATTTGGGGGATTGTACTTCAGTTTCAAGTTTGGAATATCAGATTTACTTCACATGTGGTCACGACAAATAACCGAATGAATTCGAGGTTGGTAAGTTAGACAGAGAGAGATGGAATCAACAATCAATTCTCACGGGATATTTATGAGCCTCACAACGACAATGGTACTTCATAGTCTAAGCAAAATTTTTCAAAGTTCCTCAATGACTTTCAAAACTTTTCAAGACATTTGCTTAAGACTAAGAACTTCTCGAGTATATGGACGTCCACGATAATGATGCTTCCGAGAGTTCGAAATCATCATGGGGGAAGATCGTGTACTTTGAAGTAATCGAATCAACTTCCAGGGGGAAGTAGTGTACATGGAATGGTATCTACTTACTTTATATGATTTTTATGAAGTATTCTGCGTGCGTGAGAAGAATTGTTGTTGATTTCCTGCATGTTACCCCAAACGGATTATCACCAAAACCTAAACGACATGAAACAGTATAGAAGCAGTATTATTTGGTGTGGTTCTTCTACAAATTTCCGTTGTGCACTTAAACCGATGAGCTAGAAGATTTTTCAAACTACATCAAAGTGTCAGAATCTGCTTAAGATACAGATATTGGTTTAGGGGGAAGCTGATTCAGAAACTTCGTCAAAAAGAAGTCTATGAAGAATGCTTTTTAAATACATGCTGCATGAATTGGGGGGAAGTTAATCCAAATCATGCATATTACAATTGTTCCACAACAAGCAAAGACAAAGAGGATTCAAGCTGAGGTACAAGTTATGAAGACAAGAAGAATTAAAAGACATCCTTAGCAATGGAAGCGCCTTGGAAGATTTATTTTGTTGTATTTTTACTTGTTAGGAACATTGTAAGTAATTTCGTATGTCTTCACATTGGGGGAAGATTGTTAGCCCTAAAATGTGAGCGCCATTTACGGAATTACATTAGTTTCATATGGGCAAAACATGGAGGGACTACTTTTGCTAAGTTGTCAAAGTCACTCCATGTCTAGCCTATATATACCCCTCCATACTTTCATGGAGGGGTGAGGTTTTCTATTTTTGTGTATTTCACTTTCTCTCTCTAAATACACACGCTCATTTCAAGTTTATCTTTCTCTCTCTAAAAATGTCTAAACATCACTTTTATCCTCCCCGACCTCCGGATCACCCTCTTTTTAGCTTTGAATCTTATGATTAACAAACTCCAAAACGAAATTGGAGTAAATAAATTCCATATTGACTAGGAGCAAAACTTATGAATTTTGCAACACTTCCGAAAATAATCCTTATAGCTACTAGTTACGTTTTGCGTTAGATTATTCCACAGAGATGCAATAGATTCACAACAATTTCCTGATATCTCAAGTCTAAGGATAACTATTTATGTTTTACTTGATGACAAAGATCCATAAAGTAAAAACATATAGTTGGGATAAGTCCTATATTCGATTCATCGAATATCATCCAAAATCGATCAATATACTTTCAAGTATACTCTATCGCTATTTTGATTTGTCTTAGTTTAATAATATTCCCATATTATTAATCGACGACGGACATTTAGCATAGCTTTTATTCATGGATTAAAACATGTAAAATAGGATACACTTATTAAATAATAAAAAATAAACGAAACCCCATCTTTATTTTATTATATGATAATGTCATAACATCCTTTATCCAAATAATAATCACAGATTTATTGCATGAGTTCGCTAGCTAGTTGCAGCCCAATCGCCTTGGCATGCTTAACTACCTTTGGTCTAGGCAAATCATTAGTTAAAGGATCAGCTACGTTATCATCTGTGTGAACTTTTATCAATTTGATTTCACGAGCTTCAACTTGTTCTCTGACGTAGTGATGTCTACACATAAAGTGTCTGGCGCCTTTCATGACTCCAGGGTCATTGACAAATATTATTGCGGTAGAATTGTCACAATACATATCTATAGATTCTTTAATTAAAAGCATCACTTCAAGATCTTCAATAAACTTCCTAATCCAAACAACTTCCATTGCAGCTTCTGAAGCAGCCATGTACTCAGATTGAGTAGCATGCATTGCAATCATTGTCTGTTTCTTGCTCTTCCAGTCAACTGCTCCTCCATTATTAAAAAAACGTAACCCGGCTGAGACTTCGTATCGTCTTTATCACATTGCCAGGACGCATCACAGAAACCTGTCACATTCAGTTATGTGTCTGGTTTCCCTCCATATACCAAAAACATATCTTTCGTACTCCTCAAATACTTAAGAATATGTTTAACAGCAGTCCAATGGAGCTTCCCTGGATTCTGTTGGTATTTACTGACCAAGTTTTGAGCAAACGCCACATCAGGCCTTGTACATCTAACAACATACATTATAGATGCTACAGTCGAAGCATAAGGCACCTTCTGCATGTATGCCTCCTCTTCAGGAGTTGATGCATCCATCTCATGACTCAGATTATGCTAAACTTCTATAGATTGAAAACCTTTCTTGGATCTATGCATATTATACTTCTTCAAAATCTTATCTATATATGCATCTTGACATAGACCAATTAACCGTCTTTTCCTATCCAGATAGATCTTAATTCCCAGAATGTATGCAGCTTTTCCTAAATCATTCATAGAAAAATATTTACCAAGATAATCCTTAACAACTTTAAGCCTTGGAATGTTACTTCCCATGATTAATATGTCATCAACATATAGGACCAGGAATACTACGTCACTCCCACTAGCTTTGCGATATACATATGGTTCATCACGATTCTCAATAAATCCAAACTTTTTTATTTCTTCGTCAAATCTTTTACTCCATTAACGTGATGCTTACTTCAAACCATAAATAGACCTTTGAAGTTTGCACACGTGTCCTGGATTCTCAGGATAAACATACCCTTCTGGTTGCTGCATATAGATGTCTTCATCAAAGCGACCGTTCAAGAAGGCAGTTTTAACATCCATTTGCCTTATCTCATAGTCATTGTATGCTGCTATAGTTTTGGGAATCCTAATAGCTCTTAAGTCTGCTACAAGAGAAAAAGTCTCCTCGTAGTCTACGCCAAAAGTTTGAGTAAAACCTTTAGCTACTAAACGAGCATTTTAGGATTGTACTTTTTCGTCCATGTCGTTTTTCTTCTTGTATATCCACTTATGTCTCACTACTTTAGCATTCGGTGGTGGTTTACAAGAATCCAAACATCGTTTACTTTTATGGATTTCATTTCCTCATCCATAGCAACCATCCACTTATCCTTCTCAGGATCAAGTATGGCGGATTTATAATTAGCGGGTTCACCAAGATCCCCTAACTCATCATCATCCTCTATGTTAAGACATATATTGATATTTACGTTTTTAATCCTTGCGGATCTACGCAGAGGAACTAATTCTGGTGGAACCGCCAGACTTTTTGGTTTTACAGAAATTACATCGCTAGTGTTTTCAGAAGGTAATGTATCTATATGACTCTCTTCAAGATCATAATTTCTCCCACTAAATTCTTGATTTACAAGATTAGATTCAAGGAAGTGTCCGTACCTAGCAACAATCACTTTGTTCTCAGGTGGATAATAAAAGTAGTAACCCATAGTTTCCTTAGGGTATCCTACAAAGATACATTTTATAGATCGTTGATGGAGTTTGTCACCCAAGTCACGTTTCACATACGCCTCGCAACCCCAGACCTTTAAATAAGACAAATATGGCTTCTTGCGATGCCATAGTTCATATGGTGTCTTATCGACCTTCTTTGTGGGAACCATATTTAAAATGCGAACAACAGATTCTAAAGCATAATCCCAAAAGGATAAAGGTAAAGTTATAAGATTAAACATAGATCGCACCATATCCAATAATGTACGATTTCTCCATTCAGATACACCATTTTGTTGTGGAATATAGGGAGAAGTAAGATGCTGAACAATTCCATTCTCACTTAGATAATCTATAAACTCTTGACTTAAATATTCTTCACCTCTATCCGAACGAAGATCTTTAATCTTCTTCCCTAATTGCAGCTCTACTTCTGCTTTAAACACTTTGAATGTTTCAAATACCTCATGTTTATGCCTAAGTAAATAAACATAACCATAACGGCTATAATCATCCATAAATGTTAAGAAGTAGCTAGCACCTTTCCTTGACGTATGTCTAAGTGGTCCACACACATCAGTATGTATAAGTCTAAGTAGATCAGTAGATCTTTCAATATTGCTATTAAAAGGTTTCTTGGTCATCTTCCCAGAGATACAAGACTCACATTTATCAAATTATTCATCATTGATACTTTCCAAAAGACCTTCACTTTGAAGCTTTTGTATACGAGTCTTCCCAATATGGGCAAGTCTACAATGCCAAAGATAAGAAGAGTTCTTGTCAAACTTTCTCTTTTTACTCATGCTAAATATAGATTTATCGTTCTTGGATTCATTATCATGCATGTCTATTTCAAGCACACCATTCACAAAAATTGCATTAAAATAGAAAATACCGTTTTTCCAAACAGAAATTCCATTATTATCGAGCGTGTGAACAAATCTATTATTTAACAAACAAGAAAAGGAAATAATACCCCTAACAATTGTAGGTGCATAATGACAATCATTTAATCTCAGTACTAAACCCGAAGGTAAAACTAGATTAAAAGTTCCTATAGCTTCAACCGCTGCTTGTGCGCCATTGCCCACTTGAAGATATTGTTCCCCCATAGGAAAGAATCTTTTCCAGATTAAATCCCTGCAGCGTATTACAAATATTAATACCGCATCCCGTATCATATACACAGGAATTTAATTTGTACGTTAAATTGATCAATTCAACCATAAATAAAGTACCTGAAGCTGCAGCGCTCTACTCAGACTTCTTCTTTATTTCTCGCAATTCTTCGAGGTAAAGAGGGCAATTCCTCTTCCAATGACCACTTGCCTTGCAATGGTGACAAGTCTCATCCTTTTGAGATTGACTCTTCTTGACAAAGTTCTGCTTAGGTTTCGAATAAGTCGCAACTTGTTTGCCCTTATTACCCTTGCCTTTGCCTTTCTTCTTATTCGCTTGCGGTTTTGGCTTACTCACTCTACCCTTTTGTATGGTTAGTACAGAAGGCGTAGCGGTAGATGCCTTGTCTTTCAACCCCTTTTCATAGTCAATGAACATTGCATGCAAATCATTAACTGTCTTCCCCATACAATGTATATTATAGTTTCTAACGAAATCATTGAAGTTCTTTTTAAGGGACGTATTGATCAAGTTAATAGCCATATTATGATCATATGGTTGTCCTAGTGCAGTGAGCAGTTCCATATAACCCCTCATCTCCAAATAATGGGCACTTACAGACTTTCCTTGAGCTTGCTTGCAGCTATGCAAGGCATCTTCTAAGTCGTAGATCTCCACAACTTGCGGCTTCTCGAACATAGCCTTGAGCTCATCAAGCATACGCTTGGGTGAAAATAGCTCATACCTCTGTTGAAGTGCAGGAGACATTTTCTTAGCATTAAGCAAGCCACCTCAGAGTGCTTCTTAACCTTAGTAGCGTGTTCAAGCCTTTGCGCATCAGATGCTCCTTCAGCAAGATCCTCCGGAAAGGGAGTAGTCAAGATATCGATAGTACCCGCTGCTCTCAAGACAATTCTTAGCGAGCGGTACCAATCATTGAAGTTTGGGCCAGTAAGTTCAGAACGTTTAAAGAAAGCTTTGAACGCGGAACTTATCGTGTTATTGGTGGGTTGAGCCATTTCTACAAAATAAGTTCAAATATTAGTATTTTCGATAACAAAATAATTTCAAGAAAATAAAATTACCCTGGTATAAAAATCATATTATTTTCCTTGAATTCTAGAACTATATTGGCATAGATCCATTAAATCAGTCGATATGCTAGTAATGAATGTACTCAACATAGCGACTTGTCGAACAATTCAATTGACAAACAATTTTCAATTTCTAGATGTTTAAGGGATTTACATTGCCAAAAAACATTTTGCATTGTAAACATGTTTCATCCCTTCTGAATGCATTAAGTTTCCAGATCTCATTGAGTAACTTAATTAAGTCGCCTAATCTGAGTAACGTAAAACCATCATATGAATTCTCATTCTACAAATGGTTCTCTCTCCATCACAACATCACCCAAAAATCTCATTTGATGACTAAGTAATTTCAAGTGTTCATCAATTAGAAGCATTCGACTTAAATTTTAAGGGCATAAATTTTGATGTCAAAATCAATGTATGGAGAAGCATGCATACAATCTCCATTGCATAAGTTTTATAAAACATTTAGTAAACTTTTTCGCAAGATTAAATTTCTTCATAAATTATGTTACGGTATTGGTTAAACCAATTAAAGCATTTACCTACAACTAATCACAACGTACTTTTGCTAGAACTCGGCTACGCACAAAACAATACCCTTATTCATTGTGTTTCGATGTGAATTTGTGGTAAATCACCCTTAAGGTATAACTCAATTAATAATCGTAGGTAATTTCAATTTGACGCACATGCGAGCCGAGAATTAGGTGAGCGACTAATGGCATAACACCCCCTTCTTTAACCGGGTACATGACCAGCGGTGCGTTAAACCCACTTTATAGTTTGTCAAAAGGAGTAGGCCGTTAGATTATTATTGCAATTCACCAATCAACAGAATCTTACGTAATTTAAATCTCTAACAAATCAATATTTTAATATGATTTAGTCCATATTATTTCTTTAGAAAAACACTTGTTTACAACAATTCAACAATTTTGTATATAAACAAGTAAAAAAAAACTAAATCATAAACACATAATAACAATTTATATGTGCAATAAATGAATCAAATAGCCACATGCATACGATTTATCCAATAATCATCAAATCTAGGTCTTTATATGCATATAAAAGTCTTTCCTAATTCTTGATTTATTGAATCAAATAATCACGTAACACATAAAATCATATAAACATATAATTTTACGATCCATGAAAACATGCACGTAATCATGGATTTCCCCACAAATCTTAACAATTAAATCTCTACGGCTAGTAACCATACATGACATAATAATTAATCATACAATTTAATCTAAAATTATCCTACATGTAATTTAGGGTTTCAAAACAATTCACCTTTTTATTAAAAATTTGGCCAAAACCCTAATTTTAAAAAAAACAAAACCCTAATTTTATGAAAACCTAAAAAACATGTAGTTTTAACTCAAAACAATTATTAGTTAAAAAACTTTAGATTTCCAATAATTTTAACATGTTAAACCAGGCTCTGATACCACTGAAGGATTATTAGTATCATAACAATTATATAAAACCTAAACGAGATCAAAGCACATATAGCGGAAGCGATTTAACAAGATCATAATAATAACACAATTATGATTAATCGAATTAGGGTTATATACCTTTACGCTAAAGCAAATCCACAAGACGAAGAACGGATCACCAATCCGGGTTAATACAGTATACACCAAGATATAGTCTAAAGTAAGACAATATTACGATCTTGTACACACGTAATACAACGAGCTAACCGTGATTCTAGCACGTAAAAACCGAGCTACAACGCTTGTAATTAATCTACCCAACAACCCTATAGAGGGGCTAGGACTAGATTGTAAGTAAATCGATCAACTAAGAAAACCTACCGAAACCCTTTGTCGGTTTCACCTTACGATCGAACCAAGAAGGAGAGAGGGTAAAGAGATTCAAGTTATGTTATGAACTATGAGGGATAAAGGGTTGTATTTATAGACCTCAACCCATTGTAGCCCAAATAAATAAAAGGAAACTTTTGCCCCTCCCCTTGCTCTAACCGACGGTCCAACACCCCTTGTGGGGTGTTCCGGAACTTTCCGTCCTTCTTTCGTTATAATTACTTACTACATATATATCTAACGCTTGTTAATACTTAACTATTAATTAATTAACGATCGTTAAAGTTATATAGTTACTTGCTCGGTTTAATTAAATAAATACATAAATATATTTATTAAATAAATTAATAAATACAATAAATATATTTATTAATTAAATTAACTCTTTACATATTGTGTGCAATCGCGTAATCTCAAGTTCGATCCTATCAGACGACTATTAAATATAAGTCCAGAAACTTTCACTAGTCAATGTAATCACGATATTTGAAATATGTCCAAGTGGGAGCTGAAAGTTTATGGACTTATATTTAATAGTCGTGTGATAGGATCGAACTCGAGATTACGGGATTGCACACAAAACGTAAAGAGTTAATTTATTTAATAAATATATTTATTATATTTATTAATTTATTTAATAAATATATTTATTATATTTATTGAATTAAACCGAGCTATGAATTTAACGATCATTAAATAATTAAGAGTTAAGTATTAACGAGCGTTATGGAATAAATAGAAAGTAGAATAAATAGAAAGAAGAACGGAAGGTTCCAGAACACCCCAAAGGGGTGTTTGGGCCATCGGTTATGGAGGACAAAAGGGAAGGGGAAAACTTTCTTTATATTTGTTTTGGGCTACAAGATTTAGGTCTATATAAACAAAACTCCATCCTCATAATTCTATACATCAAATCTCTCCCTCTCTTCTCTCTTGTGATTGCAACACAAAACCCACAAAGGGTTTCAGTTGGTTTTTGTGTTCTTTCGATTTTACTTATAATCTAGTCCTAGCCCCTCTCTAGGGTTGTTGTGTAGATTTTTCCACTAACGTAGAAGCTGGGTTTACACGTGCTAGAATCACGGTTAACTCGTTGTATTACATGTGTACAAGAACGTAATATAGTCTTACTTTATATTATATCTTGGTGAAGTACGTTATAAACCCGAATTGGTGATTCGTGCTTTATCTTGTGGATTTGCTATAGCATAAAGGTATGTAACCCTAATTCGATTAATTATAATTGTGTTATTATTATGATCTTGTTAAATCGCTTCCGCTATGTGTGCTTTGATCTCGTTTAGGGTTTTGTGTAATTGTTATGAACTATCTAAACCTTCACCCAATTCATGTAAATCTGCAAAAAGATTTAATAAAAGCGCCACGTTTTATGCCGCTTTTATGCCTAGAGACGGTGCCTTAGTCTGATTCGTAACGTGGAGGACACTCCACGCTTTACGCTATAGCCCGCTATAAGGCGCACTATTTAGAACCATGGTTATGATAACATGTGTTTTTTGGAAGTAGGTTTGTTAATTGATGTAGCACCCCGTGGAGCCCAAATGAAGAAATTTTTGTCGCCACACCTAATGCTCTAAAAGATATACAATGGCAAAAGTCATTAATGCCTTTTTGCACTAAATGCATTTAATCATATTTTACATAAAGGCTTTGTGAAATGACTTGGAGTATAACAAGTCATGTTAAAAAAATCTTTGTATAAAGTGTATAATGCAACGCCAAAAACCATCGAAAGCTTTTTCAAATAGTAAAAATTTATTGCAAATTTGACCCATTGCATATGCTCTAATAACATCATATTAAAATTTAAAACGAGTCACATTAGAGAAAATTTCCGTAAGTTTATTAATTGCCACGTCCATTGGATAGTTCTAAACCGAGATTCCAAAAAAATAAGGGAAAATTCTTGAAATGCCCCAAAGTTCAACTCCATTTCCCAAAATGCACCGACGAAATGAAAAATTCCCATAATATCTTATGCAACCTATGAAACCTATGCAACTTATGCGACTTGAATAAAATTATGAAAAGTGTAATTTTGTTCCTTATGACACATGTCAGAATGTGTCATAAAAAGTACATGTGTGTAAGGGCTTGTCTCATATGCAACTTTTCATATTTTTTATGCGATTTGAATAAAAAATATTTTTTTTCAAAAAAACAACTTTTAACAAAATATTTCTATTTACTTATTTTATATTATATTTTTATGCAACTTTTACTATTAGTAGACAATGATATGACATTTGTGTAAAACACTTTTTGCCAAAATCTAGGAACACACGTTTTACACTTTTTATTCAACTTTTATATATTAAAAATAATAAAAAATACCATGAATTTAGGTGTAAAATTTGGTATGTGTAAGTAACATTTTATGCAACCTTTATTTATTTTTTATGCAACTTTTATTTATTAAAAAGTAATTAAAAAATACCATGGATAAATGTGTAAAAGTAGGTATGTGTAAGTAACATATTATGCAAACATTTATTTACTTTTTATTTACTTTTATTTATTCTTTTAAAAATATATTCTTTTATTAACCGTTTTCTTTGTAAAAAAATTTTATAAAAATATTTTAATTGATATTATTTTTTAAAAATTTTAGAAAAATAATTTTTTATTTTTTATAAAAATAAAATTTTAATTATTTTTAAACAAAATTAATTATTTTTAAATTTTTGTTTATATATTTTAAAAAAAGTTTTTATATATAACCGTTTTGTTTATTTAAATTCGTAAATTATAAACGTAAATAAAAGCGTAAACGTAAATAATTTATATTCGAAAATTAAAACATTTGTTCAATAAGTAAAACATTAAAATACTGAAATTGAAATACAATACGAAAGGAAATACATTATTAGAAAAATTAAATAAAAATACATAATACGATTTGTCAGTTCCCGGATCGGAATCCGATAACGGACCAGAAAAATCCCAACGAAATTGCTCTTGGTAAGCTTCTTCGGCCCTAATTTTCTGCTTCGTGAAATACGTGTTCATCATAATAAAGTTGACGAAACTCAATATCATTAAGTAAGCCATTTGATTCATTTGGATAGGGTGGATCGGGAGAAACATATCGGCGTCGTTGTTGTGATGAAGAACCGATATGTGTTTTGGGGGCACTAAATTTATTTAGCCATTCAGTATTTTTTTCAATTCGACCCTCCAATTTTGTTGCTTTTCGAAACAAAGCTCTTTGCATGTTAAAATCGTTATTAGATTCATTATTTAGAAACGTGTCGATTAAAACACGTTTCTCTACGGAAATGTGAGGACATTTCTCACATGTTGTGCGCAGTTTCGTGTTAGCTTCGTATGCGGTATCGGAATCATAAACGAATGTCGTAAGCGCATTCTGACGACGTTGTTGCTCAGTTATTTGTATCTGAATCATAGCTTGAATCTCGTCAACGGTGTGTGGAAAAGAGCATGCCATTTTGATATAAATTGTGTGTGAAAATAATGAAAGTTGTGTGTGAAAATATATAAACTTGTGTGATTGAAAATATGATATTTATAAAGTGAATAAAAGTTGCATAAAAAGTAAATAAATGTTGCATAGTAGGTTACTTACACATACCTACTTTTACACATTAATCCATGATACTTTTTATTATTTTTTAATAAATAGAAGTTGCATAAAAAATAAATAAAGGTTGTATAAAATGTTACTTACATATACATACTTTTACACTTAAATTCATGGTATATTTTATTATTTTTTAATATATAAAAATTGCATAGAAAGTGTAAAAGTGTGTTCCTAGATTTTGACAAAAAGTGTCTTATACAAGAGAATTGCTACAACCACATAATTTTTACATAAAATTTTTTCTACATAATGATGTGGCATGTGACATGGACTAATGAATTCTTTCTTTCACCCCTAACACTTTATTTTATAACCAATTATTTTGTTACACCTCATTATGTGGAAGTTTTTATGTACAAATTGTGTGGTTATAGCATTTCTCCTTACACAAATGTCACATCATTGTCTACTAATACTCTAATAGTACAAGTTATATAAAAAATAATATAAAATAAGTAAATAAAAAGATTTTGTTAAAAGTTGTTTTTTTTGAAAAGAAATAATTTTTTTATTCAAGTCGCATAAAAACATAAAAGGTTGAATAGGAGACAAACCCTTATACACATGTACTTTTTATGACACATTCTGACATGTGTCATAAAGAATAAAAGTACAATATTCATATTTTTTTTCAAGTCATATAAGTTGCATAAGTTGCATGAGTTGCATAAGACATTTTTGAAAATTTTCATTTGGTAGGTGCATTTTGGGAAATGGAGTTGAACTTTGGGGCATTTCAAGAATTTTCTCAAAAAATAAATTTCACATTTGACTCCAAGCTGTTCCCGCAGTTCTCTATGTGCTTCAAGATGAACTTCAGCCTCGTGTCACGAGTTAGGACTCTTAAAAGTTGCAAACCGCAAACGAGTAGCAAGTCTTGGCATTAAAATTACAAAACATCAAGCTCATAGCATGGGGATAGCTCTTTGACCAAGCAATCTGGAACTCTACAGAAGAATCGCAAACAATGTATAACTTGGTCGAAGTAAACTACATATGAATTCTACTCCCATTGTAATTCAGACATAGACGAAACTTGACCAATTTTAGTTGGAGGGCCGACAGTCTAAAACTTACGACTAAACTACTCAAACTTCAAAACTAGTACTACACAACTATATTTAGGAGGGCAGATCAATATTTCTTGAGAGGGCCAAATATAAAAATTTCTAAAAATACCCTTAAGTTTTAATATAATTGCAATATCAACCCCGAATCTTGGGAGGGCCACAGCCCCCGGTTCTCCGTCTATGAATTCAGAACGAACCAATGCAATGTGCATATGTTTTCTATACAAAGTAGGAAGCATGAAAGTTTATGGACTATAATTTAATAGTTGTGTGTTAGGATCGAACTCGGGATTACGGGATTGCACACAATACGTAAAGAGTTAATTTATTTAATAAATATATTTATATGTTTATTAAATTAAATCGAGCAATAACTTTAACCGTCGTTAAATTTAATACTTAAGGACTAAACGGTTAACATGGAATAATTAATGGGAGTTAAAGAAAGATCCGAAATACCCTTTGTAGGCTTGGGCCGGCGGTGGAGAAGCAAGAAAAGGAAGAAAAGATTTCTTTCCTTATTTGTGTTTATCTTGGGTTACAAGTTTGGTGAACCTATATAAACACATCAAACCTCTCATTATTTTTCACCCACTTTCTCTTGTCTCTCTTCCTTGGCCGATCAACTCCCAAAAATACCCTAAGGGTTTCATTTGGTTTTGGATTGGTTTTTGGTCTCTCTATTGCAATCAACTCCAAAGGAAAAACACCTTTTTTAGGGTTCCTTTTATCCTTTAGTTTTGGTTTAGCAATAATCTAGTCCTAGCCCCTCTCTAGGGTTGTTGGGTAGATTTTCCACTTGATGTTGAAGCTTGGTTTACACGTGCTAGAATCACGGTTAGCTCGTTGTATTACGTGTGTACAAGAATGTAATGTAGTCTTACTCTAGACTATATCTTGGTAGTGTTCGTCATAAACCCTAATCGATGATTCGTTGGTGATCTTGTGGATCTTCTCTAGGATAAAGGTATGTAATCCTAATTCGATTAATTATAATTGTGTTATTAATTATGATCTTGTTAAATCGCTTCCGCTATACGTGCTTTGATCTTTGCTTATGATTAAGTAATTGTTATGAACTTCATAAACCTTCAGTGGCATCGAGAGCCGTTTTAACATGTTATAATTATCGAAAATCTAAAGTTTTTTAACTAATAATCGTTTTTAGTTAAAACTACATGTTTTTTTAGGTTTTCTTAAAAATTAGGGTTTTGTTTTTTAAAATTAGGGTTTTTAGCCGAATTCTATTAAAAAAAAGGGAATTGTTTTTGAAACCCTAAAATACATGTGGGATAATTTTAGATTAAATTGCATGATTAACTGTTATGTCATGTATGGTTACGATCCGTAGAGATTTAACTGTTAAGATTTGGGGGAGAATCCATGATAACGTGCATGTTTTCATGGATTGTAAAATTATATGTTTATATGATTTTATGTGCTACGTGATTATTTGATTCAATAAATCTTGAATTAGGGAAGACTTTTATATGAATATAAAAACCTAGATTTGATGATTATTGAATAAATCGTATGCATGTGGCTATTTGGTTTATTGCACATATAAATTGTTATTATGTGTTTATGATTTAGTTGTTTTTTACTTGTTTATATTAAAATTGTTGAATTGTTGTAAACAAGGGTTTTTATTTGAAAAGAAATAATATGTACTAAATTATATTAAAATAAAGATTTGTTAGAGATCAAAATTACATAAGATTACGTTGATTGAGAATTGCAATAATAATCTAACGTCCTACTCCTTTTGACAAACTATAAAGTACGTATAACGCACCGCTGGTCATGTACCCGGTTAAGGAAGGAGGTGTTATGCCATTTGTCGCTGACCGAATTCCCGGCTCGCCAGTGCGTCAAACTGAAATTACCTACGATTATTATTTGCATCATACCTTCAGGTTGATTTACCGTAAATTCACATCCGAAACACAATGAATAAGGTTATTGCTTTGTGCTCTAGCCGAGTTCTAGGAGACGTACGTTGTGAATAGTTGTGGGTAATACTTTAAATTGGTTTAAACCAATACCTCAACATAATTTATGTAGAAATTAAGTTTCGTGAAAAAAGTTTACTAAATATTTTATTAAACTTATGCTATGGAGTTGTACGCATGCTTCTCCATACATTGATTTTGACATCAAAATTTATAACCAAATTTAAGTCATATGCCATCTAATTGACGAACACTTGAAGTTACAATTGTCGTCATATGAGATTCTGGACGATGTTGTAATGGAAAGAAAACTTTCATGACTGAATGAGAGTGCATATGAATTGTTTTACGTTCTTTAGATTAGTCGACCTAATTAAGTTACTTAGTGAGATCTTGAAACTTAAGGCATAAGAGGGGATGAAACATGTTTACAATGCAAAATGAGTTTTAGCAATGTAAGTCCCTAAAGAATCTAGAAATTGCAAATTGTTTTGTCAAGTTACCATCTTGAATACTGATGAGACTGCTTTTATACATAGTCTCATCGTCCAAATTGGGCTCAAAATGCATTAAATATCATTAAAAATGCCAAATATATGCTTGTGTTTGTTGCTTGTGTATTTTAGGTATGGATATTGGGAAAATGACAAAAGATCACAAGAATCAATCAAAAACGAACACGGGAAACAAAGCCGCACAATGAACCAAGCCCTAATATCGATTTTCCAAGGAAGACCCTTGAAGAATTGAAGATTGAACAAGAAGGGTCCTCCAATATTGAAGAATTGACACTTTAAACCTTGTATATTCATAATTACAAGATTGGTCCCTAAAGTTTGTCAATATTACAAAAAAGACCATTAACTTTGAAGAATTGGCAAATTTAGTTCCTCAACAAAACTAAATTGTCAATATTAGTCCTCCAAGAAGTCAACAAAGAAGTCAAGACCTTAAAGAATGAAGAAAATGCCAAAATCAGTCCTTAAAATATCATGAATTGGCAAAACTAGTCCTTGGAATAACTTTTCAAAAGTTATTGTGGCCAAAGTGTGAAAACACAAAGTTTTTAACAAAGGGATTTGGTTTTGAGAGCTGTTTGAAGTTAAAAGACAAGAGAATGCAACTTGGGGGGTCATTTATGGCAAGACAACCATTCCCATTTCACCCAACCACAGCTTGACACGTCAGGCTGACTAGTCAACCCACCAATCATACTCACTCCTTCATCCACGTCACATCCCACTTGATTATTTTAACTGATTAATCAGTTAAATAATCTTTCCCACCAAAACGTGTTTTTAAACTAATCCTTCCCTAAAAACAGATTAAAACCCCCTTTTCATCCCCTATAACCTTAATTAAACCCGGTATCAATCACAACAAAAACAAAGGGGTTTTGTTTATACTTTTCCAGATTATTAATTAACCCTACACTAAACCCATCCCACACCAAACCATGATCCCAACCAATCCATGTGAGCAGTAGGGACCTCCCCTGCTGCGTCACTTTCATCCCCAAACCCAAAAATCGACAAAACAAACGGTTGGATGCATTTTCTTATCCCCAAAGGAGTTTTTAACGTTAAAGATCATCCCAAGACATCTACTACAATAAGGACAATCACATGGGCTCTTATTGACCAAGATTCGAATTTTCAAACCAAAGGCAATTGTGGACTTTCAGTCAATTAGGGTTTAGCATTTGTAGCATTTGTAATATATTAATCAGCTTTCTAGAAATTTCTTTTGGCTAGTATAAAATGAGACGACTCGTGTCTCATTTTTCTCTTGTTCCAGTTTTTTTTACAAGTCTTTGTAAGCTGTTTTATTAATGAAAGTTGGTATTTTTCAGTAAAAATAATTCCTTTTTAAGTTATTTAAAAAGTGTTTTGACTTGTGTGACGAAAACTGAGTTCCATTTTCTGATTTGTTAAGCATTTTGTGGCCATCATTTTCTTGTGAGAATTTTTGGTTAAAAGTGCTTGATTAACAAGAATCCTGGGTAGGATTTCTTGTTTGGGTTGTATAAGTTTGAGATTCATCTTTGTTTTAAGTATTTAGGTGGAAAGAAAAGGGCATAAGAAAACGTTTTTCTTTGGTTTTTGATAAGTGTGAAAACACCCATCCTTTTACCACTTAATTCTGGCTAAAACGAGACCAAAACGCGTATTTAATATCATTTGTTTGGAACTATGCGTGGTTTTTGTGTTTATTGTGTTTTCAGAGTCAACCGGATGAATATTGAAGAAAACATGGGATTGCACGGGTTTTATCGAAGAAAACAAGACTCAAGACGAAGTCTATTGTCCAAGAAATGCAAAAGATTTGAAGTCAATGGGCCTATTTGAAGATTTATCGAAGAATAGGACCAAAGATGGAAGATTTACATATGTCGAAGAAACTCAAGTCTATTAGACGAAGAAATTAAAAGACGAGTTGAATTTAATCGACGATAAACCCCAAATCAGAATCGAAAACGTCAACTTTTCTGAAAAGACGAGAAGACAAGAAAAACGGGAGAAAGCCCACTCACCAACCAAAGACAAGACTATATAAAGACCACCCCTTCACACTTTTGGAGGAGTTTTTTCATTCCCTTTTTCTCTTTTTCTGTTCGTAGGCATCACCAACACCATTAGGGTGTTTGGTGATTTTGATTCTTGTTTTTCCCAATCTTGTAATTTAATCTTTGTCTTTTGAATGTTTAAACATTAATCTATCAATTTAATCCTTCATTTCATCTTGTTCATCTTTTTACCTTTTGATTCCAAGTCTTAAAGTTTATTTTGTTGAGTTGATCTTTAAAAGTAAGTGGGTTTTATGTTTTTGTTGATTTGATTTGATGTTTACCATTAATAGTTGATTCGTGGTTAAATTTGTTTAAGTTTTGGTGAAAAACTTGGTTGATTTTTGCTTGAAATCGCGTTCCCCTGTTTTTCTGTCTCCTACTGTTCTTGAGTTTTCCCAGGTTCCGAATGAGCACTAATCTTCCGAATGAAGCGTCTTAGTTAAAAGTTCCGGACCAAAAGTTCCGAACGAAAGTTCCGGACCAAAAGTTCCGAACGAAAGTTCCGGACCAAAAGTTCCGAACGAAAGTTCCGGACCAAAAGTTCCGAACGAAAGTTCCGGATCAAGGAAAACTTCCGAATCAAAGAGTTCCGAATCAAGCTAGTTCATCCGGAAGAGTTCCGGATCAAAAGTTCCGAACGGAAGTTCCGGATCAAAAGTTCCGAACGAAAGTTCCGGACCAAAAGTTCCGAACGAAAGTTCCGGACCAAAAGTTCCGAACGAAAGTTCCGGACCAAAAGTTCCGAACGAAAGTTCCGGATCAAGGAAAACTTCCTCAAAGAGTTCCGAATCAAGCTAGTTCATCCGGAAGAGTTCCGGATCAAGGAGTTCCGAACCAGAGGGTTCATTCGGAAGAGTTCCGAACCAAACTTCCGAATCAAGACTTCCGGATCAAGGGTAAAGCAGAAACTTCCGAATCAATTTTCTTTTAAGCATTTTGTATCAAAGTTAAGTGATATTTACTGTTTCCCTTTTTATACTTTTTTATACTTAAATTTTAATTCAAGTTTTATTAATTACTATTAAATTAATTGCTTTTAGTTTAAGTTTACATCTTAGTGCATTTAAACCTTTAGTAGATTAGAAAACCAATCCCTTTTTTAGTAACCAAGAACAACTATTCCACTTTGAACCGTGATCAATTCGAGAGGATTCCGAGATTAATCTGAACCCATACAAAATCAGTGTATCAAATGGCGCCGCTGCCGGCTCTTCTCGTTAAGATCAACAGTTTTTTGTGAGAACTTGGATTTTGGGATCCGTTCACCGTGAACGTTATTTTTTCATAAAAACTTTCAAAAACCCTAAAAAAATATAAAATTTTCAAAAATCCTAAAAAGTAAAAAACATAAAAAAGACAAAAATATTTCTTGTTTGCTTTGTTAGTTCTTTTGCAGGTGCATGCGTACACGATCAACGTCTTATCAAGAGCCCGAGCCTCTCGAAGACTTAGACATGGCCGGTGTACAAAACAACAACAATAACCCACCTCTCAACAACAATAATAACAACAACAATAACAATCCACCTCTCAACAATGAGCCTCTACCAGACAATCGCCCGATGATTGAACTTCTGCAAGCACATGTAGACGGTAACAATGATCCAATTGTCATACCCGCGATTGCAGCCAACAACTTTGAGCTCAAATCCGGCTTTATCCAGATGGTCTCTGCTCAACCATTCTTGGGGCGTACCATTGATGATCCTCATGACCACATCAAGAGATTCCTGCAACTCATAAATACGGTCAAATTCAATGGTGTTCCACAAGAGGTAATCCGTTTACAACTTTTTCCTTTTTCTTTAGAGGGACAAGCCCGGCATTGGCTTGCTAAGGAACCGCCACAAAGTATTCTTACGTGGACGGATTTAGAGACCAAGTTTATCAACTACTTTTTCCCACCCTCTCGTACTACCGCTTTGCGGAATGAAATTATCAATTTTGAACAAAAGTACGATGAGTCTTTCAGTGAATCTTGGGACCGTTTTAAAGATCTTTTAAGAAAGTGTCCACAACATGGTTTTACCAAAGTGCACCAAATTAACACTTTTTACAATGGTTTAAGCATGAATGACCAAGATTCACTAAACAGTGCCTCGGGGGGTAATATTTTGGTTAAGACTTCTAATGCCGCTTGGGATATCATTGAGAATAAGTCTCGTGTGCAAACCAAGAGTGTTCGGACCAATGCCGCTAGTGCTAGTACTAGTGACAGCGACAAGCGACTTGACAAAATTACTACGCTTCTTGAATCGCTTGTTACCCACACCGCTAACAACACCAACAACATCAATGCTAAAAACGCTCAAGTCAATGCTGTTAGCCAACCATGTGAAATATGCGCTGGCCCTCATTCTTACACCACTTGTACCGCCACCCAAGACTATCCTTCTGAGAATGTGAATGCAGCATACGGTACCTATCCTCCGACCGCTTATCAAGCTCGTCCTCAAGGTGACCGCAACTTGCTTAGCTACCGCTCTAACAACTTTCTTTCCCCACCCGGTTTTCCTCCTAACAACCCAAACCAACAACAAAACCTCAATCGCCCTCCTCAACAACAACAACAACCTCGTGCACCATACATACCACCTCACAAACAACCATATCCACCTCAAAGAAACAACCAAGTTTACCAACAACCTGCTTATCAACCACCCGCTTACCATGCTCCCCCTCCCAACCAACCCACCGCATTACACTAAGATGTTGAAACCTACATGCGGACCAATGATGTGATTATGGAAAACCTCCAGCGGGAAGTGCTCAACTTGAAAGCAGACATGGTGAAACAAGGAAACGATCTTCGAGCTGACATGAGAAACACTTTGGCAAGTCAAACGAATGACTTAAAGAACATGATGGCTGGTTTCTTCCAAGGTAATCAATCCTCTTCTTCGGGTACTCTTCCGAGTAACACCGTTGCGAATCCAAGAGGGGAGATGAAAGCAATCACCACTCGCAGTGGCAAAGGTACCAAGGAACCCGAGCTTCCTATACCTCCACCGGTGATTGTGACTAAGGAAAACGAGTCACCTGCTCCTATTCCCCAATCTTCTACTTCCCCAATTTCTCCACCTCTCACTTCTACCCCTCCTCCACCCAAGGATATGAGTGATCCTACTATTCTAAAGCCTTCCTCTTCTTCCGATATACCTTATCCCTCAAGGTTGAGGAAAGAGAAGCTCAAAAGCAAGGATGATATTCAAGTTTCAAACTTTCTAAAAATGTTTAAACAATTGAATTTTAACATCTCCTTCGCTGAGGCTCTCGCTCACATGCCCAAATACGCGAAAATGTTCAAAGATCTTCTTAGCGACAAGGAGAAGCTTCTTGATATTGCTAATACCCAACTTAATGAGAATTGCTCTGCAGTGCTCTTAAGGAAATTGCCAACTAAGCTTGGTGATCCGGGTCGTTTCTTAATCCCTTGTAACTTCCCGGGAGTAGAGAATTGCATGGCCCTAGCCGATCTAGGTGCCAGTATTAACTTAATGCCTTTAAGTGTTTGGAAGCAATTATCTCTCCCTGAGCTAGTCCCCACCAAAATGACTTTGGAATTAGCTAACCGTACGGTTGCTTATCCAGTGGGGATAGCCGAAGACGTCTTTGTAGGAGTCGACAAATTCACTTATCCTGCCGATTTCTTCGTCGTTGATTACGACATGGACCCTCGTGTGCCATTGATCGTTGGTCGTCCATTCTTGAGGACCGGTCGCACTCTCATCGATGTTGAAGCTGGTGAGCTTATCATGAGAGTGGGTGACGATAAAATTGTATTCAACATGGGAAAGCTTTCTAAACAGCCTTATTCATACGAGAGTGTTAATTGTATTGGCGTTCTTGATGAGGCTTGTGAAGAACATTTCAAAGATTCTTGTAAAAGTATTCCTACCTCTCTTCCCAATGTTGAGACTGTTTCCTCTATTGACTCATCACTATCTCTATTTGGAGAAAGTGATTTCCTTTGGAAAGATTTGGAAGCCACCATGGGAGATGTGAACTTAGAACATGACGATTCTCCCACCGATTGGGATGAAGATCTTCGCCTCATTGAGAACATTCTTAAAGAAGACAATATTTCTCCACCATCTCCCACGGTTATTGCTATCGATGCTCCGACTTTGAAAACGCCTCCCATCGAAAATCCTCCGGATTTAGAACTTAAGGAGTTGCCGCCCCATCTCGAGTATGTGTTCCTCGAAGATAAGAAGAAGTCGCCCGTCATCATTGCCAAGGACTTGAAAGAAGAAGAGAAATCTCGCCTCATCGCCGTGCTTAAAGATCATAAGAAGGCAATTGCTTGGAAAATTTCCGACATCCGCGGAATTGATCCAAACTTTTGTACTCACAAGATTCTCATGGAAGATGACTTTAAACCCGCAACCCAGAGCCAAAGAAGGGTTAATCCTCGCATTCATGACGTCATCAAACAAGAGGTTATGAAACTTCTAGATGCCGGCTTGATTTTACCCTATTTCGGATTCGCCTTGGGTAAGTCCCGTCCATTGTGTGCCCAAGAAGGGCGGAATAACCGTTGTTTCCAATGAACACAACGAGTTGATTCCCACTCGCCTCGTTACTAGGTGGAGAGTTTGTATCGACTATCGTAAGCTCAATGATGCCACGAGAAAAGATCACTTTCCTCTTCCCTTCATGGATCAAATGCTCGAGCGTCTAGCTGGTAATGACTATTACTACTTCTTAGACGGTTTCTCCGGGTATTTTCAAATTCCCATCGATCCCAAAGACCAAGAAAAGACCACATTCACTTGTCCTTATGGAACATTTGCTTACAAACGCATGCCTTTTGGTTTATGCAATGCTCCTGGGACGTTCCAAAGGTGTATGATGGCTATCTTCCATGACATGGTTGAAGAAACTATGGAAGTATTCATGGATGATTTCTCGGTTTATGGCGATTCTTTCTCTGCCTGCCTTGCGAATTTAGAACGTATGCTTAAGCGGTGTGAAGACACTCGCCTTGTTCTTAATTGGGAAACATGCCATTTCATTGTAAAAGAGGGCATCGTGCTAGGACACAAGATCTCCAAAGCCGGTCTTGAAGTAGACAGTGCTAAAGTCGATGTTATTTCTAAGTTGCCTCCACCTTCAACCGTGAAGGGTGTGAGAAGTTTCCTCGGTCATGCGGGCTTCTACCGTCGCTTTATCAAAGATTTTTCTAAAATCACTCACCCTATGACCCACCTCTTGGAAAAAGATACTCCTTTTATCTTTTCCAACGAGTGTATTGAAGCCTTCAACTTGCTTAAGGATAAGCTAACTAAGGCACCGGTCTTGGTTACCCCTAATTGAGAGCTGCCTTTCGAGTTGATGTGCGATGCTAGCGACTTTGCTATTGGAGCGGTTTTGGGCCAAAGAGTGAACAAACACTTCCAACCGATCCATTACGCTAGCAAGACAATGACAGGGGCTCAATTGCATTACACGACAACCGAAAAAGAGCTTTTAGCTGTTGTCTATGCTTTTGAAAAGTTCCGCCCCTATCTTGTCCTTTCCACCACAATCGTCTATACCGATCATTCCGCGTTGAAGTACTTGTTAACTAAACAAGATTCCAAACCAAGACTTCTTCGCTGGGTTTTGCTACTTCAAGAATTTAAAATATAAATTCGTGATAAGAAGGGAGCTGAAAACCTAGCCGCGGATCATCTCAGTAGACTTGAGGATCCTTACCAAGGGGATCATCCGAACAAAGAGATCAATGACTCTTTCCCCTGGAGACCTTAATGTCTATCAACTCGAATTCTGATGAAACTCCGTGGTTTGCGGACATTGCAAACTACTTGGCGGGTGGAATTCTCGTTGACGGGCTCACATCCCAACAAAAGAAAAAGTTCTTCAAAGACATTAAGACTTACTTTTGGGATGACCCGTATCTCTTCAAACAATGTGCTGATTTGATTATTCGCCGATGTGTTGATGGACCGGCCACTTTAGACATTCTTGAAGCTTGCCACAAAGGACCCACCGGTGGTCACTTTGGTCCCAACTACACTGCCAAAAAAGTGTTTGACTCGGGATTCTATTGGCCCACCATTTATCGTGATGCTCACGAGATGGTTAAATATAGTGATGCTTTCCAAAAACAAGGCAAGATCACACATAAAGATGAGATGCCTCAAAATTTCATACAAGAATGTGAAATCTTTGATGTTTGGGGTATCGACTTTATGGGGCCATTCCCTTCATCTAAAGGAAACAAATACATCCTTGTAGCCGTTGACTACGTTTCTAAATGGGTTGAAGCCAAAGCTTTACCCACTAATGACGCAAGGGTGGTTTGTAACTTTTTGAAATCGCTATTCGCTAGATTCGGTGTGCCTCGTGCCATTATTAGTGATCGCGGGACTCATTTTTGCAATGATCAATTTGCAAGAGTCATGGCTAAGTATGGTGTAAATCATCGCCTTTCCACCGCATACCACCCACAAACTAATGGCCAGGCTGAAATATCCAACCGAGGGTTAAAGCGAATTCTTGAACGAACCGTGGGAGAGCATCGTGCCTCATGGGCTAATAAACTTGATGATGCTTTGTGGGCTTTTCGTACTGCATACAAGACTCCGATTGGTTGTACACCATATCGTCTCGTGTACGGGAAAGCATGCCACCTCCCCATTGAGTTGGAGCACAAGGCTTACTGGGCCTTGAAGTGGGCTAATTTTGATATCAACAAAACCGGTGACCTACGCAAGATCCAACTCAATGAGCTGAATGAACTCCGGAATGAGGCTTATGAAAATTCTTTGATCTATAAGGAAAAGACTAAGCTCATTCACGACTCTAAGATTAAGAACCGAGAGTTCTAAGTTGGAGACAAAGTTTTACTCTTTAACTCTCGGTTGAAAATCTTTTCGGGCAAGCTGAAATCTCGTTGGTCCGGCCCATTCACCATTGCCCAAATTTTTCCATATGGTACTCTCGAGCTCGCTCAACCTAATGGACCTAAATTTAAGGTGAATGGCCAACGAGTGAAGTTGTACTTTGGTGAGGACATCTCTCATGAGATGATTCCATCCCTCACCACGTTTCCCATGAACTAATTTTGGGTCGAGTCAGGCTCGTGACTCGGTTATAAAAAACAAGCGCTCCTCGGGAGGCAACCCGAGTATCTATCCTTTTCCGTTTTAACCTCCTAAGTATAGGGGGACCTATATAGGTGTTTGTATTTGTGTGGTGATGTGATTACAGGGATGAATGCACTTTTGGAACCTTTGAAAAACCGTGCTCCCGTGTTATCCAAAATCCGGTTCTATCTCTCAACTACCGTGATTCAATTTTCTTCATACTCACATTTGAAATTGATCACGTTAGTCGTCTCTTCCTTAGCTTGATTTAACCAACGTGCACAATGTCATAAGTGTAGGGGAGAATTTTCCCACATGCTTAAACATTGAGGACAATGTTTATCTTAAGTGTAGGGGGGACTTCTATCGAAGTTTTAAGTGGACTTTTCCATGAAAATGCCTTCATTTAACCGGAAAATCATCTTTTTCAACATTTTTCAAATTTTTAATTAACTTTGGCCATTTAGTCGTAATTTTTAAATTTTTATCGTTGCTTTCATATGTATATATCCCGCAATAAAGTCAAATTTTAATAAAGTGGTGTAGCTAGTTTAGAAATCTTTGACATATTAGGCCCGTTGCGATTATTTTGACTCAACCCGAATAGACTTATTCAAGTTTATTCTAGCTAGTATCCTTAACCATGTAGACCTTAATTGGTTTATTAGGCTAAGTATCCACGAGTCTCATTACTTGAGATTTTAAATTGTGGAGGACGAGAAATGATAGAGTCAATTATAAGTCGGTATTCTTGCACAAGCTCACTTGGTGTAATTATTTGCCTATTCTCCCATCACTTGCTAATAATTTATCTGCAATAAGTAAGGTCGTACGATTTGAAAAGTTACTTAGCTTCTAGCCCAAGATCGTTTAAAAGTTGCTCGGTAATGATAAGAGTTCATAGCCAAGGCATAACTTATGAAGCGGGGCGCGAAGATTGGCGAGTCCGAAAAGGCCCTAACAAGGCATGAGGATTCAATCTTATTGCTAAAGATCCAAGGTGATGTGAAAAGCATTATTCCAAAATCAATATGAAGGATCAAGACTCACGACGAAAAGCAATCAACTCCCGTAAAGATCATGGAGAAGTCTATCTGAAAAGACCCTAACAAGGTATGAGGATAAATAGATCCAAGTCCGAAAACGAGGCGGATCGTTGTATCTCAAAATCCCAACTAGAGATTGAAGAAATAATCATGAAGTCGTGGTCAACAAAGTTGGAGTACCCCTCAAAAGTCTCCGAGTGAAGAAACTCTATTAACGATGAGAAGACCATTATCTCAAGCACGTCTCTCAAGATATGAAGTATGAAGTACATGCCAAATATCGGCCCGAGAAAGGTCTCAAATCGTGAACCGAGTTATGCCAAGATATGAACTTTTTGATATCCCGAGAAGCAGTTTTAAGAGATTTTGTCCTTTAGCTAACTATTGATCAAATCGTCCTACTTTGCTTTCAGCCTAAATAAACTATCGAAATAAGTCCAAAAATGCATCTTCATGATCATTCTAAGACAAAAATAAAATATAAGAGATACACCTAGGAATAAGGGAGTTTAAGCATATAATTAAGCCATGTGTGTAAGTGTTTGATTTGCTAACTTATAATGACAATGATCTCGTTTTTAAGCTTAGTTTGGGGAACGTGAAACTTGAGGGTGATAAATCTTCGCAGCACCAAAGCCCTAATGTAAGTCCTTGATCTCTTTGCAAGTTATTTCCATGTAGCTATTTTCAAGTGAAAATGGTTTTCTATCCTTTTGTTTACTTTAAAGATTTTAATTTCTCTTAGTACTTTAATTTTTGTTTAGTAGTATGTTAATAAGGCCAAGGTTGATTGATTATGAGAAAAGTGTCAAATTGCTTTATCACTAAGCATTACATGAGGGCATGACAATGGTTAAGTGTAGGGATTTGATAGGTGTGAAAACACCCATTCTTTTACCACTTAATCCTGGCTAAAACGAGACCAAAACGCGTATTTAATATCATTTGTTTGGAACTATGCGTGGTTTTTGTGTTTATTGTGTTTTCAGAGTCAACCGGATGAATATTGAAGAAAACATGGGATTGCACGGGTTTTATCGAAGAAAACAAGACTCAAGACGAAGTCTATTGTCCAAGAAATGCAAAAGATTTGAAGTCAATGGGCCTATTTGAAGATTTATCGAAGAAAAGGACCAAAGATGGAAGATTTACATATGTCGAAGAAACTCAAGTCTATTAAACGAAGAAATTAAAAGATGAGTTGAATTTAATCGACGATAAACCCCGAATCAGAATCGAAAATGTCAACTTTTCTGAAAAGACGAGAAGACAAGAACAACGGGAGAAAGCCCACTCACCAACCAAAGACAAGACTATATAAAGACCACCCCTTCACACTTTTGGAGGAGTTTTTTTCATTCCCTTTTTCTCTTTTTCTGTTCGTAGGCATCACCAACACCATTAGGGTGTTTGGTGATTTTGATTCTTGTTTTTCCCAATCTTGTAATTTAATCTTTGTCTTTTGAATGTTTAAACATTAATCTATCAATTTAATCCTTCATTTCATCTTGTTCATCTTTTTACCTTTTGATTCCAAGTCTTAAAGTTTATTTTGTTGAGTTGATCTTTAAAAGTAAGTGGGTTTTATGTTTTTGTTGATTTGATTTGATGTTTACCATTAATAGTTGATTCGTGGTTAAATTTGTTTAAGTTTTGGTGAAAAACTTGGTTGATTTTTGCTTGAAATCGCGTTCCCCTGTTTTTCTGTCTCCTACTGTTCTTGAGTTTTCACAGGTTCCGAATGAGCACTAATCTTCTGAATTAAGCATCTTAGTTAAAAGTTCTGGACCAAAAGTTCCAAACGAAAGTTCCGGACCAAAAGTTCCGAACGAAAGTTCCGGACCAAAAGTTCCGAACGAAAGTTCCGGACCAAAAGTTCCGAACGAAAGTTCCGGATCAAGGAAAACTTCTGAATCAAAGAGTTCCGAATCAAGCTAGTTCATCCGGAAGAGTTCCGGATCAAAAGTTCCGAACGAAAGTTCCGGACCAAAAGTTCCGAACGAAAGTTCCGGACCAAAAGTTCCGAACGAAAGTTCCGGACCAAAAGTTCCGAACAAAAGTTCCGGATCAAGGAAAACTTCCGAATCAAAGAGTTCCGAATCAAGCTAGTTCATCCGGAAGAGTTCCGGATCAAGGAGTTCCGAACCAGAGGGTTCATTCGGAAGAGTTCCGAACCAAACTTCCGAATCAAGACTTCCGGATCAAGGGTAAAGCAGAAACTTCCGAATCAATTTTCTTTTAAGCATTTTGTATCAAAGTTAAGTGATATTTACTGTTTCCCTTTTTATACTTTTTTATACTTAAATTTTAATTCAAGTTTTATTAATTGCTATTAAATTAATTTCTTTTAGTTTAAGTTTACATCTTAGTGCATTTAAACCTTTAGTAGATTAGAAAACCAATCCCTTTTTTAGTAACCAAGAACAACTATTCCACTTTGAACCGTGATCAATTCGAGAGGATTCCGAGATTAATATGAACCCATACAAAATCAGTGTATCAGTTTTCAACTCAAAACTTAAACCAATCTCAGGTAGAAGTGAAAGTGGATACCTGAGATTAGCTTATTAAGTTTGAGTTGATTATTCTCAAGTGGTTTTGATAAGTTTAGCATTTGGTTTTAAAAGGGTTTCATTTTTTCAGAAAGTTTGGTGATCTAAAATCTTTTTCAAAAGATTTTGGTTACATTTTTCTTACTCATAACTTACTGCCTATATAAGCCTGCTCATAAGCTGTTGATACAAGCTTATGAGCATCAGCTTATAAAAGCTTGAAGGTGTTGTGCAGGGAACAATCAAGAGTCAAGCACTCTATTCCATTCACTTTCATTTCATTTGAAGACATGGTTATAGCCTAGGGTCCTTCTTTGGACTCCTACAACAGGCTCCTTCTACACTTTTAGAGCTCACTTAAGCTCATTAATCAGCCCTTTGGAAAGCAATAGCATTGGTAACAAGCTTGAACCTTTTGGCTGCTTTTATGTGAGTTTTTACATGAGTTTGTATGAAGATTGATGTGAACTTGTTCTTGTGCTATTTTTTTTGGTTTGATTATGTATCTTAGGGGTTCATATGCATGTTAGAAGTGGATTGAATCAATTTGGTTAAGTTGTGATTTGATTTGGTTTGTAAAAATTTGGTTTTCAACAGGTTAAGGGTTGTTTGGGATAAGGGATTGAGCTACAAGGTTGATAAGCTGTGTACTTGAAAACTGCCCTAACACACTTGATTTATCTGTAGTAGTGTATTTTTATCATTGGTTTGGTGTTTGGTTAGGTTTCATAGTATTTTCATGTTCTTATTTTTGCTTATACTTGATAAATTCAGTAGGCCTTTAAATACCTAGATTTTTAGTGTAATTCTTCATTGGTCTTTGCACTTTGATAGGATTTGGGTTAATCTAGGATTGTGTTTAGTTTTTATGTGATTTGGTTTGGTTTTATGAAAGTTTGTGACTATTTAATCTCATCTAAGTGCCAACTGCATCAGCAAGAGGCCCATATGCTTGTTTCTGATTTTCAGCTAGTTGATTTGCCTTGTATAATTGATTTTGTGTGTTAACTTGGTTTTTATTGTTCATTGTGACTCCCCACAACCCAACTGGTTGTGGGGGTGCCTTATTTTCCAGAAATAACCAACAAACCAACAAGATCAATCCAAAATCCCAGCTCTATCATCATCAGTTGGCTTATAGTGTTGTCTGAGAACGCTGGGCTTCTCGGATAGTACTATTTTTGATTTATTTTGTTACTGTAGCAAGAGTGTTAAACTGGGCACGTTTTTGTGATTTCTAGGTGTTAATCTTGTTTGGTTTTTAATACATTTGTGTTTTTTGTGTTAAGTTGAAGTACTGGTTTTAAGTTTTACTAAAAGAAAAAATAAAAAAAAAAGTTTTTTTTCAAAAAGAGACTGGCCAGGACTCGAACCTGCGCCATCTCTCCCACACACCAACGCGTTTACCATCTGCCCTAGGGTCTTTGACTGGTAACCCTTTGCATCATTAATTAATTAAGGTGTGTTTGAGATTAGCTTATTTACTTAGGCAGCTTATAAATAAGCCGATTTCAGCTTATTTGTCAAACTTTTCAGCTGTTTACCAATTTTCCTTTGTTCTTTGTTAGGTTTAAGACTTTTTGGCATAAAAAGTTTATTTTTCACGTTTGTATTTAATTTTATATGATTATTTTTAGTTTTAATTTTAGAAAGTAATTAAAAAATAGGAAAAAGTGTTTTAAAAATCTAAAATAATAGTTTTTAAGTTTTTAATAGTATTTTTGAGGTTTACATCAATTAAAGTTTTCAAATTAAATTATTTTTGATTTTATATAATTTTTGGGTTTTTTTATCAACTTTAAAAATTAATATAAAATTATTAAAAAGGTTTTGGAAACTTTTGTTTGCATTTTTGTCTTAGTTACATTTTTCTTTATTTTTGGTAATTTTTTAGAATTTTTTTATAAACTTTGGATTTTTAATATTATTTTATTATTAAAAATTAGAAATTAGTTTTTTCTAGTTTTTTTATTTTTCCTAGTTCAAATACATAAAGTTAGGAGTTTTACAACTTTTAGAATATTTTTATTGTCCTTAGATTTATTTTTATAATTATTTTAAGTTTAAATAGTTTTTAATTGTTTTAAAATAGTTTTTATTAATTCTAAAATTTTCAAAAATAGTTTTAAATTAGGTTAGGTCATTTTAGAGGTCTACAAAGTGATAAAACTCATTTGGGCTTTCTGTTAATTAAGTTGATTTTTAGGGCTTTAATTAGCATTAAAAAATCATTATTTAATTAAATAAAGGTTTGGGTGATTTTTGATTTTTTGTAAAATCTTAATACATTCTTTAGGATTTATTGCAATTTTTTAGGAATTATTAGAGTAAATTTTTAAATTTGGTGCTTTTACGATTTTACGTGTACGACCTTTTCGTCTTAGTGTAATCCGTCATCGTAACCATCATTCTCTTCTTATCCCATTTCTATTTTCTTTCTCATAATCATATAATCATATAATTAATCATCTTATTACACATACACCAAGCCTCCTTGAGAACGATCCCCACTTTGGGTCATTTGTGCACGGTTTTCCTAAACCGTCGTACTTACCCTATTTACCTCATTTTCCTAAAGGTGTGTAAAAACTCTAACATCAAATACTTTCATTGCTAGCAGATCAACTGATGTGATGAAATTATGTCAATTTGGATTCTAGTTTTCAAGGAAAATACTATGGTTATTAGTACCGGGGTAATTTTATTTTCTTGAATGGTATTATCGAAAATACTGAAATTAAATTTTGTAAATTCTTTTACAATGTATTAATGCAACATTACACCGTAAACAAGGTTTATTCATTTATTGATCTACAAACCGTATGGTTGAGGATATAATCAATTTACAATGAAAAGACAAGCCTAAACTCTATTCCAAGAGTGAACAATGAGTAATAAGGATTTTAGAAATGTCTAAATCTAAATACATAACTCATAGCAAACTTTAATGGTTAAGAAAAGTGCATTTTTTGAGTTATTACATTTTAAGAATGGTTACCGCTAATGGGTAAAAGGCAAACTAGCATAATTTTATATAGTAGTTGTGCTTTGACCATTTTTAGGCACTACATACCATTATGGGGTTGGTAGACCTATTAAGGAAGAAATTGCATGTCAAGTTTTTCAAGTTAAAAGCAATTGATGGATAAGTCATCATTTACGTAGTAGAGTACACTCTTAAACACTACAAGTAAATTGTTACGAATGTGTAAGTAATTGTTACGAATGTGTTTTTCAGAAATGTAAGAAAGTAAACACAACACTAATTATTTTCACCGATTATGAAACATTTTCAATGATTTTCAAATTCAGTGGGAGAATTGTGTTGTATTATTGCTTTTGAGTCTATTAAAACATTCTCTAATTTAGTGGGAGTTACAAGTTTTGTCGTCCTGGTAATAACCCTTGTTATCTTTAGTATGTCCTAAGATAATTACTTTCGAATTTTTGACACTATTATCTTCAAAGGATAGTCATGTATTGATTCTTGTTGATTAAGTGGTTCTACATCTACTTGTAAAAGCTAATATATGTGACACAATCATATTTTGTATAGACGAACGTTAGACGTGATGTTTATCTAATATATGAGGTTGTTCCATGCACAAGTGGGAGAAATGAAACATCGTGTGCAAGAAACAACTCATAAAGATATATATGATTCTCTTGACTGCAAGATAAGAGACTAACAATCTAATTAATATTAGATGAAAGTTAGATCATGTGTCAATATGATTAAAAGACTACTTAAAAGTATATATATCATTCACATTAAGAAACACTTGTTTTTTTATTTAGTCATGTGAGAGCTTGGACTAAAATGTAAATACAAGGGTAAAATATCCACATGCCGTGAGATCGGGCGTGGATTATTTTGTAGTTTCTTAAGATGGATTATTCCTGGAATGTCATAAATACATAGAGTAATCTTATACTACTAAAGTAAAATATTTATGTATTATTAGAATTACATAAATAGACATAGTAGTGAATAACTTGAAAAGATTGTTGAAACCTAGTGGTGTTCATGATTACTTTAGTTATACATGTTTATGATTTATTGTATAAAGTCACAAACATAAAGTCTTGAAAGACGTATAATATAAAGTAAGACGTTAATGTATTGTCTCTATTTCACTTAAGACATATACGTGAAGTCATGGTCAAATGACTTAAAACGTATAATGAAATTATAAATTTTATGTTTTTAAAAACATAAAAATGAAGTGACTTTGTATTAGAAGTACTTGAGTTATAAAGCATGCAAAATGGTTAGGAAATCTATTATACCATTAAGATGATTTAGTTGATATATAGGTTAGTCGAAAGATATATATTTATCTTGAATATTGTTAGATTGACTTACAATATTTTCCTAAATGAAATACAATATTGTTATGGTATGTTCATTAGGAGAATCGAAATGATGATTGATTCAAGATAACTATATCTTCTTTTCTTCCAAAAGATATCAAGGTTACAAAGTTGAGTATGACTTGAGCTAAGAATATTAATAAGAAACCATTATATATAGAGTGTGATGAATCACATTATGTCTTAAATGAAGTTTGGATTTTGCTAAACTACTTATGAAGTGGGTTGTTTAGGAAATAAAGAGTTAGGAACTATCATTGTGTTTTGTAAAGTCCCATATAGATAACATTGAAGTGTTGATCTATTTGCTATGTATTTAAAGATTAACTTTAAGTTACTAAAAGCGAGTGGGAGTTTTGATCTTGAAAGATAAAATTAAAAAATACATAATCTTCTTAAATACACTAGTAATTATCATGAGGCAGGCGTGTTAATGCTAACTCTCAAGACAAAGGAACTAAAGTCATAGGTCCGCAAGGATATCTCGGATATGCGAGTAATATGCTGAGAATTATAAGTTACAAATAATCGTTGTGATTTGTTATCAAATATTGACTTGGGTAAACTACTCATACTATGAATGTTATAGATGTTGTCCAAACAAGGTAATCGGTTTTAGATTTGGTTTATCTTAAATAGTTTGACTAGAAATTGGAGATGAGTTTCGTCAAAGGAAGGAAAAACGCCAATTGTGGTGGTTTAATCTTTATGTCAAAATTTTATGAAAAAAAATTGTACACGTGTATAATGTATGTATTATGAATAGATTATTGATCACACTTAATTAGTTAATTGTGATTGAATATTATTTAATAAATGCATTAAATATATAAAGATTTTGGTGGTCATATTTTAATTGACAAAAATTGAATATGTATGAACTCTTTATTGAATGAATACTTGAGCACGGACTTAAGTAATCGAAAGGAGTTTATTAATTCAAATAACTCTTTGGAAAGTACAAAGTGCAATTATCCATGAATGGATAAATGCAGGCATCTAGGAGATTATTCTTATGTTTAATTTGAAATCGAAGATTTGATTTAAATTTGAAATAAGATAATTTCTGAGTATTCCTAAAAACTAGTGGGAGTATTATGATTATTTTCTTAAATTATATGTGTCGAATAGACATGTAAGAAAGTAAGTTTTTATTCAAATTAAATGTTGTTTTGGTTTAGATTTGAAGTGAAATTTTACTTTGAAGATTTAGAAAATAAGATATACATAACCTTGAAAACAAAATAAATTTATTTATTTATGCGATAGAAATACAACATAATATGCCATATAGTAAGTTTATATAGATATTTAGAACATGAAGAAATCTAAATCTGGTTTGAGAATTTTCATGTGTATCACGTTGTATTTATATCATGCTTATAAAAGATGATTTGTATATATTAATCTATTTGAAAGTTATTAAATAACTTGTCTAATGAATATTCTGAAAGAATATGTCTGAATATAGAATAACATCTTTGTCTTGGATCAACTTCCATATTCTATAGATGAATAATTTGTCAATAGTTGTGCAAATTATCGTAGCCAACAAACTTGGATGTTTGGTTGGAATCAAACATTACATAATAGATATTATAGGTAACGTATTTATATCTTTGAATGACAAGTTATCGAACTTGAAAAGATATAATTGAGGCAACACTCAATATTAATCATGGCATCCTTGGAGATGACATGTTAATTAAAGTTGCATTATACATTAAAGACTTAGAATACTTTGAACTTCAAATGTTGTTTTGGAAGTTTAGTATAATAAATTGGTGATCAAGGATGTTTCATAATTTTGGTACTATGTGACAATATCAAATATTTGAATGCACATGTACAAGAGCTTCAATTATTTGAATTCTTAAAGAAAGTATTCTCAAAATTCCAATAGGTCAAGATTGGTTGTTTTATGCTTTGCCAAACAAGTGTGAAGGTCACTACTAGAGGCATGATGCATCAACCATGTTTTTCATGCATTGATCTATTTAGTATTTAGATAAAGGATGTTAAGACATTATTTATTAATGGAATAAAGATTGGGTTTCGTTTATTCTTGTTATTTAATTTTGTATCCTATTTTACATGTTTTAATCCATGAATAAATTGTTATGCTAAATGTCCGTTTTCGATTAATAATATGGGAATATTATTAAACTAAGACAATTCGAAATTGCGATAGAGTATACTTGAAAGTATATTGATCGATTTTGCATGATATTCGATGAATCGAATATCTGACTTATCCCAACTATATGATTATACTTTATGGATCTTTTGTCATTAAGTAAATCATAAATAGTTATCCTCAGACCTGAGATACCAGGAAACTGTCATGGATCTGGTGCATTTTTTGTGAAATAATCTAACGCTAAATGTAACTGGTAGCTATAACGGTTATTTTCAGAAGTGTTGCAAAATTCATAAGTTAGCTTGTAGTCAATATGGAATTTGTTTCCTTCAAATTTATTTTGAAGTTTAATCAGTTGGGCCCCTCGTGGTATTAGTAATATATTTGTATGGCCGTACCCAAAGTCTTTCTAAACTATATTTAAAAGTTTTGGTAATCTTGCTTGAATCCGATGAACGAGAAACAGAATGGTTAATGAAAGGAATGACTAAGATCCATATCCTTATTAACGTTGTATTAGAAATGAAAGGATAATAATAATGATGAATCATTAAAAGGTTTTATCTAAGAAACCTTACTCGAGATCGTATTAGAGGCATCAGCGTGTAACTAGACGCTAACCGATGTGATCACACTATTTAAAATATGTCCAAGTGGGAGCTGAAAGTTTATGAACTATAATTTAATAGTTCTGGGTTAGGATCGAACTCAGGATTACGGGATTGCACACAATACGTAAAGAGTTAATTTATTTAATAAATATATTTATATGTTTATTAAATTAAATCGAGCAATAACTTTAACCGTCGTTAAATTTTAGAGTTAAGGACTAAACGGTTAACATGGAATAATTAACGGGAGTTAAAGAAATATTCGGAATACCCTTTGTGGGCTTGGGCCGACGGTGGAGAAGCAAGAAAAGGAAAAAAAAATTTCTTTCCTTATTTGTGTTTATCTTGGGCTACAAGTATGGTGAACCTATATAAACACATCAAGCCTCTCATTATTTTTCACCCACTTTCTCTTGTCTCTCTTCCTTGGCCGATCAACTCCCACGAATACCCTAAGGGTTTCGTTTGGTTTTGGTTTGATTTTTGGTTTCTCTATTGCAATCAACTCCAAAGGAAAAACACTTTTTTTAGGGTTCCTTTTATCATTTGGTTTTGGTTTAGCAATAATCTAGTCCTAGCCCCTCTCTAGGGTTGTTGGGTAGATTTTCCACTTGATGTTGAAGCTCGGTTTACACGTGCTAGAGTCACGGTTAGCTCGTTGTATTACGTGTGTACAAGAACGTAATGTAGTCTTACTTTAGACTATATCTTGGAAGTGTTCGTCATAAACCCTAATCGGTGATTCGTTGGTGACCTTGTGGATCTTCGCTAGGATAAAGGTATGTAACCCTAATTCGATTAATTATAATTGTGTTATTAATTATAATCTTGCGTGCTTTGATCTTTGCTTATTATTATATAATTGTTATGAACTTCATAAACCTCCACAGCATATATAAGCCAGTTATATAATCTCTCGGAGTTCAGCGTTTGTAACAAAAAAATGTAGAATTTTGGAACCAATAGAGATAAAAATACCAAGACTTGGGAGGCATGTATATGAAACGGAAATGAAACCACTTTGACACTTTGTCACACAGACTGTGTGAGCTTGTACAACTTGGTGGGTAAAAATGCGAATATGATTGCACTGTTAAGTAGTTACATTATATGTGAATATGTGCACTTGGGTCAAAACATGTAGATTTGATTCCAGCATGTAAAATTCATATCCTGCCAATCACCAAGAAAGCGTTAAAGATATTAAGTAGAAAATTTATGCAGAACAAGAGAAATATGGGCCTATTGATTTGTATATATAGGAAATCAATATGGTCTATCTGCTAGCAGCTTAATATCTTTATAAGCTAATAACCGCTTGCTTTTACCCAAACATGCATGTTTAGCTTATTAAAAGCAGCTTATTAGCTAAATCATTAACGGCTTTAGTAAATGGATTACTAGTCTTTTTATGATTAGTTTGTTTAGGTATATGAAATTGATCATGTCAAGTCTTCCAAAAACCAACTGTCAACCTTATTAAGCTTTGTACTAAGTAGAACGAGTCGCTAAGCGAGACATAGACCTTAGTTTGGTGTATACATTGAAAAACTTTTTCAAATTTATAAACCAAATTCGAATAAACATATTAGAATGAATAGAAAACCAAACATTTGTGAAAAGAGTTACCACCAAATTACCAAATCCTACATTTTTATAACCAACAAAATTAAAAATGATTTGAAACAAAAAGTGATGGTTTTTTGAGCATCCACCCCTCATTTTATCATCACCCTTTATAAACCTCTTATGGCTTATTTGATGTTGTATTCACATCCATACCCAATATATGGAAGTTCTTCAATTTTTCTATCATGGTTTTCCCTAACAATTAATTCTGTAAACCCCAACCATTTTCGTTTCTGTAGGTTTAGACCCCAACCAAACATAGATAAGAATTGACAAGCTATTCGAGAGAGGAGATGGATAATGAGGCTTTAACAGGTTTCATGACGGTTTTTGCTGTATCAGGAAGCGTTGTGATCCTGGCGCATCAATTTCATAAACGCCTTCTCTCTGATTTTATGACCAAGATGGAATTTGAATTGGGTACATATACATCCTTAACAAATGCTTACATTATGTTTTTTGTTCTTAAATAAACGCGGCATGCATGGACATACTCACGAGCATACGTACGTGCTTTTGAACTTGTATGCATGGATCATAATGGGCTGTTTTATAAATGCAATGATGCAACTTTAAAGATCTTACATTTGATGCATTATCTGTAATTTGCATAACATATAGGTTCATGCAAGAATTCAACAAAGAAGAAAGTGAGGTTTTTTAATGATGATTTCAAGATTTTATCGACCGATAAACAAGACCTGAAAAAGTTGATGCCAAAAGTTGCAAAGTCCACCTTGGAGTATTGCGGTGATAATAAAAAATGCAGGAAGAGGATGCCTCTCAACTGGCAGGTTATGTATAGAGGGATAATAAACTACAAGAATTCGATCTATATCCAATGAAATCTATTCCAGTTTAAGATGGTGATGGTTTTTGTGGTTGGATATCAGTGATAGGGGAAATTATGTGGTTGTTTAATCATGTGTATACATTTTTCTGATATTTTTATTTCAATGTGAAACGGATTAATGCTGCAAAAGTGTATTGTAAATCGAAAACACACTAAAAAACTTCTGAATTTGACCCATATAAGTCTTTAAGGATTTCAATCCTAATTCCTATAAAAGCATACATATGAATCTGACTGAGGTACAGAAACACAAAAATTCAAACATACAAAAAAATACCCATGCAGCCTAATGGGCCAACTTAACCTAGGCTTAATATATATTGGCCCATGCATGTTAACCTTATCAGCATATGCCTTTCGGGACACAAACTCCATTAGCCATCTATGCACGTTCAACAATTTAGCCTCTCATTCTCAGATGCAATAATTTTGGATCGACCAAAGGAATCACTACTTGCATTATTTATCATTGCAATGTATCACGCTTCCGAAAGGTTATCACTAAGGAAAAATGGTCGCGATAGCCAATCAACTAGCTAAGTGGGTTGCCGGCATCTTCTCGTCAACTGCCCATGTCAGTCAAACTATCTAAGAAAAACCATAAAGGATCGTAAGCAAATATGATATCAAACTGCAATCAGTAATTCAACTCATTAGTAAAGTTAACCTCAAATGCAGTTTTATGTGTCTAGTTCACGACTTCATGGCTCATGCATTTTGAAAATTAGGGACGCTAGAAAGAAAAGACAGCGTTGTCAACTATATACATCACATCGTCGTTGAGTTAAATCGTACTAGATATGTCTAATAACAATTGTTACGTGTGTCCTTATGTGATGTCCAGTGAAAACACAACATAAACGAAAAAACATATGGACCAACAATAACTAGTCCCATCTACTACTTACTTATGAATGTTTTGTTCACATTCACATGCTACTAAAAATCGTGGACAATGTGTACAATTGATTGTATAATTGAATGATCTTTAGATATTTTTTCAAAGAACCTATCAAAATGATTTTGTAACATAATGTTGTGATGAATTCATATTTTTTCGTTGTTAACTGATACAATATATTTATATTTTTTTTTGAACTAGTAAGATTTCTCATCATCTCTACGTCTAGTTGATTACTTTGAATTGTTACATTCAACGACAACTCGACCGACCACTAACTGCATTTATGACCCTTGACCCCTTTAATGTTTTGACCATCTTTTTAACCTCTTTGTCTCCTCCTGTGTCCTGTTTCTTCGATAACTCTTATTTGTCAACTAGTTTCAGAGACAAGTATCAAATCAATAGAAAACTCGTTTATTTGTACATGGACCAGAGAAAACTGAAGGAATATGTACACGTAAATAATATATGTCTGGAAGTCGTCCCGAGCCTAAGGAGACGCACGCGTTTATACGTAAAATAATTATAAGTTAATATATTATGTGTAATATATTAATTAGTGATAAGTTATAACAAACGTTAATTAATTAGTTAGTTAACGGGATTTTACAAACGGTAGTAAAAAGTTAATATTAAACAATAAAAGCAATTTTGGAATAAATGCTTTTTATCTTTTGACGTAGGTTTTTTCCTAATTGGATTAGGATAACCTTTCTTAACATGTATATAAATAATGAGATTGTCTCATTATTAAAACTATACACAACCTACGATTAAACAAAAGATTTTATACGGCAAGAAACAAAAGAAAGCAATTTGCAATTTATGCTTTTGTTTTTATGCGATTAACTGATATCGCAATTTGTTGGTTTTGGTTTGCTTGGTTTTATAGAAAACAAGTGTTTATTGGCTTATCACAATTTGGTACTAGCATACTTAATTGTTTGTTATAACGTATTGTGTGCGTACTCTTAGAGAGGTCATGGTTTGATCTTTGGGTTTTCGTTTATTGGAGGTTCGATAAAGGTGTTTAATCCGTTGTTAAAAGGTACGCAATTCCTTATCGTTTATGTTATTTGATGATTAGGTTTTCATAAACCCTAATTAGGGTTAATAAAATTAATTAGACAAACCCTAAGTTGTATGCAATTTTTTTGTTGATAAATATCATGTTAATTGTTAATTACTCGTTATTTATCACGTTGTTAATTGTTAAAATTATGGTTCGATCCATGGGAATCATGCAAGTTTACCATGGATCATGTGTTCTTGATTAATTGTTTTAATTGAAGTCATGATTGATGTGGTATGCATGAAGTATGTGATTAATTGTTAATTGGATATATGTTTTAGGTTACTGTTTATTTGTTTTGCTTTTGATTATAATTGTTATATATCATGGTTCACGCAAAGGGTTTTTCAAAAAATAAAAATAAACCGGACTAAAACTATATGAAATTTGATTTATTATAATCTTGTTCTTGCACGATCATATGTGGCAACAAATGAGTCGCCCTTACATGGTTTTAAATCTAACTCACGCCGTGATTAGCAAGAATCAAGTTTATAATTTGTTTTCTATTTTAAAGTTGTAAAATTTTATTAATGACGTAATTTGCAAAAGTACTATCTAGTTGCAAGGCTAAGGTTCGGGAAGACTCATCAAGACCTCGGTCTTGTAGATACCATTGCCCTATAATACCTGACTACTTGTAGTCTCCTTATCTTGCATACTATTTAGGAAGCCGCGAATGGTCTAGGGTTTGAATGATTTTAATCATTCTTTAATCTTTTCCCGTGATAAAATTAAACTTCTTTAAATAGAATACATGTTGAATCGTCAATTTTTATGATATCAGTATTTATACAATTGAATTGTAAGTTAAATAAGTGATGTCTATAATTAACGAATTGAGTAAATTTGTTAAATTATCGTGATACAAAGATGTTGCATGTTTTTTTGTACATGTTTTGAATTGTCAAAATTTATACCCTTTGAAATAAGTTTATTTGCCATCCAACTCGTAAAAGCACTTGCACTTGCTCTTTCATCATACGTGAGACTGTGGTGATTTTGTAACCCAAGGTGATATAATACACTCAATTGTGAGACATCGGTGCTATATAATCACGGTTTTTGGTTGGACGACTTAAACAAGTTAAGATAGGTGAGACCTTAACTCGTGGCAATAGATGGGATAAACATGCTCGCTTTTTCACTTTTGAGTTGTCACAAGTGATGTATATAAAGTTGAGTCCCATAATTCTAGAAGTTGTATTGGATGCAATTATTGAACGTCAATTACCCCTTGAATATCATCATCACTAGCAGATCAACTGATGCGGTGGCGGTATGTCTTGGTGGATTTTAGCTTTTAGAAAATTAATTGTTTATTTATAAACATGGGTATTTAATTTTCTATAAAGATAATGTTATCGAAAATACTAAAATTGAATTTTGTGATTCTTTTAAACGTATTATTGCAACAAAGTTCCATAAATTAATGTTTGTTTGACAAACAAAGTCTCGTTTTCTTGTAAGAAAGAAAAAGACATATACCTATCCTTTTTCGGTGCAAGAAAAGGCTATTAATAGGTGCGATTGGATTATTGTAATTATCAATCTTTAAGTGAACTTAAATGGTTAAGTAGATTTGCACAACTTATTGTTTCAAGTAGATCTCATTAATCGTTTTGAGTTTTTGAGCATCTTTCAAACTAATAAGTCTCTTAGCAATCTCTAGGCAAGCAATACTTCTTTTGTTCTTTACATATCGATCCCCTTAAGGCTATAATCGATAGAACAAAACAAGTGTTTTGTTTGTTTATTGTGATTATAATAACTAGCTTTATTTATCCTAGTTATTATGTTTTAACCCAACGTAGGCACTAAATACTCTTATTGAACGGTAGGCCTAATATGGAGGAAATTGCATGCCAGTTTTCAAGTTAATGAAAGCATGATAGATAGTCTCTCATTTACATGGTAGAAATTCATACACTCTCTATAATACATAAGTAATTGTTACTTATGGGAATTTAAAGCGAGTATGGAAGTAAATAAATCGCTATCTGCTATTTACTGGTGAAGTAACATTTGTAATGTTGTCAAATCCAGTGGGAGCGTTGCGAAATACATTAATGTAATGTTGTCTAATTCAGTGGGAGCTACAAGCTTGTTTACCTTCGTAGTAATCCATATTATTTCTAGTTTGACTTGAAATAATAATTTACTTTCAGAATATGAAGAACCATAGTTTTAAGGATAAATGCATCCTATTTTATATGATTATCACTTTTGATGTATTTTTCATATAATAATTATGCAGAATTTCTTATAAAACTATATGGTTGACATTCTACTAGTTATTCAAATATACATGACATGGTCATATTGTTCACATAAACTATTGAGTTTCATGGTTGTTTATATTCGTACGTGATGTTGTGTCTTGCACAAGTGGGAGAAATCATTATTGTGTGCAAGGTACAACACATAACAATATGACAATTGGTTTATTGACAGCGAGATAAGAATCTAATATTCTATTAAGGCTTATACATTTAATTGTCAATGTATGTTGTCTTGTTTAGAAGATGTCAAGATAAAACACATGACAATATGACAAATGGTTTCTTGACCGCGAGATAAGAATCTAATATTCTATTAAGGCTTATACATTTAATTGTCAATGTATGTTGTCTTGTTTAGGAAATGTCAAGATATGAATAACAAGATACTTCAACTAATTTGTTTATATTTATTGGAATGCACAATAATATATATGAAGTAAGCAATTAACTTGAAATAACTATTGAAGTTGTTCATAGTTACTTTATGAATGTTTATGTCTCTTGTAAAGCATAAGCATATAGTCTTTAATTGTTAAAAGACTTATAAACATAAAGTAAATAGTTTACTTGTTATATCTTCTTGTTAATGAACATGAAGTCTTTGAATTATTCAAAGGATAAATAATGTATATAGAGTTATTGAACTAGTTAAAGATGTATACATTAGAGCATGCACTAGGTTTAATATATCATAAAATTTCAATTTTGTTTTGACACAATTGATAAGTATTTAACCTAAGAAGTCTTAAGTTATTTAGGAATTGTGATATAGTCTCACAATCTCAAATACTCATAGAATGTCTTGAGTGATAAATCAAATTCTTTAGAATTATTTGACGTTGATAACTTGAAATACTTTACCTCCAAAGTTGTCAAGGTTTGGAAATTAAGTATACAAAGTATATACTTAAATATTACTCCGGCCTAGAAGGAAACTAAGACACCATCAAGCTATAGAATGTGATGAATCACATTGAGTCTTTTAAATTGAAGTTCTGAATTTGTTAAGAACTAGCAAGGTATTTTGTGACGTGTCCCAAAAGATAACAATTTATTGTTTCCCTACATGCTAAGTATTTGAAGAATAGTCTATGATTACTAAAAGCAAGTGGGAGGACTCGTAGATCTTTAAGAGATAAATAACAAAATACGCAACCTTCTAAATATACTAGCGAATGTCATAATGATGGTGAACATTAAGTGTTGAACATCGTGATGATAGAACTCACATTCATAGATCCGCAAGGATGTCTTTAGTACTTGAATGATATATTGATATGACAATACTAAGGAATGTATGTTAGAGGATCATGGTGACCCTACTAACCATATAGATGTATTATTGAATCTTGAATGTCATTATTGAATAAACTATGAATGAGTAGATGCAAGTCCGTAAAAGATAATCAATTTTTTGAAACTTGATTAATCTTTAACCAATCGGTTAGACCGTGAGGTGAATATAAGTTTCTTTAGTAAAAGAATCATATGGAAAATATTATACACATGATTAATGCATAATATGTGATAGAAAAGTTCTACATGCATTAATTTAATAAAGATGATTTATTGTCATGATAGTTTTATAATGATAAATATGACAATGTAATATTTAAACTCTTTTGTACGATCACATTAGCGAGGACGGTTGTGATCAAAGTGTTTATAAATTACAATAATCTTTATGAAGTGTACATAATGCAAGAATCCATGTACGGATTAATGCATGCATCTAAGGAATATATCTCAAGTCTAATTATTAAATCCATGTTTTGATTTTTAATTAGATCTAATATAACTTGTGAGTATATCTAAAAGCTAGTGGGAGTATTATGTTTATTTCTTAAATCACATATGATGTATAACATATAGAAAGCAATATTCCATGTAAGCTAGATATTAAACCTTAGCTTGGAATAAGGTTTCATATGAAAGGGTTTAGAAATTAAACGTACGACCTTGATATGTATGTTTATTGTAATAAACATTTGTGGTTAATGAAATCCAACACAACATGAAATATCATTTAGAAAGTCTCAATGAATATATCTCATTTGATGAGAGTTGACATAAGATGAAAACTTAAGGGATTCATCATGTAAATCATATTGTGTGTATGGATAATTGTAAAACTTGTATAAGTACAAGAAGATTTGACAACAACGATTGCTTAAAGAGAAAATCATTTAGATGATTAGTACAAATGTTATGATAAGATTTGTTTGGGATAGAATGATTATTACAAACTTGAATTGTTCCAAGTAATGAATATTCTATATGATATAAGATGTAATTATCATTGTCAACAAACTTCGAGTTTAGAAAGACACCAAATATTATCATAATAATAGTTTATAGTTTATGGATTATAATATATCATAGTGATGTTTCTAGACATGGATGATAGATTGATTGAGATAACACTCAATACTAATCATGGTATGATTTCATCTTTGATGATGACCATGTGGACTAACTATGTTCAATTGAGCATAATGTTGCGATACATATTAAAAGAATAAAGAATACTTTATAGTTTAAGAAGCTATTAAAGATGATTGTTTTCAAAAAGGTGTTTAGTTAGACTCACACGCCTTATAGGATGTAGTACAACAATACTCCCATTTTGTTGTGTGTTCATATGTGGAAACATACATAAAAACAATCATTATATATGTTCAGAGATTTTCACAATTGTGAGTTTGAAATAAGTATTCTCAAAATTCTAAAGATCAAACCTAGTAAAGTTTTATGAAATATATGCTTTGACAACAAGTATGATCGTCATATCTTGAGGCATCATTTTTTTAACTAAGGTTATCATGCATTGATCTTTTAGTATTTGGATAAAGGATATTGTTAAACAATATTTATTTTATGAATTGAAGTATTGGATATATTCGTTTTCTTTAATATTTATTGGTCCTATTTTTGCATGTTTAAATCCTTGAATAATATGTTATTCTAAATTGTCTATGTCGATTGATTATATGGGAATATAATTGAATTAAGACATATATGAGAGATGGTAATATTCGTAGAATATGTAAGAACGGTTCACCAACTCATACGATATCCAAAAGTTGTATATTGGACATCTCCTACTAACAAGTCAATCACTTTATGGATCGTTGTCATTAAGTGAAACTTGTAAATGATTTACATTACTAAATCCTTTGACTTGAGATGCAAGCAGGTCTTATATATGTGGATGGTACTTTTTGCTATAGTTCTAACGCTATCCTGAATAAGGTAGTAATAAAGACTATAATCATTTGTATCTTGAAACATGTAAGAGGCACGTGTAGTCAAGATAGAATTTGTTCATTCAACTAGGATTGAAGAATAATGCTACTGGGCCCCTCGTTAATTAATTAGATGTTTGTATGGCCATACCCAATGGTAATCTAGATTTGTCTCGATTAGATTGGTAATCTATATTAATTATGTAATGCGAGAAACAGAATAGTTAAAATGGAATGACATTGATCCATATCCATTATTAACATGGCATTTGAGAAACAAAGGGATTGTAAATGTTTGAGTCATTTAAAAGTACTTTATGGAAAACTACACTCGAGAGTTTCTGGGAGCATTGACGTGTTGCTAGACGCTAACCAATGTTATTATATTATATTATTGTACATGTCCAAGTGGGAGCTGAAGGAATATGTACACGTAAATAATATATGTCCGGAAGTCGTCCCGAGCCTAAGGAGACGCACGCGTTTATACGTAAAACAATTATAAGTTAATATATTATGTGTAATATATTAATTAGTGATAAGTTATAACAAACGTTAATTAATTAGTTAGTTAACGGGATTTTACAAACGGTAGTAAAAAGTTAATATTAAACAATAAAAGCAATTTTGGAATAAATGCTTTTTATCTTTTGACGTAGGTTTTTTCCTAATTGGATTAGGATAACCTTTCTTAACATGTATATAAATAATGAGATTGTCTCATTATTAAAACTATACACAACCTACGATTAAACAAAAGATTTTATACGGCAAGAAACAAAAGAAAGCAATTTGCAATTTATGCTTTTGTTTTTATGCGATTAACTGATATCGCAATTTGTTGGTTTTGGTTTGCTTGGTTTTATAGAAAACAAGTGTTTATTGGCTTATCACAATTTGGTACTAGCATACTTAATTGTTTGTTATAACGTATTGTGTGCGTACTCTTAGAGAGGTCATGGTTTGATCTTTGGGTTTTCGTTTATTGGAGGTTCGATAAAGGTGTTTAATCCGTTGTTAAAAGGTACGCAATTCCTTATCGTTTATGTTAATTACTTGTCTATATGTGATCCTATATTCCGCTGCGTACTCGTGATTATTAATGTGTTAATATAGATAAAGGTTTTTTTATAAATTCCAACAAAAACTGGTGTCGAAAAGTATTCTAACTCTTTGTGCATACTTAGAGCACAGTGTACGGGGTAATCTCTTTGCGTTTTTCCATGGCGTCACCCGAAAAAACGAGCCATCACATCCACATGGCGTTTTCGTGTCTCGCGCCTAGGGCACGGCGCGTGTTTTCGCGCAAAAACGCGACACGAAAACGCGAGAACCACACCCCGTTCTCGCGTTTTCGTGTCTCGCGTTTTCGTGCATTGATAATTTTTATTTTTATTTTAATTTTCAAAAAAAATATGACCGTTGCATTTGATTTTTATACCGTTGGAGGAGCAGGGGAGGCCCGTTTTTTTGAAAAAAAACCTATTTTTTCACCTACAAATCACTTATAAAACACCCATTTCACCTCAACAATCATCTGCACACACTAGTATAGTTAAAATGAAAGACATTCCCGATATGTACGAGTATTACTCCACACTTGATATGAATAATTACGCTCAATACGTCTATTATTTAGATCGATTAGAAGAAGTTGAAGACGAAATAGACCCGTATACAAGACGCTACATTCCACGTGAAAGAGAATGGGCGGAAGTAAAATTACAACGAAATTATTTTGGCGATGAAAATACGGCAACTATATATCCGGAAGAATATTTTCGACGAACGTATCGTATGAGTTCCACTTTGTTTAATAAAATTGTTAGTGATATACAAAATTATAATGCCGACCCTTTGCCCGAATATTTCCTTTTTTTAAGCAACGTCAAGATGCAACGGGTCGTTTGGGGTTTTCTACTCGTTTGAAATGTACATCCGCCATACGCCAATTGGCATATGGTACAAGCCCCGATGCATTTGACGAGTATTTGCAATGTGCGGCACGTTGTTCCCGTGAATGCTTATGGTATTTTACTAAATGCATATATATATATATATATATATATATATATATATATATATATATATATATATATATATATATATATATATATTGTATGTTGAAGAATATTTGAGAAAACCTAATTTAGCGAATGTCCAACATGTATATGATTTACATGAGAAGAAACACGGTCTTCCGGGAATGCTAGGGAGCATAGATTGTATGCATTGGGAATGGGTTAAATGCCCCAAGGCGTTACATGTTCAATTTAAAAATAGATTTAAAAAATACCCGACTATAATGCTTGAGGCCGTAACCGATCAACAATTATGGTTTTGGCATGCATATTTTGGGGTACCGAGTGCAAATAACGACCTTAATGTGTTAAATGGTTCACCGTTATTTGATGACCTTCTAGCCGATAGAGCTACCGAAACTCCGTTTGAAGTTAACGGGAATACTTATAACAAAAGTTATTATTTAGCGGATGGCATTTATCCACAATGGTCTACTTTTGTCAAAGCTTTTAGTGTCGCTAGGGACGCAAAAACATTGAAGTTTAAAAAGGTTCAAGAAAGTGCAAGAAAAGATAATGAAAGAGGCTTTGGTGTGCTACAATGTCGGTGGAGAATTATACAACAACCGGCACGAGCGTATCAAATGAACATCATTAAGAGAATTATGTACACTTGCATTATAGTACACAACATGATATTGAAATACCAAAAGTTCGATATAAGTAGATATATGCACATGTACGTTTCTCCCGAACCCAACATTACACGTACTTGGGTCGAACGATGCGAAAGACAACAAATGAAAACAAAAGAACTTCGGGATAGAGAAACGCACAAAGACCTTCGATACGACCTTGTTGAACACTTGTAGAATCAAGAAGAAGATCAATAATAAAAAAAAATTTGGTTAATTTTTATTATTATTTTTTTCCGGTTAATTTTTTTATTGTGTAATTTTTTTTATTGTGTAATTTTTTTTATTAATGAAATGTTATTTTAAGTTTATTTTTATGTGGGCCTTATGTATACTCCATGGCTCAAGCCAACCAAGGAGCGTGAAATGTGGTGTTGTGGAGTTTGTGGTGTGGTGGGATCATTTGGCCACCACTCACCATACCATGAAAAAGTTCTCGTCTTTTCCCACGGCTCAACACGAAAACACCAAACCATACCTCGTGCTCTTATACTTATAAGAGTTTTGCTAAACAATGTCCATTGAACAAAGTTTAGCGTGTATTTAATACGTATAAACTTTCTTAATTAGCAAAAAAAATAAAAATTAAATAAACTTGTAATATACCATATTTGAACATAAATACATCTTCGTTTAATGTGTATTTAATATAATTTTTGATAACTTTAAGAAAAAATTTGTGCATTAAATACACACTAAACTCTGCCCACTGAGAATTGTTTAGCAAAACCCTACTTATAAAATTTAAAAGGATTATAGACATTTATTTTTCTTAACTAGTGTTTAGGCAATGTGTGTTAGTTTATGTTTTTGTAGGGTTTATTATGCAAATACGAAGCTGGTCAGGTGGCTATATAAATTGGTCTCTGGATCAAAGCTTCATTTGTTTTCACACAATTTCTCTCACAAATCAAATTAGGGTTTTAGTTGTTTGTTTGTTATAAATCATCTTGATCTTTGTTTTCGAGTTTGTTAAGGTTTATTGGTGTGAGTTTTGTTTACATTGACAACATCCATTGATTGTGGACTATCTTATTTTTTGTATTCATTTGTTGAACATCTGTGTTGGAGACTCATCTACTGTGTATACTGTTGCAATCAAAATAATAAGATCACTAAGGGTGGATGGTCGGGTGATTAAGAAATCATATTAGTTTGGTACCATTTTAACATGGTATCAAAACTCTAGGTTGATTTCTTGAGCTCGTATTGTGATTTTTTTCTTGGTAATTGGTTAAATCTGGGTTTTATTCTTGAAACCCTAATTCGGGGGTTTTGGTCGATTGATGATTCTTGGAGGTTTTGGTTGGTTAATCGTTGATTAACTGGTTATTTGATTGTTTGGTATAGTAAAATTGAGAAAATCCTAACCTTTTCAATTAGAGTTTCCATGATCATGTGGATTATGGATTGATTGGGTCTTGGTTATTATTTGTCTTTTGGTATGGTGTTTTACCCACTGTAAGTCTTCTCGTTCCCTAAAGTAGATCATTCCTTGTCAAGGGGAGCAACCAGGTTGTCTAACATCTTGACCTACCACTATTGAGTGGTTAGGATACCTTCTTTAGACAATCTCATTTTCTTGGCATTGGTTTAAGGAGCGTGGGTGTAAAACCCGCATGCTTTTACCATGAATGGTACCCTTAAGATCGTACGTATATGATTAGAACTTTCCTTTTATAACATGTTTACGTTTCACGTATAAGATTTACGAGTATTACGTACGTGTTAGAACACGATAAGTATTTATTATGTATGAACACACGATAATTATTCCAATAATAATTATAAACACGAACATGCGATCATGAAATCATGAACGTAATTTAATCACGAACTAATATTACGTATGTATATATATATATTTATTACGAACACAAATAAATATATTAAGTCACGATCGATAACTAATTAAAACACGTAAAACACGAACATGAGAACACTTATTAATTAGACACGGAAAATGTTCGGGTTACCCCATATGGGCCCCATAACCACGAAATTAGGAAGAAGAAATGGGCTTAGCCCATGCAAAATTAGCTAACTAGGAAAAAGGGGTAAAACATGTTCATTATTTATAAAATATTGAAAATAATTAAAACCCTAATTCTCCTTCTTCCTCTCCTTTTAGCCGCCACCTTAAAACACCATAGAGGGGTGTCCGGGTTGATTTTGATCTTGGAAATCTTGCAAGCATTCGTGTGTGTTCATCCTTAATTGATCCACGTATTCGGTATATCTTTTTAACCATTTTCTTTTATGTTTTAATTTAATGAATCACATAAAATCATGATGAAGGTCTACGAGATTATTGGCCTATTCTACATGATGGATTGGATTGATAAAGTGGGTAGATTAATAGATTAATATGAAGGATGAGATGAATGGAGATGAGGATGTAGAGAGAGAAAGGAGAGAAAAGAGAAGAGTAGAGAGAGAAAGTAAAGATTGATTGAAAATAATGAAAATGACCAACCCCTCCTAACATGCTAGGAGGGGATATATATAGCCCACCCTACATGTGGGCTATATGGACTATACATTTACTAAGTGGATCACGAGCCCATTACATAATTATCGTTGGAGCGACCGATCCTTCATAAATACGTAAAACGTATTTCCAACAATCTCCCCCTAAGGGAGGTCGCTCCAAGAGACAAAGTTCTAAATAGTCTATATCTCGTGATCTATGCTAACTAAGATGTGACCGAGACTTTATTGGGAAAAACGTATTTCCAACAATCTCCCCCTAAGGGAGGTCACATCTTTTTACAAAATCTTAAACCTAGCATCTATGCTTGAGTCTTCGATCTTGTTCTTGTGAATATGCTTGATGTGATCTTTGACTTTAGTCTTGAGCATGTTTCCTTGCCTTGACCTTGTGCATTCTTCACTTGTGATATTTGTCTCTTCGTGACTTCATGTTCCACATACTTATACTTTTAAATTCTTGAAAGCTTCAGAGTTTGATACAGCGGAAGACTTGACCTTCAGGCTTTCTTGAATTTGTTGAAGTACTAATTGTATGTAGTATAAGCATGTGGTGACGACTTCTTCTGGATTGTACACCGCAATGCCACCTTCTTGTTACGCTGCATAAGACAGTTAGCAACAAACAATATACACGGATGAAATGGCCTTGAACATTTCATTCTAATTCGGTAGCATTTTACCTCCGGTCGGTGAAGATCGTTGGACGATATTAAATATCGTACTTGTGGCAGGTAGTTTCAATAAAGAACCTCCTTGACAAGATTTCGCGGGTAAACCCGTTCTCTTTACTCGACCGTCCAAAGCTGACTACGAACGTAAAGAGTGAATCATTTGGATAATCTTATCCGCATGATTTGAAGCCGTCAATTCTTGTTCCGGGAACAAGTGAAGTTCAATTAAGAACCGCACCGTCGTTGCTTTCCAGTTGTCACTAGCTTGATTCATATAGAATCTTGCAAGTTACCTACCAAGTGCTGTTTGATGTTAACACTAGAAGTATTTCCATTCGTCACTGTAAATACTTAATAGTATTACTCTGAATGTTCTGGCAAGATCACTAAGATATCGCGTACAGGCCTGGAACGTGTTTAATTTCATTTAAGAATTAAACCACTGTTGCTTTCCAGTTATCACAAGTTTGATTCATAAAGAATCGCACAAGTCACCTACCATGAGCTTTTTGATATTCGCTCAAGAAGGATTTCCATCTTCATTGTAAATACTTTCGTATTACTCGGATGTTCAGGCAAGATCATGAAGATTTTGCGTAGGACTCTTAAGACCTTTCTTACTTTTCACAGTGTGTGAAGAAGCAAGGAAATATGAAAGTGTGTCCTAATGAGATATTTGATGATCTCAAATGGCTCTAGACTCGATCGTGTATTTTGGATTTTTAGTGATCGGAGGCTGGAGAGGAGTGCCACCTTTTCAATAACAATTTATTCGGAGTGAATAAATCAATAGATAATGCGTTGTCTCCGTGTGATTAAAACAAATATCTTTTGAGAGATATCTGAGTTAGCTGGGATGGGTTGTGCATTGCATCACTGGGTCCATGATGTCTGTCTTCAATATTAAGAATCATTAAACAATGATCTTAATAGCATATGTATTGACCCGGTTTCTGCCTAAGTTGTAAGGAGGGCTTCTTTCTTTACACCCTTTATCTTTACAATTCTTTTTCATTCTTCAACCCCTTCAATGCTTACCAATACGTCATCACTAGCACCTTGTTGTGATTGTTCTAGTGCTAACTTAAGTACTTGGTCGGCATTCAGCTACGTTCACAATCTTTCTCCATCTTTCCTAAGGACTACTATTTCTAGCTATGGAATGTCCTTGGGAAGATTCCTCCGGTTCTAGAGGAATCATTGGACTTTAACCTATCCTACCATCCTTATGTCACCACAATCTTCATCATCGTGAATAGAGATGTTTTGGGTAAGTGTATGTCACCATGAAATCCATTTTGAAGTGCAAATCCATTTTGCTCCCCCTTAACATATGCCATGATATCCGAAAACATTTCGCACATGTCGGGATGAGCTAGCACGTTAAGTCAAACCATTTATGATTGATCATATCCCATATTAAATCACATTTTCTCACCCATATTAAAAATATTAACCCAATCGATGTTTTTAATATCAACTGATTTAATAGCATTTTAAGAAAATTTGGGAAGAAAAATGCAAATCCAATTATCTTCATGAGTTACACAAGCTCCCCCTCAAATTAATGAGGGTCTACTTGAAACGTAAATTAAATACCTTTTAAACACAAGTGTAAGGTATTTATCACGTGCAAAGATCATATATGATAATGAATTCACAATATTAGCAATTTACGAGGTTGGACCTGAATGATGGAGAACATCATATGAAAGAAGCACATGGTTCTTGTTCACGAATGTTGGTCTTCCTCGTAACTTCTGAAGTTATCTCTTGACTCCATGTGTATGATTGATATCGTTGTCTTAACACCAATATGTGAACTTGGCACTCTCGACATCAAGGATTCTGAATGCTGGACAATTGCTCCCCCTCAATTGTTGACCCGTGTTCTATTGAAAGAGCTCTAGTCACCCTTTGAGTAGTCGCATCGTCGAGTATGTAGATATCAATTGTAAGTTGCTACGATTGGTGGAGATGATAACTTCGGATTCTGAAGTCAAAGCTTTCCGGTGAAATGCTTGACTTCAAAGTGAAAAGCGGGTTACTATCGGAAATAATAGCAAACCATAATGGAGCATGTTTTAAATTTTTTAAACTTCTGCTCGAACTTTATTTACAACCCCGTGTCATTATTGAATGACATTTCTAGGTTCGTAAATATTATCGATTCCAGAAGACATGCTCTTTTTATCAAAACGTTTTTGAACACACAATTTTGAAAGATTCAGAAAAACCTTTTGAGAAATTCTTAAAAAATTGTGTTCAAAGTTTTGAAAACCAATTACTTGAGCTTAAGATTTGGAATATCTTAGGAAAGCTCAAGTCCGAGAAGTTGTAAACTTCTCGTTGTAAGGATAAGTTATCATCGGCGATAACCTTTCCTTTTATCTGAAGAACGAGTCCTAAGCTGACATTTACTTAGAAGTCGTTTTCATGAGCTTGAAAACTTTGACTGTTTTAACGGAAAGCTCATGACCGAGAAAGGTTAATTTCTCGTTATGAGGAAAAGTTCTCTTATTTAAAAGATACACTTTCCTTTCTGAGCTTAAAACTTCGAATGTTTTAATACAAGCTCATGACCGAGAAAGGTGAATTTCTCGTTAAGAGGATAAGTTATCATAAAAGATAATCTTTCCTTTATTTTAAGTTCGAGTTACAGTCTGACATTTAACTGTAAGTCATTGTGCATGAGCTTAAAAACTTCGAATGTTTTTATTATTAGCTCATGCCCGAGAAAAATTAACTTCTCGTTGTAAGGATAAGTTTATCATCGGCGATAAACTTTCCTTTCTTTGAGGTCCGGGGCATAATCTGAAATGTGATTATACGCCATGTACACGAGCTTAAAACTTTTGAATAGTTTTAATGTAAGCTCGCGTCCGAGAAAAATTAATTTCTCGTTTTGAGGTTAAGTTATCGTTGCGAAGATAAACTTCCCTTTCTTTGAAGAGTGGGTCACTGACTGTGATTTGACTGTGAGCCATATATATACGAGCTTAAAACCTTTGAATGGTTTTAACGTAAGCTCGTGTCCGAGAAAATTTAATTTCTCGTTAATGAGGATAAGTCATCATCGGGATGAACTTTCCTGTCTTTTGAGAGCGAGTTACAGTCTGTTATGTGACTATAAGTCCTGTGTGAGCTTATCCATGAATCCCCTGAGACATTTGTTTCTCCGATATCTGCTTCTTCAGCAACCAAACTCTAAGAGTGTCCTTAGTTGAACGGTATACAACGATTGGACCGCTTCATTCTTTTGGAACATCAACTTTGGTACCTGCATTCTCATTAGGAGTTTGTATACTTTTGCATGGGTTAGAGATATCTATTTTAGAAGCACGTGGGAGTTCACGGTTTTCTTTTCTTGTGTCAGAGGTGGCCTGAGAGGATGATTCACTTGTCTTAGTTGGCAAACGTTTCCTTTTATAGAAAACCTTAAGTTCAGGCTTAAGTGATGTATCATCCTTTGCAATTTCCTCCCTAGTAGTCTTCGTAGAATCAGAGACTATCCTAGTTAAAGGGCACTCGTTTCCTACAAGAGTGAAAGTTCTACCAGTGGGGCGCCATATTTTACTAATGGGTTTGATTTTGGCAACCCACTGGGATTTAAGTCTAGCACGGGAGTTCACCTCATTAAGTAAAGACACATTTTCTACATGTTTTACAAGTAGCATATTTAATGTCCGAGTAAGATCTGGAATTCCTAGATGATTGATTGATGCTCCTAGGATGTGACATGCTATGGTTAGCAGTGTTGGGTAAACTAGAAGGCATCTGACTAGGTTTGAAATTCCTATCTCTTACTTGTGTCTTTTGCTTAGCTTCCCCTTGACCAAAATCTTGGCGCACATCAGTTGAACTAGTTCTAGACGTGTTCATTGAACTATTCTTAGAGAAACTAGAGGCAATCATGTGATGAGGTCTTGCTACAACTGATTTAGTCACATTAGGCCTAGTTGGTGGAGTGACTGTTCTAGAAATATGACCCAAATCAACTTGGGAGGCAAACCACGGTCTCGAGGATAGTGGTCGCTCGGATCTAAATGCAGTAGGTTGTCTGACAATCGGTTGTCTGACGAACTGATTTGTAGGCGGTTTCCCTAAGATTGATGGTTTTTCAAGCTTAGTGTCCACACTAGGTCCTCTATTTTTCCTTAACTCGTTTTTCAACGCAGCTATAGCAAACACCTTTTCTTGAACTTGGGCTTTTAACGTCTCATTTTCTTTGAGCAGTTCATCTTGGGAAGCCAACTTAGATTAAAGCCACTTAATTTGTTTCAAAAGATTATCCTTTTCAGCTTTAGAATCTAGAACAGTTTGATCCAATTTTCTTTCAAGAACAACGTTTGACTTTTCAAGTTTTTCAAAGTATGTTTCAAATTTGTCCGTTTTCTTAGAAAATTCAAGTTTGGCATCCTCAAGATCTTTTGATTGCCGAGCTACGATCGTTTCGAGCTCTTTAATCTTGGAATCAGAATCAGTTAACGAGGCAGTTATAAAGCATTTATCATGATGTAGTATAGCATTTTGAACACTTTCTCCCCCATTATGACTCACATCGGATGAATCAGAAGTGGTATTTCTATCGCTCTTTTCCATCCCATGTTTGTCATAATTAGGTTCAGAATGCTCAATATGCGGCATGGCATCAACATATACATCATAAACAACATTACATTGTACCATGTTTGTAGGTTATTCGTCATAAACGGGTGAGGTGTCATCAAAAGAGATTTCGTGAACATTCCCTGACGTGCCACTGGTATCATGTTGTCCTCCTGATTCTGTGCTCTTGGCATCGATAGGCTCCAAGTTTTCAACCGTATCACCAGTTTCCTCTTGCATCGAAGAGTCTTGCATTCCATTATCATACCCTTGTTGAAGTCGAGATCTTTCATAAATCGAAGACGAGACCGATGTCATGAGTTTCAAAATTGTATCACGGAAAACTCGAAGCTCGGTGTGTGTATCTCGAAGAAATGATTGGCAAATCACTGAACTTTCAGGCTTGATGATATTGAATTGGAAGAAAGGCGTGAGTTGTGTCACAAGAGCCTTATATGCAAGTGACGATGCAGAGTTATTAAAGTTTCCATGGTTGAGTTGCTCGGCGAGTTGGGTCAAAGTGGTAAAGATAGAGTCGATGAATATATGACGATCTTGACCAAAGATTGTCACAAATTCGCTCCCTCCTTGAATCCTCGAAAGAGTGACAAGATGAGACTGAAGCATTTGAAATGAAGTGATGCCACTTTTCCTAACTTTGTTTTGCATTGAATGCGATTCTTCCTCTTGAGATGTCGAACTCAACGAGTCCATTGAATGTCGATAAAAAAAATGTTTGTGGACGAGGTTGTTTTCGAAAGAGCCGTAAATAACACTTAAAAATCCTCGATGGATGATATAACTCTTTTATCGGCTAAATAATTGTTGTCGGCTCAAACATTGATAAAACAAACCGAAGATCAATACAAATAAAGCTCACTCTAAAAATAAAGTCCGTCAACGAATAAATCCAAGCTACGGTAAATTTAATGATCGGGTCGTCAAATATTTTACCTCTTTGATTCTTTCGAAATACCCGTCTCAATACGATGTAGCAAAAACTAATATAAAAAATTAACTTAATTAAAAAAAATAAAAAAATTATCTTTAAAATATGAAAATATAAAAAATTAAGTTAACTAAATTTTTTTTTTACTTAACTAAAATTGAAAATAAAATAAAAAATAAAAATCTAATATATAGCGAGATTTCCACAACACCTAAAATTCAAAAATTTTGCTTATCTAAAATACAAAAAGAGACAAAAATACAAAATAAATTTAATATAAAAATATAAAATGTTACCTAAATTTTAAAAATCTTACTCAACTAAAAATAAAATAAAAAAAATAAAAGAGAAAACAAAATAAGAAGAAACGTGTGTGAATGTGGGTCTTTCTCGTTTCCTCCGCCTTACACCACGTGGAAACCAATAGCAAAACCCAACCTTAAAATTTACGCCCTAAATATATATACACAACACTGTTATCTCTCTCTCTCCTCAACCTAGAAACCTCCGTCCTAATTTTCTCTCAAAAACTAAATCTGATAATCAATTTTCTCTCAAACACTTAGCCACCAAAACTGTTGACCACCATCATATCTCAAAAGCATCATATCTAAATCACACACAATCAATCGGATGGTAAACTAATCCCACTAGTGAAGAACAACCACAGATATTCGCTTCAAGATCTTGTAAACAAGGTCTCGGGTAGGTACTGTTTTTAATTTTGAGATTTGTCAAAATTTTCTATCATCTGTCGAGTCCTTCTTTGAGTCTTTGGTGTGGTCGAGTCAAGGAGTCGAGGGTGTGACTGTGGTGTCGAGTTTTTGGTGAGTGTGGGATGAGCCATTTTGGTGTCAGTTTGGGGGGGGGGGGGGGGAGAATGAGGGTCGAGTCTAGGCTCAAAAGTGGGGAGACTTTGTTTGTGGGTGAGTTTTTGAACGAGGGTGTTTGTTTGAGTAAAAGATGTTTTTGAGTCAAGACAAAATATGTGTGTCGAGAGATATGTGTGATGGTGTTTGTGTGTCCGAGAGAAGTTGGTCGAAGGTGTGAGGTTCAAACGAGAGTTGTGTCGAGGGGGTGCTGGATGTCAGTCGAGAGTGAGGGTGAGGGTTTCAAAACTAGGAGGATGTGGGTGTGTAGAAGTCTGTGTCAAAAATGGTCGAGGGTGGGTAGAAAAAGTCGAGAGTGTGGGTTGAGGTTGTTTGGGTCGATGTGGTGTCGAGGGATTGCTTGTTTGTCCGTCGAGAGTGAGGGTGAGGGAGTGGAGTCGAGAGTTGGTGAGGGAGTCCGAGGGTCTGTTGTTGGGGTTGGTTGGTTTGACCGAGAGAAGAGTAGTCGAGTGTGAGGTTGAGTTTGTTTTCCGTTATGTTTGAATTTACAATGCTTCGTTCGGAACTTCCGTTCGTCCGGAACTTTCGTTCGTCCGGAACTTTCGTTCTTCCGGAACTTTCGTTCGTCCGGAACTTTCGTTCGTCCGGAAGTTTCGTTCGTTCGGAAGTTTCGTTCGTCCGGAAGTTTCGTTCGTCCGGAAGTTTGTTCGTCCGGAACTTCGTTCGTCCGGAACTTCGTTCGTCCGTAACTACGTTCGTCCGGAACTATGATGGTGTTGAAAAATTGATGGGACAAAAACAGTTGGCTCGAAAAAAGGACCAGAGAAGACCAAGACAAAATGACAAAAAATGACAGAACTGAATATCAAAAGATTAAATAAGAGGATAAGATTTGAGTATAAAAAATAAAATTAAAAATAATAAAAAAAATTAAAATTAAAATTTGACTATAAAAAATATAAATAAAAAAAATAAAAGGTTCAATTAAAATTTTCAATTAAAAAGTCAATCAAAAGAAAAAAAATCAAACGAGTTTTGTAATCAAAATCCAAGGATAAAAAGATAAAATTAAGCACTTTTAATTGAATAAAACCCGCAAGATTTGTAAAAATACATACTTTTTAAGATTTGATTATAAAAATATGAGATTTTTGAATAAAAATTTGTGATTTTTATATAAAATAAGTAAATCAAAGATTTAATTATGATTTAAAGCATAAAAATACAAACTTTTTAAAATTTAAGCTAGAAAAAAAATCAAAACCCACCAAAATCAATAAAAAAATAAAGGCAAGAATAAACCAATCAAACCTTGGCTCTGATACCAATTGAAGGTCTACGAGATTATTAGCCTATTCTACATGATGGATTGGATTGATAAAGTGGGTAGATTAATAGATTAATATGAAGGATGAGATGAATGGAGATGAGGATGTAGAGAGAGAAAGGAGAGAAAAGATAAGAGTAGAGAGAGAAAATAAAGATTGATTGAAAATAATGAAAATGACCAACCCCTCCTAACATGCTAGGAGGGGATATATATAGCCCACCCTACATGTGTGCTATATGGACTATACATTTACTAAGTGGATCACGAGCCCATTACATAATTATCGTTGGAGCGACCGATCCTTCATAAATACGTAAAACGTATTTCCAACACATGATATTTTAAAAACTAATTAAAAACAATTATTAAAACATGTCTATGATCATGGGGTAAATCAAAACAAGGGTTTTTAGGGGTGTTTTGTGTTGGCCGACGCCTAACCGAGCCCCATGAGGGTCTCGGCTTGGCTTATTACCTACCACCGAGATCATATGGTCTCGGTATGGTGATAGTGATGGTCACGGCAGCAGCAAACAAGGGGAACCCCGACCTTGGTTCGGGGTATGGTGTTGATTACGGGTCCGGTTCACATATTATTTAAGGTTTATGATTTTACTATTATGTGTTAAAATTAAATTAATAAAACATGACATGATTAATTTAATTAACATGACTTAAGTTATAAATTTAATTATTAGATCATGAATTTTAACCTAAGTATTTATATTTAACTAGACTTTATAATTAATTAATTATTAAAAACCATGACTATAATTAATTAATTAACATGACTTAGGTTATATTATTAATAATTAATAATACATGTTTTAACCTAAGTATTTTACCTTATTTAATTAAAAACATGATATATTTAATTAAATACTTTTAACCTATAGTTTATTTAAATTACATGTAATAATTAATAAACTATACTTTATAACAACATGACTTAGAATAATAATCAGAAAATACTTAAGCTTATATAATTAGCTTATTTAACCAGCTTATATCTATTTATGGAAACTTTCTATTTTTAGATACTTATTTAATTAAGGCAGCTAATCTATTTATGGAAACTTTCTATTTTTAGAAACTTATTTAATTAAGGCAGCTAATCTATTTATGGAAACTTTCTATTTATAGAAACTTATCTATTTTAAGCAGTAATTCTATTTTTGGAAACTTTCTATTTTTGGAAACTTTCTATTTTTGGAAACTTTATATTTTTGGTAACTTTCTATTTTTGGAAACTTTCTATTTTAGGAAACCTGCTATTTTTAGAAAGTTACTTATTATTACACAACAAGCATTATAATACATGAAATTCAAGTAATACTTAATCAGAATAGACAAAATATAAGATAAACACAATATAAAGCTCAAAACAGTAAAACATGACATGAACGTATAAAATAAGCTAAGACATGACATAAAACCAGTTACGTATTCAGTAATCTGATACTTATACACGTATGTATTTATGTAGCATTAGTGATATCGAAGTAGGACTCTCTTCCGTTCGTCTATATCATTCACTGGACATAAGGTACGGATTCCCGTCCTTTCAGTATGGACATTCTTTCCTTATTAGGATTCCCCGTATGCAGCCAACTGTTTTCCCGTAGTATAAGTTATATATTTGATTGCTTATGTTTAATTAGAATACCTGAAGCCATATACATGCATGACCAGTTTCACCTAGTTATGGAGGTACCATAACCATAACACTAGAGGCACTGGTGTTATGACTTCCCCACGGCGGAGTGATTGCTCGTGGCGTCCCTTCAGCTTTTGGCCATATTATTATATTTATCATGTGGGGCGTATGGGTGCATCCTAGTTACGTGTTTTTCAGCAGATTACTCAGTGTGAATGTGGTGTGTGCCTTGCATCCTTCACAAGGAGCTAATCCCTCCTACCTAAAACCAGTATATTAAATTAGAGGCAGCCCCTCTAATTTGCATGATGAGGTCACCCCTCAAATTATTCATGCACGATGGATTTTCATGACCTATATTGGCTAATGGTAAAATATGTTAAACAGTTTTTACAAGATAAACATAAGGCTTTTCAAACTATAAAACCAGTTTTACTAAGACTTAACCGGGTTATCCATGACTTAGTTTCTTCCGCTGTTATATGCTTATATACTTATATTATTCGTGCATTATTGTACATCCGTGCACTGAGCGTATTGCTCAGCCGTTTTCCTTTTCATGTTCCCAAAATGGCAGGTACCCAGGACTCGAGCGTTTGGAGGACGTGCATAGGATGGAAGCTACCATAGACTTCCTCCTTTGCCTTCATATACCTATGCTTGTTTTGTCATTTCTTATTTCCTTTACTTTATTATGTTTTGGGATTAGGTTTGGGAACCGATGTTTGATTCCGGTTTTCCCTATGGTCATGTATGTTTTAGTACATTTACCTTGCATGCTTTGATGACACGCCATAATTACGCGTGACATTTCATTTATCAAAATGGGTGTTACAATTATGGTATCAGAGACAAGGTTTCGACCTGTAGGCTCTAAAACTCGACCTGTGACTAGTGGGTAGTCACCAGGAGCTTCCTAAGCCAACGTTTGTTATTCTACGTATTGATGTTTTCAGCACATTGTTGTTTTAACCATGATGTTTTTAGCACCTTGAGGTTTTAACCTTGATGTTTTCATCGATATTGTTTTACTAATATGGATGGACAACCGTCATCCATATTTAGTTATGTGTCATTGTTTCATGCATGATGTTCCTTTTGAACTGTGGCTATGTAGACTGAACCCCAGTAGTTCATAATTAGTCACATAAATTTTTTTCCTGATAAGTTTTGACAAAAGAGTTTCATTTATTTATGTTTCATGTATCATTGTTGCAGGAATTATGACTAAGTAATGGTTGGTACAGGACTGACCCTATTTAGTCGCATGTGCTTTTATCGAAACTTTTAACTTTGGGACCGACCCATAGGCGTCCCCTCGCCATGTCTTTTGTTTTGGGACCGACCCATAGGCGTCCCCTTGCACATATAAAGGTTTTTATAAACTACATTATGCATTCATGCACTGTTTTTCATGCATAAATTTTTTCTCATGATTTATTGGCATAATTTTTTTTCATTTCCCCTCATAAGTTACTATGTTTTTATGTCAAGTATGTTTTCATACTCTCATGGTTAACTTCAGTTTCATGCTGATTATGTTATATACTCTTTCATGATAGATTGTTTCATGTTTCTTCATGATAATTTCGTCTTCATGTTGATTACGTCTTACGTCTCTTTTGTTATTTATGCTTTCATGCAAGACATTGTTGGATTTCATTGAATCCTGCTTTCATGATAGTCATGGTTGGTTTTCATTGATCATGTTGTCGGGCAAATCATCGTTGAATTTTGTGTAACCACACTTTAACGTTTCTCGATACAACCAGAATGATGTCTATGCTAATACTGCCAGGTTATCATGATGGTTTTCCTAACCGTTTAACCGATATACTTTCCTTAAATCATGACAAATGATCGACCCCATACCGATCATTTCATGTGCATTCCACATGTACTCCACGTACCGTATTCCATGTGTATTACATGTACCTAAATCCATGTGTATTTCACTTGCAATACTTCACGAGTATTCGCTAGTCAATTCTGAATCATCCCAGGCATATGTCCACTTGCTGATATTCTACAAGATTGCTGATGCCGCTCATAATTTTGAGATGTTAATAAAGGTTAATGCTGCTGATGTTTCGAGACGCTACGAGATGCGGATGCTGTTCACAACCTGGAGATCCTACAAGACGAAGACAAAGGCGTCAAAGCAAAGCAATTGGACGAGAAGATATTTCACCGTCAGACGATTTTCATCAATCATTGTCCCAAATTCTAAGTTACCTGTCACACGTCATTCAGTTGTCGTTTTAGTCATATGAGTGTAAACCGGTACCAACCAGCCACTCAATTGAATTGTTACATGAATCACGGTCATGAGAATGCCGTCATGGAACTGACAGACAGGATGATAGTAACTACTACTATGGCAACAACTATCCTAGAAATCGCAACCGAGGCTCCGGCGCGGACGTGATCAGACATACAAATGATTAGTATTCCAACCAATCCGCCAATTTTGGCATAATAACCTAATATTGTAGTTCTATTGTTTCACAACTCGAGACACATGTCAAGACATCAGTCAAGACACATGTCTCACATATACTTTCTGAAGACACATGTCAAGACACCAGTCAAGACATATGTCATGCTTATCTTTCCAAGACACGAGTCAAGACACATGACTCACGTCTAATTATGGAACATTTCTAAGAAAATCAGGGTACCCTCCAAGGGTATATCCATTTTGTTGTACCATGTATTATTCAAGCCACAAGAATTTCAGTACCATTACCAGCGCATCAGTGGGAACTATCACGTTTCCCGATGACACTTTCATTTCTTGTAACCATAGCTCATAGATTCATGACCATGAAGGACGCCTTTCGTATTCCCACGTATACGAAGGTTTTCCTTCAGCTTAATGATGAGATCCAAGCAGCTAACGTATTTCCTCGGGCAGACACGAGTTGAATTTTATCCTAATTATGGACTATGAAAAGCACACCATGCTACGATTCATAATTATGTACAGTAATGTTCAGGCTCCTGAATACATTCAGCTTGATTTTCCATCAGAAAAATCTGTACAAATTATCTATGCTTACAAGCATGTGCCTTGTTAGCCATGGTTGCTAAAATTTCCTAGCTGTCAGTAAGACACGACCACTTAAGTCTTTTTCGCCTAGCCAGTTGATTATTCCAAAATCTTCCCATACATTCCAGAAGAACCTACAAGGAGAAGGACGATACCATGAGATTATGTGTCGACTACCGTCGACTTAAACAAATGACCATCCATACCCGTTATTCTCCTCCATGTATTGACAACATGTTCAATCAACCGTATGGTGTTAAGCATTTTTCCAAGATCGAATTCATGATCATGCTGCCAATAGTGACGAGTGAAAGAGCAGGACATGTCCATGACTGCTATTCGTGCACGACCCGGTCATGCTAGATTTATGATTTTGAATTAGTCTCATCAATGCTCAAACAACATTATAAGAATAAGTTTCCATGAACTCATAAGCAAATTCATCAGTGTTTTCATTGAGGATAACCTGATTTCCTCTAAGCCTAGAGAAGAACAAGAAGACCATATTGGCACCATGTTACAAATTCTATGACAGGAGAAATTCCACCTTGGAAATTTCTAATATCAATTCTGGTTGATTACAGTGACACGCTGGATCACATGGATTTGCATGGTTAATCTTACCATGACTCAGATTATGCGTAAAGGAGATAACCCTACATTACATTAGGTGTTCTAGAAAATCCTAAGCTAAGAGAAGTTTAGATTCTAGACTCAGAGTTTCGCAAACTCCTACGTATCAAGTGCGATGAAGCAAGATACAGTTACGTTCATATCTTCATACATGTCATACAAACAGGCTAAGATAGGACACCAACAGACTGGGATGTTTTCATCATCTGAAATTGTGAATTGAAATGGAACAAGATCTCCATGGATTTTGGTCACCAGATTAACGCAAACTCAGAAGAAGCATGATGCTATCTGAGTTATTGCAAACAGTTTGATCAAGTCTGCAGAATCCTTACATCCGCAAGGATTTCAGAACCAACAGATTGATCGGACATGTTCTAGCCAAGGCTCATCCGATCACTTGGCAATCCCTCAGTTATTGGGTCAGACAAAGATTCGCAATTGTGCTCCTTATTTACTTCCCGTCTTCATTCTAATTCCACGACTTGCTTTCACGCTCGCGTTCATGACCCTATTCACGTTCATGATGGTATCTTGGCTTACGACTTTACGTTCATTATTCTCATTCTGGGAAGTTTTGAAGAACTTGGGAGACCAAACCCAAGTTTAGTATAACTCTCCATCCTCAGATAGACGTTTCACGTCATATTCCACGTCTCACCTTGTAGCGTTTGGCGTTACCGCCATTATATTCTATGTTAATGATATGTTTCACATGTCATGTTCATTCCACATTCCTCATATCATGATCAAGATATGTTACACGTATCATGGATCACGATATGTTTACTCATGCTACACTCACCATATCTCCACGTATCACGTTCAAAATTTTTCAAGTATCACGTTCAAAATTCTTCACGTACTACATTTCTTTATGTCTCGCGCATCGTTGCTAATTATCAGTTAAGTTAGAGTGTTTTGCACGATAACGTTTTAGTTGCCCATACACGTTAATTCTTATTCCCTCGATCAAATTTAGGGGATCTACCTTACGTTGATAACCAAGAACTTCTACGTATTTCAAGTCAAGGTCAGGAGGACCAAGATTTATCATTTGTGTCAAGATCTGTGAAGAAACCGTTTCAAGAGGGAAGCCACTTGGAAACGGAAAAGTTCATCCGGACTTCTTATCCGTTTTTCTCTTATCAATTAGATATGTCCTTTCAGTCACATCACGTTCCATGTCCTTTCAAGACATGTCACGTTCCACGTTCCTTTTATCGTGTCACATGCACGTTCATTTATCTTACATACCCTCTCAGTTTGATTCGGATATGTTTCTCTTTCAGTTTACGTTATCTATAATTCGGGGACGAATTATTCTTTTTAGGGGGGAAGAGTTGTAAAACCCGCATGCTTTTACCATGAATGGTACCCTTAAGATCGTACGTATATGATTTGAACTTTCCTTCTATAACATGTTTACGTTTCACGTATAAGATTTATGAGTATTACGTACGTGTTAGAACACGATAAGTATTTATTACGTATGAACACACGATAATTATTCCAATAATAATTATAAACACGAACATGCGATCATGAAATCATGAATGTAATTTAATCACGAACTAATATTACGTATGTATATATATATATATATATATATATATTTATTACGAACATAAATAAATATATTAAGTCACGATCGATAACTAATTAAAACACGTAAAACACGAACATGAGAACACTTATTAATTAGACACGGAAAATGTTCAGGTTACCCCATGTGGGCCCCATAACCACGAAATTAGGAAGAAGAAATGGGCTTAGCCCATGAAAAATTAGCTAACTAGGAAAAAGGGGTAAAACATGTTCATTATTTACAAAATATTGAAAATAATTAAAACCCTAATTCTCCTTCTTCCTCTCCTTTTAGCCGCCACCTTAAAACACCATACAGGGGTGTTCGGGTTGATTTTGATCTTGGAAATCTTGCAAGCATGCGTGTGTGTTCATCCTTAATTGATCCACGTATTTGGTATAACTTTTTAACCCTTTTCTTTTATGTTTGCTTTAATGAATCACATAAAATCATGATGTTTTAAAAACTAATTAAAAACAATTATTAAAACATGTCTATGATCATGGGGTAAATCAAAACAAGGGTTTTTAGGGGTGTTTTGTGTTGGCCGACGCCTAACCGAGGCCCATGGGGGTCTCGGCTTGGCTTATTACCCACCACCGAGACCATATGGTCTCGGTATGGTGATGGTGATGGTCACGACAGCAGCAAACAAGGGGAACCCCAACCTTGGTTCGGGTATGGTGTGGATTACGGGTCCGGTTCACATATTATTTAAGGTTTATGATTTTACTAGTTATGTGTTAAAATTAAATTAATAAAACATGACATGATTAATTTAATTAACATGACTTAGGTTATAAATTTAATTATTAGATCATGAATTTTAACCTAAGTATTTTTATTTAACTAGACTTTATAATTAATTAATTATTAAAAACCATGACTATAATTAATTAATTAACATGACTTAGGTTATATTATTAATAATTAATAATACATGTTTTAACCTAAGTATTTTACCTTATTTAATTAAAAACATGATTGATGAGATGGCATTTATACATGATCTCATCGTTCTTTTCGGGCTTTAAAAGCATTAAAATGTCATAAAATACCATATATATGCTTGTGTTTGTTTACTTGTGTATTTTAGGTATGGATATCGTGAAAAATACAAAAGATCACAAGAAACAAGGAAAAACGGACACGAGAAACGAAGTCGTACAAAGAACCGGGCCCTAGTTCATGAATTATCCAAGATTAAACCTTGAAGACTTGAAGAAATACAAGATTGATCCTCAATGAATGAAGAAATGACACTTAAAACCCTTGTGAAATCATAATTACAAGTTTGGTCCCTTAAGTTTGTCAAAATTACACAAATGGTCCTTCAACTTGAAGAAATGGCAAGATTAGTCCCTCATCTATTCAAACTTGTCAATTATGGTCCCTCATGAAGTAAAAGAACCAATGAAGACCTTTGAAGATCAAAAATGGCAAAATCAACCCTTGAAATCCTTTTGGAAAAGTTTTGTGCCAAAAGTGTGAAGATGAAAACTTATTTAACAAAGGGAAGTAAGTTTGTGGCTGAAATAACACATTTTACTACTTTTGCCAAGACACAAGGGCCATGTCTGCCATTTCCAAACTTTGAACTCACAAACACGCGCCAAACAACATGTGCCCCCTTATTTCGGATCAAAATTACTACTATTCACCATTTATTCCACCCAGAATTACCTTCACTTAAACAAAGGGTAAATAGCAATTAACCTTACCCACGCTTGATTCACACATGCAGAAACCTATCCCTCACACAAAACCCTCAATTCAACTACCCAAGTGACCCCACACTCAACCTCATCCACCAATGAAAACGCAACTTACTCTCCAAGTAATCTGACGTGTCAAGATCAACAGCTAAGAGTCATAGCTTAACTCCAAAGCCAAAATGAACATCCATGATGCATTTGGACAGCTCATTCCATCAAAAGATCTAGAAGACTTCAGGGACAATTTTGGGATTTTCTAGCTAGGGTTTATGAATAGTGTTTGTAAGCATTTGCCTATAAAAGGAGACCTCAACTTGTGAGAGTCCCTTTGTTCCAGATTTTGTCTATTATCTTTGTAATTCCTTTTTATTTAAATAAAATTTGAATTTCCTAAAAATTGTGAAATCTCTTTTGTGTTTTATAAAAGTTGGTATTGGAATAGCTGAAATTTGAGTTCTATTTGATGTTATAGACCTTCCTTAATCTTGTGGTTAAGGCACGTCTATGTTTGTTAGGTTTTAAAAGGTTCAAAAACCTTGAAATCCTTGTTTCTGTTTTAGCTATTATCTTGTACTAACCCTTAGCCAAAAGCCTTAAGCTCCTTCAAGCTTGTTGACACCAAGCCTGAGAAGAGATTTAAGCTCTTGGTTGAGTTGTTTGTTCATTTGTGTTGAAGAATCATAATCATCAAAACCTTATTCTACTTTGAACATCAGCAGGTTTTGATCCTCTTGTTGAAGTACCTTGATCTTGTTCTAGTTGTTGAACAAGGTCCAAGGAGCATTGCTGGTCCTCCTAGGATGTTGTGGAGGACAGGTATGGCCTCTTGTTTAAGTTTCCCCTTAAAATTTCATGATATTGCCTGTTTTTGATTTTGGTCTGTGATTTTGTGTTCTTGTGTTTGAGGTTGTGATTTTTGTGTTTGAATCTGTTAGTTGTCATCTAGGAAGTGTGTTTGAATCATAAAATCAGTAGGCTGTTAGTTGGAATCACAAGTTGCTTTGAAAAGTTGTGGATTAAGGGTTGTTTGTGTTTGCTGGTTCAAAGGCCTTAAGGCCTTGGAGCTTGGATCCTTTTGGTTAACATCTATTTGTTTGCTGATATAAAAGTTGCTTCAAGTGATGGAAAGGTCTAAAACAAGGTATAACTAAAAATCATAGGTTGCTAGTTTTTGAACACTTTTTCAGTCAAACACATCAGCAGGTCTAATTTGTTTGTTTGTTTGAATTAAGGTGTGAAACTTGGTTTGCTTATAGATTTGTTGGTTGTGCAACTCTGCATCATCTGGTTTTAGAGTTTGGTTGCTTATTGAGTAATCTATAGCTTATTGAATTTCAGCTTTTGGTCATTTAGATCAGCAAATGCATGCTATGAGATTTTGATGCTATTGGTTTGATTCATGTTGTTTTATGCTAGTATTTGGTTCCTTGTGCATTACTTGGTTTGTGCCTGTTATTTGCTGCTTATCTCACAAGCTTATAAGCCCACTGGCTTATTGGCTTATTTGTGCCAAAACTCATCAAGTCTACCCAACTGGTAGGCCTTGATTCACAAGGTTTGCACTCAAGCCTTGACCAGCAGGGTGAAAACAAAGTCTCAACACTTCTTTAAGTCTGTCAACGTCCAAATTTGTGCTTGTCAGCGTTTGATTTTCTCTTGTCAGCGTTTGACTTTTGGTCAAACTTGGTCATATAGCTTATTGAATCTGTTTTGCTTATTGGTACATGCAACAACTTAGTTTTTGTAATAGAACTCATTTTTCTCAGCTTATTAACAAGTCTGGAAGGTTACAAGTCTTTTGGTTAAGCTTTTGCTAGAAAACTAGCTTATTTGGCTTTTTCAGCCAGCTTATTGGTTCTTACAGCTTATTCTACTTGGCTTTTTGTGATTTTCTTGATTGATTATTCTTAGTTAAGCTATTTGTGAGCTTTTGCAACAAACCAGAGCTTCTGAAACGCCCTAGAACTCTAACCCGACTATTTTGTCGTTTTGTGGAATTGTTCTTTGCTTATTTCTGGCTTATTGAGTGAGCTCTTTCAAAATTTCTTTTTACAGATCTCTTTAGTATCCCAAAAGAAGGTTATGTGTCAACTTAGAGCTTATGGCATTGGCTTATTGCTTAATGGGCTTATTGGCCCAATAAGAATAAGCTGTTTGTTCATTAAGCTGTGATAAGCTCACTTTCAGCTTTTGGGCCTTCAGAGTTTTGTGTTTAGAATTTAATTTTGAGTCAGATAGGGCTTTTCCAAGTCATTTGGGTTTATTTTGACTTTTTGGGCTAAAAAGCCCATTAAGGTGGACTGATTTTGCTTTTAGCCCATTTGGGGGCCCAATAGGGGTTATTTGGTAATTTCACTTTCATTTTCTGATTATTTAGGTTAAAATAAACTAGTTTGCAAGTTTTTAGAATTTTTTTTTATAATTTTTGGATTTTTAATATTATTTTAATATTATTTTATTATTATTTTTCAAATTTCACATTTTTGCACTTTTTACATTTTTCTTAGCTTAAATACATTAAAATAGGATTTTTGCAACTCTTAGATTAATTTTATCATCTTTAGATTAATTTTTATAATTCTTTTAAGTTTTAATAGTTTTTAAATCATTTTAAATAGTTTTTTACTTAGTTTAAAATTTTATAAAAATAGTTTTTAATCTTTTTAGGTCATTTTAGAGGTTTACCAATTGAAAAATCTTTATTTGGGCTTTTTGATAATTAACTTGATTTTTAGGGCTTTAATTAGCATTTAAAAATTAATATTTAATTAATTAAAAGGTTTGAAAAAGTTTTGATCATTGGTAAACTCTTAGTTTATTTATTTTGATTTTTGGTGAATTTTTGGTAATTTTTAGAATTAATTTTTATTTTAGCTTATTTTACGGTTTTACGTTTAGTAGTAGTAGTAATTAATTTCACGTCTTCGTCATTCTCTTTTCTCATCCCCTTCTAACTAATATTAATCTCAAACCAATTACGAATTATTCACACACATATACCTCCTTGGGAAACGAACTTGGAATCATAAGGGTCATTAGTGCTTGATTTTCCTAAATCATCACTTAATACTTTACCGCTCATTTACGCTCTTTTGTTTTCCTAAACAAGAGGTGTAATTTACCACAATCAATGATATATTTAATTAAATACTTTTAACATATAATTTATTTAAATTACATGTAATAATTAATAAACTATACTTTATAACATCATGACTTAGAATAATAATCAGAAAACACTTAAGCTTATATAATTAGCTTATTTAACCAGCTTATATCTATTTATGTAAACTTTCAATTTTTAGAAACTTATTTAATTAAGGCAGCTAATCTATTTAGGGAAACTTTCTATTTTTAGAAACTTATTTAATTAAGGCAGATAATCTATTTATGGAAACTTTCTATTTTTAGAAACTTATCTATTTTAAGCAGTAATTCCATTTTTGGAAACTTTCTATTTTTGGAAACTTTCTATTTTTGGAAACTTTCTATTTTTGGAAACTTTCAGTTTTTGGAAAGTTTCTATTTTTGGTAACTTTCTATTTTTGGAAACTTTCTATTTTAGAAAACCTGCTATTTTTAGAAAGTTACTTATTATTACACAACAAGCATTATAATACATGAAATACAAGTAATACTTAATCAGAATAGACAGAATATAAGATAAACACAGTATAAAGCTCAAAACAGTAAAACATGACATGAACGTATAAAATAAGCTAAGACATGACATAAAACCAGTTACGTATTCAGTAATCAGATACTTATACACGTATGTATTTATGTAGCATTAGTGATATCGAAGTAGGACTCTCTTCCGTTCATCTTCTTCATTCACTGGACATAAGGTACGGATTCCCGTCCTTTAAGTATGGACATTCTTTCCTTATTAGGATTCCCCGTATGCAGCCAATTGTTTTCCCGTAGTATAAGTTATATATTTGATTGCTTATGCTTAATTAGAATACCTAAAGCCATATACATGCATGACCAATTTCACCTAGTTATGGAGGTACCATAACCACAACACTAGAGGCACTGGTGTTATGACTTCCCCACGGCGGAGTGATTGCTCGTGGCGTCCCTTCAGCTTTTGGCCATATTATTATATTTATCATGTGGGGCGTATGGGTGCATCCTAGTTACATGTTTTTCAGCAGATTACTCAGTGTGAATGTGGTGTGTGCCTTGCATCCTTCACAAGGAGCTGATCCCTCCTACCCAAAACCAGTATATTAAATTAGAGACAGCCCCTCTAATTTGCATGATGAGGTCACCCCTCCAATTATTCATGCACGGTGGATTTTCATGACCTATATTGGCTAATGGTAAAATATGTTAAACAGTTTTTACAAGATAAACATAAGGCTTACCAAACTATAAAACTAGTTTTACTAAGACTTAACCGGGTTATCCAGGACTTAGTTTCTTCCGCTGTTATATGCTTATATACTTATATTATTCATGCTTTATTGTACATCCGTTCACTGAGCGTATTGCTCAGCCGTTTTCCTTTTCATGTTCCCAAAACGGTAGGTACCCAGGACTCGAGCATTTGGAGGACGTGCATAGGATGGAAGCTGCCATAGACTTCTTCCTTTGCCTTCATATACCTATGCTTGTTTTGTCATTTCTTATTTCCTTTACTTTATTATGTTTTGGGCTTAGGTTTGGGAACCGATGTTTGATTCTGGTTTTCCCTATGGTCATGTATGTTTTAGTACATTTACCTTGCATGCTTTGATGACACGCCATAATTACGCGTGACATTTCATTTATCAAAATGGGGTGTTATAGTGGGTGTGTGTTGGGTTGTTTTATGTTCTTTCCTATAGGATTTAGGGTGTCTATGTAGTGGAGGATTAGGTTAGTTAGTTTGGAGTTGTATCACTAGAGGTTGATTGGTTTGGTTGGTTTCTTGATTTGTTTGGTTGATCTGTTTGGTTATTGCTTTGGTTGGTTTCTTGTTTTTGTCTATTTTTTTGTTATTACATTGTTTGGTTGTTTCTTGTTCATCATGGTTATTTTAATTATTTCTTTGGACCAAAGTAACCCTTTGCATTTGCATCAAAATTATTCTAGTTATGCATCAATTGTTACTATTAAATTGACTAGTGTTGAAAAATATAAAATTTGGGTTTGTGCTATGAAACTTACTTTACAAATTAAAGGTAAAATGGGTTTTGTAGATGGTACTTGCAAGATAAATATTTATGCTATTAGTGATCATTTTCTTGCCCAATAGGATAAACGTAATGTTGTTGTGCTTAATTAGATTTTTAAGTTCTCTGTCTCAAGATGTCTATCACGGTTATGTGTGTTATGATAAAGCTTCTTTGGTTTGGAAAGTGTTAAAAGAAACATATGATAGAATACATGGATCAATTGTTTTTAATTTGCTTCAAAAGATAATCAGTTTTAAACAAAAGAGTTACATGTTTCTGAGTATTATCATAAATTGAACTCTCTTTGGAGAGAATTTGATATTCTTACTAAACTTTGTGACTGTACTTGTGATGCTAGAGCAGAATTGCTTGATCGTGGTAAACTGTTTAAACTTATGTAATTTTTAATGGGCCCTGATGAGATATATCAACCTATTAGAAATTCTTTTGACTATGGATATCCTTTCTAAAATCAAAAATGTATTTGTCATTATTTTTAGGAAGAGTCTTGAAGGGGAATTTCACCTTCTTCTGTTAAGACGGATAAGCCTCGGGCTTATGCTTTTAGTTGTTTAAAGATAGTAAACTCGATGTTTGTTTTGATGACATTAAGTGTTATATTCAGGATTTGAGAAGGGATAATGTTATGGGGGCTGGTAGTGAATCTGGCCTTTACTTGTTTGATATAGTGTGGTCTAGTTATTCTATTGCTAGTAATAGTAAGTTTCTTGTTTCTAACGTTTCTAAAAAACTGGCATAATAGATTAGGTTATCATGCTAATCAAGATTAAAAATTGTTAAAAGGTTAATTGAATGTGTCTAATATTGATCACAATAGTCCTTATGAAGTCTCTCATAAGGCTAAGAAAACTACAAAAAAAAAATTCCTTTAAGTGAACACAAATCTGAATGTTTTGATGATATGATTCATCTTGATGTATGGGGTTCATACAAAATGGTCAGCAAGGAGAGATTCAAAGATTTTCTTAATATGGCTGATAATTTTAATAGAGTTGTTTGGGTGTATTTGCTGAAGAACAAAAGTGAACTTTATGATATGATGGTTAGTTTTTATAAATATGTTTTAACTTGGGTTAATTACATATATACCCAACTAAAACCATTAAATATCATATATGTCCAAGCAGAACTGTAACACCCCACCATGGCGGAATATGGGGTGCGACGTATGGATATCATCACAACAAACGGTGTCTCTATAGAGAAAACTAAAATGCAAATATAATGTCATAAATGGCGACACAAATGTCATGACAATAACTCAACAATGCAGGAGTCTAGGTAACTAGGTAACAGTCCTACCACTTACCCAAGACAAACAATAAACATAAACCAAACAAACATATAGGTGCCAACATGTATCACTTATCAAAAAACATAAAAGGTAAACTAAGAAGGAACGGGGATTCTCCTTCTATATGCATTCCTAAGCTTCTCCAATCCTAGCCACTTATGTTCTCATGCTTAACCACATTCTCACCTGAAAGAGACACTAAAACACGTCAACATAAAGTTGGTGAGAGTCATAGGTTTAGACTCCAACGCTAAATCAGTTACAAGCTGTGAATAACAATCATCAACAAAAGAACATATGGACAATGTGTTACAATTATGTATTAACAACTATCAATCAAAACCAATCATACCAAACCAATCCAAGGCTCCTACCTTGCCAAACAACACCATGGTACCTTAGATGATCACCCTATGTACCTATCCCAAGGCCACTACCTTGGCAAACCACAAGGCCACTACCTTGTCAAACCACAAGGCCACTACCTTGTCAAACCACAATAACATATCAAAAATCGCATAGCAGTTAATCACATAAGTGTACACACAAGTCCATCACAACCATAAAACATTCACAGCAACAATTTAGAAACAACTCAACACAGTGTCTCTTCCATCCCATCTGGAAGTCAAAAACAAAAATAAACATGGGACTATGAACACTCACCTGATAGCTCATTCACACGTCCTTGCACTAGCAACAAGCTAACAAACCAAAAACACGAAATCAATAAACGAACCAATCACTAAGATGGCTCATTAACCTATGATGGACATCTAACCCATTATCACATATTTACCTCATTAATAAGCTCTAATTACCCCATTACTCTTCCTTAACAAGTCCTTAACTTGGTTAAGTTTAATAACTAACCCGTTCGTATTTTACCCAAAACAGTCCCAGTTTTTAGGTATCAAAACTTTAGGTCAAACGCCCACTTAAACCTACCCATGGTTTCTGTAAAAGGAATATTCACACCCTTACATATGTTGACTAACACCTCCCACTTGACTTAACCTTAAAGCTACTGTTAAGGCCCCGATATATATATATATCTACTTTCGTCATTCCAGATTTCCTGATTTTAAACGTACTAAAAGTTTGTTACCATTAAGGGGTCTTACCCTAAACCACCACCTTAGCCCAAGTGCAGATATTAACTACAATATATAAAAAATCTCTCACGTTCGTGAGAAGATCCCAATGCAACCCTAAGTGCCCCAAACAACCTAAAACTTAAAAAGAAAACAGGCTGAATTCAAAACTGCTTTGACCTTCGACTGTTGTAACCTGCTTTTGACCCACTTCCAGACCTCCAATTTAGTTCTCGTTTCTTGATTTAGAAAGCCAACTCAATTACCTATCCAGGGCTAGTTTTATTACATCTTGAATCTTCCTAGAACTCTAGATATGATCAAAACAATTGACTCCAAATTCTGTCCAGTTTTTAAAAACGGGTTTAACAAAATCAACCTCATTAATTAACCCTAACCCCTCTAATTACAAGCCCTAATTTATGTGATCATCATATTATGATTAATACATCATTAATCTACTGTTTTATATAAACCCTAACCCTAATCCATCATAAGAATGATTAATTTAAACATAAAAACAATTTAATATGAAAAGGGTTTTGAAGATTTACCTTTAAATTAATGGAAGATGAGAAAACCCCAATTTTATGAAGAACCCTAATTTTTCTCTTTTATAAGTCGACTATATATAATTCGTTTGGTATAAGTGTGGGGCTTTCTTATATAGCAAAACAATCCTTGTCCAAGTATAACACTTGTTTCCTTTTTTCCTCTTTTCCCTTTTTCTTTCTTTTTTTTAAACCGACCCTACCCCTCAAAATTCGTTTTTTATTTGTTTTTATTATTAATATATGTATTAATAATATTATCTTAATTTACCTTAATTTATTTCAGCTCCTAAAGCTCCCAAAACCTCAAAACCGTAAAACTAGTCAAATTTACGCTTTTTACCGTAAAAGACGTAAAATATACACTTTTAAAAAAAATCTCAAATTTTGAAATAAACTTTATAACTAAGTCCTAAATGACTTAAAACCATCCCGAAAAATATCCATATGACTAATTACCTCATCCGAGACCTCTAAATGCTAACCCGTAAATCGTAAACATACGATTTTCTATAATACATATACGTATACGTAAACACCAAAATATCACTATTTCATTTCATAGTCACCACTTGTGAGCTCATGAACATGAAATAACCGTTCCTTGATTTACTTATGAGTACTCTATACTCATAAACGATAACCACACCAACCTCGTTCACACAAAATAAACACGTAAGCATAAAAATCAAGTAGTCACACATAAAATAACCTAAAAGTAAGACCAAGTGACGAACCTCAAAACCACGGTTGTCACATCACTCCCTCCTAATAGAAATCTCGTCCCGAGATTTACTCCTTAGGATCAACACACAGACAACAAATCACACGAGGATACTTGTTCTAAATGAACTCCTCTCATTTCCACGTGAACTTCAGTTCAAGTTTCAAGATACCACATGTACAAACCAAAAATAATTAAACCCATTGCCAAACTCTTGACCTCACAGTCAATAAATCTCGCAAATGACTCTTCGATAAAACAAAGACTCTTATTAGCACAAAACCCGAATAACCGGTCATGCAAATATGCATCCTCAAACAACATTTACCAACCCCAATACATGAAATGTATCATGTATACAACTCATTTCCCCCAGGTAATTCTATGCTCATAAGCTAATGGTCTGATCTTCCCAAAGATCATAAGTGGACCTACAAAACTCTACATCAACACTTACATCTTTCCAAATCATACCACCCGTTACTATGGGTGAAACTCCGTACATAACTTTGTCACTAAATCTAGTGGTTTCCTCCTTTTCTACATAGCATCCCTTGTTGCTCTCATTCTGTCCACAAACACCATTACCACATTAGTAGCCTCTTTTACCAATTCTAGTCCACAATGAGGACAACTCACCCTATCCTTTCATATCGTGCCTCAAATGGCATTTATCGACTTCTAGTACGATAACTATCATTATATGAAAACTCAGCCATCGCTAACGAGTTTCCGAACTACCTCTAAATCAATCACCCATGTCCAATTACGTTCATCAACTCCCTTCAGTCCGTATCCCAAACTACTTTAAATTCCAATTTCCTTACAAAGTGACCTATGACGGTCTTTCACATATCCATTAATTCTTCCAACTTCCCAACTACGTGACTTCTCATTCCTCTTGAAATAGGTGATGAATTAGTCATTCTATCGACTATCACCCAACTCTCATCGTACTTAATCCCCCACCGCATTATGTATCCCTTCCACCAACTTCGTCCTTACATCGCCCTTTCTAAACTACTCCTATCCATGTAGGAAATATAGTCTACGTCCCTTTCCTCCTTACGATTGTCCAAGCCACGCAACATAAATGTTGACGCGTTCACTGCTTTAGACAACTCAACTCGTGCAACCCACATCCTTCATCCAAACCACTCTAATACATCATCCCTATAGTTCAAGTTCATCTCAGCTTCACCTCATCCTTCTTATTCCATGTCTCATCGACCATGCTTGCCTTTCCCAGATGGTACTTGGCCTTGCAATTTTCTTTCATCAATTAACTCCACCCATCACCTTTGCCAAATGTTCAATCAAGATGATTGAATATGTGTTGGATACGTTCATGATCCGTATAGATCATTCTCCACGTCTCGTACACCAAATGCCTCTAGCATTCTAGGCAGATATAACAGTCCAGCTCCACTAACTAAGTCTATCTAGTTCTTCCAAATCTTCAGTTTCTGCAACGTATAAGCGATCGCCTTTCTTTGTCGTCCTCGTACGCGTCCAAATCCCTGCTCCACGTATCGTCATGCTTCGCGAATTCATCCAGTCCTTCCGATAATGCCAAGATCTGCTCATCATCCAATCCACCTCTTCAGCCTCCAAAATGCTTCCTCGTCCTTCTTCACTTCGCCCCTTGCTGGTTCCACGATATGCCATCATCTCTGACTACTATTCCTGGCCAACTAAATCCTAAAACTCACACTTAAAAATCTCACATTTCATTCCCTTTACTAACAACTCCAAAACCAACACATAATTCGCCTCATCCTCCTTCTAAGATTTGAGTAGATCAAGATGTCGTCGATGCTCCCGATGATAACTCGTTTATAGACGTTCATGCACACTCGGTTCATTGACTCCATGAAAACCGCTAGTGCTTTGGCGAAGCCAAATGCATAATCGTAAACCCAAAGCGTTCATACAACATCCTTAGCAATTTCAACTATGTCCTCCTCACACCCTCTCTTAGCGGCAATACAAATAAATTCCTTGCAATTTCTAACAGCTCTTGTTCTTAATTCACTCCATCAACGATTTGCCTTGGATGACACTAACTACAACTCCTCTCACTTCTCCTACTTGCTCTATTCATGGTTCTACCTCAATGCTCCTAAACCATACAAAACCAAAACTACATCCTGAATACACCAGATACGATCGACGAATTAAACCCACGGATAACTAACGACATTTCACGTGCACCAATTAAAACAAATCAAAAACCACGAGACTCCAAAACATGTATCAATTTCCAAATGACCCATGACAACGAAAAATAATCCAAGAAACACCCAATGGCAACCAGAACATATTACGCCCCGCCACATATTATTTAAACCGTGCAAAGATCGACTTTCCAAAAGAATATATATATATTTTTTTAAAATTTTTTTTTTTCCTTACCTCCCCACATCTATGTGACTCAAACCATCTACAAACAACCTTCTAGACGATCTCAAAACTCAACTCAAAGACTAGGTATCCCGTGCATCCCAAATCATAAAAAAAATAAAACTACTATTCAAACTCAACCTTGAACCCGACACTTATACAACAATTCCGGCCAGTCCACTGACCTCCCATGACTATACATTCTGAATATTTGAAAAGTACGTTCCGAGTACATAATTTTTGGCTTTTGAATCACCCAAAAAGCTTTAAAAACGAACAAGTTATGACCAAAACAATTTTATGCTAGTTGTTTTAAAAAACTAAAGAATAGACTTAGTGATCAATGCAATCCTTTTCAATGAAAGATATAATTGTATGTGAAATATTCATAAACTCCTTTTAACCTTGTATCAATAACTATAAATGGCATGAATCAGTTAAATCCGATTATATAAACTATGTAAGTAGAAAGAAATTTTTACTTCGCTTTATTTTAATGAAAGTCTTTTAGAATTTGAAATAAATAAGTGTTGATAAAAAAAACTTATGTTACATCTTGTTTCAAACATGACTCCAACACCTTACCCTTATTTTACTGAATACAACCAACTATCTAACTCTATAGTAGATTTCCAAGTCCCCCCTTTTTCCATATACCAACCAAAAGAAATGTAAGACTCAACCCAAAAGATTTCATTATCCCAAAAGAAATCTCCATTTATTTCAACGGACTTAAAACCCAGAACAACATTTTAAAACGTACACGTGAAATATGAACTCAAAGAATACGCTACAAAACACAGTTCAAAAAAAATCGAAACGTTGTTGAAACTCCATCAACTCCAGCACCATAAAACACGAACAAACACAAGGTATGTTCAAGTTATAATAACTAGTGAACGACCATATACCGTAACTTAACACATATTAGTATATATACATCCGCATATATATACCTATTAAATCACCCAAAACATACTCGTTACCATACATGTCGGATCAACCAATCACGTCATACACTCGTTTTTCCACACGAGTAATCACCATCTCACCGTGCCACAACAAAGCATAAAACCCACCTCCAAAACCAAACCATATCGTGTGACCCCAAAATCACACAACACAACTATAACCCAAAACATATAACACACTAATAAAAATAGCCATATCGTAGGCAGCCGTTACATAAACCCATATATTATACGTATACCCAATATATACATCTCACCATATACAAGCATGTACTAATCCTCTTTCATGCAATCATACTTGAGAACCCATTGAAGTTGTGGTACTTGTATAACTATGTTGGCCACCATACTTATACAATTACCCTTTCCCCAATGCACTCCCTCCTATGATGACACTTATAAGAATCAATACAACATATAACACATAAATCTATCTACTCACATAAGCTCATAACCACATAACCAATAAGGTCCAAAACTCCATCTATAAAATAACATAATAAAACTCTTGGAATACAGAAATCCATAGTCTAGCTAAAACAGCCTAGACTAAATCCAAAACGAAAACATAATCAGTTATAAGTCATATCGCCCATAAGAGTGGAAATAGCATAAGGTCCTTCATATTCACCTACTCCTAATAACTCGAACCACCACATGATTCTTAGGGAACATGACTTAAACATCAAAAGAAAATAATACCCCTCAGGTACATAAAATAACCCAACAAAAGATAGAAACTACTATGTACCAAATTATGTACTATAATGTACATTATAAGTAAAATACGACAATGACTAGCGTGGGCGATTATGGTTAAACCCGCACTACTCACAACTCGAAAAGAAAATAACATGTGGCTGAGTATGAACTTACTATGGTTTAATTCATACCAGTCAAAACATCACAATAAATAACATTCAAACACATCAATTATAATAAAATGCACACATACTCCTATGACGCCTATATGCAGGGACCCTTAAGCTATAGACTAGGCTATGCGACTAGGCAACCTAATTCTCTATAACCATTGTCTCTGATACCATTCTATAACACCCCACCATGGCGGAATATGGGGTGCGACGTATGGATATCATCACAACAAACGGTGTCTCTATAGAGAAAACTAAAATGCAAATATAATGTCATAAATGGTGACACAAATGTCATGACAATAACTCAACAATGCAGGAGTCTAGGTACGTAGGTAACAGTCCTACCACTTACCCAAGACAAACAATAAACATAAACCAAACAAACATATAGGTGCCAACATGTATCACTTATCAAAAAACATAAAAGGTAAACTAAGAAGGAACGGGGATTCTCCTTCTATATGCATTCCTAAGCTTCTCCAATCCTAGCCACTTATGTTCTCATGCTTAACCACATTCTCACCTGAAAGAGACACTAAAACACGTCAACATAAAGTTGGTGAGAGTCATAGGTTTAGACTCCAACGCTAAATCAGTTACAAGCTGTGAATAACAATCATCAACAAAAGAACATATGGACAATGTGTTACAATTATGTATTAACAACTATCAATCAAGACCAATCATACCAAACCAATCCAAGGCTCCTACCTTGCCAAACAACACCATGGTACCTTAGATGATCACCCTATGTACCTATCCCAAGGCCACTACCTTGGCAAACCACAAGGCCACTACCTTGCCAAACCACAAGGCCACTACCTTGTCAAACCACAATAACATATCAAAAATCGCATAGCAGTTAATCACATAAGTGTACACACAAGTCCATCACAACCATAAAACATTCACAGCAACAATTTAGAAACAACTCAACACAGTGTCTCTTCCATCCCATCTGGAAGTCAAAAACAAAAATAAACATGGGACTATGAACACTCACCTGATAGCTCATTCACACGTCCTTGCACTAGCAACAAGCTAACAAACCAAAAACACGAAATCAATAAACGAACCAATCACTAAGATGGCTCATTAACCTATGATGGACATCTAACCCATTATCACATATTTACCTCATTAATAAGCTCTAATTACCCCATTACTCTTCCTTAACAAGTCCTTAACTTGGTTAAGTTTAATAACTAACCCGTTCGTATTTTACCCAAAACAGTCCCAGTTTTTAGGTATCAAAACTTTAGGTCAAACGCCCACTTAAACCTACCCATGGTTTCTGTAAAAGGAATATTCACACCCTTACATATGTTGACTAACACCTCCCACTTGACCTAACCTTAAAGCTACTGTTAAGGCCCCGATATATATATATCTACTTTCGTCATTCCAGATTTACTGATTTTAAACGTACTAAAAGTTTGTTACCATTAAGGGGTCTTACCCTAAACCACCACCTTAGCCCAAGTGCAGATATTAACTACAATATATAAAAAATCTCTCACGTTCGTGAGAAGATCCCAATGCAACCCTAAGTGCCCCAAACAACCCAAAACTTAAAAAGAAAACAGGCTGAATTCAAAACTGCTTTGACCTTCGACTGTTGTAACCTGCTTTTGACCCACTTCCAGACCTCCAATTTAGTTCTCGTTTCTTGATTTAGAAAGCCAACTCAATTACCTATCCAGGGCTAGTTTGATCACATCTTGAATGTTCCTAGAACTCTAGATATGATCAAAACAATTGACTCCAAATTCTGCCCAGTTTTTAAAAACGGGTTTAACAAAATCAACCTCATTAATTAACTCTAACCCCTCTAATTACAAGCCCTAATTTATGTGATCATCATATTATGATTAATACATCATTAATCTACTGTTTTATATAAACCCTAACCCTAATCCATCATAAGAATGATTAATTTAAACATAAAAACAATTTAATATGAAAAAGGTTTTGAAGATTTACCTTTAAATTAATGGAAGATGAGAAAACCCCAATTTTATGAAGAACCCTAATTTTTCTCTTTTATAAGTAGACTATATATAATTCGTTTGGTATAAGTGTGGGGCTTTCTTATATAGCAAAACAATCCTTGTCCAAGTATAACACTTGTTTCCTTTTTTCCTCTTTTCCCTTTTTCTTTCTTGTTTTTAAACCGACCCTACCCCTCAAAATTCGTTTTTTATTTGTTTTTATTATTAATATATGTATTAATAATATTATCTTAATTTACCTTAATTTATTTCAGCTCCTAAAGCTCCCAAAACCTCAAAACCGTAAAACTAGTCAAATTTACGCTTTTTACCGTAAAAGACGTAAAATATACACTTTTAAAAAAAATCTCAAATTTTGAAATAAACTTTATAACTAAGTCCTAAATGACTTAAAACCATCCCGAAAAATATCCATATGACTAATTACCTCATCCGAGACCTCTAAATGCTAACCCGTAAATCGTAAACATACGATTTTCTATAATACATATACGTATACGTAAACACCAAAATATCACTATTTCATTTCATAGTCACCACTTGTGAGCTCATGAACATGAAATAACCGTTCCTCGATTTACTTATGAGTACTCTATACTCATAAACGATAACCACACCAACCTCGTTCACACAAAATAAACACGTAAGCATAAAAATCAAGTAGTCACACATAAAATAACCTAAAAGTAAGACCAAGTGACGAACCTCAAAACCACGATTGTCACAAGAACACATAATACCATATATATATACCTAATCTAAATATAAAATTTGTCATATTTATCCATTTTGTTATTCAAATCCATTAAACATCAATTAACATAATAAAATACCTACTGTATCCTCCACAAAAACACACCCACTATACCACTATACCTTGGAAATAGATGTTCGGTTTTGTTATTCTAACGAGCTTACAAGTTAGATGTTTCCCAGAACCAATTTTCAATACACATCACCAGTTAATTCGTTTAATTAAATTTATGTAGTATCTTATAGTCACAAACTCACAATTGCCTATAGTAATAATTATCATATACAGTAATGATACTCTAAAGCCGCTCTCACCATAGGTTCTTTTCTAAAGATATATAGTATAAAAGTTAAATTACAATTCTGATTTGAATGTGGTTAAAATATGCATTTACGTTTACATACTCTGTTTTTCATATGGATGAGACAAGTACGAGTTATATTAGTCACATACACTTATGTGGATTTGAATAGTTTGGCTTGCTATCTTTAGTTAATCGACTATGGTTTGGCACTTTATCCTGGAATCATAGTCCTCTTCAGCGGTGTATTATATTAGAGGGTATAATGGGTATCTAATCATTGTAATAGATGTCTATTTTTTATTTATAATAAAATGGGTAGATATGACAAATTTTGTATTCAAATTGAGTATATATGGTATTATGTGTTTTGCTTAGACATATATAACATTTAAGGGTTTTAATTGGGTATATATGTAATTAACCCTTTTAACTTAATTTGATAAAAAAATTTAAAGTCGTTAGATTAGCTAATGGTACTATTTTTGTTAATCAACAAATGAATGGTTTTTTTTTAATTTCATGGGCATTTTTCATTAAACCTCTCGTGCTTATACACCTCAATAGAATGAGATTTCTCAAAGAAAACATAGACACATGCTTAATGTAGCTAAAGTCTTATGTTTTAGGGGAAAAATCCTCTTATGTTTTGGACTGACTTTTTATTAACTGCTATTTATTTAATTAACAAGCTTCTTTCTTTAGTTATAATGGCAAATCTCCTTTTTCCTTAATATGTGGTATGGAAACTAACCTTTCTCAATTTAGAAGTTTTGGTTGTCTTTGTTTTGCCACTAAAGTCAAACGTTTTGAATTTTTATTCAAAGGTTTGAAACGTGTGTCTAATTGATTATGTTAGTGGTGAAAAAAACCTTATAAATTGTTTATACTTGAAAACAAGAATGTTTTATACTTCATATATGTCAAATTTTATGAAACTATTTTTTATTATATGATGAGTCCAAATCAATCTCATAATCTTGATTTAGGAGATGTTTTTATTAAAAAATTATTTGAGTGTAAAAAAAATTATTTAAGACCTAATAATAATAAGGAAAGATCACCTAGTAGAGATGATAGGGTAGATCAACGAGTGATTGGCATATTTGATCAACCAAGACATGATGATTCAACCCTTGTGTAGAAACTAGAAGGGGGGTTGAATAGTTTCTAGTTACTTTTTCAAAACATTTCGCATAACTCACTGTGCGCGGTTCTTTAAACATGTCTGCGGTTTGTTATCACTAAAGAACCGTGTGTCCTTTTAAGGAACCGCCGACAGTGAACTAGGCTATTTATTACATGTTAAACTTAAACAATCATTGGTATCAAATTCTCGATCAAGCTTGACTAGATATGAGATGTGTTTGATTGAAAGATAAATACTACAAGTAAAAAAACACACAAACACATCAAATCAAGAGTACATCAAGCAATAGTCTAAACACTAAGCACACACGTACTAAGCATAAGATTTTCCACAACTAAGATGTTTAGACTAAGTGATGTATACTTGACCATAATCTAAACATGAAGCACACACGTACTAAGCCTTAACTTTTCCGCAACTTAGATGTTTAGATTATGAGATTCACACAACACACAACATATAAAATCATCAATAAGAGTAAAGACATAAACGTAAAGGAAAGTACCGACACGATGATATATAGTGGTTCGGTCACGAAACTCCTCTTTGCCCTACTCCACTCCTCGAGTACACCTTACTCGAGAGTTACTTCACTAGTCAACAAACTCCTTAAGGTGGAGAAACCATACACAACGTCGCTTATCCAGTTTCCGACTCTAAGCTAAAAGTCGAGTCCTAATCTTAGGTGGGACCAATCTACACAACGTCGCCTACTTCACCATTTTCCGATACAAGGCTATATGTCGAGTCCTAATCTTAGATAGGATCAATCTACACCCATCTACACCGATCTTCACACTAGTTATGTTTTATGGCCCAACATAACAAACCTTGTGTTTTATGGCCTAAACACATAAACCATATAGATCTAAGCACACAACAGTTAGATCTATGAATCTAACACTATATCCAAGTATTAACAAACTTGGATCTACACAACTAACACCTAATCCAAGGATACCCATCACTTGGATCTTTTACCCTTACAAACACATCCAAGTGAACCCAACACTTGGATCTTCTACATATACATAGTAGGAAAATAATGACTTGATCTTGAAGGAGAGATCTTCATCATGTTATGAACCCACAACTTCATGGTAATGAAAGTGTTCTTCTCTTTTCACTTGAGAGGATGAGAGGATTGAAGGAGAGAATCACATCTTAAACAAGATTAAACTAAACTAACTAATCAAGGAGTATAAAGATGTTTTTGAAGAAACTGTGCAAAAAGGGTTAAAAGAAAAGCTGGAAATGATCCACTATTTATAGGGCAAGAGTGAAATGATCAAAAACACCCGCGGTTCCTTATCAATAAGGAACCTCATGCTTGGAGACCGTGTATTTTTGTCCTTTAGTGGGGATATGCCATCTGAGGTAGTTTATACCTTCAAAGGATATTCCTTTGGCAAATGGAATATGCCAAATTCAAATTAAATAATATTCTTTGGAATATGCTTTAGGGAATATTCTTTGGAATATTTCAAATTCAAATTTCCATTTTCTTTTTAATAAAACATTTTCTTAAAAATAAAGTTTATTAAAATCTTTTGTCACATTTAATTAAATGTGAGTTTTAAGAAAATATTCATCCTTGATCACTTAGTTAGGTTAATGACATGTTTATTCATACCTTGAGTGATTCATGCCGAATGCGATCTTGGAGATGTCGAGAGAAGTATACAAATGTATTCTTGAGTGATTACGAGAACCTTAACATTTTACATAATGTATTGCGAGTTATACGTTTGTCATCAACAAAACACAAAGAGATTATATCGACAAAACATCGTAATGTTTACACTAACAATCTCCCTCTTTTTGATGATGACAAACAAGTAAACCATAACACATATTAAAATATATAAGTTACTCGTTTACACTTACTTCTCCCCCTTTTGTCGATCAAAAAGGTAGTCAACGTCTTTGAAGATGAGAAGAATCAACGTCGAGAGAGCACACATCCAAAGTGGTAATCGTCGATAACACGTCAATTGAAGAAGAGAAGAATTGACGTCACGAGAGCTTGCATCCAAAAGGTATTCTTCATTGTAGAAGAGGAGGATCGACTTCGAGAAACATGCATCCAAAAAGCTAATCATCCATTTTGATTGTCGGTTGAGAAGTGAGAATCCAAACCGTAGACCCATCATCTAAAGATATCGAGCTTGCGTCATCCTAGTGAAGTCTTCAATCAACAGGTTAGCCAACTCCATGCATAATAAAATGCTTATCTTCGAGATTCCAAAATTCATTACTTGCAAGAAGTTCGATGAATGCAATTTAAGTGAGTCAACGATCGCAAATGTAATGACTAGAAATCTTGCAAATTCTCCCCTTTGATATGAGCTCCCCCCTTGCTTGAGGCACCAATGAAGCAAGGATAGTGACAAGCTACAAAGAAGGGTTAGAAAAGTCCTACAAAACAAAGTTAGTGGACAAGAGCATATATGTATAGCAATGTCACCCAAGCGGAATTAGCTTTAAACATCTTAAGTACAAAGAGAGGGACTCAAGAAAAAGCTAAAACAATCTTAACTTTTAGAAGTGTAAAAAATATGACAAGTTAAGAAAAATAAGAGGGCTATTAGATAGAAAAGAGAACCCAACTTATTTTGGTGACACCAAAAAAAATATAAAAAGGACTATAGAGAGAAGAAATGTCCAATTTATAAAAAGAGAAAATATTGTCGTGAGGACATACTCCACTTTAATATCATGGCAAAAATACCAAACTAAAGAGAGTATGACATGGACAATAAAAACAATTCCACATAGTTGAAAAGAGAGAATGAAGGACTATGATGAAAAGAAAAATGAGGATGATAAACAAGTCGTTTGCACAAACAATGACAAGCATTGAAGAAGAAGTGTGCACGCGATGCTATCAATCCAAAAACAAGTCAAAGGAGAGGATCTTGACAATATCAATTCACAATTGTTGGAATAGAGGTAGAGAAGAAACATACATACAAATTGTAATGATAATATGTCAAAGGGCTAAAAGCTTAGAATTTTTGGAATCACCCAAGAAAATTCAAGATTTAACCAAAATCCTCTCAAAAGGTTAAAAACTTAGAATTGTTGGAATCACCCAATCCAATTGTAAATTTTAACCGCAATTAACTCTCAACATCGAGAGAGACAAAAAAAATCTCAAATCAAAGACATTTTTTACCTTAAAAATAATTCCTTTAGAAAGCTCCAAAAGCTTTAAGTCGGGAATCAAGGTACAAAAATAAAGAAAAACCAAAAGCGAGGATAAATCGAAGCTCAAGAAAAATACTAGATATAAGACATTATAGGCAAGGATTCTTATGAATTTCGACACCAAAAAGATGACTCAATGATATAGAGAAAGAGATCAAATAAGCCAAAGAATAGAAAGACCAAGATGGATGGTGTTTAGCATACGATAAACTACATGTTCAAAGTTTCGTAGCTCTTCTCAATCATTGTGAATATTCAAAGAACAATTACAGGACGAGGAAAAGGTAAGGCTCGACTCGACTAAGTTTAGAAAGCATAGAAGAGAAAGACTCAACTTAGAGAGATATGATTAAAATAAATCGAAAAAGACTCAACAAAGAAGTTAAGGATAACTTCACAAAATAATTCAAGAATACTATACCTTATTAGGTGATAGTGAAGTCTTGAAGGAAAACGAGAGAAGAAACTCAAAAGAGAAAAAAAGAAGAAATCTTCAAGAAAACTCATCAAAGATAGAGATATACTAAAAACGAACAAAAAGGAATCACTAGCCGCGGTTCGTTAAATAGATCCGCGGTTCATTATCAATAATGAGCCGCTAGGTTATTTGAGGAATCGTGGACAGTGGGTGTCCAAAAACGATTATCGACTCAAAAGAAAATCACTTGGTCAAACAATTTAACATAAGATGCTAAATGGCTTGAAAGTTAATGCTTCAGATATAACTTTTAACAATTGTACTTGCAAGTTAAAATTACTTGAATATTTCAAAAGAAATATTTAAGTTGTCAATCTTACTAGGATAGGAATTAGATTAAGATATAACCTTCCTTGACAATCAAGTGAGAAAATAAAGAAGAAAAGGAAGATCACAAGGAAAACGAGATCCATGATCCAAAGACAAATCATGTTGAAAAACATGAAAGGAAATACAAGAAAATAAAGATCATACAAAGATGTATGAAACACAAGCCTAAAACTTAAGCATAATTTTAATCTTAGTTACACTAGATTTGCTTAAATTAGATGTCTTAGAAATAAGCAATCCACATGCTTAAATGAAAGAAAAGGTGGTGGCAGAATTTGGTAGATAAGGCTTGGTGATAATCTTGTAATTCAACTCATCATAGATATAAGACATGACAAGATGTTGATATTGATAACAATGACAATATGTTCCATGATGCATGACATAATCATGTGATGGAGTAAGAACACAAAAGGGAAGTGGTGAAAAAGAGAGTTTCCAAAATCAATTTCCTTAGAAGGAGAAAATATTTAATTTGGTGTGTTCTGTTAGACCCCCAAAATCTGACATGGAACAACTAGGCAACGAGGGGGTAACACGTCATAGTACAAGAAACAATGAATTACATTTCATACAAAGCTGACGAAATAAAAACATGTACATTACATCATAAAAGGTCAGAGTTTTTAAACATAGGTCCCAGAGTTTTAGAAGCGGAAAATTATATTATTTCGTCTCGATTTATAACATAAAGTTGCCCAAATGATAAAATAAACTCCTGACAGTTTTTACTAAAAAAAGTCTTTTAAAAGCATCACAGAAATCCCCAAGCTGCGATAATATCCTGCGGGCTCCCATCCAAGCAAAGCTAAGTAATAATACCTGAGATTAAACATGTAAAATCGTCAACACAAAGTTGAGTGATATTCATAGGTTTAGTAATAAGGATGTGGAACAGAAGCATTCATTTGTAATTCAGGTTGTATGGAGCATGGTTATATACGTCAACCATAGTCCGAAATCGTTATTATTGCTGTTTAGTTCATGAACCGAAGCTTAACTCAGTGTAAGTTCCTCTAGGGAGTATTCAGCCTAAATACTCAAGTATAAACGAATATTAGTGCGTCAAGGTAATCGGGACGGGGATAGTCAATCCCGATGGATCCACCCACAACATTCGCGCTTCACGCAATGCACACCGGATAATTAACGGTTCATGATCAGGAGAGGAAACTTAAGGCTAGACTAAAAGAAATAATAATATCGAAAACCTGAAAATCATACATGTTCTGGATAGCATACAAGTTCTGGATAGCATACACTTTTTAATGGTTGTGTTCCACCATGTAAAATCTCACCCCGTGTTTAGAAACCATGTACAAGTAAAAAGGGGCTATGAACTCACCTTAGCCATGAGGTAAGTCAATCACGGTACTCAGCAACTGAGTAGAAACAATGGTAGTGAGACGATCACCGACGATATGGATGTCCGGGAAACACAAAAACCGCAACCTATCACAATAAGGCGCGCGTTAGGACTCGAACTCGAATATCGATAAGTACCAAATATAATATGACTCAAATATTTTCAAAGTATTCATGTTTCAAAACCATTGACACGAACCAAATGAATTCATACTAACCATTTATTCCAACACTACACGTTAAAACACTTGAATACTTGAAAATGACTCGTTATACGACGCCAAGTCAACGCAAGTCAAACTATCCTTTAACCTTATTTGGACCAGTAGCTAAGTCATTTATATAATGACTAAGCACTTGAATAAGTCATCATGTCCGATGATGAATACTCAAACTCACGCAACACAAACATTGAACTACGTGTCCAAAATAAAATCAGCAAGTACACCCCGAATGTACACACCGATCTACCCTATCTAGACTTGTCCGTTTTATATGAAAATTGGTGTCAAGGTCACTTATAACCTGTATAAGACCTCACCAAAGTTTGAGCCAAAGTTCAAACTTTAAAATCCATCAGCTCGACACTTTATTCGACTCCAAATTTGGGACAGATTTGGACACTTGTTTTGTAAATCCGTTTGGACCACTTTAAAAGTGCAAATTCGACAACCCGTCTTTTAAAACCACTACTAGACTCATCAAACTCAGTTTGTAAACTTTGAAAACCAGTAGATACATTTATCTAACCAAGCCTAAAGTCCCCGAGAGTCGACCCAAAATCAGCCACAATTTCGGATTGTGCCGACTTGCGTCTCCCGGTACACGAAAACTAAAACTAGCATAACTTTTGACTCGTAATGACTTAGAAGCTCTATCTTATAACAAAACGAGCGTCTCGGAAAACTCTACAACAATATCAAATAATCTCAGCCTTTCACAGATCTTAAACCCACAAAACAATCAGTTTAAAGCTGCTGTCCCAAATTATACTTTTATAAAACAAGTCAAATCAATTTTCCCACCAAAACTAATCATTCCCATATCTCTAGGATCATCATACTATAAAACCCATCAACCAAACACACTCCTAAACACATGCATGCATCAAAATCAAAAGAGCAAAATAAAAACTTAGACTTTTTAACATGAAAACATGAAAATTTTACCAAAAACTTTACATGCAAGATCATCAAAACCACCATGGAATTATAAATTTTCTTGAAAGTTGATGCATGTGTGAAAAATTAGTATCAATGGAATCACAAGAACATTTAGAACATGGGTCTTGTTTTAGTTTTGATTGATTCATAGTAGAAATCAAGATTTGAGGATGTTTTATGGTGAGGGTGGTGGCGGAAATTAGAGAGAAGAAAGGAGGGAGAGAGTGTTTTTGTTAGTGTGTGTTTTTGTGAGGTGAAAATGAGAGAAGTGTTAGGAAAAATGGTTTATGTAGTAAGGTTAGGGTAAAATTTGCATTTATTGGATAGTTTTGGACCTAAAAGCAATTTAATAGTTTAAAGGGTATAAAATGGTTATTGGTAAATATTGAAAATATTTAACGGGCTCGGGTTTCGTAAAAATACTTTTCAAGAGTTACAATGCATCATAAAAATGATTATATGATTTCCCGACACGACTTAATACGTAATTAAAATGAAATCGTCGAAAATATTAATTATCAAAACAATCGATAATAAAAATGTAAAATTTTGGGCATCCATCGATATCGCGATCACTAGGAATTCTCGTTGTACATTGATTTTGAATAAACTCGTTGTAAAGCGCACGCGGGTGATTTTAAATCAAAAATTTTGATTTAAATTAAATATGGAAAAATAAAATAAAAATTTTATAGTTCCATACAAAGTATTTATCAATGATCAGAAAAATACTTAAAAAGTATACTTTAAAAATCTCAGGATTTACATATAGCAATACAAGAAAACGTAATACGTTGGAAAATTCAAGAAGGACGAATAAAAAGAATAAAATAATGCTGGGAAAGTACGGGTTCTTACAGTCTTCCCCCCTAAAGGAACTCTGGTCCCCAGAGTTCTCCTGAAAACAATAGAAGATGCAACAAGAGGATGTACAAAGTGTAGAACAAATTCATTGCTTTCCGGGTAATTTCTGCATCACGACATATCTTCACCATTAGAATTCACTATGCTTCAGTTTCTTAGCTCCTTTTCGGATAAATTTTCAAACTCGTATTAGAATAATAACCTTTCAGTACAGAGATATCTCAAGAGATAGAATGAACACAATAATCGCTTAAACGGACAAAGTGCGATAAAATGAACCAAGATTGTTAATCAACAAGGAGTCGCAAATCGTGCAACTGTAAAAACATGACAATCTTAAAACGTAACAATCCAGTTACAAAAGAAATAGAAGGGAAAAATGAATAACATATGATCATTTAAGATACAAGCTGTCATAGTCAGTTGTCTAGGATTTTGGGATTACTTTAAAACTCACTTTAAATATTTTCTTGATTAAAAGAAAATTTACAAGGTGTAGTGATTTAAAATCAAACTATCTATATTTAGTGAGTATGATGTTGCTATATCTTTTTCTTGATCAGGATTTTCAAAGCAAAAGTAGAACAGTTCAAAATAGTTATACTGATCGACTTAAAAACTTTTGGATGCCTGCATGAAATTATCGTTAAAACCTCAGGTTTATCGTTACCATTAGAAAAAATTCAGATTTTCCAAGTTATTTAGAAACATTATTTAGAAATTATAATTAAATTTAATAATTTCATTAGGTTGATAGTAAAGTACGATATAATCAAATACTTTAAAAGATACAGCTTGATATCCTTTTTAAATACTAGTTATTAATTTACCAAAGAGGATGTATAGATCCGGTACTTAACTTGAAACAGTTATTTTGGTAATTTAAACATTTGATAAAATATATAAAACGTTCATAAAAATTAATAATAATTTTTAGAAATTCAAGAAAGTGTTTAAGATATCAAACGATAAACACGTATCAGTTTCTGGTTTTCAGAAAGTGACAAAATAGCAAACGATTATGAAACGAATATCGATCAACAATTAGTATACAAGCAATAGTACGAGGGAATAAAACGGAAGTCGTATCAATTCTTAACAAACATGATAGAATAGTCGCATCAATGACAAAAATAATAAGAAACAAGGATTATAGCAAGTCATCACTTCTTGAGGACAGTTGGTGAAACCAATAACGGCTTATTAAGTTCTTACTGGTCGATACACGATCGAAAGAGAAAATCCACACAATAAATTTTCGAATCAAAGAAAATTCTTAAGAAGTCAATTGAGAGTAAATTCAGTAAGATGAGCAACATTCGCAATGAGAGGCGAAATCAACACACGGTTCACACGAACGAATTTCAAGACGATAAAGTATAACACACATCATGACAAATACAAGTAATCATTGTTCACGTTCAGTCATAAATCATTAATCGCGTCCAGAGACGTTTCAAAGGTCTACCAAAAGAGATAGAGAACATCGATCGATGTAGAAGCATATCAACGTTGAAACTTTCAAGTCGGGTATCAATGGTAAGAAATTAGACAAGCAGTAACAAGAATGGAATCATGAAGGAAAACGAGGTAACAAGTATAACAAAGGTTGTTGAGTAAGGAAATAGGTGCTTGAGGCATGTACTTTGTTCAAGAAAAGATAAGGGTTCATATGTGTATGTTGCGAACTGTTGATACTCGCATAAGAAGTAAAAGTTTTCCAAACTTTATTTATCTAACTTTTTAAGGAACATATTAAAAAGTTGATTGTTGGTCAAATATTTAGGGCGACTACTATTTGGCCTCGCATGGCTCCTTCTAAATTAAGCATAGGTTATCAGGCCATGCATAATTTAGGACTAGCAATGCGATGCTCAGCTTCGTCAAATCAGTATTACATATTATATGATTTAGAATATGTATATAATGTCATTTGTAAAAACAGGAATCAAAATAACATATGAAACTTTTCGCCACTAAGTTACTGGCTAGATATTTAATTCAACAATTCGTATTGTTACAAGGGTTCTTCATAAGACCAAAGTAGAACAATTTGTGAAGATACAGTGTAAAATTAAAATAGATTAATTTTATAAGATAACCTTCAAGTATTTAATAATGTCCAAGTGGAACATTTTGTAAAATATTTCGCAAACAATACCAGTTTGAGCTTATATAATAACTTATAAAATAGCGAGTGGGTTACATGAGGGTAATGAAGAGTAGTTCAAGACAGTCAATGAAATGGTTACAAGGTGATAAGGTTTCAAGTGGTTTAGCAGGAATCGTTAGGAGACACGTGCCAAAATGATAACGAACAATATGAAAACAAGATCTTCAATTCTCGGTCCAACTCAGTGGTACGATAGAAGCAAAGAAAGACAATGGAATGACAAATAAGTCATAAATAAAAGAAAGGAATAAGGAATCCGTATGTGTGCACATCGTGATTAATTTGACAATAATATACTTTTAAGAAAGTATGGTATCAGTTAACAAATAGTACAATCACTCGGAAAAGTTTCTATATTAGGAAGTTACCGAATTTCAAAAGTTCAAGATCTATGTACATGTATGACCGAACTCAAAGTTACTATTGTATACTGGTTCAAACGCAATCATTGTTTTTAGTTTGCAAAATATCATTAGTTAAAGTTTTACGAGCTCAAACGAACTAAAAAATGCTTCAATCCATATTTTTAAATTTTATCAGTTTTGACTTTTGGGTTTGACTAGACAATTAACTCACTAAACGATATTCTAAGACTCAAAGTCTAATGCATTTCGATGTAAAACAATGTTTTGAACAACTTTCTAGTTTTATCCGAGACTTGAAACGGATTAAAAATGGACGAAAATGCCCTTGCGTTAAATCTGTCAACAAAATGATATTTTAGCATTATTCAGAAAATAACTTCTTAGATTTTTAGAACCTCAAAAGAGCGTAACTTGCTCAATTTTAAAGTTTACTGGTCAAATTTTATGTCCTAAACGGACGTCTCAACATGTAGAAATATATATTTTTATGTCTAAGGTTATAAAAATATTTTCTCGACACTGTTAAACTTCCTGTAAAGTTTCTTTACAAAGTATATTTTTCGACATACCTTGAAATTAAATCTAAATTTCATGATAACTCAAAATTAATGTACACACATATTTAGTGGATTCCATAAAGACGAAAGAGAGTAAACTGTGTAATTAAACATGTAAAGAAAACACAGTATGGAAATGGTTCAATAATGCCAACGATAATCTGAGAGATAAAAAACGACGCATATCATCCGTGTCTTCGGCTGCAAGATGCAATACAGAAGGTCTCTTGGTGGCATGATTTCCAAGATCACAAGACATATCGAGAAAGAAACGGGACATTAACGGCACACTCCTGGAGCGAGGAGGTTCAATGAAAAGGGAGGATACAAGTAGGATCGTATTCCAAACAATCGTCACATACTAAATGACGATCAAGTGTTCAAGGTACAACGAATGTTGTAAGTCGAAGTCGAAACGTAGAATGGTCAATGAAATAAGATGTAATCCATGCACAATTGTCGTGTAAAACGGTGATGTAAAGGTCGATCAAGGTTACAAAAATCCACGATATTAGTCAACACTGATTCAAGGAATGCTTCGAGATATGTAACTCACACGATTTCCTTTAGTATTTCTGGGAGACACATTGAGCTACACAATGGTCTAAAGACTAGACATTCAATTACGAATGGTCGGAAAGAAAATTGGATATCTAAATAGATATTTTAAAGAAATTAAACAATGAGAGCAACACGTACAGTAGTAGAATGAAATCAGAAGTTTCAACGAAAACAACACTTCTTACTTCCGAACAATAGTATCTCGAGAGTATGCACAACATGTAACAGCGAGTCGAGAAAAACAGACGGTTCAAATCAAACGAGCATATGAAGTCAATCGTATCACGCATAAATGAAATAGCAATAGTACTCAGAAAAATGAGCATGAAAAGTCGGCAGCATACGCGCTCTGAATACAAGTAAGTAAAGTCATGACAATAACAAATCATTGCAATAAGATCAATTCAAAAGAACAAGAATTCAAGAAACATAGTAACAGCATATGTAATCAAGTAATATCCAATGATAATTCATGAAGCACAAAAGCTTTGAAAAGACATAGTAATTATCGTCATTAAAGTAAAGTAATATTTCAAAATGAAATCAAGAGATGAAATACTACAACGATAATTAAAAGTAAATAATAAGGATTAGAGAGTTACCCGCAAACATATCAAACATCAATTGCAGATTCTGTGTTTGACACTTAGAAACAATAAAATATTTGAACTTTCGGTTATAGACTAAGTTTTGAAAACGACTCAGTTCCCTATAACCATCGCTCTGATACCAATCTGTTAGACCCCCAAAATCTGACATGGAACAACTAGGCAACAAGGGGGTAACACGTCATAGTACAAGAAACAATGAATTACATTTCATACAAAGCTGACGAAATAAAAACATGTACATTACATCATAAAAGGTCAGAGTTTTTAAACATAGGTCCTAGAGTTTTAGAAGCGGAAAATTATATTATTTCGTCTCGATTTATAACATAAAGTTGCCCAAAAGATAAAATAAACTCCTGACAGTTTTTACTAAAAACAGTCTTTTAAAAGCATCACAGAAATCTCCAAGCTGTGATAATATCCTGCGGGCTCCCATCCAAGCAAAGCTAAGTAATAATACCTGAGATTAAACATGTAAAATCTTCAACAAAAAGTTGAGTGATATTCATAGGTTTAGTAATAAGGATGTGGAACACAAGCATTCATTTGTAAAACAAGTAGTATGGAGTATGGTTATATACGTCAACCATAGTCCGAAATCATTATTATTGCTGTTTAGTTCATGAACCGAAGCTTAACTCAGTTTAAGTTCCTCTAGGGAGTATTCAGCCTAAATACTCAAGTATAAACGAATATTAGTGCGTCAAGGTAATCGGGACGGGGATAGTCAATCCCAATGGATCCACCCACAACATTCGCGCTTCGCGCAATGCACACCGGATAATTAACGGTTCATGATCAGGAGAGGAAAATTAAGGCTAGACTAAAAGCAATAATAATATCGAAAACCTAAAAATCATACATGTTCTGGATAGCATACAAGTTCTGGATAGCATACACTTTTTAATGGTTGTGTTCCACCATGTAAAATCTCACCCCGTGTTTAGAAACCATGTACAAGTAAAAAGGGGCTATGAACTCACCTTAGCCATGAGGTAAGTCAATCACGGTACTCAGCAACTAAGTAGAAACAATGGTAGTGAGACGATTACCGACGATATGGATGCCCGGGAAACATGAAAACCGCAACCTATCACAATAAAGCGCGCGTTAAGACTCGAACTCGAATATCGATAAGTACCAAATATAATATGACTCAAATGTTTTCAAAGTATTCATGTTTCAAAACCATTGACACGAACCAAATGAATTCATACTAACCATTTATTCCAACACTACACGTTAAGACACTTGAATACTTGAAAATGACTCGTTATACGACGCCAAGTCAACGCAAGTCAAACTATCCTTTAACCTTATTTGGACCAGTAGCTAAGTCATTTATATAATGACTAAGCACTTTAATAAGTCATCATGTCCGATATGAATACTTAAACTCACGCAACACAAACATTGAACTACGTGTCCAAAATAAAATCAGCAAGTACACCCCGAATGTACACACCGATCTACCCTATCTAGACTTGTCCGTTTTATACGAAAATTAGTGTCAAGGTCACTTATAACCTGTATAAGAACTTACCAAAGTTTGAGCCAAAGTTCACACTTTAAAATCCATCAGCTCAGCACTTTACTCGACTCCAAATTTGGGACAGATTTGGACACTTGTTTTGTAAAACCGTTTGGACCACTTTAAAAGTGCAAATTCGACAATCCGTCTTTTGAACCACTACTAGTCTCATCAAACTCAGTTTGTAAACTTTGAAAACCAGTAGATACATTTATCTAACCAAGCCTAAAGTCCCCGAGAGTCGACCCAAAATCAGCCACAATTTCGGATTGTGCCGACTTGCGTCTCCCGGTACACGAAAACTAAAACTAGCATAACTTTTGACTCGTAATAACTTAGAAGCTCTATCTTATACCAAAACGAGCGTCTTGGAAAACTCTACAAAAATATCAAATAATCTGAGCCTTTCACAGACCTTAAAACCACGAAACAATCTGTTTAAAGCTGCTGTCCCAAATTATACTTTTATTACACAAGTCAAATCAATTTTCCCACCAAAACTAATCATTCCAATATTTCTAGGATCATCATACTATAAAACCCATCAACCAAAAACACTCATAAACACATTCATGCATCAAAATCAAAAGATCAAAATAAAAACTTAGACTTTTTAACATGAAAACATGAAGATTTTACCAAAAACTTTACATGCAAGATCATCAAAACATAAAACCACCATGGAATTATGAAATTTCTTGAAAGTTGATGCATGTGTGAAAAATTAGTATCAATGGAATCACAAGAACATTTAGAACATGGGTCTTGTTTTAGTTTTGATTGATTCATAGTAGAAATCAAGATTTGAGGGTGTTTTATGGTGAGGGTGGTGGCGGAAATTAGAGAGAAGAAAGGAGGGAGAGAGTGTTTCTGTTAGTGTGTGTTTTTGTGAGGTGAAAATGAGAGAAGTGTAAGGAAAAATGGTTTCTATAGTAAGGTTAGGGTAAAATTTGTAATTATTGGATAGTTTTGTACCTAAAAGTAATTTAATAGTTTAAAGGGTATAAAATGGTTATTGGTAAATATTGAAAATATTTATGGGGCTCGGGTTTCGTAAGAATACTTTTCAAAAGTTACAATGCATCATAAAAATGATTATATGATTTCCCGACACGACTTAATACGTAATTAAAACGAAATCGTTGAAATATTAATTATTGAAATAATCGATAATAAAATGTAAATATTTGGGTATCCGTCGGTATCGCGATCACTAAGAATTCTCGTTATACATTGATTTTGAATAAACTCGTTGTAAAGCGCACGCGGGTGATTTTAATTCAAAAATTTTGATTTAAATTAAATATGGAAAAATAAAATAAAAATTTTATAGTTCCATACAAAGTATTTATCAATGATCAGAAAAATACTTAAAAAGTATAATTTAAAAATCTCAGGATTTACATATAGCAATAAAAGAAAACGTAATACGTTGGAAAATTCAAGAAGCACGAATAAAAAGAATAAAATAATGCTGGGAAAGTACGGGTTCTTACATGTTCTTTGGTGAATTTGGATTGAAATATATTTTAGAAAAAAGTGGATAATCAAGGCTTTCATTTGTGAAAAATACATTTTGCTTTGGTGTGAAAGAGATTTCAAAATGCTTTGGGTTAAGAAGAGAAAGCACAAGATATTTTGGGAGTGACCAAAGGTTTGAAACAAGGATTCCAAATGGTGATAGAACAATTGGGAAATTTTGGAAAATTCGTTTTTAAAGGTGTCTGCCCGCGGTTCCTTTTCTCCACCAGCGGTTCCATATCAATATGAAGTCGCGGTCTCTATAAAGAACCGCCCACAGAGGGTGTGTTTTGGAGGATAAGGGAATTTTTCTAATTCGGCAAATCCTAATGTTACAAGTCTAACTTATCATAAAATTATGCTAAAGAGCAATAAAAACTAGAACACACACAAAGGAAAAACACATAGGTTCAATTAGCACGTAGGAAGAAGGCTAAGAAAAACCTAATGGCTATAAAAGAAAAAGACTCCTAATGACATACAAAGTTCATCAAAGTAAACTATCATTAGTCATATTTAGGAAGAGCCATTTAGCCAATTTAGAGAATGAGTATGAGACTATCACTAGAGGTGCTCAATTAAGGTTAAGCACGACCGTTTTTACGAGTTATAAAATAACCCATCTTCCCACATGGAAGTAATTCAACCGTTAGGTCAAATTAAGATTCTAGTGCATAAATTCTCTAGCAATCATTCTCAAGTTAGACAAAATGTAGTTCCTACATTTGTATAATAAAGTGTAGCAAGGATGAAAGTGTGTGACAACACAATGCACAACCTAATAAGGGTAAAGAATGCACCATTGCATATCTTGTCAAACAAGTCTAGTTAAGGTTATTTACCTTAGTAGAACTTGAAGCCAAACACTTTGAAGTGTATAAACAACGTTTACACAAAACAAAGGAACACTCTTGATTGGTCTTTCGGATATGACACATTTAAAAATTGTATTGCAATGTAAATTACTTGAGTATTTCGGATGAAACATCCAAGTTGTCAAACCGACTCTATTGTGCATTATAAGCAATTATTAAACAAAACATGTCTAATAATTTGAACAAGTAGATTCAATATACCATCATAAACACAAGTGTGAGTTATGATCCGATGTATATTATTAATAAACCACATTTATGTCTACACTAAAAAACATGTCAATTAGATTCGATAATGATACCAATCATAGTTTGAATAATGAATTGATATTTAATCGGAATCTTTCTTGATTCCCACAAACACTCCTTTAAGAGAAAATAACAAAGATTTTCAAAGGGTGTTTCATGTTTTATAATAAGATATTAATCTACTTGAACTAATAACACAATGATCGAGTAAGACGACCCACATTAATAGATTTAACAAGCTCCCAAAGCTTTCAATCCTAAAAGTGTTAAAGAACATGCCAAGGTGTACAAAATGTTTATGTAACATTTGTACACCAAGAAATGTTAAACCTATATGCAATGCACACATAAATAGACAACTAAGTAACATTACTACCAATAGTAATGATCACTTAAGAATGTCTGAAGACAAAAGAAAAAACACAAAAGCATTCGTCTTTGTTTTGAGTGTTAGATACACTAAAGTATAAATAGCTTGATTTTATTTAAAAATTGTTTTCGACCCATTTCAAAATTTAATTAAGTTCAACACTTTATAAATATATCAATTTACAAAGATATATCAACAATAGATGTCCAACTTAATATAAAAGAGTAAAACACATGTTTTACGACAACCCGAGACTCAATAATTTGGACAAAGTATAGAACTTAGAAAGCATCCAAAATTTAAAGTTTAAATAAAGGTTTGGAATCATTTTTAATAGAAAGTAAATTCAATTATTCTCAAAATGACGGGTGGCACGACTTCTACGGACTTACGGTTGATTTTATATGATTTTTCAAAGTTTGCAAAAATCTGTGTCGGACTGACTGCGGTTCCTTATTGATAAGGAACCTCGGGGAACAGATAAAGAATCGCGGTCAGTAGGAAAAAAAATTGAGTTTTTGTCCAAAATCATTTGGTAACATTTTGGAAGGACTTAGGACTCTAAAAATCATTTTAGACACATATGACTCGTATTTTAGAGTTAATTATGACACAAAATATTTTTATACTTCCAAACATGAAAAGATTTGTTATCAAGCTATTATACGAAGTTTATTTAACACCAAAACTTGTACGAATGAAACAACAAAACACATTTCATAAGTAATCACTCTTCATGAATAATTTGATACAAAGATCGTCTCTATTTTTAAAAACCGTTTTCATTTTAAAAAATCATTTGTTTTGAAAAAGAGAGCAGAGATCGATCCAAGCTTTAAATTACAATATACTTCAAAGATCTTGAATAACCACGCTCTGATACCAATTGTAGAAACTAGAAGGGGGGGATGGGGTTGAATAGTTTCTAGTTACTTTTTCAAAACATTTCGCGTAACTCACTATGTGCGATTCTTTAAACATGTCCTTGGTTCGTTATCACTAAAGAACCGCGTGTCTCTTTAAGGAACCGCCGACAGTGAACTAGGCTATTTATTACATGTTAAACTTAAACAATAATTGGTATCAAGTTCTCGATCAAGCTTGACTAAATATGAGATGTGTTTAATTGAAAGATAAATACTACAAGTAAGAAAACACACAAACACATCAAATCAAGAGTACATCAAGCAATAGTCTAAACACTAAGCACACACGTACTAAGCATAAGCTTTTCCGCAACTAAGATGTTTAGACTAAGTGATGTATACTTGACCATAATCTAAACATGAAGCACACACGTACTAAGCCTTAAATTTTCCGCAACTTAAATGTTTAGATTATGAGATGCACACAACACAACACCAACATATAAAATCATCAATAGGAGTAAAGACAGAAATGTAAAGGAAAGTACCGACACGATGATTTTTAGTGGTTCGGTCACGAAGCTCCTCTTCGCCCTACTCCACTCCTCGAGTACACCTTACTCGAGAGTTACTTCACTAGTCAACAAACTCCTTAAGGTGGAGAAACCATACACAACGTCGCTTATCCAATTTCCGACTCTAAGCTAAAAGTCGAGTCCTAATCGTAGGTAGGACCAATCTACACAATGTCGCCTACTTCACCATTTTCGACACAAGGATATATGTCGAGTCCTAGTCTTAGATAGTGTAACAACCCAAAACCGTGGTCATTATTTAATTATATTTTTACGTATATATTTGAAATTTTTGACGAGGTTGATTTTCATGAAGATTGGTAATTTGAATTAGATGGTGATTGAAATTTTATTTTTACGTTTTGACGAGTTGCGAGGATTATTAGTGATGACGATATCGACGGATGCCCGAGAAATTTTACATTTTATTTTAAACATGTCGATGTTTAATATTTTGACGTTTTTATTTTAATGTCGTATTAAGTCGTGTCGGGACTATATAATATCATATTTTGTGTGCGTTTTAAGTTTTGAGAAGCATTTTTATGAAACCCGAGACCCGTAAAAATTTTCAAAAGTGACTAATAGTCATTTCCCGCTTTTTAACAAAGTATTTGCACTTTGGTCCAAAAGAATCACAATTGGCAAAAACTACCCTAAACTTCCACCATATAAATTGAATTTTTAAACACAAAAACACATACACAATCACTCCACTCACAAAATTCTCTCTCCCCTCTCTCTATTCTTTCTTGTCCGTCACCCACAACCAACAGAAACACCCCATGGATTTTAATTTTGAGGTTGAATCCATCTCAAATAATCAAAGACCCATTCCTATCTTTTGATTCTCTATCCATTGGTATGAAATTTAGCTACATGCATGAACATTTTTATAAAACCCATTTTTGGATGAAAATCATGTTGTTTGATCTTATATTGTTGTTGTATGTAGGTGTTTATGCTTATATATATATATATATATATATATATATATATATATATATATATATATATATATATATATATCTTTACATTATATATAAGAGGAGGGATTTGCCACGTCATCTATCATGGCGCTAATCCTACGTGGCAACGGGCTTACAAGCTGGGCTTAAACTTTTTCCCCAACTCATACTCTATAAATTAGTCCCAGGAAAATAATAAACGATGGTATCTTTAATCATAAAACCGAACGTAATTCTTCACAAATACAATCCAAAAGAATCGATTACAAATTTCCGAAACCCGAAACACAACCCCACAAATCGCTTCAATTCGATTCGAAGATGTGTACTAATTCGATTAAGATTCAAGATTGAGATTCAAGAGCACGTTTTCATCAAAGGTTTTTTTATTATTCACATTTATATCGTTAATCTTCACAATACATACACACTTTGATTTATTTTTCTTATATGTTTTTGTGCAGCCTCAATTTTGGAATTAGGTTTTTAGGTTTTTTTTAATTGGGGATTTTCTTGCATCGATATCTCTCTGTTTAATGTGTAAAGAATTAGGTGAAAAACTAATAACAAGACATTGAAAAGAGAATGGTTGATTGGATTTAAGTAAAAAGATTTTCCAATTGACCAAACATTATGGAAAAGATAAAACATAAGAGGTCAATCAGGGGGACTTTTAGGAGAATAATCAGGCGGTATTGATTACATGTATTATTTTAAAGATTTTATAACTGATATTACTTCATTGTTATAAAGGGACTAAATGGACTGCTAGCTATGGTTGTAGTTGTCTACAAGGTTTTCGTTGAGATGGCCAGACCTATGAAAGTGATAAAATTTGTCCACACATTCAGAGTGACTGTGTACTTGAAATTTTTGTTATAAAAGTTTATAATAGTTGCAGATATTGACGAGTGGAAGTAAGGTATAGGTCTATGTGATGGTGTACGTGTTAGAAACACTTGTGGTGGATATGAATGAAAATGAAAGGGAGACAGATTGTATATAGCTTCATTGGTAAGATATATATCGAAGTTCTGTTTCCTGTTTGTCACTTCGTGGAAACAATATTTTTTTTTGTTTGGATTATGCAGAACGAAAAACTTCAAAGTATGCATGATTTGTTACTTTGTTATCTGAGTTTGTTTAGTTGGTTATGTTTTCTACAGATACAGGCTAAGGGTATGTGTATAGTCGAATTTTAACAATGTAAGCAAGCTGCGCAAACTTATGTGCCAGTTTGACCTATTTACTTAGGATTAAGCGTACTCATGTAATGTTGTATCTTCTTGTGCAAAGGTCTTAAGGTAGTCTGATTTTGAACAGAGAAACATTCCTCAATTTTTCAAGATACTCACATCAGCTCAATAAGCATTATTGATGTTTGTGAACCAATTGAAGAGGGAATTTTGCGGTAAGTTCTAAAGACTTCATCTCATGTCATGCCACAGTATTTACATTATTTAAGATCCATTACCAAAAAAAGTGATTCTTTATAAAACCCATAGCATACTTACAATCAAGCTTCCTTTTTAATATCAGATTAACTTGCTGATTTGCAGTCCATATTAATTTTACCCCTATGTCAGTAAACATTTTCACGACAAATATGGTTCCTATTTGATGAATATTTTCTTTGTGAATATATAGTTGGAGATAATGATAGTTAACTAACATTCAAGCTTTACCTACATGAGAAAGAAGTAAGAAAGAACGTTAAGGAGGTTGGTGCGGCTGAAGTTGGATCGTCTTGGTGACTCTGAATGATCTCAAGACGATTTACAGGAAATTTGAAGCCAAGATACATATGGTCTGCGATAAGTAGGTTGGTGCGGCTGAAAATAGATTTTTTTCTTCACTTGAGAAAATTATGATGATAGTCTGTAAGAAGCTTATATAAATCTATAACACGAGGAGAAGATATAAGATATAGTCGGCAAGAAGTTTTTTTGTTCAGTTGGTAAAATAGATATGGTCTGTGATAAGGAGAAGGTATAGTCGTTTCGTAAACTTATTCTGGTTTCCTTAGCTAATTTTGGTGAAATAATACCTTTGTGTTTTAATATTTTTAGGAACAAATACTTGTCACGGGAAATATGTTTTACATAGATCTGCGGATACACCATTGCTATGATTTAAAATGTGCCTGTCAAGGAAGAAGCATAATAAGGATGATATACAAGAGCGTACATTTGAACTTCTCAGTTTTAATTTGACCTATAACATTCATATACAGAATTTATTTTTATTAGTCCAGATTAATGACACAACCTAATCTAACGGATATACTCGTCTAAAAATAATCATGAGGGTTGCAATAAGCTATCTAGACCGCGCTTATCTAGAATCACAACAGATTATAGATTACAGCCTTTTTTATGGGATTGCATTAAGAGGTACTAAGCATTTGAAGACGCTTTGAGAACAATTAGGATGCATTGCACAGGCGTCAAATGGCACAACCTATAAGTTTTTCTTATCTTGTTTTTATAGTTGGCGACCCTTTTTAGATTTAAAATATCTAGCATCGAGTTAACCTGATGCTAATGTGAGACTGAGGGCCAAAACCTTATTACTGCCCATAAATAGAGGGATGTTTGCATGTGCATTTTGGACGTGATTTTATGCTACAAACCGCTAATTCAATACTTACAAATTTATGATTTTTTGGGGTCACATATAGATATTGCAGTTGCACTTGAGGTTGCTGAAGAAGGTGGTATTTTTGGAGATTGTTTATCTGTTAGACAGTCTTATCCAGGACGAAATATTACATCAGAGCTGGAAAATTGGTCATCTCTTGGAATTGAAAGTCCCGTTCAAAATGACAATTAGGTACACCATTTTTTACTATTAAATCTATACGTGATCAGATCTTTGTTTAGTATAAGAAGCTCATATGTGCCATAGAATTTGCTTCGGGGACACTTAATGCTAGAGCCAAACCAAACATCAGAGCTGGAAAACCAGTCATCAAAGTCCCATTCAGTATGACAATTAGGTACACCATTTTTTCCTATTAGTTCTTAAGTTTGATCTATTTTTCAACAGGGTTGTTAACTTATTAAGAATTACAAACTTATTATCTAAACTAAATTAAAATTGTATTCAATAAATAGTGTCCGCTTAGAGGGAAGATCGAATCCAATGGATGTACATCTGCTATTCTTTAAGAAAAGTTGAATATGAGTTTAAATCTCCTTATACCAGCTGTACATGCATCTTTTTATTTGATTTGTGAATCTTACATGAATATAACAATTGGACGTTGGTGCCTACTTTAATGTTTATTTTTCACAAATAAATATACAGGTGTCTAGGTCGTCGTTCCTAAAATCTTATGTGTCAAAATTTAGACCTTAAGGGGGTGTTTGACTTTGCATTTCAACGTTAGTTATCTGATATGAGAAATTGAATCAGTTAATCAATTGAACAAAGGATGCAGGAGGTCGTGTTTTTATGTGCCTCTGCAATTTGAATATGTGATCATCAGTTAGCCTTGGAAAGATTCTAATTATTTAAGCATAAAACTCTATAACCAATTCGTACATGTAATGTTAGCATGTCTATCAGCGAGGAAGAGTTCCTATGACATATTTCAAAAGGTACAATATAAGAACACTCGAATATACCTTAAAAGGAAAATATGCCATCCACATCTCTAACTGTTCTTTCTAAAATTGTGTAGCCTACTGTGATGCACATTTCTAACCGTCAACAAACGATGTATGGTTTTTTGTGCAGTTTAAGGTATTCACATGGTACCTTGATATTTTATTAATTATTATTATTCTGTTGTTAGTTACATGGTCAAAATCAAAAGCAATTTTCTCGGTCATTTGCTAACAAAAAGTTTATGGCCACAAAACTTGCATGAACTTATATCTAAAGACAGATGTTTATCGCCACATTATTACCCCGCTTCAAAAATATCAAAGGTGAGTTATTTCAATGTGGTTTTTATTGCTTCTTAACTTATTTTGTTCCTATATAATTATGCCTTCTCTTTATCCTTCTTTACTCAAAATAAAGCTTAAAGGAATCCACTTGAATTAAAAAGAGTTCACGCGTGGTGCAGAACCTTTTGTTGTTGCAAATTTTTCTTTAAAGATGTATAGTGCTCTGCTCTTTTCTTGTGCAAAAGATGCCCAGTAAGTAGATCTTTCTAAAGCTGGCTATTTTATTAAATGGGGCCAACTAATGAGAGCATTGATATCTAAGAGACTACATTGCAAGATGATGGGTTGGATTAGACTAATATGATTATGATTTGATTGCATTGGTTAGGTTGTCTGCCAAACTGATCCACCACATGCCGTTGTAAAGCTTGACCAAGGTTCCTGAACAATAAATGACCTATTCTTTGGTCTTAGTTTCACCTGTTTCTTTATGAAATGTAACATATGCAATTATGTATAGTAAATTAAATAGCCGAAAAAACAGTACAAAGAAATGGACAACGGTGATGAGGTTGGATACACTCATTCCGTTATAGTCAAGTTACCAGAAAAAGGTGCTCTCTTTATAGAACACATGATTCTAGGGAGACGAGTTGTGAGTACTGGTGCCCAAAAATGTGCGCGACAAACATAAAGGCCCTATCCCTTTTTATTCGATTATTAAGCTTTATAATATGTCTTGGCACCAGGTAATAATCTCACAAGCTGAAAATATAAATGGGTGTTATTCAATTTTTCATTTATATAAATATAAATATTTAAATGGGTGTTCGCTTATATATCCCTCCTCTATATTATCTTACTACATTGTTTTTTCGTTTGTGACGGTGTTCGCCTAAATGAAATAGATGAAATAATCAAGTCTGAATGATAATAAACATTGCAGGATGCATAAGCGTAGCCAAGGCAGGACAATCGTTTTTAGTTTCTGTATAGAAGAACCAAAAAAAGTGAGATGTGGGCTTTGGCGAAGAAGCTAGAGGGTGAGCTTTTGAACAAGAGTGCAGCTAACAGGAAGTTCATTCATAACATGGCTAAGCAATACACCAACGAGTAGGAGGAGCAAGTATCATCATTTTTGGTGTGTTATGTTTTCCACCCCATTGCTATATTTGTTGGTTTACTTTATGATTCAGCTGAAGCCTTAAGCTTGACAGTGACACAGTGGTGCGTGGGAGCACCGTCCCAGTGCTTGACGACGAGAAACTTGTGAAGAAAACTGTTGGTTGTCAAAACAATTCCTCTCAAAGGTGAGGTATACTATGACACACTAACACTAAAATTTTTGCACATGTATGATAAATAAGCTGAGTCACGCGAGATTAACAGTTAGATAAAAAGCACCCCATACTTTATTGAAACTGTAAAGCACAAACTCAAATCATTTAACTTAATGTTTCGTTACAAGTTTAGGTATTCACATTTTAGCTTTCCCGAATATTTGATAACATGCTATTCGTTGATAATACTAAGGCTGTTTTTGTATAGATAACAATTCCATTATCTTAGTCGTGATATGAAGACCATCTCTCTCCTTGAAGTCCATTTGGACTAACTTATTGCATCCTTTTCAACTGTTCAAGTATCTTCTATATACTTGAAGAGCCATATAATCAAATTCAAAATTTACTCAGTTACTGTTGTCATAGATGTGCATTGAATATAATTATTATTTTTAGGAAGTTCAAATTTGACAACAAAGCGGGTGCTTGCTTTGTCCAATAAACATAAACCCACTATTTTCTTTGAACGAACACAGCCTTACTAAATGATCCAAGTTTTAAATAAATGGTGGTTGTTGGCTACTAGAAGTTGTGCAGTCTAGAAGACTCATAACTGTTAACACTTCTGACTGTGATTTATTTAGATATATCATGACACCAGCAAGTAGTCTTGAAGACTCACTTTTAGATGCCCCAATCATATAAGATTTGTTCCTACTCATTTAACTCAGTAGTGACATCGAACTACAATCTGAAGCAAAGGTCAATCACTTTAACTTCAAATTGGATATGGTACTGCTGTTGAATTCGGTGGTGACACAATAGTTGAACCAGCCGAGGAAAAGAAATCACATACAAAAGGTATATAATCTATGCTCTTTTTTCAATTGACGTACATATGATAAATTGGATTAAGTTTGCAAACTGATTATTATAATAATCAGTTTTTGGTTATTTACTTGCTCACTTCTTGAATAATCAGAAGATTTCAAACACTAAAACATTTGATTATTGAATCAGATTTTGATAATCATGAAACCAAGATCAGAAAGAGGTTCACAATAAAGCTTGGTTGGTTTCACTCTGATTTTAAACTTCTAGATCAGTTTATATAGGCAAACGGTACTTTGAGGCTTTGATATGGACCTGTAGTACCCATGACTTCTGGGTTTTGTTCAACAGAATTAATCTTTTTTAGTGTATTCGTCTCATCAGGACCCAAAAGCCATTGAGAATATGAATGAGACAAGTGTCAACCTAAGATGAAAGAATCAAGAAGAGATTCTATATCAATAGGCTGCCAACAATATACATATATTCAGTATAGGAAATAGAAGTCAGAGAACAAGAAGTAGTTGTCACTATCAAAAGTTCCAACTTTTAATTTGTGATTCTAAGATAAGTTTGCAAAGTCGGGACCACATTAGCTGCATTAATCTTGCGTTTTAAAGGTGTTGCAGAATATATGCTTTGACTCATTAGTATCATGAAACTTATAGGGGGCACCAAGTTCAGTCAACAAAAGGTTAGAATTGAAACACATATTGCGACATGTATGACTGACCTAGGGGGTTGATTTAGTAGCACAGGCTAAGGAGTTGGAACATCGGGCTGAAAACTTGGGAGGGAGGATTAGGCAAGTAGTCAAGGAATTAGTGTTTTGTTTTTCTTATGCTGAAAAAAGGTCATTAGACACAAGGGAGTAATAATTTTTTAAGGTTACTTACCTAAGAATTATTATTTTTAATTTTTGACTAACTTTTGTGTGAACTATAACATAAGTTTTTTTAATAAATCTTAATCTTCGACACGAAAAAGATTTTAAAAGTTGTACGCTATACATACAACATTCTTAGTCATAAATAACTATTTTTTTCTTACTACAGTAACAAAGTTGTTAAACTTCCGGGTTTTGTTACTATCATCAAACCGCCTATTCTTTGCCAGCTATGATGTGTGTACAATAGTATCTCATTGGTTCTATATTGCTTGCAGCTCAAGGATACGGCAGAGAGATTGCCACATGGGTCCTATGATTTTGAGAGCATTAGATATGCAAGTGAATTGGACCAAAATGGTTATGATGCTGAAGTGAATGGAGATTGCCACTGGTCGCTTCGGTTGCTACTACAACTGCAACTACTATTGATCACGTTCAGGCTAATGGATTGAACAATCTGAGACTGACGTGTACATGCCTCTCAATCTCATGGTTCTACGTGATGGGACTAGAGATCTCAAAAGAGTGCGCTTCAAGTATAATTTATTTTACAAAATACTCAAGACTTATCCGCCCAATATATGATAGTGGGTTTCAAAATGGGTCGGTAACGAGGTTCAACTCGAGATGGAAGTCAGTGAACACTCATTGGTCATCAACACCATACAACCACTTTAAACCAACCAGGCACTGCTACAGAATGATTGGTGGTGTACTTGTGGAAAGAACAAGTGTTACCAGCTCTTAAAGAAAATAAGGAAGGAATTGAAGTGGTAATTGCTAGACAAAATGAAGCTTTGGAGAGGAAGAAGAAAGAGTGGTCTTATTTTAAAACTAACTATAAGATTAGGATCACAGAAAGAACGAGGATGAATCTATGGATGAGAACAGCAAGCTGAGAAGGAAGGATCCGCTCAAGGAGTTCTTGTGGGACCTGCAAATGCGTAATGGAGTCTGTTTGTTTTGTGATCAATAATTTCTTTTTGTTAAAATTATCAGGCATTATCATTGAACATGAAGATTTAAAATTTGTAAGATCTGATCGTTAGTAGTTTCGATTATCTTTTAATCCATGTGTTTTTTTCAAGTTAAAACTATGATATTTATGATTGTTTACTTGGCGAGGTGGGGGTTTAACACTGAGTTTAAAGAATTGGGATCTTTTTTTATATTTGCAGCACTTCATGAGATGGGCCAGGGGTGACAGAACAACCAGAATTTAGGATTTTTTATTCCTTAACTTAAAATTGAAGAAAGCAAAAGGAAGGGACCTATAGGCGGTAAAATTTCTCCTAATAGATTCGAAAGTCTCAGAAAAATGTAATTCGAAAATTCTTCTTTACAGGTTGAACTTGCTCAGCAGATAATTTAGTGTGTACCAGGGAGAGAGTAAAGAGAACACATAAATTAGCGGAATAGATTATGGGTACTGACACCACTCACGAGTCACGACTCACGTGGTTGTGAAATGATTGTGAATATTGATGCTTACTGTTTCGTGTTTAGAGACATTAAGCAAACACATTAGTATTATATAAAAATTATGCGTAAAGACTTATGCTTGAATCAGGAGGTCAATTTCTTGATTTTCTTGATAATTCAAGTTCATGTTTTATATTCAACTAGAATGGTACTCGCGCAATGCGGCGTCGAGTACCTAATAACGAATTTTGAGACTAACAAATATTAATCTCTTACTCACTATAAAGTTATAAAAAATCGAATTAAAAAATCCACTTATATTAAAAAAGACTAAAAATTAATAAAAATATATCAAAATGGATATCGAATTAAAATACACAATTTTTAAAAATATAGTGAAATTAGATTATAAAAATAATAAATAAATAAAAAGATTTTTCAATTTAAAAGAAAAAATGTTATTTTAAAAGGTTGTTAGAAAATGTTGTTTAAAAAAGGTTATATTATATAATGTTAATGAAAACATCAACAATCTCCTTTATTTTCAGCCTTACTATTTTAAGAAGGTCCCGAAAGCTTTATAAAGTAGTATAGATATAGATATAGATTATTGCTATAAGGACATGCTAACTAAACATGGACTAAAGTTGAAACTGCTGAAGTGAGATAACTTATTGAACATAGTTTAACAATAACATGTTTCATGTAAACATTTAAAAAGTGCTTATTAGATTTTTCATAATGCAGTAGACTCTCCGATCATATATGAACAAAAAATATTGTGCATCCATTTATTATTCTTTTTGTAAATTAAACTTTGAAATGATCAAGTGTACAATATGCTTATTGTAGGATGTCAATCGGGTTATCGAGTCGGATTTGAGACTTATCAAATCGGGTTTTATCGGATTTCCAAAAAAATAAAAATGTATCCGCAACCTGGCCGTATAAGTAATCGAGTTATCGGATTATGGTCTATCGTGTTATCGAGTTAATCGGATCGGGCTTATCGGGTTATTGGATTGATTGCTAAGGAATATAAAATTAGGAAAATGTTATAAAAACTAATTTCGTTTGAAAATTAAATAAGGTCTCTGTGTGAAATAAATTATGTAACAAAGTCATCAAAGCCAATACAAATCCGCACACAAAAGACTAGATGGTTGACATACCATTTATAATTTTCATTTTTAACGGACGAAGGAGGAGAGCACATGCAAAGTGTTGCTATGTAACGTTTAATGTAAATTTACTTCATTGTTAAAAGTGGTCATGATGGATGTAATCCCAAATATACTCCATCAAAGACTTAAAGCATATAAATAGAGATTTTTAAATGGATTTTTGTGGCAAAACAATTTTTTAACATAATATCTTATCAGGTTGATCCGATAACCCGATAAAAAACTAACTAAGGCCTAAACACGAACCTATAATCTTATCGGGGTGACCCGATAAGTTATTTTGGACCCAATCTACCCGATCCTATAAGGCCATATTAAGTTTGAGTCGGGTCGGATCAACACATTTGACACTCATACTTATGAAATTAAGATGGTCTTCCTTCCAGTTACATGAGGGTGTAATTTCATTTTCTAACATGATCTGTTCGTTTTTTTTCAACGTTGACAGAAACATAAAAAAGTATTTGTGTAATATTATAGGAAAGTCATGTGCGTTGAAGACACTCTTTTGGTGATATTACATGATTTGACATTTTAAAGAGACTATAATTCATATCGACTTGGTTTTAAGTAAATACAAAAATTTATAATTTGTTTCACACTATTTGCAAATAGTTTTAATCTTTCGTTTTTATATTATTTTTGAAAATGTGTTAATTGATGTTTGGAATTACAAATTGGGTGAAGGAAATAAAAAGGTGTCACCAAGAAAGTCGCATTTATTTTCTCATACCGTCTGAAAAATCATCTATTTTCGTCATTAATGCATTCAAACAATAAATTGGTATGTTTAAAATTAATTTACCTTTAATTAACTCTATTCACAAAACAATTCCACTCATCGAGCGGGCCATAATGCTTGTGACTTATAGTTCAATGCATAAATCCTTTAAAAGATCATGACTAATAATGCATTAAAAGACAACTAAACTAGAAACAAAATTAGAAAAACATATATCTGTCAAATAAGAAATAATCATAAGTAATACTTGTATATAGGACATTACAAACAAATATTTACAAAATCAAAAAGTAAAACAAAAATTAGAAGTCATACCCGTCCATCGGACGGGTTTTGCAACTAGTATATATATATATATATATATATATATATATATATATATATATATATATATATATATATATATATATATATATATATATATATATATATATATATATATATATATATATATATATATATATATATATATATATATATATATATATATATATATATATATATATATATATATATATATATATATATATATATATATATATATATATATATATATATGAACCAACTGAGCTAGCTCAGTTGGCCACCAAGGGTAACCTTGGGGAGGTATTCTTGGTGAGGTCTCAAGTTCGAGTCTCACTAAGGACCTTCAGGGGCCCGAAGAAGCAGGAGTGGGGTTTATCCCCTAAGGAGAAGGTTCGAGGCTTGCATACTGCCCAATTGGATGTCACTGTAAGCTCGAACTACTAACAACTAACTCGCCGTTCAAAAAAATAAAATATATATATATATATATATATATATATATATATATATATATATATATATATATATATATATATATATATATATATATATATAAATATATATATATATATATATATATATATATATATATATATATATATATATATATATATATATATATACATATATATATATATATATATATATATATATATATATATATATATATATATATATTTATATATATATATATATATATATATATATATATATATGTTTTTATGATTGCATGTTATTATTTTTGAGTTGAGTTTTTATGATTTGAGCATCTAGGATGATTTCGCATGTTGTGATATGAACTAGTAGTATAAGGATGATTATAGTGGTAAAAATGGGGTTAAAATGTGGTGAAAAAATAATTTTGAGTGATATATAAAAATATATTTTATAGCAGATTATTAAAAGTAATTTTCTGAAAATATGAGTTTGAGTTTGAGATGAACTATTTAGATGTTGTTGTAGAGGATGTTTTTACCTTCGTTTTGGTATAAGGTAGGACTTGTAGCTCCAAACGAGCGAAAAGTTACGTTAGTTTGATTATTTCGTGTACCGGGAGACGAGTACCGACACAATATATAATTGTTGTCGATATTTGGATCGAATCTCGGGGACTATAAAATAGATTTTTGAATATGTCATGGAATGATTTTGAATGTTAAGTATGATGATGTCGAGTTATTTTCAAAGTTGAGTGTCGGTTTCATAAACGGAGAAAAATAAATGTGTTAAAAGACTATAAGTGTTGTTGACGTAAAACTGTCCGGTTTTTGTACTTCAAAGATGTGTCGGGCAGGGAACTTTAAATGTAAAATCTTTTGATGAGTTTTTAACAGGGCTTTCTATATATAGTAAGTGAAGTTTCTAATTAGTATCATAAAAATTTGACGTGTTTAAGTGGGGTAAATAAGCTTGTACATTTGGTGTGTATCGGCAGATTTTTATCGAAGGAATTAACTAATAGAAAACATATAGAATGGAATAAAAAGGTCACTTGTAATATTTTTATTTTGGATTGATTTTGATTTTATGATTTTGAGTTTGGTATTACTAAGTATGGATTTTACTCGAGTTATTTTTGATGAACGCGCCTTAATTGATAGGTTGCGGTTTTTGTGTTTACCGGGCATCAACTATCGTCGAAGATCGTCTTACTACTGCTATTACTTCAGGTGAGTCTATAGCCTCGCTTTCTACTTGTTTTAATGATTTTAAAACCCGCGAGGGGGATACATGCTATTTGAAGTAAAATGAACACATGCATGAGTAATTGTTGGACCCGATGTTGCCTTTGATGAAATGAATTGTATAAGTACCTAATTGCATAAGACCCTAAATTCATGAGCCGTTAACTATCTTCTGACTTGATGTTGCGAGTTGGGAATAGCCGCTTATTCTAATAATAGTACTATTGGGCTGACAACCCTATCTGAGACCAGGGCTTTACGCTGAGTAACCCGCTGGCAAGGATAATTTTACGTGAATGAGAATTGGTATTCTTGCAATTAATACCCTAGTAGGGGCACTGGTAATTTTTAAAGTCATGCTGGCATTTGGCGTGGGTGACTAAGTTAAGGGGTCGGTGTCATGAGCTTAATACAATTCAATAACTATTGCTATAATATGATATACCTGATTGATAGATTGTATGGCCACAATTCTATTAAACAATTGTGAATGATTTTTACGATGTGTTCAATTATGTTTTGTAAAACCTATAGACTTGCTCAACCTTTGTGTTGATGATTTTAAGCATGTATTTCAGGCACTTGAAGTTGTTGAATTGCGGAGCTTTCTGGAGAAGGATTGCGGGATTGCTTTTGTAGTAATTTGGTCTAAAACAGATTTCTTTCCCTATTGTCGTAACATATAGTAAATGGTCAAGTATTTTGGTAAAAGGTTTGTTGTTTTGGTTAAGATCCTAGGGGGAACTTGTACCTTACTCTGATATATTTTTAACTGATTTTACTTGGGATTGAAGGTTTTAGACATTGATTTAAATTATGTCCATATTTATTCTTAAATATACTGTTTTTGGGTCATTTAAAGAGATATGAAAGGAAGTTTGTTAATAACACCCAATTGTGTATTTTCCGCTGCGCAATGTAAATTGGGGGTGTTAAAGATTGGTAACCAGAGCTTTTTAGTTATAGCGAATTATGTCGATTTTTGAAAAATGTCCTAAACTATAACTTTGGTGTCGAAAGTATTTTATAAAAGCAACGCAACTTCTCTGCAAGGCTCCGGTAAGATTATTTATTTTTGTTATGCTTTGTTATTATAGATGTATCCCTTATAATTGTTGTGAATTCTTGAGTATTTATTAAGTAAGTACTGCAATGAGATATTGGTATTAATGAAAGGACGTGGGGTGCTTTCATCATAATTTCATTTTTATGAATATTGTATAATTATCATTTGCATTGCATTTCATTGCATCGCATACACATATATTTGGCATACGTAATTATTTGCATTTGCATGATTATGCATTGCATATATATTTTTGAATAATGACCTTATGTACTTTTGAATTTTCTGTGATTTCAGAAAATGTCTGACATACCATATTACGTCAAGAAAGGGGGATTTGTTGTAGGTCAATGGAGTTTGCAGAATCAGTATGTAGGTGATCATAAGATTCCAGGTGGATAGTTAGATTACGAGGATGATACGAATGATAAGAAAAATGTTGTAGAATCTGATAGTGATAATTATATGACTGAGAGTGAGGTTGGAAGAACTGAGGTTAGAGCAGAAGTGAGAAGTTATGGGACTGATTTTGAGAAGTATCAGAAAGAGATAGATAGGCTTCGCAAGTTAAGTGAATATGTAGATCATGTTGGGCCGTATCTTGAGCCACATTGGAAGTTTCAGGATAGTGAGGTATATGATAATTCTCATTATATGATAGATCCGCCGTGTCAAGGAGGGATTTTGAAGTATGGATTTAGGAATCCACCGTGTTTAGATCCAAAAGGGAGGTGCTGCAAGTTAGGACCAGTTGAAGATGAAGCAGGAACGGGCCAAGTTGGAGAAAGTGATGGACCACATCCTATGGAGTGATGTAGTGATGGATTGTTGTTGTATTTCAGTTTATGTATTATTGTGTTATATTTGGATTATCTAGATGTTGTGAGGTAGTTTTGTGATGGATTATTATTGTTGTTGTTCTTGTTTAGGATGGTAAGGGTAAGTGACATTAGTGACAAGGTTTTATTGTGATTTTCTCGGATTTATGGATGAAATCTACTATTACCCTTTAGTATTTTGATGTGTCTTTGTATCTTTTCTTTTGAGATGATTGTGGAATTTAGGTAGTATTGTGTTGTTGGCGTATGCAGTATTCATGTTATATCTTGATGAAAAGATCCTATTCTTTCTATCTATATGTGTATACTGTCAAGTCTCTTTCGTATGTGATAACAATGGAAAGAGTTGAGTGAGATATGTTTCTGTCATTAGCAGGGATTCCTGTGTGTGTGACTGAGTATCTTGAAATATGTCTCCAAAGGTTGCCAACCATTAGGGTAGATTATATGATTGTGGGAATAGTTGTTAGATTGTTTGAAGCTGATAGTGCTGAGAGGAGAGGAGATGCTGCTGAGATTGAAAACCCCGCTGTTTCAGTTGAAGATGTTGTTGAGACTGAAGATGTTGCTGAGACTGAAGATGTTGTTGAGACTGAAGATGCTGTTGTCATTCTGCAAGATTTTAAAAGGATGTCTGTGTGTTGAATTTTTAGGAATAAGAAGAGATGCGGTGAAGAGTGTCGTACGGATATTAATAGTAATTGGGAAGGTTCAACTATATGGATAAGTTCGAGTAACTGATGGATGTTTGATATATCGATAGTTATTTAGGAATGTTCAACTAGACGAAAAGAGATAGTAATTTAAAGATTGATTCTGATTCAAAATTAAGTGTGTCAGAAAAGAGTAAAAGGAATGGTATTTTTGCGAATGACAATAAGGAATAGGAATTTATTTCCTCTAATAGAAGGTAAACTTGGAATTTAATAATCTAAGATAAGAAGAGTTGGTATTCAAGCAGTTACTACAAATTGGGTAAGCAGGAGGAAGTATGATGTGTAGATCACATATATTTTATACCACTTAAGTAATTATCTATTTACTTGATGTAAGTATGGACTAGCTGGAGGTCGAGCTGCTAAAGGAATAACAAGGAATGTGGTATAAAATTAGTATTTCTGTGGTAATTAAATGTTTTCATTTCAGTAAAGGAGATTAAATAAAGGAATTATTCAAATAATAGAAGATCAATATGAAGGGAATGTTGCTGCTATTACAGCCTATATTTTGGAAATGCTGATAAGATTTGAGATTTAGATGTAGTAATTTGTATATTCTTATCTGATAATCATTGAGTTAGGATTTTATTGAAATTCTGAAAGTGTTATTGATGGTGTATCTAAATTCTGAGGGTGTTATTGAGGATATATATTGAGATTTGAAGATGTTAGATTTTAGCTGACTCGAGGGCGAGAAATCAACGAGAATTTGCGATTGGTTGAAATGAGAAATTCACCGACGGAAGAATAAGATATATATATTAAGGAAATATTTTCTGAGTTTATGAAATTAAGAAGTATAGCGCAATCAATTGAACCAGAGTTGTGAGAAAGTTAACCAGGATAAGGATGAATATCATATGATATGATGAATAAAGGTGGAAAGAATTAAATTGGAATGTTGTTGAACATTGAGTACTGATTTCAGGGAGTAATTAGTGGAATTTCTATTTGACGATTTTATTGGTCAATGATGAGAGGGCATGTAGTAGGAAACTACAATAAGTCGAATTTTCTGTGCGCTTTACTAGTAGTAGTCGGAAAAGAATGAGAAGATGAGTTAGTACTTGAGGATACTATGTGATTGTTCTGCGGAATCGTAGAGTTCACTGTCATCATGGGAAAAAGGAAGCTTTGTGTTAGCTTAGTAATAAGAGTTGTGTAATCTGATTATATATTTTATTATATGGCATTGTCAGGAGGTTGAGGATGGTAATATGTTTGATTGTAAGGATTGACATATGAGACAATAAGGATAATCTGATTTGACTGGAAGGGTAAGTCGTCAAAGAAGTAATAATGTAAGTAAGTAAAGAAGCTGGATGTTCTGTGAATAAGATGATTGCTGTGAGGTTGAACAAACTGAGCACCAGATTTCGGTGTCCATTATTGATTGTGAATGTTTAGTGTGACAAATAGATGATTGAAGGAAAGAACAATATTCTCTAACAATTGGAAAATTGTTATTTAAAAAGGAATGGTGTGTAAAATTTTTTTGGATAAGAATTTTAGTTGGAGTAACATAGATGTTTTAGAATGTGCAATCTATGGCTGAAGTGATCGTGAAAATCTGACTAGATTGAAACGATTGAGGCTTTGTCGATACCGACGAAACCAACTAAAGCTTGTCAATTCCTTTGTGTAAGCTGAGTATTATCGGAGGTTTATCAGGAGGTTTTCACTGATTGTTGAACCAAGGATAAAGGTTACAAAGAAGAACTAAATGTGTGAAATCCATTCATATATTGAAGTTGTGGTTGTAAGATCTGATTATGTAGTTGATGAAGTTGTTTATGAAAGCTGAGGATAGATTGAAGTTATGTGCCTGTATAATTAGTATTGGAGGAATCTGAAGGAATTATAGAGCTGTGATGATGATATTTGGATAATATCAAGTGGAAAGGAAATCAATAGTAGTGGGTTGACTTGAATAAAGAAGTGTAACGGGGTTTATATGATCATGAGATTGGACATTATGGTATTTGTTTTGGGATTAAAAAGTATTACTTGTATGGAATCAAGTATGAAGAAAATAAGAATAAGAAGGACTTGTTTATAAACGCCATTTGGGGATTTTGAAAGGAAGAGGAGTTAAGGATTACTTAATGATGACGGGGAAATAATAATCGGTAAATTTTAGATGGGATATGTTATAGTTCTGTATTACGAAGTATGTTTCAGATTATGAAGGATAAGTGTGGATATTGTCACTATCAACTAGTGAGTACTTAGTAAGGAGGAAAAGGAAAAGAGCTTATAAAGTTTCTGAAGTAATTGAGAATTGACTCTTAAGTTTTGAGATAATTGGAATACTGGTAACAACAAGCAGAATGGATGTAATGGAAAGAAAGTTAGAATCAAGGAAATAAACTAATGGAAAAGGAATATCAAAGAAAGAAGATCAATAGATTGTTGGGAATTTTGAAATAGAATGGTAATAGAAATGAAAAAGTTGAGATGTATGTTTTTGTGGGACAAAACGGTTATATGATTATCTAATTTTTCTTCTATTAGATCAGAGAGTGTGACCAGTGGTGAATGAATTGTTCAGATTAAAAAGAGAATTTAATTATTCTTAGAGTGCTGAGAGTGTCGCATATAGTATTGAAGGGATTTTACAAATTGAAGTTTTAATACAGAATGGTTGGAATAAAATATATTACGATATCAGGAAGTGATTTGACCATTATATATTTCAGATTTGAATATATGAGACTAACGGAGTTGTTTAAACAGTAATATGATACGAGGAAGATGTAATAATGTACTATGGAAGGTATAGTAATTTAGTGATCTAGCAAGCATTACACTTGAGACATAGAGATTGTTAGATTAAATGAAGGTGGAAGATGAGAATAGGAAGTATATAAGTGGCTGGTCAGAATTATTGATAATCTCATTGTATTTAGTTTGAGTGTAACATCAGGACATAGAGGCAGAGAATTTTTTTTAAGATACTGGGAATCATTGTGATAAAGTATGAGTATTGATTAAGGTTTGAACATATTATATGTGAACTAGAGATTGAGATTGATTTTTGGATATTAGAGATTTCTATAGAAAGTGTGAAGAATTTAGTTAAGAAGGAATATTACGTATTTCAGAAAGCAATGGACAGAGTGAAAGGATGAATTGAACGATGGTAATTGAAATTGGTATCAATCACATCAACATATAATAGAAACTTGGGATGATGATATCTTAATATTTTACTATGAGGACTAATGGAAACTAGTGAAGATGGAATCTATATGCGATGATAATCGTCCTACCAGTAGTTAAGAGGTGTAATCTGACTACTTGAATCACAACTATGTATGTTGTCATAATTGTGGGGTATGTTGTCATAATTGTGGGGTATGTTGTCAGAGTATTGGGGCAGGAATGAAACTGAGAAAGTGATGCAGAAGGAGTATGAATGATGAAGGAATATTAGCATAATAGAAGGTGAACTTGAAAGTTGAAGTGTAGTAATAGTTGTGGATATGATGATATCATAAGAATTGAGATGGACTGGTGTGAAAGACGTGAGTATCTCTTGAGGATAAGAGGTCACGTTGACTCTAGAAGTGAGGAAGTGCGAATGTGAGGCGGGTTGAGCGCCAGGACGTCGCTCTCTTTTAGGAGGGTAGGATGTAACAACCCAAAACCGTGGTCATTATTTAATTATATTTTTACGTATATTTTTGAAATTTTTGACGAGGTTGATTTTCATGACGATTGGTAATTTGAATTGGATGGTGATTGAAATTTTATTTTTACGTTTTGACGAGTTGCGAGGATTATTAGTGATGACGATATCGACGGATGCCCGAGAAATTTTACATTTTATTTTAAACATGTCGATGTTTAATATTTTGACGTTTTTATTTTAATGTCGTATTAAGTCGTGTCGGGACTATATAATATCATATTTTGTGTGCGTTTTAAGTTTTGAGAAGCATTTTTATGAAACCCGAGACCCGTAAAAATTTTCAAAAGTGACTAATAGTCATTTCCCGCTTTTTAACAAAGTATTTGCACTTTGGTCCAAAAGAATCACAATTGGCAAAAACTACCCTAAACTTCCACCATATAAATTGAATTTTTAAACACAAAAACACATACACAATCACTCCACTCACGAAATTCTCTCTCCCCTCTCTCTTTTCTTTCTTGTCCGTCACCCACAACCAACACAAACACCCTATGGATTTTAATTTTGAGGTTGAATCCATCTAAAATAATCAAAGACCCATTCCTATCTTCTGATTCTCTATCCATTGGTATGAAATTTAGCTACATGCATGAACATTTTTATAAAACCCATTTCTGGATGAAAATCATGTTGTTTGATCTTATATTGTTGTTGTATGTAGGTGTTTATGCTTATATATATGTTTTTATGATTGCATGTTATTATTTTTGAGTTGGGTTTTTATGATTTGATCATCTAGGATGATTTAGCATGTTGTGATCTTGGTTAAAAAATGCGCGCATCATTGCGCAAATTGCACGCATTAATGCATTGCATTTAAAATTTCGCAACGAGGTGCCTAATGCATTGCCATCTCAGATTGCGTTCGCATTAAACCGCAATTTACCGCATTTGTGTAATGCTAGCAATGGTAGCAATTGTCGCAATTTAGAACGTATGTCATTTTTGTCAAATTTTAAGCATATAAAATATACCTAGGTATTTTAATGGATCATTAAAGATAAAACTTGTTAAAAAACATCTAAAACAAACACAATAACGAAAATATAATACCTTGCGTTTACTAAGTGTTTTTTTTCAAGCTTTACTTTCGACTTATTTGTGTTACAAAGGGATTATAGGACGAATCTCAATATGTTAGTAACTTATTTTGTAACTTTATTTCACATACTTCGTACTTGATAGACTATACTATTTCTAAATAATTTTTTTACTTTATTTTATACTAAACGCATCGCATCTAAATTGCGCTCGCAATCGCATCACGCATTACGCAATAGCTTTTGGGATCTTTAGCGCAATGGATCGCAAAACGCATTTTTAAACCAAGGTTGTGATATGAACTAGTAGTATAAGGATGATTATAGTGGTAAAAATGGGGTTAAAATGTGGTGAAAAATTAATTTTGAGTGATATTTAAAAATATATTTTATAGCATATTATTAAAAGTAAATTTATGAAAATATCAGTTTGAGTTTGAAATGAACTAATTAGATATTGTTGTAGAGGATGTTTTTACCTTCGTTTTGGTATAAGGTAGGACTTGTAGCTCCAAACGAGCGAAAAGTTACGTTAGTTTGATTATTTCGTGTACCGGGAGACGAGTACCGACACAATATATAATTGTTGTCGATATTTGGATCGAATCTCGGGGACTATAAAATGGATTTTTGAATATGTCATGGACTGATTTTGAATGTTAAATATGAGGATGTCGAGTTATTTTCAAAGTTGAGTGTCGGTTTCATAAACGGAGAAAAATAAATTTGTTAAAAGACTATAAGTGTTGTTGACGTAAAACTGTCCGGTTTTTGTAGTTCAAAGATGTGTCGGGCAGGGAACTTTAAATGTAAAATCTTTTGATTAGTTTTTGTTGGAAATACGTTTTTACGTATTTATAAAGGACCAGTCACTCTAATAATATTGAGCTCGTGATCCAATATAGCCCATATAGCCCACATGTAGGGTGGGCTATATAAACCCCCTCCTAGCATGTTAGGAGGGGTTGAACAATTTTATTTATCACATTTCATCTTTCTTTCCATCTCTCTCCTTTCTCTCTCTACCTTTCTCTCTCTAAGTTCTTCCATTTCTTTCATCATTCAATTGATTAACCATACAATGCCTAATCCTTAGAAAATACGATCCTACAATTGGTATCAAGAGCTTGGTTGATTCTTCGGATTGAAGCATTTTTTTATCTATTGATTTGATTGATTCTTTCTAAAAGTTTTTCTAACCTTTTTTTTTTGGTGTCACGAATTTTTAGATCAACTTTTTAGAGCATCAGTTTTATTTTTATCAGTTTTATTTTTTTTAACAAAATCATCAGTTTTATTTTTAGATCAGTTTTATCAATTTTATTTGTTCTCAATCTGTTTTTTAATTAATTTTTGGTGTCACTAGTTGTTTATCAATTTTTTCATAATCAGTCTGATAAGCTTTTGACAAAATTCCATAAACCTTCCATCAACTTGGTCCAAAACTGTCAAAAGTCTCAAGATTGTTGGTCAACTTGTCATCAGTCTTGTATCACGTTTTGTTCCATCTGTATCCAATTTCCGTTTTCTTTTTTTTTCGTTTTTCCGGATAAGCCGAAAAAGAAGGAATTCCGGATAAGAGACTGTGCCATATTCAGGATAAGTACCAGAAATCTGGATTCAGGATAAGCAGTAGAAGCGCATTCCGGATAAGCATTCGAAAATTTTTCCGGATAAGCAGTCGAAAATTTTTCCGGATAAGCAGTCGAAAATTTTTCCGGATAAAGACCACAAGTTTACTTATTCCGGATAAGCCACATTAAGTTTCCTCGGATAAGTATTAGGAAATTATTCCGGATAAGTCTCAAAACTTATTCCGAATAAGCCTCATTAAGTTTCCCCAGATAAGTGTTAGGAATTTTTTCCGGATAAGACTCAAAAAATATTCCGGATAAGCACTCTCGACAATTCAAACATAACGGAAACAAAACTCACTCATCACTTTAGACTCGATCTCTGACTCGACTCCCCTCGTTTCACGACTCACTGTTACAACCTCTTTCTCAAAACGACCCAACATCACTCGACTCTCTCCCTCGTCTCCTCACCCGCACCTCTCGAACTAAAAAACCAAGACTCGTTTTAACATTACTTCTTTCTCGACACACCAAGAATCGACTCAAAACTCACAACACATTCGCTCGACCTCCTCACTCAAACACCACACACCCTCATCAGACTCAACAACAAAAATAGACTCCGACACCCTCACCCTCACCTCGTCCCCTCACCCACAACCTCGACGAAACCAAAATAGAAGACTCGAACCCAACTAAACAAACTCTCAACACCAAAACCCAACAAACCCTCGAACTCCTCACTCTCTCGGACACCCTCTTTCGAACCCCTCACCCTCACCCTCGCACACTCACCCTCGACTCACCCTCACCCTCGCACACTCACCCTCGACTCAAGCATACCACACCACAAACCCCATCTACAAACTCTAAATAAACAGTAAACTTAAAAGATCTCAGTTTTAGTTTCGTGTTTTTCACATGCATGCCAGGATCAATGAATATCTAAACACACGAAATTTATCTCATCATAGATCTTTGTAGAAGTTGAACACTTCTTGATTTATTTTCGAAATCAAGAATGATTTATAACAACTGTGTTATAATCATCTCTTAAATTCGATATGAACAAAAAACCAATTACACCCTTACCCGAGACCTGTAAGAAGATCTTGAAGCTTCGTATACTTGATCAATATTCACGGGCTTATGTTAATTGTATAAAGGTTTCATGGTCACGGTGTAGAAACTCGATGGAGGAGTAACCTTTGGGAGGATTTGTTAACAAAGGATTTGAGAGGCTATTTAGTTGTGTGTGTTTGGTTAAGTTGAGGAGAGAGAGAGATAAAAGAGACGGAGGAGTATTATTTGGTGGGAGAGAGAAGAAGTCAGATGGAGGAAACAAGAAGAGAATGTGAATTGGGTTTTGTGATTTATTTAAAGAAGAAAAGGCGGAGGTTACGAAGCTAAATTATTTTATGTGATAGTGGGTTCGGGTTTCTAGTCATCTGCCACATTTTAGGGTTTTGGCCACGTGGGGATACTCATTCAATATTGACACAACTCACATATCAGATTTAAAAAAAAAAGCTATATATCAGATTTTTTTTAATTTTTTTTTTCATTTTTTTTGTTTTTGAATTTAAGTTAAGTAAAAAAAATTTAAGTTAAGGTAACTTTTTATATTTTTATATTTTCAAGTTAATTTTTTAGTTAAGTTAATATTATATATTTTGTCAATTGATATACTTGGATTTTTCGTACATCGTGTTGAGGCGGGTATTTTGAAAGTATCAAAGTGGTACAAAATTTGACGGGTTAAAAGTTTTTGTGGCCGGATTTGACGACAAAAGTGACGAGTCAAAGTGACGGGATTTGTTTTTAGTGGCTATGGATTTTTTGATAGGGCATTAATATTTAGAATTGAAGACGGATTTTTCATCAATCACTAATCCTTAACGTCATTGTTCATTCAATGGATTCGTTGAATTTGCCATCTAAAGAGGGATATTCGCATCAAATGAAAGTTAAAGCTAGAGAAAGTAGAATGAATTTATTTCGACTACTTCGGTCCCATCTGTCGAACATTTCTCTACTTAAAGAAGGAAGCGGATTTGTGACTCTTTTCGGTCAAGATCGTACCATTTTCGTCCACCAAATGATCTTCAAATTTTAACAACTACTAGAGCAGATCAACAAAGAAGACATTAATCAAATTGAATCCTTACATTCACTTCAAGTTCTAGAGCAACATTTTTCGAGTTTCTTTCAATTTGATCCTGCCAAGGTTGAAGCTTTAACGATCTGCCAGTCATTCCTTGAAGACACACAAATCGAGGTTAAAGACTTCAGTGATAGATTGCTCGATTTCATGAAATCTATTGCACTTTTGATTTATGAAAGTTTACAACTTCAACAAGAGCATGATAGTGGAATACAAGAAAATCCCATGCAGATGCCAGAGAAAACAAATGGTCTTACGGATGACTCAAAGGAGATCACCTTGGTTAACAAGGATAGCAACGTCATTGCATCACGACAACATGATTCAAGCATGCATGACGAAGAGCCAATAGTTGGGGTACAATTGAATACTGTATCTAACAATGATTTACAGCATGTTGAGCATTCTGAACCTGATTATGCCAAACATGGGATAGACAAGAGTGATAGCGACACCACGTCTGATTCATCCGATGTGAGTCATAATGGGGGAGGAAGTGTTCAAAATGCTAACAATTATGATAAATGCTTTATGACTGCCTCGTTAACTGATTCTGATTCTAAGATTAGAGAGCTCGAAACGGTTGTAGCTCAACAATCAAAAGATCTTGAGGATGCCAAACTTGAATTTTCCAAGAAAACAGACAAATTTGAAACATATTTTGAAAAACTTGAAAAGTCAAACGTTGTTCTTGAAAGAAAATTGGATCAAAAAATTCTGGATTCTAAAGCTGAAAAGGATAATCTTTTGAAACAAATTAAGTTGCTTGAATCTAAGTTGGCATCCCAAGATGAATTGCTCAAAGAGAATGAGACATTAAAAGATCAAGTCCAATGTGACCAAAACAGCTTTAGCAAGACCTAATCACATGATTGCCTCTAGTCTCCCTAGACATAGTCCAAAGAACACGTCTCAAACTAGTTCAAATGACGTTCGCCATACTTTTGGTCTAAGCGAAGCTAAGATAAAGACACAAGTAAGAAATAGGAATTTCAAACCTAGTCAGATGCCTTCTAGTTTACCTAACACTGCTAACCGTAGCATGTCACTTCCTAGGAGCATCAATCAATCGTCCAGAAATTCTAGATCTTACTCGGACATCAAATATGCTACTTGTAAAACATGTAGAAAATGTGTCTTTACGGTAAATCATGATTATTGTATCAAGAAACTACTTAATGAGGTGAACTCGCGTGCTAGACTTAAATCCTAGTGGGTTGCTAAAATCAAACCCATTGGTAAAATGTGGCGCCCCACTGGTAGAACTTTTGCTCTTGTAGGAAACGAGTACCCTTTAACTAGGATAATCTCAGATTCTACTAAGACTGCTAGGGAGGAAATTGAAAAGGATGATACGCCACTTAAGCCTGAACTTAAAGTTTTCTATAAAAGGAAACGTTTTAGCTAAGACAAGTGAATCATCTCCTCAGGTCACCTCTAGCACAAGAAAAGAAAATTGTGAACCCCCACTTGCTTCTAAGATAGATATCGCTAACCCATATCAAAGCATGCAAATTCCTAATAAGAATGCAGGTACCAAAGAGGATGTTCCAAAAGAACGAATCGGTCCAATCATTATATACCATTCAATTAAGGACACTCTTAGAGTTTGGTTGCTGAAGAAGCAGATATCGGAGAAACAAGTGTCTCAGGGGATTCATGGTTAAGATTAACAGAGGCTTACAGTCGGATCACAGATTGTAACCCGTGCTTCAAAGAAAGGAAAGTTTATCACCGATGATAAACTTATCCTTACAACGAGAAATTAATTTTTCTCGGGCATGAGCTTATATATAAAAAAAACATTCCAAGTTTTTAAGCTCATGCACAAGGACTTACAGTCACATCACAGACTGTAACTCGTTCATCAAAGAAAGGAAAGTTTATCACCGATGATAAACTTATCCTTACAATGAGAAATTAACTTTTCTCGGGCATGAGCTTATGTAAAAAACATTCTAAGTTTTTTAGCTCATGCACAATGGCTCACATTCAAATCATAGTCGGTGACCCGAACTTCAAAGAAAGGGAAGTTTATCTCGTCAACGATAACTTACCCTCAAAACGAGAAATTAATTTTTCTCGGGCATGAGCTTATATAAAAAAACATTTCAAGTTTTTAAGATCATGCACGATGGCTCCTCGTTAAATGACAGACGATGACCCGGACCTCAGAGACAGGGAAGTTTATCTACGCAACGATAACTTACCCTCTTAACGAGAAATTAAGTTTTCTTGGACACGAGCTTATCCTAAAACCATTCAAAGGTTTTAAGCTCGTGTATAAGGCTCATCATTAAATATCAGATGATGACCCGATCTTCAAATAAAGGAAAGTTTATCGCCGATGATAAACTTATCCTCATTAACGAGAGATTAAATTTTCTCGGACGCGAGCTTACATTAAAACTATTCAAAAGTTATAAGCTCGTGTAAATGGTGTATAATCACATTTCAGATTATGCCCCGGACCTCAAAGAAAGTGTTAATGCAAGTAATGCCTAAAAACATTATTAGTGTTAACTAATCTTTCTTAGTTTTGATCACAACAAACTATACAACACATTTAGTGTAAAACACAAAACGAATTATTTAACTAACACTATCATCAAGGTAATAATCATATCACTAACCTTTCTTAATCATACTTAGTGATCATCAAAATGATTATCCTTAAAACTCACTTTTGTTAATAAGACAAAAGACTTTTTAATAAACTTTCTTTTTTAGAAAATGTTTTATTAAAATGGAAAATGAAAATTTGAAAATGGCATATTCCATATGCTATTAGAATATCCTTTGAAGGCTTCAAATACCTCAGATATTCCTACCCCACTAAAAGACAAAAAACGGAGCGTACTCTAGTGGCGGTACCTTAAGTAGCTACGCGGCTCCTTAGCGATATGGAACCGCCGGGCTAGATAAGGTATCGCGCACAGATAGCCGTTATATATCCGTTATACTTTGTCTCCTTTAAATAGTGGGTCAAATATCATTTTCCAACAAGCCTCTTGGACGTTTTTCTCAGCCCCCTTTCTATTTTCTATAGCATAATCATTAGTAAATGATCACTTAAAGTGTTAAGGATGTTTACATATGATTATCCTCTTGATCCCCTCCTTTACCTTGTCCAATAAGAAGATCACTCACTCACTAGTGTTGTGATAAAGATGAATCTATGAGCTAGTCATATTCATCATGATACCCTTTTTGTTTTAGGTTAATCCATTGTATTTATGAATACTTGGACTAGTTGTGTTCATCCAAGTTATTTGTGAATACTTGGATTTGTTGTGTACATCCATTGCATATGTGTTTGCTTGGATTTGTGTTGTGTAAATCCAAGCTACATGTGTGTACTTGGATAAGTCTAGTTGAGTTGTAATAGATTTGATTAGTAGTTCTCACTAAACTATAAAGTGATGTGGTTGTGTCTTGTGAGTTCTCACTAAACTTGAAAGTGATTAGTAGTTGTGTTGTGTGAAGTTCTCACTTAGCTTCAAAGTAAAGAGTCATGAAGATTGGTTCTAGCTTTGGATTAGAACTCAACATCTAGCCTTGTGTCGTAAAATGGTGAAGTAGGCAACGTCGTGAAGATTGGTTCTACCTTGAGATTAGAACTCGACATCTAGCCTTGTGTCGTTAAATTGTGAAGTAGGCAACGTTGTGTAGATTGGTCCTAGCTAAAGATTAGGTCTCGACATTTAGCTTAGTGTCGGAAAATAATGTAAGCAACGATGTTAGGTTGTCTCCGCCGAGAAGGGAGCTTGTGGATATAGTGGAAATCTCGAGTAGGTGTACGCGAGGAGTGGAGTAGAAACGAGGATAGAGCCTCGTTGTCGAACCACTATAAATCTTGGTGTCTTCCCACTAGGTTGTCTCCTTCCTTACTCTTTACTTATTTCATTATCATTACACTTACCTATTATCTTTGCTAGTGCTTTTGAATTGAACCTAATCATTATGCAACTTAGCCTCAAGTAAAAGATAGTTTTGATACAAACCAAATTGAAAGTAATTTTAATTTGGTCATCAATCGAAGAGAAACTATTCAACCCCCCCCCCTTCTAGTTTCTACAATTGGTATCAGAGAGATGGTCACTCAAGATCTTTGAAGTATATTGTACTTTGAAACTTGGATTGATCCATTGTCTCCTCAAATTAGAAGGTCAAGTTGTACTAAAGTTTCTCTTTGGTCAAAACTATTTTGTTCTTGAAAAATAGGTCCTTTAATTGATAATATTGCATCCCACTTAAGATTAGTAGCCTTTATGCATTTTAGATATACTCTTGAAATGTATCTACTAGTTTGCATCTTGCTTTGTGTAGGTACTCATGGGAGATCAATTACTTAATTGGTTGTGGATTCAGTTACTTGCACTTGTAGAAGACTCATCTTCATTGATCTTTAACATCTTTGAATGATGATACCAAGATGATTGGGAATGATACTAGTCCTTGAAGACTTAGTACTCATCATAGTCATTGTTGGGCATAGCATTGATTCCTTGAAGGATTGCTCTTTGTGGCCAAGGTACGCTTTCGTTCTTCCACACGCCCTTTGATCATTCTTTTGATCATTACTTGACTATGTGCTTGTTCTTGGCATCCTTGCCTTGACATTTGTTTGTGGTTTGTGATTCTTTCCTTTTATCCTCTCAAACCTTCATTGCTTGGATACTTGACTCACTATGGGATGTAGAGTGAGTTAGTAGTAGCTTAAAGTATCAAGCATGATTTCCATGGTTTGCACCCATACGGTTAGTAGGCCCTTTGTGGGAGAGAAAGTGAATTAATACCTTGCTCATATTTTGGTTTAGACTAAGACTATTATTGAAAGTGATCTTAGTCTATACTTGAATAATTGCTTTGTGTTTATTCATTACCAAAGCCGTTTAACGTTTCGCCGGAAAGGCACGTCTTAAACCACTATATATGAAACAAGCTCTTCGTTACCACTATTTGAAGATTGTCATTAATCCCTTGAGCATTGGTCCTAGTCTTGATTCACTTCCCTTGACTTCTCTCCACTTTGCCATTTTGCTACGAGTAGTCGCTTGTCCGTTTCAGTTCTTTTCGATCTTGATTCAACTCGTAATCCTTCGTTAAGGCATATTGCTTAGTGTTATGATGATCCAATGATATTCTAAAAGGCTCATGATATAATTTTAAGTATTTTAGAAAAACTTGGTTTTTAAAATTTGGCCTTTTTCATTGATAAAAACCAGCCTCTGTAGGCGGTTCTTTATCTCAGCGGCTCAAACCCGCGATTCCTTATCGATAAGGTACCGCGGGCAGTAAAGTGTGTCAGAGCGCCAGTTTGATTATTTTATTCTTTTTCAAACCAAACCCTCTCTCTCCCAAAAACACACAGCCGACGTTTTACCCTTTTTCCACCATTGTTGAAGCTTCCAAAACCTTCAATCACTCAAGTTAATTGATTCCAAGTTGTGGGTTTCACTCATCCTTCATCTAACATCAATTAATTGTAAGTATTTTCTTTTAATTTCATCTATTTTGTTCTAGGGTTCATCCTTTCATAATTGGGGATTTTTTAAATTAAAATTGAATTAAAACCTTAATAGGAATGTGGGTTGACATGGTTATTTTACTATGATTCCTTAAGTTCATATTCATTAAGATTTCACTAAAACCCACTTGTAGAACAAATCCGAATTTAGGCTAAATGATTTTGGTTAAAAGATGGATTTGAGATGAACCCATGAACAAATAGGTAATGACATTGTTAATGCTTACCTAAAAACCTTGTTTTGAAAAACCAATGTTCTAGTCCATTGTTGATCCAACATAGTTCATATGTTCTTGGTAAATAATGGAATAGCTACATTGTGAGCATGAGAATGATACGGATTCAATCCTTTGTTTGTCAAGAAATTGGTATAACACATTCTCATAACTTTGATCTTTGATTTTATTTTTCATATGAGTGATTGGAGAAATATTTTCTTGTGTTTATTTAGGTACTAATCATGCCTTCACAATACCAAAAGGATCATCAACTCACCAAAAAGTATATGCCAAATCTATCCGACTTTTGTCACTCAACTCACCTTGCCCATACTTTTTCTTCTCTTCAATCTCGTTGCTTTCATGAGGGTAGAGTTGTCCAAAAGGATATCAAGGATTATGTCTACATCAAGTCCATGTTTGAAAACATTGGATTTGATTTTTTGTTGAACATTAAGGAAGACATATATCCTTGATTCCTATTGGAGTTCTTTAGCACATACTCCGTCATTGAAAACAACGATGGAATATTTGTTAGGTTCATCTTGAAAGATCAACTCATTCAATACTCTCTCGAAGTTTTTGGTCAAATTCTTGATGTCCCATTTGTAGGCACTTGTCGCTTCACGGATAAATGGAAGCTTAGTGCTCTCCTTGAATCCTACAATTGTCCTCCAAATGATCATGAGGAAATTGATCTTGACTTCATTGTCGACATTGTCTCCAAAAAGCGTAATCGACCCGTTAAGAGAAGCCTTCATACTAAGGTACGTTCGGTGAAACGTCATGAGGTTCTCTTAAGCGACCTTAATGATAATATGGTTCAATGGACCAATATCCTTAGGGAAAATGTGTTTTGTCTTGGTGGAAACCGGGATCATGTTCCGGCGTGTTTAGTGCATATGTTATATTGCATCTTTACCAACACCAATTACAATTTGGCATATTTTATCGCTCAACGGATTAATTATGCTATTCACAAGCCTAAAACAAAACTCCCTTACGCAATGCTTCTCACTCGCCTTTTTAAAAGGGTTGGCCGTGATTTTCCAAATCTTGATCTTTCTCAGTTTCAACCGGTCAAACGGGTCATGCTACCTATTCAGGAGGTATATAAGAGAAAGACAAGATCTGATCGTAAATCCGACCAACAAGAGTTCAATGATGATGACATGGACATGCCAACAAGTGATGGTGATGGCATTGGCACAAGTGCTCCCATTGACTCTTCGAGTTCTTCTCACCACTCCACAAACTCATTCGTGGATGGTTTAGATGACATTGCTTCCCCTCCCCACCATTCCTCTAGTGAAGTTCCTAATAATCTCAATTTAGAGGAACATTACCGTCAAAATCTTCGAACCCAAGGTGATTTGCATGAACACCGGATTGAGTCAAGAAAGGGAATCAAGTACTTGGGAAAAATGATCAAGGGATTAGGGAAGAAACGGAGGTGAAGACTTTGAATTATGTCAAAGTTTACTTGTCTTGTGATGCTTTAAACATTTGCTTATTAACACTTTGGTTCAGTTGTTTATTAACTTATGTTACATGTTTGGATTATTATTTATTTTGATCCTAAATGTTGCTTATACAATGATGTTTGTGATTTAAATAGCTTTGTGCATCTTTGTGATAGTTAGCTTATTAGATTATGATCTGTAGTTAACTTTGGTTTGTGAATCTTTTGGTAAAAATCTGGGTTTATCAAAAACTGGGATTGAAACTTTTGAAAGACCTCTGGTCGCGGTTCCATATCGACCCGCGGATCCTTATCGATAAGGAATCGCCGGCCACTGTGCCCGACAGCATATTTTGCTTTACACTGTTTTCTTAATTCTGTGTAAACACTGCATGATTTTCTGTAATAAACTGCACATTTCCTAAACTAGCTTACTTAAATTTATTATTCACCTAAAATGATTTTAACCCATTACTAGTTTGGATCATCCCCTCACCCATTTAAACCCACCTTGTTTGTCATGTTCTTCACACTTCAAAACATCCTTCCATAACCCTTAAACCACCCTTGTCAACCATGGTTTCTACAAAAACCTCAAACACCCCAAGGAAAACACTTAAGATTAGGACTAAGGTACCCAAGCCTAACTCCTCACCCTTCCACACACCTAAGAATGAGATGGTTCCTATCCTCATTTCTTCATCACCTTCACCACCCCTTGCACCATGCAAGACAACATCCACCCATGGTACTAACCACTCCATTGGTTCTACTCCTCTTCATTCAACTCAAGAATGAATGAGCTCTCTTCACCCTTCACTCCAAGTGCACCCTTGGATGTGACCACACAACCCCAACCAATCCAAAGCATTCCTTTTGTGAATGACTTTGATGACACCTTGGTGACTTCACCATTTACCCCTCCTAACTCACCCATTTCACCAACCTTGGAGAACATACCTCCACACTCACCCATTTCCCCTTTAGGGAACATGCCTCCACTCTCACCCACATCACCCTTGGAGAACATGCCTCCTCCACCTCCACCCAACTCAAACATTCCAATTTTGGGTGTTCCACTTTCCCTCCTTTTGGGTGATCCATACTATGGGTTTCAACAAACACATGGTCCTAGTTATCCATGTTGTCTTTACAACCACTACATCATCCATAACCTTAGGATGGATATGTTTGGACTAAATAGGAGGTTGCAAGAGTTCTTGCTTGCCTTGTTCTCCATGCCTCCTCCTAGGAGATGAATGATGAAGTTTTCTTAATAAGTGTTTTAAACAAAACCAAGCCAAAGAAGACTACTCATCTAGATTTAATATTAAGCTAGCTATGTATTAGTTAGTTTTATTTGTCATTGTACTTGCTTCCTTCATGAGTGTTTCATGATGTTGATCTATGGATTTAGCCTTATGTGTTTCTATCCTTATATGCACATTAATCAACTTTAGTTTGAAATTAAAATTGAACCTAAATCTATCACAACCTCTAAAAACTTGACTAAAATTGGTTCAAAATGATATTCAAATATTTTGTCACCCTTTGTCAAGACATTCTTTGTGAATGTGTTGCTTTATGCAACCCTAGCATAATTTGGTGCTAATAGAGGTAAAATTACAAGATTTGCAACTTTTTGAAAAAGTCTTAGTTTTTTCCAAAACCCTGGAAAAACTTGTTTTCAAGTCCACTGCACGCGGATCCTTAAAGTCCCGCGGTTCCCTAGCGATATGGAACCGCCGGTCCCTATAAGGTACCGCGGACAGTAAATGACTTTTGACGATTTTTTGGTCAAAACCTTTAAAACCCTATACCCTGTCAAGATTCCTTGTTTACTCAAATTGACTAAACATTCCTTGACACTTAACATTTTGTATTCAAATTCTTACCTTGATTACATTTTACTTATACCCTAACCTTGAGACTTCATTCTCACACCTTCCCAACCTTGAGAATTCATTCTCACACAACCTTGAGATTTCATTCTCACACCTTCCCAACCTTGAGATTTCATTCTCACACCCTCACAATGCCTAACTCCTACATTCCTAACCTTGACATTTCTTTGTCACAACCCCACTCACCCAAAGCTTCCTCATCCAAGCTTTCAAAGAAACCGAAAATCTCGGTTCGACCTATTTAGGTTAAGAAGAATGAACCATCTTCCTCCAAACCACCCAAAAACCCTACCTTCTCTCCAGTCAAGTATTGGAATGAGACTTATACCATTAACCCCATCACCGGAGCTAAAGAAAATGTTCCTCCACCACCTCAATCCTTCAACACCCCTCAACTCAATGACCTTTCAACCTTCCCAAACCTCACAAGGCATTGTGAAAACATTCCCAAACCCATTACCCCTCCACCACCAAACCCTAGGTTTGATGCCATACCCCCATCAACCGATTTTGTGTTGCATCATGGATCCTCGTGTGCTTGTTGTCGATTTCAACAAATTGAACTTACTCATGTGTATGAGAAGTTAAATTTTCTTGAATTCCTCCTCACTCGACCTCCTATTCAAGTTTTCGTTCCGGTGGACAAAACTTCGAATGATGCATCGTCGTCTTCTTAGAGTCTTTTATTTTTTTAGCAATCTTGGAAAACTATCACTATTAGAATAGCTTATGCTTAGTGGTTTATTTTCCATATTTCTTGCTTTAGATACTCATATTGTGTATATGACTATCTACTTTGTTGTGTCTTTTCTTTTATGTAACCTTTGTGTTGTTTGTGTGTTATTCCCTTTAGTTCTATTTTGAGTTGATCATGGTTAATTTTTACAATTGCTTATGGGTGATTCTATCAATTCTAAACTTTAACCCATTGACAAGCTTATCATCTTCATTGGATTGAAGTTTGATTTTGTCAATTACCTTTTTGGACAAACTTAGCAAAATACTTGCTTCTAATTTGAGATTTTTTCTCTCTCTCCCTCTCAAGTTACTTAGTAGGTAGTGATCATATATAAATTGGTGTTTCTTTCCTTTCTACTGACCTTTGTGTAGCATGTCACCTTAGCTCACAAACTTGGTGCCCCAAGCAAGGGGGAGCAACCACCAAGGGGGAGCTACTAGCAAAGTTCGATGTTCTTCAAAGACTTATGCTAACCTTTTTGCTACGACAAAGGGGGAGAAATGATAGTGATAAACTCGTTAATAATTCGATATTTTGTGTTTCTATGCAAATGAGTTTATAGTTTGTCGTAATCAAAAAGTGGGAGATTGTTAATGCAAGTAATGCCTAAAAACATTATTAGTGTTAACTAATCTTTCTTAGTTTTGATCACAACAAACTATACAACACATTTAGTGTAAAACACAAAACGAATTATTTAACTAACACTATCATCAAGGTAATCATCATATCACTAACCTTTCTTAATCATACTTAGTGATCATCAAAATGATTATCCTTAAAACTCACTTTTGTTAATAAGACAAAAGACTTTTTAATAAACTTTCTTTTTTAGAAAATGTTTTATTAAAATGGAAAATGAAAATTTGAAAATGGCATATTCCATATGCTATTAGAATATCCTTTGAAGACTTCAAATACCTCAGATATTCCTACCCCACTAAAAGACAAAAAAACAGAGCGTACTCTAGTGGCGGTACCTTAAGTAGCTACGCGGTTCCTTAGCGATATGGAACCGTCGGGCTAGATAAGGTACCGCGCACAGATAACCGTTATATATCCGTTATACTTTGTCTCCTTTAAATAGTGGGTCAAATCTCATTTTCCAACAAGCCTCTTGGACGTTTTTCTCAGCCCCCTTTCTATTTTCTATAGCATAATCATTAGTAAATGATCACTTAAAGTGTTAAGGATGTTTACATATGATTAGCATCTTGATCCCCTCCTTTACCTTGTCCAATGAGAAGATCACTCACTTACTAGTGTTGTGATAAAGATGAATCTATGAGCTAGTCATATTCATCATGATACCCTTTTTGTTTTAGATCAATCTATTGTATTTATGAATACTTGGACTAGTTGTGTTCATCCAAGTTATTTGTGAATACTTGGATTTGTTGTGTACATCCATTGCATATGTGTTTGCTTGGATTTGTGTTGTGTAAATCCAAGCTACATGTGTGTACTTGGATAAGTCTAGTTGAGTTGTAATAGATTTGATTACTAGTTCTCACTAAACTATAAAGTGATGTGGTTGTGTCTTGTGAGTTCTCACTAAACTTGAAAGTGATTAGTAGTTGTGTTGTGTGAAGTTCTCACTTAGCTTCAAAGTGAAGAGTCTTGAAGATTGGTTCTAGGTTTGGATTAGAACTCGACATCTAGCCTTGTGTCGTAAAATGGTGAAGTAGGCAACGTCGTGAAGATTGGTTCTACCTTGAGATTAGAACTCGACATCTAGCCTTGTGTCGTTAAATTGTGAAGTAGGCAACGTTGTGTAGATTGGTCCTAGCTAAAGATTAGGTCTCGACATTTAGCTTAGTGTCAGAAAATAATGTAAGCAACGATGTAAGGTTTTCTCCGCCGAGAAGGGAGCTTGTGGATATAGTGGAAATCTCGAGTAGGTGTACTCGAGGAGTGGAGTAGAAACGAGGATAGAGCCTCGTTGTCGAACCACTATAAATCTTGGTGTCTTCCCACTAGGTTGTCTCCTTCTTTACTCTTTACTTATTTCATTATCATTACACTTACCTATTATCTTTGCTAGTGCTTTTGAATTGAACCTAATCATTTTGCAACTTAGCCTCAAGTAAAAGATAGTTTTGATACAAACCAAATTGAAAGTAATTTTAATTTGGTCATCAATCGAAGAGAAACTATTCAACCCCCCCTTCTAGTTTCTACAGAAAGGAAAGTTTATCGCCGATGATAAACTTATCCTTACAACGAGAAACTAATTTTTCTCGGGCATGAGCTTATATTAAAAACATTCGAAGTTTTTAAGCTCTTGCACAATGACTTACAGTTAAATATCAGACTGTAACTCGGACTCTAATTTTAGGAAAGCTTATCTTTCATGATAACTTTTCCTCATAACGAGAAATTAATTTTTCTCGGCCATGAGCTTGTATTAAAACATTCCAAGTTTTAAGCTCAGAAAGGAAAGTGTATCTTTTAAATAAGAGAACTTTTCCTCATAAACGAGAAATTCATCTTTCTCGGTCATGAGCTCTACGTTAAAAAACATGTAGAAACTAGAAGGGGGGGGTTAAATAGTTTCTTAAAATTTACTTGTTAAAATTATGGTTTCCAAAAATCCTTTTTCAAAAAACTTAGGCTTGAGGAAATATGTGAAATCTTCTTATGCACAAATATAAACAATGATAGTTTAGCTAAACTAATACTAACAAAAAAATATCCACAAAGAATAAAGAATGATAGTGTAGCTAATCTAATATTAACACATGTATATGCAAAAAGTAATAAGGAATGTAAAGAGTTAAGGGTAAAGAAAGATCAAACCAAACACCAAGGATTTATAGTGGTTCGGCAACGAAGCTCACTCCTCGTTCCTACTCCACTCCTCGAGTACTCCTTACTCGAGAGTTCACTACACAACAAGCTCCTTATGGTGGAGAAAACCGTACACGTCGCTTAACCAATTTCCGACTCTAAGCTAAAATTCGAGCCCTAATCGAAGCTAGGACCAATCTACACAACTCTACTTAGTACATACACAACTTCCAAATAGACACAACTACTTGGATCTTCACAACTATGACACAACTACAAGAATATAAAAGTTGATCTTCAATGGATCTTTGGTGGTGGACTCAACACTTCACTAGGATAGTATTCTTCTCTTTGCACTTGGAGAGGAAGAGATGGAAGAACAAGATTCACTTCTTAAACAAGTAATAATCAAACAAATGATCAAAGATTTGAGTGATTAAAAAAGGGGTTTGAATCTGGAAATGAATGTGCAAAAGAGGTGAGGTGAAAAGCTGAGAATGGCCAACTATTTAAAGGACAAAGGAGCCAACGGCTAGTTCTGCCCGCGGTACCTTATCACAGCCCGTGGTACCTTATCGATAAGGTACCGCCTAGGCGCTAAGGTACCGCCGGACTAGACTCAGCTCCTTTTTGTCCTTTAGTGGTGGAGGTCTTATCTGGGTATAAAAATATCCTGAAAGGATATTCTTAACAGAATAAGAATATGCCATTTTCAAATTTCAAATAATTAATTTAATAAAACATTTTCTTAAAAATAAAGTTTAATAAAAACTTGTCACATTTAATAAAAAGTGAGTTTTAAGAAAAGATTAAATCACTTGATCACTTGATTAAGGTTAGTACTTGTTTATCCATACCTTAAGTGAAAATGGGTAAAATGAAAAATACTTGAACTCAAGAATTCGTTTTTCGTTGTTTTCGTAAATGCTTGTTTTTACATATTGTCGTAATCAAAACTAAGCGAGACCGAAAAATGCAAGTAACGTTTTTAGTCATTATTGCATTAACAATCTCCCCCTTTTTGATTCCGACAATACATAAACTCAATCACACAAAAACAAGATTTTCGAAGACGAGTTTATTCATTTCTCCCCCTTTGTCGAAGCAAAAAGGTTGCGTAATCCGGTGTTGAAGAAAAGAACTTTGCAAAGACTCACCCTTGGTGCTTACTCCCCCTAGCTTGGGGCACCGAGGAATCGAGATATGGTGACAAGCTACATCGAAGGGTTAGTTGAACAAAAGAAACAACCAACAATATATAGCAATAGGTCACATAAAAAATAAAATAAAAAGAGAAGAAAACACAAAGACAAAGATCCAAGATAGGTTACTAAAAGAACATCATACAAAGAAGTATGGAAAAAGAAACAAGCCAAAAGCATAACTCTAATCCTAGTTATTCTAGAATTCTAAGATTTGCTTGAATATGGTGTCTTGTGGATAAGCAATCAATGCTTATATGAAAGACAAGGTAATAGCGGAGGGTGGTGGTGGTGGCTTGTTGGAGATCTCATAATCAAAGTGAAGAGGAGGCTTGATTAAGAGACTCTTGATGTAGCTCAACTCCTCATAGATGTGTGCCATAGCAAGATGTTCATATTGACAACAATGACAATATGTTCCATGGTGCATGACATTATCATGAGAAGGAGGAAGAACACTAAAGGGTGGTGGTGGAAGAAAAGAAGTTCCACAATCAACATTCTTGGTAGGAGAAATGTGATTAAGAGTGTTCTTGGGTGGGTTTGGATTGAAAGCAATTAGAGAAAATGGAGGAGATTCAAGGCTTTCATTGGGGGAATAAGACATTTTGGATGTGAAGTAATGCAAAATGCTTATGGGTTAAATAAGTAAGGCTTAGGGTATTTTTGGGGTGGTCAGAGGGTTTGAAACAAAGATTCTCAAAAAAGTTGGAGTAAATCTGGAGTTTCAGACAAAAACCCGAAAAAGGAAGGCCACTGTAGGCGGTTCCTTATCTAGGGTGGCGGTACCTTATCAATAAGGTATCGCGGTTCACATAAGGAACCGCCTGCAGAAGCAGGGTTTGGTGTTTGGAGGAAGATTTTCAGAAAATCTTATTTTTCTAGTCTAACTTATCATAGGGATATGCTTAAAAGCAAAGATAGACAAAGAAAACATATGCAAACTTACCAAATAGAGATTTGACCAAAATACATGGATTAAAAAAATCAATGTAGGAGGTGTGTAAGACAAGACCTTAAGTCATGACAGAATGATCCTTCATGATTCAATCTTGTTCTTGCTATGTTTGAGAGAATCATACATATGAATTATGTAAGCTCTATATTAATAGCGAGAATGTATGAAAAATCATTTTTAAATTGAATTAACAATGTCAAACGAATTTCTCAACCATTTTCGAAAGAGACTTTAAGAGTTTTGAAAAGGAGATGAGAAGATTTTTCAAAAGAATTTTAGAAGACTCAAGAACTCAAAGTCGTAATAGAAAACACACAATAAGAAAGGAATTTAAGGAAGATGTTCCATTAATCCTAGACCTAGACGCAAGTAATTGAAAGGTTCCCTCTTAAGTGGCTTAGTGAAGGTATCGGCTAAGTTGTCCTCGGAGGGCACCTTTTCAATAGTAATGTTCCCCTTTTGAACATTATCCCTAAGGAAATGGTGTCTAATTTCTATGTGTTTGGTTCGCGAATGTTGCACGGGATTCTTGCTTAGGTCTATAGCGCCTTTATTATCGCACATGATGGGAACATCATCAAGAGAAATCCCGTAATCAACAAGCGCTTGCTTCATCCATAGAGCTTGTTGGCATGCTTTACCGGCACTCACATACTCGGCTTCCGTGGTGGATATCGCAAGAGCGGTTTGTTTCTTGGAGAACCAAGAAGTTAAACAATAACCTATGAAGGTACAAACTCCACTAGTGCTTTTCCGGTCCACATAGTCTCCCGCATGATCCGAGTCCGCGTAGACAATGGTTTCTACGCCGGTCCCTTTAGGATACCATAATCCTAAATGTATAGTGCCTTTAATGTATCGGAAGATACGCTTAACCGCTTCAAGGTGAGAGGTTTTGGGAGCCTCTTGGAAGCGAGCACAAAGGCAAACACTAAACATGATATCCGGTCGACTTGCCGTTAGGTACAACAAACTACCAATCATACCTCTATATTTGGTGTTGTCTACCGACTCACAATCATCATCTATGGTGAGTTTAGTATCCGAGGCCATAGGGGTCTTCATTGGTCTAGATTCTTCTAATCCAAATTTCTTTAGCATTTCTTTAGCGTACTTAGATTGACTAAATATAATACCATCGTCCATTTGTTTAATTTGGAGTCCTAAAAAGAAGTTAAGTTCTCCCATCATACTCATTTCAAACTCATCATGCATGATTTTGGCAAAGTCATCACACAATTCTTGACAAGTTGAGCCAAATACAATGTCATCAACATATATTTGTACGATTATGAGGTGAGGACCTTTCTTCTTTGTAAAGAGTGTATTGTCTATCATACCCATGGTATACTCATGTTTAACAAGAAACGCTTTAAGTCTATCATACCAAGCTTTGGGTGCTTGTTTGAGTCCATAAAGTGCTTTCTTAAGCTTGTAAACATGGTCCGGTTTCTCAAAATCAATGAAGCCGGGAGGTTGAGCCACATATACCTCCTCATTGATCAAACCGTTAAGAAATGCACTCTTTACATCCATTTGTTGAAACTTAATATCTAAGGCACAAGCGTAGGCTAAAAGGATTCTAATAGATTCTAATCTAGCTACCGGTGCATATGTCTCGTCATAATCAATCCCTTCTTGTTGATTATAGCCTTGAGCTACAAGTCTAGCCTTGTTACGAGACACAACACCATTCTCATCTAGCTTATTCCTAAATACCCATTTGGTTCCTATAATGGTAGAACTTCTAGGTGGAGGAACAAGTTCCCAAACATCATTGGCAACGAATTGATTCAATTCTTCTTGCATCGCAATGACCCAACTCTCATCCGTCAAAGCTTCTTTAACATTCTTAGGTTCAATCAAGGAGACAAAACAAAAGAAGTTGATTTGGTTTTGGACTTGAGATCTTAGGGTCCTTTGATTTAAGTCACCAATGACATTATTGAGAGTATGATCCCTAGACTCCTTAATGTTTACTTCCTTTTCAACACTAAGGTATTCAACTCCTATTTTTCTAACCTCTTTGGCTTTAACTACTTCTAATTCATCCAAGTCATCATCAACCAATGGTGGTGTCTTGGGTGAAGGAGGGGTTTCATCAAAGGTTACGTTGAGTGATTCTTCAATAACCCCTGAGGTTCTATTTAGGACTATGTAGGCCTTACTAGTTTGGGAATAACCTAAAAGGATACATTCGTAAGACTTTGGGTCAAACTTGGTAAGGTAGTCTTTGGTGTTGAGGATAAATCATTTGCTTCCAAACACCCTAAAGTATTCTAATGAGGGTTTCTTACCTATAAGAATCTCATAGGGGGTCTTTCCTAGGAAAGGTCGAATAAGAATTTGGTTGAGAATATAAGTCGATGTATCTACGGCATTGCACCAAAACTTTTGAGGCAACGATTGCTCGTTTAACATCTTCCTACTCATCTCTTGGAGAGTCCTATTCTTCCTTTCAACTACCCCATTTGATTGTGGAGTGCGAGGAGCCGAGAAGTTATGGGTAATACCATGAGCTTCACAAAAGGCACCAAATTGCACTTCATTATCAAATTCCCTACCATGATCCGTCCTAATAGAAACAATTGAACATCCTAGTTGATTTTGAATTCTTCGACTAAAGATTTCGAAATGATCGAAAGCTTCATTCTTAGATGCCAAAAATCTAGTCCAAGTGAATCTAGAATAGTCGTCAACTATGTGACAACTGGGAATTTTCTGACTTTAAATACTAATAAATTATATTATTTATTAATCGAAATCCGTTTTTGAGAAATTTCAAAGTCATTTGATTCGAAAACGGGAGTTTATTTTATATACTGTAAAAGACTGCGCAAAAATCTGAGAACTGACGCGATACAAATTAATTTTATATTTAATTATTCAGAAATATTTGATAAAAAGATTTATTAAACTATCTGATATTATTCATTTTAGTTTTAAAACCACACGTTCAAAACGAAATCAATCGAGTTGAGTTTTATTTTTCTTGGAACGTAACTGTTCGAGTTAACCGATGATAATAACTATTTTTAATAAGAATGTATACGATTACGAAAATTTGCCAAGTAAATACTCTACGTTAATGGAAAAATTATTTTAAATTGAACGGCGCAAATTTCTAAAACCGAAACAAATTTTATCAAACTCAAACGAATCCCGAGTCACGTTTAAACAAAAAAATGACGAGAAATGTAAATAAATAAGTTACAGTGTTAACCTCAACTATTCCCAACCTTACACATTGTATTGATATAAATAGAAAATAATTCCATTTTTATTCATTTACAAACACAAACCCTAAAACTAAAAACACACACACAAAACCCTAACTATATACTCTCTCTAAAATCCGGCCACCGGAAAAACTTTCCGGCGCCGTCACTATTTCCGGCCAAACTTTTGGTGAGCACTAAAATACTCCTTACCACCCGATCTACAAGATAAATCACCCGACCTATTATATATTTCATTTCCGGCGACCATCGCCGCCACATCCCACTAACCGCCGTCCACCTACTGTTCGCTGTCACCATCACCGTTGTCCCATTACCACCACCACCTAGCTGCTCCGCCAACATCAGCCACCATATTTAGCCGCCACTAAAACAACTGCTGCCACCACCCCGTCGCCAACATTACAATAGTCACCACCATCGTTCACCTCTACACGAACCACCATGTAGCCGCCACCATTAATCTCAGTCGCCGTGGTGTTTTACCACCATTGCTGCAGTCGACTTCACACCACCACACCTTCACCATCGCGGTGATCAACCACGCCGCCACAGATTTATCATCTCCATCTTGTTTTAGCTACCACGACCACCACACACAGCATCTCCACAACGTGGTGATAGAACCACGTGCACACCACCAGATCCGTAGACCTACCACAACCATTATCACTAGATCTGGCGGCTGCTGCCATCGTTCAACCACAGCCGCCACGTCGACAGTCACCACCAGCAGTTTATCAGCCATAGGTGCTTTCTTTGGTAGCTATAAATCAGTAAAAAGGGGCGTTTGTTTCTTGTTACAACGCTATGGTGTGTTTTGGTTTTTCTAGTAACACCACTAGGGTGCGTTCGGGCTATCACAGGTAGCAGTTGGTGGGGGGTAAATTACCACTAGCGGAGTGTGTTTGGATTCGCTGTTTATCAGCAACCGCGGTGCGTTTGGTGCAGCAGGAACTCCACAGAGGTGCGTTTGGTGCAGCAGAAACGTCACCAGGGGGTGTTTGGGTATGCAGACAGCTTATAAGAGGGTGTTTGGGTCTGCAGACAGTTTATAACGGGGCGTTTGGGTCTGCTGACAGCTTATAACGGGGTGCGGACTGCAGATACGCGATAGGAGTGTGTTGGGGTTTGCAGAAGTTTAAAGGGCCGTTTGGTTTGGTGATTATTAGTTTTGGTTGCGTACGCGGGACGTCGAAGTTTTAGAGTGTCGGGCACGATATGGGCTAATGGGTTGTTGTGGTTTAGGATCGGCTAATAACATATCTAATTTTATTAAGTATTAAAGCGGATTAAAATGGTGGTATATATATTTATCGGTTAAATAAATATGTCGAATACTATTATTATTACGAGAACTATGAATATGATTATACATTTAAATATGTGTTTAAATAGCTCACATCGGGCGTTTGACTTTTAATGTATAACACATAGGTTGTGTTTGGTTCTATTTAATTATGGTGATTAAATAGTCTAGTTTGGATATACATTAAAACGTGATTTGCGCAACGTAAATTGTTTGGAAAATATTGAGAATTGTTTAATATGGAAAAGGTTGTATAAACGAAAAGGTCATGTCGAAATTTCTATAAAATGCTATACTTTATATTTTGTTGGGTACAAACTACCATTACATTTGTAAACCGATAAATAAATATACTATTATATTTGTAAACTGGTAAAATAGATGAATTCTATTGTACTGATAAACTGATGAAAGTTATACTTTTTATTTAAAAGTGACAATTATTAATTAAGTGGTTATTTTATTTAAATGTGTCGAACGATGTTGTCTAATTATTTTGTCACAATCTTTATACTGTATACAGAATAAATATATACTTTGGTTTAATTTGTAAAAATTATTATTGCTATTATATAATTCAACATAAGAATTATATAATTGTCTAGTTATACGTAATGTGTACGGAATACATTATATACTTGATGCATGCTTAATTAATTTATTTAACCGACCACTGGACTATTATAACTTGGAACTTAAATATTTTATCAACGGGTCATGTTGATGTACATATTTTTCGAGAACTCAAATATACATTTTTAAGTTATTAGATTTAGCCGATTAGTTAAACCACAACACCATGAGCGAGCCGTATCGATTTTCGTTTGTGCGGAGCCTATTATTAGCATCACTAGCGTTTGCTCTACATCGTCGAGGTGAGTTCATACCCCACATTTTCTCGTTTTAAATCGAATTATAAATGTTTTATAATTGCTCTTTGGGGGAGGTACATGCTTGGTCAGAAACTACTTATAAACTTGTTTGGTTGTCAATAACTGTTTATCTGTTTATAAACGTCTTGATTGTCATAAGATAATTTTAAGCTTATTTGGTTGGTCATAAACTATCTATAAACTGGTTTAACTGTTACGTGCTGAGTGGTCAACTCCATTAATTGTTATACGTAGTACTTATGAATGTTGATACCAAAATTTCTATTGTGATTTTCATAGCCCAAAACTTTAACTGCTTTTTTACTGGTTCTCGGGTAGAGACAATGGTTGCAAGAATGGACACAAGTGCATATCTCTTTTATGTATTGGTCTAAGTCCCACTTTAACCCAATTACTTTGGCCCATATTCATGAACCGTTAATTTCAGACCGGATGACCGGTCGAAAGCGCGAATGTTATGGATAGATCTATCGGGGTTGACGCCCCTGTCCGGCTTGGTCCAACAGAGGACAAGCGGACACAGTTTCGTTTGAGTCTGTGGACGGATGTCGTGGGTTAGGCATCCGTAGGGGCTGCATTATGTGATTATACTACCGGTGTTGTTAACGCTTCGGTGTCATGAGCTTAGACAATAATAAATGCTTTATTTTATTTAGTGACTTTGTATTTGTTATATTGTCACTAAGTGGTTGGAAAATCTTGTGGTTCATAATCAATTCTATTATCATCGAAAACTCTATTATTTATCAGTGAGCTCTACTTTTATCAGAAAACGCTAGTTGTTATCTATGAACTCTGTTTTATCTATAAACCCTATTTATTTCATGTGAATTCTGTTTTATCAGAAAACTCAATTTATTTTCCGTGAACTTTGTCTTATCAGAAACTCTACTTATTTTAGCGAACCTTGTTATATCAGTAAACTCTCGGCTTTTATAAATAAACTCTGTCTTTATCAGTACACTTTGAAATTTTCAAAGAAAGACTATTTAACAAGAAACTGTGATTTTTAAACACTTATGTTTTACTGCAAGGTGCAGTGATCGGTAAAACTCTAATTTTTCATAAACGTTTTAAAACAAACTTATGAACTCACCAACTTTATGTTGACATTTTTAAGCATGTATTTCAGGTACTTGACTATGTGGATTATTTGGAGTCTACTTTGTGGTTTTTGGCATGTAGAGGTCGTTCTCGGATCAAGCTCTCGAATACTCATGAAGTCACAACCTCCCAAAGCTAGTCTTCCGCTGCGGTGATTTTGGGGGTGTGACAGATTGGTATCAGAGCCTTGGTTATAGAGAACTAGGTTGCATTAGTAACTCTAGACTATAACCGGCTCTTAGTTTTATCTAGTAGTAACACTCATCACATTATACTTATTCCGCTGCTATATGAATATTTGCAATGCATGGTTGTTATTGCTCGTTGCCTGTCATGTTATTACTTGTTTACATGAGATCGATTGTTTGATTAGTGTACTTAGACATATAATATACTTTTATATATGAACGGTAGAACATTTATTGGGCATTGTGAGTTACACAATGGTCCACAAACCTTTTTAAAATCAAACGTATTGGTATTATGTGATTTTGGTTCACGATTGGTCACGGGTAATCTCAGGTTCGAGCTAATTTATTCAAAAAGGTTGAGAGGTGTAACAATACTTAACTATGCCTCAGTGGGCCTCATGTTTAAATGAGTGCGAGATGAAGTTAAGTATGGGACGTTACACAGCCTATGATTTTTGATGAATTATCTCGAGGGTGGGTAAGACTCGTAGTCTTACGTGTTAATGTGGAATGTACTGTATTTTCAGAGTCGAGCTGAGTCATCAAAAGGTTGAGATGTGTAATAATTCATAACAAAACCTGGGGCCATTCTTTGTGAGTGAGTTTCGAGGTTGGGTTATGATAAGTTATTACTCAGCTTAGTGTTTGATGAGTCTTCCTCGAGGATGGGAAGGATTTATGTGAGTGGATAATTGCTTATTTAGAACCGGGTACTATATAATTATCCTAATTATAACCGTGAGTTTCTTTACTTGATATACGTCTACGATCGCTTTATCGCCTATCGACACTTATGTAATTCGATTTGGTACTTTCGAAAAGTCTACTTATGAAAGACGATTTGTTATATATTCATGCTCTTTGCGTTGGTAATTTTGGATAATGTCGTTTAGAGAGTAACGATTTTAAATTGGGTATTTTGTAGGTGACACTTAAGTAGGATGGTTTATGAGGTCTTTATTGAAATGGATTGGGACGCCTTTGCATTTGAATAAAGAAATCATAAATCACCGAACCATAAGTTTATAATGACATATTTGCATAGATTAGGACGCTTTTGTATGCAAATGTGAGATTATAAATGAGTGGGCTTAAGGATATCCGACGTGACCCTATATACTTGTGGTATTGATTTAGTATTCCAGTTTGGAGTGTATTTCTTTTAACTCAGGATTCGTCCATACGAATATATCGTATTTCGTCTTGTTATCTTATTATTACGACATTTTGACGAGTGATTTTTAAACTTCGTTTGACTCGCGAATTGTTACGAGAATCTTTTCTGAATATATATTGATCGACGTGAACCTAACGGGCTGGTGGTGGTGAACCATTGTAGACTTTTAAGAGCGATCGAGTTTTCTAGACTCTTCGCCTCGAATTGTTTCCTCTTATCGTTATAATGATGACCGCTTTATCAGATTGACATTTAGAACCGCTAAGATATATTCCTCTTCTACCTATTGCTTAAATAATTAACTATTGGTGGATAACACGATTTTTGAAGTTCTGACAAAATGATCTGTGAGCAGATATAAGTATATTCGACAGAACACTAGGGTAGAACATCAAATCATTTTCTCTACACTTTCATTAGGGTAACAACGATTGAGTTCGAGGACGAACTCCAAATAACACGGATGTACTGTGACAACTGGGAATTTTCTGACTTTAAATACTAATAAATTATATTATTTATTAATCGAAATCCGTTTTTGAGAAATTTCAAAGTCATTTGATTCGAAAACGGGAGTTTATTTTATATACTGTAAAAGACTGCGCAAAAATCTGAGAACTGACGCGATACAAATTAATTTTATATTTAATTATTCAGAAATATTTGATAAAAAGATTTATTAAACTATCTGATATTATTCATTTTAGTTTTAAAACCACACGTTCAAAACGAAATCAATCGAGTTGAGTTTTATTTTTCTTGGAACGTAACTGTTCGAGTTAACCGATGATAATAACTATTTTTAATAAGAATGTATACGATTACGAAAATTTGTCAAGTAAATACTCTACGTTAATGGAAAAATTATTTTAAATTGAACGGCGCAAATTTCTAAAACCGAAACAAATTTTATCAAACTCAAACGAATCCCGAGTCACGTTTAAACAAAAAAATGACGAGAAATGTAAATAAATAAGTTACAGTGTTAACCTCAACTATTCCCAACCTTACACATTGTATTGATATAAATAGAAAATAATTCCATTTTTATTCATTTACAAACACAAACCCTAAAACTAAAAACACACACACAAAACCCTAACTATATACTCTCTCTAAAATCCGGCCACCGGAAAAACTTTCCGGCGCCGTCACTATTTCCGGCCAAACTTTTGGTGAGCACTAAAATACTCCTTACCACCCGATCTACAAGATAAATCACCCGACCTATTATATATTTCATTTCCGGCGACCATCGCCGCCACATCCCACTAACCGCCGTCCACCTACTGTTCGCTGTCACCATCACCGTTGTCCCATTACCACCACCACCTAGCTGCTCCGCCAACATCAGCCACCATATTTAGCCGCCACTAAAACAACTGCTGCCACCACCCCGTCGCCAACATTACAATAGTCACCACCATCGTTCACCTCTACACGAACCACCATGTAGCCGCCACCATTAATCTCAGTCGCCGTGGTGTTTTACCACCATTGCTGCAGTCGACTTCACACCACCACACCTTCACCATCGCGGTGATCAACCACGCCGCCACAGATTTATCATCTCCATCTTGTTTTAGCTACCACGACCACCACACACAGCATCTCCACAACGTGGTGATAGAACCACGTGCACACCACCAGATCCGTAGACCTACCACAACCATTATCACTAGATCTGGCGGCTGCTGCCATCGTTCAACCACAGCCGCCACGTCGACAGTCACCACCAGCAGTTTATCAGCCATAGGTGCTTTCTTTGGTAGCTATAAATCAGTAAAAAGGGGCGTTTGTTTCTTGTTACAACGCTATGGTGTGTTTTGGTTTTTCTAGTAACACCACTAGGGTGCGTTCGGGCTATCACAGGTAGCAGTTGGTGGGGGGTAAATTACCACTAGCGGAGTGTGTTTGGATTCGCTGTTTATCAGCAACCGCGGTGCGTTTGGTGCAGCAGGAACTCCACAGAGGTGCGTTTGGTGCAGCAGAAACGTCACCAGGGGGTGTTTGGGTATGCAGACAGCTTATAAGAGGGTGTTTGGGTCTGCAGACAGTTTATAACGGGGCGTTTGGGTCTGCTGACAGCTTATAACGGGGTGCGGACTGCAGATACGCGATAGGAGTGTGTTGGGGTTTGCAGAAGTTTAAAGGGCCGTTTGGTTTGGTGATTATTAGTTTTGGTTGCGTACGCGGGACGTCGAAGTTTTAGAGTGTCGGGCACGATATGGGCTAATGGGTTGTTGTGGTTTAGGATCGGCTAATAACATATCTAATTTTATTAAGTATTAAAGCGGATTAAAATGGTGGTATATATATTTATCGGTTAAATAAATATGTCGAATACTATTATTATTACGAGAACTATGAATATGATTATACATTTAAATATGTGTTTAAATAGCTCACATCGGGCGTTTGACTTTTAATGTATAACACATAGGTTGTGTTTGGTTCTATTTAATTATGGTGATTAAATAGTCTAGTTTGGATATACATTAAAACGTGATTTGCGCAACGTAAATTGTTTGGAAAATATTGAGAATTGTTTAATATGGAAAAGGTTGTATAAACGAAAAGGTCATGTCGAAATTTCTATAAAATGCTATACTTTATATTTTGTTGGGTACAAACTACCATTACATTTGTAAACCGATAAATAAATATACTATTATATTTGTAAACTGGTAAAATAGATGAATTCTATTGTACTGATAAACTGATGAAAGTTATACTTTTTATTTAAAAGTGACAATTATTAATTAAGTGGTTATTTTATTTAAATGTGTCGAACGATGTTGTCTAATTATTTTGTCACAATCTTTATACTGTATACAGAATAAATATATACTTTGGTTTAATTTGTAAAAATTATTATTGCTATTATATAATTCAACATAAGAATTATATAATTGTCTAGTTATACGTAATGTGTACGGAATACATTATATACTTGATGCATGCTTAATTAATTTATTTAACCGACCACTGGACTATTATAACTTGGAACTTAAATATTTTATCAACGGGTCATGTTGATGTACATATTTTTCGAGAACTCAAATATACATTTTTAAGTTATTAGATTTAGCCGATTAGTTAAACCACAACACCATGAGCGAGCCGTATCGATTTTCGTTTGTGCGGAGCCTATTATTAGCATCACTAGCGTTTGCTCTACATCGTCGAGGTGAGTTCATACCCCACATTTTCTCGTTTTAAATCGAATTATAAATGTTTTATAATTGCTCTTTGGGGGAGGTACATGCTTGGTCAGAAACTACTTATAAACTTGTTTGGTTGTCAATAACTGTTTATCTGTTTATAAACGTCTTGATTGTCATAAGATAATTTTAAGCTTATTTGGTTGGTCATAAACTATCTATAAACTGGTTTAACTGTTACGTGCTGAGTGGTCAACTCCATTAATTGTTATACGTAGTACTTATGAATGTTGATACCAAAATTTCTATTGTGATTTTCATAGCCCAAAACTTTAACTGCTTTTTTACTGGTTCTCGGGTAGAGACAATGGTTGCAAGAATGGACACAAGTGCATATCTCTTTTATGTATTGGTCTAAGTCCCACTTTAACCCAATTACTTTGGCCCATATTCATGAACCGTTAATTTCAGACCGGATGACCGGTCGAAAGCGCGAATGTTATGGATAGATCTATCGGGGTTGACGCCCCTGTCCGGCTTGGTCCAACAGAGGACAAGCGGACACAGTTTCGTTTGAGTCTGTGGACGGATGTCGTGGGTTAGGCATCCGTAGGGGCTGCATTATGTGATTATACTACCGGTGTTGTTAACGCTTCGGTGTCATGAGCTTAGACAATAATAAATGCTTTATTTTATTTAGTGACTTTGTATTTGTTATATTGTCACTAAGTGGTTGGAAAATCTTGTGGTTCATAATCAATTCTATTATCATCGAAAACTCTATTATTTATCAGTGAGCTCTACTTTTATCAGAAAACGCTAGTTGTTATCTATGAACTCTGTTTTATCTATAAACCCTATTTATTTCATGTGAATTCTGTTTTATCAGAAAACTCAATTTATTTTCCGTGAACTTTGTCTTATCAGAAACTCTACTTATTTTAGCGAACCTTGTTATATCAGTAAACTCTCGGCTTTTATAAATAAACTCTGTCTTTATCAGTACACTTTGAAATTTTCAAAGAAAGACTATTTAACAAGAAACTGTGATTTTTAAACACTTATGTTTTACTGCAAGGTGCAGTGATCGGTAAAACTCTAATTTTTCATAAACGTTTTAAAACAAACTTATGAACTCACCAACTTTATGTTGACATTTTTAAGCATGTATTTCAGGTACTTGACTATGTGGATTATTTGGAGTCTACTTTGTGGTTTTTGGCATGTAGAGGTCGTTCTCGGATCAAGCTCTCGAATACTCATGAAGTCACAACCTCCCAAAGCTAGTCTTCCGCTGCGGTGATTTTGGGGGTGTGACAAACTATAACTAGGGTATAAAGGTTACCTCCATAACTCCGTATGGCGGAAGGTCCAAAGAGATCCATATGTAGGAGCTCTAAGCACCGAGAGGTCGAAACCAAATTCTTGGCTTTGTGACTTGAGTGAACTTGCTTTCCAACTTTGAAAGCATCACAAAAGTGACTATCAAACTTAATCTTAGGGAGGTGTCTTACCAACTCCTTAGAGACTAAAGATTGAATTAAACGCATATTACCGTGACCTAATCTCCTATGCCAAAGAGTAGAACTATCATCTATAGTCGCAAGACATATGTTGTCTTTTGACTTCTTATTAACCTTCATGACATAAAGCCCATGCTTTCTAACACCTTTTCCAATGACTTTTCCATCTTTTACGATTTCACTGTCATGTTCCGAAAAGATGACCTTACACTTATTATCACAAATTTGACCTATACTTAAAAGGTTAAAACCTAAGTTATCTACGTGCTCAACATTTTCAATGGTCATGGAGTCAAGAGAAACCGTACCTTTGCCAATGATATTACCACGTAGACTACTAACGAATGTGACGTTACCTCCATCATATGCTTTGTAATGCGAGAACAAACTTCGATTACCCGTCATGTGTTTATAACATCCACTATCCTTAATCCACTCATCGGGATCTAAATCAATTCCCAAGCATATCTAGGTAACAATACACAAGATCAAACATTTGGTCCCCAATATCTCATGGGTCCAAAATTGTTAGTTCTAAACATCCCTTGCATTTGATTGGGATGAATGAATGAGGTGGGAATTCCCCATGAAGAACAAAATGGAGGAGGGTAGTAATTCATGTAACCATTTTGTTGCTTATTACTTCTCCTAGTTGTGTTTGATCTAGGTTTAGAGTTATTATTATTCTTTCTAGGTGTTGGAGTTTTACTTCTAGTTCGTGAGTTGTTTTGATTATCTCTTGTAGGCGTTGTCGTTCTACTTCTAGGCTTAGACTCATTCCGTACTCTAGGTGGAGTATAAGATAATCTAGATGAACTTCTATTTCCCATGAGAGGTTTACTTAACGGCTTATAGAACTTACTAATAGCATTGTCGTCAAGTATGGGTAATTGAACCTTATTAACAGTAAGATTCTTTGGTTTTTCATTTAACTTAGATTTTTTAGAAAGTTCAGAGTTTTCACAAAAATCAGCTTCTGGTCGCGGTACCTTATCTATGGCCGCGGTTCCATAGTGATAAGGAACCGCGCCATACAATGTGGAACCGCGTCCAGAAGGTGTTTTCTGTGAAAACCTGACTTGTTTTGGTTCACTGGTTGAGGCTTCATTTGAGTTAAAACCTAGACCAAGTTTTTCCTTAGAATGAACTTGTTTGTTTAACATATCATCAAGAGCACTAGTACCTTTCATGAAATTTTCCAATTTAATGGAGGTGCTCTTGAGATCATCATTCTCTAATCTAAGTTTCTCACAACTTAAGCAACCTAAATCAACCTCTTTGTTTTTCTCAAGTTTAGTCAATTTCTCCCTAAGTTCATTGATCTCATTTTCAAGCTTAGTTTTGGTTGATTTTAAGGTTTTATTCTTTTCTATGAATTTAAGACTAAGTTTGTGTAAGCTATCATATTTGCCTTCAAATTCAATATCATCTAAAGTGGAACTATCATAGCTATAATATTCGGTTTCCGAATGGACCTCTTTAGAAGTGTGAGCCATAAGACATTTCTCCTCTTTGGGGTTGTCATCATCATCTTCACCGCTATCGCTCCAAGCGCCACTAACGAATGCCGTGTGGTTCTTATCACGAGCGGGCTTTGGAAAATCACCAATGAAGTGATTTGGATCACCACATCTAAATCAACTCCTATCACCTTTTTCGTTCTTGACAAACCGATTCTTTGACAATGGTTTCTTGTCATAGTTTGGTTGCCTAACGTGTTGACCTCGTCTCTTGAAGAACTTCTTGAAATCTCTCACCGCCAATGCATACTCCGCGTCATCGCTTTCCGAGGAACTATCATGGTCACTTTGTGCCTTCTTGGCTTTAAGTGCAAGAGATTTCCTTTCACTCTTGGTTTTTACTAATTCCGAGTCCTTCAAAATTATCATCTCACGAACCTTCAAGTTTCCTATGAGTTCATCGAGTGATAAAGTTGAGAGATCTTTCGACTCTTCAATAGCCGTGACTTTTGCTCTCCACTTTGGATGTAAGGCCCTTAGAAACTTCCTAACATTGTTCTTGCTAGAAAAACCTTCATCAAGTGCTTTTAGACTAGTAATAATGGTGTTAAACCTATCAAATGCACTATCAATAGTTTCATCTTCTAAGATGACAAATTGTTCATATTGTTGGACAAGAAGATCGATTTTACTTTCTTTGACTTGGCTATTACCTTGGTGGGTTACTAAAAGAGTGTTCCAAATATCTTTAGCGGTTTCACACATAAAAATTCTTTCATACTCTTTCTTAGGCAAAGCATTATAAATCACCATTTTAGCCTCATTATTTTTTGAAAGTTTCTTTTTGGTATCATCATTAGCTTTGTCAAAAGTGACTAATTCTTTTGTTTTAGAAACTTCACTAAATTGAAAGGGTAAAAAATCACCATTGGTAATAACATGCCAAAGATCTAAATCTTTTGATTTCACATAAGTTTCAAATCTATTTTTCCAATAAATAAAACTATCGGTTTCAAAAAGTAGTGGTCTTTGCATAGATTGCCCTTCTAGGTACTTGTTGGAATCCATAGATCGATTCAAGTTTTAAAATACAATATACTTTAAAAATTCTCGAGCAACCCGCTCTGATACCAATTGTAGAAACTAGAAGGGGGGGGGGGGGGGGGGGTTGAATAGTTTCTTAAAATTTACTTGTTAAAATTATGGTTTCCAAAAATCCTTTTTCAAAAAACTTAGGCTTGAGGAAATATGTGAAATCTTCTTATGCACAAATATGAACAATGATAGTGTAGCTAAACTAATACTAACAAAAATATATCCACAAAGAATAAAGAATGATAGTGTAGCTAATCTAATATTAACACATGTATATGCAAAAAGTAATAAGGAATGTAAAGAGTTAAAGGTAAAGAAAGATCAAACCGAACACCAAGGATTTATAGTGGTTCGGCAACGAAGCTCACTCCTCGTTCCTACTCCACTCCTCGAGTACTCCTTACTCGAGAGTTCACTACACAACAAGCTCCTTATGGTGGAGAAAACCGTACACGTCGCTTAACCAATTTCCGACTCTAAGCTAAAAGTCGAGCCCTAATCGTAGCTAGGACCAATCTACATAAATCTACTTAGTACATACACAACTTCCAAATAGACACAACTACTTGGATCTTCACAACTATGACACAACTACAAGAATATAAAAGTTGATCTTCAATGGATCTTTGGTGGTGGACTCAACACTTCACTAGGATAGTGTTCTTCTCTTTGCACTTGGAGAGGAAGAGATGGAAGAACAAGATTCACTTCTTAAACAAGTAATAATCAAACAAATGATCAAAGATTTGAGTGATTAAAGAAGGGGTTTGAATCTGGAAATGAATGTGCAAAAGAGGTGAGGTGAAAAGCTGAGAATGGCCAACTATTTAAAGGACAAAGGAGCCAACTGCTAGTTCTGCCCGCGGTACCTTATCACAGCCCGCGATACCTTATCGATAAGGTACCGCCTAGGCGCTAAGGTACCGCCGGACTAGACTCAGCTCCTTTTTGTCCTTTAGTGGTGGAGGTCTTATCTGGGTATAAAAATATCCTGAAAGGATATTCTTAACAGAATAAGAATATGCCATTTTCAAATTTCAAATAATTAATTTAATAAAACATTTTCTTAAAAATAAAGTTTAATAAAAACTTGTCACATTTAATAAAAAGTGAGTTTTAAGAAAAGATTAAATCACTTGATCACTTGATTAAGGTTAGTACTTGTTTATCCATACCTTAAGTGAAAATGGGTAAAATGAAAAATACTTGAACTCAAGAATTCGTTTTTCATTGTTTTCGTAAATGCTTGTTTTTACATATTGTCGTAATCAAAACTAAGCGAGACCGAAAAATGCAAGTAACGTTTTTAGTCATTATTGCATTAACAAAACATTCAAAGTTTTTCAAGCTCATGAACACGACTTCTAAGTAAATGTCAACTTAGGGCTCGTTCTTCAGTTAAAAGGAAAGTTTATCGCCGATGATAAACTTATCCTTAACAACGGGAAGTTTACAACTTCTCGGACTTGAGATCGTTTTGTAAGATATTCAACATCTCAAGCTCAAGTAATTGGTTTTCAAAACTTTGAACACAATTTTTCGAGAATTTCTCAAAAGGTTTTTCTAAATCTTTCAAAATTGTGTGTTCAAAAATGTTTTGATAAAAAGAGCATGTCTTCTGGAATCGATAATATTTACGATACTAGAAATGTCATTCAATAATGACACGGGGTTGTAAATAAAGTTCGAGCAGAAGTTCACATGTTTTAAAACATGCTCAAAATGGCTTGCTATTATTTCAGATAGTAACCCGCTTTTCATATTAAAGTCAAGCATTTCACCGGAAAGCTTTGACTCAACAACGGGAATTAATTTTCTCGGGCATGGTTTACTTTACAACCATGTAAGGGATTGTGTTTACTTTATAACACAATCTAACACGGATATATGTACGTGTCAGTGCATTTATTTGTTAAAACAAGAGAAATCTTGTTTTTATGAAGTTATCATCTCCACCAACCGTAGCAATTTACAATTGATAGCTACATACTCGACGATGCGACTACTCAAACGGCGACTACAACTCTTTCAATAGAACACGGGTCAACAATTGAGGGGGAGCAATTGTCCAGCATTCAGAATCCTTGACGCCGAAAGTGCCAAGTTCACATGTTGGTGTCAAGACAACGATATCAATCGTACACATGGAGTCAAGAGATAACTTCAGACGTCATGAGGCGACCAACATTCGTGAACAAGAACCATGTGCTTCTTTCATATGATGTTCTCCATCATTCAGGTCCAACCTCATAAATCGCTAATCTTGTGAATACATTAACAAATATGATCTTTGCACGTGATAAATACCTTACACTTGTGTTTAAAAGGTATTTAATTTATGTTTCAATTACACCCTCATTAATTTGAGGGGGAGCTTGGGTAATTCATGAAGATAATTGGATTTGCATTTTTCTTCCCAAATTTTCTTAAAATGCTATTAAATCAATTGATATTAAAAACATTGATTGAGTTAATATTTTTAATATGGGGAAGAAAATGTGATTTAATATGGGAAAGGATTAATCACAAATGGTTTGACTTAACGTGCTAGCTCATCCTGACATGTGCGAAATGTTTTCGGATATCGTGGCATATGTTAAGGGGGAGCAAAATGGATTTGCACTTCAAAATGGATTTCATGGTGACATACACTTACCCAAAACATCTCTATTCACGACGGTGAAGATAGTGGTGACATAAGGATGGTAGGATAGGTTAAAGTCCAATGATTCCTCTAGAACCGGAGGAATCTTCCCAAGGACATTCCATAGCTAGAAATAGTAGTCCTTAGGAAAGATGGAGAAAGATTGTGAACGTCGCTGAATGCCGACCAAGTACTTAAGTTAGCACTGGAACAACCACAACAAGGTGCTAGTTATGACGTATTGGTAAGCATTGAAGGGGTTGAAGAATGAAAAAGAATTGTAAAGATAAAGGGTGTAAAGAAAGAAGCCCTCCTTACAACCTTAGACAGAAACCGGGTCAATACATATGCTATTGAGATCATTTTTTAATGATGCTTAATATTGAAGACAGACATCATGGACCCAATGATGCAATGCACAACCCATCCCAGCTAACTCAGATATCTCTCAAAAGATATTTGTTTTAATCACACGGAGACAACGCATTATCTATTGATTTATTCACTCCGAATAAATTGGTATTGAAATGGTGGCACTCCTCTCCAGCCTCCGATCACTAAAATCCAAAATGCACGATTGAGTCTAGAGCCATTTGAGATCATAAAATATCTCATTAGGACACACTTTCATATTTTCTTGCTTCTTCACACACTGTGAAAAGTAAGAAAGATCTTAAGAGTCCTACGCAAGATCTTCATGATCTTGCCTGAACATCCGAGTAATACGAAAGTATTTATAGTGAAGATGGAAATCCTTCTTGAGCGAACATCAAAAAGCTCATGGTAGGTGACTTGTGCGATTCTTTATGAATCAAACTTGTGATAACTGGAAAGCAACAGGGGTTTAATTCTTAAATGAATTTAAACACGTTCCAGGCCTCTACGCAATATCTTAGTGATCTTACCAAAACACTCAGAGTGATACCTTAGTGTTCACAGTGATGAGTGGAAATCCTTCTAGTGTTAACCTCAAACAGCACTTGGTAGGTAACTTGCAAGATTCTATACGAATCAAGCTCGTGACAACTGGAAAGCAACGATGGTGCGGTTCTTAATTGAATTTCACTTGTTCCAGGAACATGAATTGACGGCTTCAAATCATGCGGATATGATTATCCAAATGATTCACTCTTTATGTTCACAGTCAGCTTTGGACGGTCGAATAAAGAGAACGGGTTTACCCGCGAAATCCCGTCAGGAAGTTACTTAATTGAAACTATCCGTCACGGGTACGATATCTAATATCGTCCAACGGTCTTCACCGACCAGAGGTAAAATGCTACCGAATTAGAATGAAATGTTCAAGGCCATTTCATCCGTGTATATGTTTTGTTGCTAACTGTCTTATGCAGCGTAACAAGAAGGTGGCATTGCGATGTACAATCCAGAAGAAGTTGTCACCACATGCTTATACTGTATGCACTTAATACTTCAACAAATTCAAGAAAGTCTAAAAGTCAAGTCTTCCGCTGTATCAAACTCTGAAGCTTTCAAGAATTTATAAAAGTATAAGTATGTGGAACATGAAGTCACGAGGAGGCAAATATCACAAGTGATGAATGCATAAGGTCAAGGCAACGAAACATGCTCAAGACTAAAGTCAAAGATCACATCAATCATATTCACAAGAACAAGATCGAAGACTCAAGCATAGTATGCTAGGTTTAAGAATTTGTAAAATGGTGTGACCTCCCTTTTGGGGAGATTGTTGGAAATACGTTTTTCCAAGGAAAGTCTCGGTCACATCATTGTTAGCATAGATCACGAGCTATAGACTATTTAGGACATTGTAACTTGGAGTGACCTCCCTTTGGGGGAGATTGTTGGAAATACGTTTTTACGTATTTAGAAAGGATCGGTCACTCCAATAATATTGGGCTCGTGATCCAATATAGCCCGTATAGCCCACATGTGGGGTGGGCTATATAAACCCCCTCCTAGCATGTTAGGAGGGGTTGAACACTTTCATTTATCACATTTCATCTTTCTTTCCATCTCTCTCCTTTCTCTCTCTACCTTTCTCTCTCTAAGTTCTTCTATTTCTTCCATCATTCAATAGATTAACCATACAATGCCTAATCCTTAGAAAATACGATCCTACAGTTTTTAACAGGGCTTTCTATATATAGTAAGTGAAGTTTCTGATTAGTATCATAAAAATTTGACGTGTTTAAGTGGGGTAAATGAGCTTGTACATTTGGTGTGTACCGGCAGATTTTTATCGAAAGAATTAACTAATAGAAAACATATAGAATGGAATAAAAAGGTCACTTGCAATATTTTTATTTTGGATTGATTTTTATTTTATGATTTTGAGTTTGGTATTACTAAGTACGGATTTTACTCGAGTTATTTTTGATGAACGCGCCTTATTTGATAGGTTGCGGTTTTTGTGTTTACCGGGCATCAACTATCGTCGAAGATCGTCTTACTACTGCTATTAATTCAGGTGAGTCTATAGCCTCGCTTTCTACTTGTTTTAATGATTTTAAAACCCGCGAGGGGAATACATGCTATTTGAAGTAAAATGAACACATGTCATGAGTAATTGTTAGACCCGATGTTACATTTGATGAAATAAATTGTATAAGTACCTAATTGCATAAGACCCTAAATTCAAGAGCCGTTAACTATCTTCTGACTTGATGTTGCGGGTTGGGAATAGCTGCTTATTCTAATAATTGTACTATTGGGCTGACAACCCTATCTGAGACCAGGACTTTACGCTGAGTAACCCGCTGGGAAGGATTATTTTACGTGAATGAGAATTGGTATTCTTGCAATTAATACCCTAGTAGGGGCACTGGTAATTTTCTAGTCATGCTGGCATTTGGCGTTGGTGACTAAGTTAAGGGGTCGGTGTCATGAGCTTAATACAATTCAATAACTATTGCTATAATATGATATACCTGATTGATAGATTGTATGGCCACAATTCTATTAAACAATTGTGAACGATTTTTACGATGTGTTCAATTATGTTTTGTAAAACCTATAGACTTGCTCAACCTTTGTGTTGATGATTTTAAGCATGTATTTCAGGTACTTGAAGTTGTTTAATTGCGGAGCTTGCTGGAGAAGGATTGCGGGATTGCTTTTGTAGTAATTTGGTCTAAAACATATTTCTTTCCCTATTGTCGTAACATATAGTAAATGGTCAAGTATTTTGGTAAAAGGTTTGTTGTTTTGATTAAGATCCTAGGGGGAACCTGTACGCTACTCTGATATATTTTTAACTGATTTTACTTGGGATTGAAGGTTTTAGACATTGATTTAAATTATTTCCATATTTATTCTTAAATATACTGTTTTTGGGTCATTTAAAGAGATATGAAAGGAAGTTTGTTAATAACACCCAATTGTGTATTTTCCGCTGCGCAATGTAAATTGGGGGTGTTAAAGATAGGACCAATATACACCCATCTACACCGATCTTCACACTAGTTATGTTTTATGGCCCAACATAACAAACCTTGTGTTTTATGGCCTAAACACATAAACCATATAGATCTAAGCACACAACACTTAGATCTATGACTATAACACTATATCCAAGTATTAACAAACTTGGATCTACACAACTAACACCTAATCCAAGGATACCCATCACTTGGATCTTCTACCCTTACAAACACATCCAAATGAACCCAACACTTGGATCTTCTACATATACATAGTAGGAAAACAATGACTTGATCTAGAAGGAGAGATCTTCATCATGTTATGAACCCAACACTTCATGGTAATGAAAGTGTTCTTCTATTTGCACTTGAGAGGATGAGAGGATTAAAGGAGAGAATCACATCTTAAACAAGATTAATATAAAATAACTAATCAAGGAGTATAAAGATGTTTTTAAAGAAACTGTGCAAAAAGGATTAAAAGAAAAGCTGGAAATGATCCACTATTCATAGAGCAAGAGCGGAACGGTAAAAAACACCTGCGGTTCCTTATCAATAAGGAACCTCCTGCTTGGAGACCGTGCATTTTTGTCCTTTAGTGGGGGTATGCCATCTGGGGTAGTTTATACCTTCAAAGGATATTCCTTTAGCATATGGAATATGCCAAATTCAAATTAAAGAATATTCTTTGTAATATGCCTTAGGGAATATTCTTTGGAATATTCCAAATTCAAATTTCCATTTTCTTTTTAATAAAAATTTTCTTAAAAGTAAAGTTTATTAAAATCTTTTGTCACATTTGATTAAATGTGAGTTTTAAGAAAATATTCATCCTTGATCACTTAGTTGGTTAATGACATGTTTATTTGTACCTTGAGTGATTCATGCCGAATGCGATCTTGGAAATGTCGAGAGAAGTATACAAATGTATTCTTGAGTGATTACGAGAACCTTAACATTTTACATAATGTATTGCGAGTTATACGTTTGTCATCAACAAAAAACAAAGAGATTATATCGACAAAACATCGTAATGTTTGCACTAACACCTTGCAACTCCTATAGATGAACAAACTATTTCGAAAGGAAATTTTAACCTTGATAATGACCATGAGTTTGAGGAGGAACCTGTGTTTCAAAATAATTTGCCTAATACTTTTGAGGATGTTGGTTTGATAAGGTCTCATAGACATTCTAAATTACCAACTAAATTGAATGAAACTATGCTTATTAGTAAAGCTAAACATGGTCTTAATAGATATGCTAATTATTATGGGCTTAGTAAGAAAATTGTTGCTTTTATCTAATTTGAACAAATCTGTTGAGCCTTCTTCTTTTGAAGAAGCTGCAAAAGATGTTATTGGATTAATGCCATGAATGATGAATTAAAAGCTTTATCTAAGAATGATGCTTGGTATTTGATTGATCTTCCTATAAGAAGAGAAGTTGTTGGTTGTAAGTGGGTTTATAGAATTAAGTATGAATTCTGGTGATGTTGAAAGATGTAAAGTTATACTTGTTGCTAAAGGGTTTGGTCAGAAAGAGAGAATCGATTATTCTGAAATTTTAGTCTTGTTGTTAATTAATATGGGTACTCTTAGATGCATTTTAACTCTTGTTCAAAATAACTAAGGTATTGTTCAAAGGATGTTAATAATGCCTATCTTTATGGGGATCTTGATGAGGAGGTTTACATGATGCCTCCTCGTGGGAATTATAAGGATGTTGAGAATGAGGTTTGTAGACTAAATAAGTCTATGTATGGTCTCAAGCATGCTTCTAGACAACAAAATCATAATTTGACTGAGGCTTTGCTTGACCAGGGTTTGTTGCTTCTAAGAATGATCACTCTTTGTTCATTATAAATAAATAAAGTGTTTCATTATATCTCTTAGTTTATGTTGATGATTTGGTCATAACTGATAATAATATGAATGAAATTCAAAATTTTAAATAAAAATTAAGTAACAAGTTTAAAATCAAGAATTTGGGTGAGTTAAAATATTTTTTTGCGGAATGGAGGTTTTAAAATCTAAGGAAGGGTTGTGTTTAAATCAGAGGAAGTATTGTTTGGAACTTTTTCATGAATTTGACTTATTAGCTTATAGGTCTGTTATGACTTCTCTTTGGGAAATTGATTCATCTAACACATACCAGACTTATTTGAGTCAAATATATGCATGCTTCACTTAAACCTCACTTTGATCTAACTTTGAGATTGCTTAAGTATCTTAAGTTGGCTCGTGGATTATGTGTTTAAGTTTCTAAGAATAAGGGTGTTTTTGAAGTTGTTGCATATTCGAATATTTGACTAGGCAAAATGTCATGTCACTAGAAGATCAATGTTTGTATATTGTGTATTTGTTAATGGTAACTTGGTTCTTGAAAAGGTAAAAAGCAGACTACATTGTCTAAATCTTCAGTTAAGGTTGATTATTTAAAAAGGTAAAAAGCAACTACATTGTCTAAATCTTCAGTTAAGGTTGAGTATAGATCAATGTCCTCTACTATTTGTAAGGTTATGTGAATCCTGAAAATCCTAAAGGATTTTTGGTATTGAATGTATTCTTTTAGTAAAGTTTTGTAATAATAAGTCAACAATTCATATTGATGTTAATCCTGTTATGCATTAAAAAATAAAACGTAACCATTCGCGTAATTCAAAAAAGAAATAATTTTGTTTTCTTTTCGACAACTGTCTGGACATATAACATCACGTAATGGAGCGTACGACCGTCGAAGGCACCATTCTTGTAGGCTTTTCTTTAGAATTCAATTACGAATTTACGGTTGCTAACGGGATCGACTAACTCTAAGCGATGAAAAATATAAACAAAGACAGTGAACAACTCTTCTTTTCTGAATACAACTGTTTGTTCTGGTCGTGATGGTGCGCCCATCTAGTTACAACTTTTGTTGTGTTTTTAGTATGGGTAAACAGTGATGGTTAAAGTTTCACAAAGTGATGTTAAGGCGGCCGCTCAATGGCTGACCAGGTCTGAAGATGTAGCCTACTCTGATGCTATGTTGAATTATAGTATATGTGGCAAGTATAATCCTTTATTGATCAAAGCTATCGAAGTAAACTATAGGTCCTGTTTGTTTCGTTGAATGTTTTTTTTATGTAATTATAATGTATAAAAGAAATTGTAATGTGGATGAATTGTAATTTAAATTTTTTAAATATGTTAGTATGTGTTTGGTTAGAAGGATGTAATATAATTAATTATGAATTTATTTAATAATCTTATTTGGTTTAGAAATTGTAACTTTAAAAGTACAAAATTACCCATTTAATTTATAAAGTGGAGATAGATGAAGAGTAGTGGGGTTTTTTATAATTTGATGTCAATTTTATTGTAATTGTAAACATTTCTTCACTAAAGGCATTTAATTAACATTACATTGAAACGATAGGTCCATTGTAATTGAAAAAAATTAGAATTACATTTAAATTAGCATAAATTTATCCAACCAATAATAATCACCCATTTTTTTAAAAACCCATTTTCCACCACTTTTTTAAAAATTAAATATCTCACAAACGATAAATCGTCAAACGAAAAAAAATACACAATTGTGACGAGAATTAAATCATCTATCTATCGAGGGGCACATGTATATACTCCGACGAACTTTTTTTTTCGACTTTTTTTTCTTAAGTCATGTCTGGAGAGAATCATATATGATTCGTCACGAATCATATATGATGCGTCACGAATCATATATGATGCGTCACGAATCATATATGATTCGTCACGAATCATATATGATTTTCAGAAAATCATATATGATTCGTGATATGAATCATATATGATTTTCTGAGAATCATATATGTTTCGTGCCGAATCATATATCATTCTCTCCAGACGTGACTTAAGAAAAAAAGTCGAAAAAAAAGTTCGTCGAAAGTGTATACATGTGCCCTCGATAGATAGATGATTTAATTCTCGTCGCGATGATATATTTTGTTTTACGTAACGATGAACGGTTTGTGAGATATTTTGGTTGATTGAGTTTATGCTAAACTAAGGTCTATGAGAATCTTTTTACTTATTATCCAAACAAACACCCTATGTAATAAAATTCCGATTACAATTACATTAAATTGCAACAAATTCAATGAAATAAACATGCCCTAAAACATATTAAGCTTGGGCTTATTAACGTATCATTAAAATAATATGTGAGGTTCACTAAAATCTTTACGACAGCCCAACACAAACCGAAATTAACCACAAATGGTCTTTCAAAGCTTAAAAAAAAAGTTATACCTATGTACCCCTTTGAATTTTATATTTTTATTTAGTTTTTATTTTTATAATTTTAGTTTTGTTATAAAGTTATAAATCGGAAAATATAAAATAAAAAAATTAATAAGTTAAAACTGTTAAACTGACAAAAATAAAAATTGATTAAAATTTTGTCTAAAAAATGACAAGAAGACAAAAAGTACACAAATATATACTTTATGTACTTTTTAAGTGAGATAGAAGGGGTTACCAATCGGGGTACAAGTACGCTCACTTGTTTTTTTTCCAGTGTTTACGGTCCAGCAAGATATATTTCTAAGGACGAAAAAATTCTTAAAAATGTTCGTGTGATCAAGACTTTGTGTGGTCGACGTGGGAATCACTCGTACACATTTGACCAAAGTCCTTTGCTTCCAATAGAATTGACACATGTCAAACTTATCATTTGCTGAGTCATACAATCACCAACGTCAAACTCAAACAACAATACAATAACATCTGGTACACCTTTTTTTTAGGAACGGTACACATGATACAACATTTTGATGTTGTTGTTGATAACGTTAGGCTATTATGATATATAACACATTTTATACTAATGTTTCTAGTTAGATGTTGTTGTGTCATATATCGTGAAAAGTAAATTAAGTTCATACGCGTCCTATGTGAGTAGATAGATCTATATCTCGTCGTCGTGTATGCTCGTTTAGAACAATAAAAGTGATTGACACCAGAACTTGACGTCGTAAAAAGAAAGTGTGTCACGCAAGTTATAATACCGAAAACACTATATTACTCACTATGATTAATTAAAACTTTGTGTTTATATCTTTGCTTAAAGTGTTACATAGATACCGAATAGCTTACTCGAATAATAGATTGTATGCCCTAGCATATTCTCTAAAAAGAATATATTAAAAATAACGTGAAAATGATAGCATGAATATATGTACAATTGCTCATATAGTCATGATTAACTGAGTGAAAAGGAAATATACGTAATGTATGATAGACCGATTAATAGGGAACATAAACCAGAAACAAGAACCAAGGAAAACATGATAAGCACTTCAGATAAAATATGACTTTGATACGCAATAGAATCGTTCAAGGAAAGTAATGGGTAAGAAGGTTAGACCCTCGAAAAGCAATTTGTACCCCCTTTCAGTTTATTATTCCCTTCCAAATTAATAGTTTTTTTGACAAAAAATATATTTTTTTATAAAACATTATCAGTGCATTTTATCTATTACTTTTTGGTAAAACGATATTTTTATCCTTATGTAATTAATTAAAACTTAATATATATCTTGTAATTTCTAGTACCACTAGGTGTAATATGGTAAACTTGTTACTGCATTTACATTTATTTTTAGAAGAGCATTATAATTTTGGGACGTCCCAAAATAGTATACGGGACTATAATTTTGGGACGGAGGGAGTAATAATTTTTTATATATAATTTTGTATATATTATAAACTGCAAAACTAAAATTATAAAATAAAAGTCAAAAGTATGAAACAGTTAAAAATATAGATTAGAAATTGATAAAAAAAACCCTGCATTATACTAATGTTTTCAAACTCGGGTCGATTCGGTTGGGTCAACCGGTTGACTCGGTTCCGGCCGAAAAAGGTCATATTGACCCGGGTTTCACATTTTCGAAACCCGATTAGACCCGTCGACTTTGGGGTGACCCGGGTCAACCCGGTTCTCGAGACCCGGTCGGGTTTTAATTTTTTCGAGTTTTTTTTGAAAAAGAATATGTAAATTTTACGTATTTACGACGAAATTTTATTTTTACAGATTATATTAGTAGGTAAACAGTTTATATCTTTAATATACTGAAGTCTTTATAGTTTTTTATATATAATTTTTGTGAATTATTAAAAATATAATTTATTTATTTTTTTAGAAAACGGGTTAACCCGTGTTGATCCGGATCCGGTGACTCAACCAGATCAATTTGAAAACCAGGTTTTAAAACATTGCATTTTTCTATAAACCGCGGAGACTAACGCAAATGGGTGGTATTTTTTGTTACCTCTGGTTCGAGAGGTTTCAAGAGCCGAGCTGAGCCTGAGCCTGTCAGAGCTCGAGCTCGGCTCGTTTCGAGTCTTATTATTTAAGCTCGAGTTCGGTTCATGATATATTAGACATGTTGGGGCTCGGCTCGAGCTCGTCTCGTTCATTCGATTTAGTTATAAAATAGTACCCTTACGATCGTACGTACATGATTAGAACTTTCCTTATTTAACACGTTTACGTTTCACGAATGAGATTTACAAGTATTACGTACGTGTTATTACACGATAAGTATTTAATACGTATTAATGCACGATAATTATTCCAACAATAATTATAATCACGAACGTACGAACATGAAATCATGAACGTAAATAATCACGAGCTTAATATTATGTATTTACGTATTATTATTACAGTCACGGATAAATATATTACAACACGAACAATAACTAAATAAAACACGTAAACACGACATGAGAAAACGCAATATTTTAGAACACGGAAAAAAATGGGTTACCCCTTGTGGGCCCCTCTTACCCGCGGCATAAACACAAGAAAGGGCCAAGCCCACTTTGAATTTTATTAAAACATGAAACAAGGGAAGAGATATTTTCATAATCACAGAAAAATTAGAAAATATCAAAACCCTAATCTCTCTTTTCTTTCCTCTTGGCCGCCGGGTAAAACACACAAAAAGGGGTGTGTTGGTTGATTTGGGTGATCAAATCTTGCAAGAGTGTTCGTGTTTTTCATCATTCATTGTTCACGTATTCGGTAAATTGTTAAACCCCTTTTTCTTTTATGTTTTTATTAAATAAAAACACATGAAATCATAGGTTATATAAAAACAAGTTAAATCATCATGTAATTAATCATGGGGGTAAATTAATCATGGTTTTAGGGGTGTTTGTTTCGGCCGACGCAAGGAACCGAGACCAACGGGTCTCGGCTTGCTTTTGTTCGCACCAACAACCGAGACCAAGAGGTCTCGGTGTGGCTGTGTGGTTTCGGTCGCAAGAACAAGGACCCCGACCTTGGTCGGGGTGTGTTTGGTGTTCGGTTGGGTCTCGGCAGAAACAAGAACACCACCGGCATAAGCCGGTGGCTATATATGGAAAGCGGGGGAACCACAGCCGCGACAGCAGGGGGAACACCGGCTAGCCGGTGGGAACTTTGCCCAGCCGGCGGCTTTAGCTGTGAGACCAGGGGGAAACCACCGGCACATCCGGTGGATGTTTTTGCGAAAACAATGGCAACCGGTCAAGCCGGTTTTGCCATTGTTAAGGGTGCGTTTGGTTGGTCCGGTTCACGGGTCCGGTTCACGACTTAATTAATTTACAAGTTAATTATTTTTACAAGACTAATTTTTACAAGGATAATTAAATTAATTTAACATGTTACTTAATTAATTTAATTACATCATGACTTAGGTTATTATTATTATTAATAATACATGGATTTTAACCTAAGTATTTATTATTTAAGTTAGACTATATAATTAATTAATTATTAAACATGCCTTATAATTAATTAATTTACATGACTTAGGTTATATTAATAATAAATATTAATACATGTTTTAACCTAAGTATCATGACCTTTTATTTAATTAAATCATGTTATATTTAATTAAATACTTTAACCTATAGTTTATTTAATTTACATGAAATAATTAATAAACTATACTAATTAATCACATGACTTAGAATATTAATCAGTAAACACTTAAGCTTATATTATTAGCTTAATAATCCAGCTTATTTCTATTTATGGAAACTTTGTATTTTTAGAAACTTATTTAATTAAGGCAGCTAATCTATTTACGGAAAATTTCTATTTTTAAAAACTTGTCTATTTTAAGCAGTAAATCTATTTTGGAAACTTTCTATTTTTGGAAACTTTCTATTTTTGGAAACTTTCTATTTTAGGAAACCTGCTATTTTTAGGAAGTTACTTATTATTACACAACAAGTATAATAATACAAGAAATACAAGTAGTACTTAAACAGAATACACATCATACATGATCAACGCAGTATAAAGCTTAAATCAGTAAAACATGACATGAACATATAAAACAAGCTAAGACATGATATAAGATCAGTTACGTACTCAGTAATCAGAATACTTATACACGTATATTATTTATGTAGCGTGTTGATACAAAAGTTGGGTGATCCTTGCTAGACCCGAATTAAGCTTAATTCGAGTTGGCTGGACTTCGGCTCATGTACCAAGTGAATTATTTGGTTGGGATCCTACACACTAAACAACACGCGTTAGGCTTACCGTGGGAATGTTTCCCACGATTAGACTCCGGCGTGAGAGTAAGTAATCGGTTAGGATTATAGGAATCGGATGAAAGTTGAAAGTGTGTAGAATGTAATACCTTTATGGAACCCTTGGGGGTTCCTTATATAGGCAGTGAAACCCTAATGGGCTGTCACTGATACTTCGGCCCCAAGGAAAGGATAATCACCAGATTTAGATTGATTGTTATCTTCTAATTATGGTGAGTGAATATCCTCCCCTTTGGGATAATCCTAACCATAGTAGGAATATGATTCTGTCTAACCCTGCACCGGTCATGCCGGGCCGTGGGCCGCACACGTGTGTGCAGTTACTGTTCATTCAAGCCCATAAGCTTAAATAACATTATTCCCACCCATTCATGATGGGCCGGATACGGGTAGTACCCGTGGGCCGGGTTCATGACCCGGCTGGGGACTATACGTCATCATGTCCCCCCCAGTCTAGTTGTTACAGCTGTAGGCGTAACCTCTAGACTATCAAGAAGCTCCCCGGACGTAACAAGAAAGATCCTTTAGGGAATGATAATTTATCAAAAATTCGTTTTGGCCGCACGTGGCTGCCTGACTTAGGAATTTATTCCAATGGTACCTCAGCCGCACGTGACGACCGAGACAAATTAAATGCAGCATTGAATATAGTCTTACGTATGACCGCATAACCTGACACAAGAATGAATGCATTTAATGGTAGTCAACGAATCAGTCACACACCTGCAAAAGTGCACAATTAATGCCCACCATTGAGCCACGTAAAACTGTTAAGAAGTGACCCATGGGTCCCTTCTAACGTTTTTAGAAGTGTCAGAAATCCCACCCGTTGGATGGGCGTAGTGGTTTACACGTGGCAAACATCTACGTTACCTCGGAAATCGAGGCAACCCTATATAAGAGTTGGTGTGTGCTACGGTTACACACACAGTTCATAGTCATTCCGCCATTGTTATTCTCAAGCTTCTTCCTTCCATCTTTTGCCTCGTATTCCACGGATTTCCATCACTGCAGGTTAGATCATCACGCCTTTCAAACCCTTTTTATAAAACATGGTAAAGGACAATCCCCTTATTACGGATGTCCTGAACGTGATGCCTGCGGAGAAATACATAGACTTTTTGTGTAAGTATTACATCCCCGAAAGCGTACACCCAACCTATCCAAGTGAAGGTGAAGTAATTACGGATGCTCCGAGGGGAAAGATAGGCGTGTATACGCGCCTATTCGATTCGGCTAACTACCGCATCCCCCTATCCAAGTTCTTGGTAGATCTGCTTCTATACTATGACTTCCACATAACCCAGCTGCACTGCATAGGGGCGTGTAAAATCAATCAATTTGAGATTACATGCCATACATGCGGAGTAACCCCGATCGTAAATCTATTTAGGGTCTTTTACTCCCCCCAACTAGTGAATGGGTGGCTGTCGTTCAAAAAACGATCCGGGAACGCACCCATGACGTATAGGAAGCCCTTAGACTCCCTTAAGAGCTGGTACGATCATTACTTTTTCGTTGATGAGAAAGTATTCCCTACCCCATTCGTCCTCAAAACCAGAGTACCCAAAGATTTTCCGCCCAAATCCAAAGACTATAGCAACAAGGACTTGAAAATTCTAGATACCCACCACACAGAATTCCATAGGGGTTTGCCGGAGCATTTTCTGTGCTTAGTAGGATTAAGCCGCCACTACTATGGGAGGGAGGATATGTATCCGTGCTTTCTGACTGAACATAGGCAGGGTAGGTCCACTTATATTTGTAGATGTAATAAATGTCATTTGCATGTTGGGAACTTACTAACCCGTATAATTACATATGTCCACAGAGATGAACCTACATGGACTATTGCGCCAGGGAGACCCAATGAAAGTGCCTGAAGGATTCCGCCCGCTGAAAGAGAATGAACTCCCTCTTCTTGATGCAACCGCAGACCGAACCATCCCGCTTGAAGAAACCTCCGAGCAAAGATCAGATGAGGGAGAGCCTGTGATCGAGAAGTCCCCACTTGACTTCCACAACGAAGATGGTGGAGAGTTGCTGCTGGAGGGAGCCGTGCCGCACCAGGAGGAAGCAGCAGAAGAGGATTTCACCAACCGTACTGGTGAGGATGAAGAGACTAACCAAGCCTCTGGGTCCCCCAAGCCCGTATCCAGAAAGAGAAAGACCACCAGGAGGGTGGCAAAGACACTAGGGGATGGTGCAGGGGTATCTAACGCTCCCCCAAAGAAACTAAGGAAAGACCATCCTCAGTACCAGGAAGGAAGCGACACTGCTATGGCCCAGGTCAACCCTTCACCGCACGTAGATGAATAAGTCTGGATGGCCACCCCCGTGAATGCCGTAGCTCCTACCATCACGGAACCTACGACTGGTACCACGTAAGTACCTTTTCTTTCTTTCTCTTGTTTTTTTTCATTTAAAGCTATAATTCATAAACAAAATTAATGTGTTAATAACAGAGTGGATCCGTCAACCGTAGCCCAAGAGGAGGAGGTGGAAAGGGAACCTTCACCCACGACATCAATGAGACCTCCATCCCCTCCTGTGACACATGTCGAGGAGCCACATCCTGAAGTACCGGACACCAGCCTGCGCCTAGCATGGAATTTATCCAGCTTAACAAGGTTGGAGGCGGAATCCGAGTGCACGGAATTCATCGAACACATCACTCCTCCGGCTCTGGCACAAGACTTGGAAGAATTAGACCATGAGACATTGCTGGAGCAGTTCGATGTGTCATCCGCACACCAAGTGACAGTTGGTGCGGCCCTAAGACGCCGTCTGATCAAGGCCTTGGCTAATGTGAAGTGTGCTGATAAAAAGATAGCTCGCCGTGAAGCACTAGTTGAGAAGCACGAGAAAACTATCACATCCTTGCAGTCGGCGTTGGTTATAGCAGAGTCCACCGTTAAGGAGCAGGCCCATCATGCCAACACTCGGGAAAAATGTATTGCTGAGCTGGAGGCCCTTTTAGCCGCATCCAACGAGAAAGTATGCTCTCAATATGAATGTTTATTTGTACACAAGAAAAACCACATTATCCCTGTAATAACTCTAAGTGCCATATGTAGGTGTCCGCAGCCGAAGCCTCCACCAAAGCCGTAACCGTACAAGCATTCAACATTGCGCAAGAGCGCGACGCGCTGAAGGATGAGCTAACCCAAGCGCGGATTACTTTGGATGAGCAAGTTGCGGCAGCTGAGGGGGAGCTAAGAAAGATGGCCACGGATTCTGCTGAAAGGATGTGTCCTCCTTTGCTCACAGCCATAGCTGGGCGCAGGTGGATGGTTGGCCAGGGAATGCGGCTTGCCGTGAGCAAGGTTATGGAAGCCCCTTACCTGCTGCAGGCATTTGCGGGCGTCGTATCGGATGGTATTGACCGTGGTAGGCACGAGGGCCTGGTCCAAGCTGCAGAACTGATAGGTAAGAAGGAGGATATTACCCAGCACGCCTACCACAATCCTTTAGCCGCGGACAAGATGACTGCGTCAATGGATGCTCTTGCTGAAATCCAACATCCTGTCTTAGACGAGCTAGAAGTGCTGAAGGATGCTCCTAATGATGTAATAATGTCCAAGCTCACTGCCGATCCCATCCAACTAACCTTGCCCACCTACGATTCTGTGTCGAAGGCGATGAAAGGTGAAAAGCTGCTTGCCGAGGCGTTGGATGCGAATATGATCAAGGCACAAGATGGGAAGAATGCTCGCGGCGAGGCCCTCCGCACCTTGATCGAAGAAGGGAAGAAGGAGATAGGGGAGTTCCTACCTCCGTTGTAATTTACCTTGTAAACATTTGTCTCTTTATTCGTCCGTGTATGTATACGGCCAAGACTGATGTGTGAAATAACTTGTCATATGTATGCAAGTAAGTACGTGATGACCACGACTATTTTGTTGTTATGAATTTGAAACTTGTGTATTTTTTGTTGGATATCATATACCTGCACTGCATGACATGTCACGTCTTACTCAAAAAATACAATCAAGTCTATATTTTATAGACGTGCGACGTGCGTCTTTACTATGCAAAGCACTACGTGAGTGCAACATATGGAAACTTATCACAACGTCTTGTGAGTAAGGTGTCTAGTAAGGATACATGATCCGCGTCACTGGGGTTGCATCCCTCTTATGCGACAAGTTGAATTATTAGGTTCACTTAATCCTCTTACCCCGCGTGGAGGCGCATTGTACATGTATGGTATTGAATGAATGAATATGAATAAGATATAGCACATTGTAATAACAACTAAATCCATGCGACGATAATAGAATCTAAAGAATAAAAACAATTTGCACAAAAACGAGTCGTGGAGCTAGCTAGGCACCACGACATTTTATTAGAACGTTTACGTTTTTTGGTTTAACAAGAATGGGAAATCCTAAAAACAAAATGAACCTAGAAAAGCATAAGAAACAAAACAAAGAGAACACATGGATCTTCATTAAAGCCAGATATAGTGAAGTGTCCATGCGGAAGCCGTAGCTTTCAAAGATAACACCTTTTGAGATTGGAGATATTCCATGTGCGTTCCAGATCACGGCCATCCATGTCATGTAACTTGTACGCGCCCCGTTCTAAGGCTTCCGTGACCTCATACGGTCCTTCCCACTTAGGGCTCAGCTTTCCTGTATTCTCTGCTCTACTTGCTTCGTTAGCACGATAGACATAATCTCCCGGTCGAAAAGAAACACCTTTAACCTTGGCGTTATAATAAGCCTTCATCCGAGCCTTGGACTTGGCCTCATTGATAGCCGCTATCTCCCTTTTTTCCTCCAACAAATCCAGATTGATCCGGAGTTGCTCGTCGTTTGTGACGACATTAACCTCCGCCGTGCGGATGGTAGGCCTTCCTATTTCTGCTGGTATAACAACTTCAGTGCCATAGGTCAATGCGAATGGGGTGTCCCTGTTGGCTGTTTTGATCATAGTCTTATGTGCCCATAGAACATGTGGCAGTTCGTCCACCCATTTGGCACTTCGTTCCTCCAGGCATGCCTTGATGCCTTCACCCAAGCTTCTATTTGCTCGCTCCACAAGACCATTTGTCTGCGGGTGTTTAACAGATGCGAAGCGCCGTTTGATATTCAATGTCGCGCACCAGTCCTTGAATGGATTATTCGCGAACTGCTTCCCGTTGTCCGAGATGATTTCTCCTGGTAAGCCAAAACGGCACACAATGTTCTCCCAAACAAACTTTTTAACTTGTTTTCCTGTGATGGATTTGACTGCCTTGGCCTCTATCCAGCGTGTGAAGTAGTCCATCGCGACAATCAAGAACTTAACTCCCCCGCAGCTATGGGAAAAGGTCCTGCAATATCGATCCCCCACTTATAGAATGGCCATGGGGATGTAATGGGTGTAAGTTCCTGCTACGGATGTCGTGGTACTGGTCTGTGCACTTGGCAATCACTGCACTTGCAAATCATGTCCGTGCATCCCTATGCATAGTAGGCCAATAATATCCTGTGCGTAGGGCTCGGTCCACTACGGATCAGGGACCCGCGTGCATGCCGCATAACCCTTCATGTATCTCACTGATCACATAAGTAGCCTGGCGTGGCCCAACACACCGCAACCACGGATACAAAAAAGATCTCTTGTAAAGAATACCTTCTCGAAGCTCGAAGTGCTGCGACTTCCTTCTGATGTACCGTGCTGCTTTTTCCTCATCTGGAAGGGTTTCATTAGTCAAATAGTTGACGATCGGGGTCATCCATGTAGGTCCATCTTCCTCAACTATAGCTTCGACTTCCCCTTCTATTATAGACTTTTCCTTGAGTATTTCCACCAAGACTTGCTTGGATAAGTGGGCGAAACTTGTAGACGCGATCTTGCTAAGAGCGTCCGCCTTCTTGTTTTCACCTCTTGGTACCTGCTTGATAGAAAACTTACTGAAAGCTGCGATGAGTAACTTGACTTTCTCCAAATATCGAACCATGTTATCATCCTTGGCTATGTACCCCCCTAGAATGTGGTTCGCGACAAGCCGTGAGTCCACGTAGGCCTCAAGGTTGCAGACTCCCATTCTAGCAGCGATTTTTAAACCCGCAATCAACGCTTCATATTCTGCCTCATTATTGGTAGCTGTGAACTCAAAGCGTAGGGCGTACGTAAACTCCATTCCTTCCGGATTCGTAAGGATGAGACCAGATCCTGATCCATCCGTGCACGAAGATCCGTCCGTAAATAATACCCATGGTTCTGACAGAGTTTCCTCTCGTTGTACGATTGATCCCTCCTCATCCGGCTTCTCTATCAAGAAATCTGCCAAGATTTGGCCTTTAACAGCCGTCCTTGGTCTATACGATATGTTATGCTCTCCTAATAGAATGCTCTACTTCTGTAGCCTACCGGCCACATCCGGTCTAGAGATTACTTGCTTTATTGGCTGATCCATAATAACTACAATTTGGTGCGCCTGAAAGTATCGGCGTAACCGCTTCGTAGTAAACACTAATGCCAAAACCAATTTTTCCATGGAAGAATAATTCAACTCCGGCCCTTGTAGTGTTCTACTTATGAAGTAGACCGGAGTTTGGACTGTGTCCCTATCCGTCATAAGTACCGCGCTTATTGCTCTATGTGTGGCTGATAGGTACATGATGAGCTCCTCCTTGGGCCGGGGAGCCACTAGCATGAGGAGAGATGCAAGGTGTTGTTTGAGTTGACCAAAGGCTTCCTCAGCTTCCTTTGTCCACCGGAAGTCTCCCTTCTTAATGCACTTCTTGAGTGTTTTGAATAGGGGGAGTGACTTCTCCGCGGACTTTGATAAGAACCTGTTTAGCCCGGACAACTTCCCCTTTAAGGATTGCACCTCTTTCCGTGTCTGAGGGGATGGTAATTGTATTACTGCGTCCGGTCTTTTCCGGGCAAGGTTTGATTCCATTTGGATCAATCATATATCCAAGGAACATTCCTTCCGTTGCCCCAAACGTGCATTTCTTTGGATTTAGATTCATATTAATCCTCCTCAATGTGTCAAACGTCTCTTGGACGTCTCGGAGAAGTGCATCCTCCGTATGACTTTTGATGACTAAATCATCAACATAGACCTCCAGGTTGCGGCCTATCTGTGAGTCGAAGGCTTTGTTAACAAGCTGCTGATATGTTGCCCGGCGTTCTTTAGTCCGAATGGCATTTTTGTATAACAGTATACGCCTTGACTAGTATGGAACGCCGTTTTCTCTGCGTCCTCTTCCGCCATCTGGATTTGGTGGTATCCTTTATATGCATCTAAGAAGCACTTAAAGGGATATCCACATAGGGATTCCACCTTCCATTCAATCTCCGGTAACGGGTAGCAGTCCTGTGGACAGGCTTTGTTCAGATCCGTGAAATCCACGCACATGCGCCTGCTTCCGTCATGCTTTTTGACCATGACTGGGTTGGATAACCACTCGTGGTAGTATACCTCACGCATGATATCTGCGTCCACCAATTTCCGTACTTCATCCAATATAACTTGGCTGCGCTCGGGTGCCTGACTGCGCTTCTTTTGCTTAACGGGAGGATATCCCTGGCGGATCTGGAGCTTATGTTCTGCTATCGCACGCGGTACGCCCGTCATATGCTTGGGCTCTCATGCGAATACATCTAAGTTTGCTTTCAGGAGAGAGGACATGGCCCTCTTGCCGCTATCCGAGAGTGTTCCCCCTATGGATACCTCTTGTTCCGGGTAATCAGGATGAATTGCTACCTTCCAATTGGGAGGTGGTGATCCGTCCTTGGGGGGAACAAGAGGAACCGGTGTTGTCACGGCATGACACTCGGATGCTGGTATGATTGTGTTATAGATGGTGACAATTCCTCCTTCCACAGGGAATTTGATCATCCCTTGTGCCGTGGAGGGTACCGCTCGTATGGCCAGGATACCTGGTCTGCCTATGATCCCATTGTAAGGAGAGTGTGAGCGTATCACCATAAAGTTCATCCACGCCGTGGTGGAGTGCTCTTCATTCCCAATGGTTACAAGCAGACGCAGCTGTCCTATTGGCCAGATGGTGTCTCCACTAAAACCGATGAGCGGCGCCGTGGCCGGTACTAATTGGCTTCTTATTTCTGGTCGTAACTGTACGAAACAATGTTCGTACAGTACTTCTGTTGATGACCCTCCATCCACATACATATGACAGACATTGTGTGTTCCAATGCTTATCTCAATAGTGAGAGGCGCATCAATCACATCGCTTGCCGTGATGGGAGGGAATGAGATTTCTCTGCCGCGTGAAAATTTTTGACTAATTTTCTGCCTCGTGCGGTGCTGTCTGGATTGGATCATGTATATAGTTGAAGGTTTGTCCTTTTGGGGATCCTTCTTGTCATACTTCTTGTTGTCTTTTCCATCCTTCCAATCCTTGACCAAATGCTTGAATTTGCCTGATTTGATCAGTGAGTCAATGTTCTTCTTGAGCTGGATACATTCCTCCGTGCCATGGCCCTTGTCGTTATGGAATTCGCAAAAACGATTTCATTGACGACGGTCCAGCGGGGTCGTCATTGGAGGAGGTCTTGGGAAATTGGCCCCTTCCGTCAGCAAGATCTCCCAGTAGGACATCCTTAGAGGGGTAAATTTGTCCTCCGGTCGTCCTCCTTTGTTTTGGCTCTTGTAATCTGAGCCCCTCCCACTGTTCTAGTTGTTTTGACCGCCCGACTGTCTCTTGGACTGGTCGTTCGATCGGTAGCTGTTTCCTTTTGAAGGATAGGCCGCGGCTACCGCAGTTTCTCCCTCTATGAAGTTTCTGACCCTTTCCATAAGGTCGTCATACCTCTCCGGACGTTTGTCATTAAGACGTCTAATTAATTTCCTGTCTGTTATGGCGTGCATATAGTCGGAAATTTTCAGGAGTTCCGACATTGTCTTTGTGCGTGTGCACTCGTCATTGAAGCGCTCAGTGAAGGCTTCCGTAGACTCCCCCGACCGTTGCTTGACGGTTGCCAATGAGACCGGGTCCCTATTATACTTCTTCCGCTGAGTAAAATTATTTTTGAACGCAGTACGTAATTCAGTGAAGCTATCAATGCTTCGCGGAGGAAGTCCCTCAAACCAATCACGAGCATTACCGATCAAGGTTGAATTGAACATTTGGCACCATATAGGCATGGGCCATCGTTCAATTTTCGCCTGCGTATCAAATATCTTTAGGTGATCATCCGGATCACCAGTCCCATCATAAGTCTTGACACACGCCGGCATGCGACACTTTGTATCCTCAGAGTTATTCCGTTTGCGGAGAGTAAAAGGATCTTCCCTGGGATCTGCCCATGGACGGGTGAGACTAGGGTCACACCACGGGCAGGAAAGATCTTCTGCTTCCGTATCTCGATAATAGGGGCCGCCATAGTACTCCTCATTGTCTGGTGGCGGTGGAGGAGTACGCCTAGGTCGGCGACGCTTGGGCGGATGGTCATCCGAGTCCTCTCCTGATGGATCGGGAGAAGGAGGTGGTGCCCCATCCTTTGGGTGAGGACCGCTCTTGTGGGAAGAGCCAGGAGCCTTCTTCCCGGTGTTCATCCTATCCCACACGCTTGTGCGGCGATTAGTTCTGGTTAATTCCAGATCTGGTTATTCGGGTGAACCGTCGGACTTCTCTCCCTCTTCTCTGGACTGCACTAGTTCCTGCATGAGATGATCCCCTATGCGTTCGAACACATTCCTGGGTTGGGGAGTTTCCTCAAAGAGGTTCCGCTCCTGAGGTCGTGTCCTTCTCTTCCTTTGAATTTGAGAAGAGGTACCTGGTCCGGCGTTACCAAAGTTGAGCCTAGATTGGAGGTCCCTCCCTAGATTCAACCTTGATGCAATCCCTGGGACGATCCTCTCAAAGTTCTGCGTGAGAACTCGAGTGAGATCTTCCTCGCTGAGTGATTCGACTTCTACTTCTTCCTCGGTCGATGGTCTGCGCGGCTCCTTGTTAGGGGGATTGGGCGCACTCCCTGGATCAGGATTATCCAAGGTCGAAGTAGGTGGTGGGGTCATGGAGAACGTGCTTGTCACAACTATGGACTGAAGACCACTCCGGTTGTTTGGTCCGCCAGCTTGATGGCTAGGGGATCGATTGGGAATGAGTATCCCTTCCCCTTGGGACTTCCGATTTCCAGGATTTGTGTTCCTTGTATTTCCCTGCGGATGCCCCTTCGTCATTGAGAATTCAAGATGAGATTTTGCTCAAGCTTAGTGTAATGGACCCATGGATGGCGCCAACTTGTTGATACAAAAGTTGGGTGATCCTCGCTAGACCCGAATTAGGTTTAATTCGAGTTGGCTGGACTCCGGCTCCTGCACCAAGTGAATTATCTGGTTGGGATCCTGCACACTAAAAAACACGCGTTAGGCTTACCGTGGGAATGTTTCCCAGGATTAGACTCCGGCGTGAGAGTAAGTAATCGGTTAGGGTTATAGGAATCGGATGAGAGTTGAAAGTGTGTAGAATGTAATACCTTTGTGGAACCCTTGGGGGTTCCTTATATAGGCAGTGAAACCCTAATGGGCTATCACTGATACTTCGGCCCCAAGGAAAGGAAAATCACCAGATTTAGATTGATTGTTATCTTCTAATTATGGTGAGTGAATATCCTCCCCTTTGGGATAAATCCTAACCATAGTAGGAATATGATTATGTCTAACCCTACACCGGTCATGCCGGGCCGTGGGCCGCACACGTGTGTGCGGTTACTGTTCATCCAAGCCCATAAGCTTAAATAACATTATTCCCACCCATTCGTGATGGGCCGGATACGGGTAGTACCCGTGGGCCGGGTTCATGACCCGGCTGGGGACTATACGTCATCATAGTGTTAGTGATATCGAAGTAGGACTCTCTTCCGTTCGTCTTTTTCGTTCACTAGACACAAGGTACGGATTCTCCGTCCTTTCAGTATGGACATTATTCCTTATTAGGATTCCCCGTATGCAGCCAACTGTTTTCCCCAATATATGTTTTATATGTCTTTGAATTGCTTATGTTTAAATAGATACCTAAAGCCATATACATACATAACCAGTTTCACCCAGTTATGGATGTACCATAACCATAACACTGGAGGCATCAGTGTTATGACTCTACCACGACGGAGTGATAGCTCGTGGCGTCCCTTTAGCTTTTGGCCATATTATTATTATTATCATGTGGGGCCTATGGGTGCATCCTAGGTTACATGTTTTCAGCAGATTATTAAAGTGAATGTGGTGTATGCCTTGCATCCTTCACAAGGAGCTGATCCCTCCTACCCAAAACTTATATATAAATTAGAGGCAGACCCTCTAATTTGCATGACGAGGTCACCCCTCTAAGTATTCATGCACGTTGATATTTCATGAACTATATTGGCTAATGGTAAACATGTTAAACAGTTTTATAAGATAAACATAAGGCTTTTCAAACTATAAAACCAGTTTTACTAAGATATGCCAGGTTATCCAGGACTTAGTCTTTTCCGCTGCTCTATGATTATATGCTTATATTATTCATGCTTTACTTGTATATCTATGCACTGAGCGTTATGCTCAGCTGTTTTTCCTTTCATGTTCCCAAAACGGCAGGTACTCAAGGACGCTCGTAGACTTTAAACGTACGTGCATATGGATTGGAAGCTTCCTAACCTTCATTACTTTATGCATTTCTTCATACTTTTGATACTCATTTCTATGGACATTGTTTAGTCATTTTCATTTACAGTACTTATGTTTGTGTGTGATGAGTTCTACTTTTAGGATACCGATGTTTGTTTCCGGTATTTCCTTTATGGTCATGTGATGTTTTATACATTTATCCTTGTATGCTTTGATGACACGCCATAATCACGCGTGACATTCCATTTATCAAAATGGGGTGTTACATCTATAATTTGGCTTGAGCTCGACTCGTATTGTAACACCCCATTTTGGTAAATGGTATATCACAGGATAATTATAGTGTGTCATCAAAACATGCAAGGTAAATGTCCAAAAACATTAAATGACCATGAATGGAAATACCGGAAATAAAGATCGGTAGTCCAAGTATAAGCTCACACACACGAATATAAGTACTAAAATGGAAAAGGACTAAACAATGTCCAAATTAATAAAGTAACGTAATGTATGGAAATGCATAAAGTAATGAAGGCTAGATAGCTTCCATCCGTATGCACGTACTCTCAAGTCCTAGTTGCGTCCCTGAGTACCTGCCGTTTGGGAACATGAAAGGAAAACGGCTGAGCATAACGCCCACTGAACGAATATACAAGCATAGCATGAAATGACACAAGCATAATAAGACGAATAACAGCGGAAATGTATAAGTCCTAGATAACCTGACACATGTTCATAAAACTGGTTTTATAGTTTGAAAAGACTTATGTTTTTATATGAAAAAGTGTATTAATTAGCCAATAGCCCATATAGGTCATGAGGTTCCACCATGCATGAATACTTGGAGGGAAGATCTAATCATGCAATTAGAGGGGTTGCCTCTAACTAATTATTCTAGGTAGCAGGGATCAACTCCTTGTGAAGGATGCAAGGCACACACCACATTCACCATGAAAATCCTATAAAACATGTAACTAGGATGCACCCATATGCCCCAAATGATAATATAAATATAAGGCCAAACTGAAAAGGGACGCCACGAGCAATCACTCTGCCGTGGATAAGTCATAACACCGGTGCCTGTAGTGTTGTGGTTATGGTACCTCCATAACTAGGTGACACTGGTCATGCATGTATATGGATTAGGCATTTAAAACTAACATAAGCAGATCAAAACATATAGAACAAATACATAGGAAAACAGTTGGCTGCAAACGGGGAATCCTAATAAGGAAAAGAATGTCCATATTGAAGGACTAAAAATCCGTACCTTATGTCCAGTGAACGAGGAAAGATGAAAGGATGAATAGTCCTACTCCGACCTCACTATTGCTACATAAATAAGGGACATGTATGAGTTGTCTGATATTTGAGTATATTACTGGTTCTTGTATGTTCTTATCTTGTTTTATATGTTCTTGTCTTATTTTATTGTGTTAAATGATATACTGGATTATTCATGTATTTCATGTATTCTGATTATGTATTATCTTGTATTCTTGTATCATTATACTTGTAGTGTAATAATAAGTAACTTTCTAAAAATAGCATGTTTCCAAAAATAGAAAGTTTCTAAAAATAGAAAGTTTCCAAAAATAGAAAGTTTCCAAAAATAGAAAGTTCCCAAAATAGATCAGTTTCTAAAAATAGAAAGTTTCTAAAAATAGTAAGTTTCATGAAATAGAAAGTTTTCATATTTAGAAATAAGCTAATAATATAACCTAGCGTTTACTGGTTAAAAGTCATAAGTCATGTAATTAATAGTATAGTTTATTAATTAAATACTATAGGTTATAGCTGATTATTAATTAATAATGATATTACATGTTTTATTAATTAATAATATGTCATGGTTAATTAATAAACTATAAGTTATACAAATTTAATTAAGTAATGGTTTAATTAAATTAAGTATAATAAAATAATTAGGTTAACATGTATTATTAATTTTAATTAATAAACCTAAGTCATGAATTATTGATTAATTATAAGTCCATGTATAAATAACTAATTAATAAAACTATAGTATAAATTAAATGACAAAATATACTTAGGCTAAACATGTATTATTTATAAAAATAAATATAACCTAAGTCATGTTTTAAATTAAATTAATTATTAGACATGTTAATTAATTAAAATATTCTTGTAAAAAAAATAACTTGCAAATAATCCCGAGCTTGAATCCGGAGATAAAACCAAAAACCCGAACAACAACCACCACACACAGCCGCGGCTGTGGTGGCGGCTGGTGGCTGCGCTGCCAACGGCGGCGGCCGCTGCCGCTGCTGCGCGGTGGCTGCCGCTACCAACACAAAGTTCCCACCAGCTTAGGCCAGTGGTTCCCCCTGCTACGTCGCCTGCTCCCCCTGCTCGAACAAACCAGCCACTGGTTGTGGTCGGTGGTTCTTGCTGCTTGACCGAACCCACACCGAGCCCCTTAGTGGGTCTCGGTTGTGGACAAACGAAGGACACCGAGAGCTATAGAGCTCTCGGTTGGCTGCCGAACCACTCCAAAACCAAACCAAAACCTTCCCCATGATTTATTTTAATTCCTAACATGTTTTTACCACTTGTTTTTAAAGATCTAACATGTGTTCATAATAAATTTAAAAAGAATTAAAAGATGAAGGTTTGATGTTTTACCCCAATGCTTGATTGAAAATAACACGAACACGAATACCAATACCCAAAGATCAAAAATCAAACACGAATCCTCCTTGTTCTTTTGATGTGTGTCACGGCTATAGGGTCACCAAAGGGGGGCTAGGGTTTAACTTTTGTTAAAATTCTATAAAGTAAATCTCTGTGTTTTACTTTTCCCTATTTAGTAAAAATCAAAGTGGGCTTGGCCCCCCTTGTCTTTGGTTGCCGCGGACACAAGGCCCCAAAAGGGTAAACCGGGCTTTTTCTTAGTTAACGTATAACTCGTGTACATTCGTGTTTATTATTCGTTTTTAGTTCGTGTTACCTATATTTCGTATATATCATGTTCTAATACTCGTGCTATAATTATTATACATAATAATTATCGTGTTTATAAATGTTCGTGATCATACGTTTGTGATTATAATTATTATACTCAATAAGTATCGTGTAATATTACGTACTTAATAATTATTGTGTATTAATACGTACGTAGTTTCTGAATTTAATGTTCGTGACATGTGTACATGAAATAAATAGAAAGTTTTAATTGGTTCGTATGCTTACGTAGTGTACTGTTCATGATATTTATATGCAGGTTTTACAACTCTTCCCCCCTAAAAAGAATAATTCGTCCCCGAATTATAGATAACATAAGCTGAAATAGTAACATACCCTAATCAAAACTTGAAATGAGGGTAAGAAGTCCTGATAGACTCCTCCGTCTCCCAAGTGGCTTCCCGCTCGGAATGGTCCCTCCAAAGGATTTTGACGAATCGAATCGTCTTCTTCCTCATGACTCGTTCCTGACGATCAAAAACTCGTTCGGGTTCCTCAATGAAGGTAAGATCTTCACGAATCTGTTCAAATGGATACTAAACCATGTGAAGGGGATGATAATTGTACCCTCTCAGGAAGGACACATGAAAGACGTTATGAACATGAGAAAGTTGCGGAGGTAACGCTAAACGATACGATACTTCACCAGTTCGCTCGATGATATCAAACGGTCCGATGAAACGATGACTGAGTTTTCCTTTGATTCCAAAACGTCTAACACCACGTGTCGGTGATACCTTAAGAAAAACATGATCTCCCACGTTGAAATGCAAATCCCTACGATGCTTGTCGACATAACTCTTTCGACGTGCACGAGCTTCTTGTAGTTCCGCCTTAGCTACAGCGACTCTCTCGTTGGTCATCTCTATCATCTCTAGACCTTCAAGAATTCGCTCACCAACTTGATATCAGCAGATTGGGGCGCGACACTTCCTACCATACAACATCTCAAACGGTGCACACTTGATGCTGGCGTGCCAACTGTTGTTATATGCAAATTCTACCAAGCAGATGTAGTCGTCCCAACTTCCTGTCCATTCTAAAGCACACGTTCGAAGCATGTCCTATAATGTCTGAATGGTATGCTCTGATTGTCCGTGTGTCTGAGGATGAAAAGTCGTGCTAAGCTTAAGTCTGGTTCCCCAAGCTTTCTGCAGACTTCTCCAAAATCATGAAGTAAACCGAGGATCTCTGTCCGAGACGATACTGGATGGAGCACCATGAAGTCTCATGATCTCCTTCTGATATAAATCAGTGAGTTTGCTAACCGCATCATCCTTGCAGATCGGTAAGAAATGACCTGACTTGGTAAGTCGGTTCACGATAACCCAAATGGCATCATGCTTCCTCTTGGTTTGCGGAAGCCCGGTGACAAAATACATGGAGATCTTATCCCACTTCCACTCTGGAATGTCTAATGGTTGTAGTAGGCCACTAGATCGTTGATGCTCGATCTTAACCTGCTGGGAGGTGGAGACATAGGTAGCAACATCCTGTTTCATACCACTCCACCAGAAACAATGTTTGATGTCATGGTACATCTTGATGGAACCAGGATGAATGGAGAATGGAGAGCTATGAGCTTCAGCCAATAACGCCTCCCTGACTGCAGGATCATCGGGAACATAAAGTCTAGTTCCATGCAATAACATACCGTCGTCATCTAACCGAAACTCCGTCTATTGATCTAAGTTCTGAATAATTGCCCAGATTTCACCATTATCCTTCTGAGCTTCCTTGATCTTAGAGAGTAAGTCAGGCTCCACTCTAAGATTATCCCAGTAGCCATGTTGTCCACGTACCATGATCTCAATATCCAGTCGCTCCAAGTCTCGTATAATCTCTTCATATATCTTAATGCCGTTGATCATACCCGACTTCCTACTAAGAGCATCTGCCACTACATTTGCCTTACCGGGATGATACTGCAGATTAATGTCATAATCCTTCAACAGCTCTAACCACATTCTTTGCCTCATGGTTCAGTTCACGCTGAGTGAAGATATATTTTAGGCTCTTGTGATATGTGAAGATATCACATGATTCACCATACAAGTAGTGCCTCCAAATCTTCAGGAAAAACACAACAACTGCAAGTTCTAAGTCATGCGTAGGATAGTTCTCCTCATAAGGCTTAAGCTGTTGTGGTAAGTAAGCAATCACTTTCCCATGTTTCATGAGAACACAGCCAATGCCCTTCCCTGAAGCATCACTATATATCTGAAATCCACCTGTACCAGATAGGAGAGTAAGAATAGGTGCAGATACCAGCCTCTGCTTTAGGTCTTTAAAGCTCTTCTCTCTTTCTTCAGTCCAGACGAATTTCTTCCCTTTCCGCATCAGTTTGGTCAATGGCAGTGCTAATCGGGAAAAGTTCTCTACGAACCTGTGAAAGTAGTCAGCTAAGCCTAGAAAGCTGCGAACTTCAGTTGCTGACGTCAGTCTTGGCCACTTGGTAATAGCCTCAACCTTCGCAGGATCTATGGTTATTCCTTCTGCGGATACTATGTGGCCTAGAAATGCCACTTTACTCAACTAGAATTTGCATTTGGAGAACTTGGCATACATCTGCTTCTGGCAAAGTATCTGTAATACTGTACGAAGATGGTCTTCGTGTTCTTCCTTTGACTTAGAGAAAATCATAATATCGTCAATGAACACAATGACAAACTTGTCCACAAACTCATGGAAGATACGATTCATCAAGTCCATGAAAACTGCTGGAGCATAATAAGTGTGAAAATACTTATCCTTTTACCACTTATTTCCAATAATAACAAGACCAAAACGTGTATTTTATGTCGTAAAAGTCGGAATTATGCGTGGTTCGTGTTTTTATTGTGTTTCAGGATAAAAATATGAAAAAGGAAGAAAACATGGGCTATCACGGTATTTTATCGAAGAAAACGAGAAAAGACGAAGGCAAAAGATCAAGAGTGTAAAAAGAACGGAAGTCCAAGGCCTATTCTGAAGATTTATCGAAGAAAAAGTCTAGAGACAGAAGTTTGATGAAGTCGATGAACTCAAGTCTAATAGATGAAGAAAATTATAAGACAAGTTCAATTCCCGAGACTACGTCGAGAAAGACAAAGATTTTAGATCGAGTCGAGACGTGAAGAAAGAAAAAGGAAGCAACACATGCACCTCCCCACCTCCTATATATACCCTCCTAATGACACATTAGGAGGGTGTTAGTTAATTAGTTCATTTTCAATTTTAGTTTTTTAGTTTTTAGAGAGAGGAAGTGTTTAACTTTCTCTCACTAGGAAAACTTCATCTTTTTATTCCTTTCTTGTTTGAATCAAATCTTTACTTTCGAGAGTTTAATTCTGTTTTGATCTTTAATCTTCTTCTACCTTTCTTTATTTTGATATTGATTAGTGATAATCTTTGATTTTGTTTCATCTTGATGCTTATGTGAATAAAAAAGTTTATCTTTTATTCATCTCCAAGTTTTAATACAGATTAAGTTTTGAGCTTTTCATGCTTATTGGCTTACTTTGTGTTTAGCTTATTTACGTTTTAAGTTTTCTTAAAGTTTTAGTCTTTTTAAAGTTTGATTTAAAAGTTTTGCTTATTTAAAGTTTTGAAAAGTTCTTATTTTATGCTTATTAGTTCGTCTTATTATTAATTTGGTTTAGTCTTGGTTTGAGCTTATTAAAAGTAGCTTAGTAACTTGGCTTATTTCGAATTTATAAACTGTCGGAAAGGGGTTTCACTTTCCGATAAGCATTCACTATTATTCCGATACAAGGTATCGGATTAGGGCTTTATATTCCGATCAGCTCCTCTGTTATTCCGATCACAGGATCGGAAAGGGGTTTTGACATTCCGATTGGGATTCCGACCAACATTCCGATTGTAGTGTTTTGTCATGTATTCCGACGAGATTCATTTGACACATTCCGATCTGGATTCTGACTGGTTTGTTGTTCATTCCGATTGCTATTCCGACTGAGGGGATTATTTGATATTCCGATAGCTTTCAATTTCCATTATTCCGATTGCTTTCCGACGAGATCTTTTTGCCACATTCCGATTGGATTCCGACTGCTATATTCCGACAAAGACATTCCGATGACATTCAGATGGGTTTAAGTTTTCATTACGTTTTAATTTCCAAAAATTGCACGCTTCCCGAAATCTCTGTTTTTACCAAGTGTTTTTCTAGTAATTTTTAGTTTAATTTTTAAAGCTTTTATTTACTCAACGACATTTTTATATTTTCTTTTAGTTTAAAATAGATAATCAAACCACATTATTTTCCACCAAGAACGACTGAGTCACACTCTTAACTAGTAATCAATTCGAAAAGATCGGTTTAACGAACTTTCATACGAGGCAATCCCTTGTATTAAATGGCACCGCTGCCGGCTCTTTTCGTTAAGATTAACGGTTTTTAATGAGAGACGCGTTAGATTTTGGGATCCGTTCATTTTTTAACGTTATTTTTCTTGCTTAAATTTTCAAAAATCCTATAAAAAATATATAAAATTTTCAAAAATCCAAAAAAAATAGTAAAACATAAAAAACCAAAAATATTTCTTGTCTATCTTTCTTTTCTTTTTGTAGGTGTGCATGCGTACCCGTGCTCGTAGAAAGAAAGCAATTCAAGCAGAAGTCGAAACTCCACCTATTGTCACCATGGACAATCGACCAATGATCGAGCTTTTGCAATCGCAAGTAGAGGACAACACCGATGCTATTGTCATACCCAAGATTGGAGCCAATAACTTTGAACTCAAATCCGGCTTCATTCAAATGGTCTCTGCTCAACCATTCTTGGGGCATACACTTGATGATCCTCATGACCATATAAAAAGGTTTCTTCAACTCACTAATACGGTTAAGTATAACGGGGTTTCACAAGAGGTTATTCGCTTGCAACTTTTTCCTTTCTCCTTAGAGGGACAAGCCCGACATTGGCTTGATAAGGAACCGCCACAATGTATTCTTACGTGGTCGGATTTAGAGACTAAATTCATCAACTACTTTTTCCCACCCTCACGTACTACCGCTTTGCGGAATGAAATCATTACCTTTGAACAAAAGTACGGTGAGACATTTAGTGAATCTTGGGACCATTTTAAGGAACTTTTAAGAAAGTGTCCACACCATGGTTTCACAAATGTACATCAAACTAATACTTTTTGCAATGGTTTAAGCATGAATGACCAAGATTCACTAAATAGTGCCTCGGGGGGTAATATTTTGGTTAAGTCTTCTAATGCCGCATGGGATATTATTGAGAATAAGTCTAGAGTGCAAACTAAGAGTGTTCGGACTAATGTGGCTAGTGCTAGTACTAATGACGCCGACAAGAGAATTGATAAGCTTACTTCGATTGTTGAAACACTTGCTCTACAAACCGCTAACAATACCAAAAGCATCAATGCACAAGTTAATGCTATGAGTCAGTCATGTGAAATATGTGGGGGATCTCATTCATACAGCGATTGTCCTTCGACTCATGACAATCTGGAAAATGTGTATGACGCTAACGGTAACTTTTCTACGGGAGGCTATCAAGCACGTCCTCAAGGTGACCACAATTTGCTCAGTTATCGTTCAAACAACTTACTTTCACCACCTGGTTTTCCCCCACAAAACCCAAACAACCTCAATCGCAACAATCAAAACCAACCTCGAGCTCCAAATCAATATCACACCCAAAGAAACCCATATCTACCTCAAGGAAACAATCAAGTTCACCAACCACCCGCTTATCAACCACCTGCCTACCATGCTATTCCTCCCACCCAACCCACCGCATTTAATTAAGAGGTTGACACTTACATGAGGACTAATGATGCGATAGTGCAGAATCTTCAGCGGCAAATCATCAACTTGAAAGGAGATATGGCGAAACAAGGGAATGATCTTCGAGCCGATATGCGAAACTCTTTGAGCAGTCAAACGAATGACTTAAGGGATATGATGGCTAGTTTCTTCCAAAGTAATCAAGCCTCTGGTTCGGGTTCTTTTCCGAGTAACACCGTTGCTTAATACAAGAGGGGAGATGAAAGCAATCACCACTCGAAGTGGAAAAGGTTTAAAGGAACCCGAGCTTCCTACACCTACACCGGTGATTGTGACAAAGGAAAATGAGTCCCCTTCTCCAATTCCTCCAACTTCTACTTCTCCAATTCCTCCACCTTCTACTTCTCCAATTCCTCCACCTTCTACTTCCACCCCTCCACCACCCAAGGATGTGAGTGAGAATTCCATTCCAAAGCCTTCATCTCAACCCAATATACCTTATCCCTCAAGGTTGAGGAAAGAGAAGTTGAAGAACAAGGATGATATTCAGGTTTCTAACTTTCTCAAAATGTTTAAACAACTGAATTTCAACATCTCCTTTGCTGAGGCTCTCGCTCACTAATGTTAGGATTTTTGCAAATTCTTTTATCAATGAATGTTCGTTTTCCTCGACTCACTCGAATTGATCTCAAATTAACGTGGATAACTTGTTCTTGGTAACTTTATTTTTTTGGTATTTTAACTAAAATCTATTTAATTAAAAACTATTTTAATTAACTATTTAAACTAATTTAAACAATTTTGAAAACTATTTTAATTTTTAATAAAACTTAAATCTAATTAAATGAAAACTATTTTTTAAAACAAAACTATATTAATTGAAAACCAATTTTAAAACTAAAATCTATATTAACTAAAATTTAAACTAAATTTACAAATAATTAAAATTTATAAAAGTAATTAAAAATATTTTTTTTATCTTTTTAATTTTTTTTATCTAAACTGAATATAAGAAAAACTATAAAAAACTATTAATTAAATTTAATTAACAAAACTTATATTTAAACTTGATTAATAAAAAAAACTGCCAGCTATATTCGACCCTATATTAATTAAATGCTGAGAAGTAAAACACAAATGAAAGACTAGCACAATTGGTAAAGGCTGTTGGCTGTTGTTCGAGAGGTTAGGGGTTCGAGTCCCCTGACATACAATTTTTAGCTATTTAAATTTTTTATTATTACTTTTGGACAGAATAGTTAACCAAACAGATCAATTGGATATGTGGTTTTCAGCAGCAAATAATCAGCAATAATAATAAATAAGCACAAAGCAGATAAGCTATTCAGATGTACTAAAACTTAAAATAAGCAAACTATATTAAGCTAGAACAAATAAGCAAACTGGACAAAAATAATATCAAATAAGCAGATTATACCAAAATTTAAACTAAAGAAATAGAAAACCAAAATAGACTTAATATATTATATGTCAAAATAAAAGAAGATCCAAACAAACTGCTTAATGAATAAACAGTAACATAAATTAAAGCAGATATATCCAAACTAACTAGAATAAGCAGATTATATCAAGCAGGTTTAAATCAAACTTAAAGCAGATTATACGAAACTTAAACAAAATTAATCAACCTAAATAACTTGAACTAAAACCGATTCGAACAAGCTAAAGAAAAACAGATAAATCTAAATTAACCAAACATAAGCAGATATATCAAATAACTATTTAACCGAAAATAAACATAAGCAGATCCAAACAGTATCAAAACACAAGCAGATCAAACAAAGTTAAACTAAATAATAAACATCAACATAAATTAAAAAGAGAACAAACCTAATGTCGATTTCTGTTGGGCAGTAGGTGGGCGCTGAACCCCCTATGATTCGAAACCGAGACCAAAACACCACCATATTATTTACCCAAACATCACCATCAAACATCAACAGTAACCAATCGAAGATTTATATATTTTTTAATAATTTCCCAGTAGGGGAAATTATCCCTATCTTTTTACTTCAACAGTTACTTAATCAAAATAAATTTAAGATAAAAATGCAATAATAATTATCAAGACAATATTTAAACCGAAAGTTGAAATTTCATTAATATATAAAACTGATTACAATACTTGAAAAAAAGAAATTACATTAAACCTAAAATCTATTTTTCAGAAATAAAAATTAAACTAAAAAGAAAGGCCTCCAACTACACAAATGAGGGGGATTTTATAGCCAACCCCCAAGGCTTCTTCAAGAAGCTTCGAGAGTAAGAAACCGAATCTGAGCCGTTTAATCCATCATTCTGCCTTCTCTCTCTTTATTTTCTTCAATCTACGGCTAAGAAAATTCCATATATCACACGGATCACCAACATGGAATATTTGTGTTTGTTGTGCTATTTTGAGGGTGATGTGGACGATTTTGATTTGAGGAAGGGTTTGTGGTGATGTGGTTTAACCAATCACAAAAGGGAATTAAAGCCACGTATGATTGGAATGAGGACCACTGGTAGTGTTCACCTCCGGTTTTTATGGGGATTTAATCCTAATCCGTGTGAATCACAGGAATTGGGTAAAAACCCCAATTTTTATTTAGTAAATTTGTGATCCAGGTAAATTAGGGTTTGTGGTGGCTGTTTAATTTTTGTTGAGAGAGAAAAAGATAAAAAATGAGGGTGACATTGTTTGTAACGTAAATGTGATAAAGTGAGTGGGTGGGTAAAATGAGTTTTATTTAACTCGTGTGTTATGGGGATAAAATAAGAATTGCTGTGTGAGTTGACTGGATATTTTGACCAAGCTACATTGTTACCTCCGTCCCATTCATGCACCTAATGGGCTTGGCCCAAATGAATAAAAAAACATTTCCATCCGTCTTTAATTTTGGACTTATGGGCCATATGGGGCTTGTGGAATTTTAACAAGTACATATATCTTCCAAATGGGCTTTTGAGCCCATTAACCCAAATGTGGGACCCACAAAGCTCGAATATCTTAAAAAGATTTAATCCGCTAAAAATTGAGCTCGATTTCGGCTTCCTTGATTGTTTCTTCAAAAACGTGTCGGTTTAGCCGGTTTTTGTGAACTTGGGCACACTTTTGGTCTTTGACTTTGTCTTCGTCTCTTCTTGGACTTTTCTTCAACATTTGACCGTGAAATCCTGTGTTTTCTTTCCTTTTGATCATTTGTCCCTATTTAACACAAAAACACAAAACCACGCGTAATTCTGACTTTTACGACATTAAGCACATTATTAGGTCTTGTTTTTCCTTGATTTTAGTGGCAATAGGATAAGTGTTTACACACTTATTAAATCCCCTACACTTGACCATTGCAATGACCCCATGCAATGCATTATTTTAAAGCATAAAGTTACATTTTTCTCATAATTAATCATTCTCGGCTTTATTAATTTATACTAATACTACTACGATGAAAAGATAAAAATTTAAAAGGAGACAAAAGTTGTAACAATTTATTAACTTGGAAATTATTGATGGAAGAAACTCGTAAAGAAATCTATGACTTAGATTAGGGCTTTGGTGTCATGAATATTAATCACCCTCAAGTTTCACGTTCCTCATACCAAGCTTAAAAACGAGATCATTGTTTACCATAAGTCCTTAGGTTAAAACCACTTATATAAGACAATTGTGTAGTACTCTTTCTCCAATTCCTACGTTGTTATCTCTAGATTTTATTTGTTGTCATTCACCCGTAGGCTCATTTGACTTATTTGATAATTATTAGTCCAAAAATGAAGGCAAAACGGTGCAAACCCGACACTGAAAACCTAACCTCATCCTCAAAAACGTTGTCACTAAAGTAAGCCCACATCAAGGATGATTTAACACGATTTGGGGAATAAATTCCCGGACCCAAAATTTGGCCAATAGTACTACTTTATTAATTATTCCTCCAAAGTCATGTTGACTTTATGTGGAGTTTAGCAAGTTCACATCATATACCTTAGGCTCTTTAAGATGTAAAAATGCTCCCCATCTATTGTCCACACCCTAAGGCTCCTTGAACGATAAATGAGGGAATTGATTTTTGATCAATTTTTATTCAACACTTACCATCTCATACACCCTAAGGCTCTAATGACAAGGTTCGTGCTACATGCCCCACACCCTAAGGCTCCTTGAGGTCATGTTTTAATCTTATTCTTTCTTTATTCATGATATATATAGTAGGCCAAATTCCGCGGTCCCATGGTCTGAATACCTCCTACTTAGTGGTTATGAGCCACCTTAGTCGGAAGTCCACAACGCTGGCACCCTCAATGTGCTCATGCTTTAATTACAAGGAGAATAAAGATTTGGCTAAGAGTTAAGATATCGAATCTACACCGCAAAAATCCTCATTTATTAAGCAATTAAATATACAAGCGGGAAGAAAGAGCCACAAAAACTCATATAAGCAAAAATTAACCCTTAAACTTATTATCAACTCTATCATCTCTCGTTCTCCACAATTTAAAATCTCAAGGAATGAGACTCGTGGATGCTTAGCCTAATAAACCAATTAAGGTCCATATGGTTAAGGATACTAGCTAGAGTAAACTTGGATAAGTGAACTCGGGTTGAGTCAAAATATTCACGACGGGCCTAATATATCAAAGATATCTAAACTTGTGAAAACCATTTTATTCATTTATTTATTTTTGACTTTATTCTTGAAATAGAAAATACGATGCGATGACAAAAATAAAATAAATGGAAATACTACTAGGCCAAAATAGATCAAAAATTTGAAAAACGTTGAAATTTTTTTAAATTTTCCGGTTAATTGGGGTCAAATTCATGGAAAAGCCCACTAAAATTCGATAGAAGTCCCCCTACACTTAATATAAACATTGTCCTTAATGTTTAGGCATGTGGGAGAATAAACTCCCCTACACTTAGGACACTGAGTACGTTGTTTAAAATCGAGCTAAGGAAGGGACAACTAAAGTGATTACATTTATTTGTTTTATTTATATACATGTATGAATCACAATAGTTTTGAGAGAACCGGGTACACGGGAAACACGGGATCACGGGTCGCGTCAAAAGTACCAAAAGTGGATCATTAAAGATCATGTCCCTGCACAACATCACAACACACAAACAACCTACTTGGCTCCCCCCTACACTTATTGGTGGAAATGGATGAAGGTGAAAAGGGTGGAAAGGATGGTAAAGGTAAAAATCTAACCTAGTTATACGATGCTTGATTTATTTATCACGAGTCTCTAGCTCGACTCAATTTCCCGAATTAATTCAAGGGAAATGTGGAGAGGGATGGAATCATCTCGTGAGAGATGTCCTCTCCAAAGTACAACTTAACCCGTTGGCCATTCACCTTAAAGTTGGGCCCATTTGGTTGGGATAACTCAATGGTGCCATAAGGGAAGACTTGGGCCACGGTGAATGGACCGGACCAACGGCTCTTAAGTTTACCCGAAAAGATTTTCAACCGAGAGTTAAAGAGTAAAACTTGATCACCAACATGGAACTCTCGGTTTTTAATCTTGGAATCATGAATGAGCTTAGTCTTCTCCTTGTAGATTAATGAATTTTCATAAGCCTCATTCCTAAGTTCATTAAGTTCATTGAGTTGGATTTTCCTATGATCACCGACTTTGTTTATGTCAAAATTAGCCCATTTCAAGGCCTAATAAGCCTTATGCTCCAACTCAATGGGGAGGTGGCACGCCTTTCCGTACACAAGTCGATAAGGAGTACAACCTATAGGTTTCTTATAAGCGGTACGGAAAGCCCACAAAGCATCATTTAATTTATCGGCCCATGAGGCACGGTGATCTCGCACGGTTCGCTCTAAGATTCGCTTAAGACCACGGTTAGAAACCTCGGCTGGTCCATTAGTTTGTGGATGATACGCGGTGGAAAGTCGGTGATTGACACCATACTTAGCCATGACTCGTGTGAATTGATCATTGCAAAAATGAGTCCCGCGATCACTAATAATAGCACGAGACACACCGAATCGAGCAAACAATTGTTTCAAGAAGTTAACAACCACCCTCGCAACATTAGTAGGTAAAGCCTTTGCTTCAACCCATTTTGATACGTAGTCAACGGCTACGAGGATGTACTTGTTTCCTTTGGATGATGGAAATGGCCCCATAAAGTCGATGCCCCATACGTCAAAGATTTCACACTCTTGGATGAAATTTTGAGGCATCTCATCTTTATGTGTGATCTTGCCTTGTCTTTGGCAAGCATCACAATGCTTAACCATTTCATGTGCATCATGATAAATGGTGGGCCAATAGAATCCGGAGTCAAAAACTTTTTTAGCGGTGTAATTAGGACCAAAGTGACCACCAGTGGGTCCTTTGTGGCAAGCTTCAAGGATTTGTAAAGCTGCCGGCCCATCAACACATCTACGAATGATTAAGTCCGCACATTGCTTAAAAATATAAGGGTCGTCCCAATAGTACGTTTTAACGTCCTTGAAGAATTTTTTCTTTTGTTGGGACGATAACCCTTCGATAAGAACACCACCCGCCAAATAGTTTGTAATGTCCGCAAACCATGGGGTGTCATCAAGATTGGAATTAATAGACATTAAGGTCTCAAGGGGAAAAGATTCATTAATCTCTTGATTTGGAGGTTCCCCTTGATAAGGATCCTCAAGTCTACTAAAATGATCCGCGGCTAGGTTTTCCGCTCCCTTTTATCACGAATTTCGATTTTAAATTCTTGTAGGAGCAAAACCCAACGAAGGAGTCTCGGTTTAGCATATTGCTTGGTCAACAAGTATTTCAAGGCGGAATGGTCGGTGTAAACGATGGTGGTGGAAAGCACAAGATAGGGGCGGAATTTCTCAAAAGCATACACTACGGCTAAAACCTATTTTTCGGTAGTGGTATAATGCAATTGAGCCCCCGTCATTGTCTTACTAGCATAATGAATGGGTTGGAAATGTTTGTTAACTCGTTGACCTAAAACCGCTCCTACCGCGAAATCACTAGCATCGCACATGAGCTCGAAAGGTAACTCCCAATTTGGAGAGACTAAGACAGGTGCCTTAGTTAATTTACCTTTAAGAAGTTCGAAAGAGTCGAGACATTCTTGAGAGAAGATGAAAGGAGCATCCTTTTATAAGAGATGAGTCATTGGACGAGCTATTTTCGAGAAATCTTGGATGAAACGCCGATAAAATCCCGCATGGCCTAAAAAACTTCTAACTCCTTTGACGGTGGTAGGTGGAGGTAACTTAGCAATAACATCAACTTTAGCACGGTCGACTTCGATACCGGCTTTGGAAACTTTATGACCAAGGACGATGCCTTCGTTTACCATGAAATGGCATTTTTCCCAATTAAGAACGAGACGAGTGTCTTCACACCGTTTAAGCATACGTTCTAAATTAGCAAGGCAAGAAGAGAAAGAATCACCATATACCGAGAAATCGTCCATAAAGACTTCCATAGTGTCTTCAACCATGTCATGAAATATCGCCATCATACACCTTTAGAAAGTCCCAGGAGCATTGCATAAGCCGAAAGGCATTCGTTTGTAAGCAAATGTTCCATAGGGACAAGTGAATGTGGTTTTCTCTTGGTCTTTTGGATCGATAGGGATTTGAAAATATCCAGAAAAACCATCTAAGAAGCAATAGAAATCATTACCCGCTAAATGCTCGAGCATTTGATCCATGAAAGGAAGAGGGAAATGATCCTTACGAGTGGCATCATTGAGCTTACGATAGTCTATGCAAACTCGCCAACCCGTTACGAGTCGAGTAGGATTCAACTCGTTGTTTTCATTGGGAACAATGGTGATTCCGCCTTTCTTAGGCACACAATGGACGAGACTAACCCATGGCGAATCCGAGATAGGGTAAATCATTCCGGCATCTAGAAGTTTGATAACTTCTTTCTTAATGACTTCATGAATATTTGGATTAACCCTTCTTTGATTTTGGATTGCGGGTTTAAAGTCATCTTCCATGAGAATTTTATGAGTACAAAAATTAGGATCAATTTCGCGGATGTCGGAGATTTTCCAAGCAATTGCTTTCTTATGATTCTTAAGCACATCGATAAGTCGGGATTTTTCATCTTCTTTTAAGTCCTTAGCAATAATGACGGGTAACTTATTATCCTCCTCTAAGAAAACATACTCTAAATGAGACGTTAAATCCTTAAGCTCTAAATCCGGTGGATTGTCGGTGGAAGGCTTAGTCAAATTAGGATCATAGTTTGTAACTTCCTTAGGAGTAGGTGGAGAAATATGGTCCTCATTGAGAAGTCTCTCAATGGTACGAATGTCTTCTTCCCAATCGGTGGGAGAATCGTCATATTTTAAATCCACATCCCCTAAACTCGCTTCAAATTCTTGTAAAAGAAAGTCACTTTCTCCAAATGGTGTCAATGAAGGAGCAATAGAAGCTACGGTCTCAACATGAGGTAAAGGAGAATTCCCGCTTTTACAAGCCTCGTGAAAATGTTCTTCACATACTTCGTCGAGCACATCGATATAATTCACGGATTCGGGCTCATCGGGAAGTTTGGAAAGTTTACCCATGTTAAAGACGATTTTATCATCCCCGAACCTCATGATAAGTTCACCCGCGGCTACATCAATCAATGTACGCCCGGTTCTCAAGAAGGGTCGTCCCAAAATTAAGGGAACACGGGGATCCATCTCATAGTCGACTACAACGAAGTCGGCGGGAAAAGTGAATTTGTCGACTCCTACAAAAACATCCTCAGCTATCCCCACCGGATAAGCAACCGTACGGTTAGCTAATTGCAATGTCATACGAGTGGGGACTAGCTCGGGTAAAGATAATTGTTTCCACACGGACAATGGCATAAGATTGATACTCGCTCCGAGATCCGCCAAGGCCATACAATTCTCAACACCCAGAAAATTACACGGAATAAGGAATTGACCAGGATCTCCTAACTTAACCGGTAATTTTCTCAAAAGAACCGCGGAACAATTCTCATTCAATTGGGTATTGGCAATATCGAGCAATTTTTCCTTATCACTTAAAAGGTCCTTAAACATCTTAGCATACTTAGGCATGTGAGCGAGTGCCTCAGCAAAGGTAATATTAAAATTCAATTGTTTGAACATTTTTAGGAAGTTTGAAACTTGAATATCATCCTTATTCTTCAATTTCTCTTTCCGCAACCTTGAGGGATAAGGTATATTGGGTTGAGATGAAGGCTATGGAGTGGATTGCTCACTCACATCCTTTGGTGGAGGAGGAGTAGAAATGGAAGGTGAAAGAACCGGTTTGGGAACCGAAGGTGTGGTAGAAAATTTAGGTATCGGTGGAATATAAGGTGTAGACGAAGGCATAACGGGTGGTATGTCACAAGTAGAAGAAGAAGGAGGTTGGGTAGAAGAAGAAGGTATCTCGGGTCCTTGGTTAGGTGGGGGATAGGAAGGTTCTACGGTGGTCTTACCGCTCCTAGTAGTGATAGCATTAACATTAGCCCTAGGATTGCTCACGGTTTTCGAAGGGAGGGCACCTTGGGGACGAAGGGTTTGAATCATTGTCAAAAATTTCTTGTCGGTCGATTCTTGCATCTCTCTCATAATTCGCTCATGGTCGGTCAATTTTTGTAGAACCAAGTCCATTTGAGGATTATGCATGTTCATTTGATTATACCCTTGACTGTTAAAACCTTGATTAGGAAAACCTTGGTTTTGATATTGATTATAACCTTGATTAAATCCTTGATTTTGAAAACCTGGGTTATTAAATCCTTGATTTTGATTATTAAACCCTTGGTTTTGCCCTTGAAAATTCCCTTGATTTTGATTAAAACCCCGTTGATTACAATTTCCTTGAAAATTACCCCGTTGAGGACCTTGGTTCCTGTTTTGGGCGGGTGGGGGTGGTCTTTGTGGTGCTACAAAACCCGGGGGAGCCAAATAGTTATTAGACTTGTAAGACAAATGGTTAACATCAACATTTGGTTTGAAATGAATCCGCTCATTTTCATTGTTGTTATAAGCATAAACTTCTTGTTGATTATTGTAAACCTTGTTACAATTATAGTACGAATGTGGTCCACCACAAGTCTCACACGTTTCACAAGTTTCTTTCATGGCATTAACTTGACCATTTAGGGCTTCGGTTTTTAGAGCAATTGATTCAATAAGCGACGTAAGCTTATCAATTCTCTTATCATTCTCACTAGAACTAGCACTTGCCATAGTAGCCCTAACACTCTTGGTTTGCACTTTAGCCTTGTTTTCAATTATGGCCCAAACCTCGTTCATTGATTTCACAAGAATATTGCCCCCGCGGCACTATTAAGTGAGTCTTGGTCATTTAGAGTTAAACCATTGTAAAACGTATTAATTTGATGCACTTTAGTGAAACCGTGTTGTGGACATTTTCTTAAAAGCTCTTTAAATCGATCCCAAGACTCACTAAACGTTTCCCCATATTGTTGTTCAAAGGTGATGATCTCATTCATTTAAGAAGTGGTCCGTGATGGTGGGAAAAAGTAGTTTATGACCTTGGTCTCTAAGTCAATCCATGTTGTAATACTTTGGGGTGGTTCCTTATCAAGCCAAATCCGGGCTTGTCCCTCGAGGGAAAAAGGAAAGAGTTGTAAACGAATAGCCTCTTGTGGCACCCCATTGTATTTGACGGTGTTGGCTAATTGTATGAAACGTTTGATATGAGCGTGTGGGTCATCATTAGTATGGCCTAAAAATGGTGTAGCGGAAACCATTTGAATAAAACCCGTTTTAAGTTCAAAATTATTAGCTCCAATATTCGGCACCACAATCGCATCATCGTTTCCTTCAACGTAAGATTGGAGAATCTCAATCATTGGTCGATTATCCGTTGCCATCGTGTTGTTCAAAGCTTGATTCTCGGGATCGGCTTTAATGACGGTTTTTTTGTTTTTCTTCTTCTTCTTTTTAGAAGAATTAGAAGTATTTGGTACACCAATCGGTATGTATGTACGCGCGCGAGTGCACATACATTTAAAACTTTGGAATGAGGTAGGTGACCTCGGTTGACTTTGAGAGGAAAAGGATTCTCCCTCTCGAGGTTCAATATGAAAAAGCTACAAAAATATATACTTAATTACTACTTGAGTCGGCAGACCAATAATCGGTCGTCCCTCTCAATATACGCACAAGCAAGCGAGGAAACGAGGTGGCACAAAGCACTTAAAAACCTTTTTCCTTAGACGGCCTTTTATAGCGCGTCGCCTTATACCCACCTTATAGTTTGTACGTTTTGAGTTCAAACGTCTTACTAGTATTTATCTATTTTGCCTTGATTTATTTGTTTAGGATGCGAATACAATAGTTAGGTGATGAAATCCCAACTAAGGCCTTATTTGAAAAGTAGGTAAATTTATTGTGCTACGTAATAGAATATAGTAAAGAAAAATCTTTTTGTATTTTTTTAGAAATATATATTCACAATAAAAACGAAAGAAATCGAACTAAGAAAAATAGCACTAATACGTAATATTTTTGGTGTAATACTTTTAGGAAAAAGTATTACTTTTTGATTTTTTTTAATTTTTTTGTTGCAAATCTTAGGAAAGAGTTTGCTTTTGTTGATTTTTTAATTTTTTTGTATTTTTAAATTTTTGATTTTTTTGTGTTTTTGATTTTGTTAACAAAAAAGTAACGTTTAAAATAAACAGATCCCAAAATCCAAACGTCTCACGAAATCGTCAATCGTAACGAGCGAAGCGGCAGCGGCGCCAATTTAATGTTAGGATTTTTGCAGATTCTTTTATCAATGAATGTTCGTTTTCCTTGACTCACTCGAATTGATCTCAAATTAACGTGGATAACTTGTTCTTGGTAACTATATTTTTTTGGTATTTTAACTAATAACTATTTTAATTAACTATTTAAACTAATTTAAACAATTTTGAAAACTATTTTAACTTTTAATAAAACTTAAATCTAATTAAATGAAAACTATTTTTTAAAACAAAACTATATTAATTGAAAACCAATTTTAAAACTAAAATCTATATTAACTAAAATTTAAACTAAATTTAAAAATAATTAAAATTTATAAAAGTAATTAAAAATATTTTTTTTATCTTTTTAATTTTTTTTATCTAAACTAAATATAAGAAAAACTATAAAAAAAACTATTAATTAAATTTAATTAACAAAACTTGTATTTAAACTTGATTATTAAAGAAAACTGCCAGCTATATTCGACCCTATATTAATTAAATGATGAGAAGTAAAACACAAATGAAAGACTAGTACAATTGGTAAAGGCTGTTGGCTGTTGTTCGAGAGGTCAGGGGTTCGAGTCCCCTGACAGATAATTTTTAGCTATTTAAATTTTTTTATTATTACTTTTGGACAGAATAGTTAACCAAACAGATCAATTGGATCTGTGGTTTTCAGCAGCAAATAATCAGCAATATTAATAAATAAGCACAAAGCAGATAAGCTATTCAGATGTACTAAAACTTAAAATAAGCAAACTATATTAAGCTAGAACAAATAAGCAAACTGGACTAAAATAATATCAAATAAGCAGATTATACCAAAATTTAAACTAAAGAAATAGAAAACCAAAACAAACTTAATATATTATATCTCAAAATAAAAGAAGATCCAAACAAACTGCTTAATGAATAAACAGTAACACAAATTAAAGCAGATATATCCAAACTAACTAGAATAAGAAGATTATATAAAGCAGGTTTAAATCAAACTTAAAGCAGATTATACGAAACTTAAACAAAATTAATCAACCTAAATAACTTGAACTAAAACCGATTCGAACAAGCTAAAGAAAAACAGATAAATCTAAATTAACCAAACATAAGCAGATATATCAAATAACTATTTAACCGAAAATAAACATAAGCAGATCCAAACAGTATCAAAACACAAGCAGATCAAACAAAGTTAAACTAAATAATAAACATCAACATAAATTAAAAAGAGAACAAACCTAATGTCGATTTCCGTTGGGCAGTAGGTGGGCGCTGAACCCCCTATGATTCGAAACCGAGACCAAACACCACCATATTATTTACCCAAACATCACCATCAAACATCAACAGTAACCAATCGAAGATTTATATATTTTTTTAATAATTTCCCAGTAGGGGAAATTATCCCTATCTTTTTACTTCAACAGTTATTTAATCAAAATAAATTTAAGATAAAAATGCAATAATAATTATCAAGACAATATTTAAACCGAAAGTTGAAATTTCATTAATATATAAAACTGATTACAATACTTGAAAAAAAGAAATTACATTAAACCTAAAATCTATTTTTCAGAAATAAAAATTAAACTAAAAAGAAAGGCCTCCAATTACACAAAAGAGGGGGGTTTTATAGCCAACCCCCAAGGCTTTTTCAAGAAGCTTCAAGAGTAAGAAACCGAATCTGAGTCGTTTAATCCATCATTCTGCCTTCTCTCTCTTTATTTTCCTCAATCTACGGCTAAGAAAATTCCATATATCACACGGATCACCAACATGGAATATTTGTGTTTGTTGTGCTATTTTGAGGGTGATTTGGACGATTTTGATTGGAGGAAGGGTTTGTGGTGATGTGGTTTAACCAATCACAAAAGGGAATTAAAGCCACGTATGATTGGAATGAGGACCACTGGTAGTGTTCACCTCCGGTTTTCATGGGGATTTAATCCTAATCCGTGTGAATCACACGAATTGGGTAAAACCCCCAATTTTTATTTAGTAAATTTGTGATCCAGGTAAATTAGGGTTTGTGGTGGCTGTGTAATTTTTGTTGAGAGAGAAAAAGATAAACAATGAGGGTGACATTGTTTGTAACGTAAATGTGATAAAGTGAGTGGGTGGGTAAAATGAGTTTTATTTAACTCGTGTGTTATGGGGATAAAATAAGAATTGCTGTGTGAGTTGACTGGATATTTTGACCAAGCTACATTGTTACCTCCGTCCCATTCATGCACCTAATGGGCTTGGCCCAAATGAATAAAAAACATTTCCATCCGTCTTTAATTTTGGACTTATGGGCCATATTGGGCTTGTGGAATTTTAACAAGTACATATATCTTCCAAATGGGCTTTTGAGCCCATTAACCCAAATGTGGGACCCATAAAGCTCGAATATCTTAAAAAGATTTAATCCGCTAAAAATTTGAACTCGATTTCGGCTTCCTTGATTGTTTCTTCAAAAACGTGTCAGTTTAGCCGGTTTTTGTGAACTTGGGCACACTTTTGGTCTTTGACTTTGTCTTCGTCTATTCTTGGACTTTTCTTCAACATTTGACCGTGAAATGAAATCCCGTGTTTTCTTTCCTTTTGATCATTTGTACCTATTTAACACAAAAACACAAAACCACACGTAATTCCGACTATTACGACATTAAACACATGATTAGGTCTTGTTTTTCCTTGATTTTAGTGGCAAAAGGATAAGTGTTTACACACTTACTACTCACATGCCGAAATATGCTAAAATGTTTAAAGATCTTCTCAGTGATAAGGAGAAACTCCTTGATATCGCTCAGACCCAACTTAATGAGAATTGCTCCGCAGTGCTCTTAAGGAAATTACCAACCAAACTTGGTGATCCGGGTCGTTTTCTCATTCCTTGCAACTTCCCCGGGGTAGAGAATTGTATGGCCCTAGCCGATCTAGGTGCTAGTATAGACTTAATGCCATGAAGTGTTTGGAAACATTTATCTCTACCCGAGCTAGTCCCCACACGAATGACATTGGAATTAGCTAACCGTACGGTTGCTTATCCGGTGGGGATAGCCGAAGATGTCTTCGTCGGTGTCGACAAATTCACCTTTTCAGTGGATTTTGTTGTCGTTGACTACGAGATGGATCCCCGTGTTCCATTAATCTTCGGACGTCCATTCTTGAGGACCGGTCGCACTCTCATTGATGTAGCCGCGGGCGAATTAATCATGAGAGTTGGTGACGATAAAATCGTCTTCAACATGGGTAAACTTTCTAAGCAGCCTTTTGAAAAAGAGAACGTTAATTTCATTGACGTTCTTGATGAGGCTTGTGAAGAGCATTTCAAAGACGCTTGTAAAAGTGGTTCTTCTTCCCTACCCATTGTTGAGACCGTTGCCTCTATTGCTCCATCACTAACTCTATTGGAGAAAGTGATTTCATTTTGAAAGAATTTAAAGCAACTTTGGGAGATGTGGATTTACAATATGACGATTCTCCCTCCAATTGGGATGAAGACATTCGCACCATTGAGAAACTTCTCAATGAGGACCATATTTCTCCACCGTCTCCTAAGTAAATCTCTATCGATGATCCGAATTTGACTACACCTTCCATCGAAAATCCTCCGGATTTAGAGTTTAAGGACCTACCGTCTCATATCGAGTATGTTTTCCTTGAAGACAATAAGAAGTTACCCGTCATCATCGCAAAGGATTTGAAAGAGGATGAAAAGTCTCGACTTATCGACGTGTTGAAGAATCATAAGAAAGCGTTTGCTTGTAAAATCTCCAATATTCGTGGAATTGATCCTCACTTTTGCACACATAAAATTCTCATGGAGGACGACTTTAAACCCACTATTCAAAACCAAAGAAGGGTGAATCCCAAGATCCATGACGTTATCAAAAGGAGGTTATCAAACTTCTTGATGCGGGAATGATCTACCCTATCTCGGATTCACCATGGGTTAGTCCGGTCCATTGTGTGCCTAAGAAAGGAGAAATCACCGTTGTACCCAATGAATACAACGAGTTGATTCCTACTTGTCTCGTTACAGGGTGGAGAGTTTGTATAGACGCAAACTCAATGATGCTACGAGAAAGTATCATTTTCCCCTTCCTTTTATGGACCAAATGCTTGAACGTCTAGCGGGTAATGACTATTATCGCTTCTTAGACGGTTTCTCCGGGTATTTCCAAATTCCCATCGATCCTAAAGACCAAGAGAAAACCACATTCACTTGTCCTTATGAAACATTTGCTTACAAAAGAATGCCTTTCGGCTTATGCAATGCTCCCGGGACTTTCCAAAGGTGTATGATGGCTATCTTCCATGACATGGTTGAAGAAACTATGGAAGTCTTCATGGATAATTTCTCGGTCTATGGTGATTCTTTCTCTACTTGCCTTGCCAATTTAGAACGTATGCTCAAGCGGTGTGAAGACACTCGCCTTGTTCTAAATTGGGAAAAATGTCATTTCATGGTAAAAGAAGGCATTGTTCTTGGACATAAAATCTTAAAAGCCGGTCTTTAAGTGGACCGTGTTAAAGTTGATGTCATAGCCAAATTACCTCCACCTTCAACCGTGAAGGGTGTGAGAAGTTTCCTTGGTCATGCGGGCTTCTATCGTCGACTCATTCAATATTTTTCTAAAATCGCTCGGCCGATGACCCACCTCTTGGAAAGACTTACTTTTGCGATGACCCTTACCTTCTCAAACATTGTGCGGATCTTGTTATTCGTCGATGTGTTGATGGGTCGGCAACGTTACTAATCCTTGAATCTTACCATAAAGGACCCACCGGTGGTCACTTTGGTCCCAATTACACCGCGAAGAAAGTTTTCGACTCTGGTTTTTATTGGCCCACCATTTATCATGACGCTCATGAAATGGTTAAACATTGTGATGCTTGCCAAAGACAAGGCAAGATCACACATAAAGATGAGATGCCTCAAAATTTCATACAAGAATGTGAAATCTTTGACGTATGGGGCATCGACTTTATGGGGCCGTTTCCATCATCTAAAGGGAACAAGTACATCCTCGTAGCCGTTGACTACGTATCCAAATGGGTTGAAGCTAAGTCTCTCCCTACGAACGATGCGAGGGTGGTTGTGAACTTGCTGAAGCAACTTTTTGCTCGATTCGGTGTTCCTCATGCTATCATCAGTGACCGCGGGACTCATTTTTGCAATGATCAATTTGCTCGAGTCCTGGCTAAGTACGGTGTCAATCATCGTATTTCCACTGCTTATCATCCCCAAACAAATGGTCAAGCCGAGATATCTAACCGTGGACTGAAGAGAATTTTAGAGCGAACTGTGGGAGAGCATCGTGCCTCGTGGGCCGATAAGTTAGATGATGATTTGTGGGCTTTCCGTACCGCATATAAGACACCTATTGGTTGTACTCCATATCGTCTTGTGTACGGGAAGGCATGCCACCTCCCTATTGAGCTGGAACATAAGGCATACTGGGCCTTGAAGTGGGCCAATTTTGACATCAACAAAGCTGGTGATCTTCGGAAGATTCAACTCAACGAGCTAAATGAACTGAGGAATGAAGCTTATGAGAACTCATTGATCTACAAGGAGAAGACCAAGATCATTCATGATGCAAGGATTAAGAACCTAGAGTTCCACGCGGGTGATCAAGTTTTACTCTTTAACTCTCGGTTGAAGATCTCGGGCAAGCTGAAGAGCCGTTGGTCTGGTCCATTCACCGTCGCCAAAGTCGTCCCCTATGGCACCATTGAGCTTTCTTAGCCAAATGGGCCAAATTTTAAAGTGAATGGCCAGCGTGTGAAGCTGTACTTTGGTGAGGACATCTCTCATGAGATGATTCCATACGTCACCATGTTTCCCTTGAATTAGTTCTGGGTCGAGTTAGGCTCGTGACTCGGTTAACAAAAACAAGCGCTTCTCGGGAGGCAACCCGTTGATCTATCCTTTACCGTTTTCATAATAAGTGTAGGGGGAGCCCCGTATGTGTTCGTTGTCTTGTTTCTTATAATGTGGAGGGATTAAAGCTTCAAAGAGCACTTTTGATGACATTTGACGAACCGTGATCCCGTGTACCCGTCTTCCTGGTTCTATCCTAAACTGTCGTGATTCAATATTTCATATCTTATATGTTCACATTGAAATCACTATAGTTGTCCTTTCTTTAGCAAGATTTAAACAAAGTGCACAATATCCTAAGTGTAGGGGAGTTTACTCCCACATGCTTAAACATTGAGGACAATGTTTATATCAAGTGTAGGGGGACTTCTATCGAAGTAAGTGGGCTTTTCCATTAATTTGTCCTCATTTTAACCGGAAAATCTAATTTTTCGACATTTTTCAAAAATTTTAATCTATTTTGGCCTATTAGTCTAGTAGTATTTTCCTTTGTTATCGTTATTTACTTTCTGCGTTAGAATAAATTTTTAATAAAGCGGTTTTTATTTTTTTAACGTTGTGAGTCTTTTGACTCAACCCGAGTTTACTTATCTAAGTTTACTCTAGCTAGTATCCTTAACGTGTTTAAGTTAAATTTTGCTAGGCTTTTATATAGGGAACTTTAAAACGCGAAAGTCTTAACTCTTACGGATTAAGAACAAGAATTTTTCGCAAGTTCCTATAATTGATCCTAGAGAGTCGTTTATCAAGGGAACTTTAAAATGCAAATTTTAAACTTGAAAAGGTCTAAGAGTTTGCAAGATCCTATAGATGACTCGAAAACCCAAAACTTTGATTTAATTGGCTAAGCATCCACGAGTCTCATTCCTTGAGATTTTAAATTGTGGAGAACGAGAGATGATAGAGTCAATTATAAGTTTGGTATTTTTTCGTGAATTTATGTGAGTTGATTATAAGCTTTTTCTCCCATCGCTTGCTAATAAATATATTTACAATATATAAGGTTGTACGATTTGAAAAGTTACTTAGCTTCTAGCACAAGATCGTTTAAAAGTTGCTCGGCATTGATTAGAGTTCACAGCCAAGGCATAACTTATTGAAGCGGGATGCGAATATTGGCGAGTCCAAAAAGGTCCTAACAAGGCATGAGGCTAAATTTTGTTGCTAAAGATCCAAAAGTGATGTGAAGAATCATTTATCAAAAATCAATATGAAGGATCGAGACACACGACGAAAAGCAAATACTCCCCAAAAGATCATGGAGAAGTCTATCCAAAAAGGCCCTAACAAGGTATGAGGATAAATAGATCCAAGTCCTAAAAGGAGGTGGATCGTTGTATATCAAAGTCCAAAATAAAGATTAGAGAAAAATGAAGAAGTCGTGGTCCAAGTATTAAGAATCTCTCAAAACTTCAAGTGAAGAAATTCCTATTATGAAGAGAAGACCATAATTTCAAGAACGTCTCTCAAAGATTTGAAGTATGAAGTCGCTGCCAAATATCGGTCCGAGAAAGGTCTCAAATCGTGAAGCGAGTTATGCCAAGATATGAACTTTATGAGGTCCCGAGAAGCAGTTTTAAAAGATTTTTTCCTTTAGCTAACTATTGATTAAATCGTCCCACTTTATTTTCAGCCTAAATAAACTATCGAAATAAGTCAAACAAATGTATCCTCGTGATCATTCAAGACAAAATCAAAATATAAGAGATACACCTAGGAATAAGGGAGTCTAAGTGAATAATTGGGCCACATGAGTTCACGTTAGTTTGCTAACTTATAATAACAATGATCTCGTTTTTAAGCTTTGTATGGGGAACGTGAAACTCGAGGATGATAAAAATTCATGACAGCCAAAAACCCAATGTAAGTCTTTGATTTCTATCTCTTTACTTTCCTTAAAGTTTAGTATTTAATAAAGGCCAAGATGGGTTACTTATGATGAAAAATATAAACTGTGCTTTGAAATTAATGCATTTCATGAGAGCATTGCAATGGTCAAGTGTAGGGGATTTAATAAGTGTGAAAACACTTATCCTTTACCCACTTATTTCCAATAATAACAAGACCAAAACGTGTATTTTATGTCGTAAAAGTCGGAATTATGCGTGGTTTGTGTTTTTATTGTGTTTCAGGATAAAAATATGAAAAAGGAAGAAAACATGGGCTATCACGGTCTTTTATCGAAGAAAACGAGAAAAGACGAAGTCAAAAGATCAAGAGTGTAAAAAGAACAGAAGTCCAAGGCCTATTCTGAAGATTTATCGAAGAAAAAGTCTAGAGACAGAAGTTTAATGAAGTCGAAGAACTCAAGTCTAATAGATGAAGAAAGTTATAAGACAAGTTCAATTCCCGAGACGATGTCGAGAAAGACAAAGATTTTAGATCGAGTCGAGATGTGAAGAAAGAAAAAGGAAGCAACACATGCACCTCCCCACCTCCTATATATACCCTCCTAATGACACATTAGGAGGGTGTTAGTTAATTAGTTCATTTTCAATTTTAGTTTTTTAGTTTTTAGAGAGAGAAAGTGTTTAACTTTCTCTCACTAGGAAAACTTCATCTTTTTATTCCTTTCTTGTTTGAATCAAATCTTTACTTTTGAGATTTTAATCTTGTTTTGATCTTTAATCTTCTTCTACCTTTCTTTATTTTGATCTTGATTAGTGATAATCTTTGATTTTGTTTCATCTTGATGCTTATGTGAATAAAAAGTTTATCTTTTTATTCAACTCCAAGTTTTAATACGGATTAAGTTTTGAGCTTTTCATGCTTATTGGCTTAGTTTGTGTTTAGCTTATTTACGTTTTATGTTTTCTTAAAGTTTTAGTCTTTTTAAAGTTTGATTTAAAAGTTTTGCTTATTTAAAGTTTTGAAAAGTTCTTATTTTATGCTTATTAGTTCGTCTTATTATTAATTTGGTTTTGTCTTGGTTTGAGCTTATTAAAAGTAGCTTAATAACTTGGCTTATTTCGAATTTATAAACTGTCGGAAAGGGGTTTCACTTTCCGACAAGCATTCACTATTATTCCGATACAAGGTATCGGATTAGGGCTTTATATTCCGATCAGCTCCTCTGTTATTCTGATCACAGGATCGGAAAGGGGTTTTGACTTCCGATTGGGATTCCGACCAACATTCCGACTGTAGTATTTTGTCATGTATTCCGACGAGATTCATTTGACACATTCCGATCTGGATTCCGACTGGTTTGTTGTTCATTCCGATTGCTATTCCGACTGAGGGGATTATTTGATATTCCGATAGCTTTCAATTTCCATTATTCCGATTGCTTTCCGACAAGTATTCCGACGAGATATTTTTGCCACATTCCGATCGGATTCCGACTGCTATATTCCAATTCAGATGGGTTTAAGTTTTCATTGCGTTTTAATTTCCAAAAATTGCACGCTTCCGGAAATCTCTGTTTTTACCAAGTGTTTTTCTAGTAATTATTAGTTTAATTTTTAAAGCTTTTATTTTACTCAACGACATTTTTATATTTTCTTTTAGTTTAAAATAGATAATCAAACCATATTATTTTCCACCAAGAACGACTGAATCGCACTCTTAACTAGTAATCAATTCGAAAAGATCGGTTTAACGAACTTTCATACGAGGCAATCCCTTGTATTAGAGCATTGGTAAGGCCAAATGGCATGGCTACGAATTCGTAGTGTCCATATCGTGTACGGAAAGCAGTCTTGGTGATATCCTGCTCTTTCACCCGTAGTTGATGATAGCCCGACCTCAGATCGATCTTGGAGAAATGTTTGGCCCCTTGGAGTTGGTCAAATAGATCATCAGTGTGTGGTAAAGGATATCGATTTCAGATGGTTATCTTATTAAGCTCACGACAATCAATGAAGAGACACATACTGTCGTCCTTCTTCTTCACGAATAATATCAGTGCACCCCATGGAGATGTACTAGGTCGGATGAAACCTCGTTCCAAAAGTTCCTGTAGTTGCTCCTTTAACTCCTTAAGCTCGATGGGAGCTATGCGGCAAGGAGCCTTGGAAATTGGCTCAGCTCCTGGGATGAGCTGAATATTAAACTCTACCTCACGAGCAGGTGGTATGCCCGGAAGTTCTTCAGGAAACACGTCGGGAAATTCTAACACGATAGGCTGATTATGGATGGATGTGATTCAGCCTCCATATCATGAACAGTAGCTAAGTAGCCCTCGCAACCATGTGACAGTAATGCACGTGCTTGTAAGGTTGAAAATATTTGTATAGACCTTCCTGGTATAAAACCGTTATAAATGTACTCTGTTGCGTTCACATCACTGAAAATGACCCGATACGAATGACAATCTATGGTGGCGTGGTGTTTGGATAGCCAGTCCATGCCAAATATCATGTCAAAATCGCACGTCCAAAGGAAGTGCGTCAACTGGACGAATTTTGTCGTCAAACTCAAGGGAAGACCCTTGTACCCACGTGTGATGCGTACATAGTCTCTTAAGGGCGTGGAAATGTTTAAGACAATTTCTAATGGCATAGGGGATATCCTAACACGTTTGGCATAAACAGTGGATATGACCGAATGAGTAGCACCCGTGTCAAATAATACGCATGCAACTTGGCCATACATATACAAGATTTCAGTGATGGTACCTGTTGACTTGTTGGCCTGGTCACGCGAGGTTGTGTACACCCGTCCGGTAGTCGGAGGTGGCTTGGAGTCGGCATGTCCAGAAGTGCCCTCAATCTCACCCTTACGACAGTCCTTCATGCGATGGCCTGGTCGACCACACTTGAAGAAAACATCGCTATCACGACGACTCGGCCCTGGGTGTCTGCGGTTGCACGTAGTGCAAAGAGGGTGAGTATACCCTCCAACAGACGCCCTAGCTGGCTGGGAGCCTGTTTCAGAAAAGTATACGTGAGGCGTGATTATTGGGTACAAATAGGACAATGCAGAAAATCTTAAGACATAATACCAGATGCAGCTATCCGGTTGGGCTGTGAACCTCTACGGTCCTTCTCCCGACCATTGCCATTATTCCTGGTAGTAGATACTGAAGTGTCAGAATTATGAATCATAAAGTACATAATATAGAAATGAGTAAGATTAGGGACCTGCTGCTGTTGGAGTTGTTGGCGTTGTTACGGTAATTGTCATTACCGCCACGCCTATCCGAAGCAAAACGGTCCTGAGTCTGACCGTTACCCTTATGCTGATTCCGCTGCTGAGTGGCCGGTTCGGACCGGTCCCCAGTCTTTGTTGATCCCAAAGTCAGATCTTAAACCTTAATAGCTTGTTTAAGGGTTGTGATAGAGAGAAAGAATTCAATCTAACACTAGAGAAACTTTGCAAAGCAAAGTAACTAAACAAGATGCGGAATGTAATGTTTAGCACAAGAACAAATGAGATTCAAACGTTGCACTTTAATATATCAAAGATATACGAATACCCAAAGTGGTATTAGGGTTTACAAAACCTTAAAGTAATAATAATGAAAAACGAAATGAGAAAGACACACTTTGCATGCTAACCTAGTGAGTCCTTTTATAGATGCAAGGACCCACGTACAAGATCACTACTAACAAACTATGGAAAGTATTAAGGAATAATAACTGAAACGCGTAAAGATCTATTCCATGTTTATCTTGACGGCAGGGCCTTTGACTCCAGCAGGGGAACGGATCCCCCTGCCTTTGTTATTTAGCAGGGGGAACTTACTCTAGCAGGGGTATGAATAATCAACTAGCAGGGGAAACAAATAAGCATAGATTTATTCCCAACAATCCTCCCCTAAACTTGTGCTTTCCCCTAAAGACAAGTTTCTGAATAAATGCTAGTTGATGAGGATGCTTACAAACTCTCTGGCCAAATCTGACTATGAACCATTCTTACCAGATCATAAGCAACAGGCTTTTTGGCATCAACAATTAACTTAGCCTGTGCTAACTTCTTCAAGGTTTCCTGAGAGAAAGGATAATACCTATGATTGAGTAAATAAACACTCACACCTTCCATTACTACCTCATAAACCCCAGAATTTGTAAACAGCTTCCAATACACCAAATCTCCTTTATTCACTGCATCAAATAGAGGATCAAATAATTCATGTTCATACATTCTATGCATGCACTCCCAGATTACCCAATCCTTCTCAACACCATCCATGGTAGGAGGTTTTGCAACAAACGTCTTCTTCAATATTTTCCACAGATCTTCTAAGTCTTCACTATCCAAAATTTGAAACATGACATCTAGGCTTAGAAAAGTCTGTGCTGTATTGTCAGCCCTTGTAAGCTTCCACCAAGTTCTCCCTTTGTGTTCATAAACAGCATACTCTATAATAGCAAACTTCTTTCCAAGTTCACTAGGTGAGATTTCATCATTTTCCTGTAAAATCAGCTGTTTGTCAATTTCATCATTTGATGGCCCTTGAGACTCTTTAGTGATTATGCCCACTTGCTCCATTCTCTTGAGTCTCTTTGCTGCTCTTTGTGCATTAAGTACTGACTTCTCAAGTACTTCTGGAAAACTTTCACCTGCTTGGTGTGATTCCCCTGCTGGGGAAGATGCACCTGCTTGTGTAGTCTCTCCAGCTTTTCTTTTCTTTGTTGCTCTAGCTTTCTGTAGCACTTCACTTTGTCTCCTAAGATACTCAGCTTCCTCAGGAGTGTTGATTGTCATCCAATCCTCCACATCATACAACTTGAGAACTGGTCTGACTGCTCTCTTTATGGCTTCAAAGCTCATATCTGTGAAGTCACCATCCTTCCACTTTCTATGCCTTTTAAGCAGAACTTTGTAGTGATCAAGTTGCCCTTTCTCTGATGTTCTATACTTCTCACTCTGAATTTGCATTGCCCTTCTTTCCAGATATTCAGTTTGAAATTTGTAAACAAGGCAAGTCAACTCATACCTGTCTTCCAAAGGAGCATTTTTCAACTCCTTCTCCCATTGATCAAGAAATTCTTCAACATGAGGCACCCTCTCATCTAGTTCCCTATGCATAATCTCAACCTGTTTTAGCATATCTTTGGGCCTCATCTTTTCCATCCTTTGATCCTGCATATCCATTTCCTCTTGTTGTAGCCTGAGAGCTACTTGTGCATCATGTGCTTCTTGGATCTTCTGCTGTTCAGGAGTCAGATGCTTGTATTTTCTCTTGGGCTGTTGCACCATGATTCCTTTTCCTTTGTCTTTTGGATCCACTGCTGGTGCTGGTTTTGCTTTAGATGCAGGTTCTTTGATTGTTATCCCCTTCTGAGCTGGTTGCTTTCTGTTCTTCCTAACAAATGTTTGAGTAATGTTCTTAGCAGGGGATAAACTTACAGCAGTGGGATCAATTGCAGGGGAAACTTTTGAAGCAGGGGCTTCTTCTTGATTGCCCATGTTGAGCAATGTTTGAGCAATATCTTTGGTTGCACTCCCCTTGTCACTTCCTTTATCAGCACTTTCCCTCTCCATTCATTCCTTAGCACATGTTATCTTTCCATGCTCCCTACCAGGATATGAATAATACTCAGTAGATCCTTCTTTGGTTGGAATTTCCTCCCCTTTGGAAGCATCCTCATCTGTGGAAAGAATCAGTCTGGGCTTTCTCCTCCCCTCAAGAGTAGCCAGTCTGGTTTCCAGGTGAGAGATAACTAGACCTTGCTTTTTGACATCTTGTACTAGTTGTGCATTCTGTCTTTTCAGACTCATGCACATTTTAGTCAATTCCAAATTTGTCAAAGGTTGCATACTGCTCTCAATCCTAGAAGGGGATTGCTCCCCTTGTTGGATATCATGGAGTGGGGGAGAGGACTTATTGATGGTGTCACTATCCTGCTCACCCCTTGAGGATGAGACAGTAGTGGCAGCCAAACCCCCAGGTTGCTCCAAACTCTTGGAGACTCTCCTCTCTGCTGCATGTGAAGATTCACCAGGCAAGGGAGACCTGGCAAACCTGGATTTTGAACGCCTTTCTTGGTGTGGATCAGCAGGTGGTAGGTTCTTGGCAGGGGATTCAGCAGGTGGATTTATGGCTGTTTGATGTTTGGCTTCTTCCCGTCTGATTTGGTCTAGCATGATTGAAGTGAATGGAATATTTCTGCCAGAGAACAAAGGTGATGGTGCAAGTAATGTGGTGAAAAGTTTGGTTGTGTGTTTGGTTGCTGAAAAATAGTTTCTGTGTGTAATGGGACCATGATCACTCATATTCAGCAAAACTTCTATAAACCTTGGATACATACAAAACTTTGAGGTGCTTGAAACATTTTTCACCATGCCTTTAAAAATCATTTGAGAAAAACAATACTTCCTTCCTGTTGCAAAGCAGATCAGGGCAGAAGCTATCTCACTACCAACTTCATTAAAAGCAGTGGTTTTGGGTGACAAACATTGCATAATAGTATGAATCAAAAGTTTCCAATGAGGGGCAAACTGGCCTTTAGCAAACTTTAATTTTTGATTTTCAGAAAGTTTATACCCCAATTTTTCAAGACCTTCAAAAATTTCAGCCTCAGAAAAGTTGGTTATTCCATCCTCATCATCAAGGAGGAGATTCTCCCTGATGGAGGCAAGTGTGATTACCTTGGAATGACCATCAACTGTGCTTTGAATTATGACCTCTCCATTCACTGTTTTGGTCATGGCTTTAGACCAGAACTGTTGAATGTGTGAGGTATAAATGCGAGGATTGATGAGAAGGGCCAATTTGAAGTACGACGACTTTAGAAAGGCCACAGCCTCAGCAAACTCGGCTGGTTCATCATGAAGCAAAGCAATTTGGTTATGATTAGGAGCAATTTTAAGGGTCATGATGAATTTGGAAAAAATTTTAGAGGTTTATAGAGATGGGAGGTAAGAGGGATTAGGTCGAGAGAGATTTATGGACCTGCTGGTAAAGGGAATTAAGTTTATATAGGCGAATTAGAGAGCTGTGATTGGACCAAAATTTTCAAATTGCAAAAATATCAAAGATAAATCTTGATAAAAAATTAATATATTTGAAATAGAAGGAAAAGATTACCAATCAGCTAAGAAAGCGCCTTAAATATCTTTTAAAAAGAATAAAATATTCCCTAACCAAAATTTAAGCAAGCAGGCCCAACGGCTATGAACAGGGTAACGGTATTGTCGGTCAATGGTCAAACAGGGGAATGTTGTGAAGGCAGGGGAATAAAAAATAAAAGCAGGGGAAACTTTCCTAGGGGTATTAAACTAGTCATGAAGGGACTAATGCTAACTAGCTCTGCTCAAATGCACACACTTGTATACACAAGATAGATACATAGAATCTCAAGAGTCCTCTATTCAGCAATGGTCCCAATACAAAAAGTTAATACATAAGCCCCCCTACACCAGGTAATCCCAAGAAATCATGCATACCCCAGTCACCATCCCAACCTTGTCCCTTACCTATGGTCAGTTAGTCTTGGCAATGTGTGCCACACATCTGTTTTTGAACAGCAAGCTGCTTGAATAAAGAAATGCAAACACACACTACAGTGCCTCAAGGTTTCAGAGTTTAGACAAGCTGTGCAACAAGTCATCATTACCCTGAACCCCCACTCACCAATGGATATGATCTAAGACCATATATGAGCATTCTAAGAATACCCTGAATCCTAAAGGTTTGACCTAACCTCCCCTGAAACATAGAGTATATACCTGATCCACCAAGGAGAGTAGTATGCACCATGTGAACCTCTGCATTGTTAGTCTAAAACCACATAAAACCACTTTTGTAAACAGAACACACCCAGCCTAAGAGAAAAATTCTCTTGGCAGGGGAATGAACCCCAGGCAGGGGAATCAGTGTTAAAAAGCAGTGGAATGAAAGAAATGGTAAAATTGACTAACAATAATACAACAACAGCAGTTAAGCAACCCTGATTACACATGACAAAAAATAGACATCAGATTTTAAGGAGTAACCATTCCAATACCTGCAACCAGATACTGAAACCTCCCTACCTCAAAAGCTTTTGTTAAAAGATCAGAAACATTAAGTTCTGTATTAATTTTCTCAGGAACAATCAGTCCTTTTTCAAAACAATCTCTGATAAAGTGATGTCTAATTTCAATGTGTTTGGTTTTGCTATGAAAAACAGGGTTCTTTATGATGCAAATAGTGCTGTTGTTGTCAATAAATATCTTGGTTTTAAGAAAGTTGTACCCATAATCAAGTAATTGATTTTGCACCCAAAGAACTTGACCACAGCATGCAGCAGCTGCTACATACTCAGCTTCAGTTGTGGATGTTGCCATGATAGTCTGCTTCTTACATTGCCAAGATATAAGCCTGCTCCCCAAAAATTGGCATCCCCCTGTTGTAGACTTCCTATCATTGTTGTCACCAGCATAATCACTATCTGAATAAGCTATCAGCTCAAATGGTGACTCCTTTGGATACCAGAGTCCTAGGGTGGGATGACATTTGAGATACCTAAAGATCCTTTTCACAGCAAATAAGTGACACTCTGTTGGTGACACCTGGTATCTTGCACATAAGCAGACTGCAAACATGATGTCAGGTCTTGAAGCAGTGAGATACATAAGAGACCCAATCATAGACCTGTAATTCCTGACATCAATAGGCTTTCCAGGACCATCCTTGCCCCATGGATGATCCTTGTCCATGGGAGTGGACACCTTCTTCCCATCAGACATGCCAAACTTCTTTACAATCTCAGCTACATATTTGTCTTGTGAGATAAATATCCCATCTTTCCGCTGCTGAACTTGTAACCCCAAAAAGAAGTTTAGTTCTCCCATAGCACTCATTTGAAATTTATCCTGCATCAATTTGGCAAACTCTTTGCTAAGCATGGAGTTGGTTGATCCAAAAATGATGTCATCCACATAGACTTGTACTAGCAGAAGGTCACCCTTTTGTTTCTTTGTAAACAGGGTCTGATCAATCTTCCCCCTGCTGAATCCATTGTCTAGGAGATATTTGGAAAGAGTACCATACCAGGCTCTGGGAGCTTGGTGAAGGCCATACATGGCCTTTTTCACTTTGTATACTTTGTCAGGATGTTCTGGATCTTCAAACCCTGGTGGTTGCATGACATAGACTTCTTCATTAATGGTTCCATATAAGAAGGCACTTTTCACATCCATCTGGAAAACAGTGAAGTCCATGAATGAGGCATAAGCAAGGAATAATCTAATAGCTTCAATCCTTGCTACTGGGGCAAACACCTCTTCATAATCAATCCCTTCTTCCTGAGTATACCCTTGTGCTACTAACCTTGCCTTGTTCCTGACAACTATTCCCCTCTCATCCTTTTTGTTCCTGAGCACCCACTTGGTCCCAATAGGCCTTGCCCATTTGGGACAATCAACCAGAATCCAAACCTCTTGTATGTCAAATTGTAAGAGCTCCTCTTGCATAGCTTCAACCCAGCTTGGGTCATTTAAAGCCTGAAAAATCTTCTTTGGCTCTTCTTGTGACAAAAATGCAGTAAACAGACAACATTGCATGTTGTCATGATTGAACTTCATGGTGATGTTAGCAATGAAGCTGTGCTCCTTTGCTGTATACCTTGTATGTCTGGGAGCTTCAGGATCCCCAATGATCTGAGAGATAGGATGATCCTTATTGATTCTATAGGTAGGCTGCATGATGACTTCTGTTTCATCTTCTTCCAAATCAGAATTGATGGGGCTATTTTGATTAGGAAAGAAGTCCTCAAAGGAACTTCCAAATGAGACAGCATGACCTAAAGATGGGTGCTTGTGAGCAGAATGAAGCTCTGAATAACTAGGACCTCCACTCCTGATGATTCTGCTTCCACTGCTGGATATGATAGGACCATCATTTATGGGTGTAGATGATGAGATGAGTGGGAATTCTCTTTCTGCATCAGTAGTCTCAGTGGCATCATGATTCTTTGTGAGAGAGGAATCAATTCCTCTAGCAGGGGAATCCAGGATTCCACTGCTTTCAGCCATTCCACTGCCTTCAGACATAGCAGGGGATGAGATTGGCTGTTCTTTTCCTGAAGCAGAGTTATTTTCTTGTTTATCAGCTTCACTAGGAAACAATGAGGGTACATTCATGTACCTCAGAGGTGACTTCTCAGCAGCAATTGTTTCTTGAGTACCTGAAATGTTAGTGTTCTGCAAGACAACAGGTACATAATTCATGGACTTAGAAAGTACATCTATATCAAAGAACCAATCAGGACCTGTTTGAACATCTTCAGGTTTGTCTTCAAGAAAGTTCACATGAAGATTTTCTGTGATTTTGCTTGTCTTTTTGTTGAAGACCCTATATCCTTTGTTGAAGACCCTATATCCTTTGCTGTTTGAACATCTTCAGGTTTGTCTTCAAGAAAGTTCACATGAAGATTTTCTGTGATTTTGCTTGCCTTTTTGTTGAAGACCCTATATCCTTTGCTGTTTAAGGAATAACCCACAAAGTATCCATCATCACCCTTTTCACTAAACTTACCAAGATTGTCAATGGTGTTCAAGATGATAACATGACACCCAAAAGGTCTGAAAAAGTCAATTAAGGGAGTCCTTCCATTAAACAGCTGATAAGGGGTCTTGTTGTGCGCCTTGACCACCAAGGCCCTGTTTTGCACATAGCAAGCAGTGGATACAGCTTCAGCCCAAAAGATAACTGGAAGTTTGGAGTCAGACAGCATAGTTCTTGCAGCTTCAATAAGTGTCCTATTCCTTCTTTCTGCCACTCCATTCTGTTGAGGTGTTCTAGCAATGCTAAATTGCCTCTTGATGCCTTTGTTTATGCAGAAAGAATCCAGCTTGTGATTTCTGAATTCACCACCATTGTCTGATCTTATGGTAACTACCTTCATGCTTTTTGACAGTTCAATTTGATTGATGAACCCAATGAGTACATCAGCAGTGTCACTCTTTTCAAATAGAAAGAATGTCCATGTAAATCTTGAAAAATCATCAGTAATCACTAAGCAGTACCATTTCTTCATTATACTTGCCACAGAAGTAGGACCAAAAAGGTCCATATGCAGTAGTTCCAATGGCTTGGTGGTGGACATACTTGTTTTTGACTTGCAAGATACTCTGTGTTGCTTCCCTTTCAGACATGCTGCACAAGTATGTTCAGTGGCAAAAGACTTGGAGGGAAGACCATGAACCAGATTATGCTTCACTAGTTTGTTCATGTTCTTGAAATTAAGATGACCAAATTCTTCTATGCCATTTCTTACATTCATCTGCTGAAGCTTTGGCAATGAAACATGTTTCATTGTCTTGGAGAGAGATGTCCTTGAGATCAATTGTGTACATGTTCTTCTGTCTTGGTGTTCTGAGAACAATTGGAGTGTCTTGTGGCAAGACAAACTCCTTTCCTAATACCAAGCATTCAGTGTCAGTAAACAAGACAAAATTCTTGTTATCAGTCATCTGTGACACACTGAAGAGATTATATTTGAGTTCTTTCACCAAGTACACATTGTCAAAAGTCATCCTATTTGTGACAATAGTTCCTTTTCCTGTTATAGTTCCATGCCCATCTCCAAAAGAAACACCACCATTGTCATGCAGGGGTACAAAGTTAGACAAGTAAGCTTTGTGTCCAGTCATACTTCTTGAGCATCCACTATCCCAATATGCTCTATCATCCCTTGTCTTCTTTGTCACCTGCAAAAGGAAAAACAAATTAGTTTTTCTTGGGGACCCAAGCCATTACAGACTTGGATCTACCTCGTGTATCAATGTAGGATAGCTTATCAAAGACTAGAGATACACCATTAGATTGAGTACCCCTTTTGGGTGCCCAAACCCAACGAGCTGAGGCTTTCACAGCTTTTCCCCATCTTCCCATGTTCCTAGAATGCACAACTTTTCTAGCAGGGGGTACCCCAGTTTTAGCAGGGGAATCCTTATGCTTAGCAGAGGGAACCCACCTTTTGTTTTGGCCTCTGTTCATGTGTTGGTAAGGTCTAGGGCCAGATCTATATGCAGTATAAGGTGTTGGGGTGGTCACAGAAGTGTTGGGCTTTGGGTGAACATCATTTTCCTTTCTAAGGGCTGGAGCAACATATTTCTCAGCTACTCTATTTCTCAAGGCAGGGGCAACATACTTGGCAGGGGAAAAGGATTTTGCCCCTACATTTAGAAGAATGGCTCTAGGTTGCATATCTTTTAAGGGATTTGCAGCCACCATCTCCATTGGTGCCTTACACTCCTGATAAGTGTGTTCAAAACTGCCACATGTGAAGCAGGGTTTGGTATTGATCACAAAGTCTTTTCCTAATTGATGAGACTTTTGATCATTCCAATTTCTTTGATTTCCTCTGACATTCCTGTACATACCAGCATATTTAATGGTAGGTTTAGGAGACTGTGGCCTAGCCTTAGATTTGGAAGAGATGCTCTTAGAGTTTGGATTGCTGCTAGAAATTCCTTCTTTTGAAAATCTAACAGGATTGTCAATTTGCTTTAGTCCAACCTGTTCCTGTTTAACATCCCTAATAACACTAGTTTTAACTAGAGACTCTTCTGTATCAAGGTTATTAGGTATATAAGCACTCAAGTCAAACTCAATGTCATCCTGTTTTTCAAAACACAGGAGACCAGTCCATGACAAGTCTTTTCTAGGATAGGGAGCATGGATGTTAGCAGGGGGTGGAGGTATAGTAGCATTCATGTTCTTAATTCCAAACCCTGTTTTGTCCTTAGGAGATTGACCAATTTCAAATGCCTTGGTTAAATCTTTTGAAGCTTTTCCAAATTTTTCAACAGTTTCCTCATCTATCTTTTGGTTAGCTTTAAAAATTTCAAGTTCAGCAGTTAAAACATTTATAGATTGGTTATTCTCCTTGACATCCCTTTCTAGAATCACAATGTGATCCCTATACTCACTTTCTCTTTGCCTATATTCTCTTATGGTGGACTCTAGTTGTTCTAAAGCACGTTTGTAATTATCAAGATCATTATCACAATTGATATAATCAGCTTTTACCTTTCTGATTTGATCATTTAAAGATTCAGTATTTTTTCTACAAGCTTTAGCACAGTATGAGTCATCATATACCTCATTGTCAGAGCTGGAACTTGACATGGCCATAAGTGCAAAGTCTTCTTCCTTTTCCTCAGCCACCAAAGCTTGATTTCTTTCCACACTTTCTGTCATAGCACTCCAGTCCCATCCATTAGCTCCATCTATCCCCTGCATTGCTACCATGGCTTTAGCACCAGAATCCTCATCCTTTCTATGGCTATTTCCAGACTTAGGTCCTCTGCATTCCCTGGAAAAATGACCCTTCTTGCCACAATTGTAGCATTCAACTTTTGCTTTATCAAACCCAGCCACATCAGATCGATTAATTGTGATCTTCTTCCCATACTTCTTGTGGAACCTGTTGGCTCTCATGCTTAGTAAAGCCATATTCCACTTGATATCCAATTCTTCTAGTGCTTGCTTACTGATTTGATTCAGATCTTCATGTAACACTGTAGATCCTTGTGGACCTTGAGATGCTATGAAGGCACATGCAGTATCAAGGCTGAATGTAGCTGGTCTTTCTTCATCATAGGAAGGTCCAGACCTGGTAGCAGGGGAATAAGTAGCAGGGGCTACTTCTATTCCACTGTTCTTGGAGATTCCACTGCTTTGTGATATGAATGCCATGTTAGCAGGGGGATCAGCAATTCCACTTGAGTTGGTGGGAATTGTCCCTTTTGACTTCATTTCATTGACAATAGGTTCAAAAACTTTTAAGTTATTGTATATATCATCAATATTCTTGTTGTCCAAGTCATCCTTATTCTGCCAGATTGCCTTATAGACAAACCATTCTTTCTGAAGGCTGTTAAGAAACCTGGTATTCACCTGGTCTCTTGTCACCTCAATATCAAAGAATTCCAAGTGGGCCACCATGTCTTGAAGCCTATTGTAAATAGCTCCAATTGATTCATCACCAATTGCTTTGAAAGAAGCAAAATCATCCAGCATTTGGTTCTTCTTCTTCTTCTTTGTGGCTTCATTTCCTCCAAAGGTTGTGCCTATGGCTTCCCATAGTTCCTTAGCTGTTTTGTATTTCCTGAATCTGAGTTGATGTCTATCAGGTAGGGCCAACAGCAATGAGCTATGAGCCCTGACATCATGCCTTCTAGCCAGTATTTCCTTATCACATAAAGCAGCAGATTTCTTCTTGTCCTTACCTTTGGAACTTTCACCTTCATCCTTGCCTTCTTCAACTGCCACCATTTTGTTGAATTGATCACCAAACTCTATGATCTCCCAGAGAACATAGTGTTCCATTTTCAGGTATTGTTGGATTCTGAATTCCCATAATTCAAAGTTTTCAGGATCCAACATGGGTAACTTGAGGTTATTGTGGTTGTTGCTATTTGTGGATGAATCTGAAGACATGTTTGCTATGAGGATTTTGTTCTTGATTTAGACAAAGTTTCTCAACAAGCTCTGATACCACTTGTTGATCCCAAAGTCAGATCTTAAACCTTAATAGCTTGTTTAAGGGTTGTGATAGAGAGAAAGAATTCAATCTAACACTAGAGAAACTTTGCAAAGCAAAGTAACTAAACAAGATGCGGAATGTAATGTTTAGCACAAGAACAAATGAGATTCAAACGTTGCACTTTAATATATCAAAGATATACGAATACCCAAAGTGGTATTAGGGTTTACAAAACCTTAAAGTAATAATAATGAAAAACGAAATGAGAAAGACACACTTTGCATGCTAACCTAGTGAGTCCTTTTATAGATGCAAGGACCCACGTACAAGATCACTACTAACAAACTATGGAAAGTATTAAGGAATAATAACTGAAACGCGTAAAGATCTATTCCATGTTTATCTTGACGGCAGGGCCTTTGACTCCAGCAGGGGAACGGATCTCCCTGCCTTTGTTATTTAGCAGGGGGAACTTACTCTAGCAGGGGTATGAATAATCAACTAGCAGGGGAAACAAATAAGCATAGATTTATTCCCAACAGTCTTTTACCTGAAAGATGCAATTGTATAGAGAATGATAAATATTTGGATAGTATGGAATTTAATGAAATGATCACCGCTGATGACGAAATATACCTCTTGTCGGGTCTTCTGCCTCTCCAAACTCATCCCTATCTTGCAGCATCTCCAACTTGTAGGCTGCATCTGCCACCTCTACCACATATTAAATGTAGCACATACCAAATTATTTGCGACAGGTGTGCGAAGAGCCCAATGAAAGTAAATGGTAACCAACACCCTCTTCCACACATGGAAGAGGGTATATATGTCCTAAGCTTGTTTGGGTCGTGGATTTAATAACATTGGTCGGGCTTGGCTTGTCTTGGGCTTAGAGCCCCTATCTTATACAATATTATTGATATGAGTGAAATCTCATATCAATTATATCATAATAAACCCTAAAACACAAAGCAAAATACCTGATTTTGATTTATAAAAGCAGTATTATGGGTATATTTTGTTGTTTGTGCTTGTGTAGGTAAAAAGATACAAATATAAAGCAAACAAGGGAATCAAGACTTTATTGATAAAGAAAAGACAAAAGGAGGATGGAAAGTGACAAGTCAATCAAAGTTAAAGGACATTTCTTGACAACTTTCAAAGTAGAGGGACTTGAAGTGCAAATATGGAAAAGTCAAGAACAAAGTAAAACATGGTCAAAGTCAAAGTCAACAAGTCAAAGGTCTTAATCTGGTCAAGCATGAAGTTCAAGGGCCAAAATTGTCAAGATTATGAAGTTTGAAGCTCAAGTTATAAAACTGCCATGTTGAGGGACTGAAACTGCCAAGTTTGGAAGATGATATAAAGTTCAATCCATGTGCATACTAATGGACCAATCACAAAGTTGCATTACATGTCACAAGGATCACACTATTCCTTTGGATAGTGATCCGTGTGAACATTAGTGGACAAATCAGAGGACGACACGTGGCTTTTCAAACAAAGAACGCACCCAGATTCAATATGAAGAAGGAGTCGATTTCAGAGAAAGTGTTATAAGTGCTTAAAATCAAGGGACGAATCCATTCCAAGTGATCAAATAAACTGGAATTCACTAAACAAGAAAAGCCTAATTGTGTTCTTATTCTGCAAATCACAATTTCCATATTAAAGCCACGTGGAAGCTGGGGATTGGCGAAGACACGTCACTAGACCTTACTTCAATTCAAATTCATTCTATAAATACCCCAGATGTAGTTCATTTCTTGTATTGTAGTTGAAGTGTGAAAACAAACACACTTCTTAATCTCTCTCAATTTTCAGTTAGTTTCTTCAGTTAAAACTACTCTCAAGTGTCTGACAAACACTTGAGAGAGTTAGTTAGCCTTGTAACAAACTTGTAACTACCTTTCCATTAATAAAAAAACTCAATTCACTTCAATCTTCTCCTTCTTTACTACATTACCATACGTATTATGTTATTGATAGTTTCCATTGATCATAACTGATCAATGGAGCTTGTTTGAAGTTTTGGAGTGCTTATCAGTTCATTAGCAGTATTCTTAGTCCAGTTCATTGCCAGAAAGACCAGTTGTTGCAGAATTAAGCAGAGTAGATCAGAATTTTTGGGGTTGAGATGATTCAGTATATTTTTTATGTTTATTTGGGTTGAAGGAAGTTAGTTTAGTAGGCTTAGCGCCTCACTACTCCATCAAAGGAGGCATCAAGCTAAAAGACACTCATTTCTCCATTTAAATTCCTCTCAATTGTTTTGCATGCTCAATTCCTAGATACTTAGAATAATTGATTAAATTTGATGGATCTGGTGTTCATTTGATATAACTGATATGTGTTGATAGATTAAGAGTTGATTCATTAGCTTTTGATTCAGTTTAGACTGGTTAAATTTGGCTTTGCACTGCTTTGCTGTCATTAGTATGCTATTTTGTGTTCCATAGTGTATACTTGATAGTTCTTGGTTTGTTTGTGGTACTTTTTAGTAGACTAATATGTTCAGATAGCTTTCTAGTGATTCCATAGGCTTTTGACTAGCAAGCCTTTGTTAAATTTCCATATCAATCTTTTAACTGGTGCTTGGATTAGTAGTGTTTTGATGACTCTTTGATTGGAAGTTGTTGTTTAGAGCTTATATCAACTCATCAGACCAGTACTAGTAACCTTGCAAGAATTTGTGGTCAACCAATAAGTCAAAGAGGAAAATTGCTCATAAATACTTTGGGTCATTTTCATTAGTCAAAACTAGCCAATTTCAAACTCATGTAATTTCTTTGTTAGTTGATATTAGGAGCTGATTTTTGTTGCTGAGTAAAGTTCATAGTATAACCTTTCAATAGAACTAAGGTAGACAATACAGTTTTTAGAAATAAGCTAGGAATAAGCTTTTGAATAGGCTGCTTATCAAAGTTAAGTTTCTGTAACAAGGCCTTGACTGTTTAGTGATTCCATTATCCACTTCACAAATCTTGTCATTTTATTGCACAAACTTGTTTACAAACTCATTTTAAGCAATTCTAGAACTTTTCATTTTTGGTCAAAAAACTGGTCAACGAAAGTCAACCATAAGCTAGATTTGCTTAATTCAAATTTCCAGCTTATTTTCTTGATGAAATTTGATAAAACTTGACATTACATGCTTCTTGAAGCTTAATCTTTCATTTTCATTAGAAAAATCAACTTATGTCTGTTTAGATAAGTTGATAGCTTATTTTGAGCTTATTCAAATAAGCTACCTTGATATTTAGGTTGTTTTAGCTGATTTCCTTGGAGTTGTCTAGTTATAATTAAATTTTAAGCCGTTTGCAAAAGATTAGAGCATAAAAGAATGAGAAATAAGCTCATACGAGCTTATTAAACTTGTTTTGCCCGTTTTCACTAATCAACTTAGTTTTATTGCTATTAGGTCCCTAATCTTTAGGATTTAGTTTAATCAGCTTTTAATAGTTACATTTTCTAGGTTTTGCACTAGTTTGTACCTGGATTTTGGATTTGTTACAAATTGGTTAGGCAGTTTTGCAAGTTTGTTACATAGTTGTTATAGTTTGTTTAAATTTACATTTTCAGTCCCTTTACTTTCAGAATTTAAATTTTTAGTCGTTGCACTTTACATATTTTACATTTTGATCTATTGTACTATTTGTGCATTAGAAACTTGTACACTTTGCTTTAATTGTGGTAAATGCAATTTGTTTTAGAATAGTATGGATAAATAGCTATAATATTTTTACCATTTTACGTGCTTTGTTGAAATAGACCTAGATTACCAAAACTTTTATAAAATCTAAAACCAAAAACAATTAGTAAACTTCAAATCATTTAGACAATCAATTCATTGTGAGTTGGGAATTACGATCTTAAAATTCAAATATTAATTAGCTTAAAGTCCAAGCCCGGTTAACCCGACTAACCTATTATAATACAAGACCATTAACGACTAAGATGACCCGTTACATTCTTGTTCGACTATATAAAATTCAGTTTGCAATACAGTTAAGTATAATGGGGTCCCTCATGATGCTATTAAGTTGATCTTATTCCCATTCTCTTTAGAGGGTAATGCTAGGTATTGGCTAGATAGACAACCTTCTAGGAGCATTAACACTTGGGACGATTTAAAGAAGAAATTTGTGAATAAGTTCTTTCCTCCTTCACGAACCACCGCCTTGAGAAACCAAATTATAGGATTCTAACAAAGGCAAGACCAAAACTTTAGTGAGGCTTGGGAAGAGTTCAAAGAGTTGTTGAGAAAGTGCCCAAACCATGGATTTAACCAAGTTCACCAAATCAAAACCTTCTACAATGGTTTGAGACCTCACCATCAAGATTCCTTTAACTCGGCCGCGGGTGAGAACATTCTTTCAAAATCAACACAAGATTCATGGGATATCATTGAGACAAAATCCATGGTTCAAACAAATAACCAAAGAGATGAGGTAGTCCATGTTATTCAAGAGAGTGCTCATACATCCATTGATAATCAACTCCTCAAGAGTCACAATGAAATACTTCAAGCAATTGACAAGAATCAAAAGATGAATCAAGAGATGATTCAAGCCCTTATGAAAGTTTCCTTGAATAATTCTTCCAATGATGTGAATGCCATTACCTTAAGTTGTGAAACATGTGGAGGTCCTCACTGATACCTACAATGTGATAAAGTTCAAAACTTTCAAGGTGAATGCTATGCTTATCAAGATGAACAAAGAGAGAATTTTAAACCTAACATCAACCCTAACCATATCTCTTACAAGTCTAACAATTTCCTTGCTCCACCCGGTTTCCCACCCCATCAACCCACCAAAAATCAAACAACCCCTCCTCAATTGCTTCAAAGAAATCAAGGGCCAAGGGGAAATTACCAAGGACACAACAACAATAGAGCACCCAATAACTTTCAAATTTAAGGAAACAACTTTCATGGAAACAATTTTCAAAACCAAGGGTTTTACAATCAACCTCCACCTTTCCAACAACAAGGATTTCAAGGAAACGGGCCAAATGAGTTTAATGATATTGAGCTTCTTCATAAGATGAACCAAGACAATGAAAGGAGATATCAAGAAAATGAAAGAAGGATCCGTGAGAGTGAAAAGAGAACACAAGATCAATTGAGGGCTATGCAAGAGGAAACAAAAAAGAGGTTTATGATGCTCTTAAATCAAAGACTACAAGGTGCTTTACCCTCTAACACTCAAACCAATCCAAGGGCTAATGTAAATGCAATCACTACAAGGAGTGGGAAAATAACTATTGATCCTTCAATTCCTCCTACACCTCCTTTGGTTACTCCTACTATGGTTCCTTTTTGTGATAAGCCTATACCTCCAAAACCAACACCTTCAAGCTCTACAACTTCAAAGCCTACACCTTCTAATCCTACACCTACTACTCCTTCACCTTCCACACCTATCAATGAAGAAACCAACAAAGAGAGTCCTTCAACAACTACCACTCAACCTACACCAAAACCAAGTCTTCCATATCCTTCAAGATTAAGAAAGGAAAAGCTTAAGAATAAGGATGACATTCAAGTATCTAACTTTTTGAGGATGTTCAAGCAATTGAATATTAACATATCCTTTGTGGAAGCTCTAGCTTATATGCCCAAGTTTGCCAAAATGTTCAAAGACCTCCTTTCAAACAAAGAAAAGTTGGTTGATATGCCTAACGCGTCATTGAATGAAAATTGTTCCGCGGTGTTGTTGAAGACTTTACAAAAAAAACTTGGAGACCCGGGACGGTTTTTGATCCCTTATAATTTCCTGGGGGTGGAAAATTGCACGGCACTTGCGGATATTGGGGCAAGCATAAATTTGATGCCTTTGTCGGTTTGGAAACAACTCTCTCTTCCCGACCTCACTCCTACTAGGATGACCCTTGAGTTAGCAAACCGTTCAATAGCTTATCCTGTAGGTATTGCGGAGGATGTGTTTGTAGGGGTTGATAAATTCACATTCCTCGCGGATTTTGTAGTTGGTGACTATGATATGGACCCGAGAGTTCCTCTTATTGTAGGTAGACCTTTCTTGAGGACGGGTCGTACTCTTATTGATGTGGCGGAAGGAGAACTAATTATGAGAGTTGAGGATGAGAAAGTAGTGTTTAAGTTGGGGAAATTTACTAAGAAATCTCAAAGTTGTGAAACCGTAAACATAGTGGATGTTCTTGATGAGGTGTGTAATGAACATTTTCATGAAGCTTGCAAGAATGATAGTGAGAACATGCCACATGTGGAGACCGTTGCCTCAATTGCTCCCTCTTTAACACCATTTGGAGAGAGTGATTTCCTCTTAGAGGAATTTGAGTCTAACTTTCTTGGTAATGACGATTCTCTAATAAATTGGGAAGAAGACATTCTCACTATCCAAAAGTTACTCAATGAGGATCCCATTCCTTCACCTACTCCACAAGAAGTTACCAATGATGACCTGTCCTTAGTGAAACCTTCTATTGAGAGTCCACTTTCCCTAGAGCTTAAGGATCTTCCATCACACCTTGAGTATACTTTCTTAGAGGGAGAGGACAAATTACCGTTATCATAGCTAAACACTTGAAAGATGATGAGAAGGAAAAACTCATAGAAGTTCTTAAGAAGCATAAGAAAGCTATAGCTTGGAAAATATCCGATATAAGGGGGATTGATCCCAATTTTTGTACACACAAAATCCTTATGGAGGATGATTACAAACCCACCATTCAAAACCAAAGAAGGGTTAACCCAAAAATCCATGAAGTTATCAAAAAGGAAGTTATCAAACTCCTTGATGCGGGTATGATTTACCAAATTTCCAACTCACTATAGGTTAGCCCAGTGTATTGTGTGCCTAAAAAGGGTGGCATCACCGTTGTGCCTAATGAGAACAATGAGCTAATCCCCACTAGACTTATTACGGGTTGGAGAGTTTGTATTGACTATAGGAAGCTTAATGATGCCACTAGGAAAGATCATTTCCCATTACCTTTCATGGACCAAATGCTTGAACGCTTAGCGGGAAATGAGTACTATTGCTTTCTAGATGGATTTTCGGGTTATTTCCAAATACCCATTGATCCAAAGGATCAAGAAAACACCACATTCACTTGTCCCTATGGCACATTTGCTATTAACAGAATGTCGTTGGCTTGTGCAATGCCCTAGGGACATTCCAAAGGTGTATGATGGCAATATTTCATGATATGATTGATCAAACAATGGAAGTATTCATGGATGATTTCTCGGTTTTTGGAGATTCATTCACTTCTTGTCTCTCCCATTTAGAACGAATGCTAAAGAGGTGTGAAGAAACACGTCTTGTTTTAAATTGGGAGAAGTGTCATTTCATGGTCAAAGAAGGGATAGTTTTGGGACATAAGATATCTAACAAAGGTTTAGAAGTGGATCGAGCTAAAATAGATGTTATTGCCAAACTTCCCCCACCTAACACGGTGAAAGGAGTTAGGAGCTTTTTGGGTCATGTGGGTTTCTATAGGCGTTTTGTAACACCCCATTTTGATAAATGGAATGTCACGCGTAATTATGGCGTGTCATCAAAGCATACAAGGATAAATTTCTAAAACATTACATGACCATAGGGATAACCGGAATCAAACAGCGGTTCCCAGACATAAGCCCAAAACATAATAAAGCAAAAGAAATGAATGAAAGACTAAACAAGCATAAATATATGAAGGCAAAAAGGAAAAGAAGTCTCTAGCAGCTTCCATCTTATGCACGTCCTCCAAATGCTCGAGTCTTTCCTAAGGTACCTGCCGTTTTGGGACATGGAAAGCAAAGTAACGGCTGAGCAAAACGCTCAGTGCACAGATATAGACATAGTATGAACGACTAAAACATAATAAATACTTAATAGCAGCGGAAATGTATACGTCCTGGAAAACCTGGAACATGTTCATAAAACTGGTTTTATAGTTTGAAAAGCCTTATGTTTATCTTATGAAAAATGTTTAACATATTTTACCATTAGCCAATATAGGTCATGAAAATCCACCGTGCATGAATACTTGGAGGGGTGACCTCATCATGCAAATTAGAGGGGCTGCCTCTAATTTAATATACTGGTTTTGGGTAGGAGGGATCAGCTCCTTGTGAAGGATGCAAGGAACACACCACATTCACACTGAATAATCTGCTGAAAAACATGTAACTAGGATGCACCCATATGCCCCACATGATAAATATATTAATAAGACCAAAAGCTGAAGGGACGCCACGAGCAATCACTCCGTCGTGGGGAAGTCATAACACCAGTGCCTCTAGTGTTATGGTTATGGTACCTCCATAACTAGGTGAAACTGGTCATGCATGTATATGGCTTTAGGTATTCTAAATTAAACATAAGCAATTAAACATATAACTTATACTACGGGAAAACAGTTGGCTGCATACGGGGAATCCTAATAAGGAAAGAATGTCCATACTGAAAGGATGGGAATCCGTACCTTATGTCCAGTGAACGAAGAAGACGAACTGAGGAGAGTCCTACTTCGGTATCACTAATGCTACATAAATACCTACGTGTATAAATATCTGATTACTAAATACGTAACTGGTTTTATGTCATGTCTTAGCTTATTTTATACGTTCATGTCATGTTTTACTGTTTTAAGCTTTATGATGTATTTATCTTATATTCTGCCTATTCTGATTAAGTATTACTTGTATTCCATGTATTATTATACTTACTGTATAATAATAAGTAACTTTCTAAAAGTAGCAGGTTTCCTAAAATAGAAAGCTTCCAAAAATAGAAAGTTTCCAAAAATAAAAAGTTTCCAAAAAATAGAAAGTTTCCAAAAATAGAATTACTGCTTAAAATATATCAGTTTCTAAAAATAGAAAGTTTCCATAAATAGATTAGCTGCCTTAATTAAATAAGTTTCTAAAAATAGAAAGTTTCCATAATTAGATATAAGCTGGTTAAATAAGTTAATTATATAAGCTTAAGTGTTTTCTGATTATTTTCTAAGTCATATTGTTATAAGGTATAGTTTATTAATTATTAAATGTAAATTAAATAAACTATAGGTTAAAAGTATTTAATTAAATATATCATGTTTTTAATTAAATAAAGTTAAAATACTTAGTTTAAAACATGTATTATTAATTACAATAATATAACCTAAGTCATGTTAATTAATTAATTATAGTCATGGTTTTAATAATTAATTAATTATAAAGTCTAGAAAAAACATAAATACTTAGGTTAAAATTCATGATCTGATAATTAAATTTATAACCTAAGTCATGTTAATTAATTTAATTATGTCATGTTTTATTAATTTAATTTTTAACACATAACTATTAAAATCATAACCCTTAACATAATCAATGAACCGGACCGTGACTAGAAACCATGAACCGGACCCGTAATCAACACCATACCCCGAACCAAGTCGGGGTTCCCTTGTTTTGGTTGCTGCCGTGGGACCACCATGACCATACTGAGACCTTGTGGTCTCGGTGGTGTGGATTAAATAAAGTCGAGACCCCTATGGGGCTCGGTTCTTGCGTCGGCCACAACAAACAACCCTAAAACATCAAAACATTTACCCCCTTGATTTAATTAACATGATAATCATATTAAGACAAAACCCTTATAAGTTCATGTGTAAAAATAAAATTAAAGATTAAAAGAAAAGGGTTTTAAGGTTTACCGAATGCGTGAATCAAGGAGGATTGACACACTAATGTTCTTTGTAAATAATCAACACCAAAATCAACCCAATCACCCTTGTGGTGATGATACAAACCGGCGGCCAAAGAGAAAAGGGGAGAGAAAAGGAGGCTAGGGTTTTTACTTTTTTTAGGTTTAGAAATAAAATGAATGTTTTTCCTTTTTCTCCATGTTAAATAAAATAATGGGCTTGGCCCTTTTCTTCCTAATTTCGTGGGTAGGGGCCCACATAAGGGTAACCCGTACCTTTCTCGAGTCTAAATATTATAGTGTATGTTCGTGTTTTATCGTGTTCGTGTTTTATGTGTTCTAATTAATTATTGATCGTGACTTAATATATTTATTCGTGTTCATAATAAATATATATACGTAAATAATATTATCTCGTGATTAATTTACGTTCATGATTTCATGATCGCATGTTCGTGATTATAATTATATTTGAATAATTATTGTGTGTTCATACGTAATAAATACTTATCGTGTTCTAACACGTACGTAATACTTAAAATTCTTATACGTGAACGTAAACATACTATAAAAGGAAAGCTTTAATCTAGTACGTACGATCTTAAGGGTACTATTCATGGTAAAAGCATGCGGGTTTTACAACTCTTCCCCCCTAAAAAGAATAATCGTCCCCGAATTATAGATAACGTAAACTGGAAAAGAAGAACATACCTGAATCAAACTGAAAGGGTATGTACGATAAAAGGGACATGAAGATGACATGGTAGAAGGGAACGTGGAACGTGACATGTCTTGAAAGGACATCTAACGTGACGTGACTGAAGGGACATATCTAATTGATAAGAGACAACGGATAAGAAGTCCGGATGTATTTGTCCGTTTCCAAGTGGCTTCCCTCTTGGAATGGTTCCTTCACAAGATCTTGACACGAATGATAAATCTTGGTCCTCCTGACCTTGACTTGGAATACGAAGAAGTTCTTGGTCATCAACGTAAGGTAGATCCCCTAAATTTGATCGAGGAAATAAGAGTTAACGTGCAAGGGTAACCGAAACGTTATGGTGCAAAACAGTTTAACCTTACCGATAACTAGCAACGATGCGCGGGACATAAAGAAACATAGCACGTGAAAAATTTTGAACGTGATACGTGAAATTTTTTGAACGTGATACGTGGAGATATAGCGAGTGTATTATGAGTAACCATATCGTGATCCATGATACGTGTAACATATCTTGATCATGATATGAGGAACGTGGAATGAACATGACATGTGAAACATATCGTGAACATAGTATATAATGGCGGTAACGCCAAACGCTACAAGAGACATGGAATATGACGTGAAACGTCTATCCGAGGATAGGGAGTTATACTAAACTTGGGTCTGGTCTCTCAAGTTATTGTAAAACTTCCCAGAATGAGAAAATGAACGTAAAATCGTAAGCCGAGATACCATCGTGAACGTGAATAGTGTCATGAACGCGAGCGCGGAAGCAAGTCATGGAATTAGAATGAAGACGTGAAGTAAATAAGGAGCACAATTACGAATCTTTGTCTGACCCGATAACTGAGGAATTGCCAAGTGATCGGATGAGCCTTGGCTGGAACATGTCCGATCAATCTGTTGGTTCTGAAATCCTTGCGGATGTAAGGATTCTGCAGACGTGATCAAACTGTTTGCAATAACCCAGATAGCATCATGCTTCTTCTGAGTTTGCGTTAATCTGGTAACCAAAATCCGTGGAGATCTTTTCCCTTTTTGATTCACAGTTTCAGATGATGAAAACATCCCAGTCTGTTGGTGTCCTATCTTAACCTGTTTGTATGACAGGTATGAAGATATGAACGTAACTGTATCTTGCTTCATCGAACTTGATACATAGGAGTTTGCGAACTCTGAGTCTATGAATCTAAACTTTTCTTAGCGTAAGATTTCCTTGGAACACCTAACGTAGTGTAGGGTTCTCACCTTTACGCATAAGCAGAGTCATGGTAAGATTAACCGTAGAAACCAATGTGATTCAGCTTGTCACTGTAATCAAACAAAATTGATACTGAAAAAATTTCCAGGGTAAAATTTCCCTTGTCATAGAATTTGTAACATGGTGCCAATATGGTCTTCCTGTTCTTCTCTAAGCTTAGAGGAAAATCAGGTTATCCTCAATGAAAACACTGATGAACTTACTTATGAGTTCATGGAAACTCTATTTATTAAGTCCATAATGCTGTTGGAGCATTTATGAGATTAATACAGAATCATGAATTTAGCATGACCAAGTCGTGTACGAATAGCAGTCATGGACATGTCCTGCTCTTTCACTCGTCACTGTTGGCATCATGATCATGAATCCGATCTTGTAAAGTGCTTAACACCATACGGTTGATTGGACATGTCGTCAATATGTAGATGAGAATAACGGTCATGAATGGTGATTTGTTTAAATCGACGGTAGTCGACACATAATCTCATTGTACCGTCCTTCTTCTTGTAGGTTCTTCTGGAATTTATGGGAAGATTTTGGAATACTCGTCTGGTTAGGCGTAAAAGGACCTCGGTGGTCATGTCTTAACTGACAGCTAAAATTTTTAGCATTCATGGCTAACCAAGCACGTGCTTGTAAAGCATAAATGGTTTGTACAGATATTCCTGATGGAAAATCATGCTAAATATATTTAGGAGTCTGAACATCACCGTACATACTCATGAATCGTAGCATGGTGTGCGGTTCGTAGTCCATAATTATGATTAAATTCAACTCGCATCTGTCTGGGGTAAAGCGTTATCAGCTGGGATCTTATTAATAGGCTGAAGAAAACCTTCGTATACATGGGAAATACGAATGGCTTATTTTATGGTAATGAGTATATATGGAATATGGTGCAAGAATGAAAGTGTCCTCGACAACGTGACAGTTCTCACTGTTGCGCCGGTAATAGTACTGAAATTCTTGTGGCATGAGTAATGCATGGCACAACAAAATGGATATACCCTTGGAGGGTACCCTGAATTTCTTAGAAATGTCCCATAATTGGACGTGAGTCATGTGTCTTGACTCGTGTCTTGGGAATGTAAGCATGACATATGTATTGACTGGTGTCTTGACATGTGTCTCCAGAAAGTATACCTGAGACATGTGTCTCGACTGATGTCTTGACATGTGTCTCGAGACGTGAAACAATAGAACTACAATATTAGGTTATTATGCCAGAATTGGCGGATCGGTTGGACTACTGATCATTTGTATGTCTGATCACGTCCGCGGCCAGAGCCTCGGTTGCGATTTCTAGGATAGTTGTTGTCATAGTAGTGGTTACTATCATCTTGTCTGTTAGTTCCATGACGGTCATTCTCATGACTGTGATTCATGTAACTATTCAGCTGAGTGGCCGGCTGGTACCAGTTTGCACTCATATGGCTGAAATGACAGCCGAATAACGTGTGACATGTAACTAAGAATTAGGGACAATGATTGATGGAAATCGTCTGATGGTGAAGCATCTTCTCGTTCAATTGCTTTGCTCTGACGCCTTTGTCTTCGTCTTGTAGGATCTCCAGGTTGTGAACAAAATCCACATCTTGTAGCGTCTCCGAACGTCAGCAGCATCAACCTTTAGTAACATCTCCAAGTTATGAGTGGCATCAGCAATCTTGTAGAATATCAGCAATTGAAAATACGCCTGAGATGATTCAGAATCGACTAGCGAATACTCGTGAAGTATTGCAAGTGGAATACACATGGATTAAGGTACGTGTAATACACATGAAATACTGTACGTGGAGTACACGTGGAATGCACATGAAATGATCGGTATGGGGTCAATCATTTATCATGATTTAAGGAAAGTATATTGGTTAAACGGTTAGGAAAACCATCATGATAACCTGGCAGTATTAGCATAGACATCATTTTGGTTATATTGAGAAACGTTAAAGCGTGGTTACACAAAATTCAACGATGATTTGCCTGACAGCATGATCAATGAAAACCAACCATGACTATCATGAAAGCAGAATTCAATGAAATCCAACTATGTCTTGCATGAAGGCATAATAACAAAAGAGGCGTAAGACGTAATCCACATGAAGACGGAATTATCATGAAGAAACACGAAACGATTTAACATGAAGGAGTGTATAACATAATCAGCATGAAACTAAGTTTAACCATGACAGTATGAAAACATACTTGACATAAAAACATAGTAACTTATGAGGGGACATAAAAAAAATTTATGCCAATAAATCATGAGAAATTTTTTATGCATGAATGCGTAATGTAGTTTATAAAAACCTTTATATGTGCGAGGAGACGCCTATGGGTCGGTCCCAAAACAAAAGACATGGCGAGGGGACGCCTATGGGTCGGTCCCAAAGTTAAAAGTTTCGATAAAAGCACATGCGACTAAATAGGGCCAGTCCTGTACCAACCATTACTTAGTCATAATTCCTACAGCAATGATACATGAAACATAAATAAATGAAACTCATCTGTCAAAACTTATCAGAAAAAAATTTATGTGACTAATTATGAACTACTGGGGTTTAGTTCACATAGCCACAATTCTCGAGGAACATTATGCATGAAACAATGACACATAACTAAATATGAATAACGGTTGTCCATCCATATTAGTAAAACAATATCGATGAAAACATCAAGGTTAAAACCTCAAGGTGCTGAAAACATCATGGTTAAAACAACAATGCGCTGAAAACATCAATACGTGGTATAACAAACGTTGACTTAGGAAGCTCCTGGTGACTACCCACTAGTCACAGGTCAAGTTTTAGAGCCTACAGGTCGAAGCCTTGGCTCTGATACCATAATTGAAACACCCCATTTTGATAAATGGAATGTCACGCGTAATTATGGCGTGTCATCAAAGCATACAAGGATAAATGTCTAAAACATTACATGACCATAGGGATAACCGGAATCAAACAGCGGTTCCCAGACATAAGCCCAAAACATAATAAAGCAAAAGAAATGAATGAAAGACTAAACAAGCATAAATATATGAAGGCAAAAAGGAAAAGGAGTCTCTAGCAGCTTCCATCCTATGCACGTCCTCCAAATGCTCGAGTCTTTCCTAGGGTACCTGCCGTTTTGGGACATGGAAAGGAAAGTAACGGCTGAGCAAAACGCTTAGTGCACGGATATAGACATAGTATGAATGACTAAAACATAATAAAGACTTAATAGCAGCGGAAATGTAAACGTCCTGGAAAACCTGGAACATGTTCATAAAACTAGTTTTATAGTTTGAAAAGCCTTATGTTTATCTTATGAAAACTGTTTAACATATTTTACCATTAGCCAATATAGGTCATGAAAATGCACCGTGCATGAATACTTGGAGGGGTGACCTCATCATGAAAATTAGAGGGGTTGCCTCTAATTTAATATACTGGTTTTGGGTAGGAGGGATCAGCTCCTTGTGAAGGATGCAAGGCATACACCACATTCACACTGAATAATCTGCTGAAAAACATGTAACTAGGATGCACCCATACGCCCCACATGATAAATATAATAATATGGCCAAAAGCTGAAGGGACGCCACGAGCAATCACTCCGCCATGGGGAAGTCATAACACCAGCGCCTCTAGTGTTATGGTTATGGTACCTCCATAACTAGGTGAAACTGGTCATGCATGTATATGGCTTTAGGTATTCTAAATTAAACATAAGCAATCAAACATATAACTTATACTACGGGAAAACAGTTGGCTGCATACGGGTAATCCTAATAAGGAAAGAATGTCCATACTGAAAGGACGGGAATCCGTACCTTATGTCCAGTGAACGAAGAAGACGAACTGAGGAGAGTCTTACTTCGGTATCACTAATGCTACATAAATACATACGTGTATAAGTATCTGATTACTAAATACGTAACTGGTTTTATGTCATGTCTTAGCTTATTTTATACGTTCATGTCATGTTTTATTGTTTTAAGCTTTATGCTGTATCTATCTTATATTCTGCCTATTCTGATTAAGTATTACTTGTATTCCATGTATTATTATACTTACTGTGTAATAATAAGTAACTTTCTAAAAATAGCAGGTTTCCTAAAATAGAAAGTTACTAAAAATAGAAAGTTTCCAAAAATAGAAAGTTTCCAAAAATAGAAAGTTTCCAAAAATAGAAAGTTTCCAAAGATAGAATTACTGCTTAAAAAAGATCAGTTTCTAAAAATAGAAAGTTTCCATAAATAGATTAGCTGCCTTAATTAAATAAGTTTCTCAAAATAGAAAGTTTCCATAATTAGATATAAGCTGGTTAAATAAGCTAATTATATAAGCTTAAGTGTTTTCTGATTATTTTCTAAGTCATATTGTTATAAGGTATAGTTTATTAATTATTACATGTAAATTAAATAAACTATAGGTTAAAAGTATTTAATTAAATATATCATGTTTTTAATTAAATAAAGTTAAAATATTTAGGTTAAAACATGTATTATTAATTACAATAATATAACCTAAGTCATGTTAATTAATTAATTATAGTCATGGTTTTAATAATTAATTAATTATAAAGTCTAGAAAAAATATAAATACTTAGGTTAAAATTCATGATCTAATAATTAAATTTATAACCTAAGTCATGTTAATTAATTTAATTATGTCATGTTTTATTAATTTAATATTTAACACATAACTATTAAAATCATAACCCTTAACATAATCAATGAACCGGACCGTGACTAGAAACCATGAACCGGACCCGTAATCAACACCATACCCCGAACCAAGTCGGGGTTCCCTTGTTTTGGTTGCTGCCGTGGGACCACCATGACCATACCGAGACCTTGTGGTCTCGGTGGTGTGGATTAAATAAAGTCGAGACCCCTATGGGGCTCGGTTCTTGCGTCGGCCACAACAAACAACCCTAAAACATCAAAACATTTACCCCCTCTTGATTTAATTAACATGATAATCATATTAAGACAAAACCCTTATAAGTTCATGTGTAAAAATAAAATTAAAGATTAAAAGAAAAGGGTTTTAAGGTTTACCGAATGCGTGAATCAAGGAGGATTGACACACTAATGTTCTTTGTAAATAAACAACACCAAAATCAACCCAATCACCCTTGTGGTGATGATACAAACCGGCGGCCAAAGAGAAAAGGGGAGAGAAAAGGAGGCTAGGGTTTTTACTTTTTTTAGGTTTAGAAATAAAATGAATGTTTTTCCTTTTTCTCCATGTTAAATAAAATAATGGGCTTGGCCCTTTTCTTCCTAATTTCATGGGTAGGGGCCCACATAAGGGTAACCCGTACCTTTCTCGAGTCTAAATATTATAGTGTATGTTCGTGTTTTATCGTGTTCGTATTTTATGTGTTCTAATTAATTATTGATCGTGACTTAATATATTTATTCGTGTTCATAATAAATATATATACGTAAATAATATTATCTCGTGATTAATTTACGGTCATGATTTCATGATCGCATGTTCGTGATTATAATTATATTTGAATAATTATTGTGTGTTCATACGTAATAAATACTTATCGTGTTCTAACACGTACGTAATACTTAAAATTCTTATACGTGAACGTAAACATACTATAAAAGGAAAGCTTTAATCTAGTACGTACGATCTTAAGGGTACTATTCATGGTAAAAGCATGCGGGTTTTACACGTTTTATACAAGACTTTTCTAAGATAGCAAGACCCATGACCCACCTCTTAGAAAAAAAGGTGCCTTTCATATTCACACAAGAGTGTTTAGAGTCTTTTGAGATTCTTAAAGAAAAGTTGACTAAGGCTCCCGTTTTGGTATCACCAAATTGGGATTTGCCTTTTGAATTCATGTGTGATGCTAGTGATTATGCCGTGGGGGCCGTCTTAGGATAAAGAGTTAATAAGAATTTCCAACCTATACACTATGCGAGCAAGACAATGACGGGTGCTCAACTTCATTATACCACTACGGAAAAAGAGTTGCTTGCTATTGTTTATGCCTTTAAGAAATTTAGACCCTATCTTGTGCTTTCGAAGACCATAGTGTATACGGATCATTCCGCTCTTAAGTACCTTATGACAAATCAAGATGCCAAACCTAGGCTTTTGAGATGGGTTTTGTTGCTACAAGAGTTTTATATAGAAATCCTTGATAAGAAAGGAGCCGAGAATTTAGCGGCGGATCACTTGAGTAGACTTGAGCATCCTTTTCAAGGAGAATTACCTCATAAGGAAATCAATGAATCCTTTCCACTTGAGGAACTCATGTCTATCTCTTCACAAGGGGATGTCACCCCTTGGTTTGCGAATATTGCAAACTATCTTGTGGGGATGTGCTTATTGAGGGTTTAACTTCCCAACAAAAGAAAAAGTTTCTCAAGGAAGCAAAATATTACTTTTGGGATAACCCTTACCTCTTTAGGCAATGTGCGGACAAAATCATAAGACGTTGTGTAGATGGGCCCGAAGCATTTAAGATCTTAGAAGCTTGCCATAAAGGACCCACGGGGGGCCATTTTGGGCATAACTACACGGCTAAGAAAGTCTTTGATTCGGGTTACTATTGGCCATCCATTTACAAAGATGCCCAAGAAATGGTGAAATATTGTGATGTTCGTCAAAGATAAGGAAAACTTAATCAAAGAGATGAGATGCCACAAAATTTCATACAATAATGTGAGATTTTTGATGTATGGGGTATAGATTTCATGGGACCTTTTCCATCATCAAAGGGCAATAAATACATAATCGTAGCCGTGGACTATGTTTCTAAGTGGATTGAGGCTAAAACCTTGCCTACTAATGATGCTAGAGTTATAGTTAAGTTCTTAAATTAATTGTTTGATATATTTGGTGTGAATCAAGGAGGATCCTATTCCTTCACCTACTCCACAAGAAGTTACCAATGATGACCTGTCCTTAGTGAAACCTTCTATTGAGAGTCCACTTTCCCTAGAGCTTAAGGATCTTCCATCACACCTTGAGTATACTTTCTTAGAGGGAGAGGACAAATTACCGTTATCATAGCTAAACACTTGAAAGATGATGAGAAGGAAAAACTCATAGAAGTTCTTAAGAAGCATAAGAAAGCTATAGCTTGGAAAATATCCGATATAAGGGGGATTGATCCCAATTTTTGTACACACAAAATCCTTATGGAGGATGATTACAAACCCACCATTCAAAACCAAAGAAGGGTTAACCCAAAAATCCATGAAGTTATCAAAAAGGAAGTTATCAAACTCCTTGATGCGGGTATGATTTACCAAATTTCCAACTCACTATAGGTTAGCCCAGTGTATTGTGTGCCTAAAAAGGGTGGCATCACCGTTGTGCCTAATGAGAACAATGAGCTAATCCCCACTAGACTTATTACGGGTTGGAGAGTTTGTATTGACTATAGGAAGCTTAATGATGCCACTAGGAAAGATCATTTCCCATTACCTTTCATGGACCAAATGCTTGAACGCTTAGCGGGAAATGAGTACTATTGCTTTCTAGATGGATTTTCGGGTTATTTCCAAATACCCATTGATCCAAAGGATCAAGAAAACACCACATTCACTTGTCCCTATGGCACATTTGCTATTAACAGAATGTCGTTGGCTTGTGCAATGCCCTAGGGACATTCCAAAGGTGTATGATGGCAATATTTCATGATATGATTGATCAAACAATGGAAGTATTCATGGATGATTTCTCGGTTTTTGGAGATTCATTCACTTCTTGTCTCTCCCATTTAGAACGAATGCTAAAGAGGTGTGAAGAAACACGTCTTGTTTTAAATTGGGAGAAGTGTCATTTCATGGTCAAAGAAGGGATAGTTTTGGGACATAAGATATCTAACAAAGGTTTAGAAGTGGATCGAGCTAAAATAGATGTTATTGCCAAACTTCCCCCACCTAACACGGTGAAAGGAGTTAGGAGCTTTTTGGGTCATGTGGGTTTCTATAGGCGTTTTGTAACACCCCATTTTGATAAATGGAATGTCACGCGTAATTATGGCGTGTCATCAAAGCATACAAGGATAAATTTCTAAAACATTACATGACCATAGGGATAACCGGAATCAAACAGCGGTTCCCAGACATAAGCCCAAAACATAATAAAGCAAAAGAAATGAATGAAAGACTAAACAAGCATAAATATATGAAGGCAAAAAGGAAAAGAAGTCTCTAGCAGCTTCCATCCTATGCACGTCCTCCAAATGCTCGAGTCTTTCCTAAAGTACCTGCCGTTTTGGGACATGGAAAGCAAAGTAACGGCTGAGCAAAACGCTCAGTGCACAGATATAGACATAGTATGAACGACTAAAACATAATAAATACTTAATAGCAGCGGAAATGTATACGTCCTGGAAAACCTGGAACATGTTCATAAAACTGGTTTTATAGTTTGAAAAGCCTTATGTTTATCTTATGAAAAATGTTTAACATATTTTACCATTAGCCAATATAGGTCATGAAAAATGTTTTACAACTCTTCCCCCCTAAAAAGAATAATCGTCCCCGAATTATAGATAACGTAAACTGGAAAAGAAGAACATACCTGAATCAAACTGAAAGGGTATGTACGATAAAAGGGACATGAAGATGACATGGTAGAAGGGAACGTGGAACGTGACATGTCTTGAAAGGACATCTAACGTGACGTGACTGAAGGGACATATCTAATTGATAAGAGACAACGGATAAGAAGTCCGGATGTATTTGTCCGTTTCCAAGTGGCTTCCCTCTTGGAATGGTTCCTTCACAAGATCTTGACACGAATGATAAATCTTGGTCCTCCTGACCTTGACTTGGAATACGAAGAAGTTCTTGGTCATCAACGTAAGGTAGATCCCCTAAATTTGATCGAGGAAATAAGAGTTAACGTGCAAGGGTAACCGAAACGTTATGGTGCAAAACAGTTTAACCTTACCGATAACTAGCAACGATGCGCGGGACATAAAGAAACATAGCACGTGAAAAATTTTGAACGTGATACGTGAAATTTTTTGAACGTGATACGTGGAGATATAGCGAGTGTATTATGAGTAACCATATCGTGATCCATGATACGTGTAACATATCTTGATCATGATATGAGGAACGTGGAATGAACATGACATGTGAAACATATCGTGAACATAGTATATAATGGCGGTAACGCCAAACGCTACAAGAGACATGGAATATGACGTGAAACGTCTATCCGAGGATAGGGAGTTATACTAAACTTGGGTCTGGTCTCTCAAGTTATTATAAAACTTCCCAGAATGAGAAAATGAACGTAAAATCGTAAGCCGAGATACCATCGTGAACGTGAATAGTGTCATGAACGCGAGCGCGGAAGCAAGTCATGGAATTAGAATGAAGACGTGAAGTAAATAAGGAGCACAATTACGAATCTTTGTCTGACCCGATAACTGAGGAATTGCCAAGTGATCGGATGAGCCTTGGCTGGAACATGTCCGATCAATCTGTTGGTTCTGAAATCCTTGCGGATGTAAGGATTCTGCAGACGTGATCAAACTGTTTGCAATAACCCAGATAGCATCATGCTTCTTCTGAGTTTGCGTTAATCTGGTAACCAAAATCCGTGGAGATCTTTTCCCTTTTTGATTCACAGTTTCAGATGATGAAAACATCCCAGTCTGTTGGTGTCCTATCTTAACCTGTTTGTATGACAGGTATGAAGATATGAACGTAACTGTATCTTGCTTCATCGAACTTGATACATAGGAGTTTGCGAACTCTGAGTCTATGAATCTAAACTTTTCTTAGCGTAAGATTTCCTTGGAACACCTAACGTAGTGTAGGGTTCTCACCTTTACGCATAAGCAGAGTCATGGTAAGATTAACCGTAGAAACCAATGTGATTCAGCTTGTCACTGTAATCAAACAAAATTGATACTGAAAAAATTTCCAGGGTAAAATTTCCCTTGTCATAGAATTTGTAACATGGTGCCAATATGGTCTTCCTGTTCTTCTCTAAGCTTAGAGGAAAATCAGGTTATCCTCAATGAAAACACTGATGAACTTACTTATGAGTTCATGGAAACTCTATTTATTAAGTCCATAATGCTGTTGGAGCATTTATGAGATTAATACAGAATCATGAATTTAGCATGACCAAGTCGTGTACGAATAGCAGTCATGGACATGTCCTGCTCTTTCACTCGTCACTGTTGGCATCATGATCATGAATCCGATCTTGTAAAGTGCTTAACACCATACGGTTGATTGGACATGTCGTCAATATGTAGATGAGAATAACGGTCATGAATGGTGATTTGTTTAAATCGACGGTAGTCGACACATAATCTCATTGTACCGTCCTTCTTCTTGTAGGTTCTTCTGGAATTTATGGGAAGATTTTGGAATACTCGTCTGGTTAGGCGTAAAAGGACCTCGGTGGTCATGTCTTAACTGACAGCTAAAAATTTTAGCATTCATGGCTAACCAAGCACGTGCTTGTAAAGCATAAATGGTTTGTACAGATATTCCTGATGGAAAATCATGCTAAATATATTTAGGAGTCTGAACATCACCGTACATACTCATGAATCATAGCATGGTGTGCGGTTCGTAGTCCATAATTATGATTAAATTCAACTCGCATCTGTCTGGGGTAAAGCGTTATCAGCTGGGATCTTATTAATAGGCTGAAGAAAACCTTCGTATACATGGGAAATACGAATGGCTTATTTTATGGTAATGAGTATATATGGAATATGGTGCAAGAATGAAAGTGTCCTCGACAACGTGACAGTTCTCACTGTTGCGCCGGTAATAGTACTGAAATTCTTGTGGCATGAGTAATGCATGGCACAACAAAATGGATATACCCTTGGAGGGTACCCTGAATTTCTTAGAAATGTCCCATAATTGGACGTGAGTCATGTGTCTTGACTCGTGTCTTGGGAATGTAAGCATGACATATGTATTGACTGGTGTCTTGACATGTGTCTCCAGAAAGTATACATGAGACATGTGTCTCGACTGATGTCTTGACATGTGTCTCGAGACGTGAAACAATAGAACTACAATATTAGGTTATTATGCCAGAATTGGCGGATCGGTTGGACTACTGATCATTTGTATGTCTGATCACGTCCGCGGCCAGAGCCTCGGTTGCGATTTCTAGGATAGTTGTTGTCATAGTAGTGGTTACTATCATCTTGTCTGTTAGTTCCATGACGGTCATTCTCATGACTGTGATTCATGTAACTATTCAGCTGAGTGGCCGGCTGGTACCAGTTTGCACTCATATGGCTGAAATGACAGCCGAATAACGTGTGACATGTAACTAAGAATTAGGGACAATGATTGATGGAAATCGTCTGATGGTGAAGCATCTTCTCGTTCAATTGCTTTGCTCTGACGCCTTTGTCTTCGTCTTGTAGGATCTCCAGGTTGTGAACAAAATCCACATCTTGTAGCGTCTCCGAACGTCAGCAGCATCAACCTTTAGTAACATCTCCAAGTTATGAGTGGCATCAGCAATCTTGTAGAATATCAGCAATTGAAAATACGCCTGAGATGATTCAGAATCGACTAGCGAATACTCGTGAAGTATTGTAATTGGAATACACATGGATTAAGGTACGTGTAATACACATGAAATACTGTACGTGGAGTACACGTGGAATGCACATGAAATGATCGGTATGGGGTCAATCATTTATCATGATTTAAGGAAAGTATATTGGTTAAACGGTTAGGAAAACCATCATGATAACCTGGCAGTATTAGCATAGACATCATTTTGGTTATATTGAGAAACGTTAAAGCGTGGTTACACAAAATTCAACGATGATTTGCCTGACAGCATGATCAATGAAAACCAACCATGACTATCATGAAAGCAGAATTCAATGAAATCCAACTATGTCTTGCATGAAGGCATAATAACAAAAGAGGCGTAAGACGTAATCCACATGAAGACGGAATTATCATGAAGAAACACGAAACGATTTAACATGAAGGAGTGTATAACATAATCAGCATGAAACTAAGTTTAACCATGAAAGTATGAAAACATACTTGACATAAAAACATAGTAACTTATGAGGGGACATAAAAAAATTTATGCCAATAAATCATGAGAAATTTTTTATGCATGAATGCGTAATGTAGTTTATAAAAACCTTTATATGTGCGAGGAGACGCCTATGGGTCGGTCCCAAAACAAAAGACATGGCGAGGGGACGCCTATGGGTCGGTCCCAAAGTTAAAAGTTTCGATAAAAGCACATGTGACTAAATAGGGCCAGTCCTGTACCAACCATTACTTAGTCATAATTCCTACAGCAATGATACATGAAACATAAATAAATGAAACTCATCTGTCAAAACTTATCAGAAAAAAATTTATGTGACTAATTATGAACTACTGGGGTTCAGTTCACATAGCCACAATTCTCGAGGAACATTATGCATGAAACAATGACACATAACTAAATATGAATGACGGTTGTCCATCCATATTAGTAAAACAATATCGATGAAAACATCAAGGTTAAAACCTCAAGGTGCTGAAAACATCATGGTTAAAACAACAATGCGCTGAAAACATCAATACGTGGTATAACAAACGTTGACTTAGGAAGCTCCTGGTGACTACCCACTAGTCACAGGTCAAGTTTTAGAGCCTACAGGTCGAAGCCTTGGCTCTGATACCATAATTGAAACACCCCATTTTGATAAATGGAATGTCACGCGTAATTATGGCGTGTCATCAAAGCATACAAGGATAAATGTCTAAAACATTACATGACCATAGGGATAACCGGAATCAAACAGCGGTTCCCAGACATAAGCCCAAAACATAATAAAGCAAAAGAAATGAATGAAAGACTAAACAAGCATAAATATATGAAGGCAAAAAGGAAAAGAAGTCTCTAGCAGCTTCCATCCTATGCACGTCCTCCAAATGCTCGAGTCTTTCCTAGGGTACCTGCCGTTTTGGGACATGGAAAGGAAAGTAACGGCTGAGCAAAACGCTTAGTGCACGGATATAGACATAGTATGAATGACTAAAACATAATAAAGACTTAATAGCAGCGGAAATGTAAACGTCCTGGAAAACCTGGAACATGTTCATAAAACTAGTTTTATAGTTTGAAAAGCCTTATGTTTATCTTATGAAAACTGTTTAACATATTTTACCATTAGCCAATATAGGTCATGAAAATCCACCGTGCATGAATACTTGGAGGGGTGACCTCATCATGAAAATTAGAGGGGTTGCCTCTAATTTAATATACTGGTTTTGGGTAGGAGGGATCAGCTCCTTGTGAAGGATGCAAGGCATACACCACATTCACACTGAATAATCTGCTGAAAAACATGTAACTAGGATGCACCCATACGCCCCACATGATAAATATAATAATATGGCCAAAAGCTGAAGGGACGCCACGAGCAATCACTCCGCCATGGGGAAGTCATAACACCAGTGCCTCTAGTGTTATGGTTATGGTACCTCCATAACTAGGTGAAACTGGTCATGCATGTATATGGCTTTAGGTATTCTAAATTAAACATAAGCAATCAAACATATAACTTATACTACGGGAAAACAGTTGGCTGCATACGGGTAATCCTAATAAGGAAAGAATGTCCATACTGAAAGGACGGGAATCCGTACCTTATGTCCAGTGAACGAAGAAGACGAACTGAGGAGAGTCTTACTTCGGTATCACTAATGCTACATAAATACATACGTGTATAAGTATCTGATTACTAAATACGTAACTGGTTTTATGTCATGTCTTAGCTTATTTTATACGTTCATGTCATGTTTTATTGTTTTAAGCTTTATGCTGTATCTATCTTATATTCTGCCTATTCTGATTAAGTATTACTTGTATTCCATGTATTATTATACTTACTGTGTAATAATAAGTTACTTTCTAAAAATAGCAGGTTTCCTAAAATAGAAAGTTACTAAAAATAGAAAGTTTCCAAAAATAGAAAGTTTCCAAAAATAGAAAGTTTCCAAAAATAGAAAGTTTCCAAAGATAGAATTACTGCTTAAAAAAGATCAGTTTCTAAAAATAGAAAGTTTCCATAAATAGATTAGCTGCCTTAATTAAATAAGTTTCTCAAAATAGAAAGTTTCCATAATTAGATATAAGCTGGTTAAATAAGCTAATTATATAAGCTTAAGTGTTTTCTGATTATTTTAAGTCATATTGTTATAAGGTATAGTTTATTAATTATTACATGTAAATTAAATAAACTATAGGTTAAAAGTATTTAATTAAATATATCATGTTTTTAATTAAATAAAGTTAAAATATTTAGGTTAAAACATGTATTATTAATTACAATAATATAACCTAAGTCATGTTAATTAATCAATTATAGTCATGGTTTTAATAATTAATTAATTATAAAGTCTAGAAAAAATATAAATACTTAGGTTAAAATTCATGATCTAATAATTAAATTTATAACCTAAGTCATGTTAATTAAATTAATTATGTCATGTTTTATTAATTTAATATTTAACACATAACTATTAAAATCATAACCCTTAACATAATCAATGAACCAGACCGTGACTAGAAACCATGAACCGGACCTGTAATCAACATCATACCCCGAACCAAGTCGGGGTTCCCTTGTTTTGGCTGCTGTCGTGGGACCACCATCACCATACCGAGACCTTGTGGTCTCGGTGGTGTGGATTAAATCAAGCCGAGACCCCTATGGGGCTTGGTTCTTGCGTCGGCCACAACAAACAACCCTAAAACATCAAAACATTTACCCCCTCTTGATTTAATTAACATGATAATCATATTAAAACAAAACCCTTATAAGTTCATGTGTAAAAATAAATTTAAAGATTAAAAGAAAAGGGTTTTAAGGTTTACCGAATGCGTGAATCAAGGAGGATTGACACACTAATGTTCTTTGTAAATAAACAACACCAAAATCAACCCAATCATCCTTGTGGTGATGATACAAACCGGCGGCCAAAGAGAAAAGGGGAGAGAAAAGGAGGCTAGGATTTTTACTTTTTTTAGGTTTAGAAATAAAATGAATGTTTTTCCTTTTTCTCCATGTTAAATAAAATAATGGGCTTGGCCCTTTTCTTCCTAATTTCATGGGTAGGGGCCCACATAAGGGTAACCCGTACCTTTCTCGAGTCTAAATATTATAGTGTATGTTCGTGTTTTATCGTGTTCGTGTTTTATGTGTTCTAATTAATTATTGATCGTAACTTAATATATTTATTCGTGTTCATAATAAATATATATACGTAAATAATATTATCTGGTGATTAATTTACGGTCATGATTTCATGATCGCATGTTCGTGATTATAATTATATTTGAATAATTATTGTGTGTTCATACGTAATAAATACTTATCGTGTTCTAACACGTACGTAATACTTAAAATTCTTATACGTGAACGTAAACATACTATAAAAGGAAAGTTTTAATCTAGTACGTACGATCTTAAGGGTACTATTCATGGTAAAAGCATGCGGGTTTTACACGTTTTATACAAGACTTTTCTAAGATAGCAAGACCCATGACCCACCTCTTAGAAAAAAAGGTGCCTTTCATATTCACACAAGAGTGTTTAGAGTCTTTTGAGATTCTTAAAGAAAAGTTGACTAAGGCTCCCGTTTTGGTATCACCAAATTGGGATTTGCCTTTTGAATTCATGTGTGATGCTAGTGATTATGCCGTGGGGGCCGTCTTAGGATAAAGAGTTAATAAGAATTTCCAACCTATACACTATGCGAGCAAGACAATGACGGGTGCTCAACTTCATTATACCACTACGGAAAAAGAGTTGCTTGCTATTGTTTATGCCTTTAAGAAATTTAGACCCTATCTTGTGCTTTCGAAGACCATAGTGTATACGGATCATTCCGCTCTTAAGTACCTTATGACAAATCAAGATGCCAAACCTAGGCTTTTGAGATGGGTTTTGTTGCTACAAGAGTTTTATATAGAAATCCTTGATAAGAAAGGAGCCGAGAATTTAGCGGCGGATCACTTGAGTAGACTTGAGCATCCTTTTCAAGGAGAATTACCTCATAAGGAAATCAATGAATCCTTTCCACTTGAGGAACTCATGTCTATCTCTTCACAAGGGGATGTCACCCCTTGGTTTGCGAATATTGCAAACTATCTTGTGGGGATGTGCTTATTGAGGGTTTAACTTCCCAACAAAAGAAAAAGTTTCTCAAGGAAGCAAAATATTACTTTTGGGATAACCCTTACCTCTTTAGGCAATGTGCGGACCAAATCATAAGACGTTGTGTAGATGGGCCCGAAGCATTTAAGATCTTAGAAGCTTGCCATAAAGGACCCACGGGGGGCCATTTTGGGCATAACTACACGGCTAAGAAAGTCTTTGATTCGGGTTACTATTGGCCATCCATTTACAAAGATGCCCAAGAAATGGTGAAATATTGTGATGTTCGTCAAAGATAAGGAAAACTTAATCAAAGAGATGAGATGCCACAAAATTTCATACAAGAATGTGAGATTTTTGATGTATGGGGTATAGATTTCATGGGACCTTTTCCATCATCAAAGGGCAATAAATACATAATCGTAGCCGTGGACTATGTTTCTAAGTGGATTGAGGCTAAAACCTTGCCTACTAATGATGCTAGAGTTATAGTTAAGTTCTTAAATTAATTGTTTGATATATTTGGTGTACCTCGGGCTATCGTAAGTGATCGTGGGACTCATTTTTGTAATGATCAATTTACAAGAGTCATGAAGAAGTATGGTGTTAACTGTAGACTTTCTACCGCGTATCACCCTCAAACCAATGGGCAAACCAAGGTCACAAATCGTGGTTTAAATAGAATTCTAGAAATAACGGTAGGAGAGCATCGAGCTTCTTGGTCGGATAAGCTTGATGATGCTTTGTGGGCTTTTATGACCTCTTTTAAAACACCAATTGGTTGTACTCTTTATAGGCTTGTCTATGGAAAAGCATGCCACCTCCCATTCGAGTTAGAACATAAGGCTTCATGGGCTCTCAAATGGGATAACTTTGATCTAAATCAAGTCGGTTCACATAGGAAAGACCAACTTAATGAGATGAATGAACTAAGAGCCAATGCCTATGAAAACTCATTGCTTTATAAGGAAAAGACTAAGCAATTGCATGATGCTAAGATCAAGAATCGTGAGTTCAATGTTGGAGAGCCGGTTCTCCTCTTTAACTTAAGGTTTAAACTCTTTGCGGGCAAGCTTAAGTCACGATGGTCCGGTCCATTCACTATTGCTCAAGTATTTCCATATGGGACTATTGAGTTGTCACAACCAAATGGCCCAAATTTCAAAGTGAATGGTCACCGTGTTAAGCATTACTTTGGGGAGGATATTTCCGTTGAAATGGTCCAAGAGATCTCCATTTTCCCCATGAATTAATTCATTGTGGGAAGAGTCGAGCTAGAGACTCCTTAAATCAAGCTTGAATAACTAGGCTTAGATATTTTCGACTAGAGTGTGGTAGGATAGGAATAAGGGTTTATAGATGAGCATAAGTGTAGGAGGGATGCCTATCTTTTGTCTTCTTGATGTTTGTAGGGTTTGTCTCTCTCATTGCATGCATTGGAGCTTATGGAGGAGACCCTTGTATCAGGTTCACTTTGTTGCTATTGTGATTTTCAAACCACATTGTGCTTAAAATGAATTCACTATAGTAGACGTTTCCTTAGCTTGGGTTAAGTTATCAATGTCATAAGTGTAGGAGAGTTTACTCCAATACTCTTAAACATTGAGTATAATGTTTATCTCAAGTGTAGGGGGTCTTCTATCGAAGTGACTTTACTTAAAACTTTTTCATTGACTTCATGATAACTTGGAAATTAAATTTTCAAACATTTTTCAGATTTTTTATCTACTTTGGCCACCAAAAATATGCATTCATAATTGTTGCATTAATCATTTTTCATTTGCATAACACATTTGCATTGTATATATTTCTTTTATTTTGCATCAAAAATATATAAAAAGGAAAAATATAATAAAGGATATGGTTTAACAAATTTATCCTTCTTTGACATATTAGGTCCGCCATGGATACTTTGACTCAACCCGAGTTTTCTTATCTAAGCTTACTCTAGCTAGTAGCCTTAACCATGTAGACCTTTAATGGTTTATTAGGCTAAGCATCCACTAGTCTCATTATTTGAGATTTTATACTGTGGAGAACAAGAGATCATAGAGTTTGAAGTAAGTGTTAAGGGCTAGATAAACCTCATATTAATAATTATGGCTTTTATATCCCCTTTAGTAACCTTTACTTTCTTGTCAACGCATGTATATATGTTAATAAATAATCAAGAACGTTTTTAATCGATTTGTAGTCTCTTACGCATTTTTGACTAATCATTCGTGGTTGGTATAAGTACGCCTTAAGATTCTAAGTTAGAACATTTAATGTGTACTAGATTTATGTCATGCTTAATACTGAGCGAGTGTTTTTCCTTTTATTATTTTCAACTTTCTTTGTGAGGAATAAAGAAAAATAAGAGCGGCTTATGAAAAAAAAAATGTGTGGCTAGAAAAAAAAGAAAAAGAAAAAGAAAGAAAAAAAATAATTATACAAGACTCCCAAGAGGGGCAGTAAAGTGTTAATTATAGTAGCTATTGAATTCCAATATTACTCTCACAAGGGTTGGGGGATTTAATAGTTTCTCCAATCCAATATTACCTTGACAGGTTGCGGGATTGAAGATCCAAGGTCTCAAAAAGGCGACGGATATAAATTATTACGTGAGTTTTATTTTTCTTTCCTTAGCGAGTGTGTAGCTACTTATTAATGCATTACATAAGGATTTTACACATAAGGCGAATGACTTATTATTTTGGGACGGACTTATATCAATTATGGGCGTTTTTTCAAGTAGTGGATAAGATGGTTACTTAGGATTAAAACCGTGCTTCCTTATTTTCAGATTTTACACTTCTTATATTTCACACTTAAAATAATGACAAATTTGCCCAAAATTAATTTACTCAAATAATAACCGGTCTTAGATGCATAATAAGTGGGGGTATAATGGCAACACAATTAATTTTTATGAATGAGTTGATGCACTTTCACTTATGGATAACGATGATCTTGTTTTTAAGCTTGGTATAGGGAAAGTGAAACTTGAGGATGATAAGTGTTCATGGTATCAAAGCCCTAATTAAAGTCTTTAATTTTATTTATGAGTTATTTCCATCAAAACCATTTCAAGAAAAATCCAAAAATATATAAATAGAAGTGTTTTCCTTTGCAGTACATTGTAAATCAAAGTCATGCATCATATAGTGTAGTGTAGTGTAAATGCATTCCATATTCGCCAAGGTGGATTAATTATGAGAAAAGTGTAAATTGGTGCTTTAAAATGTGGCATTGCATGAGGTCATGGAAATGATCAAGTGTAGAGGATTTGATATGAGTGAAATCTCATATCAATTATATCATAATAAACCCTAAAACACAAAGCAAAATACCTGATTTTGATTTATAAAAGCAGTATTATGGGTATATTTTGTTGGTTGTGCTTGTGTAGGTAAAAAGATATAAATATAAATAAAACAAGGGAATCAAGACTTTATTGATGATGAAAAGACAAAAGGAGGATGAAAAATGACAAGTTAATCAAAGTCAAAGGACCTTTCTTGACAACTTTCAAAGTAGAGGGACTTAAAGTGAAAATATGGAAATGTCAAGAAACTAGTCAAACATGGTTAAAGTCAAAGTCAAAAAGTCAAAGGTCTTAATCTGGTCAATAATGAAGTTCAAGGGCCAAAATTGTCAAGATTATGAAGTTTGAAGCTCAAGTTATAAACCTGCCATGTTGAGGGACTGAAACTGCCAAGTTTGGAAGACGATATAAAGTTCAATCCATGTGCATACTAATGGACCAATCACAAAGCCGCATTACATGTCACATGGATCACACTATTTCCTTTGGATAGTGATCCGTGTGAAAATTAGTGGACAAATCAGAGGACGACACGTGGCTTTTCAAACAAAGAACGCGCCCATATTCAAGATGAAGAAGGAGTCGATTTCAAAGAAAGTGTTAAACATCAAAAGTGATTAAAATCAAGGGACGAATCCATTCCAAGTGATCAATTAAACTGAAATTCACTAAACAAGAAAATCCCAATTGTGTTCTTATTCTACAAATCACAATTTCCAAATTAAAGCCACGTGGAAGCTGGGGATTGGCCAAGACACGTCACTAGACCTCACTTCAACTCAAATTCATTCTATAAATACCCCAGATGTATTTCATTTCTTGTATTGTAGTTGAAGTGTGAAAACACACACACTTCTTAATCTCTCTCAATTTTTAGTTAGTTTCTTCAGTTAGAACTACTCTCAAGTGTTTGACAAACACTTGAGAGATTTAGTTAGCCTCGTAACAAACTTGTAACTACCTTTCCATTAATAATCAAACTCAATTCACTTCAATCTTCTCCTTCTTTACTACATTACCATATGTATTCTGTTACTGATAGTTTCCATTGATCATAACTGATCAATGGAGCTTGTTTGAAGTTTTGGAGTGCTTATCAATTCATTAGCAACATTCTTAGTCCAGTTCATTACCAGAAAGATCAGTTGTTGTAGAATTAAGCAGAGTAGATCAGACTTTTGGGGTTGATGAAGATTCAGTAGATTTTTGATGTTGATTTGGGTTAAAGGAAGTTAGTTTAGTAGGCTTAGCGCCTCACTACTCCATCAAAGGAGGCATCAAGCTAAAAGACACTCATTTATCCATTTAAATTCCTCTCAAATGTTTTGCATGCTCAATTCCTAGATACTTAGTATAATTGCTTGAATTTGATTGATGTGTGTTCATTTGGTATAACTGATATGTGTTGATAGATTGAGAGTTGATTCATTAGCTTTTGATTCAGTTTAGACTGGTTAGATTTGGCTTTGCACTGCTTTGTTGTCATTAGTATGCTATTTTGTGTTCCATAGTGTACACTTGATAGTTCTTGGTTTGTTTGTGGTACTTTTTAGTAGACTAATATGTTCAGATAGCTTTCTAGTGATTCCATAAGCTTTTGACTAGCAAGCCTTTGTTAAATTTCCATATCAATCTGTTAACTGGTGTTTGGATTAGTAGTGTTTTGATGACTCTTTGATTGGAAGTTGTTGTTTAGAGCTTATATCAACTCATCAGACCGGTACTAGTAAACTTGCAAGAATTTGTGGTCAACCAATAAGTCAATGAGGCAAATTGCTAATAAATACTTTGGGTCATTTTCATTAGTCAAAACTAGCCAAGTTCAAACTCATGCCATTTCTTTGTTAGTTGATATTAGGAGCTGATTTTTGTTGCTGAGTAAAGTTCATAGTATAAGCTTTCAATAGAACTAAGGTAGACAATACAGTTTTTAGAAATAAGCTAGGAATAAGCTTTTGAATAGGTTGCTTATCAAAGTTAAGTTTTTGTAACAAGGCCTTGACTATCTAGTGATTCCCATTATCCACTTCACAAATCTTGTCATTTTATTGCACAAACTTGTTTACAAACTCATTTTAAGCAATTCTGGAACTTTTCATTTTTGGTCAAAAAAACTGGTCAACGAAAGTCAACCATAAGCTAGATTTGCTTAATTCAATTTTCCAGCTTATTTTCTTGATAAAATTTGATAAAACTTGACATTCCATGCTTCTTGAAGCTTAATCTTTCATTTTCATTAGAAAAATCAACTTGTGCCTGTTTAGATAAGTTGATAGCTTATTTTGAGCTTATTCAAATAAGCTAGCTTGATATTTAGGTTGTTTTAGTTGATTTCCTTGGAGCTGTCTAGTTATAATTCAATTTTAAGCTGTTTGCAAAAGATTAGAGCTTAAAAGATTTAGAAATAAGCTCATACGAGCTTATTGAACTTGTTTTGCCCGTTTTCACTAATCAACTTAGTTTTATTGCTATTAGGTCCCTAATCTTTAGGATTTAGCTTAATCAACTTTTAATAGTTACATTTTCTAGGGTTTGCACTAGTTAGTCCCTGGATTTTGGATTTGTTACAAATTGGTTAGGCAGTTTTGCAAGTTTGTTACATAGTTCTTATAGTTTGTTTAAATTTACATTTTCAGTCCCTTTACTTTCAGAATTTATATTTTTAGTCCTTGCACTTTACATATTTTACATTTTGATCTATTGTACTATTTGTGCATTAGAAACTTGTACACTTTGCTTTAATTATAGTAAATGCAATTTGTTTTAGAATAGTATGGATAAATAGCTATAATATTTTTACCATTTTACGTGCTTTGTTGAAGTAGACCTAGATTACCAAAACTTTTATAAATTCTAAAACCAAAAACAATTAGTAAACTTGAATCATTTGGACAATCAATTTGTTGTGAGTTGGGAATTACGATCTTAAAATTCAAATATTAATTAGCTTAAAATCCACGCCCGGTTAACCCGACTAACCTATTATAATACAAGACCATTAACGAATAAGATGACCTATTACATTCTTGTTCGACTATATAAAATATAGGGCTAACAGAAAGTGATACACCTGCTCCTTTGTAATCACGGCTGTTGCGTCAAGGAATCCAGCTAGTCGAAGGAACCTCTGCATGAACTCATTGCTGTTTTCCCCAACTCTCTGCCTAATCCTATGATACTCCCTCTTGAGCTTATCCTGCTCAGCTTTCGGGAAGAACTGCCTCATAATACTCCCTCTTGAGCTTATCCTGCTCAGCTTTTGGGAAGAACTTCCCCATAACCAACTCCTTAACCTCTGCCCAAGTCAAACTAGTCACCCAGTCGTCGCCTCCATTTGACACTTAAGTGCCTTCCACCATGCAAGCATGTTCCCTTCAAACTTGTAACAAGCTAACCTTGCCTTAAAGACAGGGTCGCATCCCATTGCGTCAAAGATCTTCTCAATGTGAGCAATTAAGCTCTCAGCCTCAACAGGGCTGCCAGTCTGCTCGAAAGATTTCAGACGCTGCTTATTGAATCGCTCTAGCCATGTGATTAGAGTAGCTGGAGGTGGAGGAGGAGGATTCTGATGCTGGTGCTCGTGTTGATTGTTGGCAGCTTGCACCTTAGCTTGAATCTTATTCCTCAGTTGAGGAAGCATTGCCTGCATAGTAGCTTGGACTGCTGCATTCAGTTGTTCTTGTTCACGTGTGAGAACCATCTGACAGTATAAAACAAGGTGCAATGATTAAGCTGACTAAAATATAATATATAAACATAAAAAAAATTATGCATATAAACATGAAAAAAAATTATGCATGAAAGCAGTGTATGAATGCATGACAACGAAAATGACATGGGTTTGGGTGAACGCCTTTGAGTCGGTTCACCTAAACAAAATGACATGACGAGGATGAACGCCTATGGGTGGGTTCATCAAAACAAAATGATTTGATTAAAAACACATGCGACTAAATATGGCAAGTTCAGTACCAACCATTACTTAGTCAAAATTCCTGCAACAATGATACATGAAACAAATGCATGAAAAACAACTGTCAGTTCTAGGAAGACCATGGTGATTACCCTCTAATCACAAGTCATGTTTTTAGAGCCTACAGGTCGAAACCTGGCTCTGATACCATAACTGTAACACCCCATTTTGGTAAATGGAATATCACATGATAATTATGGCGTGTCATCAAAGCATGCAAGGTAAATGTCCAAAAACAATAAATGACCATGAACGGAAATACCGGAAACAAACACCGGTAGTCCAAGTATAAGCTCACACAAATGAATATAAGTACTGAAATGAAAAAGGACTAAACAATGTCCAACGAAATAAAGTAATGTAATGTATAAAAATGCATAAAGTAATGAAGGCTAGATATGTTCCATCCGTATGCATGTACTCTCAAGTCCTAGTTGCGTCCCTGAGTACCTGTCGTTTGGGAACAAGAAAGGAAAACAGCTGAGCATAACGCCCAGTGAATGGATATACAAGCATAGCATGAAATGACATAAGCATAATAAGAGTAATAGCAGTGGAAATGTATAAGTCATAAATAACCTTGAACATGTTCATAAAACTTTAGTTTTATAGTTTGAAAAGACTTATGTTTTTATATGAAAAATTGTATTAATTAGCCAATAGCCCATATAGGTCATGAGATTACACCGTGCATGAATACTTGGAGGGGAGACCTCATCATACAATTAGAGGGTTTGCCTCTAATTAATTAGTCTGTTTAGGAGGGATCAACTCCTTGTGAAGGATGCAAGGCACACACCACATCCAGCATGAAAATCCTGTAAAAGGGACGCCTCGAGCAATCACTCCGCCGTGGAGAATTCATAACACCGGTGCCTCCAGTGTTATGGTTATGGTACCTCCATAACTAGGTGACACTGGTCATGCATGTATATGGCTTAGGCATTTAAAACTAACATAAACAGATCAAAACATATAAAACAAATACATGGAAAAATAGTTGGCTGCAAACGGGGAATCCTAATAAGGAAAAGAATGTTCATACTGAAGAACGGAAAATCCGTACCTTATGTCCAGTGAACGAGGAAAGATGAAAGGATGAATAGTCCTACTTTGACCTCACTATTGCTACATAAATAAGGGACATGTATGAGTTGTCTGATATCTGAGTATATTACTGGTTCTTGTATGTTCTTAGCTTATTTTATATGTCCTTGTCTTATTTTACTGTTTTAAATGATATACTAGATTATTCATGTACTTCATCTATTCTGATTTTGTATTATCTTGTATTCTTGTATCATTATACTTGTAGTGTAATAATTAGTAACTTTCTAAAAATAGCAGGTTTCCAAAATAGAAAGTTTCTAAAAATAGAAAGTTTCCAAAAATAGAAAATTCTTAAAAATAGATCAGTTTCTAAAAATAGAAAGTTTCTAAAAATAGTAAGTTTCCTGAAATAGAAAGTTTCCATATTTAGAAATAAGCTGAATTAATAAGCTAATAATATAACCTAGCGTTTATTGGTTAAAAGTCATAAGTCATGTAATTAATAGTATACTTTATTAATTAAATACTATAGGTTATAAGTGATTATTAATTAATAATGATATTACATGTTTTATTAATTAATAATATAGTGTGCTTAATTAATAAACTATAAGTTATACAAATTTAATAAAGTCATGGTTTAATTAAATTAAGTCTAATAAAATACTTAGGTTAACATGTATTATTAATTTTGATTAATAAATCTAAGCCATGAATTATTAATAATTGTAAGTCCATGTATAAATATGTAATTAATAAAACTATAGTCTAAAATAAATGACAAAATATACTTAGGCTAAACATGTATTATTTATAAAAATAAATATAATCTAAGTCATGTTTTAAATTAAATTAATTATTAGACATGTTAATTAATTTAAATATTCTTGTAAAAAAAATAACTTGCAAATAATCCCGAGCCCGAATCCCGAGACAAAACCAAAAACCCGAACACCAACCACCACACACAGCCACGGATGCGGTGGCGGCTGGTAGCTGCGCTGCCGCTGCCAGCACAAAGTTCCCATCGGCTTAGGCCGGTGGTTCCCCCTGCTGCGTCGCCTGCTCCTCCTGCTCGAACAAACCAACCACCGGTTGTGGCCGGTGGTTCCTACAGCTCGACCGAAACCCACACCGAGCCCCTTAGGGGGTCTCGGCTGTGGCCAAACGAAGGACACCGAGAGCTATGGAGCTCTCGGTTGGCTGACGAACCACACCAAAACCAAACCAAAACCTTCCCCGTGATTTATTTTAATTCCTAACATGTTTTTACCACTTGTTTTTAAAGATCTAACATGTGTTCATAATAAATTAAAAAGGAATTAAAAGATAAAGGTTTGATGTTTTACCCCAATGCTTGATTGAAAATAACACGAACACGAACACGAATACCAATACCCAAAGATCAAAAATCAAACATGAATACTCCTTGTACTTTTGATGTGTGCTGCGGCTATAGGGTCACCAAAGGGAGGCTAGGGTTTAACTTTTGTTAAAACTCTGTAAAGTAAATCTCTGTGTTTTACTTTTCCTTATTTAGTAAAAATCAAAGTGGGCTTGGGCCCCCTTGTCTTTGGTTGCCGCGGACACAAGGCCCCAAAAGGGTAAATCGGGCTTTTTCTTAGTTAACGTATAACTCGTGTACGTTCTTTATTATTATTCGTTTTTAGTTCGTGTTACCTATACTTCGTATATATCATGTTCTAATACTCGTGCTATAATTATTATATATAATAATTATCGTGTTTATAAATGTTCGTGATCATATGTTCGTGATTATAACTATTATACTTAATAATTATCGTATAATATTACGTACTTAATAATTATCGTGCATTAATACGTACGTAGTTTCTGAATTTATTGTTCGTGACAAGTGTACATGACTAGGGGTGTCAATTTTTCCGACCCGGCCCAAACCCGACCCGACCCGAACCCGACTCGAGCTTATTCGGGTCGGGTTACTCGGGTTGAAATTTCAATCGGCTTAGTCGGGTCAACCCGACTAACCCGAATTCGAAATTGGGTCGGACATCGGGTATAATATTTATGTTTAATTCGGGTTCGGGCCAACCCGAATAAGAACTTTTTTATTTTTTTTATTTTTAAATTTAAATTTAATATAAATTGCATTAAAAAAAGTTGAAATTTTTTTTTTTTTTAATAATTCACTCGAATTTGGATTTATCCGAACCCGAATAAACCCGAACCCGAATAACCCGAGTTCAAATCGGGTCGGGTTCGGGTAAATTATTTTTATCCTTGACCCGACTTCAACCCGAACCTGACCAACCCGACCCGATTCCCACCCCTATACATGACATAAATGGAAAGTTTTAATTGGTTCTTATTCTTATATAGTGTAGTGTTAATGGTATTTATATGCGGGTTTTACACGTAGTATATCTAATTTAAACTCGTTAATAAACTTATTATTAAACCCGTTGATGTGTCGTGGATTGTATATTAATTAGAATACGTTATAGGGTAAATTAGAAAATTACCTTTAGGAAAAAATAATAGACTAAAATTACCAAAGACGGATTTAATTAAACACGATGATGAACCAAGTTCGTTGTACACGAAGATCGAGTGAATTTGAGACGTTTTGTTTCGATTTGGACAATTGATTCAAATGGTTTTCGGTTTTCACTCTAAAAATACTCCTACAATTTTAAACCTAAGTGCATGAATCGTTTCCCATATTAAAATCTATAAGACAAAACTAAAATCTAAATTACTTTTTTTTAAAAACTAATTAATTTTACCAAATTAAAATAAACAATTATTTATTTGAAGTAATTAAAATTTCTATTTATTTAGACATTGAAGAAAAACGTTAATTAACAAAAGTCAGCTCATAAGTAAAGTGAATATTAGAATCTAGAAGCAAATGTTGAACAAAATGATCAACTAGCTCATGTGGTTGAGGCGTTGGCCTATTGAAGGGCAGGTCTCGAGTTCGAGACCTACAAGTGACATATTTGTGGTACTTATTTTTTATATATATTTAATATTACTCGAATCAAACAGCACAAATATAACATTAACAATAATCCAACAGTTAAAGCAACAAAAATCAGCAAACGTCTATTAGTAAAAAAACAGTCAGACATTTAGTCAACCCAAATACTCATAATGATTTACAACTAAACAAAGAAATGAAATCTCAGGACAGTAATAGCAATTAAAAACGAGTCAACAAACCAATATAAGTCAAAGATGAAATTCACAACACTTATCCTTATGTAACCAACAGATAATGAAAAAACTCAGATAAGCAGTCCTCGATACAAAATTATAACATCAGGTTTACCAATTCAGCAGGCTAAAAAAATACACAGCTATATCAGACAATCTCACAGTAATATCACAAGATATCATATCAAAACCAGTTTATTCAAACTTAAATCACAGATCGAAATCACTTTACTACTCATACATGTTTTAAGCATACTAAAAGTTAAACACGAATCTTATTGAACTATAGTAGACTCTATTCAACTAATACTTAACCTATCTGAACTACTCAGCAGGCAAAATACTGGTATCAGTTAACCCATTCTCATATTTCAGAAAAGCAAATCATTAAGTAGATATCCAAACGCAAAACCTAAAACTAACAAAACTCGGATATTGCACATATCAGATTAATTCAAACCTCTTCTTAATCAGTTAACTCACTTAACATATTTAATATTCAAATCAAATACTTAAAATCTAAAAATAAATGCCAGAATCATGAACAATATAAGTCAGATATGAGAAACCTAAAACATATCAATACTAAACAACATTAAGTCTATGAATCTAAATCAACTCAAACATTTTAAATCACTTAAGCATTTTAACAAAAATTAATCTAATAAACATGTAAAATAAAATAGAAGTGCACCTTTTGTAGCAACCTTTGGACAGAAGAATGTGTTGAACATTCTTAAAAACGAAACGACTCCACCATTAAACCTTACACCGTTACCACCATTAAATCACGAACATCAACCAACACTCGAACCGGATAATAACCAGTAGACTTTTCCTCTATATTTAAAGGTGAACAATAGGTTCACTTTTTTCTCCCAAGTTTTACTTATACTATTCAACTAAAGCTATTAATTAGCTTCAATCAAACATCATTAACATTATCATGACTTAAATAGATTCAGGAAAGAAAGTGTAATAAAGATTTTGACAGTAAGTAAAGAGAGAAATAATTCGAACCAAAACAAACTTTTTATTAATAACTTGAAACTGATACAATACTATTAAAAAGAAAAATACAATTTATCCTACACCTATTTTAGCATTATAACATTAAAGATAAAAAATGGGATGCTGAAATACAGAATATGGGAGGGTTTTTATAGGCTAACCCCAAACCTTCTTGGTGGAAGGTTGTTGAGAAGAGATTCCATCTTGGCCATCCAATTGGTATCTTCTCTTTCTTTCTTTTGATCTACGGCTGAAGATTGCACACTAGCACACGGATCGCCAACGTGGCTTGATTGTGTGCTAGTTGTGCTTCTTTGAAGCTGACTTGGCTCTCTTTAATTGGATGATGATAAAAGTTGAGGTGTTTCCACCAATCAGCATCAAGGAAAGCTGCCACGTCACTGTGAGATGCCCACCATCAACCTCCGAAAAACATGGGGATTTAATTCCCCACTCATGTGAATCAAACGTGCCCTTAATTATATAAAGCCCCAAATTGGTTTTTTGATATTTAGGGTTTGGGAAAATAGTGTTAACTAGTTATTTGGGTGAAGAGATGAAAGTGAAGGAAACTTTGTTAATATCGAAAAGGTGAAAAGATTGTGTGGTTAAATGTTACGTTTGTTTGACTGAAAAGTTTAATAAATATAACTTTTACTCGTCAGTTAACCTAATGGGTTGCTAAAAGCCCATTATTCTTCACGTTTCAAAGTAATCTCATTGTAACTTGGGCTTTTGACCCATTACTCCAATCCGTTTCATTTGTAAAGTAAATGGGCCTATTTTGGGCTTTTGGTTAACAAGGTAAATAACTTGAACTCCTTATTGGGCTTTTTGGGCCCAATACCCAAATGTGGGACCCAGTTAGCCCAAAATCTCCATAAACGATTAAATCCGCTAAAATCGAACTTGAAATTGGCTTTGTTGATCTTTTCTTCATTCTCGTGTCGTTTTTGCCGGTTTTCGTGAACTTGGTACCTACACACATGAAACAACAAAACATGCACATACAAGGCAAAATTCATATGTTCAATGCATTTATTGAGTGTTTTTAGATACAAATGATATGAGTAAAATCACTCATATCAAACTCCCCCTTGCTAAGCAATTGTTGTGTCCTCACGCAATGATAAAATAAAACACTAACTACACTTTTATTCAACTTTATGAAACTTTATTTTGCAAAGACATAATGTATTGCTTTCATTATTTGAAAAATAACTTTAGGATCATAAAACTTAAATAGATTCATCGTCCCCGACTTTTCACTTTTCCATGCCAAGTGTAAAAACAAGATCATTGTCAATCATAAGTCCCAAAGTTAAAACAACTCATACAAGTAATTTGTGTTAAACTCAATCTCCTATTATTCCTAATTGTATCTCTAGATTTTATTTGTCATTCACCCAAAGACTCATTTGACTTTATTTGATATTTATTAGTCCAAAAATGAAGGCAAGAACGGTGTAAACTCAACACTCAAAACCTAACCTCGACTTCAAAAACCATTGTCACTAAAGAAAGCCCACATCAAGGATAACTTAACACGATTTGAGGGATAGATCCCCGGACCCGAAATTTGGCTAATAGGACTACTTAAAAGCAACAATAAAACCTCCAAAGTCAATTATGACCTTATTAATGGAGTTAGCAACAACTACATCATAACACCTTGTGGCTCTTTAAGATGTAATTGTGCACCTTATTTAAAATCCACACCCGAAGGCTCCTTGGACAAAAATAAGGGAATTGACATTCACCATCCCACCTTATGACTCATGATGATGAAGCAATTTTTATTAAACATGTCCCCTTTCCATACACCCTAAGGCTCTAATGACAAGGTTAGTGCTACATGACTCCCACCCGAAGGCTCACAGAGAACATGTTTTATTTATTCTTCTTATTAATATGATATTTATTGTAAGCCAAATTTCCGCAATCCCATGATCAAAAGTCCATGACGCTGACACCCTTAATGTGTTCTCACTTTAATTACAAGGGAAGAAAAAGAAGGAGTTACGAGTTAAGATATCAAGCCTAAACCACTAAAAACTTCATTTATTAAGCAATTATTATTCAAGCGTGGAAAATAAATACGAGGAGATTAAATCAAACACAAAAATACTTACACAAAGAAGAATTAACCTTAGAAACTTATGATTAAACTCTATCATCTCTTGTTCTCCATATTATAAAATTTCAAAAATGTGAAATCAATGGATACTTAGCCTATTAAATCAAAGTTTTGGGTTTTCAAGTCATCTATAGGATCTTTCATCTTCTTATACTTTTTCAAGTTTTAGAATTTGCATTTTAAAGTTCCCTTGATAAACGACTTTTTAGGATGATTATAGGAACTTGCGAAAAGTTCTTGTTCTTAACCCGTATGAGTTAAGACTTTCGTGTTTTAAAGCTCCCTATATAAAAGCCTAGCAAAACTTAATTCAAACACGTTAAGGAAAAGCTAAGGTAAAAACCGAGTCGAGTCAAAAACTATTTTTATTTTCACCAACGGAAAGCCTACATTTGTGTCAAAAGCACTTATTTTATTTATTAAAACTTTAAAATAACACTAAAAATTTTAAATTTTTTATGAAAAACTATTACGTTTGGACACGACAAAAGTAATTGCAAGCGATTATATCGATTGACTCCCCCATGCTAAAACCAAACATTTTCCTCAATGTTTCTTAGCTCAAGAGTAACACCCCCTTGCTAAAACACGAAGAGTCTAACGCAAAATCCTTGCATGGAAAGAGCACGCAAATCTATAAGCCGTTTATTAATTATGCCTCAAGATAAAACGTTAGTCGATAAAAATCAAAGATAGAGAGTGTGACCCTTTTTGGCAATCAAATATTGGAAGATCAAGTGGACCGGCAAAAACCGAACACGAGAGTCTTTAATGATTAGGGTAATACCTAAGATTCACAACACAACAAAACACGAGCACGAGCTTGAAAGATCAAGCCTTATTAGTGTTAGAAAATAGAAAGAAGATAGAATGTATGGGACTCCCCCACAAGGCACCTCGTTTTTGTTAACCGAGTCATGAGCTCGACTCGATCCCCGCATTCATTCGTCCTTAGGGAAAAAGGTAAAAACGGCATAATGGAATAAAATCCATGATAAAGCACGATGTCGGGGTCAAAGATCTCATCCTCGTTGTTGGATGACAAACGAAAGGATAAAACTCCAACATAAATCTCCAAAAAGAGATAGTGGTCAATGTCTCGAATCATGAAATGGATATAGCATGCTCCCCGAGATAAACACGCACCAAGATGATCAAAAAATCTTTCAATTGTTGCATCGGTGAAAGGCCGAGATTTCCCTAAATCAACGATTCCGGGGTCGAATACCTCGTCCTCGAGAGAGAAAGGAATAGAAAACACGGTGTCGTCCCCCCATGCGAATCCAAAATCATATAAAGCACATGGTAATGGTGTGGTAAAAGTCTCAACACTAGTGGTATCAACTTGCATGACTTTGTTGACCTTATCACTCTTATGAATGTGAAAAAAGAGGTCATGGTACTCAAAATGAGTCGCATGAAAACCCCGCACATTAAGATCAAAGCGAGTAGGAAGGGTAATTGGAGTAAAGGTAATTTCTCCCTCCGGGTCAACATTATCATCATCATAAATCGGGTGATCAAACCAAATATTTTCATCACCGTCATTAGACTCTTCCTCAAATTCCGAAGGAATGTCTATATAAAGAAACTCATCAACCTCCTTCAGGAGAAGTTCATCATCACAAGGGTTGTGAGATGTAGTAAGTATGATGCTCTCAAAATCCTCTTGAAACAATGGATTATTGTTCATTGAAGCTTCAAAGAGAGGATTTGAGTAAGTCACAAAAGTGTCATCAATCTTGTCATCACAAGAAATATCCGACAAAGTATCAAGTGTGTCACACTCGGATACAAGATCATCATTCTCATTAGAAGGAAATTCACGGGAAAATTCCTCGAGAATGGTAGGTAAAACATGAGAATTACGCTCGATTTCAAAATCGGTAACGTCTTCACTTCCCCGTGGAAGTGGATCAACAAGTTCATCTGCGAACTTATCGAGTGAATAGTCACTAACCTCACTCGGTGTGAAGTTAGGAATCAAAGGCTCTTCAAATGAATATTGTGCCTTAGGATCATCAATTTGGTCCTTCGAAGAGAGTGAAAATGAGTCCATTTTCAATGATTTTTCAATTAAAGCAATATCTCTATCGGGATCAAAATTCTCACTATCAAACTCACTAGCATCAAATGGTGCACTAAGGTATTCATCAATTTCCTTTTTAATCTTAGAACTATCATCCTCGTGTGGAGTGAGTGGAGACGAGATAAGATTACCACATGATTCAACAAAACAAGCATCTTCCTTTGAATTTAACTTTTCTTCATCACAAAATGAGGTTTCCAAAATTGGAAAAACACCTTTGTAAAAGATAGATTTCTTATTACTTTCAATAGTCTTAACAAGTTTCACACTTTCCACTTTCTTAGAAACAAATCTTGGAATCTTTTCCGGTTTGAAAACAATACTTTTATCCCATGAAACAATTTAATCTTCTCTTTCCTCATATCAACTTGAACATGAGCCGTGCATAAAAATGGTCGTCCTAGAATTATAGGCACACGAGGATTGGTCTCATAATCAACTATAGCAAAATCGTCTAAGTACAAAAAATTTCCCACTTTAACAATGACATTTTCCGCTATACCAACCGGACGGGTGGTGGTACCATTAGCAAGCTCAATGATCATTCGAGTGGTACTAAGTGGTACATAGTCAATAGTTTTCCAAATTGCTAAGGGAATTAAGTGAATGCTAGCTCCTAGATCGGCTAGAGCTTTGCGTTCCCCAAGCTCATTGAAAACACAAGGTATCAAGAATTGACCCGGATCTTTATATTTCTCGGGAAAGAAATAAAAAAAACCGAGGTACTAATCATATTTAAAGTAGCATTGGTAACATCAAGAAAGGTTTCATTAGGTGGAGGATTAAACTCAATCACTTCTTCTACATTATCACAATCATCATAAACGGTGATGGCCTTAAGCTCTCCCTTCGGGTTTGGAATGGTATTACTAGGTAAGCAACCCGAAGAAGATGATGGTTTAGACATAAATCCCTCAAACATCGAAAGCAATTTATTTTGACCTTGTTCCAAACTTTGTTGCATTCGATTTTGACTTTGCTCTATTCTTTGCTCAAAACGGTTTTGGTTTTGCTCTAATCTTTGTTCAATTCTTTGTTGGTTAAGCTCAATCTTGTTATTTTGCCCCTTAAGCGTATTTTGAAACTCATTTTTCAAAGTTGCCATTTGTCCTTGAATATTTTTTTGAAAAGCTTTCAAATTTGCCTCATTCGTTTTAATGTAGCTTGACAAATCATTTTGATTATTGTGAAAACCTTGATTGTTTTGATTAGCATTAAACCCATTTCCTTGATTGAAATTCCCTTGGTTACCACGGTTAAAATTATTCCCATTATTCCCATTGTTGTACCTATTTTGAACCGGTGGAAAACCCGGTGGAGCAACATGATTTTGACGAGGAACTTGACCGTTGGAGCCATAAGTTCCCGTCGCGGCAAAAGCACTAGCTTGATCAAACCCCGTGGTTGAACAAGCATAATTAGGATGTGCTCCACCACATGATACACAAAAATTCTCAACCGCGTTAACCAAAGCGGGAGTGGTCTTCCTAATCTCACTCAACAAAGTCGCGAATCCACTATCAATCTTAGAGTCCAATCTAGCAATCTCAGGATTAAATGAATTCACATTGGAAACAACCGGTGTGTTTCGTGAATATTGCACTCTAGACTTATTCTCAATTATACCCACGCGTCTCTCGGAGTTTTTCTTAAAATATTACCACCCGCGGCGGCATTTAAAGAATCTTGTTCAACCATATTAAGCCCATTATAAAAAGTATTGATTTGATGAAATTCCAAGAAACCGTGGTGTGGACATTGTCTTAAAAAATCTTTAAACCTTTCCCAAGCAACCCCAAACGATTCATGCACTTTTTGTTCAAATCTAGTGATCTCGTTCTTAAAGTGTGTTGTTTTAGATGGTGGAAAGAAGTAATTCATGAACTTAGACACTAAATCATCCCATGTCAAAATCGAACCCGGTGGTTCTTTCTCATACCAAATCTTAGCGTTATCCTCGAGCGAGTACGGAAAAAGCATGAGCTTAATCGCGTCATTCGGCACATCTCTAAACTTGAGAGTCGAGGTAATACGAAGGAAATTCCGAATGTAAGAATGCGGGTTATCGGTCTCATTGCCACGAAATTGGTCGGCACGAATGAGCGATAAAAGAACCGTCTTAATCTCAAAATGATCCGCCAAAATAGCCGGCACAACGATTGCTTCCCCATACCCTTCGGTGGGTGCACGGAGCAATTCCTCCATTGTGCGGTTATCGGCCATCTCTACAACAATAGGTGGAAGCTCGGGTTCCACTATTCGTTGTTGACGATTTCTATTTCTACGAGGAATATTTTCAAGCCTATTGTAATCAATCAAAAGTCGAGAAGATCGTAATTGCATAAACCAAAGTGACGAGAATTTTAGAGGATTGAAGAAAAGAAATTAGACAAGAAGAAGATTATTTTTGGTATTTTTATTTGGTATTGCTCAATCAAAATGATCGATAAAAAAAACAAGGAATACGGATAACTACTATGGAAGTAATCTACCCTCGGTCGACTTTGAAACGATAGGTGAAAACCTAAACGTCTCGAGGTTCAATAAGTAAACAACAAAAATAAGATATAATACTACTTGAGTTGGCAAACCAATAATCGGTCGTCCCTCTCAATATATGCACAAGTAAGCGGGGAAACGAGGTGGCACAAAGCACTTAAAAACCTTTTTCCATAGACGGCCTTTTATAGCTCGTCGCCTTATACCCACCTTATAGTTTGTATAAATCGAGTTCAAACTTTTTATTAGTATTCATCTATTTTGCCTTTTTTTTCTTTCGTTTTGGATTCGAATACAATAGCTAGGTGATAAAATCCCAACTAAGGTCTTATTTGGAAGTAGGTAAATTTATTGTTCTACGTAATACAATATAGTAATCACAAAAAACACGAAAAACGATACATACTATAATAATAGAAAAATAACAAAACTTTTCGAGGACGGAAAGGGTCTTCAAATCAACGATCAACAAATCTCACAAAAACGAATCGTACACAAGATCCCCGGCAGCGGCGCCAAAATTTTTGATGTGTCGTGGATTGTATATTAATTAGAATATGTTATAGGGTAAATTAGAAAATTACCTTTAGGAAAAAGTAATAAACTAAAAATACCAAAGACGGATTTAATTAAACACGATGATGAACCAAGTTCGTTGTATACGAAGATCGAGTGAATTTGAGACGTTTTGTTTCCATTTAGACAATTGATTCAAATGGTTTTCGGTTTTCACTCTAAAAGTACTCCTACAATTTTAAACTTAAGTGCATGAATCGTTTCTCATATTAAAATCTACAAGACAAAACTAAAATCTAAATTACTTTTTTTTTAAACTAATTAATTTTACCAAATTAAAATAAACAATTATTTATTTGAAGTAATTAAGATTTCTATTTATTTAGACATTGAAGAAAAACGTTAATTAACAAAAGTCAACTCAGAAGTAAAGTGAATATTAGAATCTAGAAGCAGATGTTGAACAAAATGAGCAACTAGCTCATGTGGTTGAGGCGTTGGCTTATTGAAGGGTAGGTCTCGAGTTCGAGACCTGCAAGTGACATATTTGTGGTACTTATTTTTTTAATATATATATTTAATATTACTCGAATCAAACAGCACAAATATAGCATTAACAATAATCCAACAGTTAAAGCAACAAAAATCAGCAAACGTCTATCAGTAAAAAAAACAGTCAGACATTCAGTCAACCCAAATACTCATAATGAATTACAACTAAACAAAGAAATGAAATCTCAGGACAGTAATAGCAATTAAAAACGATTCAACAAACCAATATAAGTCAAAGATGAAATTCACAACCCTTATCCTTATGTAACCAATAGATAATGAAAAAACTCAGATAAACAGTCCTCAATACAAAATTATAACATCAGGTTTACCAATTCAGCAGGCTAAAAAAAAACACAGCTATATCAGACAATCTCACAGTAATCTCACAAGATATCATATCAAATCCAGTTTATTCAAACTTAAATCACAGATCGAAATCACTTTACTACTCATACATGTTTTAAGCATACTAAAAGTTAAACACGAATGTTATTGAACTATAGTAGACTCTATTCAACAAATACTCAACCTATCTGAACTACTCAGCAGGCAAAATACTAATATCAGTTAACCCATTCTGATATTTCAGAAAAGCAAATCATTAAGTAGATATCCAAACGCGAAACCTAAAACTACCAGAACTCAAATATTGCACATATCAGATTAATTCAAATCTCTTCTTAATCAGTTAACTCAGTTAACATATTTAATATTCAAATCAGATACTTAAAATCTAAAAATAAATGCCAGAATCATGAACAATATAAGTCAGATATGAGAAACCTAAAACAACTCAATACTAAACAACATTAAGTCTATGAATCTAAATCAACTCAAACATTTTAAATCACTTAAGCATTTTAACAAAAATTAATCTAATAAACATGTAAAATAAAATAGAAGTGCACCTTTTGTAGCAACCTTTGGGCAGAAGAATGTGTTGAACATTCTTAAAAACGAAACGACTCCACCATTAAACCTTACACCGTTACCACCATTAAATCACGAACATCAACCAACACTCGAACCAGATAATAACCAGCAGACTTTTCCTCTATATTTAAAGGTGAACAGTAGGTTCACTTTTTTTCTCCCAAGTTTTACTTATACTATTCAACTAAAGCTATTAATTAGCTTCAATCAAACATCATTAACATTATCATGACTTAAATAGATTCAGGAAAGAAAGTGCAATAAAGATTTTAACAGTAAGTAAAGAGAGAAATAATTCGAACCAAAACAAACTTTTTATTAATAACTTGAAACTGATACAATACTATTAAAAAGAAAAATACAATTTATCCTACACCTATTTTAGCATTATAACATTAAAGATAAAAAATGGGATACTGAAATACAGAATATGGGAGGGTTTTTATAGGCTAACCCCAAACCTTATTGGTGGAAGGTTGTTGAGAAGAGATTCCATCTTGGCCATCCAATTGGTATCTTCTCTTTCTTTCTTTTGATCTACGGCTGAAGATTGCACACTAGCACACGGATCGCCAACGTGGCTTGATTGTGTGCTAGTTGTGCTTCTTTGAAGCTGACTTGGCTCTCTTTAATTGGATGATGATAAAAGTTGAGGTGTTTCCACCAATCAGCATCAAGGAAAGCTGCCACGTCACTGTGAGATGAAAAGATTGTGTGGTTAAATGTTACGTTTGTTTGACTGAAAAGTTTAATAAATATAACTTTTACTCGTCAGTTAACCTAATGGGTTGCTAAAAGCCCATTATTCTTCACCTTTCAAAGTAATCTCAATTGTAACTTGGGCTTTTGACCCATTACTCTAATCCGTTTCATTTGTAAAGTAAATGGGCCTATTTTGGGCTTTTGGTTAACAAGGTAAATAACTTGAACTCCTTATTGGGCTTTTGGGCCCAATACCCAAATGTGGGACCCACTTGGCCCAAAATCTCCATAAACGATTAAATCCGCTAAAATCGAACTTGAAATTGGCTTTGTTGATCTTTTCTTCATTCTCGTGTCGTTTTCGTCGGTTTTCGTGAACTTGGTACCTACACACATGAAACAACAAAACATGCACATACAAGGCAAAATTCATATGTTCAATGCATTTATTGAGTGTTTTTAGATACAAATGATATGAGTAAAATCACTCATATCACCCGTAATAAAAAACATTGGACTCGTTTAAACTCGCGAGCTCAAACGAATTTTATACGTAAAGCTCGAGCTCGTTTAATAAACGAGCTTCAATTTAAACTTAACTCATTTAAAAATTTTTACCTATCTAATATCAAACTTTTCGCGAACGTCTCGACTTTTGTTTGCTTCTAATACCAATAGCATCACCCAAAAGTAATATGCAACAATTTACAGAAATCTGTCTGTGTGTGTAGTCGACCCGGCCGGATCAAGCAGTTGTCCCGGGTTCAGCCGAAAAAACAGGTCTTATTGACTAGGGTTTCATAATTCGAAACTCGGCTAGACCCACTGGGTTTGGGGTGACCCGGGTCAACCCGGTTCTCGAGGGGTTTCAACTTTTTCGAGTTTTTGTTGAAAAAAATTATGTAAATTTTGCGTATTTACCACGAAATTTTATTTTTACATATTATATTAGTAAGTAAACAATTTATATTTTTAATATACGGAAGTTTTTATGTATAATTTTTGTGAATTATTAAAAATATATATATAAATATATATATTTAGAAAACGAATTAATCCGGGTTGACCCGAATTCGATGACTCAACAGGGTCGATTTAATTACCGGTTTTAACGTATTTACAATGATTGGCATACGTGTCTTTAATTTTATTTCAATATAAGTTTATAACCAATCTCACGCTTTTAATTATTGGAGACGTCGTACTCCAAAATTACTTATCAGCATCTTTTATGAATTTTTAATTCTATTACGAAAGTCAATCAACTCAATACATTACTATATTTAGGGAGTTATTTTTTTAATAAATTTGGGGAGTTATTTGATCAGGTCATTTAATGAGCAAGAAAAAAAAAACCATGAAGTTTAATTATTTTCTTAAGTGAATTTTTTAGGTTATCGTATCGCGTCATTCTTATAAAGTAATGTTATACTTTTAGAACTTTACAATATTTTGGTATTTTTCGTTCATTATTTGGAAAGTACTATGTATTCTGATGGCGGATACTTTATTAACCGTGATTTATTGTGACTTATATTTCTTTTGTTATATCAGTTTTTTTAAGTAACTTACAACGACTTAGATTTTTACAATGAGACGATTAAGTTCACTTCTTTTTCTCAATTTAATAAATAATTTTTTTTATTTTTTTTATAAATATCATATTTTTACACATAATATTTTCACGAATTAATTTCATATATCACCTTAATTTCATAATCAATTTCATATATACCCAAAGTGCAACTATTAAATGCACAATGTAAAATGATTTTTAAGATGTATGGGTATATATGAAATTGATTTTAAAAGTAGGGTGATATATGAAAGATTTAAGTTAATTTGTATACTAAACTTTATTTGGTTACTAAGAGATTAATCTCCACCTTCCATACTTATTCTAATCCAATGGATAAGATTAAAACAAAATGTATTTTCACCTTTTTTTTCTTTCAAACATTAATATCTCTTAAACCGTTAATCGTTATACGAAAAAAACATACTGTTACGAAAAGCATTTAATTATCTTTCTATAGATATGCTATATAATATACTTCCGACAAAAAAAAAATTTCTTCATTTTTTCATGTTTTCGAAATTTATTATATATGATACCAATATTATATTTGATGTAACACCAATATCATATACGATATTACCTATCATATATGATAGAAACCAATATCATATATGATTAACACTGTTATCATATATGATAAAATAATATTATCATATATGATATTTCACGTAAATATTTAAAAGAAGAAAAAAACGAAAAAAGTTATTTCTCCGTGTTGTTCCATAGATATGTGATAATTAATACACGAAATAAAGAAAGAAAATAGATGAAAAGTAGATGAATTATAGAGAGAGAAAGTAGAGAGATCTGTGAAACTTAGGGAGGATTAGATTAAGAAAATGAAATGACCAACACCCTTCCTAACATGCTAGGAAGGGTATTTATAGTCCCCCTACATGTGGACTTGTTTATGGACTATATTGTTTGGGCCGGGCTTGAATAAATGCTTAGTACCTTGAAAGGGGCTTTTAAGCTAGCTATCAAGTCCGTAATGTCACGACTATTTGACTAACTATTACAACGTTCTAATAAATGTTACAATAAAAACCTATGACCGAATATTCTTGGTTGACTCAATATTTTTGAGGCTAACAATCTCCCCCAATGTGAGGTCATTCCTATTCAATATTTGGAGATCAATGGAGATTACTAATCTCGTCATAAGTGAGTCTTGAACGTGTAATAGTAGTCTCGTTCCTTCATGTTGTGATCTTTGAGCCTTTGTTGTTGCCTTTCAACTTTGTCTTTAATCTTGAGATCTTTAAATTATGCTTGACTTGTCCTTGCCAACTTGCGATCTTGTGTCTTCTTCCACATGCTCACACTATCCATCATCTTGAAAGCTTGCTGACAATCTCCTTTGAAGAGAGGTCATTCCTCTACATTAATTGTTAAGGAAGATTTGATCATCAGAGTTGCGGAAGTATTTAGCTTTCTTGATTGTTGAATATGTTTTTTGGCATGAGTATGTGGTTATGAATCTTTGACTTTGCTGAGTACACCATAACACCACCTTCTCGAGACATAACATAGACACAGACTGAATGGCTTTGACATTCGTCCTAAATCGGTAGCGTTTTACCTACGGTCGGTGAAGACCGTTATACGATATTAAATATCGTACCTGTGATTAGGTAGATTCAATTAAGAGTCTCCTTGACAGGGTTTCGCGGTTGTACTAGCCGTTCTCTTTACTCGACCGTCTCAAAGCAAGACTGCGAACATAAAGAGCGAATCAATTGGATAGATATCTGCTTGATTAAAGTCGTCAACTCAAATTCCTGGAACAATTTTGACTCATTAAAGAATCTTACCATTGTTGCTTTCCAGTTGACACAAGCTTGATTCATAAAGAATCTCGCAAGTCACCTACCGTAGTGCTGTTTGAGGTTGACACCGGAAGGATTTCCATTCGTCACTGTGAATACTCATGAGTATCACTCTGAATGTTCTGGCAAGACCATAAAGATATTGCGTGTTGGGTCAAAAGTTGATGTGGCAGAAACTCAAAAACGAAGAAAACATGAAGATTTTGTCTAAGCGTTGTCAAGAGCAATCCAAGCGTTGACAAGACCAAACTAAGCGTTGATGGCTTAAGCATTGTCATGTACAATTCAAGCATTGTCATGTACAATGTAAGCATTGATAGAAACGTAGACAAGAAGTATTTAGAAGCTTCTATTTGGATATATATGCAGGATATATTCTGTATATATTTATCTAAATAGAAGATTTACTTGTTTATTCATTATTATCTCTTGTAAAACCCTAATCCTTACACTATAAAAGGAACCAAGGGTTATTAGGTTTTTCATAAGTTCATTCAAAATGTAAACCTAAAGCGTGGGTCGACTAGACGTGGGATTCAATGTATACACGTCTAGTGATTGTTTGTTATTAATATAATAAGCAATCCAATTTGTTTTAATTCATGTCTTGTGCCCTAAACACATTGTTCATGGTTGTTGTTCTAATTCCGCTTTGATTATTTTAATCATATGAACAATGATCATTCCTAGTAGCTTCAAAGATTCGGAATCTAGGATTCCACAATTGGTATCAGAGCCTCGTGGCTCGTGATGCTAGGACCAACAAGGTGTTCATCTATGGTGAAGAAAAGAAAAATCCGTCTATGGTTTTTCTGGACGTTTTTGTGTGCGCAGCAGTATTCAGAAGGTCATAACTTTTGATTGGACCGTTGGATCGTCACGAAATTTCTTGTGTGTGTTCTATACACATATATCTAGACATCCACCGGAGGGATTGTCGAGTTTTATCCCCAAGAAAAAGTTATTAAGCGTCAAAGTCAGCAGTGAGTGAATGCAGTTTTCTGTGGACAGCCATGTTCAAAACACGATTTCTCCTTCGTTAACCGTTGGATCTTCGTGATTTTTGAACTGTAGATTCTTGTCACTTGTGTCTAGGATCTCACCGAAGGGATCTTTGATCTGAGCTCTAATAATGAAGTTATTCAACGTCAAAGTTCGCTGATCATGGTATAAAAGTTTTTGCTTTTCACATAAAATAACGAATTAGGGTTTTTCTCCAAACCCTAGCTCAATTCTAAAGCAAAAACTTGTTCCAGAAGTTGTTGTGTATTAATCGTACTAGCCTTGGTGAGTGATTTCTTGCAATCACGATGAACCCTAGTATGATGTTTGTTGATCTTGGTTGCTGCGGTTAATAAAAAGAATTTGTTATTAGGGTTTATCTTAAAACCCTAGAAACAATAATGGATGGCAGTAACAAGAACAGAAGGACGGTTGGTCATGGTTTAAGCTTGGATCATTATTCACTCTAGTAAACATCACGTAGGGAATATATGGGGTGCTGTTATTTTAATTCACGATTGATTTTCAAAAGAAAAAGCAAAAGTGTAGCAGCGATGGTTCAGGATAAAGGCAATGATTATGATTGATTTTGTTATATAAGGAGATGATTTGGCCGTTTCTATAAGATTGTTGCTATGGTGTGGACTTCATGATATTCACGAAGTAATTTGCTACAAGATATTGCTATTAATCAATACTATTATCTTGTGTGCAAAGATAAGAGATGTGACGTATGGTTGACTGTCACAAGAAGTTACAATTATGGAAGCCATGTGTTGTGTATGTCAAGACAAAGAAAAGAACATTACGTAATGCTGTTTTGCCAAAATGTTTGAATAACTCACGTGAAGCATGTTATACGTGGGGTTGGAGAATTCATAACAAAGATTGGACCACGTAATGATTGGCTTGGTTATTCAGCTTCATGTGGCACAAGAATGAAGAATAAGGTGTATTTTATTCTAGTCAACAATGGTGGCTGACTTATATGGTCAAAAACTTAATGTGATAAGTTTATCACAGTCATGTGAGAAAATGACATGATTGGCCAGTGACTTTTAGCAAAACAAAGGAAGTGACATGAGTCATATTGTATTTTCTAGCCAGAATCATTGTTAAACAAGTCACAAATCGAGTTAGCCGTTGATGTTTGGTGTTTAGGCGCTGACAAGAATGAAGTAAACGCTGACAAGCTTTGTTTGGACGCTGACAATAATAAGTCAAACGCTGACAGCATTGACAGTGTTGTCCGAGAAATGGTTGACCTAAACGTTGATAAGTATTGTCCGATATTGGACAATACACATGACAGATATCTTGGATAAAGGAGTTTCTCGGGTAACAAAAGGATAGCTGCTGTTGAGAAAATTGGTACGTTTTTAGCACACAAAAAGGAGGAATTTACACACGAAGGTACATGGAATCTCTGTTTTTATTTAGAATATCAAGTTGATATTTATGGCTCAGATGTCTTTAAAAGGAATTAATGATCTTAATGCGAGTTAGCAACTATTCGTGGGAATTTGATGGATATTTTAAACTATGTAATCGGGATAGCCTTGTGAGTGGCTTTTACATATGGTATGAAGATGTTATTCCGTTAAAATTCGTCATGAAGAGGTGTTGTCTTAAGGGGAAGAATTCTTATAGTAGGTTTGATGTTTGAAGAAGATTTTCGCGAGTTTGTGTTCTATCATATCTTCAAACTTTCAGCAGGTTTGAAGATAACTTGTTCGTGCTTTACATGGTTGGTGATTAAGACTTGTCATAACACTTGAAGGAGTTACATTATCGTGCTCATTGTCTCACAAAGGATGAGAATATTGACAAGGGATCGAGGTCTACTTATAATTTTCTATGGGTATAAGTTCTTCATCGCATGGATAGTACAAGACATGGAACACAAGGTTGGGTTATTCTACTTCTACATCAAGATTACTTTATTTATTCTTCTTCAAGATCATTGCATAGAGCTACATTTGGAGTATCTTCAAAGATTGCATACATTATTTACTTCCCTGTTGATGTGACAAAAAGGGGAAGACATACATGCTACACTTGAGGGGAAGCAATTTGAAGATCATGTACAACTTACAAGAGATACACATAGAGTTTTGCCGACATCAACTAGGGGAAGATTGTTGGGTCAAAAAGTTGATGTGGCAGAAACTCAAAAACGAAGAAAACATGAAGATTTTGTCTAAGCGTTGTCAAGAGCAATCCAAGCGTTGACAAGAGCAAACTAAGCGTTGATGGCTTAAGCATTGTCATGTACAATTCAAGCATTGTCATGTACAATGTAAGCATTGATAGAAACGTAGACAAGAAGTCTTTAGAAGCTTCTATTTGGATATATATGCAGGATATATTCTGTATATGTTTATCTAAATAGAAGATTTACTTGTTTATTCATTATTATCTCTTGTAAAACCCTAATCCTTACACTATAAAAGGAATCAAGGGTTATTAGGTTTTTCATAAGTTCATTCACAATGTAAACCTAAAGCGTGTGTCGACTAGACGTGGGATTCAATGTATATACGTCTAGTGATTGTTTGTTATTAATATAATAAGCAATCCAATTTGTTTTAATTCATGTCTTGTGCCCTAAACACCTTGTTCATGGTTGTTGTTCTAATTCCGCTTTGATTATTTTAATCATATGAACAATGATCATTCCTAGTAGCTTCAAAGATCCGGAACCTAGGATTCCACATTGCGTAGAAACCTGAAACGAGTTTGAATCGATTAAGAATCAAACCACTGTTGCTTTTAAGTTTTGCACATGTTTAATTCGTAAAGAATCTTACATATGACCTACCGCAGTGCTGTTTGATGTTAACACTGGAAGGATTTCCACTCATCATTGTGAATACTTAGTAGTATCACTCTGAGTGTTCTAGCAATATCGCAATGATATAGCGTAGAACTCTCTTGTTTGTCGTCCGTGTGTCCTAACGAGATTTGATTTATCTCTTGGCTCTAGGCTCAGTTTGTGCACTTTTAGTGGTTGGAGGCTGGAGCAGATGTCACCTATTCAATATCAACTAGGTCCATAATGCGCTGTCTTCATGATATGTTGACCCGATTTCTGCCTAAGATGTATGGAGGGCTAATTTCTTTTCACCCTTTATCCTTACATTTCTTTTTCATTCTTCAACCCCTTCAATGCTTACCAAGACATCATTACTAGCACCTTGTTGCGATTGTTCCAGTGCTAGCTTAAGTACTTAGTCGACATTCAGCTAAGTTCACATTCTACTCCATCTTTCCTAAGGACTTCTAATACTCTATTGGATTGTCCCTAGGAAGATCCCTCCGGTTCTGGTTGGATCATAGGACTTAAACCTAACCACCATTTTGACACCAATAACGTCATGAATTAAAGATGTTGTGGGTATTTGATCGTAATCATAATTGCTTGAGTCTTTAGATCACATTTTAATCACATTTTCTCCCTTGTCTCTAATATATAAAATCGTTTGATATTAGAGATACCAAATTTGATTAAAATATATTGTGAAAAATAGTCTTGAAAACTTTTGGGAGAAAAATGTGTCAAACTTAGCATGAATTTGAAAAGCTCCCCCTCAGAAATAAATCCAATTGAATTGTCATTACGAGGATATGATCCACATTAAACTTTTGAGGATAGGAGTTGTTGAACACACAATTTTTGAAAGATTTTGAATATCATTGAAAAATTCTTGAAAAAATTGTGTTCAACGCTTTTTGAAAAATCCATTCTTTTTGGCGAAGTGGTTTTTCTAAAGCATAAATTTGAGTTCATAGACTTTGAATGTCTTGACGAATCCACTCAAGTGTAAGAATATTTCTCTTCTTTTGCTGAGGGTAAGGGCACTAAATCGTACACTCCCCCGTGAATATAGAACCGGGTTGCTATCTGAAAGTGATTACAAGCCATTGTGTTGAGCTCAAAACGTTGAATATTTTGTGACAAGCTCAACCTAAGATAGATTGCTCTACCCGTTGTTTGGAAATATTGTCCAAAATAAACAATTTTCTTTATTAAACAGAAATGACATGTTTTGAAAAATATGTACAACTTTCATTCAAGCTTTATGTACACACCCGTGTGGTCATTGAGCGACATTTCTAGGTACGTCCATATTATCTATACTGAAAGACATGTCGAGAAGAATATTTTTGGATTTTCAAAGATTTTTAATTTTTCGTTTTGCTTTTATATGTTTTATATTTTGGTATTTAGCTTTTTCAACGATATTTACAAGTAGATGTTTGATAGATGAATCAAGGAGGCTTCTTTAGCAGAATCTCCAGTTCTGTTGGAATCAAACATCTCATACCAATTTGCCTAACTAGATACGCAAACCTCTCTTTCGAAAAGATTTTGTAAACAAGTCAGCTAATTGGTAATCAGTTCCAACAAAGTATAGTTCAACGATACCCCTTTCAACTTGTTCCTTGATGAAGTGATATCTGACATCAATGTGTTTTGTACGGGAATGCTATACCAGATTGCAGGAGATGGCTATGGCGGACTTTGAGTCACAGTACTTAGGTACTTTATCAAAGTGGAAGCCATAATCCGTGAGTTGTGTTCTCATCCAAAGAACTTGAGCACAACACGCAGATAGAGACACATACTCCGATTCGGTTGATGAAAATGACCTAGAATTTGTGCACCACCAGAAGTACTTTTTCGTGTATCAAGGCACCCTGTATGATCAGAATCTGAATAGGCCGTCAGAAAGAAACCGGTTTCCCTCGGATACCAGAGTCCCATTTGAATGGTATTCTTAAGGTACCGAAAGATCCATTTAACCTCCTTGAGGTGTTTTTCAGTAGGTCGTGCTTGATATCGTGCACAATAACACGTAGCATGTGATATATCTGGTCGGCTTGCTGTTAAGTACATGAGCCGATCATGGAATGATATCTCGTTTGATCTATGGCATCTCCCTCCAAATCAGCATCTAGGGATGTGGTTGATAATGGTGTCCCAACGGGGTCACATGAGGTCATACCATGCTTTTTGATTATCTCTTGACAATACTTAGCTTGGTTAATAAAGATACCACTTGGGGATTCGTGAACTTGAATTCCTAGAAAGAATTTTAGTTCGCCCATCACAGAAAACTAAAACCAAAACCAATCACGAATCTACCCCGTGGCGATTGATACCAATTGTTGTTCCATATATATGTGATGATTAATAGACGGAATAAAGAAATAAAATAGATGAAAAGTAGATGAATTCTAGAGAGAGAAAGTAAAGAGAGAAAAAATAAAGATATGTGAAACTTAGGGAGGATTAGATTAAGAAAATGAAATGACCAACACCCTTCCTAACATGCTAGGAAGGGTATTTATAGTCCCCATACATATGGGCTTGTTTATGGACTATATTGTTTTGGTCAGGCTTGAACAAATGCTTAGTACCTTGAAAGAGGCCTTTTAAGCTAGTCATTAAGCCCGTAATGTCACGACTATTTAACTAACTATTACAACGTTCTAATAAATGTTACAATAAAAACTTATGACCGAACATTCTTGGTTGACTCAATATTTTTTAGGCTAAAAATTCAAAAGTATATCATAGTGCATATTGGTAGAAAGATAATTAAACGCTCGACGCGATGGTATAATTATTTTCGTTTAATGCTTAACGGTTTATAAGATATTTAAATTGTAAAAAATAAATATAAAATAAAATATAGTTAATCTCATCCATTAGATGGAAATGAGTTGAATGGTGGGGATTAGTCCCCTTATATTCAAGAAAACGTATGGTATCCAAAATAACTCTTCTTTATATGAAATTACCCTTCTTTTCACACACATCTATCTACCAATACTTTTTAACTTTCAGTATTTTTACACAAAAATTTAAAAATCAAATGGCTTGCTCCCTTCCACACACCGTTGACGAGATCAAAGCTATGGTTAAGAAAAAAATCGATGAAGAGAAACGTCGATAGCTTACACTCACGAAGTTAGCCTTTGAATTCGATAATGCAAGTGATGATACAACAAAATTGCGCACTGCCGTGATATTTTCATAGAAAAATGTGTTTTTAATCAACACGTTTCTTAAAAGGAAGTTGATAATGATTACGACATGCAAAAAGCCTTATTTAGAAAGACAGCAAACATAGAGACTCAAATTCAAAGTAAAATTAAAATTAAATGGCTGAATAACTTCACTTCCCATACTCATATCGGTTTCTTCATCACAACGACACAAACACCAATTTGTTTCTCCCGATCCATATATCCAATTGTAAACAACTTAAATGGCTTACTTACTTACGTTGAGCTACATCAACTATACCTAGATGAACAAGTATTGAGAGAAACATTGCAAGAAGAAGCTAAGGCACAAAGGGAGTGGGAGGAGAAAGTTAGGGCCGAAGAAGCTGAACAAACACAATTTCGGTCAGAGTTTTTTTATGGCAGCTATCAGATTCGGATCCGGGAATAGACTAAATGTATTACGTATTTGCATTTTATCTATCTAGTAGTGTATTTTCTTTCGTATTATCTGAATTCCAGTATTTTAATATGTTACGTATAGAATAAATATTTTAATTTTTGAATAAAAAAGTGTTTACGTTTACGTTTTTATTTATGTTTTTAGTTTATGAATTTAAATGATTAAGAAGAAAATCAATAGGGTATGACGCGGTGGTGCCTTTCTCACAACCAGTAACGGTATAGGATTTAAATATTAAATTATATAAAAATCTTTTTTTTTTAATATCAAACGGTGGAAAATAAAAGAATAAAAGATTTCTTGTATTTTGAATAGGTCGACCCCCAGCTCGATTGTCGTCGGTCGACCGAGACAACTCGACCCACCAAAAACGATCGCGACCTAGTTCGACGTCGATCGTGTCTCGGTTGACCGAAACCGTTGTCACTTGCTAAGAACTTTTCAAATCGTTTCACCCCTTTTAGCGACCAATTTTTTCAAATTTTCTCGACATATTATCAACGCAAACCAATTCAACGAAAATAATAACTTATACGTAAAATTACATTCACTTCAAGTTCAATGACTACATATTGTTCAATGACATCAACATAAACCTAAACTGTTCGAGGACATAAACAATTTGATAAAAATGATAAATTGTTCCATAAACCAATCTATCAACAACAACATATTTGGCCTACTCACCTTTAGGGTCGATAACATCTTTTGGGTCGCAAAATGCATCATACTAATGATCGAGAAATTGTCAAGGCCGAGTAGATCGGCGGTGGAACCTGTAAATTGTCACACGTCTAAAATATCAAAGTTTGAGGCAATCGTTGTGGGCGCGACTTCATAGTAGTCATAACAATTCAGCCATAAAGAACGAATTCTACATGGTTCGTTTGAAAATTTAGATCATTTGCATGGTTTAGAACTACAAGTTTAACATGAATTAATTCATCATACATGTCACATGATAACCATAAACTGTTTTTGAAAGTACAAATGATATTTAATATGGAGTGGAAAACATATATGCAAGAGACTGCCTACTAAGCTCATCCTTAATACTTTAAGCTCATACTTAATACTTGAGACAAACATTACTAAATCGTAAACATAAATATCGTTAGTTCATTGATTTAGTTATGTAAAAATATTAACGAATCACAAAATTTGAACCTCATGATCGACAATACAACATATGCAAAGTCTCACATCAAAATATATTTACTATTATTTAAGCTCATGACATCAAAGATTTAACCCATAACTTGACATATGATAAGCCCATGTGGGTGCCTAATCCGGATCACCCGTACTCTAACTTAAGTGAAACCGTGCCCACTGGAATAATGCCTGTCAAGTCGGAAAAGGGGGTCAACCTCGATAAATCTATCCATGACATTCACTCACTAAGTAATTAACGGTTCATGATAGTTGGAAAGCATAATAGTTTGGATTGAATGGGAACTTAGACCAATACGTAAATCAGTAAAATGCACTTGTGTTCATACGTTAAAGTAAAGTAATGTTCTCACCCCGAAAGCAGTTAAAACAAATAATAGTGGGGCTATGAAACTCAGCTTATCGTATCTTCTTCTTTTTAAAACTGTTTCGACCCATAAGCTATCCAAATGTATGTATTAACTTATATTTCCGTTTTCTTAATTCAAATATATTTAGAAAATATTTTTATGTCTTAACACGAAAACTAAATCTAATAGAATAATATATTTATAGTTTTGACACTAAAAATCATTTTAATTCATTATAGTGTATCCTTCACAACCATATAGGCGTGTATTTTGGTTTGATTTTTGGGTTGTGATGTACATTTATGTGAAGTGGAATAGTAAAAAAATTAAATGTTGATGAATGTGTAGCTACAATTGTACCAAAAAAGAAACACGTAATTTGGTTGGTGATGTACCAACGGTGCAAGTAAATTTTTGGACAAAATTACAATACTCATGGAAAAAGTCGACAAACGAACAAAATAACAACAACTAGTACTTGGCACCAAAGCACACAAAGTAACCAACCCATGATCATTTTCAAAATGAAGGACCAAACAAATGAACGAAGTCTACTTTAGGGATGAAAGAGTGTAATTTACCCTCTTTATTTAGAGTATGTTTGGCGCGTAAGTTTATGAGAGCTTATTAGAGCACGAGTTTTTTTTTTCAAAACATAACCTACTTTTAAAATAAGTCTCCTCTGATTAACATTGGTTGTAGTAGCATGCGAAAAAAACTAAAATAAGCTATTAAATGAAATGCTTCTTGAACTAGTGTTTAATAAAAGCTTTTTGTTAACTCCAACAACCAGCTTCAACAATCAGCTCCATCTCTCACCAATATTGCCAAACATACCCTTAATCAAAGTACTCCCTCCGTCTCATAATTGTAGTTCACCGATAAAAAACACGCAGTTTAATAAAAACATTACTATTACAATTTTCCGTCTTTTACTTTTTACACAATGACAATTGTACCCTTAATGAATTAATTTACAACTCTTTGGGTAAACTACAAATTTCGTCCTTCACTTTGCGAAACGGCAATTATGTCACCAAGTGAAAACTTCAATCAATTTTGCCACTATACTTGAAAATATCGTGCAAAACATCCCCAGAGTAAACTTTTTTTTTAAGTTTCGCCGTTTTCGTCCGTTAACTCCCACACGTGCCTGGCACGTGAGGGCACTTTCGTCATTTCTATAGAAACTAGAAGGGTGGGGGGTTGAATAGTTTCTTAATTTTACTTGTTAAATTTGGGTTTTGAAAAATCCTTTTCAAAAAGCTTAGACTTAAGCAAATATATGAAATATTCTTATACAAAATATGGACAAGGGATATTACAACTAACTAATAATCACAAGTATATACAAGTAAAAAATAATGAATGTAAAGAGAAAAGAAAAAGAAAGATCAAAACAAACACCAAGGATTTATAATGGTTCGGCAACGAAGCTCACTCCTCGTTCCTACTCCACTCCTCGTGTTGGAAATACGTTTTCCCAAAGAAAGTATCGGTCACATCATTATTAGCATAGATCACGAGCTATAGACTATTTAGGACATTGTAACTTGGAGTGACCTCCCTTAGGGGGAGATTGTTGGAAATACGTTTTTACGTATTTAGAAAGGATTGGTCACTCCAACGATATATACGTAGATTGGGCTCGTGATCTAGTTATGTAAGTATAACCCATAAAGCCCACATGTAGGATGGGCTATAAACCCTTCCTAGCATGTTAGGAAGGGTAGTTGTTGGTTCCTATTTCACTCAATAAATCTTTCTTTCTCTCATTCTCTCCTTTCTCTCTCTAACTTTCTCTCTCTAGATCTTCATCTTCATCCATTTCTTTAGATCATTACAACACATAAACAATCCTAAGAAAACGTGGACCTACAATTGGTATCAAGAGCCATGGATGATTGAGTTATTCTTGTGTTTGTTTTGATTGATTCTAGTGCGCGTTGATTTTATCAAGCTCATATCTTGAAAAATTTTGTTATTACGATGGTCTTAATATTTTTTATTTTTTAATATTTGATTTTTAACATTAAGATTTTTGGAGGATGGGTTTTGATTTTTGATTGAAAATTCTAGTTAAATTTTTTTATCAAGACCATTTAACAAGCTCAAATATTGTTTTTCGTGGGTTGTGGGTTTTTGACTTTTTGGAAGTACATCTGTCGGAAAAGGGTTTTAATATTCCGTATTCCGATGTATCACTTTTTTTGTCATATTCCGATGTATCAATTTTTTGTTACATTCTGATAGATCAGTTTTATCAATATTCCAATCCGTATTCCGCTTCAATATTCCGATCGAGCATTTCGATCGTTTTGATATTGCGATGGTCTTGGTATTCCGATGGTTTTGATATTGCGATGGTCTTGGTATTCCGATGGTTTTGACATTCCGATGGTTTTGACATTCCGATGGTTTTGATATTGCGATAGACTATGTTATTAAGATGGCCAGTTCTCAATATTGCGACAGTAAAATTAGACACAACCAAACCTCAACCATCTAAATACAAACACACTCAAACAAAAACCGACACACCAAAAACACTCAACTCAACCTACCACTGATTCGACCAAAACCACTCAACTCAACATACTAAAACAAAAACCTACACTCGCCTACAACCTTGACTCGACTCGACTCATCTGACTCATATCAACAGACTTGACTCACGAACACAACAGACTCACAACCACACAGACTCGATTCTAACCAAACCCTCCTCTCCTTACTGACTCGAACGAAAACTAAGACCAACACCCTCATTACTCAACTGAAACCTTTTAGACTCAGACTCCCTAATCCAAACAACACAGACTCGATCTACCCTATCCTAACACCAATCTCAAAACTGACTCAAAACATAAAACATGATCTCAGATTCAGTTTCGGTTGTTTAATACAAGATCTTGAATTAATATATTCAATCCGAAACCAAGATCATCACTGATCTATATATGATATTACCCATCTTGTTGCTATACAAATTTTAAGAATGAACGTAACAATTTTGTTTTTTCATCTCTTATATTCGATCTAAAAGAAAAACTTTTAACAAATTTGTTGAAAAGTTCTTCTTTGATTCGATTGTCTTAATAAAAAAACCAACATGCGACAAAAATATCCTACCCGAGACCCTTGGACGGATCTTGAAGTCATGTATCTGATAAGTTTCGCGTGTGGTTTGTTGTTTCGAGTTTCAAATGAGACCTATTTGATTCATATGATTTAGCTCAAATTAATCAATAGATCATTTGTGATTCGTTTGGGAATTGATTTGGGGGATTTGCTTATTCAGTAATGTAGGAGACAGATGATTAATTGACTAGATGGTGATGAGATTTGATTGAGATAGTTTAGTTTTTGGTGGCTAGGATTTAGATGATTAATGGGGGTGGAGAGAACTAAGCAAAGATTAGGGTTATATTGTGAGTGTTTGAGTTTATGTTTAAGTGTTTTGGTATTAAAGGCGGAGGAAACAACGGGCTGTCAAGTGGGTTTTCTATCAATTCTTAGACAAGTGTTACAAAGTCCCACATGTGGGACACCAGTTTGACCAACGTGTTGCATAACGTTTGAGTTTTTATAACGTGTGGGATGCCAGTTTAACGTGTTACAAAGTCCAGCTGTTGCATAGTATTATATATAACGTTTTGGGTTTATATAACGTGTTGCATAGCATTATATTAATATCTCAGTTGGGCTGGCAATTTATAGCTACTGAAATTCTAATGGGCCGAGTGTTTGGGTTAAGCATGCCCATGTTTTTTGAAATTTGGTATTAAATATACAAAAGTTGGTATTGGTATCCTCACTTTGTTTTCGTCAAGGTATTTGTGGGGCTGAATTGGTATACGAGTATTGGTATTGGATTGACTCGGGTATTTTTTTTCGAACGAAAGTGCTTAAACGACAAAGATATTTTTCGGTCTAATAAGGAGTTGGATTTTAGACAAAATTCGAGGATTTCAAGCACTAGTTTTATCAACAATACCAAACAAGGATCCAAGATTTTTTTCTCGAACTTCAATGGAGTCGTTGAATTCAAAGTTTTAATAGGGAGAATTGCATCAAATGCAAGACAACGATAGAGAAAGTAGTATAACTTCATTTCGATGCTTCAGTATCATCTAGTGACTCTTTCATGGCTTCAAGGAGGGAGCGAATTTGTGACACTCTTTGGTCACGATCGTCATATATTCACGGAATTGATGTTCTTCAACTTGAACCAACTAGCAGAAAACCTCCACAATGAAGAATTTAATCACTCTGCATCGGCACTTGCATATAAGGCTCTCGTGACACAACTCACGCCTTTCCTCCATTTCAATATAGTCAAGTCTGAAAGTTCAGTGATTTTCCAGTCATTTCTTCGAGACACACATACCGAGCTTCAAGATTTCCGTGGTACACTATTGAAACTCATGACATCGGTCTCGTCTTTGATTTATGAAAGATCTCGACTTCAACAAGCGTATGATAATGGAGTGCAAGAATCTACAATGCAAGAGGAAAATGGTCATATGTTTGACGCATTGGAGGCTGCTAAAGATTGCAAGGACATAGAATCAACAGTTAAGCATGACATCAGCAACACGTCAGGGAATGTTGCAGACATCTCTTATGATGACACCATACTTGTTTATGACGAAGAGCCTACAAATATGGTACAATGTAATGTTGTATATGATGACTATGTCGTTGAACTACCGCATGTTGAGCATTCCGAACCTAATTATGAAAAACATGGGATGGAAAAGGGTGATAGTTTTACCACTTCAGATTCATCCGATTTGCGTCATAATGGGGGAGAGATTGTTCAGAATGTTATAGTACATCATAATAAATGCTTTATGACTGCTGATGAGACTGCTTTTATACATAGTCTCATCGTCCAAAATGGGCTTAAAATGCATTAAATATCATGAAATATGCCAAATATATGCTTGTGTTTGTTACATGTGTATTTTAGGTACGGATATTGGGAAAATCATAAAAGATACAAGAATCAAAGAAAAACGAACACGGGAAAAGAAGCCGCAAAATGAACCGGACCTAAGTGTTGATTTTCCAAGAAATAACCTTGAAGATTGAACAAGAAGGGTCCTCCAATATTGAAAAATTGACACTTTAAACCCTTGTATGTTCATAATTACAAGATTGGTCCTTAAAGTTTGTCAAAATTGCAAAAAGGGCCATCCACTTTGAAGAATTGGCAAGTTTAGTCCCTCAACAAAACTAAATTGTCAATATTGGTCCTCCTTATAGTCAAACATACCATGAAGACCTTCAAAGTTCAAAAATGTGCAAGACCAGTCCTTCAAATACCAAAGAAATACAAAACAAGTCCTTATAAATCCTTGTGGAAAAGTTTTGTGGCCAAAATAGAAGTTTATAAACTTATTTTACAAAGGAAACCAAGTTTCGGCCTGAAAAGAAGGAAATGAAGACAATGTGAAAGATAGGGGACCAAAGCTGCCAAGACAGCCATACTTACCTTAACCACTCACACACTGCCACCTCACCCACCAAATCCCCACAACCAATCAAAACCCACCCTGGTGCCACCTCACTATCCACTAATACCAGATTTTTAACTTAATATTAATTAAGTTAATTTGGGCGCCTAACACCTTTTTAAGCCTTAACCAAGATCAAAATCCGCCACTATTTACTCAAGAACACTTTTGGGTGTTTCTTGATTACTTGGGATTAAGAGTTAAGATTCTCCAGAATTATGATTAAGGTCATATTAACCTAAACCCAGCTCATAACTTTGTTGCCACCTCACCCAAATGGTCACATGAACCACCCTTGCTGCTACTTTTTGGAAGAGGACAAGAATTGCAAGAAGATCAACGCCCCACAAGCAATGCTTCATACCTAAGCACATTTGAACGTATGGCATCACAAAACAACAAACATTGTCACATGTAACAGCTTCAATCCCAAAATCAGTCAACAAAATTCAAAATTCACAAGGGCATACTTGGAACTTCATAGCTAGGGTTTTATTATTTCCTTTGCATTCTAGAACTATTGTAAGGTCTATATAAGGCCATTAGATGAGTAGCTTAGTTCTTGTTCTCAGTTTTTCATTTGTTAAACCTTGTAAAGCCCTTTTCTGAATTTATGAAATTGTGGTATTGTGTTATTATTTAAAATTGAGTTCCATTGTTTGTTATTGTGTTGAGTAGTTGTTTATCACATTTTTGTACATAAACAAAACCTTGAACAAGTCCAAGAGTTCCTATAAGCCTGTGAGTCCCTTTGTCCTTGTTGAGGTCAAAATTTGGCTTGTGCTTGGTGAGGATTGTTCATTGAGGTGTTTCTTTAAGTGACATAAGTCACAATCCAACTAGCTTAAGCAATATTGGAAGTTGGTTATACGTTTTTATAACAAAATCTGTCTAATTTGTTTGCTAAGGACTTTTGGTTCAACAACTTGTAGTTTGAACTTAAGGGTGATCATAGCCTCCTAATCTTGGTTGATTAAGGGGTGGTGAGGCCTTAAGGAAAGGTACAAGTCTTGTGAGAGCCTAAGTGTTGCAAAGGCTTAGTCTTTTGTCACTTTGAATCCTGTTATTTGTGCTAACCTAGGCTCAAGCCTTTGGCTGAGCTTGTTTCTTGTTCTTAGCAGCTTGTTGGAAGCTTGTGGTTGTTAAGCTACCATATAAGCTCAAACATACGTGAGTGTGGATGTACATTCATGAGGTTTGTCTTATTTCCTTGAAAATCTGATAAAAAAGGTGTTCTAAGTGATTTTGTGATTCTGCTGGTGTATATGTGTTTTTATGCCTGCAAATTGGTTCTTGATTCATATGTTGGTTGTTATGATGCTTATTTGGGCTTAAATCAATCTTGAGAATACTTTTACTTTGTTAAAATTGGTTTTAAAAAGTGAAAAGGGTGTTTGGGATTGACTGTTGGTTTAAGTTTGTATGATCTTGAGTAGGTATTGTTGTGTTGTTTGAGTTTGTATCTGTTGTTGAGTTGTTTGTGTTCTGATATATGCATATTTTGTGCCTTGAATCACTTAATCAAACAATTGGCTATAAAATCTTGAAAACTTGTTGTTTTGCTTTGAAATCTTGTGCACACCTAATTGCATGTTAATCTAGGGCTAACAAGTGTTAAATCATTGTTATTGCAACCTGTGTGATATATCTGAGGCCTTGAAGTTGGATTTGGTGTCAAGTAGATCAACAAAAAGTGTTCTTGCCTGTTTAAGTGTTCATCAGTAACTACTATTGCTTAGATCTTGTTCATAAGTTGGATTCATTGCATGAAATGAGTTAATATGTGTTCCATTAAGTTATATTGATCTTGTGTATGCATTTGGTGGTTTGTGTTGTGGTTAGCTTATAATAGCTTAAAAGTAGCTTATAATCACCAGATCTACTATTTACAAGTCTGGATCATATATGTGGACTAATTGATTAAACTGTATCATTTGGCTGAGTGGGATTGTGTTTTCTTGCTTGATTGTGACTCCTTACAACCCACTGGTTGTAAGGGTGCCTTGATTATCCAACAAAACCAAGTGAAACTCTCTAAAAAGCTAGGTCAAAAAGTCAAAGCACTGGGAACTCATTTCCCCTGGTGCTAGCCACTGCTAGTTATAATTGGTCAACAACTTATTTCTTGTTCATTCTAGCTTATTCCAATGTGCAACAACTTATTTTTTGTAATAGGTCTTAATATTTTAAGCTTATAAGTCATTCTAGAAGTTTACAGCTTTTGGCTTTAGCTTTTGACTAGAAAACGACTATTTTGTCTTTTTCAAAATCAGCTTTTTGCTTATTTCAGCTTATTGAGTGTGCTTATTGGAAAACTTTTTGTTGATTAAGCTTATTTAAGTGATTTAAAACCTTTTGCAAGTTGAATCAGCTTTTGAAGTGGCCTAGAACTCGAAAACGACTATTTTGTCGTTTTGTGTAGAGAGCTTTTGCTTATTTCAGGCTTATTTATTGGGCCTATTCAAAAATTCTTTTTACAAACAGCTTAATTAGGTCAAGCGAAGGTTGTGTGTCAAATTTCAGCTTATGGCATCTGCTTATAGCTTAATGGGCCAAAAAGCCCATTAAGAATAAGCTGTGATAAGCTCACTTTCAGCTTTTGGGCCTTTGAAATTTTGTGTTTAAAATTGAATTTTAAGCTTAACTGGAGTTTTTGGGCCATTTTTGTGGACTTTTTCTTATTGAGCCAAATCTAAGCCCATTAAGGGACTGTTTTTCATTTTGGCCCATTTGAAGGCCCAATAGGGGTATTTTGCCTTTTTGGTATTTCAAGTTCATTTTCTGTTTAATTAGGTTAAAAATAAACTAGTTTGCAACTTTTTAGAATTTTTTATAATTTTTGATTTTTAATATTATTTTATTATTAAAAACTAAAATTTTGATTTTTGAAAGTTTTTCATTTTTCCTAGTTCAAATACATTAAGTTAGGAATTTTAAAATTTTTAGATTGATTTTAGTATCATTAGATTAATTTTTAGAATTATTTTAAGTTTTTATAGTTTTTAATTGTTTTTTAAATAGTTTTAATTATTTTAAAATTTTCAAAAATAGTTTTAAATTTAGTTAAGTCATTTTAGAGGTTTACAAGTTAAAAAATCTCATTTTGGGCTTTTTGTTAATTAAATTGATTTTTTAGGCTTTAATTAGTATTAAAAAATTAATATTTTATTAAATAAAAAGTTTGAGTGATTTTTGATTTTTTGTAAACTCTAATTACATTTTTTAGGATTTATTTCATTTTTCTAGGATTTTTAGGTTAATTTTTAAATTTAGTCACTTTTTACGGTTCTACGTGCACGACTTTGTCTTGGTGTAATTCATAATCGTAACCGTCATTCTTTTCTAATCTCTTTTCACTTTTTCTTTTCTTCATAAATTATAATCACAACATTTATCAATTCTTACACAACACACTAGCCTCCTTGAGAACGATCCCCACTTTTGGGTCATTTACTTGTAGTTTTCCTAAACTACTTGTGTACTTACCCTAATTACCTTGTTTTCCTAAACAAGTGTGAATTTACAATCATCATTTTGGCGCCGCTGCCGGGGAGGCGTGTTGTGTTTTGATTTGAACAATTGTTGTTTTTATATTAGCGATAATAGTTATTTGTATTAGTAGCACTCTACTAATACGTATTATCGGTTTTCGTTTTTTGTGTGAATATTACTATATTATATACGTAGAACAATAAATTCACAAGTAATCCAAAAGTGTGAAAGCACAACCTTGATTCGGGATTTCATCACTCGATCACTGCATCGAATCTCAAACAAGAAAAAAAAGGCAAAATAGATAATTACTTTCGTGAAGCTTATTTTTGACAAACACAAACTATAAGGTGGGTATAAGGCGAGTATTATAAAATATACCCTAAGGAAAAAGGCTCTTAAGTGCTTCGTGCCGCCTCGTTTTCCCGCTTGCTTGTGCGTGTTTAGATAAAAAGGGCTAATCGAGGGTTTGCCAACCAAAGTATTATCTAAGTATCATATATATTTTCTTGGTTTCATTTGATTAAACCTTCTTGAACATTTTGGTGTTCCACCAACGTTCTAAAGTCATCGAAGGCGTTCACTTCACGTCATCGTTTTCATTCCTTGAGGCTTCTTTAATCAAGAGATTTGATTAAGGGAGAGATTTGTAGATTTTTGTCTACTTAATACAATCACAAAATCCCAAAAAAGTAAAAACAATCAAAAATTCAAAAAAATTTGAAAAAGTCAAAAACACCAAAAAGAATCTTCTTTGCTCATCCCCACGTTGTACGTGACGTTTATGCAAACTCGAAATCAAGCAAGACGCGCACGTAAACGTCGTAATCGAAAAGAAAACACACCAACACCTTCTAGTGAAGAGACTCCAAGTGAGGAACCCATTTTAGAACAAGAAGCTATCATGGCTAATCGTACTATGATGAAGTTGCTTCAAGCACCCACCGAGGGTTTTGGAGAGGCCATTGTGATTCCCGCCATCCTTGCGGAGAACTTCGAGATCAAGACGGGTTTAATGTCTATGCTTTAAGCCAACAAGTTTCGCGGACACGAAAAAGACAACCCACATTATCACATTAGGCAATTTAATCGTCTCACCGTGACTAGCAAGTTTAAGGATGTACCCCACGATGCCATTAAGATGATGTTGTTTCCATACTCGTTAGATGGACCCGCCAAGATATGGCTTGAGAAAGAACCCCCAAATTCGATTTTGACGTGGGGTGATCTCGTTTCTAAGTTTGTGAATCAATTTTTTCCACCATCTAAAACAACACATTTGAAAAACGAGATTTCACGATTTACTCAAAGGTCTAATGAGAGTTTTTCAATGGCTTGGGAAAGGTTTAAAGAAATGTTACATAAATGTCCACACCATGATTTTTCCTAATTGCATGAAATTGACACTTTTTACAATGGGCTTAGTGATCATGAACGAGATTACTTAAATGCCGCCGCGGGTGGTAATTTCTTGTGCAAAACGACCGATGAGGCTTTAAAAATCATTAAGAATAGGTCTAAGGTTTACAATCCTCGTAACACACCGAGTGTTGCCACTATGGGTTCGTCATCGTCGTCTCGTAACATGAGTGCCTTGCAAGATGAAGCAAATGAAGAGAATCGGTTTTTCGATAGGTTTTCGACTCTTATGACTCATTGGAAAGCACAAGATGCTTTAAACTCCGCATCGGTTAAAGCGGTTGGAAAGAGTTGTATTTCGTGTGGTGGAGCTCATGATTTTCCGAGTGCATTACCGCGGATGGTAACACTTTGAATGCTTATGTAGCCACGGGAACTTACAACCAAAACGGTCAAGGTTCCCGCCTAAATCAAGCTCCACAAAATCAAAATGCTAAAAACTATCAAAACAACAATCAAAATGGTGCTTACCAAGGAAATTCACGTAACTACAACAAGGTTAATTACCAAAGTGGGAACAATGGGAAAATTTCAAACCAAAACCAAAACCGTGATTTTCAAAATACCACACAAGGTTTTCAAAATGCTCACACTAAAAATCTTAATGGAGAAATTTTTGATTATGCAAAGGCAAACGATGCTAAGTTTGGTAACATGCAACGTGAGACGATTAGCTTAAGATCCGAGTTGAAAAACGAGCTTAAAAACGAACTTGCTAATCAATTGAAAACTCATGCTAATAAAATGGAAGGAAATGTTCAACGTCTCCAACAAAATCAACAAAAAATGGAGCAAGGTCAACATGAGATTAAAAAAGAATTTTTAAAAGCGGATGCTAGGCAATCTAAATTTGAAGATCGAATGGGAAAAATGTTTGAAGCTATCATGTGTAAACCTTCTTCTTCGGGTGGTCTTCCTAGTGATACCATCGTAAACCCGAAAGGAGAATTGAAGGTTATTACTACTCGTAGTGGTAAAACTTTCAAAGAACCCATTTCTCGTCCAAGTACTTCTACGGAGAAGGAAATAGAGAAAGAGCCCGAGGTGGTGGTAGAAAGGGAGCAAATTCCAATCCCACAAAGTACCGCTAAAACCACACCTACGGTTGAACCAATACCAATAGTGGAACCCAAGATTCCAAGGCCGTTGCCTATGCCCCAACCCACACCACCCTTACCTTACCCATCAAGACGAAACAAAGAAAAGGCACAAGAACGTAACAATTATCAATTTGAACTTTTTATGAAAATGTTTCGTGACTTGCATTTTAATATAAGTTTTGCCGACGCCTTGGTCATGATGTCTCGATTTGCCGCAAACTTCAAAAGTATGTTGAATAACAAAGAGAAATTGCAAAATTCGTCTAGTTGTTCATCGGTTTTTCTTAGCCGCATACCTCAAAAAGTCAGTGATCCCGGTAAATTTTTAATCCCATGTGCAATCCAAGATATGGAAGAATGCTACGCCTTGCTCGATCTTGGTGCTAGTATAAATTTGATGCCTCTTGAGATTTTTAAGTCACTCAATCTTCCTAATCTCACTCCTTCAAGAATGTCAATCGAGATGGTCGATCATTCTACGATTTTAGCTTGTGGAGTAACCGAAGACGTCTTTGTGAAAGTTGGAAAATTTTATTACCCCTTGGACTTTATCGTTGTAGACATTCCCATTCATCCTAAAGTTCCTCTAATTTTAGGTCGATCATTTTTGGATACTTCGAGAGAACTTATTGATGTTCATGTTAGGAAAAACACTCTACGTTTCAATGAGGAAGAACTCGTCATAAATTCAATTCAAAACTCTACACTTTCTCATGTGTATTCTATCACGTCTTTGAACAATGTTGATTCCATCAAAAACATTTGCAAAAGAGTCTCAAAAATAGTTTTAGGAGTTGTTGATAAAAACGATTTTCCATCCCCTCAGCCGGTGGAGGTTAAGAGTGTTAAGCCTACGTCTCCAATCATGGAAGATTCTTCGGATGATGAATATGTTGACCCCGATGGAGCGGTGTTCTTTGTTGACAAACGTTTTGAGAACTTAGCACCACCAAAACGGTTTTTAAATGTGAGAATTTTTAGTGTGCCTAACATCGTTTTAGAAGCACCAAATATTTTTGACATAATCAAATCGGGTTTTCATAAGGAGTTTTCAAAAGATGAAAAAGGAAAAAATTTTGAATTGGATTTAAAAGATTTTTCTACAATTCTAACTACGTCATCACCTCGTGTTTTGAGTGCTACAAGCTCGTCTTCTCCTTTTGACGATGCTTTGTGTGGGTTAAGTGTGGGGGGAGCCCCTTATGTTCCCTCCCCTTTTTCCACCGAGGACGAGATATTTGATCTCGAAATTGCTTATAAAGGGAAATCTCGGTCTTCCACCGATGCAATGAATGGAAAATACTTTTATTTGATTGGTGCGAGTCTACCTCGAGTAGCTCATGGTTTTTGTGACTTACCCATTGTCCCACCCTTCTATTTCTTCTCATCCATTTTCTTTAAACCCTTTGGGTTTGTTTTAGCACATGTTGAAGTGGCGTTGATTTGTTTATCCAATGAAAACGAGAACGCCATCTTCGATCCCGGTATTTTGCATCATCAAAGGACTTAGTCCTTAATACCAGTCGTTTTTTGGCCTTGTTTATCATGTAAGCCCCACCAAAAATTGACCATACCATAATTATCCCTAAATGATCACATTTATGGGGGATTCGAGTCGAGCTTTTGACTCGGTTATCAAAAACAAGGTGCCTCGTGGGGGAGTCTCGTGCTTATCCCATGTACATATTATCGTTTCCTAATGTAGTAACGTGAGGGGATTTGTGCCCTTCCAACCTTTGTTCCGTGATTGTTTGTGTTATGTGGTATTTAGATGATCATGATCTTCACGATTGGAGCCTCTCGTGTTCGTTTTATGGGAGCACTCGATCGTTTGCTTTGAAGAGTTTCTCAATATCCATGATATATCCTTTGATGTTCTAACCTTAGGTTTTTAGCACACTTCATAAACGGCTATTGATTTGACGGTTACACCCTTTTCATGCTAGATTATGCATTCGACTTCGTCTCTAGTATGGGGGTTTTCCAACCCTTAGACTCGAAACATTGAGGACAATGTTTAACTTTAGTATGGGGGGTGAATAGATACTTGCCTTGCCAAACCGTCACGCTTTCCAAAGTTTATCTTTTTGTTTATCGTTTTGTTGCAAAATAAGGCTAAAAATGGCCAAAGTTTAAATTTTTTCTCATGTTTTATAAGTGTTTGAAGACACGAATGTAGATTTTCCGATGGCGAGAATAAGAGTAATTTTTGACTCGACCGTGCGTGTTGAGCACTTAGCTTCGATTCCTTAACTTTATATTAGGCTAAGTCTCTTAAATGAGGACGAGAAATGATAGAGTTAATTATAAGTTACTATGCTAAACGTAGAGTACTCGTATTCTTTCAAAAAGTCATGTGTTCTCGTTGTTTGCTTATTCTCCCTTTTCTTGTAAATATAATTTTTCTTAATAAGTATTGACTTAGCGGTTTAGTCTTGATTGTTGGTTTCTAGTCTTTTCTAGTAGCTTCCATGTAATTAAATTGGGAAAACATTAAGGTATCGCCAGCGTCACGGTTTTGAAGTATTGGCAACCCGAATAATCGAAAGCTTCACCTAATAATAAGATTTCAAGTGCTCACCTAAATCAAGCAAACAATTTGAAGCTCACAAGGCCGAAAAATCTATGCAAAATTGAAAGTGAATTATGCCTTAATCTTTGAAGCTCTAAAGATCCAAAATTCGCTTTTAGCGTGAGGATATACGTCTTTGGCCATAATAAACACCTCATAGTGAGGTTAAATAAAAGGCAAGGCAAGACCGAAGTCATAATAAAAGCTTCATGGCGATGTTGAATAAAAGATGGAGGTAAACCTATGATAATAAGGCCCATCCGGTAGGGGGCGTATAAAATTCTTGGTAATAAGTCTCATGTTCAAAACCGTTATAAAACCGTGTTTATCGATCCTTCTTGTTGACTTAATTTTTTGACATCGTTGTCTATTAGGAGGGGTTATTAATTCGATGGTCTTGGTTACACCGTTATGACTCTATTTTTAGACCTAAATCTCTATCATCGCATAAGTCAAAAATGTATCCTCGTGAACATTCAAGACAAAAATAAAATATAAGAGATACAACTTAGGAAAATGGGAGGATAAGTATGTGATTAGGGCATATGAGTAATGTTAGAATTACTAACTTATAATGACAATGATCTCGTTGCACGCTTGGCATGGAATTGGGGTGAAAATCGAGGACGACGAAATTATTTCTAACGAAGCATTCACGTGTTCTTGTTCTATGAACCTAAACGTCCCATTTTGCAATGAAAATCATACATTATGTCCTAAAACGCAAGTAGTAGAAATAGTAGTAGTGTAGTAAGTTTATCATTCAATAAAAGTGCATAAAAATGAATTTTGGAGGAGCTACGATACTTTATTCTAGCATTGCGTGAGGGCACAACAATGGTTTAGTATGGGGAAGTGATGAGACTGCTTTTATACATAGTCTCATCGTCCAAAATGGGCTTAAAATGCATTAAATATCATGAAATATGCCAAATATATGCTTGTGTTTGGACGGATCTTGAAGTCATGTATCTGATAAGTTTCACGTGTGGTTTGTTGTTGCGAGTTTCAAATGAGACCTATTTGATTCATTAGATTTAGCTCAAATTAATCCATAGATCATTTGTGATTCGTTTGGGAATTGATTTGGGGGATTTGCTTATTCAGTAATATAGGAGACGGATGATTAATTGACTAGATGGTGATGAGATTTGGTTGAGATAGTTTAGTTCTTGGTGGGTAGGATTTAGATGAGTAATAGGGGTGGAGAGAACTAAGCAAAGATTAGGGTTATATTGTGAGTGTTTGAGTTTATGTTTAAGTGTTTTGGTAATAAAGGCGGAGGAAACAAAGGGCTGTCAAGTGGTTTTTCTATCAATTATTAGACAAGTGTTACAAAGTGCCACGTGTGGGGCACCAGTTTGACCAAAGTGTTGCATAACGTTTGAGTTTATATAACGTGTGGGATACCAGTTTAATGTGTTACAAAGTCCAGCTGTTGCATAGTATATATATAACATTTTGGGTTTATATAACGTGTTGCATAACATTATATTAATATCTCAGTTGGGCTGGCAATTAATAGCTACTGAAATTCTAGTGGGCCGAGTGTTTGGGTTAAGCATGCCCATGTTTTGTGAAATTTGGTATTAAATATTCAAAAGTTGGTATTGGTATCCACAATTTGTTTTCGTCAAGGTATTTATGGGGCTGAATTGGTTTACGAGTATTGGTATTGGATTGACTCGGGTATTTTTTTTTCGAACGAAAGTGCTTAAACGACAAAGATATTTTTCAGTCTAATAAGGAGTTGGACTTTAGACAAAATTCGAGGATTTCAAGCACCAGTTTTATCAACAATACCAAACAAGGATCCAAGATTTTTTTCTCAAACTTCAATGGAGTTGTTGAATTCAAAGTTTTAAGAGGGAGAATTGCATCGAATGCAAGACAACGCTAGAGAAAGTAGTATAACTTCATTTCGAATGCTTCAGTATCATCTAGTGACTCTTTCATGGCTTCAAGGAGGGAGCGAATTTGTGACACTCTTTGGTCACGATCGTTATATATTCACGGAATTGATGTTATTCAATGTCACACCCCACCATGGCGGAATATGGGGCGCGACGTATGGATATCATCACAACAACAGCGTGTCTATAGAGAGAACTAAATGAAATTGAAATATCATAAATGGCGACACAAATGTCGTGACAATATCTCAACAATGCAGGCGTTTAGGTAAGTAGGTAACAGGCCTACCTCTTACCAAAGACATATAAATGAACAAACATCAAACATATAGGTACCATAAAGTTTACTTAATCAAAACACAAAAAAAAATCTAAGAGGAAAGGGAATCCTCCTAATGCAATCCTAACAGCCTCTATACTCTAGCCACTTCTAACATCATCTTGCACAACTACCTCACCTGAAAATGATACTAAAATCTGTCAACATAAAGTTGGTGAGAACATAGGTTTAATTTATTTAGAACATCATAAGAAACCTTGACATCCGTTGAAAATAAGTTGAAGAAAACAATTTATAGTAATGGACCATAATGTAATAATCATGTTACATGCATCCACAAGAAAACTTAAACCAAGTATCGATCACATCTACAATTCTCAAAGCACACTATAACAATCAAGAAGTATCCCATCACACACACCACACTATCCGGATCTTTCCCACACCACCTGTGGAAGATGAACTATATCCCCATCGAGATATCTTGCCTCCGAAGAGACGATGCACAAGTACTCAGGACGGATCGTGCCCCGTGAACCAAGAACTCAGAACCAAGAACTCAGGACGGATCGTGCCCCATGCTCCACACACATCACAACTGGTCCCATAGACGCCCATACATCTATGTACCAAAGCCAATCACAACCCAAACAAGATTCACATAGCAGAACACATATCAAAGCACATATGAGAACACATATCAAAGCACATATGAGAACACATAAGCACACAAGTCACACAATAACACATTTATGTCCACACCTTTTAAAACATAGTACTAAATCATGTTAAAGAACATTTCAAGTGTCATCTCCATCCCATACTGGAAAAACATTTAAAAACGTAGTAAAATGGGACTATGAACTCACCTGATTGCTTTCCCAAAAGTCCTTGCTCTAGCAACAAGCTAACAATACATAAATCAATACATGAACCAACCACTAAAACGGTTCATCAACCTATGATGGACATTTAACCTCCTCTCATATAAATACCCCATTACCCTTCCCTATCAAGTCCTTAACTTGATTAAGTTCAATAACTATCACGTTCATATTTTACACAAAACAGTCCCAATTTTAGGTCTCCAAACTATAAGCCAAACACCCAACTAAACATACCCATGGTTTCTGTAAAAGGAATATTCATAATTTTACATATGTTAGCTAACACCTCCCACTTGCCCTAAACTTAAAGCTACTGTTAAGGCCCCGATATATGTGTATATATTACTACCTATCCAGAATTCACTGATTTTAAACGTATGAAAAGTTTGTTACCATTAGAGGGTCTTACCGTAAACCACAATCTTAGCCCAAGTGCAGATACTTACTACAATATATAAACCATATCTCATGTTCGTGAGAAGATCCCAATGCAACCCTAAGTACCCCAAACAACCCAAAACTTAAAAAGAAAACTGGCTGAATTCAAAACTGTTTTGACCTCCGACTGTTGTAACCTGTTTTTGACCCACTTCCCGACCTCCAATTTAGTTCTAGTTTCTTGCATTGGAAATCCACTTCAATTAAATTTCTAGGGGTATGTGTATCGCAAAATAAGAGTTTGTAGAACTCCCTATATGATCAAAACAATGACCCAAAATTCTGCCCAGTTTTTAAAAACGGGTTTAATTAATTTAACCTAATTAATTACCCATAACCCCATTAATTACAACCCCTAAACCATCTAATCATTATAATATCATTAAAATACAGATTCTTATTTAGACCCTAACTTAAATCCATCATAAGATGATTGAGAAAGAATTAAAACACTTTAATTAAAAAGAGTATTAAAGATTTTACCTTAGAATTTTTTGAAAGAAGAAAAATTAATGAAGAACCCTAAAACCACCATTGATGCCGACTTGAAGGTGATCTCCAGGGGTTTTATGAAGTGTTTTAGTTAATAAAAAGTATTTATATAGTTTCCTAACAAGTTCTTGGCCCATTACAAAAGCCCGGTTCCCTTTTTCCTTTTTCCCCCTTTCTTTTCTTTTGATTCGTCCCAAACCACCTCATATATATATATTTTTTATTTTTTTTTCTTTTTATTGTTAATTAATATCTTATTAATATTACCTTAATTTACCTTAATTTATTTCAGCTCCAAAAGCCTCCAAAACCTCAAAACCGTAAAACTAGTCAAATTTACGCGTTTTATCGTAAAAGACGTAAAATATACACTTTTATAAAAAATCTCAAATTTTGAAATAAACTTTATAACCAAGTCCCAAATGACTTAAAAACCATCCCGAAAAATATTCATATGACTAATTACCCCATCCGAGACCTCTAAATGCTAAACCGTAAATCGTAAAAATACGATTTTCTATAATACATATACGTATACGTAAACCACTAAATAACGCCATCTCACTTCATAGTCACCACCATGTGAACTCATGAACACGAACTAACCCCATCATAACATTATATAATGTACCACACAATACACGAACGATGACTAACATCCAATCCAAGGCTCAAATATAAACATATTGCCCGTAAACGCACACTAAGCACATAATCAAAGTCAAACAGTCAAAAGTGACAAATCCAAAATCTAGGGTTGTCACATCACTCCCTCCTAATAGAAATCTTGTCCCGAGATTTACTCTATAAGCTCAATAAATTCATTTCACAGCCAACACACTATCCCTCTCATAAGAACGTAACCGGATCATGACTACAACAACGCTCTTAATGAATATAAGCTCACGACAAATTTTAGGACCCCCAACTTCGGATAACGGATCAAACCCATGGACAACTAACGGACGTTTACGTGAACGAATTTAAAAGAATGAACCTAAACCATGAGACTCCAAAAGATACTCAACATAAAACATGTATCGACTCCCAACGAACCATGGAAACGGACCAATGACAACAAGCACCCAACGACAACTGAAATGTGTTACGACCGGCGACATACTATTAAAACCTTGTGGAAAACCAAATTTTACCCCAGAATGGATTTTGTACTGAAATTGTATATTAGTTGTTCTAAAACCATGGTATCACATTAGTAATTAATGTAATCATCTAACGAAAATCAATCTAAAGTCTCTTCACGAACGATCAATTGTCTAAAGCACACAACACAATATCACACGTCAACATTGACTCCGGAACCCACATCCTTCATCAATGTACAATCCTTATGATGGATACATCTCAAGTCCTATCCCAAATAAGCCCTATGTTAGCCCTCTAAGTGTTCATTATCCCAAAATATCCAAAACACAAGTTTAAACCATATCGTTTGAAAATTAATCTTGAACTCGACACTTGTACAATTAACTCGACCAAGCTACTGACCTCCAATTACTAAACTTTCTGAATTTTTTGAAAAGTATGTTCCGAGTACATAGATTTAGGCTTTTGAATCACCCAAAAAGCTTTAAAAATGAATAATTTATAACCAAAACGATTTTACTCAAAATCTACCTAGGCATTAGCGACAGTTTCTGCCTACTCCGATTTATACCAAAAAAAACGATTTTTAAACCCTAAAACCCCTCATTAATTACCAAATTTAAAACCTAATTTATTTTAAATCCAGAAAATTAAAACTCTATTAATTACATGATTTTAACATATTTCACTAAATAAGAACACAATTTTAACTTAAGAACAATAACTTTAGGTGCTCAAAACCAAAATATTTTAAAATAACCGAGTCATGCTTATATGTTAAAAAATTTATATTCCACCTTATTTGAAACATGTTCCGACACTTCCTTATTTCATCGACTACCAACAACTATTTTTTTTTCAATTTGCAAGTTCTATTTTTTTTACCATGTATAATTCGAAACAAAAGATATCGTTACCCCAAAAAGAAAATCTCCACCATCTCAAAAGCCTTCACGCCAAAAGTACCGTACAAAAGAACACAAGAAATGAGAACTCGATAAATGTACTACTACGGAAGTTAAACATCTCGAAGAGGAACGAGCTAGCAAAACATCCCAAGAATACAACCGATAAGTAGAAGGGAATTATACATATATAGGCATATGCATACATACACTCAAATTCATCCAACATATACTATTACAAGCATGTATTAACCCTCTTTCATGCAACCATACTTAGGAATCCATTGGTGTTGTGGTACTTGTATAACTATGTTGGCCACCATACTTATACAAGTCCCCTTTCACCAATGCACTCCCTCTTATGATGACACTTATAAGAATTAATACTACACATAACACATCGGTCTACCAACTCAAATAAGCACATAGATCCTACAACTCATATAAGCACATAACCACAACATAACATAAGATCCAAAATCCATGTATTAAAATAACGTAGCCAATGCATGAAACATATAAACTCGTAATCCAACTGAACCACCGTAGATAAAATTCAAAATGTATAAAGAACATGAAAACGTAATTAAACGGAATCCAACGATGATTAGTGTATACGACTATAGTTCAACCTGCACTATTCAAAACTCGAAAAGAAAATAACATGTAGCTAAGTATGAACCATAGTAGTTCATAACCTAACAAATACTACGAAAATAACATTCAAACACATCAATTACTATAAAATACACACATACTCCTATGACGCCTATATGTAGGGACCCTTAAGCTATAGACTAGGCTACACGACTAGGCAACCTAATTCTCTATAACCATTGTCTCTGATACCATTCTGTCACACCCCACCATGGCGGAATATGGGACGTGACGTATGGATATCATCACAACAACAGAGTGTCTATAGAGAGAACTAAATGAAATTGAAATATCATAAATGGCGACACAAATGTCGTGGCAATATCTCAACAATGCAGGCGTTTAGGTAAGTAGGTAACAGGCCTACCTCTTACCAAAGACATACAAATGAACAAACATCAAACATATAGGTACCATAAAGTTTACTTAATCAAAACACAAAATAAAATCTAAGAGGAAAGGGAATCCTCCTAATGCAATCCTAGCAGCCTATATACTCTAGCCACTTCTAACATCATCTTGCACAACTACCTCACCTGAAAATGACACTAAAATCTGTCAACATAAAGTTGGTGAGAACATAGGTTTAAGTTATCTATAACATCATAAGAAACCTTGACATCCGTTGTAAATAAGTTGAAGAAAACAATTTATAGTAATGGACCATAATGTAATAATCATGTTACATGCATCCACAACAAAACTTAAACCAAGTATCGATCACATCTACAATTCTCAAAGCACACTATAACAATCAAGAAGTATCCCATCACACACACCACACTATCCGGATCTTTCCCACACCACCTGTGGAAGATGAACTATATCCCCATCGAGATATCTTGCCTCCGAAGAGACGATGCACAAGTACTCAGGACGGATCGTGCCCCACGAACCAAGAACTCAGGACGGATCGTGCCCCACGCTCCATACACATCACAACTGGTCCCATAGACGCCCATACATCTATGTACCAAAGCCAATCACAACCCAAACAAGATTCATATAGCAGAACACATATCAAAGCACATATGAGAACACATAAGCACGCAAGTCACACAATAACACATTTATGTCCATACATTTTAAAACATAGTACTAAATCATGTTAAAGAACATTTCAAGTGTCATCTCCATCCCATACTGGAAAAACATTTAAAAATGTAGTAAAATGGGACTATGAACTCACCTGATTGCTTCTCCAAAAGTCCTTGCTCTAGCAACAAGCTAACAATCCAAAAATACATAAATCAATACATGAACCAACCACTAAAACGGTTCATCAACCTATGATGGAAATTTAACCTCCTCTCATATAAATACCCCATTACCCTTCCCTATCAAGTCCTTAACTTGATTAAGTTCAATAACTATCCCGTTCATATTTTACACAAAACAGTCCCAATTTTAGGTATCCAAACTATAAGCCAAACACCCAACTAAACATACCCATGGTTTCTGTAAAAGGAATATTCATAATTTTACATATGTTAGCTAACACCTCTCACTTGCCCTAAACTTAAAGCTACTGTTAAGGCCCCGATATATGTGTATATATTACTACCTATCCAGAATTCACTGATTTTAAACGTATGAAAAGTTTGTTACCATTAGAGGGTCTTACCGTAAACCACAATCTTAGCCCAAGTGCAGATACTTACTACAATATATAAACCATCTCTCATGTTCGTGATAAGATCCCAATGCAACCCTAAGTACCCCAAACAACCCAAAACTTAAAAAGAAAACAGGCTGAATTCAAAACTGTTTTGACCTCCGACTGTTGTAACCTGTTTTTGACCCACTTCCCTACCTCCAATTTAGTTCTAGTTTCTTGAATTGGAAAGCCACTTCAATTATCTTTCTAGGGGTATGTGGATAGCAAAATAATAGTTTGTAGAACTCCCTATATGATCAAAACAATGACCCAAAATTCTGCCTAGTTTTTAAAAACGGGTTTAATTAATTTAACCTAATTAATTACCCATCACCCCATTAATTACAACCCCTAAACCATCTAATCATTATAATATCATTAAAATAAAGATTCTTATTTAGACCCTAACTTAAATCCATCCTAAGATGATTGAGAAAGAATTAAAACACTTTAACTAAAAAGAGTATTAAAGATTTTACCTTAGAATTTTTTGAAAGAAGAAAAATTAATGAAGAACCCTAAAACCATCATTGATGCCGACTTGAAGATGATCTCCAGGGGTTTTATGAAATGTTTTGGTTAATAAAAAGTATTTATATAGTTTCCTAACAAGTCCTTGGCCCATTTCAAAAGCCCGGTTCCCTTTTTCCTTTTTTCCCCTTTTCTTTTCTTTTGATTCGTCCCAAACCACCTCATATATATATTTTTTTATTTTTTTTCTTTTTATTGTTAATTAATATCTTATTAATATTACCTTAATTTACCTTAATTTATTTCAGCTCCAAAAGCCTCCAAAACCTCAAAACCGTAAAACTAGTCAAATTTACGCGTTTTACCGTAAAAGACGTAAAATATACACATTTATAAAAAATCTCAAATTTTGAAATAAACTTTATAACCAAGTTCCAAATGACTTAAAACCATCCCGAAAAATATTCATATGACTAATTACCCCATCCGAGACCTCTAAATGCTAAACCGTAAATCGTAAAAATACGATTTTCTATAATACATATACGTATACGTAAACCACTAAATAACGCCATCTCACTTCATAGTCACCACCATGTGAACTCATGAACACAAACTAACCCCATCATAACATTATATAATGTACCACACAATACACGAACGATGACTAACATCCAATCCAAGGCTCAAATATAAACATATTGCCCGTAAACGCACACTAAGCACATAATCAAAGTCAAACAGTCAAAAGTGACAAATCCAAAATCTAGGGTTGTCACATTCAACTTGAACCAACTAGCAGAAAACCTCCACAATGAAGAATTTAATCACTTCGCATCGGCACTTGCATATAAGGCTCTCGTGACACAACTCACGCCTTTCCTCCATTTCAATATAGTCAAGTCTGAAAGTTCAGTGATTTGCTAGTCATTTCTTCGAGACACACATACCGAGCTTCAAGATTTCCGTGGTACACTATTGAAACTCATGACATCGGTCTCGTCTTTGATTTATGAAAGATCTCGACTTCAGCAAGCGTATGATAATGGAGTGCAAGAATCTACAATGCAAGAGGAAAATGGTCATACGTTTGACGCATTGGAGGCTGCTAAAGATTACAAGGACATGGAATCAACAGTTAAGCATGACATCAGCAACAAGTCAGGAAATATTGCAGACATCTCTTATGATGACACCGTACCCGTTTATGACGAAGAGCCTACAAATATGGTATAATGTAATGTTGTATATGATGACTATGTCGTTGAACTACCGCATGTTGAGCATTTCGAACCTAATTATGACAAACATGGGATGGAAAAGGGTGATACTTTTACCACTTCAGATTCATCCGATTTGCGTCATAATGGGGGAGAGATTGTTCAGAATGTTATAGTACATCATGATAAATGTTTTATGACTGCTGATAAGACTGCTTTTATACATAGTCTCATCGTCCAAAATGGGCATAAAATGCATTAAATATCATGAAATATGCCAAATATATGCTTGTGTTTGTTACATGTGTATTTTGGGTACGGATATTGGGAAAATCATAAAAGATCACAAGAATCAAAGAAAAACGAACACGGGAAAAGAAGCTGCACAATGAACTGGACCCAAGTGTTGATTTTCCAAGAAATAACCTTGAAGAAATGAATATTGAACAAGAAGGGTCCTCTAATATTGAAGAATTGACACTTTAAACCCTTGTATATTCATAATTACAAGATTGGTCCTTAAAGTTTGTCAAAATTGCAAAAAGGGCCCTCCACTTTGAAGAATTGGCAAGTTTAGTCCCTCAATAAAACTAAATTGCCAATATTGGTCCTCTTTATAGTCAAACATACCATGAAGACCTTCAAAGTTCAAAAATGTGCAAGACCAGTCCTTCAAATACCAAAGAAATACAAAACAAGTCCTTATAAATCCTTGTGGAATAGTTTTGTGGCCAAAATAGAAGTTTATAAACTTATTTTACAAAGGAAACCAAGCTTCGGGCTGAAAAGAAGGAAATGAAGACAATGTGCAAGATAGGGGACCAAAGCTGCCAAGATAGCCATACTTACCTTAACCACTCACACACTGTCACCTCACCCACCAAATCCCCACAACCAATCAAAACCCACCCTGGTGCCACCTCACTATCCACTAATACCAGATTTTTAACTTAATATTAATTAAGTTAATTTGGGCGCCTAACACCTTTTTAAACCTTAACCAAGATCAAAATCCACCACTATTTACTCAAGAACACTTTTGGATCTTTCTTGATTACTTGGGATTAAGAGTTAAGATTCTCCAGAATTATGATTAAGGTCATATTAACCTAAACCCAGCTCATAACTTTGTTTCCACCTCACCCAAATGGTCACATGAACCACCCTTGTTGCTACTTTTTGGAAGAGGATAAGAATTGCCAGAAGATCAACGCCCCACAAGCAATGCTTCATACCTAAGCACATTTGAACGTATGGGATCACAAAACAACAAACATTGTCACATGTAACAACTTCAATCCCAAAATCAGTCAACAAAATTCAAAATTCACAAGGGCATACTTGGAACTTCATAGCTAGGGTTTTATTATTTCTTTTGCATTCTAGAACTATTGTAAGGTCTATATAAGGCCATTATATGAGTAGCTTAGTTCTTGTTCTTAGTTTTTCATTTGTCAAACCTTATAAAGCCCTTTTCTGAATTTATGAAATTGTGGTATTGTGTTATGATTTAAAACTGAGTTCCATTGTTTATTATTATGTTGAGTAGTTGTTTGTCACGTTTTTGTACTTAAACAAAACCTTGAACAAGTCCAAGAGTTCCTATAAGCCTGTGAGTCCCTTTGTTCTTGCTGAGGTCAAGAATTTGGCTTGTGCTTGGTGAGGATTGTTCATTGAGGTGTTTCTTTAAGTGAAATAAGTCACAATCCAACTAGCTTAAGCAATATTGGAAGTTGGTTATACGTTTTTATAACAAAATCTGTCTAAGTTGTTTGCTAAGGACTTTTGGTTCAACAGCTCGTAGTTTGAACTTAAGGGTGATCATAGCCTCCTAATCTTGGTTGATTAAGGAATGGTGAGGCCTTAAGGAAAGGTACAAGGCTTGTGAGAGCCTAAGTGTTGCAAAGGCTTAGTCTTTTGTCACTTTGAATCCTATTATTTGTGCTAACCAAGGCTCAAGCCTTTGGCTGAGCTTGTTTCTTGTTCTTAGCAGCTTGTTGGAAGCTTATGGTTGTTAAGCTACCACATAAGCTCAAACATACGTGAGTGTGGATGTACATTCATGAGGTTTGTCTTATTTCCTTGAAAATCTGATAAAAAGGTGTTCTAAGTGATTTTGTGATTTTGTGATTCTGCTGGTGTATATGTGCTTTTATGCCTGCAAATTGGTTCTTGATTCATATGTTGGTTTTTATGATGCTTATTTGGGCTTAAATCAATCTTGAGAATACTTTTACTTTGTTAAAATTGGTTTTAAAAAGTGAAAAGGGTGTTTGGGATTGACTGTTGGTTTAAGTTTGTATGATTTTGAGTAGGTATTGTTGTGTTGTTTGAGTTTGTATCTATTGTTGAGTTGTTTGTGTTCTGATATATGCATATTTTGTGCCTTGAATCACTTAATCAAACAATTGGCTATAAAATCTTGTAAACTTGTTGTTTTGCTTTGAAATCTTATGCACACCTAGTTTGCATGTTAACCTAGGGCTAACAAGTGTTAAATCATTGTTATTGCAACCTGTTTGATAGATCTGAGGCCTTAAAGTTGGATTTGGTGTCAAGTAGATCAACAAAAAGTGTTCTTGCCTGTTTAAGTGTTCATCAGTAACTACTATTGCTTAGATCTTGTTCATAAGTTGGATTCATTGCATGAAATGAGTTAATCTGTGTTCCATTAAGTTATATTGAGCTTGTGTATGCATTTGGTGGTTTGTGGTTAGCTTATACTAGCTTAAAAGTAGCTTATAATCACCAGATCTACTATTTACAAGTCTGGATCATATATGTGGACTAATTGATTAAACTGTATCATTTGGCTGAGTGGGATTGTGTTTTCTTGCTTGATTGTAACTACTTACAACCCACTGGTTGTAAGGGTGCCTTGATTGTCCAACAAAACCAAGTGAAACTCTCTAAAAAGCTAAGTCAAAAAGTCAAAGCAATGGGAACTCCTTTCCCTTGGTGCTAGCCACTGCTAGTTATAATTGGTCAACAGCTTATTTCTTGTTCATTCTAGCTTATTCCAATGTGCAACAACTTATTTTTTGTAATAGGTCTTAATATTTTAAGCTTATAAGTCATTCTGGAAGTTTACAGCTTTTGGTTTTAGCTTTTGACTAGAAAACGACTATTTTTGTCTTTTTCAAAATCAGCTTTTTGCTTATTTCAGCTTATTGTGTGTGCTTATTGGAAAACTTTTTGTTTATTAAGCTTATTTAAGTGATTTAAAACCTGTTGCAAGTTGAATCAGCTTTTGAAGTGGCCTAGAACTCGAAAACGACTATTTTGTCGTTTTGTGTAGAGAGCTTTTGCTTATTTCAGGCTTATTTCTTAGGCTTATTCAAAAATTCTTTTTACAAACAGCTTAATTAGGTCAAGAGAAGGTTGTGTGTCAAATTTCAGCTTATGGCATCAGCTTATAGCTTAATGGGCCAAAAAGCCCATTAAGAATAAGCTGTTTTGAAATAAGCTATGATAAGCTCACTTTCAGCTTTTGGGCCTTGAAATTTTGTGTTTAAAATTGAATTTTAAGCTTAACTGGAGTTTTTGGGCTATTTTTGTGGACTTTTTCTTATTGGGCCAAATCTAAGCCCATTAAGGGACTGTTTTTCATTTTGGCCCATTTGATGGCCCAATAGGGGTATTTTGGTATTTCAAGTTCATTTTCTGTTTAATTAGGTTAAAATAAACTAGTTTGCAACTTTATAGAATTTTTATAAATTTTGGATTTTTAATATTATTTTATTATTAAAAATTAAAATTTAGATTTTTGCAAGTTTTTCATTTTTCCTCGTTCAAATACATTAAGTTAGGAATTTTAAAATTTTTAGATTAATTTAAGTATCATTAGATTAATTTTTAGAATTATTTTAAGTTTTTATAGTTTTTAATTGTTTTTTAAATAGTTTTAATTAATTTTAAAATTTTTAAAAATAGTTTTAAATTTATTTAAGTCATTTTAGAGGTTTACAAGTTAAAAATCTCATTTTGGGCTTTTTGTTAATTAAACTGATTTTTTGGACTTTAATTAGCATTAAAAAATTAATATTTATTTAATAAAAGGTTTGAGTGATTTTTGATTTTTTGTAAACTCTAATTACATTTTTTAGGATTTATTGCATTTTTCTAGGAATTTTTAGGTTAACTTTTAAATTTAGTCACTTTTTACGGTTCTACGTGCACGACTTCGTCTTAGTGTAATTCATAATCGTAACCGTCATTCTTTTCTAATATCTTTTCTCTTTTTCTTTTCTTCATAAGTTATAATCACATCATTAATCAATTCTTACACAATACACTAGCCTCCTTGAGAACGATCCCCACTTTTGGGTCATTTACTTGTGGTTTTCCTAAACTACCTATGTACTTACCCTAATTACCTTGTTTTCCTAAACAAGTGTGAATTTACAATCATCAACTGCTTCATTAACTGCCTATGATTCCAAGGTTAAAGAGCTCGAAATGATCGTAGCTCAGCAATCAAAAGATCTTGAGGATGCCAAACTAGAATTTTCTAAGAGAACTGACAAGTTTGAAACATATTTTGAAAAACTTGAAAAGTCAAACCTTGTTCTTGAACGAAAATTGGATCAAAAAGTTCTAGATTCTAAAGCTAAAAAATATAATTTTTTGAAACAAATTAAGTTGCTAGAATCTAATTTGGCATCCCAAGATGAATTGCTCAAAGAGAATGAGACTTTAAAGGCTCAAGTACAGAAAAAGGTCTTTGATATAGCTGCGTTGAAAAACGAATTTAGGAAAACTAAAGGAACTAGTGCGGACACTAAGCTTGAAAAACCATCAATCTTGGGGAAACCGCCTACAAATCAGTCCGTTAGACAACCGACTGCATTTAGATCCGAGCGACCACAATCCTCGAGACCGCGGTTTGCCTCCCAAGTTGATATGGTTCATATTTCTAGAACAGTCACTCCACCAACTAGGCCTAATGTGACTAAATCCGCTTTAGCAAGACCTAATCACATGATTGCCTCTAGTTTCTCTACGAATACAAAGAACACGTCTAGAACTAGTTCAAATGACGTTCGCCATAAATTTGGTCTGAGGGAAACTAAGCAAAAGACACAAGTAAGAGACAGGAATTTTAAACCTAGTCAGATGCCTTCTAGACTTCCCAATACTGTTAACCGTAGCATGTCATATCCTAGGAGCATCAATCAATCATCTAGGAATTCTAGATCTTACTCAGACATTAAATATGCTACTTGTAAATTATGTAGGAAATGTGTCTTTAAGGCAAATCATGACTCTTGTGTCAAGAAATTCCTCCATGAGGTGAACTCCCATGCTAGAACTAAATCCTAGTGGTTAGCTAAAATCAAACTCATTGGTAAAGTTTGGCGCCCCACTGGTAGAACTTTCACTCTTGTAGGAAACGAGTGCCCTTTAACTAGGATAGTCTCCGATTCTACTAAGACTACTAGGGAGGAAATTGAAAAGGATGATACATCACTTAAGCCTGAACTTAAGGTTTCCTATAAAAGGAAACGTTTGCCAGCTAAGACAAGTGAATCATCTCCTCAGGTCACCTCTGGCACAAGAAAAGAAAACTGTGAATCCCCGCAGGGTTCTAATATCGATATCGCTAACCCATATAAAAGCATACAAACTTCAACTGAGAATGAAGGTACCAAAGTCAAGGATCAACAACAACAAACCGGTCTGATCTTTGTACACCGTTCAACTAAGGACACTCTCAGAGTTTGGTTACTTAAGAAGCTGATGTCAGAGAAACAAGTGTCTCAGGGGATTTGTAGTTAAGCTCGTATACATGGCTCATAGCCAAATTACAGTCTGTGACCCGAACTTCAAAGAAAGGGAAGTTTATCTCGTCAAAGATAACTTACCCTCAAACGAGAAATTAAGTTTTCTCGGACACGAGCTTACACTAAAACCATTTAAAGGTTTTAAGCTCGTGTATTTGGTTCATCGTTAAATATCAGACGATGACCCATTCTTCAAATAAAGGAAAGTTTATCGCCGATGATAAACTTATCCTCATTAACGAGAAATTAAGTTTTCTCGGACACGAGCTTACACTAAAACCATTCAAAGGTTTTAAGCTCATGTAAAATGTTTCATCGTTAAATATTAGACGATGACCCGTTCTTCAAATAAAGGAAAGTTTATCGCCGATGATAAACTTATCTTCACAAACGAGAAATTAAATTTTCTCGGACACGAGCTTACATTTAAACTATTCAAAGGTTTTAAGCTCGTGTACATGGCTCATCGTTAATTATCAGACGATGACCCGGACTTCAAATAAAGGAAAGTTTATCGTCGATAATAAACTTATCCTCACAACGAGAATATAAATTTTCTCGGACACGAGCTTACCTTAAAACTATTCAAAGGTTTTTAAGCTCGTGTAAATGGTGTTTAATTATATTTCAGATTATGCCCCGAACTTCAAAGAAAGGAAAGGTTAAAGCTGATGATAACTAATCCTAACAACGAGAAATTAATTTTTCTCGGGCATGAGCTAATATTAAAAACATTCGAAGTTTTTTGAGCTCACGCACAATGACTTACAGTTATATATCAGACTGTAACTCGGACTTCCATAATAGAAATCTCATCTTTAATGATAACTTATCCTCGTAACGGTAAATTAATTTTTCTCAGTCATGAGCTTGTATTAAGACATTGCAAGTTTTAAGCTCAGAAAGAAAAGTGTATCTTTTAAATAAGAGAACTTTTTCTCATAACGAGAAATTCATCTTTCTCGGTCATGAGCTTTACGTTAAAACATTCAAAAGTTTTTCAAGCTCATGAAAACGACTTCTAAGTAATGTCAGCTTAGAACTCGCTCTTCAGTTAAAAGGAAAGTTTATTGCCGATGATAAACTTATCCTCACAACGGGAAGTTTACAACTTCTCGGACTTGAGCTTGTTTCGTAAGATATTCAAAATCTTAAGCTCAAGTAATTGGTTTTCAAAACGTTGAACACAATTTCTCAAGAATTCTTCAAAAGGTTTTTCTAAATCTTTCAAAATTGTGTGTTCAAAATGTTTTTGATAAAAAGAGCATGTCTTCTGGAATCGATAATATTTACGATCCTAGAAATGTCATTCAATAATGACACGGGGTTATAAATAAAGTTAGAGCAGAAGTTCAAATATTTTAAAACATGCTCAATTATAGCTTGTAGTTATTTCAGACCGTAACCCGCTTTTCATATTAAAGTCAAGTATTTCACCGGAAAGATTTAACTCAACAACGGGAATTAATTTTCTCGGGCATGGTTTACTTTATAACCATGTAAGGGATTGTGTTTACGTAATAACACAATCTAACACGTATATATGTACGTGTCAGTGCATTTATTTGTTAAAACAAGAGAAATCTTGTTTTTATGAAGTTATCATCTCCACAATCCGCAGCAATTTACAATTGATATCTATATACTCGACGATGCGACTACTCAAACGGTGACTATAGCTCTTTCAATAGAACACGGGTCAATAATTGAGGGGGAGCAATTGTCCAGCTTTTCAGAATCTTTGATGCCGAAAGTGCCAAGCTCACAAATTGGTGTCAAGACAACGATATCAATTGTACACATGGTGTCAAGAGATAACTTCAGACGTGACGAGGCGACCAACATTCATGAACAAGAACCATGTGATTCTATCATATGATGTTCTCCATCATTCAGGTCCAACCTCGTCCGTTGCTAATCTTGTGAATACATTATCATATATGATCTTTGCACGTGATAAATACCTTACACTTGTGTTTAAAAGGTATTTAATTTACATTTCAAGTACACCCTCATTAATTTGAGGGGGACCTAGTGTAAATCATGAAGATAATTGGATTTGCATTTTCTTCCCAGCTTTTCTTAAAATGTTATTAAATCAATTGATATTAAAAACATCGATTGGGTTAATATTTTTAATATGGGGGAGAAAATGTGATTTAATATGGGAAATGATTAATCACAAATGTTTTGACTTAACGTGATAGCTCATCCCGACATGTGCGAAATGTTTTCGGATATCGTGGCATATGTTAAGGGGGAGTAAAATGGATTTGGGTATCAAAATGGATTTCATGGTGACATACACTTACCCAAAACACCTCTATTCACAACGGTGAAGATTGTGGTGACATAAGGATGGTAGGATAGGTTAAGTCCAATGATTCTTCTAGAACTGGAGGAATCTTCCCAAGGACATCTCATAGCTAGAAATAGTAGTCCTTAGGAAAGATGGAGAAAGATTGTGAACGTAGCTGAATGCCGACCAAGTACTCAAGTTAGCACTGGAACAATCACAACAAGGTGCTAGTTATGACGTATTGGTAAGCATTGAAGGGGTTGAAGAATGAAAAAGAATTGTAAAGATAAAGGGTCTAAAGAAAGAAGCCCTCCTTACAACTTAGGCAGAAACCGGGTCAATGCATATGCTATTGAGATCATTCTTAATGATGCTTGATAATGAAGATAAGACATCATGGACCCAGTGATGCAATGCGCAACCCATCCCAGCTAACTCAGATATCTCTCAAAATATATTTGTTTTAATCACACGGAGACAACATATTATCTATTGATTTATTCACTCCGAATAAATTGGTATTGAAATGGTGGCACTCCTCTCCAGCCTCCGATCGCTAAAATCTAAAATGCACGATCGAGTCTAGAGCCATTTGAGATCATCAAATATCTCATTAGGACACACTTTCATAATTCATTGCTTCTTCACACACTGTGAAAAGTAAGAAAGATCTTAAGAGCCCCACACAAAATGTTCATGATCTTGCCTGAACATCCGAGTAATACGAAAGTATTTACAATGAAGATGGAAATCCTTCTTGAGTGAATATCAAAAAGCTCATGGTAGGTGACTTGTGTGATTCTTTATGAATCAAGCTTGTGATAACTAGAAAGCAACAGTGGTTTAATTCTTAAATGAATTTAAACACGTTCCAGGTCTTTACGCAATATCTTAGTGATCTTGCCAGAACATTCAATGTAATACTAATAAGTATTTGCAGTGATGAATGGAAATCCTTCTAGTGTTAACATCAAACAACACTTGGTAGGTAACTTGCAAGATTCAATATGAATCAAGCTCGTGACAACTGGAAAGCAATGATGGTGTGGTTCTTAATTGAACTTCACTTGTTCTGGGGACATGAATTGACGGCTTCAAATCATACAGATAATCCTTATCCAAATGATTCACTCTTTACGTTCGTAGTCAGCTTTGGACGGTCGAGTAAAGATAACGGGTTTACCCGCGAAATCTTGTCAAGGAGGTTCTTAATTGAAACTACCTGCCACAAGTACGATATTTTATATCGTCCAATGGTCTTCACCGACCGGTGGTAAAATGCTACCGAATTAGAATGAAATGTTCAAAGCCATTTCATCCGTGTATGTGTTTTGTTGCTAACTGTCTTATGTAGCGTAACAAGAAGGTGGTATTGCTGTGTACTATCCAAAAAGAAGTCGTCCTCACATGCTTATACTTTATGATCTTAAGACTTCAACAAATTCAATAAACCCTAAAAGTCAAGTCTTCCGCTGTATCAAACTCTGAAGCTTTCAAGAATTATAAAGGTATAAGTATGTGGAACATGAAGTCACGAGGAGGCGAATATCACAAGTGATGAATGCACAAAGTCAAGGCAAGGAAACATGCTCAAGACTAAAGTCAAAGATCACATCAGCATATTCACAAGAACAAGATCGAAGACTCAAGCATAGTATGCTAGGTTTAAGATTTTGTAAAATGGTGTGACCTACCTTATGGGGAGATTGTTGGAAATACGTTTTCCCAAAGAAAGTCTCGGTCACATCATTGTTAGCATAGATCACGAGCTATAGACTATTTAGGACATTGTAACTTGGAGTGACCTCCCTTAGGGGGAGATTGTTGGAAATATGTTTTTACGTATTTAGAAAGGATCGGTCACTCCAACGATATATACGTAGATTGGGCTCGTGATCTAGTTATGTAAGTATAACCCATAAAGCCCAGTGTAGGGTGGGCTATATATACACTTCCTAGCATGTTAGGAAGGGTAGTTTTTGGTTCCCATTTCACTCAATCAATCTTTCTTTCTCTCATTCTCTCCTTTCTCTCTCTAACTTTCTCTCTCTAGTTCTTCATCTTACTCCCTTTCTTTAGATCATTACAACACATAAACAATCCTAAGAAAATGTGGACCTACACCTCGAGTACTCCTTACTCGAGAGTTAACTAATCAACAAGCTCCTTAAGGTGGAGAAACCGTACACGTAGCTTAACCAATTACCGACTCTAAGCTAAAAGTCGAGCCCTAATCTTAGCTAGGACCAATCTACACCAATATACTTTAAGGCCTAAGTATTAACCACACAATTACACAACTTCCAAATTGACACACCAATTTAGATCTTCACAACCACACAACTCTTCTTAACTACACAACTTCCGAATTGACACAACAATTTGGATCTGCACAACTACACAACTCTTCACAACTACACAACTTCCAAATTGACACAACAATTTGGATCTACACAACTACACAAATTATGTTTGATCTTCAATAGATCTTAAGGTAGACACAACACTTCAAGGATGAAAGTGTTCTTCTCTTTGCACTTGATAGGAAGAGATGGGAGGAGAAAGATTCACTTCTAAACAAGTAGTAATCAACCAAATAACTAAGGATTTGAATGATTTAAGAAGATGGATTGAATCTGGAATTTTATGTGCAAAAGAAGTGAGAAGAAAATCTGAGAATGGTCTACTATTTATAAGACAAAGCTCCAACGGCTATCCCTGGGTGCGGTTCCTTAAAGGTGCCCGCATTTCCTTATTGATAAGGAACCATATAACCATTTAAGGAACCGTGGGAGTAGAATCTGCTCCCTTTTGTCTTTTATTGGGGTAGTCACATCTGGTGGAATATTTATCCCCACGGGATATTCCTAAACCATATGGAATATGTCATTTTCAAAGTTTCAAATATTTAATTTAATAAAACATTTTTTAAAAATAAAGTTTAATAAAAAAAACTTTGTCACAATTAATAAAAGGTTTGTTTTAAGAAAAATTAAATCCTTGATCACTTAGCTAGGTTGAAAACTTGTTTGTTCATACCTTAAGTGATAATGGTTGAAATGAAAAATACTTGAACTCGAGAATTCGTTTTTCGTTGTTTTCGTAAATGTTTTTCTTTATATTGTCGTAATCAAAACAAAGTGAGATCGAAAAATGCAAGTAACATTTTTAGGCATCATTGCATTAACAATCTCCCCCTTTTTGATTCCGACAATACATAAACTCAATCACATGAAAAAGAAGATTTTTGAAGACGAGTTTATTTCATTTCCCCCCCCCCCCCCCATTTGTCGAAGCAAAAAGGTTGCAAAAGTCTTTGTAGAAGAAAAGAATCGGACTTTACAAGTGCTACCCGTTGGTGCTTACTCCCCCTTGCTTGGGGCACCAAGGAATCGAGCTATGGTGACAAGCTACATAGAAGGGTTAGTAGAAGAATAGAAACACCCAACAAGATATAGCAAAGTTCACACAATAAAAGAAATAAGATAAGAAAAGAGAAGTTAACCAAGATCCAGAATAAGTCATGTTAAAAGAAAACATGAAAAAGATATAAGGATATAAATCATACAAAGATGTATGAAAAACAAAATAAGCTAAAAGAAAAGCATAAATCTAATACTAGTTAAACTAGAACTCTAATATTTTCTTGAATTAGATGTCTTGGAGATACGAAATCCACATGCTTAAATGAAAGACAAGGTGGTGGCGGAAGAAGGTGGTGATGGCTTGGTAATGATCTCATAGTCATAGTGGAGAGGAGGTTTGACTAGAAGACTCTTGAAGTAATTCAATTCCTCATAGATATGAGCCATAGCAAGATGTTGATATTGAAGAAAATGGCAATATGTTCCATGATGCATGACATTATCATGTAAGGATGGAAGAATACAAAAGGGTGGTGGTAGAAAAGAAGAAGTTCCACAATCAATATTCTTAGAAGAAGAAGAAATATGATCTTGAGTGTTCTTGGGTGAATTTGGATTAAAAGAGTTGGGGGAAATGAAGGAGAATCAAGGCTTGCATTTGGTGAATAAGACATTTTGATTTGATAAAGGATGAAAAATGCTTAGGGTTAAGTAGATAAAGCACAAGATTATTTTGGGGTGGTCAAAGGTTTGAAATAAAGATTCCAAAAAGTGTTGGAGCAAATTTGGAGTAGGAGGAAACTCGAAATTTGTAGTCTCTGGCTGCGGTTCTTTATCTCCACCTGCAGTTCCATATATATATGGAGCCGTGGGTTATTTGGAGAACTGCCTACATAGGGTTGGTTTTAGGGGATAAGGAGAATTTTCCAATTCAGTAAATCCTAATTTTCTAGTCTAACTCATCATAAAGACATGCTAAAAATCAATAATAGACAAAGAAAACACACAAGAACTCAACAAGCAAGATTTTGACCAAGATAAAAGGATTTAAAAAAAATCGATGTTGGAGGTGTGTTAATCTAGACACATAGTCATGAAACAATGATCCTTCATAGTTCAATTTTATTCTTGTTATATTTGAGAGACTCATACATATTAATTATGTATGCTCGATATCAATAGAAAGAAGCCATGAAAAACGTTTTTAGATTGAATTAACATGCAAAAACATTTGTTGACCATTTTTGAAAGAACTTTGAGAGTTTTGAAAAAGAGAAGAGGAATTTTCCAAAAAGAGTTTAAGTGACTCAGTTACTCAAAGAATGAAAAGACTCAAAAGAGAAAATACTCGATTAATAAAAAGCGCAATTAAGGTATATGTTCCATTCACCCTAGACCTAAACGTAAATAGTTGAAAGGTTCCCTCTTAAATGGCTTAGTGAAGATGTCGGCTAAGTTTTTTACTGAGGGCACCTTCTCAAACAAAATGTTCCCCTTTTAAACATTATCCCTAAGGAAATGGTGGCGAATCAACATGTGCTTAATTCGCGAATGTTGCACGGGATTCTTGCTAAGGTCTATTGCACCCTTATTGTCACACATGATGGGAACATCGTTAAGTGAAATCCCGTAATCAACAAGCGCTTGCTTCATCCATGGAGCTTGTTGACAAGCTTTACCGGCACTCACATACTCGGCTTCTGTGGTGGATATAGCAAGAGCGGTTTATTTCTTTGAGAACCAAGAAGTTAAACAACAACCCATGAAAGTAAAAACTCCACTAGTGCTTTTCTGGTCCACATAGTCTCCCGCATGATCCGAGTCCGCGTATACTAAGGTTTCTACACCGGTCCCTTTAGGATACCATAATCCTAAATGTATAGTGCCCTTAATGTATTGGAAGATACGCTTAACCGCTTCAAGGTGAGAGGTTTTGGGAGCTTCTTGGAAGCGAGCACAAAGGCAAACACTAAACATGATATCCGGTCGACTTGCCGTTAGGTACAACAAACTACCAATCATACCTCTATATTTGGTGTTGTATACCGACTCACAATCATCATCTACGATGAGTTTAGTATCTGAGGCTGTTGGGTCAAAAAGTTGATGTGGCAGAAACTCAAAATCAAAGAAAACATGAAGACATTTGTTCAAGCGTTGACAAGAGCAATCTAAGCGTTGACAAGAGCAATTCAGGCGTTGACAAGAACAAATTCAGCATTGTCAGAAGTCAACATAAGTAAAACGCAGTCAACAAAAGTCAACGCTGATGGATGTCTACAGATTGATGGAGAATTCTATTTGGGGAATATATTGAGTATATTATTTATGATATACACAATATATAGTTTATCTAAATAGAATATTTAGATGTTTATTTGATACTATCTCTTGTAGATTCTGTTCCTTACACTATAAAAGGAACAAGGGTCTTAGGTTTTATTTATCATTCATATTCACAATGTAAACCTAAAGCCTGTGTGCACTAGACGTGGGATTCAATGTATACACGTCTAGTGGTTGTTAATTATTAATATAGTTAACAATCCATTTGTTTTAATTCATGTTATTGTGCCTAAACACCTTGTTAATTGTTGCTGTTCTAATTCCACTTTGATTATCTAATCATATGAACAATGATCATTCCTAGTAGCTTCAAAGATCCGGAAACCAAGGTTTCCACAACGCCTCCTTCTCAGACGCTGACAAGAGTGACTCACCAAGAGTTAAACCTGCTGGTTTGGATTTGGATACTGTATGTGCTTATATTGCTTCTTTGCCCAATGGTTCAGTGATTACCTATGAGGACCTTGAGCAGATAAGTGATGAGCACTTGGAAGAGATGGACATTAAGTGGAACATGGCTCTTGCTAGTATAAGAGCAAACAGGTAGAACAGAAGGTTTAAGAAGAAGATGACCTTCAATGCTAAGGACACAGCTGGATTTGATAAATCCAAAGTTGAATGCTACAACTGTCATCGTATGGGGCACTTCATGAGGGAATGCAGATCTCCTAGAAGATCTAACACTGGTAAACCCTCAAGTCAAATTGTTAAAGCTCAGGATCCTAAAGCCATGGTTGCAGTTCAAGGAATTGATGGTATGGGATGGGATTGGAGCTATCTGGCTAAGGATGTGGAAGAGGACAAAGCTTTGGTTGCTGAAATTAAAGAAGAAGAGCATGTTGAATATGCTCTCATGACACACTCCTCCTCTTCATCTGATAATGAGGTATACGATGATGCTTTTTGTAGTAAAGGTTGTAGGTTAAATACTGAGAAACTTAACAAAGAGGTGTTAAGATTATTAGATGATGTGAGTACTGAAAGGTGCAAACTGTCTAATTACCAACTAGCTCTCACTCAAACTAAGAAGACAGTTTCTGAATAGAAGAAAATGGAATTTGACTTAAAAGATAAAATTAATATCTTAAAACATGAGTTAGATGCTAGTAATGATGTTAGGAACATCATGGAAAAAGTTAATGGTGATCTACAGGCTAAGTTAGATGAGGCCATTAAGAATAAAGATAATGTTGGTCTTAAAATTCAGAGATTTGATAGGGCCACACAAACCCTAGGAGAATGTGTGAATAAACAAAGGGATCCTAAGGACATGACTAGGATTGGGATGAAAGACTACTCTGTGGTTCCACCACCAGCTGGTGACTTCTATGGTGTCCAACAAAAGGACCTATCTTGGACTGGTTTGCTAGAACTCCAAGAGGAGGAATTCATTCCTCCACCAAGAGTTGTCACCCCAGTTGAAGAGTATGAACAAAAGTTGACTGACCTGAATGAATGGAAGAAAGCTAACCCTACCTTATTTGTTAAGGGTGGCTTACTATGTGAAAGTCCTAATGAGTCAACTCCCATTAAGGTTACAAACCCAATCACTGGTAAAGCTGTTGACCTTGGCTCAAACACTGTTAGAAAACCTAGCATTAAGTATGCTGAGATGTATAGGAATACTAGGTCACCTAAGAGCCAAGTTAGCAATGATGGAACAGGCTTCTTCTCTTCTAGACCTAGGGTTGTGTCTAGAAAAGCTTGTTACACTTGTGGTAGCTTTTCACATTTAGCATATAAGTGTGTCAACGCTCCCAAAGTCAGCGCTGACAGGAACAAATTTAGCGCTGACAGGAACAAAGTCAACGTTGTTAGAAAGTCAAACATTGTCAGACCCAAACCTTGTATGCAGCAAAGTCCACAAGTGATTAGACCTGTCCCATTCTTCACTAGAGGGTCTAACACTCATGGACAAAGACCATTTCAAAAGACAAACACTTGGTCTAATAGGCAATGGGTTTCTGTAGCAAACCCTAGGTTCAACGCTGACAAGGGTAATTTCAGCATTGACAAGACCAATTCCAACGCTGACAGAAACGTGACCAGACCTAAATATTGCAACCACAAGGTAAGGGGTTTAAAGCTTCTTCAAGCTTAACATGGAGACCAAAGAAATATCAAAACCCTAATGATAATAGGATTTCAATGACCTACAACAGATTTAATTACATTTCAAAGGTCATTACAAAACCTATTGGGGTTAACTGGGTATTTCATCCAAAGAAGGATGAAAATGGGGTTGTTATGAGAACTAAGTCTGTTCTTATTAAACAACCAGATGAATCTAAGTCTTCTAAGGCTTGGGTTCCCAAAGAAAACTAACTTGTTTTCTTTATGTGCAGGGCATTCAAAAACAGGTCAATGATTATGGATATTCGGACAGTGGATGCTCAAGGCACATGACAGGGAAGGAAGATTATCTTACTAACTTCACTCCCATTAAGGATGGTGATAAGGTTTACTTTGGAGGCGGATATGGTACTATCACAGGCAAAGGAACCCTTCTCACCAAGAACTTGCGTTTTGAGAACGTATTTTTGGTAAAGGAACTTGACTACAATCTTTTTAGTGTATCACAAGTTTGTGATAACAAAAATAAAGTTCTGTTTACTGATACTGAATGTTTGGTGTTAAGCAAGGATTATAAGATCCCTGATGAGAAATATATTGAATATAGAACACCTAGGCATAAAGACATATACAATGTGAATCTGAATGGGATTAGAATGAATAACAATATGTCTTGTTTTTATGCTAAAGCTTCAGTAGATGAAAGTAATTTATGGCACAGGAGACTAGGGCACATAAATTTTAAGAATATAAACAGGCTTGTGAGACTTGGCTTGGTGGATGGTTTGCCTGAGAAGGCCTTCCACAATGACCACTATTGTGTTGCATGTCTTAAAGGCAAGCAGCACAAGGTCTCATTCAAGTCCAAACAGGTGCATTCTAGTTCTAGACCTCTTCATTTGCTTCATATGGACCTCTTTGGTCCAACCAATATAGAAAGTTTGAATGGAAAGTCCTACTGCTTTGTGATTATAGATGACTTTTCTAGGTTTACTTGGACCTTCTTTCTAGCTATGAAGAGTGACACAACTGATACTTTAATTGATTTTATCACTCAGATTGAGAAGAAATCTGGCAATGAAGTTAAAATGCTTAGGAGTGATAATGGTAGTGAATTTAGGAATAAAAAGTTAGATGATTTATGTGCCAGGAAAGGAATTACTAGGCAATTTAGTGTTGCCAGAACCCCATAGCAAAATGGGGTTGCTGAGAGGAAATATAGAACCTTAATTGAAGCAGCCAGAACCATGTTGGCTAATGCTCATTTCCCAATAGCCTTTTGGGCTGAGGCTGTTAATACAGCTTGCTGTGTTCAAAATAGAGCATTGGTCAACAAAATTCAGAACAAAACACCTTATGAGTTACTTTGGGGAAGAAAACCTAATATTGGTTTTCTCAGACCTTTTGGTTGTCATGTAGTAGTTTTAGACACTAGTGATGCCTTAGGTAAATTTAGTGCAAAAGGTGATGAAGGCTACTTCATGGGGTATTCAGTGCAGAGCAAGGGATATAGGGTTTACCTTAAAGAGGAAAAACGTATACTTGAAAGAGTACATGTTAGGTTTTTAGAGAATAAACCTAGTGATCCTGAAAGTGGTCCAAATTGGTTGTTTGGCTTGGAACCTTTATCTAGAACTTTAAATTATATGCCTGTCACTAATCCAGACATTGTGAAGGTAACTTTAAATGTTGTGGAAGAACAAGTTGTTGATGTTTCAGGTACACAGGTTCATGAAAAGGTTGGATCACAAGCAGAAAAGTCATCTCCTATACAAGAATATGTTACAATCCCCATATGGACGGATGCTTTTGCTGCTGCTGCTGCTGGTGGTAAAGGTAATGGTGGTCCCCAAGTACCACCAGATAACAACATGCATGGTCCTTCAGGCGCTGACAAAGGCAAATCTAGCGTTGACAAGACCAATTCAGACGTTGATGGCTCAGACGTTGACAACAATAGTTCAAGCGTTGTTAGCCCACACGCTGACAAACAAGGTTCAGACGTTGACAACACTTCTGCACATCTTTTCTCTTCCATTTTTGAACAAGGTGAACCTTCCAATTTATATGAAGAGGTTCATCCTCATGTTGATGAAAGAGAGTCTGAAGAAGAAGATATTGGCAACATGGAGAATGAGGTTGAGGACACCAGACTTTTTGAAGGAGGAGTTCTCACTTCTACTATAAAGAATCACCCCACTTCTCAAATCATTGGTGATATTATGACTCATGTTCAGACTAGAAGATCTCATCAAGGTCTTGGTGGGTTTATTGCCAATATTCACAAGAAGGTTGATACCCCTCTTGTGCAAGCACGTTTGTTTGCCTGTTTTCTGTCACAACAAGAACCCAAGAAGATATTTGATGCTCTCAAAGAACCAAGTTGGGTAGAAGCAATGCAGGATGAGCTTCACCAATTTGCAATTCAGGATGTTTGGGAGCTGGTTGATTGTCCCAGGTATGTCAGACTTATAGGAACAAGATGGGTTCTAAGAAACAAAAGAGATGAAAGAGGTATTGTGGTCAGAAACAAGGCAAGGTTAGTGGCTCAGGGTTATACACAAGAGGAGGGGATAGACTATGAGGAGGTCTTTGCACCAGTTGCAAGGATTGAAGCTATTAGGATCTTTTTAGCCTATGCATCCTGCATGGGCTTCACTGTCTATCAAATGGATGTCAAGAGTGCCTTCCTCTATGGAACAATTGTTGAGGAGGTATATGTGATGCAGCCTCCTGGCTTTGAGGATCCAGAGAATCCAGATAAAGTGTATAAAGTCAAGAAGGCTATGTATGGACTTCATCAAGCCCCAAGAGCATGGTATGGTACTTTGTCTACTTACTTAGTGGACAATAGATTCAAAAGGGGCACCATAGATCAGACACTATTTACAAAGAAGAAAGGTAAGGATGTGTTGCTTGTTCAGGTCTATGTTGATGACATCATTTTTGGGTCTACTGATCCAAAGATGAGTGAGGATTTCTCCAAGCTTATGACAGACAAATTCAAGATGAGTGCTATAGGGGAGATGAACTTCTTTCTTGGTTTACAAGTTCAGTAGAAAGAAGATGGTATCTTCATCTCCCAGGATAAATATGTGGCTGAGATCTTGAAGAAGTTTGGCTTTTCTCCACATGAAAAGAGGGCTACTACTCCTATGGATAGAGAACACCCTTCGGGAAAGATTGGAGATGGGAAAGATGTTGATGTCAGGCACTATAGATCCATGATTGGATCATTGATGTATCTTACAGCCTCTAGACCTGACATCATGTTTGCTGTGTGTGCTTGTGCACGCCATCAAGTGACTCCCAAAGAATGTCACCTTTATGCCGTGAAGAGGATCTTTAGGTACCTAAGATGCTATCCTAGTCTTGTTTTGTGGTACCCAAAGGATTCACCATTGGAGCTGATTGCATATTCAGACAGTGACTATAGAGGTGATAAATTTGATAGGAAATCCACAACTGGTGAATGTCAGTTTCTTGGGAGCAGGTTGATATCTTGGCAATGCAAGAAACAAACAGTGGTGGCTAATTCTACAACTGAAGCTGAGTATGTGGCTGCAGCTGCTTGTTGTGGACAAGTTTTGTGGATTCAGAACCAGCTGTTGGACTATCGGTATAATTTCATGCATACCAAGATATTTGTTAACAATAACAGCACTTTATGCATTATTAAGAATCCTGTACATCATTCTAAAACTAAACACATAGAAACTAGACACCATTTTATAAGAGATTGTTTTGAAAAGGGTTTAATACAACCAGATAGGGTTGACACATAAGAAAATGTGTCAGATTTACTAACTAAACCTTTTGATGCTGGGAGGTTTCAATACTTGGTAACAAGTATTGGAATGATCAATCTCACATAATATGTGTTTTGGAGTCTTTTTGTAAAAGTATGTACAGGATAATGCATTGTTATTGGTCTTTTTGAGGATTTAGATTTTCCACTATATTTTTCTAACACTGACAAAGGTTGCTTAAACGCTGATAAGTGTTTTTGTGACGTTGTCAGCAATATATTTGTCTAACGCTGACAAAGCTTCCCTCAACGCTGTCATGTGTTGTCGGAGCGTTGTCAGCAACAATGTTAGTTTTGTGGTTTTCAATCTAAATGTGCAGGTGGTGTTAGCAGTATACCATTGGATACAGAGTTTCTTATGGATCAATGGAGAAGTATTTGGGCATGTTTTTGTTTATGGATGATGGTTGGAATTTTTAATTCCTATCTTGACATAAATTTTTTATGTTCATGCATATTTTTAGCAACTTATGTATCATAGTTTAAGGGGAGGTTTTAGGAACCTTTAGGATGTTTGGGTATCCATATGATACTCTTATCACAATTCTAGATTGTGTCCGCAGGTGAGTATGAGTTAGTTTTACTAAATCATGAGGCACTGTAGCATGCAAAGTTGATATACTATGCATGCTGCCAAGACATTTTTGGCCTAGAATTGGTTGTGGTCTGTTGGGAGACTTGGGAATGATTTTATCATGGGATTTACCTGGGAGTAACAAGGAATTTTATAAGGTAACTTAGTTGTTAAGAGTTTTGGTTAGCAAGGGACACTAGAGGACTGTTATGTCTATCTTGCATAAGCAAGTGTGCATAATTGGACAGTGCTTGCCGCCCTATAATAATTATCAGCTTTTTGGTTATCTTCTCTAGGATAAATTACTTTGTTAAGGTCATTTTTCAATTTTAAACATTTTTATTTTTGGACGCTGACAAGTATTTTTCCAAGCGTTGTTGTGACCAATTTAGACGCTGACATGGCTATGGCAAACGTTGACAAGAATATAGCCGTTGGGCGTTGATAGGTTATTTTTGATCGTTGACACTCAATGGGACCTACCCAGTTGTTACTTTTTGACATATTTTTAGGCCGTAATTTTGGGAGTTGATAACTTTAATTTAATGCATGAGATAAACTTATTATTTTTCAATATTTTCATGATTACATTTTGAAGATACTTGCCTATTTTTGGGCCAATCACATTCATTTCTTCTCCTATAAATTTGGCTACTATTTTTAAACAGGGTACCTATTATTCTTGTCTAACACAAATTTCTCTTATCAACTTCATCTTCATCAATCATTTTCACAGCTTTCAACAATGGCACCAAAGTTTAAACCATCAGATTTGGAATTGGGGTTCAGAAGTCAACACAACATGATCGCGTATCTTGAAGCTGATGATACTCTGTTTCCCCAATACACACAAATGGTGGCATATTTGAACGCATCTCCTTTTAGGTATGCTCTTTCTCATGCACCACTCATTCCTGTCACACATATTAAAAAGTTTTGGAACAATGTCAATTCCTCAACAGTTAATAGAGTGACTACATTATCTTCTATTGTTCATGGGAGAACTTGGGTGGTTACTGAAGCTTTGGTACGCCAAGCTTTGCATCTTGATGATGCTGATTGTATAACCACCCTTCCCATTAGTGAAATAGAACAAGGACTAAGGGCTTTGGGTTATCCTTTTCCTGATGAAGGAACTTTAAATAAATATCATAAACAGGAATTTCCCCCAGCCTGGAAGTACCTCATACATGTCCTCCTATAATGTTTGAGTCCCAAATGTACTGCACACAATGAGATTAATAGATCTATTGCAAGTGCTATTGTGTGTATTGCTACTGGGCAAAAATTTAATTATTCTAAAATGATTTTTGAGGGCATGTGTAAAAATAAAGGGAACAAAATGACTTTAGCTTATCCCAGATTTTTACAAATGGTTTTTGATGTCCAAGGATACTGCACAAGGGATCATAATGATTTTTATGAGATCCCTGTGCAAAAGAAAGCAATTTTTATGAAGATGAACTCACCCCCACATCGTGACCTACCCCTAACCCCAGCTATGATTGCTGTCATTGAAGCAGCTCAACCCCAACCAGACCCCCAACCTCAAATTGACCCAATCCCTGAACCTTTACCTTCACCCCAACATATGCAAATTGACCAAGAACCCTTCGACACTGACACGTTAAATGTTGTCGTTGATGTGCCTATTTTAAACGTTGACACTCAACCTTCACAGACCCAAACACCTCTTAACCAACCCACATCCACCCAATCCACATCATCATCTCCACCAACACAATATAGGTTACAAAAACGCCAAAGGACTACTGGAGTGTTCTCATCTAGTGGTCCTAGCCATGTAGCAGAGAGAACCACCACCACAAGTGTGGTTGGTGCTATGGATGAGGCTGGGACTATTGGTTCTGGCTTAGCAGCTGGCCAAGGCAGTTCCACCATAATTAAGACCTCATCCATGCCCAATGAATCTGACTTGGGAGGTCAAATACCCATTTTAGAAGAGGGCGGATTGGAACCAATGACCCTAATGGAATTGACGGCTGTATGCATAAGCTTGCAAAAGCAGAATGCAGACTTGGTACAAGTTGTCAGCACACAAGGCCTTGAACTCAAGCAATTGAGGGAGAGGATTGTTATTTTGGAGACTGCTAGTGCAAGGAGAGGGATGGAGGAATCTTCCAAAAGGGAGGATGAACAAATAAATGTGAGTGATAAGGGCAGCCATGATGGTCAATCTTTGGATGTTGTTGAGGCCCTAACAAGTTTGAAGAAACAGACAGGTTTTGATACGTCTCTAGTCTCTCCTACAAACTTAAATTTATCATTTACAGCCATGTTGGAGGAAATTGCAAAAGGCGCCGAGACAGTAAATTTGAGCATTGACAAGGAGAATTTGAACGCTGACATGAGTATTTTGGGCGCTGATAAAGCAAAAGTGAGCGTTGACAGACCTGCAAATGAGGGTGATGTATCCCAGTCATCATCTATCATCAAGGAGGTTTCTTCACATGTATTACCATCTACCTTACCAACAATTGATCCATTAGATAAGGGTAAGGGTATTATGGTAGAAGAGGTTGTTCCAAAGAATGCAGCACGGATTGAGTTTGATAGAAAGTTGGCTGCACAAATTGTGGAACAAGAAAGAAAGGAGGTGAGAGAGTCACCATTTGTTGTCACTTCAGAAGAGCAAGAAGGATGTGATGAAGCTAGCTCAGACTCAAGTGTTATGATCATAGAACAGCCAGAAAGACTTGAGTATGGAGATGAGTTGGCCAAGGAGAAATTGAGAGAGTTGAAATTGCAGGTTGATTTTGACATGCCAGAGGTGGTTCAAATGTATCATGCTTGGGAAGATAGATGTATGGAGAATCCACACTTGACCATTTCAGATCAGATATGGGGTTTGGAGATTCTTCTCAGAGTACAAAAGGATTGCAAGGTCATTTTGAAATACAAAGCCAGCAATGTTCTCTCAGAGTTGAAAAGGGATAGAAGGGAGTTGTACTGCATGTTGCTCAGGTGTCATGGAACAGGGTGGACTTATAAGAAGTTAATGGCATTGAAATTTGATGAGTTAGAATGTAGAGCTTTTACCATTTGGGTTAGAGTGCAGGAAGCAAACACTCTAAGACTTCTTTCTGATGAAAGAAAAGAAGAACTTGCAGAGGAAATGGAGCTCAAGAAAGCAATGTTTGTTCCTAGACCAGTGAAAAAGGGAGTTTCTCTTGAGTTTCCCAAAGATATGGATCCATTACATCCAAGTGAAGCTTTCATAAGAAAGAGCCTCAAGCTCTCACCATTAGAAGCTTCAGATATGGTACAAGTGTTACCACTAGATTCTAGAAACCCAATTGTGAGCTATGAAGAAGATGAATGTGGGTTTTGGAAGATTGGCAGGTATGGAAAAGAGGTGCACACTTTTACCACCCTTATATCTTTGTTTGCAAGTTGTGATAGAGAAAACTTGGTAGATCTATGGAGATTGTTAGAAGCCAAGTATGTGACTGAAGAGCCCACTTCAGTAAATGGAATAAAACTATGGTCAACATTCAAGAGAATGTGTGGGCCAAAAGATGAGGATCCTGCTATTTGGAAGGATCTTGAAGATGATCTCAGTGGTATTCAATGGAGATTGTATTCAGCTGCTGGTGTTTATTATTTGAGTGCTACAAAGTTTGCTGAGTATCTACTTGTGGATGGTCAGTATTTCATGTCCAAGGAAATCTTGGAGAAGATGAACAACACTCAACTAGAAATTGATTATTCAAGTGACATGGCAAAAGACTTGATCAGATTTATTTATTACCAATATGAGAAGGTTTGTAAGATTCCTCCTAGTACTTAATGTTTATTCAGAAACTTGATCATTGGAGTAGATATCAAGTTTAGGGGAGGATTGTTGGGAATAAATTATGGCCAGTCTACTTGAACGCTGACAGCTCAAGCGTTGACAAGACAAAGTCAAGCGTTGATACATTGAAGACAAGCACTGATGGTAAGATATACTCTACGCGTTTATTGTATTCTAGATTACTTCTAGTAAAGATAGGAACAACAATGTATTTTCTATATTTATCTTTACCTAGAATAGTTGATACGTAGATTATTGTACAAGGCTTCTTATGTCTATAAAAGAAGACCTTTAGGTTAATGTTCAATATAAGTTTTCATACGTAAACTACTTTCATTGTAAGCAAGTTTGATATCATTAATCAAAGTGAAAGTTTGTTTACATATTGTGTGTTCTTGTTTAAGTGTTAATTCCGCATAACACTTAGATTGTCTTATACATATACAAAGGTTTCTCTAAGTGTATTACTTGATCTAATCTCGTATACATAAAGCTAAATCGATCTAAGTTTGGGATCAACAGAGGCCATGGGGGTCTTCATAGGTTTGGAGTCTTCTTCTTTAGCATTTTTTTAACATAATTAGATTGATTAAAGAAAATACCATCGTCCATTTGTTTAATTTAGAGTTCTAAAAAGAAGTTAAGTTCTCCCATCATGCTCATTTCAAACTCATCATGCATGATTTTGGCAAATTCATCACACATACTTTGACAAGTTGAACCAAATATAATGTCATCAACATATATTTATACAATTATGAGGTGAGAACCTTTCTTCCTTGTAAAAAGTGTATTGTCTACCATTCCTATGGTATACTCATGCTTTACAAGAAACACTTTAAGTCTATCATACCAAGCTTTGGGTGCTTGTTTAAGACCATAAAGAGCTTTCTTAAGCTTGTAAACATGATCCGGTTTCTCAAAATCAATGAAGTCGGGAGATTGAGACACATATACCTCCTCATTGATCAAACCGTTAAGAAATGCACTTTTTACATCCATTTGTTGAAGCTTAAAGTCTAATGCACAAGAGTAAGCTAAAAGGATTCCAATGGAATCTAATCCAGCTACCGGTGCATATGTCTCATCATAATCAATCCCTTCTTGTTGATTATAGCCTTGAGCTACAAGTCTAGCCTTGTTACGAAATACAACACCATTTTCATCTAAGTTATTTCTATATACCCATTTGGTTCCTATGATGGTAGTACTTCTAGGTGGAGGAACAAGTTCCCAAACGTCATTAGCAATGAATTGATTCAATTCTTCTTGCATGGCCGATGACCCAACTCTCGTCCATCAAAGCTTCTTTAACATTCTTTGGTTCTGTCAAGGAGACAAAACAAAATAAGTTACTTTGATCTTGGAATTGAGATCTAAGGGTCGTTTGATTAAGATTACCCATGACGTTTTCGAGAGCATGATCCTTAGGCTCCTTAATGTTTACTCTATTTTCAACACTAAGGTCTTCAACTCCTATTTTTCTAACCTCTTTAGCTTTAACTATATCTAGTTCATCTAAGTCATCATCTACTAAAGGTGGTGTCTAGATAAAGGCGGGGTTTCATCGAATGTCACGTTGAGTGATTCTTCAATTGCACCCTAGGTTCTATTAAGGACTATATAGCCTTTTCTAGTTTGTGAATAACCTAAAAAGATACCTTTGTACGACTTTGGGTTGAACTTAGTAAGGTAGTCTTTGATGTTGAGAATGAAGCACTTGCTTCCAAACACCTTAAAGTATTCTAATGAGGGTTTCTTACCATTAAGAATCTCATAAGGGGTCTTACCTAGGAAATGTTGAATAAGAATTCGGTTGAGAATATAGGTCGATGTGTCAACGGCATTGCACCAAAAATTTTGAGGCAAAGATTGCTCGTTTAGCATGGTCCTACTCATCTCTTGGATAGTCATATTCTTCCTTTAGACTACCCCATTTGATTATGGAATGTGAGGAGCCGAGTAGTTATGGGTAATACCATGAGCTTCACAAAAGGCACCAAATTGCACTTCATTATCAAATTCTCTTCCATGATCCGTCCTAATAGATAAAATTGAACATCCTAGTTGATTTAGGATCCTTCGACTAAAGATTTTGAAATGATCGAAAGCTTCATTCTTAGTAGCCAAAAATCTAGTCCAAGTGAATCTAGAATAGTCATTAACTATAACTAGGGTATAAAGGTTACCTCCATAACTCCGTATGGCGGAAGGTCCAAAGAGATCCATATGTAGGAGCTCTAGGCACCGAGAGGTCGATTCCAAATTCTTGGCCTTGTGACTAGAGTGAACTTGCTTCCCAAGTTTGCAAGCATCACAAAAGTGACTATCAAATTTAATCTTGGGGAGATGTCTTACCAACTTCTTAGAGACTAAAGATTGAATTAAACGCATATTTATGTGACCTAATCTCCTATGCCAAAGAGTAGAACTATCATCTAAAGTCGCTAGAAATAAGTTGTCTTTTAATTTTCTATTGACCTTCATGACATAAAGCCCATGCTTTCTAACACCTTTTCCAATGATCTTTCCATATTTTACGATTTCATTATCATGTTCGGAAAAGATGACCTTACACTTATTGTCACAAATTTGACCTACACTTAGTAAATTAAAACCTCCCCAACGTGCTCAACATTTTCAATGGTCATGAAGTCAAGAGAATCCGTACCTTTGTCAATGATGTTACCACGTAGTTTACTAGCGAAAGTGACGTTACCTCCATTATATGCTTTGTAGGTAGAGAATAAACTTTGATTACCCGTCATGTGTTTAGAACAACCACTATCCTTAATCCACTCATCGGGCTCCAAATCGATTCCCAAGCATATCTAGGTAACAACACACAAAATCAAACATTTGGTCCCCAATTTCTCATGGGTCCAAAGTTGTTAGTTCCAAACACCCCTTACATTTTGTTGGGATGCATGAATGGAGGACACAAGCCCCACGGAGAAAAACATTGGTGAAAATTATTCCAATTCATATGAGCATTTTGATGTCCATTGTTTTTCTTAGGATTAATTGGTCTAGACCTGGAGTTATTATTGTTCCTAGGTGTTGGTGTTTTACTCCTAGATCGTGACTTAGATTGTTCATTCCTTTTAGGTGTAGGTGCTCTACTTCTAGGCCTTGAATCATTACGTACTCTTGGAGGAGTAGATGATTATTTTGATAAATGTCTCATTCCCATTAAAGGTTTACTTAAATGCTTGTAGAATTTATCAAGTTCCTTTTTATCAATTATAGGTAATTTAACATTGTTAACAACAAGATCTTTTGGACCTTTACCTAAATTAGACTTTTAAGAAAGTTGAGGATTTTCACAAAAATAACCTTTTGTCCATGGTTCCTTAATGCTACCTTCGGTTCCATATTGATATGGAACCGCCCCATATTTTGCAGCACCGCGGGCAGTGGGACGTTTTTATAAAAACCTGACTTGTTTTGGTTCACTGGTAGATGCTTCATTAGTGTTAAATCCTAATCCAAGTCTTTCCCTAGAATGAATTTGCTTACTTAGCATATCGTCAAGAGCACTAGTACTTTAATGAACTTTTCCAAGTTATTGGAGGTGCTCTTGAGATCTTCGTTCTCTTGTCTAAGTCTTTCACAATTTAGACAACCTAAATCAACTTATTTTTTTTTCAAACTTAGCTAATTTATCTCTTAGCTCGCTAATCTCATTTTCAAGCTTAGTTCTAGTTGATTTTAGTAACTTGTTCTTTTCAATGAATTTTAGACTTAGTTTGCATAGGTTATTATATTGACCTTCTAATTCTAAATCATCCAAAGAGGAACTATCATTACTATAGTATTCGGTTTCGGAATGTACCTCTTTAGAAGAATGAGACATGAGACATTTTTTGTCTTTAGGGTTGTCATCACATTCTTCACCACAATCACTTCACGAACCTCCAACGAACGCCGAGTGATTCTTGTCGCGAGATGGTTTAGGACAATCACCGACGAAATGATTCGGGTCACCACATCTAAAGCATTTCCTATCACCTTTGTCATTTTGGACAAATTGGTTTTTGGAGAGAGCTTTCTTGTCATTGTTTGGTTGTCTCACGTGTTGACCTCGTCTTTTGAAGAACTTCTAGAAGTCTCTTACGGCCATAGCATATTCCTCATCATCACTGTCCGACGAGGAGCTTTCATGGTTACTTTCCATCTTCTTGGCCTTTAGTGCTAGAGACTTTCTTCCACTCGTGGTTTTAACCAATTCCGAGTCCTTCAAGATTATCATTTCATGAACTTTCAAGTAGCCAATAAGTTCATCAAGTGATAATGTGGTGTGGTCCTTTGATTCTTCAATCGCCGTGATTTTAGCTCTCCACTTTGGATGCAATGCCCTAAGAAACTTCATAACAATGTTCTTGCTAGAAAAACCTCCATCAAGTGCTTTTAAACTAGTAATAATAGTATTAAACCTAGCAAATGCACTATCAATAGTTTCATCTTCTAAGATGACAAATTGTTCATATCGTTGAACAAAAAGATCGATTTTAATTTCTTTGACTTGGCTATTACCTTGGTGGGTTACTAAAGAGAGTCCCAAATATCTTTAGCGGTTTTACACATAAAAATCATTTCATACTCTTTCTTGGGTAAAGCATTATAAAGCACCATTTTAGCCTCATTATTTTTAGCAAGTTTCTTTTTAGTGTCATCATTAGAATGATCAAAAGTGACCAACTCTTTCTTTTTAGAAACTTCATTATATTGAAAAGGCAAAAAGTCACCATTGGTAATAGCATGCCAAAGATCTAAATCTTTTTTATTTTACGTAAGTCTCAAATCTATTTTTCCAATAAATAAAACAATCGGTTTCAAAAAGAGGTGGTCTTTGCATAGATTTCCCTTCTAGGTACTTGTTCGAATCTATAGATCGATTCAAGTTTTAAAATACAATATATTGTAAAAACACTTGAGCAACCACGCTCTGATACCAATTGTAGAAACTAGAAGGGGGGGATTGAATAGTTTCTTAAATTTACTTGTTAAACTTGGGTTTTGAAAAATCCTTTTTAAAAAGCTTAGACTTAAGAAATTAGACTTGAGCAACAACGCTCTGATACCAATTGTAGAAACTAGAAGGGGGGGGGGGGGTTGAATAGTTTCTTAATTTTACTTGTTAAATTTGGGTTTTGAAAAATCCTTTTCAAAAAGCTTAGACTTAAGAAAATATGTGAAATCTTCTTATACACAATATGGACAAGGGATAGTGAAACTAACTAATAATCACAAGTATATGCAAGTAAAGAATAATGAATTTAAAGAGCTAAGGAAACGAAAGATCAAACCAAACACCAAGGATCTATAGTGGTACGAAAACGAAGCTCACTCCTCGTTCGTACTCCACTCCTCGAGTACTCCTTACTCGAGAGTTCACTAATCAACAAGCTCCTTAAGGTGGAGAAACTGTACACGTCGCTTAACCAATTTCCAACTCTAAGCTAAAAGTCGAGCCTTAATCTTAGCTAGGACCAATCTACACCAATATACTTTAAGGCGTAAGTATTAACCACACAACTTACACAACTTCCAAATTGACACACCAATTTGGATCTTCACAACCACATAACTCTTCACAACTACACAACTACACAATTTCCAAATTGACACAATAATTTAGATCTACACAACTACACAACTCTTCACAACTACACAACTTCCAAATTGACACAACAATTTGGATCTACACAACTACACAAATTATGTTTGATCTTCAATATATCTTGAGCTAGACACAACAGTTCAAGGATGAAAGTGTTCTTCTCTTTTCACTTGAGAGGAAGATATTGGAGGTGAAAGATTCACTTCTAAACAAGTAGTAATCAACCAAATAACCAAGGATTTGAATGATTTAAGAAGATGGATTGAATCTGGAATTTTATGTGCAAAATAGGTGAGGAGAAAATCTGAGAATGGTCCACTATTTATAAGACAAAGCTCCAACGGCTATCCCTGGGCACGGTTCCTTAAAGGTGCCTGCGGTTCCTTATTGATAAGGAACCGTATAGCCATTTAAGGAACCGTGGGAGTAGACTCTACTCCCTTTTGTCTTTTAGTGGGGTAATCACATCTGGAGGAATATTTATCCCCAATGGATATTCTTAAACCATATGGAATATGTCATTTTCAAATTTTCAAATATTTAATTTAATAAAACATTTTCTTAAAAATAAAGTTTAATAAAAAAACTTTGTCACATTTAATAATAGGTGAGTTTTAAGAAAAATTAAATCTTTGATCACTTAGCTAGGTTGAAAACTTGTTTGTTCATACCTTAAGTGATAATGATTGAAATGAAAAACACTTGAACTAAAGAATTCGTTTTTCGTTGTTTTCGTAAATGCTTGTTTTTATATATTGTCGCAATCAAAACAAAGCGAGACCGAAAAATGCAAGTAACATTTTTAGGCATCATTGCATTAACAATTTCCAATCGTATCAGTCACGCTAGCACTCTTCCACCTTTACCTTCGTGCAAAAAACGTCCCCGAAACAAATGACCCACCTTTCCTTCCTGACATTATTAAACCTTATTTGCATTGTATCTCGACATTAAGTACCCTAAACATTATCAATACATACTGGTTCAACTTAAATTCGTATTACCAACACAAATCTCAATTCTCAATTGCTTATCAAGTAGCTCTAATGGTGTATCAGAAATATGTCGTTTTCAAAATACACAATAATGGATTTTTTTTACATGTCCATTGAGGTATGTAAATTGTAATCATAGCCAGATTTGTGGGTTTAGTTCCGAGGCCATGATATTTACAATTGGCCTAAATCATATCTACGAAGGCTTGGTGATGTGAAAAAATGGGTTTTGTTGTTTTGTTTGCCTAACAAATCACTAGAAGAAAGTTTGAAGTTGATTTACACCGACAATGATGTGCATACAATGTTGGAACTGGCTTGTAGGAATGGTTCAATTGATATGTATGTTGTTCACAAAAAACATAGACTAGCTCATTATTATTTCAAGAACCTTGATTTAGATTTAGAAGATGTATATGGGGATTGCTTGGGATAGGTAGAAGATGATGCTAAGTTGTGTTGCTAGAGTTTAACTCCTTTTGCGACTGAACATTTTTCAAAAAAGAAAGAGGAACAATAGCAATCAAACTCAAGGTGGTAAAAACAAAAAGATTAAATAGAGTGGTTGTCGTTACAAAAGATTGAAACAGTGATGGAAAGGGAAAAGAGAAGAAGAACACATAGGGGAAACAAACGAGTACTGGAAAAGACCAACAAAATATGAATGAGGGTGCCAGGGAGACTGAGCTTGAGACTTCATTGGTGAAGAAGAAGAGAGATTTGGAAAAGGGTAAAAGGATCATGGTTGAAGAGAGTTTGGGTTTTAACTCGAATGTTGGTGCTCTAAGAAGGTCTACTGGTATTGTCATTAGAGAGGGTGGATTTCTGAATGTTAGGAGTATGTCTAAAAATAGTTTGAATGTGGGGGGGGGGGGGGTCTAATTCTGTTGATAATGTGGATGGAAATAAAGGTCATATAAAAAGGTTTGTTGTGCTTGGTGTAAGAGCTCCTAACAAATATGAGTATTAAGATTATAAGATCACGAATTGCGTATTAGGTCTTAGAGCACCAACATATGTGGGAAACCAGTGAACTGAAGATGGGTGTATATGATTATTTCGAATACTTTGTAACTAGAAAACCCTATTGTTAAAGAATGTTAGGGATATGTTTTTATTAAAAAAATAGCTTATAACTATAATCTGCTTATTGTTGTCTTGTTAGTGATTATTAATGTGTTAACAGTATTTGGTTAATATTGTTAAGGAATGTTAGGGATTTGTTTTTGCTAAAGACAAATTATAGCTTATAATTTGCTTATTGATGTCTTGTTACTGCTTATTACTGTATTAACAATATTTTGTTACTCTACATATTGTTAAGAAATGTTAGTGCTTATTACTGGCTTAATAGTAATTGGTTATTCCCCTGATAAAAAAAAGAATGGTTAAATATCGACTCGAACCTGCGGCCTCACACTCACAACACACAACAATTACCGTTAGCGCCCTTGGGTGTTTTACATAAACATGTAGAGACCTCTTATACTTATCAGCTTACTTGTTAACAACTTATTCACTTATTCATTTGTAACTGCTTATTAACATTACTTGTTAACACCTTATTTGCTTATTGATTGGATAAATGCTTATTAAAAAAAGCTTTTTCGTTTCTGTTTTCTTTTTAACATCATTAACTTCTCTACCAAGCACAATATCACGCGATTAACATAATAACACGCGATTAATAATTAACATAACACCTTAACTAAAAGTTCAGACTAAAACATGACACCTTAATTGAAACTAAAACACATTATTTAATATTCGCTAAACATTAAACACCCAAAAGACTAGTCATTAGCAACCCCTATCTACACACAGCAACCCTTTAAACCTTCATTCCTCAACCGGTTCACATCTCCCTCTGCCTCGCTGAAAAGTCAATCTTGTCAATAACCTTGCTGTGAATATGTGTGACCATTTTCATCAACAACCTTGCCTTGCGCATGTCTGCAGTTTGGAGTGCCTTGAGCTTTGTGAGTTTTTCCCTAGCACATCTATTAGGATTGCCATTATGGAGCTTGAGAATTAACCCCCCTACACATGACCTACTTGATTAGCCGTTGAGAGTTAGTCATCAATTCTCTTGCCTGCCAGATGTCCTCATCAATCTTTGATTGGCACAAGGCTACCATCATTTCACCTAGGTGAAAGGACCAAGACATACAAACTAGTTCAACAGATCGAGCAATTATATCAAAAGTTAACGGAAGGGAAATATGTAGAATACGGAAAGTTTGTGTGTGCGCGCGTGTGTTTCAAGCTTATATAGGGTTTATGTGGAAGATGGAAAGTTTGATTTGGTGAAAAAAACGTTCCCGAAACAAAAGATGCCAGTATTAATGACGGGAAGAAAAGGTGGGTCATTTGTTTCTAGGGCGTTTTTTGCACGAAGGTAGAAGAGTATTAGCGTGACTGGTACGAGTGGAAATGACAAAAGTGCCCTCACGTGTGGGAGTTAACGGAGAAAAATGGCAAAAAGTCAAAAAAAAAGTTACTTATGGGGCTGTTTTGCACGATATTTTTCATGTATAATGACAAAATTGATTGAAATTTACGCTCGGTGGCAAAATTTTCGTTTTTGCAAAATCAAAGAACGAAATTTGCAGTTTACCTTAACTTTTTCATTATTTGTAATAACATTTTTAAATGATGATGATATTATAAATTTAATATTTATTTTTTATTTATTTTTAGAAATAAATTATTAATGTGATTGACACAATAGTAAATTAGATTATAATTTTGAAGCGAAGACGTTATACACATTTCAAATCGAGCTAAAAATATATAGGAACACATTTACACGAAATCTCTATCACACGATCACAATAACACGAAAACAATAACATTTCTTTGTCGAGTAGCATTATATTAACATACTTTGATGTAACATCAATTCAAACATATTCACTAGATCCATAATGACAATTTATTTTTCATCAAAACAAGCATCTTATTTAATGTATCCCCCCTTCGGTTACGTTTAACCAACCATTTCAATTTCAACACACTTCCATTTATATTTCTACAAATTAATTTTCCATCTCATCTCTCTCATAAATATTTAAACCATAACATATTCCGGTAAACTCGCTGATCCAATTTTTTTTTAATAAAAAAGATTTCCGAACATTGAGGCCATCAAATTCAAAAAAACAAACACATATCATTAATCATTCCATAACAAACCTTAAAAAGTTTCGTCGTAATATATCCATACTCTTAACCATCTGGTTCATCTTTTGTTTTATCACGACGAAACCCTAATCCTAAACCTAACCCTAACCCTAGATGCCAAAACAAAAACAAATCATATACCATCAATCACCAACAGAGCGACGTAAACTCATACTAGATCATCAAGGAGATTATTCATATTCATCATCACGTGGTGGTAGTAGTCGTAACAGGATAGCTGAGGTAGCAGGAGGAACGACGGCTGAATGTGCAGCCGTCGTTTGTTGCTTCCCATGCACGGTGGTGAATTTTCTTGTTTTGGCGGTTTATAAGGTTCCAGCAGGGTTATGTAGGAAAGCGTTACGGAGGAAAAGAAGGAGAAGGATGATGAAAAAAGGGTTGGTTATAGGGGTCAGCAGTGCGAGCAGTGAATGTGACGCTGATGTGACAGATGAACGTTTTGTGGTTAATAAAATGGATGTGGATGAGGAGTTTGTGGAATTGGAAAATGAAATGTGGGAGAAGTTTTATGGTACGGGGTTTTGGAGAAGTCTTTCGCAACGGATTAATTGATGCCGGATGGTTTGGTTTGGTTCGGTTTTTAGGGTTTTTATCGAAATTTGAGCAGCGAAAACGCGTGATAGTTTTCGCTGCTGATTGATTAATGCTTGTATTGTACAAGTATTGGTTGGGAGATGGGAAAGGTGTAAAATTAAACTTGATGTTAAAAGTAAATATTTACCCTTTGGTAAAATTCGGCTCATACAAATGTGATACGTTTGCTTGATTTGTAGGAGTGAAAAAGGGTAAATTCTGGAATCATGGTTTGTTTTTGGTATGAATCATTTCATTTGAATTATTCTATATTGAAATGCAGTTTTCATATGGAAAGTACTGATATTTTGGTTCAGAATTGTTTATGTTTGAATGTTATGCTTTGTGATCTACAATAATGTCCACAATTAATGTCATAATAACTCATTTACTGCTTTGAATTATCAAATTTTCTCATTTAGTGCTTCAAAGTATATCACAATGTTTTCATTCACTTATGTAAACCATCTTAACAGGAATATTTGCTTTAGGAAAACCCAAAAACTAAATGCACGCTAAACAATAACAGACTGGGCCGGGTTTTTAATTGACCCGGTCGAGTCACCGGATCACGGTTCAACCAGTTTAGTCGACGGTTTATTCAGAGTTTGCGGTCTAAACCGGTGTCTGATACTGTGATCATTCGATCGGATCACGATTCAACCGGTTGAGTCAATCCAGATTTTACATTGGATATTGATGATGGCTGTTGTAGATCATAGTAGTCAGTTTTTATAGTCGTATAATGTAAATTCACAAGCATTCCGTTTTCGGTCAAATTAGATACATCTTCTACTTGTATATCATGGTTCTTACCATTAATGCAACTTTTGCTATTTTGAAACAGTGCACGCTTGATTCATGTTTCTGTATTTCTACTTTAACTTTAGTGTAATAAAGGCAATCTTATTGTTAGGTGAGCTGCGAGCATATATGTTAATCATATACACGAGAGAGTCGAGCGTGACCGGCGTTGGCTGCTCGTCAATGTCCGAAATATGGTATCAATGGTGTCGTCGTAGGTTATTGATGGCGGCATCATTGATACCGATGTCACACTTCTCACATGAGTTGTTTTTTTGGCTTTTATTTCGTGAGTGAGGTATTTTTTGTGATGTATTTGCAATACTTATATCATTTGTTTTTTTTGAAAAGAATCGTTTAAGTTATTAATTTATTATTGAAAGATAAATAAGATTTACTGAACTGACATACAAATAACATGTTATTTGATGTCAGGTCATTCAGCATTTTTATAAGGGTAACGTTTTAGTTTTGCATTTTTTAATTATTTTTTTATTATTTATAATTTTCGTTTTGTTATAAAATGTGAAACAGAAAATGTTAAATTAAAAAAATAAAATTTAAAAAGTTAAAACTGTTAAACTGACAAAAATACTGAATAAAAATTGATAAAAAAAACTCTTCAAAAAATTACAAAAAAAAAATACATAAATTATGTATTTTTTTTAATCTTTTTCAGTAGGCCAATAAAGGTATCACCCTTCCTATAATTTCATGACTAGTTAGCTTGAGAGTAGAAATACGTACAATTTTTAAACATTCGACACACGCTTGTGTCGTTCTAGAAAGGTTGTGTGTGATGCAATGATTATATATCGGGAACCTTTTATTTTTGCACTCTAGAAAAAAGCGTAAATGTTAAATACATATAGCTTTTATTATTTCTCAAAATGCTTCTGAGGCATCGAAAGAAACAGAGGTACGAGATAACTTTGCATCATAACTTGACATGTGTTTTAAAACGACTGATGTAAATGAAGCAAAACGATCGAAGCAATCGATGCAACTTCATAATTGTGTCGAACACATGTAAGATATGATACAAAGTTGCTTTGGTCGCTTCAGTTGCCATTGATCGTCTCAAAATATTTTGAGAAATTACAAAAATCAAATACATTTTTTAGTTAGAGATGCATAAATAGTACATATTTCGTCTCATAATTATTGTTCACCCTTGATTTTTTAAGTTTTTATATTAAAACACTTTGACCAAAAATATTTATTTTGTATTATATTATTTAATGAAAATTATACTAATGATAATACATTTAAAATTCAATCCATTTATATATTTAATAAATAATAATTAAAGTCAAAATTATAATTTAAAAATTACAAAAATCAACACTAAGTAATAATTTTTAGATGAAAAAAGTAATATCATTTTGTGATCCAAATATTTTGGTTGATAAAGTGAAAATATTTCTGTTAGAATTACAAACCTCTAAAGATGATAAGAAAAATATCTAGATATTCAAAGAATTATTAGAGGATTTGAGCCACTATATAATTGTGAGGCTTTTAAAGGTGCAAAAATGAAAATTATTTGATATGACTAACGATTGAGATAGAAAATGAATTTATAAGTTGTGACATCCACGACATATTAAATCTTACGAATATTTATATTAAAATACATCATTCAGCTATGTCAATTCATAGAAATCGGCTAAACCACATATACGTATTTTAAGTATCGTCGCCTCACATAAACTTTGATGTAACAAAACGGTGTTTTTCCACTCGAGTAATTCTTTTGGATATAGAAAAGATTAGAACAAAGAGGGTATTGAATCATTTGGAGCGTAGCAGACAAATTTTAGACTAGTAAATAGTAACGACAGAAAAAAATAAGATTCGTTCGTGTTTTGACGTAAATGTGGTCAAACCAGCCTTTTTTTTACAACTTGTGTTCTTTTGTACTTCCCTTTTGGGGTCCATTTCATTTCCACTTAACTTGTTACTGCATATCATTTTTAGCAGGTATACAAATTTGGTCCCCTTTATTTTACTCTTACTCACTCAACCGGCAAGCCACCTGAAACTGACATTAATCAGTAATCACCCATTTTTTAACCTTTACGAACACTGTGTCTGGTCACAACTTCCTTTGACTACTTTTTCTGCTTATTCAAAGGCAAAACCTCAAAATGCAAACCCTAAATAAGTACAGTAACAGCTATAAGACTAACATAAAACACACACAAATTTGAAGTAGTCAAGTTAACCTTTTAAAAATAGTTTACGTGGTTTGAATACATGTGACGATAGTGCCGACCCGTAAATGTGTCTGTAAAAATATCACAAAACCAATGGAGAATATATATATAATAAAGTACTTTTCTAACAGTTTTACTTAACAAAGAGCCTACAGTTCATAATTCTAAATGGAAAGAATTTCTAGATGATGACTAACGGTTTGATTAAAAGAATACAACGCAATACATACCTTTAAAGAAACCGATTAAATATTACATTTAAAAAAGACAAATTTCATTAGCGTTTTCTATACATCCTAATAATAAAGAACTCAAAATCCAAACGATTCTGAGTCATCATACACTCCGCTTTAGTAATAAAAAATCCAACATTCATTAGGTGATAGAAAAAAAATTAAGGGCCTGTTCGGTAAGGGGTGCGGAATCAAAGTGATGGTATCAATCATTGATGCATATGTTTGGTTAACAATAGTTCATTACTATTGGAATGAAAATTGAGTAGTATGCCTATAGAATGATAGAAGGGGTCATGGGTAACTATCAATAACCAATGTTTTCAGACTCGGGTCGATTCGGCCGGGTCAACCGGTTGAACCGGTTCCGGCCGAAAAAACGGGTCATATTGACCTGGGTTTCATATTTTCGAAACCCGGCTTGACCCGGCGGGTTTGGGGTGACCCGGGTCAACCCGGTTCTCAAGACCCGGCCGGGTTTCGAATTTTTCGTGTTTTTTTAATTTTTTTTTTTAAATTTTACGTATTTGCGACGATATTTTATTTTTACATATTATTTTGGTTGGTAAACAATTTATATTTTCAATATACGTAAGTTTTGTAGTTTTTATAAGTATAATTTTGTTAATTATTAAACATATAAAAAAAAATATTTTTTTTAGAAAACCGGGTTAACCCGGGTTGACCCGGACCCGACGACTCGACCGGGTCAATCTAAGACCCGGGTTTTAAAACATTGTCAATAACCATTCCTTTATCATGTTACCTTATCTCCTCTCTCATTGTTTTTCAATTACAGCAAGTCAATACTACTTATCTTCTTACATCAATTACAGCTTGTGTCATCAACATGTGTATACTCTCATAAGTCATAATCATATTTATTGATGCTTCATAAACTTGGTTGGAGGATGTTCATGGTGAGTGTTGGTTTGCCAGAGCCACTTTAGATGCAAAAATCATAAGGCTAGCGGGAGTCAGAGAAAAAGATCACCATTAATCATATCATAGAAGACGATCCAAACTGTGTCCACAGATCAAAGGATAGGCGGAGCTTAATTTTCGATTTACGTCCCTACAGATCTTGATCTACTACTTATGATGAAACAAAGGAAATGATGCAAGGCATTTTTTTCATGTTGAGGTTTAATATGGAAAATTAACATGCTAAAAAGATTTTGACTGTTATCTTCATTTTTTAGAACATATATCCTTTACTCTTTTTTATTCTTTTTCACGGATAAATAAACACACTGATTTGTTATAAGGTTTTTATGTTTTTTTAAGATTAGCTTTTTAACTTTTAGTACGAAATGTTGAAGACGAATGGTAGCAAGATTTCATTCCATGATCAAACCAAACAACATCATTGAAAATCATACCAACAATTATACCAATTTACATTCCACCCCTTAATCAAACCTATACTTAAGGGTGAGCAGAAACCGAAACGCGAACCGTAAAATCGCAAAAAACCGCAAAAACTGAACCACAAAAATCGTACCACGACAAAAACCCAGAAACCGAACCACAGAAACCGCACCACGACAAAAACCGACGGTTTGGTTTTATTTATTATTATTTTTTTAATCGTGATTTCCGACACATTGGCCGACTAATCAACGGGGTTTGAACCCACCGCTACACAGACTCAAACCAGGTAAAGCCCTCCCTTTTCAGGAGGTTGGCGTGACCACCTTAAGGTTGTTTGCACCTAACAGGAATGGAACTTGAGACCTCACACACTTTAAAGTGATAGCCATAAACCAATTTGCCACTAGGCCACCCTTGAGTGGTTGACGGTCTGGTTTTAAGAAAAAGGAAAAACCGAAAATGCGGTTCGGTTGCGGTTTTCGCCCGCAAAACCGAACCGCACCACACAATAATTATTTTATACTGAAAAACGTCACATAGAATATTTTATGCGAGTTATAAGACTTCTAGTGTATATTATCATTGATATTCATATAATTTATTAGTAAAGTGTTTGTTAGATTCAATTTATACATTGTTATAACCGAAAATAATCAACATTTTAAACAAAAAACCGCAAAAAGCCACAATTATTATATAATGCACAAGTAATGGTTCGGTGCGGTTAAAAACCGCCAAAAAACGCAAAACCGAAACCGTGGTTTTTGGTTCGGTGCGGTTTGTATTTTTATAAAAACCACAAGTGCGGTTGCGGTTCAATTTTAGTTAAAAACCGCACCAAACCGAACCATGCTCAGCTTTACCTATACTGATAGTGATTCCGATTAACATACCAAACGCCTACCCTAAAAGAAAGTGTAGAGAATCAGGAAGATTATAATTATTTGTTTTCGCAAGAAAGTTTTGAGACTCATTTTCATTCACTCATACTCCATTTGAATTTTACTACGTATTTTAATTAGAGTCGAACTCATGATTTATAATAAGGTGTTGCATAAATATTTTTATAATTATTAGTACTAATATATTTTATGTTAGGTAAAAATGAGTGTTACACGTATCGCGAAAACATTTATTTTATAAAGAATGTACCTTTCGTGACTTAAAATATGGTGTAACCCGTGTCACACCCGACTCTCATATGAATCCGTTCCTGATTTTTAATACAAGAACGTATAAAACTCGCATTTCACCGTGAGTTGCAACGTAACGATGTCAACACAATATGCATTAAACGTTATAGAAAATTGTTCAAAAAATTACTACAACTAAGGTAGAAAGCATGCGTTTTGCCGCAAGATTTTAACATAACGATGTCAACTAAGAGCAGGGGAATCCATAGCTATGGGGAGGCGTCATGGCCACCGCGCAGCAAAAAGCCATCGCGCAGGGCTCCGTGGGGCTGCGCCATGGCCCGTGCGTCATACCCACTAGCTCTCGCGGTGGTGTTTGTAAAATATTATTTTTTTTAAATATAACGGTAATATATCTTTGGGGGAGCTTTTTTTTAAAAAAAAAACCTAGATTATATTTTTACCCTTTTAAAAAACCTATAAATACCCCCTTATATTACCATACTTCTCACACACTTTCATATATATTTCTAACTCTCATTTCTTCCCCCCCCCTAAAAAAAATGGATCCAAATAATGCTAACGATTTTGACGGAATCGATACATACGATTATTATGATGCTTTCTTTCAACCTGAGTATGATCGATTTATGCGCGATCATGAGTCGTATCAACATTATTTGAGTTTGTGTGAGCAATCCCAAGGAGCCGACGGTATCGTATAAGCTCTACACTTTTTGATAGAATACTTAACGTTGTTTTAGAATATGAAGCTGGGCCTATGCCTGAGTACTTTAGTTATTTTAAGCAAACCATTGATTCGATCGGTCGTAAGAGTATTAGTACTGTTTTAAAGATCACATTCGCCATACGCCAAATGGCGTACGGCACTACACCTGATGCATTTGATGAATATTTACAAATTGCTGAACGTACTTCACGGGAATGTTTATATCATTTTTGTAAGTGCATTTGGGTGTTATATAAAAATGAGTATTTAATACGTCCAACTGCAAATGATACTGAAAATACATATGCGTTGCACGAACAAAAACATGGACTCCCGGGAATGCTCGGAAGTATCGATTGTATGGATTGGGAGTAGAAAAACTGCCCAAAGGCGTTACGAGGGCAGTTTAAAAGGACTGGTCATAAACACCCAACTATTATTTTAGAAGCTATTGCGGATCAGAAATTGTGGATTTGACATGTATATTTTGGGGTTCCTGGTGCGAATAATGATTTAAATGTTTTATATGGTTCACCTTTGTTTGATGCTGAGATCGTTGATATGGCTCCAGAATGTCCGTTTGAAGTAAACGGACACACTTATAGGAAATGTTACTATTTGGCCGATGGTATTTATCCGGCATGGTCGACGTTTGTTAAAACACTTTCTGTTGCACGAGATGAAAAAATAATGAAGTTAAAGCGAGTCCAAGAAGCTGCAAGAAAGGATATCGAACGGGCATTCGGAGTTCTACAAGGCCGTTGGGGTATCCTACGACAACCTGCTCGTGTAATGCAAATCAACACCCTCAAAAGAATCATGTACTGTTGTATAATTTTACATAACATGATTTTGGAAGCCGATGGATCTGAGGTAAACATGAGAGACATGTACGTGGATCCAGCACCGACCATTGTTAAAGACTGACATGAGAGATGTGACATACATTTGAGGAAAACAAAGGAACTTCGAGATAGAAAAGTGCACAACGATCTCCGAGAAGACCTTGTCGAGCACCTATGGGATGACAAAAATTAGTTTGTATTTTTTTATGTCGTGTTTAATTTTATGTAATGTTTAAGTTCATGTAACTGTTTTTTAATTTTAATGAATTTTAATTACCAAAAAAAAAAAATTCCCACAGCAACAGTTTTTCCACGGCTCAGGGATACCAGTGAAATCTGGTGCCGTGGAAAAATCTGACTTACGGATTCCATGTGCTCTAAATATGAGTTAAGACGCCATAAAAAATTGTTTACAAAAAGATATTGTAGATGCCTTACATTTAATGATAGATATTTTTTTGAACAAACGTTTAATGATAGATAAGCTAATAAAAAAAAACTTGACTAAAATACCGTGCGAGCATGTATACAAAAAAGTTGGTTGTCCCGACACGTAAGGACCTCTTAACGAGTGTTGCGATTTATTTAGTTTAGTGAGCTTTTTATTTCGGCACTTCTACAATGGTATCTTTTGTAGGATCTCGTATGCATGGATAATCTGCATTTCCAATGTGGACAAATAAAGCGTGGTTAAATTTTCTTTATTATATATCTCTACTCCTTTATAAAAGAAAAATAGAGATGGCTGAAAGTTGAAAAAACTAGATGGTTGAAAAAGTTTTGTGGACCCTATCTAAAATATATTGTACACTATCTAAAATATATTGTACACTATCACAGACGCACCTAATATCTCTCACTCCTCTCTCTCTCTAAACAAAAACCCTACCTCATTCAATATTGCAGCCGCTACCAAAACTCTCCACCATACCACCACCATCAAACCATACCACCATCATCAATCTTATTTTCGTTAACCCATTATAAATTATAACTCTTATATATACAGCAGTATATTATTAAAAAATGAAGGAAGTACTGTTTCACTATTACCCATACCTCACAACACAATTAACACACGCGCCGTTCTCACAACTACTATGTATAAAAAATATCGTTGTGTCTGGGTGAGAGTCAAAACTGCCTTCACTCGCCTGATTACTAAGCAATTGTATGCTAAAGCTATGAATGCCATCGTATTCTCCATCTATGTGTATCCATTTGTGTGGTCGGTTTGTATAGATCTGACTGTAACTCATTGTTGAAAGCACCAACAACTTTTGGGTTCCTTGATCCGATTGTAAAGGTTTGCTACAAACCTAATCTTCGTAAAGCTTTGGAATCCCCTAATATTAAGGGTCTCCTAGAAACCCTAACTTTGGATTCGTTCTTTGCCGTGAGGTTTTGGAATTCCTAATTTTAAGGGTTTGCTGGAAACCCGTGGAGATGTTCATAATTTCTAACGATTGCTGGTAGCTCTTTCACTTTTCGTTGGTTTCATTGATGCTATAAAAGGTATTGAAGCTTATTATTCTTAAAGGGTATTATTTCTGATTAAAATTTAGGGTTTTGATTGTCTTTGTATCGTGATGAGAATTAATTGACCAAAAGATGATTCAATGGTTGCAGTTAAGCAACTTTGTACAAACGTTAAAATTGTACTATTTGTTGAAAAGTTATAACTTTGTTGGAAGGCACCTGAATCTTGGCAAGGCATCACTCATTTGTGTTTGCAGCCATGTCGGGTTTGCTTATTTCCATGGTTCAAGTTGTGACGTAAGCTGGCAGGGCATCACCTTCAGTGTGTTTGCAGCCGATGTACGTGCTACTGTTACGATAAATTGTTGTTGATCTTATTAAATTGTGAGAACAGTTCAATTCTTAGAAAGCTCATGATCCTCTTAATTTGTGAAAAGATTTAACATCTTCCATGTGGCTAGCGGGGTTCGCAATAAGCTTGTTGATGCATTCGAAGAACTGATAATAGTGGTTTTTATCGTGGGATTTATGGTTATGCCAGTGGTATTGTTCGAATGTGATGTATTTTCTTTGGTAACTTTTTTTTCGTCAAAGGTTATGATGAATAATGAGACCACCCATGACTTGGCGTGGCAACTTGTTTGGTTTGCAGCTATGCGGGATGCGTACTCATATATGAAAGCGATTGAAAAAAATGAGACCACCCGTGACTTGGTGCGGCAACCTGTTGGGTTTGCATCCAAGTCGGATGCGTCCTCATATATGAAAGCGATTAAAAAAATGAGACCACCCGTGACTTGGCTTGGCGTGGCAACCTGTTGGGTTTTGATATGAGCTTATTTAGTCATATCAAGTATATCATAAAACAATGAAATAATGCTATTAATGTATCGAAAATGCCTTGTATATGCTTGTTTCTTGTTTTGATGTGTGTAGGTACCAAGATCGCGAAAACCGACGAAAACCGATACGAGATTGATGAAAAAGATCGACGAAGCCAAAAATGAATTCAATTTAGTGGATTTAACTCTTTTAAAGTCTATTTGCACTATGTGGGCCCCACTTTTGGTTATTGGGCTCAAAAGCCCAATAAGTGGATTAATATTGATAAGTCTTGGTTACAAAGTCCATTTGAAGCCCAAAATGGGAGTTTTAATACACGGATTGTAAGTTTTCAATATTTGGGCCAAAAGCCCAACAACATAGTAAAGGAACGAATGGAATGAGGGAATGGGCCTTAGGGTTTGCAGTTTTAAACGCACAAATGGTGATATTATTTAACTCATATGTCACAATCACTTTCCACCACAAAACAAATAAAACTTAGACCTCACCCACTCATTGTTTTTATCCACACGTTTCACACACATAAAATAAAGTTTAGATACACTCGATGTGTGCCTATTCCATTTACCTTTCTCCTTCAACCTAAAAAACCAGACGAAAGTTACTGTTCATGAAACCCTAACCAGTAATTACCCTAAATTAATTGGGGGTTTTTACTTACACGTTTAATTCACAAAAAGGGGAATAAAAGCCCCAAGGTTTAAGGAAGAGAAAGGATGGAACGAGTATGCTACGTGGCAACGAATCACTGGAAGCTACACATCATTCTCCTATATCAACCAATCAAATGGCTCAAAAGAAACACAACTAACACACGGATGCCACGTTGGCAATCCGTGTGCTAGTGTGTGTCATATAAACCGTCTAATTCAAGCCAAACAGGAGAGAGAAGAGAAAATGATGATCTTATGGCCAAGATTGAAAAGGGATATTCCAAAAGAGATACGGATATTCTTCCCAGCAGAGCCCTTGGGATGGCTATAAAAACCCTCTTTTCTATTGTATTTTTCATCCTTACTTTACTTTAAAGTTATTATGTAGAATTTGTTTTAGGATTAATTTTGTATTTCTTTTATCTAAATATTGTAATATTTCTGAGTTTAATAAAAGATCAGTTGTTTTCATTCTTCAACCGTGTCTCATTTATTTTTCTTTACTGCTTAAATTGATATACGAATTAATCTTTATTACTATTTCATATAATAATGTTTGTGATATTGAATATAAGCTAAATAATAGTTTATGTTTAATATTAAAAGTAAAGTTTTGGATTAAGCTTTTCCCCACTGGAAAAGTCTCAAAAATCTGCTCGGTTCAGTTAATTATGATGGAGATGGTTCGTGTTTATCTGGTGGTTGGCGATGGCTTTTGTGTCGATTCTGTTCATTAGGTTGCTCAGCGCAATCCTACTGCTCAAAGGGTTTGACTAAAGGTGCTCATCTCTTTTAGTTTACATGTTAAAAAGATTAATTTTTTTTAAATGATAATATGATTTAGTTACTTGAGTGGTTGTTACATTTTAGTATCTGCAAGATATATTTGACTCGTTTGCTGTTATTTAAAGAATCTAGTAAGTTTAGTTCAACCTGATTAGTTTTTGTTTAAATCTTCTAATCTGTCTATCTAATGCTGTACGAATCTGATATATGAGTTCTTTTCACGTTGTTTTTTTACTGATAAGTGAACTTAAAAGAGTTTATGATTGCTGATATTATCTGAAATGGTTTAGAACTGTTGATTTTTTAAAAGTCTGCTGTTCAGTATTGTTTGTACCTGCATATAGGATTTATTTGGTGATTATCCTTAATTTTCATAACTGCTTAATACAGGATGAATGTTTAATCTGTTATGTAGATTGGGTTTGTTATAGTATAAGCAGATAGTAAAAATTATGGACCTTAGTTACTCAATCTTTGCTTGAACTAATCTCACTGATAAATGCATTTATCTTGTTAAATTGTTGGTTTGAGAATCCTGGTCTTCTTTTAGCTGTATTAAATTGATGCATATTTGTAGAATTGCTTAATTTTGTTAAGAATTTATTGAACTACTTGTTTTGGGTATTACTCTATCTGCTTATTCAGTTTTGGCTATTTTAGTTTCTGGTATTTTACTTGAATAGCTAATTTTTAGCTGTTATATGCAACGTGGTTATTTGATTTGCATTGGCTATTTTCAAGTGATCAGATTCTACTGATCTGACTCACTCAAGATACTGATAACCTTATCAGTTTAATACAAAAGAATTGTGTCAAGTTTTCCAAAAGTCACTCCTGTGACATTTAACTTTTTATTGTCCAAAAAGAAATTATTCACAAAAATTGGTCCTTTGAGGGAGTCGAACCCTTGACCTCAAGGGTGTTGGCATTGCGTGTTAACCATCTGGACTAGCTTGTCCTTTTGGTTTAATATTCGTTTTGGTTATTAATATAGGTTCATAATTTTGCTAGCAGTTTAAATATAGATAGATTTACTTTACTGTTTTAATTTTTAGATTAATTGATAGTTTTAAAATTTTCGTTTTTAAATAGTTTTTTAATAATAATTAAGATAAAAAAAATAATAATAATAATAAAATGTTTTATTAAACTTAAATAGTTCAATTAGTTTATTTTTAAGTATATAGATTTTTATAAAAGTAGATTTAAATTAAAATAGTTTTTAACTAGATTAGTTTTAAAGTAATTTTTAATAGAGTAAATTCGTTTTAAATAGTCTAATTAGATTTTCAAATAGTTTAAAAGTTATTAAATAGATTAATTTTTTATAGATTCTTAGAATATTTTAATTTTTAAATAGATTTAATTTTTAAGTAATTAATTGTTTTAGATTTAAGTATTGCGGGGTTTACGATTCATGCACTTTAGGATATTTTTAAATAGTTTAAAATTAGTAGATTTTAATTGAAGTTTAAAAACCGAAAACCAATTCAAATCGATTGTCCAAATCAAAACAAAAACGTCTCAAATTTACTCGATCTTCGTGTACAACGAACTTGGTTCATCACGTGTTTAATTGAATTCGTCATTGGTAATATTAGTCTATTACTTTTTCCTAAAGGTAATTTTCTAATTTACCCTATAACGTATCTCAAATTATCACTATACTATCAACGACACATCAAAAATTTTGACGCCGCTGCCGGGGATTAATATTGATAAGTCTATTTGCACTATGTGGGCCCCACTTTTGGTTATTGGGCTCAAAAGCCCAATAAGTGGATTAATATTGATAAGTCTTGGTTACAAAGTCCATTTGATGCCCAAAATGGGAGTTTTAATACATGGATTGTAAGTTTTCAATATTTGGGCCAAAAGCCCAACAACATGGTAAAGGAACCAATGGAATGAGGGAACGGACCTTAGGGTTTGCAGTTTTAAACGCACAAATGGTGATATTATTTAACTCATATGTCACAATCACTTTCCACCACAAAACAAATAAAACATAGACCTCACCCACTCATTGTTTTTATCCACACGTTTCACACACATAAATAAAGTTTAGATACACTCGATGTGTGCCTATTCCATTTACCTTTCTCCTTCAACCTAAAAAACCAGACGAAAGTTACTGTTCATGAAACCCTAACCAGTAATTACCCTAAATTAATTGGGGGTTTTTACTTACACGTTTAATTCACAAAAAGGGGAATAAAAGCCCCAAGGTTTAAGGAAGAGAAAGGATGGAACGAGTATGCTACGTGGCAACGAATCACTGGAAGCTACACATCATTCTCCTATATCAACCAATCAAATGGCTCAAAAGAAACACAACTAACACATGGATGTCACGTTGGCAATCCGTGTGCTAGTGTATGTCATATAAACCGTCCGATTCAAGCCAAACAGGAGAGAGAGGAGAAAATGATGATCTTATGGCCAAGATTGAAAAGGGATATTCCAAAAGAGATGTGGATATTCTTCCCAGCAAAGCCCTTGGGATGGCTATAAAAACCCTCTTTTCTATTGTATTTTTCATCCTTACTTTACTTTAAAGTTATTATGTAGAATTTGTTTTAGGATTAATTTTGTATTTCTTTTATCTAAATCTTGTTATATTTCTGAGTTTAATAAAAGATCACTTGTTTTCATTCTTCAACCGTGTCTCATTTATTTTTCTTTACTGCTTAAATTGATATACGAATTAATCTTTATTACTATTTCATATAATAATGTTTGTGATATTGAATATAAGCTAAATAATAGTTTATGTTTAATATTAAAAGTAAAGTTTTGGATTAAGCTTTTCCCCACTGGAAAAGTCTCAAAAATCTGCTCGGTTCAATGAATTATGAGGAGATGGTTCGTGTTTATCTGGTGGTTGGCGATGGCTTTTGTGTCGATTATGTTCATTAGGTTGCTTAGCGCAATCCTACTGCTCAAAGGGTTCGACTAAAGGTTCTCATCTCTTTTAGTTTACATGTTAAATAGATTAGTTTTTGTTTAAATGATAATATGATTTAGTTACTTGAGTGGTTGTTACGTTTTAGTATCTGCAAGATATATTTGACTCGTTTGCTGTTATTTAATGAATCTGGTAAGTTTAGTTCAACCTGATTAGTTTTTGTTTAAATCTTCTAATCTGTCTATCTAATGTTGTACCGAATCTGATATATGAGTTCTTTTCATGTTGTTTTTTTTTACTGATAAGTGAACTTAAAAGAGTTTATGATTGCTGATATTATCTGAAATGGTTTAGAACTGTTGATTTTTTAAAAGTCTGCTGTTCAGTATTGTTTGTACCTGCATATAGGATTTATTTGGTGATTATCCTTAATTTTCATAACTGCTTAATACAGGATGAATGTTTAATCTGTTATGTAGATTGGGTTTGTTATAGTATAAGCAGATAGTAAAAATTATGGACCTTAGTTACTCAATCTTTGCTTGAACTAATCTCACTGATAAATGCATTTATCTTGTTAAATTGTTGGTTTGAGAATTCTGGTCTTCTTTTAGCTGTATTAAATTGATGCATATTTGTAGAATTGCTTAATTTTGTTAAGAATTTATAGAACTACTTGTTTTGGGTATTACTCTATCTGCTTATTCAGTTTTGGCTATTTTAGTTTCTGGTATTTTACTTGAATAGCTAATTTTTAGCTGTTATATGCAACGTGGTTATTTGATTTGCATTGGCTATTTTCAAGTGATCGGATTCTACTGATCTGACTCACTCAAGATAGTGATAACCTTATCAGTTTAATACAAAAGAATTGTGTCAAGTTTTCCAAAAGTCACTCCTGTGACATTTAACTTTTTATTGTCCAAAAAGAAATTATTCACAAAAATTGGTCCTTTGAGGGAGTCGAACCCTTGACCTCTAGGGTGTGGGCATTGCGTGTTAACCATCTGGACTGGCTTGTCCTTTTGGTTTAATATTCGTTTTGGTTATTAATATAGGTTCATAATTTTGCTAGCAGTTTAAATATAGATAGATTTACTTTATTGTTTTAATTTTTAGATTAATTGATAGTTTTAAAATTTTCGTTTTTAAATAGTTTTTAAATAATAATTAAGATAAAAAATAATGATAATAAAAAAATGTTTTTATTAAACTTAAATAGTTCAATTAGTTTATTTTTAAGTATATAGATTTTTATAAAAGTAGATTTAAATAAAAATAGTTTTTAATTAGATTAGTTTTAAAGTAATTTTTAATAGAGTAAATTCGTTTTAAATAGTCTAATTAGATTTTCAAATAGTTTTAAAGTTATTAAATAGATTAATTTTTTATAGATTCTTAGAATAGTTTAATTTTTAAATAGATTTAATTTTTAAGTAATTAATTGTTTTAGATTTAAGTATAGCGGGGTTCACGATTCATGCACTTTAGGATATTTTTAAATAGTTTAAAATTAGTAGATTTTAATTCTAGTTTAAAAACTGAAAACCAATTCAAATCGATTGTCCAAATCAAAACAAAAACGTCTCAAATTCACTCGATCTTCGTGTACAACGAACTTGGTTCATCACGTGTTTAATTGAATTCGTCATTGGTAATATTAGTCTATTACTTTTTCCTAAAGGTAATTTTCTAATTTACCCTATAACGTATCTCAAATTATCACTATACTATCAACGACACATCAAAAATTTTAGCGCCGCTGCCGGGGATCTTATGTACGATTCGCTTTTGTGGAGATTTGTTGATCGTTGATTTGAAGACCCTTTCCGTCCTCGGAAAGTTTGTTATTTTTCTATTATATAGTATGTATCGTTTTTCTCGTTTTTTGTGAATAATATATTGTTTTACGTAGCACAATAAATTTACATATCTTTCAAATAACGCCTTAGTTGGGATTTCATCACCTAGCTATTGTAGTCGAATCCAAAACAAAAATAAAAGACAAAATAGATAAATACTAATAAGAAGTTTGAACTCGATTTATACAAACTATAAGGTGGGTATAAGGCGACGTGCTATAAAAGGCCGTCTAAGGAAAAAGGTTTTTAAGTGCTTTGTGCCACCTCGTTTCCCCGCTTGCTTGTGCGTATATTGAGAGGGACAACCTATTATTGGTTTGCCGACTCAAGTAGTAATAAATCTTATTTTTGTTGTTTATTTATTGAACCTCGAGACGTTTAGGTTTTCACCTATCGTTTCAAAGTCGACCGAGGGTAATTTACTTCCATAGTAGTTATCCTTATTCCTTGTTTTTATCGATCATTATTGATTGAGCAATACCAAAAATAATCTTCTTCTTGTCTAATTTCTTTTCTTCAATCCTCTAAATTCTCGTCTTTGTAGTGTATGCAATTACGTTCTTCTCGTCTTGTGATTGATTTTAATAGGCTTGAAAATATTCCTCGTAGAAATAGAAATCGTCAACAACGAATAGTGGAACCCGAGCTTCCACCTATTGTTGTAGAGATGGCCGATAACCGAACAATGGAGGAATTGCTCCGTGCACCCACCGAAGGGTATGGGGAAGCAATCGTTGTGCCGGCTATTTTGGCGGATCATTATGAGATTAAGACGGGTCTTTTATCGCTCATTCGTGCCGACCAATTTCGTGGCAATGAGACCGATAACCCGCACTCTCACATTCGGAATTTTCTTCGAATTACCTCGACTCTCAAGTTTAGAGATGTGCCGAATGACGCGATTAAGCTCATGCTTTTTCCGTACTCACTCGAGGGTAATGCTAAGATTTGGTATGAGAAAGAACCACCGGGTTCGATCTTAACATGGGATGATTTAGTGTCTAAGTTCATGAATTATTTCTTTCCACCGTCCAAAACAACACATTTTAAGAATGAGATCACTAGATTTGAACAAAAAGTGCATGAATCGTTTTGGGTTGCATTGAAAAGATTTAAAGATTTGTTGAGACAATGTCCACACCACGGTTTCTCGAAATTGCATCAAATAAATACTTTTTATAATAGGCTTAATATGATTGAACAAGATTCTTTAAACGCCGCCGCGGGTGGTAATCTTTTAAGAAAAACTCCGAGAGACGCGTGGGGAATAATTGAGAATAAATCTAGAGCACAATATTCACGAAACACACAGGGTGTTTCCAATGTGAATTCGTTTAATCCCGAGATTGCTAGATTGGACTCTAAGATTGACACGATTTTGAATGAGCTTAGGAAGAATCCTCATGGATCGATTAATATTGTTGAAAATGTTTGTATATCATGTGGTGGAGCACATCCTAATCATGCTTGTTTGACCACGGGGTTTGATCAAGCTAGTGCTTTTGCCGCGACGGGAACTTATGGCTCCAACGGTCAAGTTCCTCGTCAAAATCATGTTGCTCCACCGGGTTTTCCACCGGTTCAAAATAGGTACAACAATGGAAACAATGGGAATAATTTTAACCGTGGTAACCAAGGGAATTATAATCAAGGAAATGGGTTTAATGCTAATCAAAACAATCAAGGTTTTCAAGGGAATAATCAAAATGATTTGTCAAGCTACATTAAAACGAATGAGGCAAATTTGAAAGCTTTTCAAAATAACATTCAAGGACAAATGGCAACTTTGAAAAATGAGTTTCAAAATACGATTAAAGGGCAAAATAATAAGATTGAGCTTAATCAACAAAGACTTGAACAAAACCAAAACCGTTTTGAGCAAAGATTAGAGCAAAGTCAAAATCGTATGCAACAAAGTTTGGAACAAGGTCAAAATAAATTACTCTCGATGTTTGAATCTTTTATGTCCAAACCTTCCTCGTCTTCGGGTGGCTTACGTAGCAATACCATTCCAAACCCGAAGGGTGAGATGAAAGTTATAACCACACGTAGTGGGAAAGCTTTAGACGGACCTTTGCTTCCACATGTGAGTACCTCTACGGTGAGGGAAGTGGAGCAAGAACCCGAGGTGGTTAAAGAAAAGGAAATTCCTATTCCACCAAAGGTAGACCAATTGCCTATTCCGGAACCCGAGCTTCCGAAGACTAAACCCACACTACCCTACCCTTCGAGACTTAACCAAGAGAAGCTCCGCGAAAAGTCCAATGCTCAAATGACTACTTTTTTAGAGATGTTTAAGAATCTTTATATTAATGTTAGTTTCGCGGATGCATTGCTTTACATGCCTAAGTTTGCTTCGACTATTAAGAGATTGATGAATGATAAAGGGAAATTGGTTGAAGTGTCTACATCTTTAGATGCTAATTGTTCTGCGGTTCTTACACAAAAGCTTCCCAAAAAGCTTGGAGACCCGGGCAAGTTTGTGATACCATGTGATTTCCCTAATATGGAAGAATGCTTAGCTTTAGCCGATCTTGGTGCTAGCATTAATTTGATGCCTCTTTCCGTATGGAAAAGGTTATCACTTCCCGAGCTTACACCTACTAAGATTACTCTCGAGCTAGCGGATCGATCGATCGCCTTACCAAAAGGTATAACCGAGGACGTGTTTGTCAAAGTAGGGAAACTCGTCTTTCCAACGGACTTTGTGGTTTGCGATTATCCCGAAGATTCTCGTGTACCACTAATTTTGGGAAGACCGTTTTTGATGACGGCTAGTGCTTTAGTTGACATGAAAGCGGGGAAATTGACTTTAAGAGTTGATGATGAAAATATCACGTTTGATATTGGTCATATCTCTAAATTTTCTTCCAAGTACTACGAGGAATCAATTAATCAAATCGATGTGATTGATGTTACTTGTGAAGAATATTCTCAAGAAGTGCTTGGATTCTCGGCTTCTTCTAAAAGTGGCAATCCCACTTCTTTGAATCCTATTATCTCTTCGGCTAAGCCTCCACTCACTCCATTTGAGGGAGGTGACTTCGTTCTTGAAGAGCTTGAGAATAATGGTTATTCAAAAATCCAAAAGGAAATTGATGATTACCTTAGCACACCATTTGATCCTAGTGAGTTTGATAGTGAGAATTTTGATCCCGAGGGAGATATTACGTTGATTGAAAAATTGTTGAATATGGATCCTTTTGAATCACCACCTATGGATTTAAAAGTTGTGAATGAAAATGAGACTAGAGTGAAAACATCTATTGAGGAAGCACCCGAATTAGAACTTAAGGAATTACCCACTCATTTGGAGTATGCTTTTCTTGAGGGATCGGATAAGTTACCGGTGATTATTGCTAAGGGATTAAGGGAAAATGAAAAGGATGAGCTTATTAAAGTGCTTAAGAAACATAAACGGGCCATTGCATGGAAAATCCCGACATTAAGGGTATAGATCCAAAATTTTGTACTCATAAAATTCTAATGGAGGATGATTATAAACCCACTATCCAAAATCAAAGAAGGGTCAATCCAAAGATTCATGAGGTGATCAAAAAGGAAGTCACTAAACTTCTAGATGCCGGAATGATCTACCCTATCTCGGATAGTCCATGGGTTAGCCCCGTGCATTGTGTTCCAAAGAAAGGAGGAATGACGGTTGTTACTAATGAGGATAATGAATTGATTCCTACTAGACTTGTGATCGGTTGGCGTGTTTGTATTGACTATAGGAAACTTAATGATGCCACTAGGAAGGATCATTTTCCATTAACTTTTATGGATCAAATGTTAGAGAGACTAGCGGGGAATGAATTCTATTGCTTTTTGGATGGATTTTCTGGCTATTTCCAAATCCCCATTGACCCTCGTGATCAAGAAAAGACCACATTCACTTGTCCTTATCGAACATTTGCTTATCGTCGCATGCCTTTTGGACTATGCAATGCTCCGGGGACGTTCCAAAGGTGCATGATGGCCATTTTCCATGATATGATCGAGAAAACCATGGAAGTCTTCATGGATGACTTTTCGGTTTTTGGGGAATCTTTCACTTCATGTCTCTCTAACCTTGAAAGAATGTTGCAACGTTGTGAGGAAACAAATCTTGTGCTTAATTATGAGAAATGTCACTTCATGTGCAAAGAGGGAATTGTGTTAGGACATAAGATCTCTAAGGCCGGTAATGAGGTTGATAGGGCTAAAATCGACGTGATTGCCAAATTGCCTCCACCCACCACCGTTAAGGGAGTAAGGAGTTTTCTCGGCCATGCCGGCTTCTATCGTCGTTTTATACAAGACTTCTCTAAGATAGCTCGGCCTATGACCCATCTTTTGGAAAAAGAGACTCCTTTCATCTTTTCGGATGAGTGTATTCAAGCCTTTGAGATGCTTAAAAGAAAGTTAACCAAATCTACAATCTTAGTTGCCCCGGATTGGGATCTACCTTTTGAAATTATGTGTGATGCTAGTGATTATGCGGTAGGTGCGGTTTTGGGGCAACGTAAGTTAAAACACTTCTTGCCTATACACTATGCAAGTAAGACTATGACGGATGCTCAAACAAAGTACACTACAACGGAAAAGGAGTTACTTGCCGTTGTGTATGCTTTTGTAAAGTTTAGACCATATCTCGTCTTGTCTCAAACCATAGTGTATACGGACCACTCGGCTATCAAATATATTCTTAATAAACAAGATGCTAAGCCGAGGTTGCTCCGGTGGATTCTCCTCCTTCAAGAATTTAATGTCAAAATTCTAGACAAAAAAAGAGCCGAGAATCTCTCGGCCGATCATTTATCTCGACTTGAGAATCCTCACCAAAGCGATTGAGAGAACAAGGAAATCAATGAAACATTTCCTCTCGAGACGCTTGGTATGATTGCTTTTCGTGGTGATGATAGTACCCCATGGTTTGCGGACATCGCAAATTACCATGCGAACAAAAACGAAAGTTTTTCAAGGATATCTCCTACTACTTTTGGGACGACCCCTATTTGTTTCGTGTGTGCGCGGATCAAGTGATTCGTAGGTGCGTGTTTGGCAAAGAAGCTCAAGATATCCTTAAATCTTGTCATGAGGGACCCACCGGGGGACATCATGGTGCTAACGCCACCGCGAAAAAAGTCTTTGATGTCGGCTTCTTTTGGCCTTCCATATATCGTGATGCCCAAGACTTGATCAAGACTTGTGATGCTTGTCAACGTCATGGAAAGAACTCACAAAGGGATGAAATGCCTCAAAACATTATCCAAGTTTGTGAAATCTTTGACATGTGGGGGATCGATTTTATGGGGCCGTTTCCATCTTCGAAAGGAATTAATACATTCTCGTAGCCGTGGACTATTTGTCTAAATGGGTTGAAGCTAAGGCTTTGCCCACGAATGATGCTCGAGTTGTGGTGAACTTTTTGAAACAACTCTTTGCTAGGTTTGGAACTCCGCGGGCTATTATAAGTGATCGTGGGACCCATTTTTGTAATGAACAATTTGAAAAAGTTCTAAAGAAATATGGTGTCACTCATCAACTTTCTACGGCTTATCACCCTCAAACGATTGGTCAAGTGGAGGTTTCAAACCGAGCTCTTAAAAGGATTTTGGAGAGTTCTATTGGAGAGAATCGCACTTCATGGTCGGATAGATTGGACGATGCATTGTGGGCTTTCCGTACGGCTTACAAGACGCCAATTGGTTGTACACCATTTAGGTTGGTCTACGGAAAAGCATGCCACTTGCCAATTGAACTCGAACATAAGGCGTATTGGGCTCTTAAGCATTGTAACTTTGATTTGAGGACCGCGGGTGATCATCGCAAGGTTCAATTGAATGAACTAAGTGAATTAAGGGATAAAGCTTATGAAATTCTTTGACTTATAAAGAGAAGACTAAGAGGATTCATGACTCTAAGATCAAAAACCGCATTTTCAATGTTGGTGATCAAGTCCTTTTATTCAACTCTAGACTCAAGATTTTCTCGGGCAAGCTTAAATCCGTTGGTCCGGACCATTCACCATTGCACAAGTTTTCCCTTATGGCACCGTTGAGCTAGCTCAAAAAGACGGGCCTAACTTTAAGGTGAATGGTCATCGTGTGAAACACTACTTTGGAGGGGACATACCTACGGAGGTTGTCCCGGATCTTCAAACTTTCCCTAAGGACCAATGAATGCGGGGATCGAGTCGAGCTCATGACTCGGTGAGCAAAAACGAGGTGCCTTGTGGGGGAGTCCCATACATTCTATCTTCTTTCTATTTTCTAACACTAATAAGGCTTGATCTTTCAAGCTCGTGCTCGTGTTTTGTTGTGTTGTGATCTTAGGTATGACCCTAATATTTGAAGACTCTCGTGTTCGGTTTTTGTCGGTCCACTTGATCTTCCATTTCTTTGAATGCCAAAAAGGGGCACACTCTTTGCCCTTGATTTTTATCGACTAACGTTTTATCTTGAGGCATAATTAATAAACGGCTTATAGATTTGTGTACTCTTTCCATGATTTTGCTTTAGACTCTTCGTGTCTTAGCAAGGGGGTGTCACTCTTGAGCTAAGAAACATTGAGTAAATGTTTGGTTTTAGCATGGGGGAGTCAATCGATATAATCGCTTGCAATTGCTTTTGTCGTGTCCAAACGTTGTTTTTTTCGCATTTTTCAATAAAAAAATTTAGTGTTATTTTTAAAGTTTTAATAAATAAAATAAGTGCTTTTGACACAAATGTAGGCTTTCCGTTGGTGAAAATAAGAATAGTTTTTGACTCGACTCGGTTTTTAACTTTAGCTTTTCCTTAACGTATTTGAATTAAGTTTTGCTAGGCTTTTGTATAGGGAGCTTTAAAACGCGAAGGTCTTAATTCATTCGAGTTAAGAACAAGAACTTTTCGCAAGCTCCTATAATTGATCCTAGAAAGTCGTCTATCAAGGGAACTTTAAAACGCAAATTCTAAAACTTGCAAAAGTATAAGCAGATGCAAGATCCTATAGATGACTTGAAAACCCAAAACTTCGATTTAATAGGCTAAGTATCCATTGATTTCACATTCTTGAAATTTTACAATATGGAGAACAAGAGATGATAGAGCCAATTATAAGTTTGGTATTCTTTCGGGAATTTATGTGAGTTAATTATAAGCCTATTCTCCCATCGCTTGCTAATAAATTTATCTGCAATAAATAAGGTTGTACGATTTGAAAAGTTACTTAACTTCTAGCCCAAGATCGTTTAAAAGTTGCTCGGTATGGATTAGAGTTCATAGCCAAGGCATAACTTATTGAAGCGGGATGCGAAGATTGGCGAGTCCAAAAAGGTCCTAACAAGACATGAGGGCTATATTTTATTGCTAAAGATCTCAAGTGATGTGAAGAATCATTTATCAAAAATCAATATGAAGGATCGAGACACACGACGAAAAGCAAATACTCCCTAAAAGTCATGGAGAAGTCTATCCAAAAAGGCCTTAACAAGGTATAAGGATAAATAAAGCCAAGTCCAAAAAGGAGGCGGATCGTTGTATATCAAAATCCCAAATAAAGATTGGAGAAAAATGAAGAAGTCGTGGTCCAAGTATGAATCTCTCAAAACTTCAAGTGAAGAAATTCCTATATGAAGAGAAGACCATTATTTCATGAACGTCTCTCAAGGTTTGAAGTATGAAATCGCTGCCAATTATCGGTCCGAGAAAGGTCTCAAATCGCGAAGCAAGTTATGCCAAGATATGAACTTTATGAGGTCCCGAGAAGCAGTTTTAAAAGATTTTGTCCTTTAGCTAACTATTGATTAAATCGTTCACTTTATTTTCGGCCTAATAAATTATCAAAATAAGTCAACAATGCATCCTCGTGATCATTCAAGACAACAATAAAATATAAGAGATACACCTAGGAATAAGGGAGTCTAAGTGAATAATTGGCCCACATGAGTTCGTGTTAGTTTGCTAACTTATAATAACAATGATCTTGTTTTGCACTTGGCATGGAAAAGTGAAAAGTCGAGGACGATGAATCTATTTGAGCTTTTATGATCTTTAAAGTTATTTTTCAAATAATGAAAGCAATACATTATGTCTTTGCAAAATAAAAAGTCAAAAAGTTGAATAATGGTGTAGTTAGTGTTTTATTTTATCATTGCGTGAGGACACGGCAATTGCCTAGCAAGGGGGAATTTGATATGAGCTTATTTAGTCATATCAATTATATCATAAAACAATGAAATAATGCTATTAATGTATCGAAAATGCCTTGTATATGCTTGTTTCTTGTTTTGATGTGTGTAGGTACCAAGATCGCGAAAACCGACGAAAACCGACACGAGATTGATGAAAAAGATCGACGAAGCCAAAAATGAATTCGATTTAGTAGATTTAACTCTTTTGAAGTCTATTTGCACTATGTGGGCCCCACTTTTAGTTATTGGGCTCAAAAGCCCAATAAGTGGATTAATATTGATAAGTCTTGGTTACAAAGTCCATTTGAAGCCCAAAATGGGTGTTTTAATACACGGATTGTAAGTTTTCAATATTTGGGCCAAAAGCCCAACAACATGGTAAAGGAACGAATGGAATGAGGGAATGGGCCTTAGGGTTTGCAGTTTTAAACGCACAAATGGTGATATTATTTAACTCATATGTCACAATCACTTTCCACCACAAAACAAATAAAACTTAGACCTCACCCACTCATTGTTTTTATCCACACGTTTCACACACATAAAATAAAGTTTAGATACACTCGATGTGTGCCTATTCCATTTACCTTTCTCCTTCAACCTAAAAAACCAGACGAAAGTTACTGTTCATGAAACCCTAACCAGTAATTACCCTAAATTAATTGGGGGTTTTTACTTACACGTTTAATTCACAAAAAGGGGAATAAAATCCCCAAGGTTTAAGGAAGAGAAAGGATGGAACGAGTATGCTACGTGGCAACAAATCACTGGAAGCTACACATCATTCTCCTATATCAACCAATCAAATGGCTCAAAAGAAACACAACTAACACACGGATGCCACGTTGGCAATCCGTGTGCTAGTGTGTGTCATATAAACCGTCTGATTCAAGCCAAACAGGAGAGAGAAGAGAAAATGATGATCTTATGGCCAAGATTGAAAAGGGTTATTCCAAAAGAGATGCGGATATTCTTCCCAGCAAAGCCCTTGGGATGGCTATAAAAACCCTCTTTTCTATTGTAATTTTCATCCTTACTTTACTTTAAAGTTATTATGTAGAATTTGTTTTAGGATTAATTTTGTATTTCTTTTATCTAAATCTTGTAATATTTCTGAGTTTAATAAAAGATCAATTGTTTTCATTCTTCAACCGTGTCTCATTTATTTTTCTTTACTACTTAAATTGATATACGAATTAATCTTTATTACTATTTCATATAATAATGTTTGTGATATTGAATATAAGCTAAATAATAGTTTATGTTTAATATTAAAAGTAAAGTTTTGGATTAAGCTTTTTCCCACTGGAAAAGTCTCAAAAATCTGCTCGGTTCAATTAATTATGATGAAGATGGTTCCTGTTTATCTGGTGGTTGGCGATGGCTTTTGTGTCGATTCTGTTCATTAGGTTGCTCAGCGCAATCCTACTGCTCAAAGGGTTCGACTAAAGGTGCTCATCTCTTTTAGTTTACATGTTAAATAGATTAGTTTTTTGTTTAAATGATAATATGATTTAGTTACTTGAGTGGTTGTTACGTTTTAGTATCTACAAGATATATTTGACTCGTTTGCTGTTATTTAATGAATCTAGTAAGTTTACTTCAACCTGATTAGTTTTTGTTTAAATCTTCTAATCTGTCTATCTAATGCTGTACCGAATCTGATATATGAGTTCTTTTCACGTTGTTGTTTTTTTACTGATAAGTGAACTTAAAAGAGTTTATGATTGCTGATATTATCTGAAACGGTTTAGAACTGTTGATTTTTTAAAAGTCTGCTGTTCAGTATTGTTTGTACCTGCATATAGGATTTATTTGGTGATTATCCTTAATTTTCATAACTGCTTAATACAGGATGAATGTTTAATCTGTTATGTAGATTGGGTTTGTTATAGTATAAGCAGATAGTAAAAATTATGGACCTTAGTTACTCAATCTTTGCTTGAACTAATCTCACTGATAAATGCATTTATCTTGTTAAATTGTTGGTTTGAGAATCCTGGTCTTCTTTTAGCTGTATTAAATTGATGCATATTTGTAGAATTGCTTAATTTTGTTAAGAATTTATAGAACTACTTGTTTTGGGTATTACTCTATCTGCTTATTCCGTTTTGGCTATTTTAGTTTCTGGTATTTTACTTGAATAGCTAATTTTTAGCTGTTATATGCAACGTGGTTATTTGATTTGCATTGGCTATTTTCAAGTGATCAGATTCTACTGATCTGACTCACTCAAGATACTGATAACCTTATCAGTTTAATACAAAAGAATTGTGTCAAGTTTTCCAAAAGTCACTCCTGTGACATTTAACTTTTTATTGTCCAAAAAGAAATTATTCACAAAAATTGGTCCTTTGAGGGAGTCGAACCCTTGACCTCAAGGGTGTGGGCATTGCGTGTTAACCATCTGGACTGGCTTGTCCTTTTGGTTTAATATTCGTTTTGGTTATTAATATAGGTTCATAATTTTGCTAGCAGTTTAAATATAGATAGATTTACTTTACTGTTATAATTTTTAGATTAATTGATAGTTTTAAAATTTTCGTTTTTAAATAGTTTTTAAATAATAATTAAGATAAAAAAATAATAATAAAAAAATGTTCTAAATAGTTCAATTAGTTTATTTTTAAGTATATAGATTTTTATAAAAGTAGATTTAAATTAAAATAGTTTTTAATTAGATTAGTTTTAAAGTAATTTTTAATAGAGTAAATTCGTTTTAAATAGTCTAATTAGATTTTCAAATAGTTTAAAAGTTATTAAATAGATTAATTTTTTATAGATTCTTAGAATAGTTTAATTTTTAAATAGATTTAATTTTTAATTAATTAATTGTTTTAGATTTAAGTATAGCGGGGTTTACGATTCATGCACTTTAGGATATTTTTAAATAGTTTAAAATTAGTAGATTTTAATTGTAGTTTAAAAACCGAAAACCAATTCAAATCGATTGTCCAAATCAAAACAAAAACGTCTCAAATTCACTCGATCTTCGTGTACAACGAACTTGGTTCATCACGTGTTTAATTGAATTCGTCATTGGTAATATTAGTCTATTACTTTTTCCTAAAGGTAATTTTTTAATTTACCGTATAACGTATCTCAAATTATCACTATACTATCAACGACACATCATGTTTGCAGCCACGGTGGATGTGTCTTCATTTCGATTATTAGCCTATCTGAACCTACAGTAACACATTCTTCTATTATAATATAGTGGTGCTTAAATAAGAGTATAATGTTTGTGAGAAAGGCGCGTTAGGTAATGTTGTCAGAGGTCGATAATAGCGATACAGTAACACGTTGAATTATATGTACTATACTGCTAACTGTATGCCAACCGAGTATCGGTATATTTCTATGGAATATGTGTTTATCCAGGCTGTGATGAGTTTAAACGGGGCGGGTAAAAGCCGAGATTACCCGGATGTTGGCGTCGTAACCTACAGGGTCGCAGCCATCCCAAACGTATCCTCCTTTTCCTAAATGTTCCCCTATCTGAGCCTAAACAAGATAAAATAATTTTTCACCCAGTGTTTGTGTATATGACTTGGCGTTTCCAGAAACTTCGCACGTTGTGGATGCCCGCATCAGCCATGACGGATGTCTGATCTTTATCGCGTAGGTAATCTATGGTATCCTTAAATCAAATTCCCTTTATTTTTAGTACTAAAATTGATGTTTACATCTCAGAGCACTTAGGTGGAGTATACAATGACTATGGAGAATGTATGAGAGATGCTGCACATAGTGGTCATCAGCTCTTTTCTTTGGTCATTTGTACTTGAAATATGGGATATGACTAATTAGAGTTGACGTAAGTGAAAATGTAAATTTGGCGCTAGCGTTACATGATCTTTTGTTCCATGTAAGCAATATGTACTTTTATCACTAGAGATTTATCTTACGTAAGTAGAAACGGTACGCTTATTTTTCATTGTATAATCGACCATAGTATACTGATGGAGTAAATAGAAACAATACGTTTATTACTGATTACAAAATCAAAGTGTAGCTAATATGCTAAACAACTCTTTTTGCATCTCTATTATTAAGTGTTTAGTTTACGCCCCTATAAGTAGAAAAGTGCATGGAGATAAGTACTTTTGGAATTAGTGTTTGGATTTGCTTATTATGTGCACAAATGCATATACTCAGTTTTTCGCTTTTTTGTTTTCTTCCAACTTTTTGTTTTTCGCTTTTTTGTTTTCTTCCAACTTTTTGTGACAAACGGTGTAAAACCCGTAAAAATAAGGTCATAATTTAATTCTACTTTCAATTATTTTGAAGTATTTTATAACGTTAAATATTATTATGTTTAACGGTTTAAGTTGAAACGGATATTAAATATTATATTTTAATATTTTCACGAGTAACGAGGACTACTAGTGATCGCGATACCGACGGATGCCTAAAATTTTATATTTTATTATCGATCGTTTCGATATTTAATACTTTCAACGACATCGTTTTAATTACGTATCGAGTCATTATATTATTATTTTTCGTGTGCGTTTAAACTTTTGAAAAGTATTTTTTTTTTACGAAACCCGAGTCTCGTAAATATTTCAAAAATTACAATTTACATTTTCTACCCTTTTGAACTATTTTATTCTATTTTGGACCAAAACTATCACAAATTGGCAAAAACTACCCTAACCTTACACTATATAAATTTTTTTCCACTATCTCATTTCATTTAAAAAAATTCATTAAACAAAATCACCATTCTTCTTCCTCCTCTTTCTTTTTAGCCTACACCACAACACAAGCAAATCATCAAAAATTTTGATGATCCAATTTGATTCAATCCAAAATAAAACAAGTCCCACTCCTAATTTTGAAAGGTGATTCTAATGATACCATTTTTATTTACATGCATTGAGTTTTGAATTTTGATAAAAACTAGACTTGTTAGGTGATGATTTTGATCATGCATGTGTTAGAGATGATGATCAAATGATGTTTATGTAATGTTTTTGTTAAAAAGTTGAATTTTAATTTTTGGGTTTTTTTTATTTTGATGATGATACAAGTGTTAGGATTAGATTGTGATGATATTAGGATGTTAGAATGATGATAAAAGTTGTTGGTTTTGATCAAAAACTTGATTTTCTATGGTTTTTAAATGGCCAATTTTAGGCAGTAGGTTTAGAGGCATTTTCGGAAATCTTAAGTCTGAAAATAGGTTGATATTATGGGATTATGTTGTAGAGAATTTCGTTAGCTTCGATTTGATATAAAGTAGGCCTTCCAACTCCAAACGAGGTGGAAGATACACTAGTTTGATTTTCGTGTACCGGGAGACGAGTGTCGACACAATCCGAAAATTGTTGTCGATATTTGGATCGAATCTCGGGGACTATAAAATGAGTTTCAAAATGATTAAAGGGCTGTTCTCAGGCTCCAAGTTTAGCATTTTGAGTCTATTTTTAGAATCAATTGTCGGTTTTATAAATTGAGTTGTTTAGAATGGTCAAAATGGTTTCGTAAGTCAAGGTCGCTAAACTGTCCGGATTTTGTGATTCAAAGATGAGTCGGGCAGGGAACTTTAAAAGTAAAATCTTTTGATGGGCTCTTGGGAGGACTTTATACATATAGTAAGTAAGTTCTCTGAGTAGTATCATAAAAAGTTGATGTGTCTAAGTATGGGAAAACGGCTTGGACATTTGGTATGTTCCGGCAGATTTTTGTTAAAGGCATAGAACAATAAAATGAATATATATGAGAGTGTAATAGTATCACTTGTATCGTTTTCTCTCGAGTTTGTCGTGATTTTATGAGTCGAGTTTTATATTCTTATGTATGGTTTATTTCTCGAGTCTATTATTAATGAACGCACCTCATTTGATAGGTTGCGGTTCTCGTGTTTGAAAGGCATCATCTATCGTCGGTGATCGTCTCATTACCACTATTGGCTAAGGTGAGTCTATAGCCTCGCTTTATACTAGTTATTAAATGATTTTAAACCCGCGAGGGGGAATACATGTTTTTATAAACTTAGAACACAAGATTTTTATGGTATGCTTTGTCCCTCTATGAATGGACCCGCGGTTGCCTTTAAATTGCATTAAGTGATTGCCTTAGTTAAAGCCTCAATTATGGACCGTTAATTAACCTGTGATGGGTTAACCGCTAGTACAATTAATAGATCTATGGGGGAAGCCGTCCCGGTTCAGTTTTTGTGGACTTGTCATAGAAGCTTAGGCCCGACCTCCACACTGTTTGAGCATATTGTATTGAGAAGTCAGGTATACGGCAATGTACCAATAATCTGGAGGTAACCGACAATTAATAAATCTCTCATCTTATTAGACTGATATGGGAGTGTCTAAGGGCTCGGTTCCATGAGCTTATTGCAATTTATGCTATATACAATTATCATTGTTGATGCAAATTATTATTTGATGCTTATAAGCATGCCACAAACTTATAATCTTTGCTTGTGTTCAAATTGATTTCATAAACCTATAGATTCACTCGGCATTTTTGCTGATTGTTTTACTCACATGTATTTTAGGTAATCAAGAAGTGGAAGCTTGGAGGTCACGGGGAATGAAGTTGTGCACTGCTTTTGTTGTTCAAACTCTTTGATTTATTTATCGTTCCATTTTTAAAACAAACCAATATGTTGTTTTAACTTATCTTTTGGTAACGATTACTTGGGACTACGCTACTCTGACAAATGTTTTAGGAACGATAAATCTAAAACGCCTCTTTTCGAGTCGTTCTTTATAAATTATGTGTTGTTGTATCATTGTTTAGCACCCAAAGATGTATTCCGTTGCGTGTAAATTTGGGGGTGTTAAAAACGGTCATGTAATTGGGACACTAAAGAAGAAGGTGGTCATCATTCTTTTAAAAGTTGTTGTTAGAACAGTAGCCAAACACCCCTTCTGCTTTAGAAGGTGTGTTTGGTTGTTGTTAAAATAGATGCCCAACACCCTTCTGCTACAAAATGGGTGTTTGGTTGATGTTATAACAGTATTCAAACACACTTCTGCCGCAAAAGGGTAATTGATATGTGACTTGGTATGTTTCGAGATTGGAATGTCAAATCAGCCTATAAGAATATACATATTATAACTGATATGGTATGTTTTTATTCATGTCGCTTGATTATTGTGAATTTGCTTTGGACAATTAACGGCTGGTGTATTTTGTCAAGGGACGTATGACAGAACAAGTAGACATCAGGGAGGACTGCGGTATTCTAGCGGCCGCATTGGATTGATGGATGGATTGAATAAGGTGATTCTCTGTTTTGTTTTGGCAGACCAAGGAAATGTGTTTCTTATACATGCTCCATACTATTCCTAGGTAATTTTTAATACATTTTCTTAGACAGGCAAAATAGACGGACTTGTTAATGGGTCAAAATAGGTTCATGTTAAAATATGGCATCCTTTTGGTGTGCTTAAAACCGGTTTTAGAATTTTATATAAATAGTTATTATGTTTTATCTTATCTACAACCGGTTTGAATTAATGACATCTCAAATCGAACAGAATCACATGTAAACTGGTCATTTTCTTTTGGGTAAACGGGTGTTCTCCTATGTTATTATTCATTAGATCCTGTTTATTATAAGTCTTACATCTTAAAAACATTTTTGCAGGTTCGATAGGGATATGAAATGGTGAACTGAAGTGGAGTTAATACCTGTTCATTGTCGTACTTCTGACAACTTTTCCTTAAGCATATGGGCTCTCGAGCAAGCTTTTAATCAGGCAAGGAAAAGAGGTCAAAAAGTCAGAGGAATCCTATTATCAAACCCTTCAAATCTTGTTGGTAATCTAATGAGCCGTGAAACCCTCTTCAATCTTCTAGATTTTGTACATAATTAGCTATATTAGGTGCGTATGAGACTGTTATCTGCTTCCAAAATCTCTCTGTTTTAAAAGTAAATGATCACTTTTGAGTTGGTTTAGTTTGAATATCTAATGTTTGGCGTTTTGCCTATTGGAGCTTGCTCTAAAGAGTGCTTTCGTAGACATGATTAAAGATGCTTAAACAGGCGGGTTGAGTGACGGGTCAGAATACTCTTTTATAGTAATATTTTTCGAGCTCATCTTAAGTGATATACTATGTATACTTACTTGAAAGGATTTTTATGACTTTGTGAGTTAACAGGTTGACTGGTTAATATCAATTGGTGATAGAAAACTGATCAGAGGCCAGGGGAGGGGTGTTTGGGCATGTTTACCATCTCAAATGGGATCATAAGTATATGTTTATTGTTTATTGTTAACTAGCAAGTATATATTGCTTTCTTGATTAGTCAAGTTTTTGAAAAGGGTTCAATCTGAAGATACTATGGTTAAATCTTTATTTAGTCTTGAATGTAACAAGTGTTAAAGTTGACCCAATCAGCCGTGTAGGATTAGTATCGTCCCTTGTACATTAGACTTTGCTTAGTTTGAAGTTTGAACGATTATGTGTGGGTAATTGGTTCAGTTTTGAACTTTTGCAGGTATATAGGAAGGTTGTCTCTGCCTTTTAAGAAAAAACTTTACAAGAAACAAGATAGTAGCTTAAAATTATAGCAGAAGGGAGTTGTGCATTCAGAAACTTCAAAGATGAAAAATGAGATTCTTAAAGTATGTTGGTTCTGATAATATTTTTGAGTCAAACAAAAGTTTATATAGGGTATCATGTTGTTTGAACCACAATCATGTACATTGACTCGTATAATTGACACTCTCATGTATACATTCTAGGGTATGTTCTATTACTTTTAAAACTCATTCAGGTTTGTTCTATATATTAGTAGTAATTTTGTGATAAGCATGATAAACATGGTGGTCACTATTGTTTCAAACTGTTTTATGTCCGTAGCTTTTGCAAATACTAAGATAACCCATTTAAACATGGTCGAAGTAAGCTATTTTAGTTGCTTAGAATCATTTCCACAAGAACCAAATACTTGAAGCTGTTTAATTGTAACGAAAAAGTATAACATCAGTTTATCACTTTTCAAATTTAATGCTTAACATCATACTAATAGTATAATACAAAGGCTCACTGTTATATGATGCTTATTATACTAGGGAGTTGTATTATGTTATGATCCTTTGCATTTCATTTTGTTTCTTTTTTTCAAACTGAAGAGAACACAATTTTTTGTGCGTGTTACTTTTGTGATGACCATCGATAAAGAGCTCTGGGCTAAAAATTACATACGTGAATGTCTTCGCTCGACTTCGTTTTCTCACATGACCAGTTTTGTCTCGAGGAATATCGCACACAACTATAAAGTTATTGGTAAAATCAGTCACAAAGTTTGTGAAGAAGGAGTCTAGCCTCAAATGTCATGTACCAAGAAGTTTTAAGCTGAACTATCGCATGTTACGACACAATTTCATGTTAACATTATATTGCATATCATTAAGTTGTCGCTAGGTAATTCCGCCGCTTTTCGCGGGTACTCGTCTAGTGTGTACAAATGTAAATGATAAGTATGTAAAAAGTAATAAGAGAAGGGAAAGAACAATCAAACCATAAGACCGAGCTTTATAGTGGTTCGGCTACGAATCTCTTTTTCGCCTTACTCAACTCCCGAGTACTCTACTCGAGATTTCACTATTTCAACAAGCTCCTTTCAGTGGAGAAAACCATATACATGTCGCTTACAGTGCTTACCAACACAAAGCTAAATGTCGAGTACTAATCTTAGCTAGAACCAATCTACACTCGTATTTTCTTTCCTATGAAATACACTCACGATCACCTGATCTATCCACTACTCACTTTTACACACGATCACCTCGGGTCACAAGTATTTTCACACCTTGGAAATACACTCATAAATCACACAAATATCTACACTATAAGTTCTCACAAGATCATACAAATGTACAACAAATGTATGATATACAACTATGAATACTCTAATATGAACACTATACTTTAATACTTGATCTTTATAGAAATCACAAGTATCATTTTCTTGCTCGAAGTAGTTGTAAAAGAATTGAATCACTTGTAAACAAATTAATACAAGTTATATGATCAAAAAAAGGAAGAATTAGAAAGAAAGATTTAAACAGTGAGTTTACTGGTTTTTCAAGAGGTATTTGGTCATGTTTAACAGTGGGCTATTTATACTGAGAGGCCAAGACGAGGAGCGTCACCGGTGTACTAAATAAGGCAGCCGATGCACTTAGCTTAGTGCACCGGCAGCCTCGTCTAGTGTATCGGCTAGACTAGACGCTCTCTTTTGTCTTTTGATGGTAGAAGTATTGTCTGGTGTAGGTTTTAAACCATTAGGAGGGGAAAATTGAAATTCAAACTCTACATGTTGTTTAAAACATTTTATTAAATAAGAAAAAAATCTTGTAACATTTTATACACTTTGTGTATATTTTATAAGATGTTGCAGTTTGCAAAAGACTTGATTTTCCTTTGATTACTTTGCAAGTATATAATTTGTTTGTACATACCTTAAGTGATATTACGATAGAATAAATATTAATGACTAAAACTTTGCTTACGTTTAATTTTATATGGAACGTTTTTATTTTTGTAAGAATCAAAATGTCAAGAAGATAAAAACTATAAATAACCTCTTTACGACATTATTTGCATTTACAATCTCCTTCTTTTTTATGATTACAAAATAATAAACTCATTTTATATAAATTTATATTTATTAGCATGTTCGGTATTACGGCCCATGGTCGGTTAGTTTTATGTATAGGCCTATGGCCCAAGTGAGTAGAATGATGTATTTATACTTGGTTAATGTTCTTGTGCCCCATACAGCTAACGTTAATGTTATTCGTTTTATGTGGCTTTTCAAACATAAGTTTCATGCAGTTGGCTCATTAAGCTGGTATAAGGCTCGTCTTGTTGCCAATGGACGAAGTCAACAACAGGGTATTGATTGTGATGAGACATTTAGTCATGTGGTTAAACCTGCTACCACTCAAACAATTTTGAGTCTTGTAGTTTCTCGTCAATGGCCTATTCATCAGCTTGACGTGAAGAATGTCTTTCTTTATGGTCATTTATCTGAGACAGTTTATATGCACCAGCCTCCCGGGTTTGTTGATTCTACCAGACCTGGTTATGTTTGTCACTTGCAAAAATCATTATATGACCTCAAGAAGGCTCCTCGAGCTTGGTTTCAGCGTTTTGCTAGCTTTGCTACACGGTTTGGCTTTCAGCATAGTAAAACCGATGCAACCTTATTTGTTTATCATGTTGGATCGGACATTGCGTATCTGTTATTATATGTGGATAATATTATACTTACTGCATCATCTACATCCTTGCTACAACGTATCATTGGCTCGCTTCATGGCGAGTTTGCAATGACAGATTTAGTATCTCTTAATTATTTTCTTTGTAATTCTGCTCAGTGGACTATATCTACTTTATTTTTATTACAATCCAAATTCGTTGAAGAGATTCTTTTTGTCGAGCTCAGATGCAGCATTGCAATCCTTGCGGGACACCGGTTGATACTGAATCCAAGCTAGGTCCTGATGGTGATCAAGTTTCTGATCCCACCTTGCATCGTATCTTGACGGGTGCTCTTCAGTATCTTACGTTTACGCGATCAGATATTTCTTATACTGTTCAACAAGTTTGTCTCTATATGCATAATCCCCGTGAGCCTCATCTTGCTGCTTTAAAAAGGATTCTTCGATATGTACGTGGTACTCTTGATCATGGTCTTCAGTTGCATGTTTCTACTGCCACTCAGCTCACTACATACACCGATGCTGATTCGGCAAGTTGCCCAGTCTCCCGACGATCTGCTTCTGGGTATTGTATTTTCTTGGGGATAATCTACTTTCATGGTCTGCTAAACGACGGGTTACACTATCTCGTTCTATTGCAGAGGCCGAATATCGAGGTGTTGCTAATGTTGTCGCTGAAACTGCTTGGATTCGTAATTTTTCCGTTGGAATTACATGCTCCTTTGCATACTGCTACACTTGTTACTGTGACAACGTCAGTGTCGTTTACCTTTCTACTAATCCGATACAAATCAGCGTACTAAGCATATTGATGTATATATATATATATATATATATATATATATATATATATATATATATATATATATATATTTCGTGATTATGTGGCTTATGGGCAAGTGTGTGTTTTACATGTTCCGTCTCGGTTTCAATATGCGGATATCTTCACCAAGGGTTTTCCGAGTACTGTATTTCTTGAGTTTCGTTTCAGTTTGAACGTTCAAAGACCTCCCGTTCTAACTACGGAGAAGTATTAGCCCCGAATTATATTTAACCCATACACTTGTTATTATTATCAGGCTTAGCTCATCTAATAACCATGTATTAGATCTTTTATGTGTAACTACGTTTTGAAGTATGTTAACTTTTTAATAATCACCAAAATGTTTCTTTGCACTTCTCCAGTTGTCCATATCAACTTCCGTTATAGTATTTTTGTTGTTTTATATTTAGCAAGAAGTATACAAAATGATATTTTATAAAATGCAGTCATGAACCTTTCGTTTCAATTTACTTGTTCATTTTTAATTTTTTAGCTTTTCTTTATCAACTTTAACCTTGAATTAATTTTTTTTTGTTATGTAATATTTGATGAAAATTATATGAATGAATTGAGTTTTAAGTATATTTTTATTAGTATAATTTTTATCGAATATTAAATAACACAAAAAAATTAATTTATAATCAAAGTTGAAGAAAAAAGACTTGAAAAATATAAAGTGGACAAATAAATTAGGACGGAAGGAATATATTATTTTATTGAGAGATTTGACGAAAATCAATTATAGAAAATGTAACAAGAAACCTCAAACTTAAGTTATTTTAGGCTACTTGAAGTGGTGAGCGAAAAACTCACCGTCACCTCAGCGTCACATCAGATTTCTTACTCCACTCACTAAACCCACAACCTTACTGGCGGTAACTCACCGCCACGTCATACCATTTTTTTTTCTCTTAATTATTTTAATTCGTAAATTAAAAACGTAAACTAAAAATGTAAACATTAACACTTTTATTTAATAATAAACTATTATTCAATAATTAAAAAATTATATAAACTCGAATATTAAAAATGTAAGTGTAAACAGTTTTATTCGAGACATTTATATGTCTATTTTATTATTAATTTTTTTATTTTACAACACAATTAATTGAAATACATATAACTTCAACACAAATAAATTGATACACAATAGAAAAAAATTATATATAATTTCAACCTCATCTTCAACACAAAATTTCACCCTCATCTCCAACACAAACTAAAAATAAATTAGAATATATAGAAATTCAACACAAATTAAAATATATATAATTTCAACCTCATCTTCAACCTGCCTGTGGCTGCTACTACTACACACACAACATACATAATAAAAAAAAACTAAGAAATTCACTTTGGTGAAGTTTTGATAATAACGAGTGCAATATACCTATAACTCACACGTGATTTTTTTTATCTAAGGTGAGAACTCACTCGTGAGTTTCTCATTATCCCACTCCATCCAGCCATCGGATAAAAGTCTTACAAATGATAGTAATGCACCTTAACGGAAGCAATGAGCCTTTGGAAACAGGCCTTTTATCACCCGTGTCAATCTTTTACGTAGTATATAGTAAAGAAAAATGATAATGTGATTTTCGTATTTAAAATGAAAATAAAAATGCTTTTTATAATAAGAAATATTTTAAATTACTGTTTTACCTTTTTATAAATAGCTTAAAAAATTATTTAACAAAAGTTTATATAAGTCATGTAAAACAAAAACATAAGAAAAAAAAGTAATTAATAAAATTTTAATAATTAAATTTTAAAATTAATTAAAGAAAGTTAGAACATAATATTTTATATTTTTCAACAAAATTTAGAAAATAAATAAACATCTCTTACACTTATATTCTTTAGACTTTATATTTTAAAAATATAAAATATATAATTTTATTTAAACTAAAAAATTAAAATATATTTAAGTTACGTGTACATCTTATACATGCACGATACTAACTAGTATCACTTTTACATAATGTTACAATCATAATTGAGTAATGTATGCTCTCGTTGTTGTATTTGGGTAATGATTTATACTGTAAATATAAATTGCTTTAATTATTGTATAATACAGTGTCTCGATCAAAATTTTATGTGTATCACTCACTTCCCATTGTATTTAAGGTATGTTTAGTAGATGGCTAATGAGGGCTTATTATGTGTCAGCTTTTAAAATAAGTTGATTTATAAAAGGGTTTTGCTAACAAACACCCTATGGGTGTTTTTTAAACTTCCATAAAAAAAGACAATTCCAAATATCAACTAATTATTTCCATAAATGCATGATTCTAACACTTGTAATTAAGGTAAGTAAGTTTTAATATGGTATATATTAATATTAACTATATTAAATATGGTACATTTGAAGTTCATTAATTGTAAATCTTTTAATTATAGAATGTTTAAAAAACACTCATAGGATGGTGGTTAGCAATGAATTATCAAGAATGGCTGAAAGTATAAATAAATTTAATTTGTATTTTTATAAAATTGTGTATTAATAAAGTTTAATTTTATCTAATTTACCAAACAACTTTAATAAATTTCAAGTTTTTATATAACGTAAGCTTCCGCTTCGATACGAGTCCCAACTGGGCCGGTCCACGAGCTGCTCAACAATAATATGCACAGGTGGTATAGTTTTTTTCCTATTAATGGTCTGGGCTTCTTGTTTTTATCTTTAAACTTTATAGATTATATTTGCTATGTTATTTAGGCCTAGTTATACTTTCATTATCCTTATTAGAAATATATCGTAAACGTACATATTTAATATATTGGCTGCACCACATAACCTATGTTATCCCCGAAATCGGCTAATAGTTAACTAAATAACTAGTTATAGTTGAATTATGGTTAAATGTTTCGTGTGTGGAAAGGATTACGATATGAGAAACAGTCCATATATTTGTTCGATTCTAAACAATTTAATACTTTTCGAAGAGAAAGAAAGAGATAATTTTTTTTTTCGTATTTCGAGTTTGTTAGAAAATGCAGTATAAGCCATCTTATATGTACTGCTCTTTGTATAATGAGACATTTTTATGGGATGTAATAATCGTATGTATTAATCATCAAAATTGGTTACAATATATAGTCTGACAAGAATATTCTAGACTTGGGCTAGAGTCCAATACACAAATAATACAGGCTGACACTCCCCGCGGATAGAGCGCGAGGACACCGAACGCTCAAACTGGATCGAAACTCCTCAAACAAAGCGGAAGGTAAACCCTTAGTAAAAATATCGGCGTACTGATAGCGTGAAGGAACATGAAGAACGCGAACAGTACCAGCAGCAACAAAATCTCTAACATAGCGTATGTCAATCTCAATGTGCTTGGTCCGCTGATGCTGAACCGGATTGCAGGATAGATAAACAGCACTAATATTATCACAGTAGACAAGCGTAGCGGAAGACAAAGGTGTATGTAACTCACAAAGTAAATTTCGTAACCAACAAGTCTCCGCAACCGCATTTGCAACTCCACGATACTCTGCCTCTGCACTGGAACGAGAGAGCGTTGGCTGACGCTTAGAGGACCAAGATAGTAGGTTGTTGCCAAGAAAAACACAGTAACCTGATGTCGATCTCCTAGTAGTGGGACAACCAGCCCAATCTGCATCCGAATAAGCAACCCATAACATACCTCAAGATCCTTTTAAGAGCCGATAAATGGGGCTCCCGAGGATCATGCATATAAAGACAAACCTGCTGAACAGCATAAGAAATATCTAGGCGAGTAAAGTTGAGGTACTGAAGAGAACCTGCAAGACTCCGATATAAAGTCAGATTAGATATCGGATCACCAGCACTGCTAAGCTTAGACTCCGTGTCAACAGGAGTCCGACTAGGATTACAGTTAACCATGTGCGCCATCTCAAAATATCAATAGCATATTTCTTCTGAGATAAAAACATCCCGGAAGAATCCCGTGTAACAGAGATACCCAAAAAATAATTTAGAGCACCCGATCTGTCATAGCAAACTCCTGATGTAAAGAGGCAATAAGACGTTGTAGCAAAGTCTCAAAAGAAGCAGTGATTACAATGTCATCAACATACAATAACAAATAAGCAGTGTCCAGCCCCTGTCGATAAAAGAATAATAACGAGTCACAACGACTATGATGAAACCCGACCTGTGTAATGTAGGAAGCAAACCGGTGAAACCAAGCTCTAGGGGCTTGCTTGAGCCCGTATAGTGACCGCTGTAGCAGACATACATAATCAGGATGTGTAGAATCCCGAAATCCCGGAGGCTGGTGCATATATACAGTCTCAGAAAAATCACCGTGCAATAAAGCATTCTTGACGTCCAACTGATGGATTGGTCAATGTCGAGAAATAGCTGAGGTAAGCACAGTCCGTATAGTGCCCGGTTTAACAACCGGACTAAAAGTCTCATCCACATAAACACCCTTAATTTGAGTACTACCATTGGCCACAAGACAAGCCTTGTAGCGACTAAGCGTGCCATCTGCTAAATACTTATGGCGATAAAGCCACGTACACCGAACAATATTGGTGTCAATGGGTCTTGGGACTAGAATCCAAGTGTTATTTTGAACAAGTGCATTATATTCATCACGCATAGCATTTTGCCAATTTGGATCATTAAACGCATCACAACAGGATTTAGGTATAGATGAGACAGAAGACACAAGAAAACTAGGACGCTGAGTGGGACGTTAAGTCCCGAGACGAAAACGTGTGACCATGGGATGAATCCATACAGGATTTGGATTTTGTGGAGGGTCGGGAATAATAAGTGGGTTTTGTCGGTCTGGAGAGGCTGGCGAAGGAGTGATGGGTCGAAATGGCAGGCGAGGTTTGTTGGGCCACGGTGGGTGAAACAAGTTCATTGGCAGCAAACAGTTGATCGGTAGGGGAAATTGGAGGAGTGACATGAGGAAGAGGAGTAGGGAAATTTATGTCAGGTGCATCGTCTAAAAAGGCATAGGTGGGCGCAGGAACGGGTGTAGAGGACCCATAGGGAAAAACGGTTTCATCAAAAGTAAAATGACGGGATATAATGATTTTGTTGGAGCTCAAGTCAAGACAACGATACCCACGATAATTGGAAGCATATCCTAAAAAAATTAAAGAGGTTACACGAGGTTGAAGTTTGTGATCTGGATATAGGTGAGGGTAACATAAGCACCCAAAGGTGCGTAAAAGGCTGTAGTCCGGAGCTTTTTCGAACAAGCGGGTATATGGAATTTCATTTTTAATAGCCGAAGATGGTAAAATGTTAAGTAAGTGAATGGCCATGTTAAGGGATTCGACCCAAAAGGTAGGTGGCAATTTGGCTTGAAAAAGTAAGGTGCGGATGAGGTTGTTAATGGTATGAACCATGCGTTCGTATTTACCATTCTGTTGGGAGGTCTTAGGGCATTAGAAACGAAACTCAATGCCATTATCTGCAAAAAGTTTATGTAAGGCACGATTATCAAATTCACCACCATGATCACACTGAAATGATTTGATACACACTTAAACTAAGTATGAACATAAGTACGAAATAATAGAAATTTAGACAAGACATCAGATTTATTAACCAAAGGATAAACCCAAACAAACTACGAATAATGATCCAGAAACAAGACATAATATTTAAAACCAGTCATACTCGGAATGGGAGAGGTCCATACATCCGAGTGAATAATGTCAAAACATGAAGTAACCACATACTCTGAACGAACAGATGGAAGCCGCACATGGTTTCCAAGCTGACAAGCATGACAAAGCATAGAAGGCTTCTCTTTATCACATGAAATAAAATGACTAGAGACTAGACGACGTAGCACGTCACTTCCCGGATGTCCAAGACGCTGATGCCACGTGTGTTGACTAACAAGAAAGGATTGAGGAATTGAAGAGAGTGCCGTGACTGGGTAGAGATCCCCCGTGCTGTCACATCGGAGAAGTATCCGACGAGTCATGAAGTCCTTAACAGAAAAACCAAATGCATCAAGTTCAACAGTGCAATTATTATCACGAACAAATTGACGGACATAAATCAAATTTTGGACAATATTAGGTGTAACAAAACCATTATTTAAGTGAAGGGAACGAAAAGGAGTTGGTAAAATGCTATGGCCCGTATTGGTGACGGGTATAGGATGACCATCACCAACCGAGACAGACGAATAAATGCAAGTATTAAAAATATCACTAAGATTATTAACCGAGTTATTAAGATGAGAGATCGCACCGGTATCCATATTCCAAGCATTGGTGGAAGGATCATGAAGAGTCCTGCCAGTGAAAGCATGAGGAAGCAAAGTCTCTTGTCCCAAGGAAGCAGTAGGCCCGAGGTGGACCTGTGGGGCCGGCTGAGTTAAGACAAGTGGGGCTGGCTGTAGGGCCGGCTGATTGGACCGGTGCAGTGTAGTAGTAAGGATACAGGACAGTAGGTTGTTGGATCGCAGCATGGGTGGGGGTTGCTATCGGTAGTGACGCAAAGCCAAAACCAGGAGGTGGACCAACATAGGATGGAATGCTATAACTGTTTGTGCCACGCCCATAATAGTATGCATGTGGATTTGGTGTAGTCACACGAGATGAATCAGACTTTGGTGGACTAGTGGATGGGCCAACATGCTTAGACAAGCCTAATCGATCCAATAACTTTACGAGGATGTCATCAGTAGAATCATTAGAATGTGACTTCACAGTATTAGGCAGACTTGTCTTAACAATGGGATCATGAACAAACTTGTAATTCTCACCGAAGCGACACTAACCTTTAGCAAATTTGTAACAAGGGCGCCAGGATTTTACTGGAGGATTTGTGGGGCCGACCGGAGGCATTAGAGTTGGACATAAAAACCATAGGCGTAGAGGAGTCTACAGGTAAAACAAGCTCTTGCGACTTCAAGCGGGTCTCCTCAGTAACCAACAACGAACGAGCCTGTTGAAATCAGGAAAAACATCTTTGTAATGCATATAACCATAGACCTAATTGCATTTTCCGGGAGACCTGCAAGGGCTTGGTGAACCACATCTTCTTCATTAACACGATAATCAAGGCTCGCAAGAATAGTGACCAGCGACTCGATTTTCTAAAAATAAGCCTCCATGGTTTGTGTGTCTGATAGGTGTGAAAACACCCATCCTTTTACCACTTATTTCATGCTAAAACAAGACAAAAACGCGTATTTAATATCATTTGTTTGGAATTATGCGTGGTTTTTGTGTTTATTGTGTTTCAGAGCCAACCGAATGAATATTGAAGAAAACATGGGATTGCACAGGTTTTATCGAGGAAAAAGACTCAAGACGAAGTCTATTGTCCAAGAGATGCAAAAGATTTGAAGTCACTGGGCCTATTTGAAGATTTATCGAAGAAAAGGACCAAAGATGGAGGATTTACATATGTCGAAGAAACTCAAGTCTATTAAACGAAGAAATTAAAAGACGAGTTGAATTTAATCGTCGACAAATCCCGAATCAGAATCGAAAACGTCAACTTTTCTAAAAAGACGAGAAGACAAGAAGAAAGGGAGAAAGCCCACTCACCAACCAAATGGAAGACCTATATAAAGAGATCCCCTCACACAATTTAGCAAGTTTTTAGTTTTTCTCTTTTCTTTCTCTTTGTTTCGTAGGGGAGAAGCCAACACCATTAAGGTGTTGGTGATTTTCATTTTGTTGAATCTTTGATTTTTCTATCAATTTAATCCTTCCATTAATCTTGTTCATCTTCATCTTTTTGAGTTAAAGCTTAAAGTTCTTATTTGGTTGATTTTGATCTTCAAAAGTTATTGGGTTTTGTGTTTTTATTGATGGAATTTGATGTTTATGGTTAGTAGATGATTGGTGATTAGTTTTGTTTAAGTTTTGATTAAAATACTTGGTTGATTTTGGCTTAAAATCGTATTACCCTGTTTGTTGTCTGCTTACTGTTCTTCGTCTGCCTCATTTTACCAGATTCCGAATCAGTGTGTATAAAAAAGTTCTGATCCAGTTTATTGTTTAAGTTCCGAACCAGTTTATTGTTTAAGTTCCGAATCAAAGATTTCAAAAATTCCGAACCAGCTTTGTTTTCAAAATTCCGAACCAAATGTTTTATAAGTTCCGAACCAGTTATTGTAAAAGTTCCGAACCAGTTTTAAGGTGAAAGTTCCGAATCAGTTTTCAGTTGAGAAGTTCCGAACCAGTTTTTATGTAAAAGTTCCGAACCAGTTTTAAGGTGAAAGTTCCGAACCAGATTTCAGTTGAAAAGTTCCGAACCAAATCTTATTCAAAAGTTCCGACCCAGATTTTATTCAAAAGTTCCGAACCAATGTTTTACAAGTTCCGAATCTGATTTTTCTGAAAGTTCCGAATGAAGGGTTTCATTTGTTCCAAATCAGTTTGTTCCGAATCAGTTATATTCCGAATCAGTATTAAGTGGTAATTTACTGTTTACTGTTTTATTGTTTAATTTTTAATTAAAGCTTTATTTTATTGACTGTTCGGGTTTAAGTTTTTATCATTTTACGCTTTTAATCCTTTTAGTAGAATAGAAAACCCAAACCCCCCTATTTGTCACCAAGAACAATCTTTCCACTTTGAGCTGTGATCAATTCGAGAAGATTCCGAGACAAAATCTGAACCCCATAGCAAACCAGTGTATCAAATGGCGCTGCTGCCCGGCTCTTCTCGTTAAGATTAACAGTTTATTTTAGAACTTGGATTTTGGATCCGTTCGCCGTGAACGTTACTTTTTCATAAAAAATTTCAAAAATCCTAAAAAATATAAAATCTTCAAAAATACAAAAAAAAAAAATTAAAAAACCATAAAAAGACAAAAATATTTTTTGTTTGCTTTGTTAGTTCTTTTGCAAGTGCATGCGTACACGATCAACGTCTTATCAAGAGCCCGAGCCTCTCGAAGACTTAGACATGGCCGGTGTACACAACAAAAACAATAACCCACCTCAAAACAATAACAACAATAACAATCCACCTCTCAACAACAATGAACCTCTACCGGACAATCGCCCTATGATTGAACTGTTACAAGCACATGTGGAAGGCAAGAATGATCCAATTGTCATACCCGCGATTGCAGCCAACAACTTTGAGCTCAAATCCGGCTTTATCCAGATGGTCTCTGCTCAACCATTCTTGGGGCGTACCATTGATGATCCTCATGACCACATCAAAAGGTTCCTGCAACTCACGAATACGGTCAAATTCAATGGTGTTCCACAAGAGGTAATCCGTTTACAACTTTTTCCCTTTTCTTTAGAGGGACAAGCCCGACATTGGCTTGCAAAGGAACCGCCACAAAGTATTCTTACGTGGACGGATTTGGAGACCAAGTTCATAAACTACTTTTTCCCACCCTCTCGTACTACCGCTTTGCGGAATGAAATTATCAATTTTGAACAAAAGTACGATGAATCTTTTAGTGAATCTTGGGACCGTTTTAAAGACCTTTTGAGAAAGTGCCCACAACATGGTTTTATCAAAGTGCACGAAATTAATACTTTTTATAATGGTTTAAGCATGAATGACCAAGATTCACTAAACAGTGCCTCGGGGGGGGGGGGGGGGGGGGGTAATATTTTGGTTAAGACTTCTAATGCCGCTTGGGATATTATCGAGAATAAGTCTCGTGTGCAAACCAAGAGTGTTCGGACCAATGCCGCTAGTGCTAGTACTAGTGACAACGACAAGCGACTTGACAAAATTACTACGCTTCTTGAATCGCTTGCTACCCAAACCGCTAGCAACACCAACAGCATCAATGCTAAAAACGCTCAAGTCAATGTTGTCAGCCAACCATGTGAAATATGCGGGGGTCCTCACTCTTACACCACTTGTACCACCACCCAAGACTACCCTTCTGAGAATGTGAATGCAGCATACGGTACCTATCCTCCGGCCGCTTATCAAGCTCGTCCTCAAGGAGACCGCAACTTGCTTAGCTACCGCTCGAACAACTTTCTCTCACCGCCCGGTTTTCCTCCTAACAACCCAAACCAACAACAAAACCTCAATCGCCCTCCTCAACAACAACAACAACCTCGTGCACCATACCAACCACCTCAAAGACAACCATATCCACCTCAAAGAAACAACCTAGTTTACCAACAACCTGCTTATGAACCACCCGCCTACCATGCTCCCCCTCCCAACCAACCCACCGCATTACACCAAGATGTTGAAACCTACATGAGGACCAATGATGTGATTGTGGAAAATCTCCAGCGGGAAGTGCTCAACTTGAAAGCAGACATGGTGAAACAAGGAAACGATCTGAGAGCTGATATGAGAAACACTTTGGCAAGTCAAACGAATGACTTAAGGAACATGATGGCTGGTTTCTTCCAAGGTAATCAATCCTCTTCTTCGGTTACTCTTCCGAGTAACACCGTTGCGAATCCAAGAGGGGAGATGAAAGCAATCACCACTCGCAGTGGAAAAGGTACCAAGGAACCCGAGCTTCCCATACCTCCACCGGTGATTGCGACTAAGGAAAACGAGTCACCTGCTCCTATTCCTCATCCTTCTACTTCCCCAATTCCTCCACCTCTTACTTCTACCCCTCCTCCACCCAAGGATGTGAGTGATCCTACTATTCCAAAGCCTTCCTCTTCTTCCGATATACCTTATCCTTCAAGGTTGAGGAAAGAGAAGCTCAAAAGCAAGTATGATATTCAAGTTTCGAACTTTCTTAAAATGTTTAAACAATTGAATTTCAACATGTCCTTCGCTGAGGCTCTCGCTCACATGCCTAAATACGCAAAAATGTTCAAAGATCTTCTTAGCGACAAGGAGAAGCTTCTTGATATTGCTAATACCCAACTTAATGAGAATTGCTCTACAGTGCTCTTAAGGAAATTACCAACCAAGCTTGGTGATCCGGGTCGCTTCTTAATCCCTTGCAACTTCCCGGGAGTAGAGAATTGCATGGCCCTAGCCGATCTAGGTGCCAGTATTAACTTAATGCCTTTAAGCGTTTGGAAGCAATTATCTCTCCTTGAGCTTGTCCCCACCAAAATGACTTTGGAATTAGCTAACCGTACGGTTGCTTATCCAGTACGGATAGCCGAAGACGTTTTTGTAGGAGTCGACAAATTCACTTTTCCTGCCGATTTCGTTGTCGTTGACTACCACATGGACCCTCGTGTGCCATTGATCGTTGGTCGTCCATTCTTGAGGACCGGTCGCACTCTCATCGATGTTGAAGCGGGCGAGCTTATCATGAGAGTGGGTGACGATAAAATCGTCTTCAACATGGGAAAGTTGTCTAAACAACCTTATTCATACGAGAGTGTTAATTGTATTGACGTTCTTGATGAGGCCTGTGAAGAACACTTCAAAGATGCTTGCAAAAGTATTCCTACCTCTCCTCCCAGTGTTGAGACCGTTTCCTCTATTGATTCATCACTATCTCTATTTAGAGAAAGTGATTTCCTTTGGAAAGATCTTGAAGCCACCATGGGAGATGTGCACTTATAACATGACGATTCTCCCACCGATTGGGATGAAGATATTCGCCTCATTAAGAACCTTCTCAAAGAGGACCATATTTCTCCACCATCTCCCAAGGCTATTGCTATTGATGAACCGAATTTGAATACGCCTCCCATCGAAAATCCTCAGGATTTAGAACTTAAGGAGTTGCCCCCCCCCCCCCCCCCCCCCATCTCGAGTACGTTTTCCTTGAAGAAAAGAAGAAGTCGCCCGTCATTATCGCGAAGGACTTGAACGAAGAAGAGAAATCTCGCCTCATCGCCGTGCTTAAAGATCATAAGAAGGCAATTGCTTGGAAAATTTCCGATATCCGCGGAATTGATCCAAACTTTTGTACTCACAAGATTCTCATGGAAGATGACTTTAAACCCGCAATCCAGAGCCAAAGAAGGGTTAATCCTCGCATTCACGACGTCATCAAACAAGAGGTTATCAAACTTCTTGATGTCGGCTTGATTTACCCTTATCTCGGATTCGCCTTGGGTAAGTCCTGTCCATTGTGTGCCCAAGAAGGGCGGAATAACCGTTGTTCCCAATGAACACAACGAGTTGATTCCCACTCGTCTCGTTACTGGGTGGAGAGTTTGTATCGACTATCGCAAACTCAATGATGTCACGAGAAAAGACCACTTTCCTCTTCCTTTCATGGATCAAATGCTCGAGCGTCTTGCGGGTAATGACTATTACTGCTTCTTAGACGGTTTCTCCGGGTATTTTCAAATTCCCATCGATCCCAAAGACCAAGAAAAGACCACATTCACTTGTCCCTACGGAACATTTGCTTACAAACGTATTCCTTTTGGGTTATGCAATGCTCCTGGGACGTTCCAAAGGTTTATGATGGCTATCTTCCATGACATGGTTGAAGAAACTATGGAAGTCTTCATGGATGATTTCTCGGTTTATGGTGATTCATTCTCTGCTTTCCTTGCCAATTTAGAACGTATGCTTAAGCGGTGTGAAGACACTCGCCTTGTTCTTAATTGGGAAAAATGCCATTTCATGGTAAAAGAGGGCATCGTGCTAGGACACAAGATCTCCAAAGCCGGTCTTGAAGTAGACCGTGCTAAAGTCGATGTTATTGCTAAATTGCCTCCACCTTCAACCGTGAAGGGTGTGAGAAGTTTCCTTGGTCATGCGGGCTTCTACCGTCGCTTTATCAAAGATTTTTCTAAAATCGCTCGCCCGATGATACACCTCTTGGAAAAAGATACTCCTTTTATCTTTTCCAAAGAGTGTATCGAAGCCTTCAACCTTCTTAAAGGTAAATTAACTAAGGCATCGGTCTTAGTCTCTCCAAATTGGGAGTTACCTTTCGAGCTCATGTGCGATGCTAGTGATTTCGCGGTAGGAGCGGTTTTAGGTCAACGAGTTAACAAACATTTCCAACCCATTCATTATGCTAGTAAGACAATGACGGGGGCTCAATTGCATTACACGACAACCGAAAAAGAGCTTTTAGCTGTTGTCTATGCTTTTGAAAAATTTCGCCCCTATCTTGTCCTTTCTACCACCATCGTGTATACCGATCATTCCGCGTTGAAGTACTTGTTAACTAAACAAGATTCCAAACCAAGACTTCTTCGTTGGGTTTTGCTACTTCAAGAATTTAAAATCAAAATTCGTGATAAGAAGGGAGCTGAAAACCTAGCCGTGGATCATCTCAGCAGACTGGAGGATCCTTATCAAGGGGAACATCCGAACAAAGAGATCAATGACTCTTTTCCCCTGGAGACCTTAATGTCTATCAATTCGAATCAGGATGAAACCCCGTGGTTTGCGGACATTGCAAACTACTTGGCGGGTGGAATTCTTATTGACGGGTTAACATCCCAGCAAAAGAAAAAGTTCTTCAAAGACATTAAGACTTACTTTTGGGATGACCCGTATCTCTTCAAACAATGCGCTGATTTGATTATTCGCCGATGTGTTGATGGACCGACCGCTTTAGACATTCTCGAAGCTTGCCACAAAGGACCCACCGGTGGTCACTTTGGTCCCAACTTCACCGCCAAAAAAGTGTTTGACTCGGGATTTTATTGGCCCACCATTTATCGTGATGATCACGAGATGGTTAAACATTGTGATGCTTGCCAAAAACAAGGCAAGATCACACATAAAGACGAGATGCCTCAGAATTTCATACAAGAATGTGAAATCTTTGATGTTTGGGGTATCGACTTTATGGGGCCATTCCCTTCATCTAAAGGAAACAAATACATCCTTGTAGCCGTTGACTACGTTTCTAAATGGGTTGAAGCCAAAGCTTTACCCACTAATGACGCAAGGGTGGTTTGTAACTTTTTGAAGTCGATGTTCGCTAGATTCGGTGTACCTCGTGCCATTATAGTGATCGCGAGACTCATTTTTGCAATGACCAATTCGCAAGAGTCATGGCTAAGTATGGTGTAAATCATCGTCTTTCCACCGCCTACCACCCACAAACTAATGGCCATGCTGAAATCTCTAACCGAGGATTAAAGAGAATTCTTGAACGAACCGTAGGAGAGCATCGTGCCTCATGGGCCGATAAACTTGATGATGCTCTGTGGGCTTTTCGTACCGCATACAAGACTCCGATTGGTTGTACACCATATCGTCTCGTGTACGGGAAAGCATGCCACCTCCCCATTGAGTTGGAGCACAAGGCTTACTGGGCCTTGAAGTGGGCTAATTTCGATATCAACAAAGCCGGTGACCTACGCAAGATCCAACTCAATGAGCTGAATGAACTCCGGAATGAGGCTTATGAAAATTCTTTGATCTATAAGGAAAGGACTAAGCTCATTCATGACTCTAAGATTAAAAACCGAGAGTTCCAAGTTGGAGACAAAGTTTTACTCTTTAACTCTCGGTTGAAAATCTTTTCGGGCAAGCTGAAATCTCGTTGGTCCGGCCCATTCACCATTGCCCAAATTTTTTCCATATGGTACTCTCGAGCTCGCTCAACCTAATGGACCTAATTTTAAGGTGAATGGCCAACGAGTGAAGTTGTACTTTGGTGAGGACATCTCTCATGAGATGATTCCATCCCTCACCACGTTCCCCATGAACTAATTTTGGGTCGAGTCAGGCTCGTGACTCGATTATAAAAAACAAGCGCTCCTCGGGAGGCAGCCCGAGTATCTATCCTTTTCCGTTTTAACCTCCTAAGTGTAGGGGGACCTCTATAGGTTGCTTGTGTTTGTGTGGTGATGTGATTACAGGGATAAATGCACTTTTGGAACCTTTGAAGAACCGTGCTCCCGTGTTATCCGAAATCCGGTTCTATCTCTCAACTATCGTGATTCAATTTTCTTCATACTCACATTTGAAATTGATCACGTTAGTCGTCTCTTCCTTAACTTGATTTAACCAACGTGCACAATGTCATAAGTGTAGGGGAGACTTTTCCCACATGCTTAAACATTGAGGACAATGTTTATATTAAGTGTAGGGGGACTTCTATCGAAGTTTTAAGTGGACTTTTCCATGAAAATGCCTTCATTTAACCGAAAAATCATCTTTTTCAGCATTTTTCAATTTTTTTATTAACTTTGTCCATTTAGTCGTAATTTTTAAATTTTTATCGTTGCTTTCATATGTATATATCCTGCAATAAAGTCAAAAATATTAATAAAGTGGTGTAGCTAGTTTTGAAATCTTTGACATATTAGGCCCGTTGCGATTATTTTGACTCAACCCGAATAGACTTATCCAAGTTTATTCTAGCTAGTATCCTTAACCATGTAGACCTTAATTGGTTTATTAGGCTAAGCATCCACGAGTCTCATTACTTGAGATTTTAAATTGTGGAGAACGAGAAATGATAGAGTCAATTATAAGGCGGTATTCTTGCACAAGTACACTTGGTGTAATTATCTGCCTATTCTCCCATCACTTGCTAATAATTTATCTGCAATAAGTAAGGTCGTACGATTTGAAAAGTTACTTAGCTTCTAGCCCATGATCGTTTAAAAGTTGCTCGGTAATGATAAGAGTTCATAGCCAAGGCATAACTTATGAAGCGGGGCGCGAAGATTGGCCAGTCCGAAAAGGCCCTAACAAGGCATAAGGATTCAATCTTATTGCTAAAGATCCAAGGTGATGTGAAAAGCATTATTCCCAAAATCAATATGAAGGATCAAGACTCACGACGAAAAGCAATCAACTCCCGTAAAGATCATGGAGAAGTCTATCCGAAAAGACCCTAACAAGGTATGAGGATAAATAGATCCAAGTCCGAAAAGGAGGCGGATCGTTGTATCTCAAAATCCAAATTAGCGATTGAAGAAATAATCATGAAGTCGTGGTCAACAAAGTTGGAGTACCCCTCAAAAGTCTCCAAGTGAAGAAACTCTATTAACGAAGAGAAGACCATTATCTCAAGAACGTCTCTCGAAGATATGAAGTATGAAGTACATGCCAAATATCGGCCCGAGAAAGGTCTCAAATCGTGAAACGAGTTATGCCAAGATATGAACTTTTTGATATCCCGAGAAGCAGTTTTAAGAGATTTTGTCCTTTAGCTAACTATTGATCAAATCGTCCTACTTTGCTTTCAGCCTAAATAAACTATCGAAATAAGTCCAAAAATGCATCTTCATGATCATTCTAAGACAAAAATAAAATATAAGAGATACACCTAGGAATAAGGAAGTTTAAGCATATAATTAAGCCATGTGTGTAAGTGTTTGATTTACTAACTTATAATAACAATGATCTCGTTTTTAAGCTTAGTTTGGGGAACGTGAAACTTGAGGGTGATAAATCTTCGTAGCACCAAAGCCTTAATGTAAGTCCTTGATCTCTTCGCAAGTTATTTCCATATAGATATTTTCTAATGAAAATGGTTTTCTATCCTTTTGTTTACTTTAAAGTTTTAATTTCTCTTAGTTCTTTAAGTCTTGTTTTAGTAGTATGTTAATAAGGCCAAGGTTGATTGATTATGAGAAAAGTGTAAATTTGTTTTATCACTAAGCATTGCATGAGGGCATGGCAATGGTTAAGTGTAGGGGATTTGATAGGTGTGAAAACACCCATCCTTTTACCACTTATTTCTTGCTAAAACGACCAAAACGCGTATTTAATATCATTTGTTTAGAATTATGCGTGGTTTTTGTGTTTGTTGTGTTTTCAGAGCCAACCGGATGAATATTGAAGAAAACATGGGATTGCACGGGTTTTATCGAGGAAAAAGACTCAAGACGAAGTCTATTGTCCAAGAGATGCAAAAGATTTGAAGTCACTGGGCCTATTTGAAGATTTATCGAAGAAAAGGACCAAAGATGGAAGATTTACATATGTCGAAGAAATTCAAGTCTATTAAACGAAGAAATTAAAAGACGAGTTGAATTTAATCGTCGACAAATCCCGAATCAGAATCGAAAACGTCAACTTTTCTGAAAAGACGAGAAGACAAGAAGAAAGGGAGAAAGCCCACTCACCAACCAAATGGAAGACCTATATAAAGAGATCCCCTCACACAATTTAGCAAGTTTTTAGTTTTTCTCTTTTCTTTCTCTTTGTTTCGTAGGGGAGAAGCCAACACCATTAAGGTGTTGGTGATTTTCATTTTGTTGAATCTTTGATTTTTCTATCAATTTAATCCTTCCATTAATCTTGTTCATCTTCATCTTTTTGAGTTAAAGCTTAAAGTTCTTATTTGGTTGATTTTGATCTTCAAAAGTTATTGGGTTTTGTGTTTTTATTGATGGGATTTGATGTTTATGGTTAGTAGATGATTGGTGATTAGTTTTGTTTAAGTTTTGGTTAAAATACTTGGTTGATTTTGGCTTAAAATCGTATTACCCTGTTTGTTGTCTGCTTATTGTTCTTCGTCTGCCTCATTTTACCAGATTCCGAATCAGTGTGTATGAAAAAGTTCCGATCCAGTTTATTGTTTAAGTTCCGAACCAGTTTATTGTTTAAGTTCCGAATCAAAGATTTCAAAAATTCCGAACCAGCTTTGTTTTCAAAATTCCGAACCAAATGTTTTATAAGTTCCGAACCAGTTATTGTAAAAGTTCCGAACCAGTTTTAAGGTGAAAGTTCCAAATCAGTTTTCAGTTGAGAAGTTCCGAACCAGTTTTTATGTAAAAGTTCCGAACCAGTTTTAAGGTGAAAGTTCCGAACCAGATTTCAGTTGAAAAGTTCCGAACCAGATCTTATTCAAAAGTTCCGACCCATATTTTATTCAAAAGTTCCGAACCAAATGTTTTACAAGTTCCGAATCTGATTTTTCTGAAAGTTCCGAATGAAGGGTTTTATTTGTTCCAAATCAGGTTTGTTCCGAATCAGTTATATTCCGAATCAGTATTAAGTGGTAATTTACTGTTTACTGTTTTATTGTTTAATTTTTAATTAAAGCTTTATTTTATTGACTGTTCGGGTTTCAGTTTTTATCATTTTACGCTTTTAATCCTTTTAGTAGAATAGAAAACCCAAACCCCCCTATTTGTCACCAAGAACAATCTTTCCACTTTGAGCTGTGATCAATTCGAGAAGATTCCGAGACAAAATCTAAACCCCATAGCAAACCAGTGTATCTGTGTCCAATTTGATGGATCGCAACTCCACCTTTAAAGCAGAGGTACGAGCTCGTTTGTTATCTTTCACGATAGTGGTAATAAGTGTCCACGCTTCCTTGGCAGACTGAGGACGTGCAACCACTAGCCGCTTTTGATGCGCATTCGAGAGGGTTGTGAAGATCAACGAGAGAACTATCTTGTCTACCTTGAGCTCATCTTGTGTGAGAGGAGTAGGGGTGCTTGAACAAATGGTACCAGCGACATCTTTAATGAACTTTGTAACATCATAACTCAAACACATCTGTTCAAAGAAGAATTCCCACTCGCCATAGTTCCAGTTATCAAGATCAAACTTGACTGGAATCCGTGTTAAAAGATGATGATGGGTGACGAGGAATAGCTTGTCCGAAAGTAATACGGGGGAATTAGTTTATGTCATAGTAGGGTTTTGAAAAAGGGGATGTGTAAATTAAGAACAGTGGGGTAATAGGGTTGCAAAATAACAGGACACTTGTTATTTATTAATGTGGACTCAGTGACCTAGCAGGAATCACCAACACTGTTGTAAACCTGAGTGTGGATTTGTAACCGAGTGCAAATCACCAACACAGAAAGGATCGAAAAAAAAAGTTAGGGTTTAGGATCGTGATTTTTTGGAGGCTGTGATACCATGTGAGATGTAATAATCATATGTATTAATCATTATAATAGGTTACAATATATTGTCTGACAAAAATATTCTAGACTTGGGCTAGAACCCAATACACAAATAATACAGGCTAACAGTTTCGACATTCATTTTATGTTATATTTGAAGCTTGGCTCTCGTTACTATATTATTAGCAAAATCAAGAAAGCGAGCATGAGTTACAAATTATTGTGAATGTTACTGAACTTTTTGTAGGCGTAAAACCATTTGCTGGCCGCAAAACATCGATTAAAATTTTGATCCTCTGATCTGGTTCGGATACACGTACATTGCAAAATCTTAAGTAAATCTTGATGCAATCTCAACAAGTAACGACTTTTTAAATTGCTAATGTGTGTAGTGTAGGTGGTCCAGTGATGCTTCATATTAATGCTTTCGATAACTAGCTGGACCTTGTAGCAACTTGATCTTTCATTAGCAGTTGACTTTATAACGGGTCATATTTTCATTGACTGGAATCATATTTAGTTTATAGGTATATACTACTCATAATGTTTTCTAATGGGGAAAGTTTCAGTTTTGGTATTCATAAGAACATTGAGTAAAAAGTTTCTACTATGGCAAATGTGTGAGGTTTTAGGCTTTACGAGCAATGGTATTGGAAATATGCTTATTTATATCTTTAACTAAAGGCAGAGCTAGTAGGGGATTAGTGGGTGCTAAGTCTTTTCTAATCAACTTATTTGACTTATTATTTATGTCTATTATAAGAATTTTTTTTAGTATTTTATACATTAAGCCTCCCCAATCACTATAACTTTTTGTCTTAAGTATGGTTAGTCTCTTTTAATAAAAAATCATGCCTCCGTTCCTGTCTTTAACAACGTTAAGTTGAATAAGTAAAGAATACACGATACACATCGATATAGGCTTTTTCCTTTTGCTTTGTCTAACCATAAAATTAGTGTTGTTCTTTGGAACCAAAGAATCGGTAAGATGCTCAAATATATTTGTAAAAGTTAAAAAAAAAAGTGTAAAACGGTAGAGAATACTCTCATTTTCATTTCTCAAAGCGTGAAGCATGTGTAAAAGATTAGATGGGTTATTTCTATTTAGGGGTGTTTAGGATTGCTTATTAAAAATATATTATGCGTTTTAAAAATAGATAATCAGATAATCAACGGTTAGAAAACGTGATTTTAAAAAATAGTGTTTGGATTTGATAATGTTATATGAAATCGTGATAATCAGTTTTTACAGTGTTTGACAAATCTGATTATTTTAAAACTTATACGTAAAATGACCAATATAGGCACTTGTATACTTGATTTTTTTAAACACAGTTTATATTGAATTTATAAAATTTAAGTTATATAATTATTTAAATCTTTTATTTTTTAGCGACACACCTTAAATCTAAAAAGTTTATCGGTGAAAATTCCATTAGTTAACAATGCATAGTATCCTATCCATTTTCATCTTATCTACAAAACACATCAGGGTTTTTTTTTTTACTCACTGCTTCACCATCATTCACTCATCCCTACAAACCCAAATCAGCTCAAAAACGCCACGGATCAAACTAAATTTAATCTAAAAATTCAACAAATAAATCAACCATCATCATTCATCACCCATTCAACCACTCGATTCTTACTTCTTACTGTCAACATCACAAGCATGTATAAATGTAACAGGGCGAGAAAAAGATGAGGTTTCTTTGAAGATATTATTGTAATTTTATATTAAAATACAAGAACCTCAATCTACGTTTTTGCAAAAGCATGTACCATCATGCTTTTTCAAAACCACGTTATCATTAGCTCTAAATGTAGAAAATTGATTTTTTGGTTGGTTTTGCCAAACACCTTAGAACAGAATATTGCGTTTCTATACTGAAATAATCAGATAATTTGTGTCATAACGTGATCCCAAACATCCCCTTAAAGCCCTATAAAATTGTGACGTTGACAATTCATCTCACAAGTTGGAGAGCTGTCCCAATTTCTTGAGTTCTATACTTCCATCTCTTTCAAAAGTTTAAAGCAAAATGCACCATACATTTCAACGAAAAATATACATAATATTGTTATGTTTTATAAGTGTTTACCTCAAAAAATTTAACCAAAATGAACCTTACAATTCAACGAGTGTATATAAACCAATGTTTTAAAACCCGAGTTTCAGATCGACCTGGTCGAGTTATTGAGTCCGGGTCGACCTAGGTCAACCTAAGTCGACCCAAGTCAGCCCGGGTTAATATGGTTTTAAAAAAAAATATTTTTTATTTTTTAATAATTAATAAAAACTATATATAAAAATCATAAAAACTTCCGCATCTTAAAGATATATGTTGTTTATCAACCAATATAATGCGAAAAAATAAAATTCCGTCACAAATACGTAAAATTTAATTTATTTTTTTTAATCCGAAAATATCAAAACCCGGCCGAGTCTCGGGAACCGGGTTGACCCGGGTCACTCCAAACCTGGCGGGTCTAGCCGGGTCTAGAAAATATAAAACCCGGGTCAATATGACCCTTTTTTTGCCAAAACCGGGTCGACCCGGGTCTAAAAACACTGATATTAACATAAAATTTTCAAAAATATATATTTAATATTATGTTTTATAAGTGTTATTTTATTTAACTAAAAAAGTTTTAAATATACCGTACATAATAAAAAGTTATGATGTACGAACATAAACATATAATCATAAACAAATAAATCGAACAAATTTTTTATTTATATTTTTTATTTAAATAAACGAAAGTAAAATGTTATTAATAATCATTGCTCCACGTCACCGAAATCTTGCTGCTGCATTGGGTTTTTGGACTTAAATTTTTTGGCTTAAGATCTTTTAAGTATTTTAGGTTTTATCTTATTTGTATGTTTTGTTTACCTTGTGTACATTTCCCTCAAACTACACATTCGTATGAGTATTTTCACTATAAGCTTACATTGGTGATTCCTTATCACCCTTGTATTGTGTTGATATCCCCGCGTCACAACTTTTATAATATATGTTTTAGTTTGACTCATCTTGTTATTTTATGTATTTTATTTAACAAATCAGTTTTACTATTTAGTTTTTATTTAACTTGTTATGTTCAATTTTTCTTCATTTACGAGACATGATAATAAAATTAGTGTTAAAGAAAATCATTATTCTCATAGATAGACAAACATAAACAAATTTTGTACTATACAGTCCATTAAATGTTCGTCTCTATAAAATTTCGTTCGGACCAAATTGGGTATCTTGTTTTTATCACTGCTTCTCAAGTGGTCCATTTTTATATTAAGACACTTGGTCAATGGTAATACCATCGTTATATTATTGAAGTTCTTGCCTTTTAATATATTTGCTAGCTCACTTTTATTCAATCAAAGTTGAATAAATCATGTTGTTCCTTAATAGAAAAAGTTTTCTAGGAAGTCGATGAGGAGCAAAACATCTCACATCATCATCATGAAACAAACTCGTGTACGTATTAGGCAACACTTTTCATCATCACATTACCTCTTTTAAACGTACGATATGAAAATTTATCTACAAAATTTTATCTATAGTTTAGATCACACGGTATGGTGGGCTGGTCTTTGGCGCTATGCCTTATCAGCCAATAAATGCTACGGTACGTCACATCGGGTTTAGTGTCATAAGGTTTCGCGTCGTATTTCTCAGCCCACAAAAACTCGTGTTTTGGATTATTTTTTATATAATAAAATGAGGTATATGTAAAACTATTATACCACCTTTTATTTATATGAAGCTGTTTTTATTATGGTTCACTGCTACCCAATAAAATATGATATAATATAATTCTGATATCATAGCCTACATATCAGTTATGACATCATTTTTAACTAGTATACCGCACCACTAAATCCAGTGCTTTTAAAAAGACAAAATGAAATAAATTAAAAATCAAAACTGCCGCCAGAGTTTCTTATTTTGGAGCGTAAATAAATTATCAGTAGCTTAGCTTGAAACCAGAATGAAAATAAACTTTTAAGCAAAACAAAAAAACAAAAAACATAAATTTAACGACAACGACAGGGTGCCTTCCAGCTAACGTTGGTTCTCGGCTTTTACGGCTCTTTTCAACGGCTCGGCTCAAGCCGTCTATCTGTAAAACTTGGAAGCTTCCTGAATCCGCCGATGTTTGCATTATACAGTAATCATAATTTGCACATTTTTAATTTCAGTTTTAAGGTTAAGCACACGTGCTTTTTGTCTTCTAGTGTATTATTATGTTACTTTGAACCAAATTTATTTCTTCAAAAGGTTTCGAATTTAGTATATCTTAGAAGCTAAACATTTGTCATTAGTTGATGATAGATTGTCACTAGTTTTATTGAATGTGTTTAAAGTTATTTACAGTCATAAATTAACTAAACGTTTAGAGAATATTTTATGAATTGTTTGTTAGAATGTTCGTTTATATTTTTTATTTATTAAATGAACGAACATAACATTATTTTATGTTCGTTTAGTTAAATGAATGAGAACAAAAGTCATGTTCGTGAACGTTCGGTTATACGTTCGTTAACGTTTGTTTATGTTCGTTTATTTGTATATCATATATTTTAATTGTATACTATTAAAATTGACATGTTTAAACAAAACAACCCAATAAAACAAAATAGTATGTATAATTTTATTAATTTTATATCTTTTTTTCACATTCACTTATGTTCGATCGTTTATGTTCGTCTAAGATTCGTTTATTTTCTAAATAAACGAATATAAACGAACATGAATAATTTACTTTCTTTAATAAACAAGCATGAACAAAAAAGTATGTCCATTTAAGCGTCCGTGTTCGTTTATTTGTCCGGTTAAAATTAAATAAACAAAAATGAATAAAACTTCGTTCGTGTTCGTTCAGTTCGTTTACAGCAATATTGAAATGAAAATATGAAATGATATTGACTCACTTCTTTCTTCTTGGTACAATGTTTATCTCAAGTTTGTCATTGTTAAGACGTCTTGAATTGCAATTCTTCATATTTTGAAAGACGCATTTGTCAAATAACACATTTTGTTATGAATTTTAGAATGTTGTTTGGAGTTTACTCCATGTTAAGAAGAAGAAAAGAAAGAAAGTGAAAGATGGTTTGCTTTGCACAAAGGTAAAGAATAAGGCAGCCAAAAAAATATTCAATTCATCGAAGCAGTTGAAAGAAAGTGATTGCTAAACTTTCGCTACATCTTTCTTTACTTGCTAGCTAGGCTGGTTACACCAGTATGTATTTAAAAAAAAAAAAAACAGATCGACTGATCTAGTATTTAACAAATTTCCTATGTATTACCTTCTTGGTTTTTCTTTTCTTTGCAAATGTGCAGCGTTTGACTTATTTATGCTTTTTTTACATACATTTAGACCAAGGTAAAACTACATGTCTAACTGATGTTTGTTAATATACCATCGGCGAGAAAAGTTATTTTGTATCCTTGTTTTTTTGGTGGAAAACAAGGAACAAATCCCTACCATTCATCTATTTTTGATCTAATGGTAGAGATTAACCTAAAATTTAAAAAAAAAACACGGAGGAGTCATTTTTTGCCAAAATGTCCAAAAGTTGAAAAAATGGGCGGAGGTACCAAATTTGTAAATATGAAATATCACTAGTGATTTCATTGGTTTATCTCTAGTGATATTTCATTGTTTTTATGAGTAACGAAATATCACTTGTGATAACCAATTTTTGTCATATTTACAATTTAGTCATTCCGCCGTTTTTTTGCAAATTTTGGACATTTTGGCAAAAATAGTCACTCCGTGTTTTTTTAATCTTAGATAATGAATGTCTAGGATTAGTCCCTTAGATTCCAACAAAAAACAAGTTTCCAAAATAACCGGACTCTACCATCGGCATATCTAAAAACAGTAAGATTAGATCAGTGGTTATCACCCTTGTCTTTTGAGACAGAAGTCAGGGGTTCGATCTTTATTTCTTGTAAGCTTGGAGGTCCTTTTCTACCTTGGTAGAACTAAACGAGCCTCTCTACCTTAAGTATGGGTATAACTATCTACATCTCAACCTCCCTCATACACCGTCCTAGACGGTATTAAGACCCATAACCCGTGGAAGACGACATTGAGTGTTACCTTACCTTATCTTATTCATATATGATGTTTCTTAATCATACACGCTAAGCTTAGCACCAGGTGGTTTACGGCTTATAAATAATAAGCTAATAATCTTATATGAGTTTATATGCTAGACTTAATGGCTTGTCAGCTTATTGTTTTTAACTTATAAGCCAACATTTTCAAGCTTATTTAAGGCTTACGAGCCTTTATGAGTTTGTTAGTATACAATAAGCTTATATATAAGTAAATAGTTTCAAAATAAGTCAGAAAACACGGTTTATAAATTACGAGCCAAAATTAAATAATATAATAAACTTAACATGTAAGCCTAAATAAAGAAACTTAGAGCCCGCGGCACCATAATGCCGAGCCTAACGTTATCCGACGTTATGGTACTGGCGTTGGTGTTGACAACGGCGTTGGAATGAATATTTGATGGAGACCCAAGTATTGAAGAACGGGCTGATTTGTTTCTGGAGGCCCGAGATCGTGTGACGAAGAGGGGGTTTAGTAAAACGGGCATAACTTTTGCATCCTAAGTCCGTTTTCAGCCTGTGATCTATCAAAACGTCCGTAAAAAGGAGGCGGACGACGCTGTAACCACCTTTTAACTGGTTAAGGATTTTTCAAGGCCCGAAAAGCTTTTTTGCTATCAGTTTTTTTACATATTTATGTTTTTTCACTTTCAGTTAGACTTTATCTTTGGGCTACGGTCCAACCCGTTAGATTTTTATGGTTTTACTTTGTTTGTTGTCATTATTTAATTAATCTGTTGTAACCCTAGTAAGACAGTTTGCAGTTTAATAAAATTTAACCCATTGGCCATTGTCTTGCCGTGTTTTTACCCTAATAATCGGTATTCATCAGAATCAACGATTGTTAGAAGGAATTGTTTCTGATATTCATTGAAGTCAACAGATCTAATTTATTTATCTTTTTTTAGTCTACATCAGTTGGCATCAGAGCCAAAGTTCTTGATCAAGATGCCTCCAAGGAAAACTAGGAATATTGATGAAGTGAATGGGCAGGAATTTAAGTAGCGTATGATGGACAGGGTGGAGAGAGACTTGGGCAATTTGTTTATTAATTGACCGACCAAATGAAAATTTTTATGAACAATAGGAGGCCTCGTAATCTCCGTCATGAGGATGAAGATGCAGATCTGGAAGAAAACCCGTTTGGTGATGGTTCGTCTGCTGATGAATAATCAATAGGGCGACGGATGAGAGATCAAAGGGGGAAATAATGATAGGCGTTGAGAGACTGGAATGAGGGTTAATATTCATGAGTTTAATGGGACACTTTGAAGCCTGATGAGTTCATTTATTGGCTTCTTGATGTTGAATAAGTATTTGAATTCAAAGAAGTTCCAGAAAATAAATGGGTTTCGTTGATCACTACCAAGCTACATGGTAGGGCATCCGCGTGGTGGCAACAATTGAAACTGACGAGGAATAGAGTTGGGAAGTCAAAAATCACGAGTTGTCAGAAGATGAAGAAGATCATAAGGGATAATTTTATTCCTCATAACTACCAGCGAATGATGTACCATCGGTTACAGAATCTGAAACAGGGAGCCAAGTCTATTAAAGATTATACAACCTAATTTTACCAACTAATTGCAAGGAATGACATTCAAGAGACAGAATATCAGCTTGTCTCTCGATACATTGGTGGGTTAAGAGTCTAAACATGGATTTCGTTAACATGTTTGACCCATTGACACTTTCTAAAGCATATCAACGTGCATTAACTTTTGAGAAGCAGAATCAACGAGTGGGAAACTCGCCTTCTCCTGCAATAACAGACGCTTCTAGTTCGGGAAACGTGACATCTCATTTTACTCCCAGTCAGGCTAAGGAATTTGGTGGTAATACTGGACCAGTACCTAGATCGAGCGGTAGTAGCGGGTTGAAGTGCTTTAACTGTGGTGAACCTGGTCACCGGCAGTCGGAGTGTAAGAAAGCTAGGAAGAGACAATTATTTGTTGAACCTGAAGAAGATGATGATGTGGCTTATGATGATCACAAAGAAGCCATAGTTTATGATGAAGAACCCGAGTATGAGGAGGAGCATGTGTCTCGAGATGTGGGGGTGAATTTGGTGGTAAGGCGCTCTTGCTTAACACCTAAAGCTGATGGTGATGATTGGCTTAAACACAACATCTTTCAGTCAACTTGTACCATCATGGGTAAGGTTTGCACCTTTTTATGTGATTCGGGTAGTTGTGATAATTTGATAGTTAAATAAGCAGTACAGAAATTAGGGTTGAAAACTGAAAATCGTCCCAAACCTTATAAGTTACAGTGGCTTAAAAAGGGTGGGAGATAACAGTTTCTAAGCGTGTCCAAGTTCCGTTTTCTGTAGGAACAACTTATAAGGATAATCTTTGGTGTGATGTGATACCCATGGATGCTTCTCACTTGTTATCGGGTAGACCTTAGGAGTATGATCGTGATGTAACTTACCATGGGAGAACTAATACTTATAGTTTCCTGTTTGGGGGTGTGAAGATTACTTTGATGCCAAATAAACCCAATGAAGTAGTTAACTCACTGGTACTTTACTAACTCTTTATTAGTTTGAAGACAAGCTGGATGTTGGAGATGATGTGTTTGTACTAATAGGGAAGGAGGTTTCTGAAGATAGTGAAGTTCCTGAAGCCATGGTCCCTTTACATGAGGAATTTTCTGATGTTTTCCCTGATGAATTACCTGTTGGTTTGCCACCATTGCGTGATATACAACATCATATTAATGTAGAGCCTGGGTTATAATTTCCTAATATGTCACATTACAGGATGAGCCTGGGAAAACATGAGGAGTTACGCAGGAAAGTTGAGGAGTTGGTTTCCAAAGGTCATGTTCGTGAGAGTATGAGCCCGTGTGTTGTTCCTGCCCTATCGAATCCAAAGAAGGATGGTACGTGGTGTATGTGTGTTGATAGTTGAGCCATCAACAAGATTACTGTGAGGTACAAGTTTCCTATTCATCGCCTTGATGATTTGCATGACTAGATTAGTGGTGCTACTATTTTTACAAAACTAGATTTGAAGAGTGGGTATTACCATATTCGTCTTAGACCTGGTGACGAGTGGAATACCGCTTTCAAGACCCGTGAAGGGTTGTATGAGTGGTTGGTATTGCCTTTTGGTTTATCAAACGCACCAAGTACATTTATGCGTGTGATGAATCAATTGCTCAGGCCTTTTATTGGCAAGTTTATGGTTGTTTATTTTGATGACATTCTTATTTATATTTCTTCTAATAATGAGCATGTCACTCATGTGAGGCAGGTCTCGACCTTGCTTCGAAAAGACAGTTTTTATGCAGCCACGAATAAGTATGTGTTCATGACCCCTAAAGTTTTGTTTTTTGGGTATGTTGTTTCTGGCGATGGCATACAAGTGGATGAGTCTAAGGTAGCAGCTATTCAGGAGTGGCCAACTCCAACTACGATTACTGAAGTTCGGAGTTTCCATGGTCTTGCTTCTTTCTATAGGACGTTTATCCCTAATTTTAGTTCCATTATAGGCCTCTTTGATAGATTGTATGAAGGGGAAGTCATTTGTGTGGACGGAGGAAGCAGGCTGGCTTTTCAGGTTGTCAAGGAAAAGCTTACTACAATGCCAATCCTAGTATTGCCTGATTTTTCTAAAGTTTTTGAGCTGCATACTGATGCTTCTAAGGTTGCAATTGGTGGAGTTCTTAGTCAAGGTGGGCGTCTTGTTGCCTACTTATGACTTGGAGTTTTATGCAGTGGTCCAATTATGAAGCATTGACGCCGTTATTTGTTTCATAGGGAGTTTGTTTTGTTCAATGATCATGATTCCTTGAGGCATATCCATACTCAAGATAATGTTTCACATAAGCATGGGCGTTGGTTGGCTTTTCTTGAGAAATTCACTTGTGTGGTGAAACACAAAACTAGTGCTTCCAATCGTGCTGAGATGCCTTAAGCAGGATGAGTAGTTTACTTGCAGGTTGATGTTCCAGGACTTGATGTCATTCATGACATGGTGGTTGTGGACCCATACTTTTCAGTTGTTTTGAAGGATTTGCAATTTGGGGAGAAAATAGATTTTGTTATGCATGATGGGTTCCAATTTAAAAGGAATCAACTTTGTATTCCTGATTCAAGTCTTGAAAATTATTAAGGAGTTGCATGAAAAGGACATGTTGGCCGTGATCGCACTTTACAGTTGGTTCAAGCTTCTTATGTTTGGCCTATTATGAGGAAGGAAGTGGATCGTTACTTCAAGAGGTGTCGTATTCGTCAAGTTTCAAAGGGCACGACTACTAATGCAGGACTTTATATGACTTTGCATGTCCCTTTGCAGACTTGGGTTGTTATTAACATGGATTTTGTGTTGGGGATACCTCGTACTCAAAGGGGAATGATTCAATATTTGTTGTTGTTGATCGTTTTTCTAAGATGATTCATTTTATTCCTTGCAAGAAGACAACATATGCAGTTAAGTCACCCAACTTTTCTTTCGGGATGTATACGGTTTACATGGTTTACCTTCCTACATTGTTTCTGATCGAGACACTAGGTTTTTTAGTCATTTTTGGCGTAGCTTGTGGAAGATGGTGAATACTCAACTTAATTTTAGTAGTGCTTATCATCCTTAAACTGATGGGCAAACTGAAGTTGTTAACAGGTCCCTTGGAAATCTGTTAAGGTGTTTGGTGGGTGATCATGTGAAGGCATGGGATCAGAAATTGTGTCAAGCAGAGTTTTCTCATAATCATGTTGTTAATCGGAGCACTGGGTTAGTCCATTATAGGTAGTTTATTCTGCTCAACCACGTGGTCCTCTTGATCTTATGACTCCTCAAGTTTCTAGATCTATTCCAAAGAAAGTGCAAGATTTTGTTGAGGGGTTGCATGATGTTCATAAATCTGTCTGTGACAACTTGGTTCGTGCTAATTCGAAGTACAAGCAGGATGTAGATCTAAAGAGGAGACATGTTGACTTTGAAATAGGAGACTTTGTGTGGGCTGTTTTGACTAAGGATCGTTTTCCAGTTGGTGAATATAATAAGTTGTCTGCTAAGAAGATTGGTCCAGTGGAAATTGTGGATAAGATGAACTCATATGCTTATCGTTTGAAGTTGCCAAACCAAGTTCGTTGTTCTGATGTTTTTAATGTGAAGCATTTGTTGCCTTACCATGGTGATTCTTCAAATGATGATACAGCTAGGAATTTGATGACGAATTTTTCCTATCCAGGGGGAATGATGGAGACCCAAGTATTGAAGAACGGGCTTACTTGTTTTTGGAGGCCCGAGATCCTTCAAGGCTTCACTTTGTGTGAATGTGTTAAGTGTTACATACACAATCACCATTGTTGTACCCATTCATCTACCTACTTGTATAATAGTGTGGTTGGTGTTATAAACCACAAGTGTATAGTGTATAATGCATTGTTGTGCCTTTGTAAAGAACACGACATTCTAGCTTAGGTGTCGTTAAAAATTGTAAGCTTAAGTGTGAAGGTTTCTCCACCGGTGTAAAGGAGATTCATTTACTAGTGAAGTATAACTCTCGAGTGGATACTCGAGGAGTGAAAGTAGGGGCAAGATAAGTGAGATCTTATTATGTCGAACCACTATAAATCATTGTGCATTATGGTTTGTTTCTTTATTACTTAAAGTCTATTACTTTGCTAATTCACACTTCATCTATATCCATTCACGATCACGAAAAAGTTTTAAATTAATTAAAACTAATTGGTAAAAACTATTCAACTCCCCTTCTAGTTTTCTACAGCTCTCTTCAGCAAGTTCAAGGGTTCCTCCTCATCACGTACAATGGGAGGATCATGCTTATCTAAAAACACATTACCATTATATAAACTTTGCTGTTTGGCCTGAGCTTGCTTAAGATATTAAAGATTCGGAGGAAGATGACAACTTAAAGCCAATTTGTAACAGATGTGGTATATTTCTTTCACTTTTGGTGCAAGCATGTTTATAGTTTGAATAGACTGACCCCGCTTTATCAAAAGGTTATCAAGTTTCCTGATTTTATCCTCAGCATTGCAAATGTCCTCAAGAAGACCATCTTCTCGAATCTTATAAAGATATTGTCACAGAAAACGCATTATTAAAAAGCATTATCTGTCAAGAAATTCAACATGATATTCGTCACTTAGAATGGGAATCGGATCGGGTTGGTCGGGTTCGGGTCGGGTCCAATTCGAGTCAAGTTAAAATAGGTTATCCGAACCCGACCTAATTAGAACTCGAGCTACACGGGTTCGGGTCTATTCGGGTCGAGTTTACTCGAGTCGGATCAACTCGGGTTCGGATCAACCCTATTTACGTAAAATATAAAAAGAAATTTTTTTTACCCCTTTTAAATATAAATTATTTATTAGTTAAATAAAAAAATAAAATTGGGTTGACCCGAACCCGAGTTATACAAATATAAGTTACCCGATACCAGATCCAATTTTAAATTTGGGTTAACAGGTTGACTTGAATGACCCGAATTAAAATTTGAAATCGATTAATCCGATTCAAATATACTCGGATTCAAGTCAAGTCGAGTCGACCTTATTTTACACTCCTATCCGTCACCCATTACATGTCGAGTGCAATTATTAACTTATTAGCCTTCTATATAACTTAAAAACAAACACTCTAAATAATACTGGATTTGCCTAGCTTGAATTCTTTTGCTGATTAATTAAGTCTAACACTAATTAATGTTAGAGATCTCTTTTACATAGAAAGTCAACATTTGGATCCAACGTTACAAAAATTTAACTAATGATAAAAGAACGGGGATCATCTTCTATTTTTATTCTTCTGCAATAAATTCTCTTACAAGCAAATAAAATAATGTCAAAGAGCATATATCGCAATCTGTTTTAAGTTGAAAAGTATCTTTCTCATCTCAATTCATATAACAAAAATTATACTGACATAAATGTAAATTGTATATGCATTATGTATTTGTGTTTTTAGTTCCTAAAAAATTGTATTTGTATTTTGAATGCTCATTTTGACTGATAATTGTCACAGAATAAAAATCAAAAAGTGACATAAAAACAAAGTACTACTAGTAATAAAAAAGAAATAAATTTCATTAAAAGCAAATCCTTGAATATTTAAAAGGGTAGGTGAAGAATTTATGCAAGAGGCAAATTATTTTCCTAATCCTACAACTCCATTATTCTTACTCCCACTTCTACTACCACTCAACCTCTATCTGCACAGTTCACGTAAAATATATTATCACTTGATTTTTTAAAAAGCGCTTTAGGTGATCGGCAGGTACTTCATTATACAATCCTCCGCTTATCTTTGAAACAAGTGTAAAATGACTGATACACTCCAGGGTCGTCCCTTTTGTGTTCTGAGGTCCTAGCAAAAATATCAAAGAAGTTTGATTATAGGGTTCTACTATACATACCCCTACCCCACTAAAAAGTACCAAAAAAGTACTTAAGATTCCGTTTGTCCTCTTTCTTTTTTAGTCAGACACAGTTTTTATCAGTTTCTGTTCTGCGTTTTTTGTCTGTTTTATATTTTTGAGTCAAAAAAACTTATTATTTTTTTCCGCATTTTCAGTTTCACAGTTTTACAACAAATACAAAATTATAAAAATAAAAAATAAATAAAAAAAATAAAAAAAAAGAAAAATTAGAGGGGGTACAGATTGTAAAAAAGGGGGTATACTTAAATTGTAAATAAAGATAAATTACATGTATACTTAAATTGTATGAATATGTTTAATATTTGATTTAAGTTCGTTTGAATACCAAATTTTATTTTGGATCTTAAGGGATGAATCTTCATTTTAATCTAATGGATAAGATTAAATCAAAAAAGTTTATTTTTCATCTTTTTTTTCAAACATCAATATCTTTTAAACCGTTAATCGTTGTGGGGAAAAAATAAACCACTACCACGGCCATTTAATTATCTTTCTACAGATATGCTATATGATATATTTTCGACAATTTTTTTTTCTTCGTTTTTTCCACGTCTTTTTTCATTGTCGAAAAGTATCATATATGATAGTAACACTAATATCATATATGATATACTTATCATATATGATATATATATGATTCTGTAATACAGTAATTTTTAACCTAACACGAATATCATATATGATAAAACAATATTATCATATGGGAAGAGATCCATGACAAACTCTTATTTAACATAGTATCAACGGATTCATTCAAACCATTGATCTTATAATGATCCAATGGTGATGATTAAACCAATCTCTCAACTAACCCTCATATTTTCACACACAAACACAAAAAAAAAAACAAATTATGGATCGGGATCCACAACCTCCCCACCGGTGACCACCACAACAAACCCATTTCTCACCTTTTTCCGGCGACCACCACAACAAACCCACATTCTTCCCGCAACCACCACAACAAACCCACGTTTTTCGGGCGACCTCCACACCAAACCACTCTTTTTCGGCGATCTCCACTCCAACCCACCTTTACCAACGACCGCCACAACATACCACCATCTTCCATACATATGGATACTAATGCCATAAATGAAGTTGATGTCGATGTTATTGAAGATGCATATGTAGCTATTGTTTGTAATATAGGTAAAGTACATGCTATGATATTTGATGCACACCATGTGTTTGATGAAATGACACAATGATAATCACATGTGATTTAGCAAGTTCTAAGTTATGAATGAGCATTTTTATTGAATTTTGGTCGATTTTTGTAGTTGATAAGCCGATTACAGAAGTGGGATTTATGATTACAGAACTATGACTCGTATATGAGTCGTTGTGACTCGTATATGAGTCACTGCGACTCATATATGAGTCACGGTGACTCGTATATGATTCGTTGTGACTCATATATGAGTCACTCTGACTCATATACGAAACTGTACATATGTAAGTCTTTTTTGTAATACGGGTAATAATATAGCCTTTTTGTAACAAAATCATGGTGACTCATATATGAGTCACCATGAGTCACGGTGACTCATATATGAGTCACAGTGACTTATATATGAGTCATGGTGACTCATATATTAGTTACTATGAACATATATGATTCATGCTCAATTATTAACTTGTTTTGTGTTTATATTTTATAATAAGGTTCTTTGTAATTCTAAAGATGAGCATGTTGAGTGTACATGTAGGCATTATATGCGTTATGGATTTCTTTGTCGTCACATATTCTGTGTTTTGAAGAACCGTGATATTGAAGTGATTCCGAAGAAGTACGTTTTAAGGCGTTGGAGAAGGGATTTGATACCTATTTCATTAAGAAGACACAAAAAGATATGGAGAGAAAAAAAATAATCAATTGAGAGAATAAAAAATCATATATGAAAGAGAAGCACAAGAAACAGGACAATCTAATACAACAGCTACTTGATTATTTTGCGGTTTTTTTACTATGTTTAGATTTAATTTTCTTTTTTTTTGTTATGATGTCGAACTGTTGAAAACATGTGTTTAATATCTGATTTGTTATTTTGTTATGATGTCGGATGATTTTGAAATGATATCATAAGAATATTCTGTAAAAATGAATAGTGACTCATATATGAGTCATTATGAATCATATATGATTTATGGGCATATATGATTCATGGTGAAACATATATGTTTCATAGTGACTCATATATGAGTCGTGCTGAAACACGTATGTTACATAGTGACTCAAGCATATATGTTTTCTAGATCAGATTTAACACACAATATAAACAGTAAATACGTAAAACAAAATTGTAAATTGCTTAAATACACATTTCATACAATGAAATGAAATCCTCAAATAATTATGTTCTGACTACAATCAATTCGAAATAACTTAGCATTCACAGAAGACCACATAACTACAACTATCATCAGTTTTACCATCCAACTACAATTCACCAAGACTATGATTCACGAGACTCTCATCATCAGAATCGCCAGACCCCTTCTACTCCTCATCATCACCAGACCCCTCATCCTCATTATCACACTCATCAGACTCCTCCAACTCGCAATAGGGGGCGGATAAGGGTTGGTTTTATAAGAGTTGGTGGCCTTTTTAGGAACTGTAGTGAAATACTACAAGTTTCAATAAAAAATATATATGTTTCAGTTTCATATATGAGTCATCATAGTGACTTATATATGAGTCACAATGACTCATATAGGAGTCATGGTGGCTCATATATGAGTCACCATGATTTTGTTACAAAAGAGGCTATGTTATTACCCGTATTACAAAAAAGAAATATATATATATATATATATATATATATATATATATATATATATATATATATATATATATATATATATATATATATATATATATATATATATATATATATATATATATATATATATATAGTTTCATATATGAGTCATCATGACTCATATATGAGTCAAAGGGACTCATATAGACTCATATATGAGTCACCGTTACTCATACATGATTCACGACGATTCATACATGAGTCAAAGCGACTCATACATGAGTCACAGCGACTCATACATGAGTCACAGCGACTCATACATGAGTCACAACGACTCATGTATGAGTCATAGTTCCAGTTGTGTAATCATAAATCTCACTTCTGTAATCAGCTTATCAACTACAAAAATAGACCAAACTTCATTAAAAATGCTCATTCATAAATTAGAACTTGCTAAATCACATGTGATTATCATTGTGTCATTTCATTAAACACATGGTGTGCATCAACAATCATAACATGTGTTTTACCTAGAGTAGCTATAAAATTTTCTAAGAATAATAATAAAAAAAAACATAGAAATAAGCATAATCAAAACAACTTACCATCATCGACATCTATTTCGTCTCTTATATCTATCAATAATGAAACTTAACGCTAAAAATTAGGTTTTGGTGATGTGGATTTGATGGGATCGTGTGGATATGGTCGTGATTGATGGTGGTGTTGGTGTTGGTGTTGGTGGTGGTGGTTGGTGTTGGTTGTGGCAGTGGTGGGCGGCGGTGGTGGGTGGCAGTGGTGGGTTGATGGGTGTTGTGTTTTTTGTGTTCACGGTTGAAGAGGGATGAGAGGGTTTTTATTTATTTATTTTTAATCTTGAATCATAGGATGAGAGTAGATTAGATGGTGTTGATGAGTCCATTGGGACTTTGATAAATTAAGGGACTCTATTGAACATTTGGCATTATCATATATGATATTTTACGCAAATTAAAAAAACGATTTTTTTCTTTAAAAGTATATCATATTGCAAATATGTAGAAAGCTAATTAAATGCTCGTCGTGATGGTATATTTTTTTCCGTTTAACACTTAACTATTTAGAAGATATATAAATTTTAAAAATAAGTGAAGTAATTAAATACTTTTAATCTCATCCATTAGATATGGTGATGATAGATGGTGGGGATGAGACCCATGGTATCCATGATAAATATAATATCCAAAATAACTTTACTCTTAATATTTTTTGTATTTATATGCAAACTATTCAATATTGCACACCTCTTGAGCCCTCTTTGATACACTCAAAATATTGGCTAATGTATAGAACTAATACAATATTTGCTAGATGCTCTCCTCTCACTCTCTATATTACAATATTTTTTCATTTATAATAATATCTTAGATTACCTGTTTTAATTTTATTTTACCCAATAAAAAGAGATTTTAGTAAATAAATATTTCAATTAATCCGTTGAAAAGTACATTGAAAACATCTGTGTCTAAACTATATTATTATGCGTTTAGAATAACTACTTTTAAATAAAACTTAAATATTCAAACTTTTAAACTTATTAGAACAAGAAAATCATGCCCGTGCTTTGTTGTGGGGCATTTTGTATAAAAGATTTCTTGCTTTTCTGCTATTTTTGACAATATCATATTGCACCACACTCTTGCTAAGGATGCATATGCTTCTTTCTCTTTTTTTGATCGGCTAAGTCTAACTTGGTCTTCGCATCTTCCTCAGTCGCTTCGGTTGGTATGGGGAATCGAGATCTGCAGCTACAAAAATAATAGTGAGAGTGATACTACAATCTAGTCAACGTTTTATGTTGAATTAACACCAAACTAAAATATCATTTACGCAGTTATAACATGCTTCCTGCTAATTATGTTCAAAGGTTTTGTATTGTGTTTCGTCTCGTATGGTTCAGGATAAAACAACATCAACAGCCCCAAGGTATGTTGATGCATCGCTGCAAAGTTCTGTTAAAACGCAGTTAGTAGCAAGTGTTTATGTTGTCAAGAACTTAGATTGTCCAACTATGCAAGCATTCCTAATTTTTAGTGTGCGCTTATAAAACTTGTAATGATTACAATCACTTGGAATGGGGATCTTATCTACATACCCGGGTACAAATCCTACATGCTTTCTCTTTGTTCCTAGTTTTGGCTAGCCAGTTACACTACATACTACAGTTATTAGTGAACCCGAAAAGACAATATTCATCATTTTATCCCTTGACAATTTTGGTATAAGAGCACACAATAATGATTCAAGTAGAGGTACCTTTCCTTACCTGTATATCCTCACTATCAATGTTAGCAAGTGGCATTCAATTCGTTTGGGATCACAAACGCAGACCTGTCCAAATAGAGAAGACGTTACAAATTCATATTTTTATATCATCGTCATTTAATTTCAAAAAAACTCAAATAAACTCGACATAACGAACCTGGTTGGTCACATATTCGGAACACGAAGTAATTTTCATAACATATGATTTTTTAGGCTCACATAGGGGTACGTTAAGGAAAATGAGGATACGCTCGCCATGGCTGCAGTCCTGACAGGATGCCTCGCCAAGATACGGGCAATCTCAACTTTAATACGACCTATTCAAGCTCATCACGGCCCTAAAACGTGTCCATGTTTCCACGGACAACCTACGAGACAGAAAGAAACACACACATACCTACTATCTTTTCGACAACCAGTTGTTGATATGGAGCTTTTGTGTGTATGTCAAGTGTTGTTCGTACTCGATTCAATCCGAATTGATCACGGTTTAGGGTGAAATTATTGGTGTTGGTCACTAAAAGGGGGAGCTTGATTAACTAAGTATACGAATAACATAAACGTAAAAGCTATTAAAAATAAAGAAGAATATCTAACCTTGATTGCTTTTCTAGAATGAATGCTGCACAGTAGAACTTGGTGAAAATAGCTAATAATAAAAGTGAAACTGTAAATGTCGTTTAGTAAAAATGAAAGCTTTAAAACTTAAACTAAAAATTAAGACTTAAAAATAACTGACGAGAAATTGAAAGTTTAAAAGTAAATTTGAAACTTAAAACTTGGTAAAAATATAAACTTTTGTAAAAAACGTAAACTTGAAAATAACTAGGAAAAAACACTTTTGAAAATAAACTAAGTAAAATTGGCGGGAAAAATTAAGGTTTGAAAATAATTCGGAAAAAAAGAACTGAACATAAGTCGGAATATGAAAGTCTGGATCTAATTCAGAATCTGTGTTCTTGACTTAATTTGGAATATGCCAATCCAACACCTAAGTCGGAATGTGTAAAACTTGTATGTAGTTCGGAATCCTCAATCTTTAATGTAATTCGGAATCCGTGATTCTTGCACTCAATTCGGGAAATAAGATCCAATACCTAATTCGGAATCTGACTTTCTGTTGTAGTTCGGAATCCGCGTCACATACCTAATCCGGAATCCCTATCTTGCACGTAATCCGGAATACACGTCCTTGACGTAATCCGGAATGTTATCTCAAACGTAAGTCGGAATGAAGGATTTCTCACTTAATTCGGAATACGTGTACACCACCTACTTCGGAATCTGAAATGTGGACTTAATCCGGAATCCGCATTCTGAATCTAATTCGGAATGCTTGATCTTCACATAATCCGGGAAAACCAATCTTGCACCTAATTCGGAATTTGAGTGTTTGACCTAAGTCGGAATATGCGTTTCACACTTAATTCGGGATATTAATTGGCACGTAATTCGAGAAACGGGGTATGTTTTGGAGGGAAAATGAAGGTTAAGTCGGAATAAGGTGTACTGAATGTAAGTCGGGATAAAAGGTTTTGCACATAAGTCTGAATATTGGGGTTTTCAACACAGTTCGGAAAAGAGGGTTTTGATTACCCGGATTAACTCAAAATAAGCAAATTCACAATAAGCACTTACCAAAACTTAAACCAAATCAATTTTTAGAAAAAGCTAATAAGACACAATTTAAAAACTTTTAAAAACAATAAATAAGCAAAAATTTAAAATCAACTTTTTATAAAAATATTAAACTACCAAAATCAACTTATTTAAAAACTAATAAACATAAAGATTAAGCAATAAGCACACTAATCTAAAAACTTTAAACACACCAACTCAATAAGCCAACCAATCACACAATCAACAAGATGAAATCAACTACATGATTAATTAAGCAAAACAATAGATTATGATTAAGAAAGGTAGAATGAGAATTTATTAAAAAGCTTGATTATATTAAAGATTAAGATTCAAAGTTACAAGATTAAGATGAAGGTTTGATAAGCTTGAAAGAAAAGCTAGAGAGAAGAAAAATAAAATCACACTAAATTACCTACTAAAATAAAGACTAAAGACTAATTAACTAACACCATCCTAATGAAGGATTAGGAGGTCATATATAGGAGAAGGAGAGGGTATTGTGTCTTCTCTCTTTCTTCTTGTCTTCTCGACTTTGTCTCGGGATTAGTCCGATGATAACTTGAACTCGTCTTCTAATTTCTTCTTTTAGTAGACTTGGTTCTTCGACTTTGTTAAACTTCCGTCTTTAGACTTTTTCTTCGATAAATCTTCAGAATAGGCCTTTGACTTCCGTTCTTCTTGCACTTTTGATCTTTTGACTTCGTATTTTGTCTTTTTCTTCGATAAAAGCCCGTGAAAGCCCGTGTTTTCTTCCCTTTTTCATATTTTTGTCCTGAAACACAATAAAAACACAAACCACGCATAATTCCGACTTTTACGACATAAAATACATGTTTTGGTCTTGTTATTATTGGAAATAAGTGGTAAAAGGAAAGTGTTTTCACACTTATTAAATCCCCTACACTTGACCATTGCAATGCCCTAATGCAAATACATTAATTTCAAAGCACGGTTTGCATTTTTCATCATAATTAACCCATCTCGGCCTTTATTGAATACTAAACACTAAGGAAACCAAAAAGATTAGAAAATTAAAAAATGCAAGATGGAAGAACAAGTAAAGAGATCGAAGACTTACATTAGGGCTTTAGTTGTCGTGAATGTTTATCACCCTCAAGTTTCATGTTCCCCACACCAAGCTTATAAACGAGATCATTGTTATTATAAGTTAGTAAACTAACACAAACTCATGTGGCCCTATTATTCACTTAGACTCCCTTATTCCTAGGTGTATCTCTTATATTTTATAATTGTCTTGAATGATCACGAGGATGCATTGTTTGACTTATTTCGATAGCTTATTTAGGCCGAAAATAAAGTAGGACGATTTAATCCATAGTTAGCTAAAGGACAAAATCTTTTAAAACTGCTTCTCGGGACCTCATAAAGTTCATATCTTGGCATAACTCGCTTCACGATTTGAGACCTTTCTCGGACCGATATTTGGCATTGACTTCATACTTCAAATCTTGAGAGACGTTCATGAAATAATGGTCTTCTCTTCATAATAGGAATTTCTTCACTTGAAGTTTTTGAGAGATTCTTCATACTTGGACCACGACTTCTTTATTTTTCTCCAATCTTTATTTAGGATTTTGATATACAACGATCCGCCTCATTTTAGGACTTGGATCTATTTATCCTCATACCTTGTTAGGGCCTTTTTGGATAGACTTCTCCATGATCTTTACGGGAGTATTTGCTTTTCGTCGTGTGTCTCGATCCTTCATATTGATTTTTGATAAATGATTCTTCACATCACTTTGGATCTTTAGCAACAAAATGTAGCCCTCATGCCTTGTTAGGGCCTTTTCGGACTCGCCAATCTTCGCATCCCGCTTCAATAAGTTATGCTTTGGCTATGAAATCTAATTAATACCGAGCAACTTTTAAACGATCTTGGGCTAGAAGCTAAGTAACTTTTCACATCGTACGACCTTATTTATTGCAATTAAATTTATTAACAAGCGATGGGAGAAAAAGCTCATAATAACTCACATAAATTCATGAAAGAATACCAAACTTATAATTGTCTCTATCATCTCTCGTTCTCCACAATTTTAAAATCTCAAGGAATGAGACTCGTGAATGCTTAGCCAATTAAATCAAAGTTTTGGGTTTTCAAGTCATCTATAGGATCTTGCATCTTCTTAGACTTTTCAAGTTTAGAATTTTCATTTTAAAGTTCCCTTGATAAACGAATTTCTAGGATCAATTATAGGAACTTGCGAAAAGTTCTTGTTCTTAACCCGTAAGAGTTAAGACTTTCGCGTTTTAAAGTTCCCTATATAAAATCCTAGCAAAACTTGACTTAAACACGTTAAGGATACTAGCTAGAGTAAACTTGGATAAGTAAACTGGATTAAGTCAAAAGATTCATGACGGGCCTAATATATCAACGACATCTAAACTCATTAAAACTATTTTATTTAACTTTATTTTTCTCTTTTGACTTAATTTTGAAATGAAATATATACATACGATGCGATAACAAAAGGAAAGAAAATAAAAGAGAATAAATGAAAAATACTACTTGGCCAAAATAGATCTGTAGAATATTGATAATCAATGAATCTATGAAGGGGTTTGTTGATTTCTAGAGAGAGAAAGTTAGAGAGAGAAAGTGAGAGAAACTATGTGTATTTTATTAAGTGGAAAATATGAAATGACAACAACCACCCCCTCCTAACATGCTAGGAGGGGTTATATATATAGCCCACCCTACATGTGGGCTATGTGGACTATACAATAATTAAATAGATCACGAGCCCATTACATAATTATCGTTGGAGCGACCGATCCTTCATAAATACGTAAAACGTATTTCCAACAATCTCCCCCTAAGGGAGGTCGCTCCAAGAAACAAAGTTCTAAATAGTCTATAACTCGTGATCTATGCTAACTAAGATGTGACCGAGACTTTATTGGGAAAAACGTATTTCCAACAATCTCCCCCTAAGGGAGGTCACATCTTTTTACAAAATCTTAAACCTAGCATCTATGCTTGAGTCTTCGATCTTGTTCTTGTGAATATGTTTGATGTGATCTTTGACTTTAGTCTTGAGCATGTTTCCTTGCCTTGACCTTGTGCATTCTTCACTTATGATATTTGCCTCTTTGTGACTTCATGTTCCACATACTTATACTTTTAAATTCTTGAAAGCTTCAGAGTTTGATACAGCGGAAGACTTGACCTTCAGGCTTTCTTGAATTTGTTGAAGTACTAATTGTATGTAGTATAAGCATGTGGTGACGACTTCTTCTGGATTGTACACCGCAATGCCACCTTCTTGTTACGCTGCATAAGACAGTTAGCAACAAAACAATATACACGGATGAAATGGCTTTGAACATTTCATTCTAATTCGGTAGCAATTTACCTCCGGTCGGTGAAGACCGTTGGACGATATTAAATATCGTACTTGTGGCAGGTAGTTTCAATAAAGAACCTCCTTGACAAGATTTCGCGGGTAAACCCGTTCTCTTTACTCGACCGTCCAAAGCTGACTGCGAACGTAAAGAGTGAATCATTTGGATAATATTATCCGCATGATTTGAAGCCGTCAATACATGTTCCTGGAACAAGTGAAGTTCAATTAAGAACCGCACCATCGTTGCTTTCCAGTTGTCACTAGCTTGATTCATATAGAATCTTGCAAGTTACCTACCAAGTGCTGTTTGATGTTAACACTAGAAGGATTTCCACTCGTCACTGTGATCAATAAAGAGTCACTCTGAGTGTTCTGGCAAGATCATATGATAATGCGTAGAGGCCTGGAACGTGTTTAAATTCATTTAAGAATTAAACCACTGTTGTTTTCCAGTTATCACAAGTTTGATTCATAAAGAATCGCACAAGTCACCTACCATGAGCTTTTTGATATTCGCTCAAGAAGGATTTCCATCTTCATTATAAATACTTTCGTATTACTCGGATGTTCAGGCAAGATCATGAAGATTTTGCGTAGGACTCTTAAGATCTTTCTTACTTTTCACAGTGTGTGAAGAAGCAAGGAATATGAAAGTGTGTCCTAATGAGATATATGATGATCTCAAATGGCTCTAGACTCGATCGTGCATTTTGGATTTTTAGTGATCGGAGGCTGGAGAGGAGTGCCACCTTTTCAATACCAATTTATTCGGAGTGAATAAATCAATAGATAATGTGTTGATCTCCGTGTGATTAAAACAAATACCTTTTGAGAGATATTTGAGTTAGCTGGGAAGGGTTGTGCATTGCATCACTGGGTCCATGACGTCTTTCTTCAATATCGAGAATCATTAACAAAAATGATCTCAATAGCATATGAATTGACCCGGTTTCTGCCTAAGGTTGTAAGGAGGGCTTCTTTCTTTACACCCTTTATCTTTACATTTCTTTTTCATTCTTCAACCCCTTCAATGCTTACCAATACGTCATCACTAGCACCTTGTTGTGATTGTTCCAGTGCTAACTTAAGTACTTGGTCGGCATTCAGCTACGTTCACAATCTTTCTCCATCTTTCCTAAGGACTACTATTTCTAGCTATGGAATGTCCTTGGGAAGATTCCTCCGGTTCTAGAGAAATCATTGGACTTTAACCTATCCTACCATCCTCATGTCACCACAATCTTCACCGTCGTGAATAGAGATGTTTTGGGTAAGTGTATGTCACCATGAAATCCATTTTGAATTGCAAATCCATTTTGCTCCCCCTTAACATATGCCACGATATCCGAAAACATTTTGCATATGTCGGGATGAGCTATCACGTTAAGTCAAACCATTCATGATTGATCATATCCCATATTAAATCACATTTTCTCCCCCATATTAAAAATATTAACCCAATCGATGTTTTTAATATCAATTGATTTAATAGCATTGTAAGAAAATTTGGGAAGAAAAATGCAAGTCCAATTATCTTCATGAATTACACAAGCTCCCCCTCAAATTAATGAGGGTGTGCTGAAACGTAAATTAAATACCTTTAAACACAAGTGTAAGGTATTTATTACGTGCAAAGATCATATATGATAATGAATTCACAAGATTAGCAATTTACGAGGTTGGACCTGAATGATGGAGAACATCATATGAGAGATTCACATGGTTCTTGTTCACGAATGTTGGTCTCCTCGTCACATTCCCGAGAAAATGAATTCCCGTTGTTGAGTCAAAGCTTTCCGGTGAAATGCTTGACTTGATTATGAAAAGCGGGTTGCTATCTGAAATAATAGCAAACCATATGGAGCATGTTTTAAATCTTTTAAACTTCTGCTCGAACTTTATTTACAACCCCGTGTCATTATTGAATGACATTTCTAGGTTCGTAAATATTATCGATTCCAGAAGACATGCTCGTTTTATCAAAACGTTTTTGAACACATAATTTTGAAAGATTTAGAAAAAACCTTTTGAGAAATTCTCGAAAAATTGTGTTCAAAGTTTTGAAAAACAATTACTTGAGCTTAAGATGTTGAATATCTTAAAAGCGAGCTCAAGTCCGAGAAGTTGTGAACTTCCCGTTGTTAAGGATAAGTTACCATCGGCGAGAAACTTTCCTTTCTTTGAAGAGCGAGTTATAGTCTGTGATGTGACTATAAGTCCTTGTATTGCAGCTTAACCATGAATCCCCTGAGACATTTGTTTCTCTGATATCTGCTTCTTCAGCAACCAAACTCTAAGAGTGTCCTTAGTTGAACGGTACACAACGATTGGACCGCTTCGTTCTTTTGGAACATCAACTTTGGTACCTGCATTCTCATTAGGAGTTTGTATACTTTTGCATGGGTTAGAGATATCTATTTTTGAAGCACGTGGGGGTTCACAGTTGGCTTTACTTGTGTCAGAGGTGGCCTGAGGGGATGATTCACTTGTCTTAGTTGGCAAACGTTTCCTTTTATAGAAAATCTTAAGTTCAGGCTTAAGTGATGTATCATCCTTTGAAATTTCCTCCCTAGTAGTCTTCGTAGAATCAGAGACTATCCTAGTTAAAGGGCACTCGTTTCCTACAAGAATGAAAGTTCTACCAGTGGGGTGCCACATTTTACCAACGGGTTTGATTTTAGCAACCCACTGGGATTTAAGTCTAGAACGGGAGTTCACCTCATTAAGCAATTTTTTGATACAGGCATCATGATTTGCCGTAAAGACACATTTTCTACATGTTTTACAAGTAGCATATTTAATGTCCGAGTAAGATCTAGAATCCCTAGATGATTGATTGATGCTCCTAGGATTGGGCATGCTACGGTTAGCAGTGTTGGGTAAACTAGAAGGCATCTGACTAGGTTTGAAATTCCTATCTCTTACATGTGTCTTTTGCTTAGCTTCCCTAAGATCAGATTCATGGCAAACGTCATTTGAACTAGTTCTAGACGTGGTCTTGGTATTTTTAGGGAAACTAGAGGCAATCATATGATTTGGTCTTGCTAAAGCTGGAGTGATCACATTGGGCCTAGTTGCTGGAGTGACTGGTCTAATAAGATGAACCAAATCAACTTGGGAGGCAAACCGCGGTCTCGAGGATTGTGGTCGCTCGGATCTAAATGCAGTAGGTTGTCTGACAAACGGTTGTCTGACGAACTGATTTGTAGGCGGTTTCCCCAAGATTGATGTTTTTCAAGCTTAGTGTCCACACTAGGTTCTCTAGCTTTCCTTAACTCGTTTTTTAACGCAGCTATAGCAAAAACCTTTTCTTGTAATTGGGCCTTTAATGTTTCATTTTCTTTGAGCACGTTATCTTGTGATGCCAACTTAGATTCAAGCAGTTGAATTTGTTTCAAAAGATTATCTTTTTCAGCTTTAGAATCTAGAACAGTTTGATCCAATTTTCTTTCAAGAACAACGTTTGACTTTTCAAGTTTTTCAAAGTATGTTTCAAATTTATCCGTTTTCTTAGAAAAGTCAAGTTTGGCATCCTCAAGATCTTTTGATTGCCGAGCTACGATCGTTTCGAGCTCTTTAATCTTGGAATCAGAATCAGTTAACGAGGCAGTTATAAAGCATTTATCATGATGAACTATAGCATTTTGAACACTTTCTCCCCCATTATGACTCACATCGGATGAATCATAAGTGGTATTTCTATCACTCTTGTCCATCCCATGTTTGTCATAATTAGGTTCAGAATGCTCAATATGCGGCATGTCATCAGCATATACATCATAACCAACATCACATTGTACCATGTTTGCAGGCTCTTCGTCATAAATGGGTAAGGTGTCATCAAGAGAAATCTCGTGAACATTCCCTGACGTGCCACTGGCATCATGTTGTCCTCCTGATTCTGTGCTCTTGGCATCGCTAGGCTCTAATTTGTCAATCGTATGACCAATTTCCTCTTGCATTGATAAGTCTTGCACTCCATTATCATACCCTTGCTGAAGTCGAGATCTTTCAGAAATCGAAGACGAGACCGAGGTCATGAGTTTCAATATTGTATCACGAAAAACTCGAAGCTCGGTATGTGTATCTCGAAGAAAAGATTGGCAAAGCATCGAACTTTCAGACTTGATGATATTAAATTGGAGGAAAGGCGTGAGGTGTGTCACAAGAGCCTTATATGCAAGTACCAATGCAGAGTGATTAAAGTTTCCATGGTTGAGTTGCTCGGCGAGTTGGGTCAAAGTGGTAAAAATGGAGTCGATGAATATATGACGATCTTGTCCAAAGATTGTCACAAATTCGCTCCCTCCTTGAATCCCCGAAAGAGTGACAAGATGAGACTGGAGCATTTGAAATGAATTTATACCACTTGCTCGAGCTTTGTCTTGTATTCGATGCAAATCTCCCTCTTTAAGTGTTGATTTTAACGATTCCATTGAAAATCGAGGAAAAATGATGTGGATGTAGTAGTTTGCAGGATTTTTACAATACGATTCGGCTCAAAAGATGTTGTCGGCTCAAACGATTATGAATTAAACCCGTTCAAAAATCCGTATTTGCTAAGTATAAATCCCGTTATGATTGATATATCCGTAAGAGATGTCATCTGAGGCATTACTGAATTTGGATTCATTTTGTATTCTTCAAAGAAACAGAGATTATCGGTTGATCGAGCAGTGAAGTAAAGCTTGTGAATTGTGTTGTGTTTTTGTTGTAAGAAACCAAGATTAAATCCTCTAAAAAAATCGTCGAAAAAACAAGCAAAATAACCCTTGATTCGGAACTTTTTGTTGATTCGGAAGTTTGATTCGGAAGATTACCTTGATTCGGAACTTTTTGTTGATTCGGAAGATTACCTTGATTCGGAACTTTTGGGTTGATCCGGAACTTCTTGGTTCGGAAGTTCTTGATCCGGAACTTTGGCTTGATCCGGAACTTCTTGACTCGGAAGTTCTTGGTTCGGAACTTTGGCTTGATCCGGAACTTCTTGACACGGAAGTTCTTGGTTCGGAAGTTTCTTGATCCGGAACTTCTTGGTTCGGAAGTTTCTTGATTCGGAACTTCTTGACTCGGAACTTCTTGATCCGGAAGTTTCTTGATCCGGAACTTCTTGGTTCGGAAGTTTCTTGATTCGGAACTTCTTGACTCGGAACTCCTTGATCCGGAACTCCTTGATCCGGAACTTTTGCTGAGTTAATCAGAAACTCCTTACGATGAACAGTCGAACAGTGAATATGAAGATTAAGCCCAGATTTTGACCAAATTACCCAAAAAGTTTTGTGCTTTTGACTAAAATAAGTAACAACTAATACTTATCCACTAATCCCAATCACAAAAACACCAAAAACACCAAGAATCAAGATGATTTTTCTTAAAGAACACTAATACAATCAAAAACAAAAAAACCACACAACCACCCCCTCCTAACATGCTAGGAGGGGTTATATATATAGCCCACCCTACATGTGGGCTATGTGGACTATACAATAATTAAATAGATCACGAGCCCATTACATAATTATCGTTGGAGCGACCGATCCTTCATAAATACGTAAAACGTATTTCCAACAAGATCAAAAATTTTGAAAAATGTCGAAAATTAAATTTTCTGGTTAAAATGAGGACAAATTAATGGAAAAGCACACTTTCGATAGAAGTCTCCCTACACTTGATATAAACATTGTCCTCAATGTTTAAGCATGTGGGAGTAACTCCTCTACACTTAGGACATTGTGCACTTTGTTTAAATCTTGCTAAGGAAGAGACGACTATAGTGATTTCAATGTGAACATATAAGATATGAAATATTGAATCACGACAGTTTAGGATAGAACCAGGAAGACGGGTACACGGGTCGTCAAATATCATCAAAAGTGCTCTTTGAAGCTTTAATCCCTGCACATCATAAGAAACAAGACAACAAACCCTATGTATCTCCCCCAACACTTATTATGAAAACGGGTAAAAAGGATAGATCAACGGGTTGCCTCCCGAAAAGCGCTTGTTTTTGTTAACCGAGTCACGAGCCTGACTCGACCCAGAACTAATTCAAGGGAAATGTGGTGAGGGATGGAATCATATCAGGAGATATGTCCTCACCAAAGTACAACTTAACACGCTGGCCATTCACTTTGAAGTTTGGCCCATTTGGTTGAGAAAGCTCAATGGTGCCATAAGGGAAGACTTTGGCGACGGTGAATGGACCAGACCAACGGCTCTTAAGCTTGCCTGAAAAAAATTTCAACCGAGAGTTAAAGAGTAAATCTTGATCACCTATTTTGAACTCTCGGTTTTTAATCTTAGAATCATGAATGAGCTTGGTTTTCTCCTTGTAGATCAATGAATTCTCATAAGCTTCATTCCTTAGTTCATGAAGTTCATTGAGTTGGATTTCCTAAGATCACCGGCTTTGTTGATATCAAAATTAGCCCATTTCAAGGCCCAATAAGCCTTATGTTCTAACTCAATGGGGAGGTGGCATGCATTTCCGTACACAAGACGATATGGAGTGCAACCAATAGGTGTATTATATGCGGTACGGAAAGCCCACAAAGCATCATCTAACTTATTGGCCCATGAGGCACGATGCTCTCCCACAGTACGCTCTAAGATTCTCTTAAGTCCACGGTTTGAAATCTCGGCTTGACCATTTGTTTGTGGATGATACGCGGTGGAAAGACGGTGATTGACACCATACTTAGCCATGACTCGAGCAAATTGATCATTGCAAAAATGAGTCCCGCGATCACTAATGATAGAACGAGGAACACCTAATCGAGCAAACAATTGTTTCAGAAAGTTCACAACCACCCTTGCATCGTTCGTAGGTAATCTTTTGCTTCAACCCATTTAGATATGTAGTCAACGGCTACGAGGATGCACTTGTTCCCTTTAGATGATGGAAATGGCCCCATAAAGTCGATGCCCCATACGTCAAAGATTTCACATTCTTGGATGAAATTTTGAGGCATCTCATCTTTATGTGTGATCTTGCCTTGTCGTTGGCAAGCATCACAATGCTTAACCATTTCATGTGCATCACGATAAATGGTGGGCCAATAAAATCCAAAATCAAAAACTTTCTTCGCAGTGTAATTAGGACCAAAATGACCACCGGTTGGTCCTTTATGGAAAGCTTCCAAGATTTGTAAAGCTGCAGGCCCGTCAACACACCGATGAAGGATCAAGTCAGCACATTGTTTAAAGAGATAAGGGTCGTCCCAATAGTAATTTTTCACATCCTTGAAGAATTTCTTCTTTTGCTGGGACGATAACCCTTCGATGAGAATTCCACCCGCCAAGTAGTTTGCAAAGTCCGCAAACCATGGGGTTTCATCAAGATTGGAGTTAATAGACATCAAGGCCTCAAATGGAAAAGAGTCATTAATCTCTTGATTTGGGAGCTCCCCTTGATAAGGATCCTCGAGTCTACTAATATGATCCGCGGCTAGGTTTTCCGCTCCCTTCTTGTCACGAATTTCAGTTTTGAATTCTTGAAGGAGTAAAACCCAACGAAGAAGTCTTGGTTTGGAATCTTGTTTCGTTAACAAGTACTTCAACGCGGAATGATCGGTATAGACAATGGTGGTGGAAAGGACAAGATAGGGGCGAAATTTTTCAAAAGCATATACAACAGCTAAAAGCTCTTTTTCGGTTGTAGTATAATGCAATTGAGCCCCCGTCATTGTCTTGCTAGCGTAATGGATTGGTTGGAAATGTTTGTTCACACGTTGACCTAAAACCGCTCTAATAGCAAAATCGCTAGCATCACACATCAATTCGAAAGGTAACTCCCAATTAGGGGTAACTAAGACCGGTGCCTTAGTTAATTTATCCTTAAGAAGATTGAAAGATTCGATACACTCGTTAGAAAAAGATAAACGGAGTATCTTTTTCCAAGAGGTGGGTCATCGGGCGAGCGATCTTAGAAAAATCTTGAATGAATCGACGATAGAAGCCCGCATGACCAAGAAAACTTCTTACACCCTTCACGGTTGTAGGTGGAGGTAATTTAGCAATCACATCGACTTTAGCACGGTCGACTTCAAGACCGGCTTTGGAGATTTTATGACCAAGAACAATGCCTTCTTTGACCATGAAATGGCATTTTTCCCAATTAAGAACGAGACGAGTGTCTTCACACCGTTTAAGCATACGTTCTAAATTTGCAAGGCACGTAGAGAAAGAATCACCATAGACCGAGAAATCATCCATAAAGACTTCCGTAGTTTCTTCAACCATGTCATGGAATATAGCCATCATACACCTTTGGAAAGTCCCGAGAGCACTGCATAAGCCGAATGGAATTCTTTTGTAAGCAAATGTTCCATAAGGGCAAGTGAATGTGGTTTTCTCTTGGTCTTTTGGATTGATGGGAATTTGAAAACACCCGGAGAAACCGTCTAAGAAGCAATAGTAGTCATGTAACACCCCATTTTGATAAATGGAATGTCACGCGTAATTATGGCGTGTCATTAAAGCATACAAGGATAAATGTCTAAAACATTACATGACCATAAAAAGGAAATACCGGAATCAAACATCGGTAGTCCAAAAGTAAAGCTCATCACACACAAACATAAGTACTGCAAAAGAAAGGACTAAACAATGTCCATGGAAAGAGTATCAAAGTATAGATAATGCATAAAGTAAAGAAAGGTTAGAAAGCTTCCAGTCCATATGCACGTATGCTTAAAGTCTACGAGCGTCCCTGAGTACCTGCCGTTTTGGGAACATGAAAAGGAAAACGGCTGAGCAATACGCTCAGTGCACGGATGTACAATAAAGCATGAATAATATAAGCATAAAAGCATATAACAGCGAAAGAAACTAAGTCCCGAATAACCCGGTTAAGTCTTAGTAAAAACTGGTTTTATAGTTTGAAAAGCCTTATGTTTATCTTGTAAAAACTGTTTAACATATTTTACCATTAGCCAATATAGGTCATGAAAATCCACCGTGCATGAATACTTGGAGGGGTGACCTCATCATGCAAATTAGAGGGGCTGCCTCTAATTTAATATACTGGTTTTTGGGTAGGAAGGATCAGCTCCTTGTGAAGGATGCAAGGCACACACCACATTCACACTGAGTAATCTGCTGAAAAACATGTAACTAGGATGCACCCATACGCCCCACATGATAAATATAATAATATGGCCAAAAGCTGAAGGGACGCCACGAGCAATCACTCCGCCGTGGGGAAGTCATAACACCAGTGCCTCTAGTGTTATGGTTATGGTACCTCCATAACTAGGTGAAACTGGTCATGCATGTATATGGATTAAGGTATTCTAATTAAACATAAGCAATCAAACATATAAACTTATACTATGGGAAAACAGTTGGTTGCATACGGGGAATCCTAATAAGGAAAGAATGTCCATACTGAAAGGACGAGAATCCGTACCTTATGTCTAGTGAACGAAGAAGACGAACAGAAGAGAGTCCTACTTCGGTATCACTAATGCTACATAAATACATACGTGTATACGTATCTGATTACTAAATACGTAACTGGTTTTATGTCATGTCTTAGCTTATTTTATACGTTCATGTCATGTTTTTCTGTTTTAAGCTTTATACTGTGTTTATCTTATATTCTGTCTATTCTGATTAAGTATTTGTTGTATTTCATGCATTATAATGCTTGTTGTGTAATAATAAGTAACTTTCTAAAAATAGCAGGTTTCCTAAAATAGAAAGTTTCAAAAAATAGAAAGTTACCAAAAATAGAAAGTTTCCAAAATTATAAAGTTTCCAAAAATAGAAAGTTTTTAAAAATAGAATTACTGTTTAAAATAGATAAGTTTCTAAAAATAGAAAGTTTCTATAAATAGATTAGCTGCCTTAATTAAATAAGTTTCTAAAAATAGAAAGTTTCCATAAATAGATATAAGCTGGTTAAATAAGCTAATTATATAAGCTTAAGTGTTTTCTGATTATTATTCTAAGTCATGTTGTTATAAAGTATAGTTTATTAATTATTACATGTAAATTAAATAAACTATAGGTTAAAAGTATTTAATTAAATATATCATGATTTTAATTAAATAAGGTAAAATAATTAGGTTAAAATATGTATTATTAATTATTAATAATATAACCTAAGTCATGTTAATTAGTTAATTATAGTCATGGTTTTTAATAATTAATTAATTATAAAGTCTAGTAAAATATAAATACTTAGGTTAAAATTCATGATATAATAATTAAATTTATAACCTAAGTCATGTTAATTAAATTAATCATGTCATGTTTTATTAATTTAATTTTTAACACATAACTATTAAAATCATAAACCTTAAAATAATATATGAACCGGACCCGTGACTAGAAACCATGAACCGGACCCGTAATCAACACCATACCCCGAACCAAGGTCGGGGTTCCCCTTGTTTGCTGCTGTCGTGGGACCACCATCACCATACCGAGACCATATGGTCTCGGTGGTGTAACATAAGCCAAGCCGAGACCCCTCTTGGGCTCGGTTAGGCGTCGGCCAACACACACACCCCTAAAAACCCTTGTTTTGATTTACCTCATGATCATAGACATATTTTAATAATTGTTTTTAATTAGTTTTTAAAAACATCATGATTTTATGTGATTCATTAAATCAAAACATAAAAGAAAATGGTTAAAAGGTTATACCGATTACGTGGATCAATTAAGGATGAACACACACGAATGCTTGCACAATTTCCAAGATCAAAAATCAACCGAACACCCCTTTTTGGTGATCAACCCCGGTGGCCAAAAGAGAGAAGAAGAAAGAATTAGGGTTTTGTTATTTTTCTTGTTTTGTGATAAATGACACAAGATTTTCCTAATTCCCTTGTTTTAGTAAAATTAAAATGGGCTTGGCCCATTTTCCTAGTGTAGTCGCGGGTAGGGGGCCCCACATGGAGTAACCCGTACCTTTTCCGAGTCTAATATTTTATAGTGTGTTAGTGTTTTATCGTGTTCGTGTTTTATGTGTTCTAATTAATTATTGATCGTGACTTAATATATTTATTCGTGTTCGTAATAAATATATATACCTAAATAATATTCTCTCGTGATTAATTTACGTTCATGATTTCATGATCGCATGTTCGTGATTATAATTATTATTTGAATAATTATCGTGTGTTCATACGTAATAAATACTTATCGTGTTCTAACACGTACGTAATACTTAAAATTCTTATACGTGAACATAAACATGCTATAAAAGGAAAGTTTTAATCTAGTACGTACGATCTTAAGGGTACTATTCATGGTAAAAGCATGCGGGTTTTACAACTCTTCCCCCTAAAAAGAATAATTCGTCCCCGAATTATAGATAAAGTAAACTGGAAAAGAAGAACATACCCGAATTTAAAATATGAAATAAGGGTAAGAAGCATGGATAGACTCCTCTGTTTCCCAAGTGGCTTCCCGCTCGGTATGATCCCTCCAAAGGATTTTGACGAATGGAATTGTCTTCCTTCTCATGACTCGTTCTTGTCTGTCAAGAACTCGTTCGGGTTCTTCTATGAAAGTGAGATCTTCACGTATCTGTTCCAGTGGATACTGAACCATGTGAAGGGGATGATACTGGTACCCTCTTAGTAAGGACACATGAAACACATTGTGTACATGCGAAAGCTGCAGAGGTAACACTAACCGGTAAGATACTTCACCGACTCGTTCAATGATATCAAACGGTCCGATGAAACGAGGACTGAGCTTCCCTTTAATCCAGAAGCGTCTAACACCACGTGCCAGCGAAACCTTAAGAAAGACGTGATCTCCTACGCTAAAATGTATGTCCCTACGATGCTTATCGGCGTAACTCTTCTGACGTGACCGTGCTTCCTGAAGTTTCTGCTTAGCTACTGTGACCCTCTCATTAGTCATCTCTATGATCTCTGGTCCCTCAAGTGTTCGCTCACCAACCTGATCCCAGCAGATTGGGCCGCGACACTTTCTGCCATACAACATCTCGAAAGGAGCACACTTGATACTTGCGTGCCAACTGTTGTTGTATGCAAACTCCACCAAACAGATATAATCGTCCCAATCACCCGTCCATTCCAACGCACATGACCTCAACATGTCCTCCAATGTTTGAATCGTTCGCTCCGACTGCCCGTCTGTTTGAGGATGAAAAGACGTGCTAAGCTTAAGTTGTGTACCCCAAGATTTTTGCAGACTCTTCCAAAATCGCGAAGTGAAACGAGGATCTCTGTCTGAGACGATGCTGGATGGAGCAACGTGGAGTATGATCTCTCTTTTATACGTATCGGCGAGTTTACTTATCGAATCTTCCTTTCAGATCGGTAAGAAATGAGCTGATTTGGTAAGTCGATCAACGATAACCCAAATTGCATCGTGCTTCCTCTTGGTTGGCGGAAGACCAGTAACAAAATCCATGGTGATCTTGTCCCACTTCCACTCTGGAATATCTAACGGTTGAAGGAGACCGCCAGATCGCTGATGCTCGATCTTAACCTGCTGGCAGGTAAGACATTTGGAGACGTAAGTGGCAACATCCTGTTTCATACCATTCCACCAAAAGTACTGCTTGATTTCATGGTACATCTTAGTCGAAACAGGATGTATAGAGAATGGGGAGCTATGAGCTTCAGCTAACAAGGCTTCCCGGAGTTCTTGATCATCAGGAACACAAAGTCTCGTGCCCTACCATACGATACCATCTGCATCTACTCTGAATTCCGTCTACTTCTCCAAATTCTGGACTATCGCCCAGATTTCTCCATCATCTTTATGAGCTTCCTTGATCTTAGAGAGTAACTCGGGTTCTACTCTAAGATTAGCCCAGTAACCGTGTTATCCACGTACCATGATCTCTATGTCTAGTCGCTCCAAGTCTCTTATGATTTCCTCCTCAATTTTAATGCCGTTGATCATTCCGGACTTCCTGCTAAGTGCATCTGCTACTACATTCGCCTTTCTGGGATGATACTGTAGATTAATGTCATAATCCTTCAATAGCTCTAACCATCTCCTCTGCCTCATGTTCAATTCACGTTGAGTGAAGATATACTTCAAGCTCTTGTGGTCCGTGAAAATGTCACATGTTTTCCATATAAGTAGTGCCTCCATATCTTCAATGCAAACACGATTGCAGCAAGTTCCAAGTCATGCATAGGGTAATTTTCTTCATAAGGCTTAAGCTGCCGTGAAGCGTACGCGATCACTTTCCCATGTTGCATGAGAACACAGCCAAGTCCCTTCCCCGATGCATCACTGTAGATTTGAAATCCACCCGTACCGGATGGGAGAGTAAGAATAGGTGCAGATACTAGCTTCTGCTTCAGGTCTTCAAAGCTCTTCTCTCGTTCTTCAGTCTAGACGAATTTCTCCCCTTTCCGCATCAGTTTGGTCAATGGTAGTGCTAAGCGGGAAAAGTTCTCCACGAACCTACGGTAATAGCCAACTAAGCCTAAGAAACTGTGGACTTCAGTCGCTGATGTCGGCCTCGGCCATTTAGTAATAGCCTCAACCTTCGCTGGATCCATAGTGATTCCTTCTGCTGACACAATGTGGCCTAAGAATGCCACCTTGTCTAACCAGAACTCACACTTGGAGAATTTAGCATACAACTGCTTTTGGCGAAGAATCTGTAGTACTGTACGAAGATGGTCTTCGTGTTCCTCCTTGGACTTTGAGAAAATCAGGATGTCATCGATGAAGACAATGACGAACTTGTCCAGAAATTCATGGAAGATTCTGTTAATCAAATCCATGAACACTGCTGGGTCATTGGTCAGGCCGAATGGCATGACTACAAATTCATAGTGGCCATAGCGGGTACGAAAATCAGTCTTGGCGATGTCCTGCTCCTTAACCCGTAGTTGATGATAGCCTGACCTAAGATCAATCTTGGATAAGTGTTTGGCCCCTTGGAGTTGGTCAAACAGATCGTCTATGCGTGGCAGCGGATACCTATTCCTGATAGTAATTTTGTTGAGCTCGCGATAGTCTATGCAAAGACGCATACTGCCGTCCTTCTTCTTAACAAATAAGACCAGTGCGCCCCATGGAGATGCGCTCGATCGAATGAAACCTCGTTCTAGAAGTTCTTACAGTTGATCCTTCAACTCCTTTAACTCTATGGGAGCCATGCGATAAGGAGCTTTGGAAATCGGTTCAACTCCTGGGATAAGCTCGATATTGAATTCCACTTCTCGTGCAGGTGGTATGCCCGGAAGTTCTTCTGGAAATACATCTTGGAATTCCGACACTATTGGTTGATCCTGAATTGATGGAGATTCTGCATCCATGTCGTGAACCGTAGCTAGATAACCCTCGCAGCCATGTGACAGTAGTGCACGTGCTTGCAGGGTAGATATGATTTGTACAGACCTTCCGGGTACGAACCCGTTGTGAATGTATTCTGGTGCATTAACATCACCGAAGATGACTCGATATGAATGGCAGTCTATGGTAGCATGATGCTTGGATAGCCAATCCATGCCCAAAATCATGTCAAAGTCATTCATGTCCAGCGAAAGTGCATCAACAGGACGAACCTTAATCGTCAAATTCTAGGGGAAGACTCTTGTATACATGGGTTATGCGTACAGAGTCTCTCAAAGGCGTGGAAATACTCAGTACATTATCTAGTGGCATGGGGAGCATCCTAATGTTCTTGGCATAAGCAGTAGAAATGACCGAGTGAGTAGCACCCGTATCAAAAAGAACACACGCAGCCTGACCATACATATACAAGATTCCAGTGATGGTACCTGTAGACTTGTTGGCCTGATCTCGAGATGTCGTGTAGACACGTCCAGTGGTAGGAGGCAGCTTGGTATTAGCATGTCCCGATATGCCCTCAATTTCACCCTTACGGCAGTCCTTCATGCAATGGCCAGGAAGACCACACTTGAAGCATGCGTCAGTGTCACGACGACATGGCCCTGGGTGCCTACGGTGGCAAGTAGAGCAAAGAGGATGAGTATATCCTCCAGCAGGTGCTCTGGTTGGCTGAGGACCTGATAAGACATTTTACATGAGACATGATAATAGGGTACAAAGGACAATGCGAATAATCGTAAGATTGAATACCAGTAATAGCTGGACGGTTAGGTTGTGAACCTCTCTGGTTCTGGTCCCTACCGATTCCATGGTTCCTGGTAGAAGATTTGCTAAAGTGTCAGAATTATGAGTTATAACATGAAATCATAAGAAAATGCGTAAGTATTAGGACCTGCTGCCGTTGGAGTGTCCAGCGTTGTTACGGTAATTATCATTACCGCCACGCCTATCCGTAGCAGAACGGTCGTTAGTCTGACCGTTTCCCTTGGGCTGATTAGGCTGCTGCTGAGTAGCCGGCTGAGACCGGTCCCCAGTTTTCTGCCTGGAAGATACAATTTAAAGAAATGAACAATTGACATATATGGAAAGAATACGGTTTGGTCACCGCTTGAATACGAATTTTTACCTCTTGTCGGGTTTCTCAGCTTCCCCGAACTCATCTCTCTCATACAGCATCTCCACCTTACGTGCTGCATCGGCCACTTGTACTACTGTGTTGAACGTAGCACACACCAAGTTGTTTGCGACCGATGTGCGAAGAGCCCACCTAAAGTGGTGTGCCTGCTCTTCAGGAGTACCTGCCGCTGCACCAAGGAAACCATCTAAGCGAAGAAAGCGCTGCATAAACTCATTGCTATTCTCCCCAGCTCTCTGTCGGATCCCATAGTACTCCCTCTTAAGCTTATCTTGCTCAGCCTTGGGAAAGAACTGCTCCATCACCCTATCTCTAAACTGAGCCCATGTCAAACCAGCCACCCAATTATCACCTCCCCAAGACTGCTTCAATGCTAACCACCAATTTAACACATCGCCTTCGAACCGGTAACATGCCAACCTCGCCTTGAACACGGGGTCACAACCCATAGCATCGAAGATCTTCTCGATGTGAGCCAACCAGCTTTCAGCTTCACTGGGGCTATCTGTTCTCTCGAAAGCTCGAGGACGGAGCTTGTTGAATCTCTCCAGCCATATTGCCAATGTCACCGGAGGAGGAGGAGGAGGTGCTTGGTTTTGCTGCTAATTGTTGGCAGCCTGAACCTCAGCCCTGATGTCATTCCTCAGTTGAGGAAGCAAAGCTTGCATTGCAGCTTGGATTGCTGCATTGAGTTGTTCCTGCTCGCGTGTGAGAACCATCCGACAGTATAACATAAAACATATGATTAAACAGATCAAAACATAAAATATATATATACATGAAAAAAATTTATACCAATAAATCAAGAGAAAAATTTTATGCAAGAAAATTTGTATATGAATGCATGATGCAGTTTTATGAAAAATTTTGTATGCTCGAGAGTGAACGCCTATGGTCAGTTCACCCAAAATAAAAGACATGGCGAGGGGACGCCTATGGGTCGGTCCCAAATTTAAAAGTTTCGATAAAACACATGCGACTAAATAGGGCCAGTCCTGTACCAACCATTACTTAGTCATAAACCTGCGACAATGACATATATATGTATGCATAAAAATGATGAATGCATGAAAACGACTGTCAGTTCTATGAAGACCATAGTGACTACCCACTAATCACAGGTCATGTTTTGAGAGCCTACAGGTCGAAGCCTTGTCTCTGATACCGTAATTATAACACTCCATTTTGATAAATAGAATGTCACGCGTAATTATGGCGTGTCATCAAAGCATACAAGGATAAATGTCTAAAACATTACATGACTATAAAAAGGAAATACCAGAATCAAACATCGGTAGTCCAAAAGTAAAGCTCATCACACAAAAACATAAGTACTGTAAATGAAAGGACTAAACAATGTCCATGGAAAGAGTATCAAAGTATAGATAATGCATAAAGTAAAGAAAGGCTAGAAAGCTTCCAGTCCATATGCACGTACGCTTAAAGTCTACGAGCGTCCCTGAGTACCTGCCGTTTTGGGAACATGAAAAGGAAAACGGCTGAGCAATACGCTCAGTGTACGGATATACAATAAAGCATGAATAATATAAGCATAAAAGCGTATAACAGCGGAAGAAACTAAGTCCCGAATAACCCGGTTAAGTCTTAGTAAAAACTGGTTTTATAGTTTGAAAAGCCTTATGTTTATCTTGTAAAACCTGTTTAACATATTTTACCATTAGCCAATATAGGTCATGAAAATCCACCGTGCATGCATACTCGGAGGGGTGACCTCATCATGCAAATTAGAGGGGCTGCCTCTAATTTAATATACTGGTTTTTAGGTAGGAGGGATCAGCTCCTTGTGAAGGATGCAAGGCACACACCACATTCACACTAAGTAACCTGCTGAAAAACATGTAACTAGGATGCACCCATACGCCCCACATGATAAATATAATAATATGGCCAAAAGCTGAAGGGACGCCACGAGCAATCACTCCGCCGCGGGGAAGTCATAACACCAGTAACTATAGTGTTATGGTTATGGTACCACCATAACTAGGTGAAACTGGTCATGCATGTATATGGCTTTAGGTATTCCAATTAAACATAAGCAATCAAACATATAAACTTATACTATGGGAAAACAGTTGGCTGCATACGGGGAATCCTAATAAGGAAAGAATGTCCATACTGAAAGGACGGGAATCCATACCTTATGTCTAGTGAACGAAGAAGACGAACAGACGAGAGTCCTACTTCGGTATCACTAATGCTACATAAATACATACGTGTATAAGTATCTGATTACTGAATACGTAACTGGTTTTATGTCATGTCTTAGCTTATTTTATACGTTCATGTCATGTTTTACTGTTTTAAGCTTTATATTGTGTTTATCTTATATTCTTGCTATTCTGATTAAGTATTTGTTGTATTTCATGCATTATAATGCTTGTTGTGTAATAATAAGTAACTTTCTAAAAATAGCAGGTTTCCTAAAATAGAAAGTTTCCAAAAACAGAAAGTTACCAAAAATAGAAAGTTTCCAAAAATAGAAAGTTTCCAAAAATAGAATTTTTCCAAAAATAGAAAGTTTCCAAAAATATAATTACTGTTTAAAATAGATAAGTTTCTAAAAATAGAAAGTTTCCATAAATAGATTAGCTGCCTTAATTAAATAAGTTTCTAAAAATATAAAGTTTCCATAAATAGATATAAGCTGGTTAAATAAGCTAATTATATAAGCTTAAGTGTTTTCTGATTATTATTCTAAGTCATGTTGTTATAAAGTATAGTTTATTAATTATTACATGTAAATTAAATAAACTATAGGTTAAGAGTATTTAATTAAATATATCATGATTTTAATTAAATATATCATGATTTTAATTAAATAAGGTAAAATACTTAGGTTACAACATGTATTATTAATTATTAATAATATAACCTAAGTCATGTTAATTAATTAATTATAGTCATGGTTTTTAATAATTAATTAATTATAAAGTCTAGTAAAATATAAATACTTAGGTTAAAATTCATGATCTAATAACTAAATTTATAACCTAAGTCATGTTAATTAAATTAGTCATGTCATGTTTTATTAATTTAATTTTTAACACATAACTATTAAAATCATAAACCTTAAAATAATATATGAACCGGACCCGTGACTAGAAACCATGAACCGGACCCGTAATCAACACCATACCCTGAACCAAGGTCGGGGTTCCACTTGTTTGCTGCTGCCGTGGGACCACCATCACCATACCGAGACCATATGGTCTCGGTGGTGTAACATAAGCTAAGTCGAGACCCCCCCTTGGGCTCGGTTAGGCGTCGGCCAACACAAACACCCCTAAAAACCCTTGTTTTGATTTACCCCATGATCATAGACATGTTTTAATAATTGCTTTTAATTAGTTTTTAAAAACATCATGATTTTATGTGATTCATTAAATCAAAACATAAAAGAAAAGGGTTAAAAGGTTATACCGATTACGTGGATCAATTAAGGATGAACACACACAAATGCTTGCACAATTTCCAAGATCAAAAATCAACCGAACATCCCTTTTTGGTGATCAAACCCGACAGCCAAAAGAGAGAAGAAGAAAGAATTAGGGTTTTGTTATTTTTCTTGTTTTATGATAAATGACACAAGACTCCATTACCAAAAAAGATAAATGACACAAGATTTTCCTAATTCCCTTGTTTTAGTAAAATTAAAATGGGCTTGGCCCATTTTCCTGGTGTAGTCGCGGGTAGGGGGCCCCACATGGGGTAACCCGTACCTTTTCTGAGTCTAAAATTTTATAGTGTGTTCGTGTTTTATCGTGTTCGTGTTTTATGTGTTCTAATTAATTATTGATCGCGACTTAATATATTTATTCGTGTTCGTAATAAATATATACACGTAAATAATATTCTCTCGTGATTAATTTACATTCATGATTTCATGATCGCATGTCCGTGATTCTAATTATTATTTGAATAATTATCGTGTGTTCATACGTAATAAATACTTATCGTGTTCTAACACGTAGGTAATACTTAAAATTCTTATACGTGAACGTAAACATGCTATAAAAGGAATGTTTTAATCTTGTACGTACAATCTTAAGGGTACTATTCATGGTAAAAGCATGCGGGTTTTACAAGTCATTACCCGCTAAACACTCGAGCATTTGATCCATGAAAGGAAGAGGAAAATGATCCTTACGAGTGACATCATTGAGCTTACGATAGTCGATGCAAACTCGCCAACCCGTGACAAGTCGAGTAGGAATCAACTCGTTGTTTTCATTGGGAACAACGGTTATTCCGCCTTTCTTAGGCACACAATAGACGGGACTAACCCATGGCGAATCCGAAATAGGGTAAATCATTCCGGCATCTAGAAGTTTGATAACTTCTTTCTTGATGACGTCATGAATTTTTGGATTAACCCTTCTTTGGCTTTGGATTACGGGTTTAAAGTCATCTTCCATGAGAATTTTATGAGTACAAAAGTTAGGATCAATTCCGCGGATGTCAGAAATTTTCCAAGCAATTGCTTTCTTGTGATTTTTAAGCACATCGAAAAGTCGAGATTTTTCATCCTCTTTTATATCCTTTGCAATGATGACGGGTAACTTCTTATTGTATTCTAGGAAAACATATTCAAGATGAGACGGTAAATCCTTAAGATCTAAATAAGGAGGATCGTCGATGGAAGGCGTAGTCAAATTCGGATCATCGTTTGTGATTTCCATAGGAGAAGGTGGAAAAATATGGTCCTCATTGAGAATTTTCTCAATGTTACAAATGTCTTCTTCCCAATCGGTGGGAGAATCGTCATATTTTAAGTCCACATCCCCTAAATTTGCTTCAAATTCTTTCAAAAGTAAGTCACTTTCTCCAAATGGAGTCAGTGAGGGAGCAATAGAGGCAACGATCTCAACAATGGGTAGAGAAGAAAAACCACTTTTACAAGCGTCTTTGAAATGCTCTTCACAAGCCTCATCAAGTACGTCAATGAAATTAACGCTCTCGTGTTCATAAGGTTGTTTAGAAAGTTTACCCATGTTGAATACGATTTTGTCGTCACCAACTCTCATGATTAATTCGCCCGCGGCTACATCAATGGGAGTGCGACCGGTCCTCGAGAATGGACGTCCAACAATTAATGGAACACGGGGGTCCATTTCGTAGTCAACGACAACAAAATCCGCCGGAAAGGTGAATTTTTCGACACCGACGAAGACATATTCGGCTATCCCCACCGGATAAGCAACCGTACGGTTAGCTAATTCCAATGTCATTCGTGTGGGGACTATCTCGGGTAGAGATAATTGTTTCCAAACGCTTAATGGCATTAAGTTGATACTAGCACCTAGATCGGCTAGGGCCATATAATTCTCTACCCCGGGAAAGTTGCAAGGAATGAGAAAACGACCCGGATCACCAAGTTTGGTTGGTAATTTCCTTAAGAGAACCGCAGAGCAATTCTTATTAAGTTGGGTTTGAGAAATATCAAGGAGTTTTTCCTTATCACTGAGAAGATCTTTAAACATTTCAGCATATTTAGGCATGTGAGCGAGAGCCTCGACAAAGGAGATGTTTAAATTCAATTGTTTAAACATTTTAAGAAAGTTAGAAACTTGAATATCATCCTTGTTCTTCAACTTCTCTTTCCTCAACCTTGAAGGATAAGGTATATCGGGTTGAGATGAAGGCTTTGGAATGGAATTCTCACTCACATCCTTGGGTGGTGGAGGGGTAGAAATAGAGGGTGGAGGAATCGGTGAAGGGGGCTCGTTTTCCTTTGTCACAATCACCAGTGTAGGTGTAGGAATATCGGGTTCCTTTAAACCTTTGCCACTTCGGGTGGTGATTGCTTTCATCTCCCCTCTTGGATTAGCAACGGTGTTACTCGGAAGTGAACCCGAACCAGAGGTTTGATTACTTGGGAAGATACTAGCCATCATATCCCTTAAGTCATTCATTTGACTGCTTAAAGAGTTTCGCATATCATTCCTAAGCTCGTCTCGAAGATCATTCCCTTGTTTCGCCATATCACCTTTCAAGTTAATAATTTGACTCTGAAGATTCTTCACTAGCACGTCATTAGTCCTCATGTAAGTTTCAACCTCGTGATTAAATGTTGTGGGTTGGTTGGAGGGAGGAGCATGGTAGGTAGGTGGTTGATAAGTGGGTTGTTGGTAAACTTGATTATTTCCTTGTGGTGGATATGGGTTTCTTTGGGTTTGATATTGATTAGGAGCTCGAGTTTGGTTTTGATTGTTGCGATTGAAGTTGGTTTGGTTTTAATGAGGAAAATCGGGTGGTGAAAGGAAGTTGTTTGAACGATAACTTAGCCAATTGCTGTCACCTTGAGGACGAGCTTGATAGCCTCCCGTGGAAAAGTTACCGTTAGTCGCATACACATTTTCCAGATTGTCATGAGTAGAAGGACAATCGGTGTATGAATGAGAACCCCCTCAAATCTCACAAGAAGGTGTGACAACTTTGACTTGTTGAAATTGGTTCGTAACCATGGTTAAGAAGTTTTTGTTCATCTCGGCTATTTGGCGGGTAAGTTCGGTTATCTCAGGGTTTGATGAAGTAGAAGAAACATTGGCCCTCGGGTTATTCCTTGAAGATGCGGATGAATCCCAATTCTTGTGATGAGTGGTCATGTTCTCTATAAGCTCTCTACACTCCTCGGGTCTTCTCTTCATGAATGTACCACCGGCGGCAACATTAATCGTATCACGATCACGAAAAGTTAAACCATTGTAGAAAGTATCAATCAAAGTGACTGGGAGCATATTATGATTCGGACAACGATAGATCAAGACATTATAACGTTCCTAAGCATCGAAAAGCGACTCATCAGGTTCTTGAGTGAAACCCCTGATTTGATTGCGAAGACTAGTGACCATGGATGGGGGAAAGTAGCGCGACAAAATTTTTTGAGTCATTTCATCCCATGTATGAATTAAGTTTTTGGGAAGACGATCAAACCATTTTTCGGCATGGTGGGATAAAGTGTGTGGAAAAAGATGAAGGCGAAGAAAATTCATGGAAACACCGGGTAATTTCATGCTTTGAGTGACGGTTATGAATTTATCAAGGTGTTTGTTGGCATCATCATCCGGTAATCCGCGAAATGGACAAGCGGTTTGAACTTGTTGGATCATGTGATGCTTCAACGAAAATTAGGGAGCCGTGATTTGCATCAGCGCAATCGGTCCTCCACGTCCGTTCATAGTTGGTTGACAAAGCTCCTCCATCATACGAAGGTCGGGTGGAGGGACATGGTTGTTATTGTTCAAATTGGGGTGAGGTGGGTTGTTATTATTATTATGCATACCGGCCATATCTAAGTCTCTAAGAGTCTCGGGCTCAGAATAGGACGAAGATCGAGTGCGCATACACTAAAATGAAATACAATATTTTTGGTTTTTTTTATCTTTTTTATTTTTTTGGATTTTTGAAAGTTTTATATTTTTTTAGGATTTTTGAAAATTTTTGTGCTTGAAAATAACGTCCCAAAAGAACGGATACCAAAATCCAATTTTTCTCACTAAAAACCGTTAATCTTTACGAAAAGAGCCGGCATCGGCGCCATTTGATATGGTGATTTTTCATATGTGTACTCAATCATTCTCGGTATCTAATCGAATTGATCACGGTTTAGGGTGAAATTATTGGTGTTGGTCACTAAAAGGGGGAGCTTGATTAACTAAGTCTACAAATAACATAAACGTAAAAGCTATTAAAAATAAAGTAGAATGTCTAACCTTGATTGCTTTTCTAGAATGAATGCTGCACAGTAGAACTTGGTGAAAATAGCTAAAACTAAAAGTGAAACTGTCAATGTCGTTTAGTAAAAATGAAAGCTTTAAAACTTAAACTAAAAATTAAGACTTAAAAATAACTGACGAGAAATTGAAAGTTTAAAAGTAAATTTGAAACTTAAAACTTGGTAAAAATATAACCTTTATAAAAAACGTAAACTTGAAAATAACTAGGAAAAAACACTTTTGAAAATAAACTAAGTAAAATTGGCGGGAAAATTAAGGTTTGAAAATAATTCGGAAAACAAGAACTGAACATAAGTCGGAATATGAAAGTCTAGATCTAATTCGGAATCTGTTTTCTTGACTTAATTCGGAATATGCCAATCCAACACCTAAGTCGGAATGTGTAAAACTTGTATGTAGTTCGGAATCCTCAATCTTTAATGTAATTCGGAATCCGTGATTCTTGCACTCAATTCGGGAAACAAGATCCAATACCTAATTCGGAATCTGAATTTCTGATGTAGTTCGGATTCCGCGTCACATACCTAATCCGGAATCCCTATCTTACACGTAATCCGAAATACACGTCCTTAGGGTTTTCAACACAGTTCGGGAAAAGAGGGTTTTGATTACCCGGATTAACTCAAAATAAGCAAATTCACAATAAGCACTTACCAAAACTTAAACCAAATCAATTTTTAGAAAAATCTAATATGACACAATCTAAAAACTTTTAAAAACACTAAATAAGCAAAAATTTAAAATCAACTTTTTATAAAAATATTAAACTACCAAAATCAACTTATTTAAAAACTAGTAAACATAGAGATTAAGCAATAAACACACTAATCTAAAAACTTTAAACACACCAACTCAATAAGCCAACCAATCACACAATCAACAAGATGAAATCAACTACATGATTAATTAAGCAAAACAATATATTATGATTAAGAAAGGTAGAATGAGAATTTATTAAAAAGCTTGATTATATTAAAGATTAAGATTCAAAGTTACAAGATTAAGATGAAGGTTTGATAAGCTTGAAAGAAAAGATAGAGAGAAGAAAAATAAAACCACACTAAATTACCTACTAATATAAAGACTAAAGACTAATTAACGAACACCCTCCTAATGAAGGATTAGGAGGGTATATATAGGAGAAGGGGAGGGTCTTGTGTCTTCTCTCTTTCTTCTTGTCTTCTCAACTTTGTCTCGGGATTAGTCGAATGATAACTTGAACTCGTCTTCTAATTTTCTTCTTTTAGTAGACTTGGTTCTTCGACTTTGTTAAACTTCCGTCTTTAGACTTTTTCTTCGATAAATCTTCAGAATAGGCCTTTGACTTCCGTTCTTCTTGCACTTTTGATCTTTTGACTTCGTCTTTTGTCTTTTTCTTTGATAAAAGCTCGTGAAAGCCCGTGTTTTCTTCCCTTTTTTCATATTTTTGTCCTGAAACACAATAAAAACACAAATCACGCATAATTTCGAATTTTACGACATAAAATACACGTTTTAGTCTTGTTATTATTAGAAATAAGTGGTAAAAGGATAAGTGTTTTCACACTTATTAGTTGTTTGAAAAAAGGACGTACTCGATGTGGCTGCAACCGCAGTTAGTTGCCATGCCAAAGTATGAAGGTTTCAGGTTTTTCAAAGGTTCGTAAACTCATCATATACACTTGTGTGTGTTTTCCAAAGATGCTTTTGACTCGGAATGAAAGTGACGACAATAAGTAAGTGTTATTAGGCCGACACACGTAAAAGACACTGTTAGTGCAAACATTACGATGTTTAATCAATATAATCTATTTATGTTTTGGTGACGACAAACATATAACTCGTAATACTTATGTAAAATGTGTAAGGTGCTCGTAATCACTCAAGCATACATTTTATTAATGCAATGATGCCTAAAAACGTTACTTGCATTTTTCGGTCTCGCTTTGTTTTGATTACGACAATATGTAAAAACAAGCATTTACGAAAACAACGAAAAACGAATTCTTGAGTTCAAGTATTTTTCATTTCAACCATCACCTAAGGTATGTACAAACAAGTACTCATCCTAATTAAGTGATCAATGATTTAATCTTTTCTTAAAACTCACTTTTTATTAAGTGTGACAAGTTTTTATTAAACTTTCTTTTTAAGAAAAGGTTTATTAAATTAATTATTTGAAAATTTGAAAATTTCAAAATGACATATTCTATCTTGGTTTGGAATATCCTTTCAGGATATTTTAATCCCCAGATTCGAACCAATCCACTAAAAGATAAAAAGGAGCGAAGTCTACTCCGGCGGTTCTTTAGTGGCTATAGCGGTTCCGTATCGATAAGGAACTGCAGACTCCAATAAGGAACCGCGGGCAGATATAGCCGTTGGAAGTTTGTCTTATACATAGTGGACCATTCTCAGACTTTCTCCTCACCTCTTTTGCACATACATTTCCAGATTCTTTCATACTTCTTAAATCACTCAAATCCTTGATCATTTGTTTGATTACTACTTGTTTAGAAGTGAATCTTTCTCCTATCATCTCTTCCTCTCAAAGTGCAAAGAGAAGAACACTATCATCCTTAAAGTGTTGTGTCTACCTCAAAGATCCATTGAAGATCCAAACTTATTTATTCATTGTTGTGAAGATCCAAGTAGTTGTTTCTATTTGGAAGTTGTGTATGTATTAAGGTTAATACTTGGTCCTTAAAGTATATTGGTGTAGATTGGTCCTAACTAAGATTAAGGCTCAACTTTTAGCTTAGAGTCGGAAATTAGATATGCGACGTTGTGTACGGTTTCTCCATGTAACACCACATTTTGGTAAATGGAATGTCACGCGTGATTATGGCGTGTCATCAAAGCATACAAGGAAAATGTCTTAAACATTACATGACCATAAAAGGAAATACCGGAAACAAACATCGGTACCCCAAAGTATAAGCTCATCACACACAAACATAAGTATTGTAAAGGAAAAGGACTAAACACTAACCATAGAAATAAGTAGCAAAATGTATGATGAAATGCATAAAGTAGAGAAGGCTAGGAAGCTTCCAATCCATATGCACGTACGCTTAAAGTCTACGAGCGCCCTTGAGTACCTGCCGTTTAGGAACATGAAAGGAAAACGGCTGAGCATAATGCTCAGTGCACGGATATACAAGTATGACATGGAATAACGTAAGCATATAAGACTAATAGCAACGGAATAACATAAGTTCTAAGTAATCTGGATTCATGTTCATAAAACTGGTTTTATAGTTTGAAAAGACTTATGTTTCTATGAAAATTTGTTTAATTAGCCAAATAGCCCATATAGGTCATGAGGTTCGACCGTGGATGAATACTTGGGGGGAGACCTCGTCATGCAATTAGAGGGGTTGCCTCTAATTAATAGTCTGGGTAGGAGGGACCAACTCCTAGTGAAGGATGCAAGGCACACATCGCATTCACTCTGATACTACTGCTAAACACGTAACTAGGATGCACCCATAGGCCCCACATGATAATATAATATAATGGCCAAAACTGAAAAGGGACGCCACGAGCAATCACTTCGCCGTGGGGAAGTCATAACACTGGTGCCTCTAGTGTTATGGTTATGGTACCTCCATAACTAGGTGACACTGGTCATGCATGTATATGGCTTAGGCTCTTAATCTAACATAAGTATCAAACATATAAAACAAATATTGGGAAAACAGTTGGCTGCAGACAGGGAATCCTAATAAGAAAAGTATGTCCATACTAAAGGGACGGGAAATCCGTACCTTATGTCCAGTGAACGAAGAAGACGAACGGAAGAGAGTCCTACTTTGATCTCACTAATGCTACATAAATAGTATACGTGTATATGTATTCTGATTACTAAGTATGTAACTGATTTTATATCATGTCTTAGCTTGTTTTATATGTTCATGTCTTGTTTTACTGATTTTAACGTTATGTTGTGTTTATCATGTATCCTGCATATTCTGATTAAGTATTACTTGTATTTCTTATATTATTATACTTGTTGTGTAATAATAGGTAACTTTCTAAAAACAGCAGGTTTCCTAAAATAGAAAGTTTCTAAAAATAGAAAGTTTTCAAAAATAGAAAGTTTCTAAAAATAGATTAATTGCTTAAAATAGATTAGTTTCTAAAAATAGAAAGTTTCCAAAAATAGTAAGTTTCCTGAATTAGAAAGTTTCCATATTTAGAATTAAGCTGAATTAATATCATAAGTCATGTAGCTATAGTATAGTTTATTAATAATATTCTGTTAATTAAATAAACTATAGGTTATACGATTTAATTAAATATAAGCATGATTTAATTAAATTAAAGTGTATAAAAATACTTAGGTTAAGACATGTATTAATACTATATATATATATATATTTTTTTTTTTTTTATTAATACTATATTAATATAACCTAAGTCATGATTATTAATTAATTATATGTCATGTTTAATAATTAATTAATACTATAGTGTAAGATAAATAAATAAATACTTAGGTTAAAACATGTATTATTTAATAATAATAATAACCTAAGTTTCATGTTTAATTAAATTAATTATAAGTCATGTATTAATTAATCTAATTATCTTGTAAAAATAATATACTTGTAAAATTAATTAGACTTGTAAAAATAATCATGAACCGAACCCGTGTGTTATCTAATTAAACATGTCATGAACCGAACCCGTGAAAACCCTTGAACCGGTCCGAACCAAACACCCCCAAAACAGTGGCCAACCGGCTAAGCCGGTTGCCCCTTCTTTCGGTAAGCTGCCACCGGCTTTAGCCGGTGGTCTTGACCCTCTCGGCTAGCCGTTGTCACCAAATTTCCCATCGGCTGTAGCCGGTGGTTCCCCCTGCGTGCGTTGCGATTCCCCCTGTTTGACCAACCTAGCCACCGACTAGGCCGGTGGTGTTGGTTTGCTTGCTGCCGACACCCACATAAACCACAAGGACACCCCGACGCATGTCGGGGTCCCTTGTACCTGCTATCGACCGAGACCAAGCTACACCGAGACATATGTATCGGTTGGTGGTCGAACCAAGGACGCCGAGAGCCTTGGGCTCTCGGTTTGGGTGGCGGCCGAACAACAACAACCCGAAACAACCCTTAATCTTTACCCCTTGATCCCATGACATGTTTTTATCCATGTTTTTATTTAATTACATGTCATGCGATGATTAGTTAAATAAAAGAAAAAAAACAAAAGGGTTTACGGATTTACCAATGCATGAAAAGATTAAGGAAGAATAACACGAACACGATCTATGATTTGCTTAGCTAAAAATCAATCCAATAACCCTTGTGTGGTGATGTATGCCGTCGGCCAAAGAGAGCAAGAAGGAGAGTAGGGTTTTTAATTTTCTTAAAAATCTTCTGTGAATGAAAAGTATTTTTCCTTTATTAGTTATTTGGTAAAAATCAAATGGGCTGGGCCCCCTTCTATCTTGTACCGCGACTTGTAGGGCCCACCAAGGGAAACCCGAAGCCTTTCTCGTGTCTATTTTAATACATATTTTGTGTATTCGTGTTTACGTGTTACGTTTAATTATTCGTGTTATTATAATTTCTTGTACGTAACGATATTTATCGTATTAATAATATACGTAAATACATAATTATATGTTCGTGATTATTACGTTCATGATTTCATGTTCGTGATTATAATTATTATTGATAATAATTATCGTGTACTAACACGTACTTAATACTTGTCGTAATTATAATACGTACATAACTTCTGTAATTACTAATCGTGACACGTGTTCATGCTATAAAAGGAAAGTTTTTAATATGTACGTACGTTAATAAGTGTATTGTTCATGGTAAAAGCATGCGGGTTTTACAACTCTTCCCCCCTTAAAAGAATGATTCGTCCCCGAATTATAGATAAAATAAACTGAAAGAGGAACATACCCGAATTCAAAATATGAAATGAGGGTAAGAAGCCCGGATAGACTCCTATGTTTCATAAGTGGCTTCCCACTCGGTATGGTCCCTCCAAAGGATTTTGACGAATGGAATCGTCTTCTTGCTCATGACTCGTTCTTGCCTGTCAAGAACTCGTTCGGGTTCCTCTATGAAGGTAAGATCTTCACGAATCTGTTCCAGTGGATACTGAACCATGTGAAGGGGATGATACTTGTACCCTCTGAGTAAGGACACATGGAAACGTCATGAACGTGAGAAAGCTGCGGAGATAACGCTGAACGATAAGATACTTCACCGACTCGCTCGATGACATCAAACGGTCCGATGAATCGAGGGCTGAGTTTCCCTTTTATTCCAAAACATTTAACACCACGTGTCGGCGATACCTTAAGAAAGACGTGATCTCCTACGTTAAATTGTAAGTCCCTACGATGCTTGTCGGCATAACTCTTCTGACGTGAACGTGCCTCTTGTAATTTCTTCTTAGCTACAGCGACCTTCTCGTTGGTCAACTCTATCATTTCTGGTCCTTCAAGTGTTCGCTCACCAACCTGATCCCAACAGATTAGGGTGCGACACTTCCTGACATACAACATCTCGAATGGTGCACACTTAATGCTGGCGTGCCAACTGTTGTTGTATGAAAACTCTACCAGACAGATGTAATTGTCCCAATCTCCTGTCCATTCCTACGCACATGACCTCAACATATCTTCTAATGTCTGAATCGTTCGCTCCGATTGCCCGTCTGTTTGAGGATGAAAATCCGTGCTAAGCTTAAGTTTTGTACCCCAAGCTTTCTGCAGACTCCTCCAAAATCGCGTAGTGAAACGAGGATCTCTGTCCTATACGATACTGGATGGATCACCATGAAGTCTCATGATCTCCTTCTTGTAAGTGTCGGCGAGTTTACTAACCGGATCGTCCTTGCGGATCGGTAAGAAATGAGCTGACTTAGTAAGTCGATCAACGATAACCCAAATCAAATCGTGCCTCCTCTTTGTCTGCGGAAGAACGGTAACAAAATCCATGGTGATTTTGTCCCACTTCCACTCCGGAATGTCTAACGGTTGTAGTAACCCACTAAACCGCTGATGCTCGATCTTAACCTGCTGGCAGGTATGTGACAACTCGAGTTTTGGCGAGTCAGTTGTCACCCGTTAACCGCTAATTATGTGTTAGGTTGTGTGCACAATATATTTTATATGTTTTTATGAGTGATTTTGGGAATAAGGAAGAATTAAATGAGTTACATGATGTGTAAATCATCGTACAAGTTGGAAATGAAATGAAATGAAATGAGTTCAAAAATGAACTGTAGAAAAGTTCGGGTATCGTTTTTATAAGGTTTCGTTTAAGTATCGTATGTTGTATGTATGTATTAAGTATATATAATATGGTTAGGATAAGTTTTAGAGTTACTTTCTATATTTAGAAACTTTTAGAAATGAAGGCTAGTTCGAAAATCGCGTAAAAAGTCGAAAAATTAACAAAAGGGTGCATGGTTTGGACCCGAAAGTGCATAGGAGTATAAGTAAACATAAAATAGGAGGGGTGAGTGTAAATATAATAAAACACAGAGGGGAGTCGAATTTGTGGGTCCCGTAGCCGAAATTTTAATAATTAAATTAATAAAAACAGGATAATTACCATTTAAAAGTCCTAATTGGGCCTAAACTTGTCCAAAAGGTTACCAAGCCCTATATAAACACCCCTGGACCCCTAAAAACGACTAATAACTCTAAATAAACCTACAATCAGTCTAAATCTTCCATGGGTATCAAGAGGAGTCGAAATTATGATTAGGGTTCATTAGTTTTTCTTGATTCAAGGTAAGTGATCAATTAAACCTTAATACAATTCATGTTTTTATCAATTAATCATAATTGTATTGTTAATTAACCATCATTGAGATGATTAGGGTTTTATTAATTTTCTGGAAAATATAGTAATTAAGATCCATTAATGATTTTTAGGGTTCTTGTTTAATAATTTAGGGGTAATTAATGATGTTTAGAGGGTTAGTGCATAAAGGCGTAAAACACTCTGATTTTTAGGGATGTCTTGTGTCTACTGTTCCGAGAAGTAGGTAGTACCTTTGGTCGAGTTTCTTTTTAAAAAAAATTAAGTTCAGAGAGTCTACTTTTCAAAAATGCAAGGTTGGTAGAAAATGGAGTTGGGGAAGGTTATCAAACAATTTTTACAAAAACAGTGTGCTGTTTAGGAATAAATTTAGATTTAGGGAATTTGAGTCAAAATCTAACCAAACGAATGAGATAGCCAAAGATTTTTTATTTGTGAACTCTTTATAATATATATGAAAGTACTGGAGGTTTTCAATAAAAGTTATGGTGTTTAGGTCGGGCTTTTGGTGACAAACATTTAGCATGTACATAAAATCAGTTTTGGTGAAAACGACATTTAGCGTAGAGACTAAACGAAAGGGTTAAACGTGTAAGTAGAAAGTAAAATTGGTTTTTGGAGTTCTTAGATCATATAACAACATAAGTTTAATAGGGTAGGAGCCAAGTGTGGTGTTAAGTTCACTTCATGTGATCGTTTAGTGACTAGTAAACCGTACCAGGGAAAAACTAGATTTTTACGTATAGAATAGCTTGTAGTGAGAGAACTAGATAGTGGGTATTGGGGAATTAGATTCATCTCCTTGATTGTTACTTAACTTGGGTGTTAAGACCTGAGCTAAGGGTGTCGTGTATGATTTTATAGGTTTGCAGGAGTGCTAGCTTGTTGTGCTATCAGGTGAGTTCATAGTCCCATTTTCACTAAGTTTTTAAATGTTTTCTTCTAGTATGGGATGGAGATGACACTTGTGATGTTCTTAAAATGTTTCGGTACTATATTTTTATAAATGTTTGGACATAGATGTGTTATTGTGTGACATGTGTGCTTATGTGTTCTCATATGTGCTTTGATATGTGTTCTGATATGTGAATCTTGTTTGGGTTGTGATTGGCTTTGGTACGTAGATGTATGGGCGTCTATCAGACCAGTTGTGATGTTTGTGGAGCATGGGGAACCATCCGTCCTGAGTACTTGTGCATCGTCTCTTCGGAGGCAAGATATCTCAACGGGGATATGGTTCATCTTCCACTAGTGGTGTGGGAAAGATCCGGACAGTGTGGTGCATTGTTCTTGTGTGTGTGACGGGATACTTCTTGATTGTTATAGTGTGGTGCATTATTCTTATTGTGTGTTCTTGACTGATATAATTGTGCTTTATTTGTAGTTGTATGTAACATGATTATCACATTATGGTCCATTGCTTTAACTTGTTTTCTTCAACTTTATGTTGACAGATTTTAGTGTCATTTTCAGGTGAGGTAGTGATGAAGGATGATGTTAGAAGTGGCTAGAGTTTAGAGGATGCTAGGATTTCATTAGGAGGAATCCCTTTCCTCTTAGTTTTCTTTTCATTGTTTGACTAAGTGATACATTTTAGACACCTATATGTTTGATGTTTGTTTATTTGTTTGTCTTTGGTAAGAGGTAGGCCTGTTACCTACTTACCTAGACGCCTGCATTGTTTGAGATATTGTCATGACATTGTGTCACCTTTTTATGACATTTCTATTTCATATAGTTCTCTCTATAGACACACTATTGTTGTGATGATATCCATACGTCGCGCCCCATATTCCGCTTTGATAGGGGTGTGACAGAATGGTATTAGAGACAATGGTTATAGAGAATTAGGTTGCCTAGTCGCGTAGCCTAATTTATAGCTTAAGGGTCCCTGCATATAGGCGTCATAGGAGTATGTGTGCATTTTATATTAATTGATGTGTTTAGATGCTATTTATTACGATATTTTGACTAGTATGAATTGAACCATAGTAAGTTCATACTTAGCTACATGTTATTTTCTTTATTAGTTTTGACTAGTGCGGGTTGAACCATAGTCGTGTACGCTAGTCATTGTTGGATTTCGTTTAATTATGCTTTCATGTTCTTTATACATTTTGAATTTTGGCTACGCTGGTTCAGCTAGATTACAAGTTTATGTGTTTCATGCATTGGCTAGGTTATTTTGATACATGGAATTTTGGACCTTATGTTATGTTGTGGATTATGTGTTTATGTGAGTTGTAGGATCTATGTGCGTATTTGAGTTGGTAGACTGATGTGTTATGTGTAGTATTAATTCTTATAAGTGTCATCATAGGAGGGAGTGCATTAGTGAAAGGGGACTGGTATAAGTATGGTGGCCAACATAGTTATACAAGTACCACGACATCAATGGATTCCTAAGTATGGTTGCATGAAAGAGGGTTAATACATGCTTGTATAGTATATGTTGGATGGATTGTATGTACGATTATGCCTATATATGTATATATCCCTTCTACTTATCGACTGTATTCTTAGGATGGTTTTCTAGCTCTTTTCTCTTTGGGATGTTCAACTTCTGTAGTAGCGCATTTATCGAGTCCTCATTTCACGTGTTTGTTTGTATGGTACTTTTGGTGTAGAGGCAATTGAGAGGGTGGAGATTTATTTTGGAATAACGATATCTTTTGTTTTGAGTCTTATATGGTAAAAAAAATAGAATTTGCAAATAGTAAAAAAAATAGTTGTTGGTAGTCGATAAAATGAGGGTAAAGTGTCGAAAACGTGTTTGAAATAAGGTGGAATATAATTTTTTTTAACATATAAGCATGGCTTGTTTATTAAAAAAAATTGGTTTTGATCACCTAAAGCTAATGATCTTTAGTTAAACTCTTGTTCTTATTTAATTAAAAATGTTAAAATCATGTAATTACTCATATGATGGGTGAGGGTTTTTAATTTTCTTGAATTAAAATAAATTAGGTCTTGAATTTGGTAATTCATGAGGGGTTTTAGGGTTTAAAATCGCTTTTTTGGGTATAAATCGGAGTAGGCAGAAAATGTCGCTGACATGTCCAAATCTGTCGCTAAATTTTCAGAAATTGTCGCTAATGCCTAGGCAGATTTTAGGTAAAAATCGTTTTGGTCATAACTTGTTCATTTTAAAAGCTTTTTGGGTGATTCAAAAGCCTAAAATTATGTACTCGGAACGTACTTTTCAAATATTCAGAGTGTTTAGCAAATGGAGGTCAGTAGCTAAGTCTAATTAATTGTACAAGTGTCGAGTTTAAGGTTAATTTTCGGACAACATGGATTAAACTCGTGTTTTGGGTATTTTAGGGTAATGAACACTTGAAGGGTTAACATAGAGATGAGTTGGGATGGAATTTGAGAGTTCTTTAGACCTTAGAATACGTGGTTATATTTGATGAGTTTTGATTTATGGTATTTATGAGTAAGACTGAAATCGGGGTGACCGTTTTAAACCCGTCGAGTTATGTGATGGCTCCTAACTTAGTTTCAAGACAGTTCTTGTCTGATGAGTTGCGAGATCTAGTTAGGTTGATTACATAACATTATGGTTTTAATAAGTTTCCTCGCGGACGGTTAAGGCTCATGTGTTGTTGGTTGAGATTATTTTAGTATAAACTGAGTTCACGTTTGAACGTGAAGGTTTTATCAGGGATATGTATCCCCATTTGTTTGTTGAGAATAATTTTGAGTTTGAGAGTAAATCTCGGGACGAGATTTCTATTAGGAGGGGATGATGTGACAACTCGGGTTTTGGTGAGTCAGATGTCACCCGTTAACCGCTAATTATGTGTTAGGTTGTGTGCACAATATATTTTATATGTTTTTATGAGTGATTTTGGGAATAAGGAAGAATTAAATGAGTTACATGATGTGTAAATCATGGTACAAGTTGGAAATGAAATGAAATGAAATGAGTTAAAAAATGAACTGCAAAAAGTTCGGGTATCGTTTTTATAAGGTTTTGTTTACGTATCGTATGTTGTATGTATGTATTAAGTATATATAATATGGTTAGGATAAGTTTTAGAGTTACTTTATATATTTAGAAACTTTTAGAAATGAAGGCTAGTTCGAAAATCGCGTAAAAAGTCGAAAAATTAACAAAAGGGTGTCTGGTTTGGACCCGAAAGTGTATAGGAGTATAAGTAAACATAAATTAGGAGGGGGTGAGTGTAAATATAATAAAACATAGAGGGAAGTCGAATTTGTGGGTCCCATAGCCGAAATTTTAATAATTAAATTAATAAAAATAGGATAATTACCATCTAAATGTAAGGTTGGTCGAAAATGGAGTTCGGGAAGGTCATCAAACAGTTTTTACAAAAACAGTGCGTTGTTCAGGAATAAATTTAGATTTAGGGAATTTGAGTCAAAATCTAACCAAACGAATGAGATAGCCAAAGATTTTATATTTGGGAACTATTTATAATATATATGAAAGTACTAGAGGTTTTCAATAAAAGTTATGGTGTTTAGGTCGGGCTTTTAGTGACAAACATTTAGCATGTACAGAAAATCAGTTTTGGTGAAAACGACTTTTGGCGTAGAGACTAAACGAAAGGGTTAAACGTGTAAGTAGAAAGTAAAATTGGTTTTTGGAGTTCTTAGATCATATACAACATAATTCCAGTAGGGTAGGAGCCAAGTGTGGTGTTAAGTTCACTTCATGTGATCGTTTAGTGACTAGTAAACCGTACCGAGGAAAACTAGATTTTTACGTATAGAATAGCTTGTAGTGAGAGAACTAGATAGTGGGGATTGGGGAATTAGATTCATCTCCTTGATTGTTACTTAACTTGGGTGTTAAGACCTGAGCTAAGGGTGTCGTGTATGACTTTATAGGTTTGCAAGAGTGCTAGTTTGCTGTGCTATCAGGTGAGTTCATAGTCCTATTTTCACTGATTTTTTAAATGTTTTCTTCTAGTATGGGATGAAGATGACACTTATGGTGTTCTTAAAATGTTTTGGTACTATATTTTTATAAATTTTTGGACATATATGTGTTATTGTGTGACATGTGTGCTTATGTGTTCTCATATGTGCTTTGATATGTGTTCTCATATGTAAATCTTGTTTGGGTTGTGATTGGCTTTGGTACGTAGATCTATGGGCGTCTATGGGACCAGTTGTGATGTGTGTGGAGCGTGGGGCACGATCCGTCCTGAGTACTTGCGCATCGTCTCTTCGGAGGCAAGATATCTCGACGGGGATATGGTTCATCTTCCACTAGTGGTGTGGGAAAGATCCGGATAGTGTGGTGCATTGTTCTTGTGTGTGTGACGGGATACTTCTTGATTGTTATAGTGTGGTGCATTGTTCTTATTGTGTGTTCTTGACTGATATAATTGTGCTTTATGTGTAGTTGTATGTAACATGATTATCACATTATGGTCCATTGCTTTAACTTGTTTTCTTCAACTTTATGTTGACAGATTTTAATGTCATTTTCAGGTGAGGTAGTGATGAAGGATGATGTTAGAAGTGGCTAGAGTTTAGAGGATGCTAGGATTGCATTAGGAGGAATCCCTTTCCTCTTAGTTTTCTTTTCATTGTTTGATTAAGTGATACATTTTAGACACCTATATGTTTGATGTTTGTTTATTTGTTTGTCTTTGGTAAGAGGTAGGCCTGTTACTTACTTACCTAGACGCCTGCATTGTTTGAGATATTTTCATGACATTGTGTCACCTTTTTATGACATTTCCATTTCATATAGTTCTCTCTATAGACACACTATTGTTGTGATAATATCCATACATCGCTCCCCATATTCCGCTATGGTGGGGGTGTGACAATGTAAGACATTTGGAGATGTAAGTAGCAACATCCTGTTTCATACCACTCTACCAAAAGTATTACGTGATGTCGTGGTACACCTTGGTCGAACCAGGATGAATGGAGAATGGGGAGCTATGAGCTTCAGCTAATAATGCTTCCCTGAGTGTAAGATCATCAGGAACACAAAGTCTAGTGCCTTGCCATAAGATACCATCATCATCCAACCGAAACTCCGTCTGTTGTTCTAATTTCTGAATGATCGCCCAAATTTCACCATCATCCTTTTGAGATTCCTTGATCCTAGAGAGTAATTCAGGTTCCACTCTAAGATTAGCCCAGTAACCGTGCTGTCCGCGTACCACGATCTCAATGACTAGTCGCTCCAAGTCTCTTATTATCTCTTCCTTAATCCTAATGTCGTTGATCATACCCGACTTCCTACTAAGAGCATCTGCCACTACATTCGCCTTGCCGGGATGATACTGCAGATTAATGTCATAATCCTTCAACAGCTCTAACCATCTTCTATGTCTCATGTTCAGTTCACGTGAGTGAAGATGTATTTCAGACTCTTGTGATCTGTGAAGATATCACATGATTTTCCACACAAGTAGTGCCTCCATATCTTCAGTGCAAACAAGACTGCTTCAAGTTCCAAGTCATGCGTAGAGTAGTTCTCCTTATAAGGCTTAAGCTACCGTGATGCGTAAGTGATCACTTTCATATGTTGCATGAGAACACGGCCAAGTCCCTTCCCCGAAGCATCACTGTAGATTTGAAATCCACCTGTACCAGATGGTAGAGTAAGAATTGGTGTAGATACTAGCTTCTGCTTTAGGTCTTCAAAGCTCTTCTCTCTTTCTTCAGTCCAGACGAATTTCTCCCCTTTCCGCATCAGTTTGGTCTATGGCAGTGCTAAACGGGAAAAGTTCTCTACGAACCTACGGTAGCAACCAGTTAAGCCTAGGAAACTGGGAACTTCAGTTGCTGATGTCGGTCTTGGCCACTTGGTAATAGCCTCAACCTTTGCTGGGTCCATGGTTATTCCTTCTGCTGATACAATGTGGCATAGGAACGCCACCTTGTCTAACCAGAACTCATACTTGGAGAATTTAGCATATAGCTGCTTCTGGAGAAGTATTTGTAGTACAGTACGAAGATGATCTTCGTGTTCCTCCTTTGACATAGAGAAAATCAGAATGTCGTCAATAAAGACAATAACGAACTTGTCCAGGCACTCATGGAAGATACGGTTCATCAGATCCATGAAAACAACTGGAGCACTGGTAAGGCCAAATGGCATGGCTACGAATTCGTAGTGCCCATAACGTGTACGGAAAGCAGTCTTGGTAATGTCTTGCTATTTAACCCGTAACTGATGATAGCCTGACCTTAGATCAATCTTGGAGAAACGTTTGGCCCCTTAGAGTTGGTCAAACAAGTCGTCAATGCGTCGCAGTGGTTATCTATTCCTGATGGTGATCTTGTTAAGCTCACGATAATCTATGCACAGACGCATGATGCCGTCCTTCTTCTTTACGAACAGAACAGGTGCGCCCCATGGAGAAGCACTAGGTCGAATGAAACCGCGTTCCAACAATTCCTGCAGTTGTTCCTTTAACTCCTTCAGCTCTATGGGATCCATGCGATAAGGAGCCTTAGAAATTGGTTCAGCTCCTGGGACGAGCTCAATATTAAACTTCACTTCACGAGCAGGTGGTATGCCCAAGAGTTCTTCTGGAAACACGTCTGGGAATTCTGACACTATTGGCTGATTCTGGATAGATGGAGATTCATCCCCTAAATCATGAATAGTAGCAAGATAGCCCTCACAACCATGTGACAGTAGTGCACGTGCTTGTAAGGTTGAAATTATTTGTACAGACCTCCCGGGTACGAAACCGTTGTGAATGTACTCTGGTGCATTTATATCACCAAAGATGACCCGAAATGAATGGCAGTCAATGGTGGCGTGATGTTTGGATAGCCATTCCATGCCTAATATCATGTCAAAATCGCACATATCTAATGGAAGTGCATCAAAAGGACGAATCTTGTCGTCAAACTCTAGGGGAAGGATCTTGTACCCATGGGTTATGCATACAAAGTCTCTTAAAGGCGTGGAAATCTTTAACACATTCTCTAATGGCATAGAGGATATCCTAACATTCTTGGCATAAGCAGTAGAAATGACCGAATGAGTAGCACCCGTGTCAAATAAAGCACATGCAGTTTGACCATACATATACAAGATTCTGGTGATGGTACCTGTAGACTTGTTGTCCTGATCGCGAGAAGTCATGTACACCCGCCCAGTAGTAGGAGGTGGCTTAGAGTCGGCATGCCCAGATGTGCCCTCTATCTCACCCTTGCGGTAGTCCTTCATGCGATGACCAGTGAGGCCACACTTGAAGCAAGCATCGTTGTCGCGGCGACATGGACCTGGGTGGCTATGGTTGCAGGTAGTGTAGAGAGGGTGAGTATACCCTCCAACAGGTGCCCTTGCTGGCTGGGAGCCTATTCAGGAAAGTACACATGAGACATGGTTTATGGGTACAAAAAGGACAATGCAGAAAATCGTAAGACATAATACCAGTGATAGCTGTATGGTTAGGCTGTGAACCTCTGCGGTCCTGCTCCCTTCCGTTACCATGATTCCTGGTAGAAGATGCTAAAGTGTCAGAATTATGAATCATAACATGTAACATAAGAAATGAGTGAGTTTAGGGACCTGCTGTTGTTGGAGTTTCCAGCGTTGTTATGATAATTATCATTATCGCCACGCCTATCCGTAGTAGAACGGTCTTGGGTCTGACCGTTACCCTTGGGCTGAGTAGGCTGTTGCTGAGTAGCCGGTTGAGACCAGTCCCCGGTCTTCTGCCTGAAAGATGCAGTTTATAAAGAAAGATAAATATTCCGATAGTACTGAATGAACTGAGTGATGAACAAATACCTCTTCTCGGGTCTCTCTGCTTCACCGATTTCCTCTCTCTCCTGTAGCATCTCCAACTTACGTGTTGCATCGGCTACTTGTGCCACCGTGTTGAAGGTAGCACACACCAAGTTATTGGCAACCGATGTACGAAGAGCCCAACGAAAGTGATATGCTTGCTCTTCGGCAGTACGTGTTGCTGCGCCAAGAAAACCAGCCAAACGAAGAAAGCGCTGCATGAACTCGTTGCTGTTCTCCCCAGCTCTCTACCTGATCCCGTGGTACTCCCTCTTCAGCTTGTCTTGCTCAGCCTTGGGGAAGAACTGTCCCATCACTAACTCCCTGAACTGAGCCCAAGTCAAGCCAGGCACCTAATTGTCACCTCCCTCATACTACTTCACTGCCTTCCACCATCCCAGTATGTCACCTTCGAACTTGTAATAGAACAACCTCAACTTGAAGACGGGGTCGCAGCCCATTGCATCAAATATCTTCTTGATATGAGCTAACCAGCTTTCAGCCTCACTAGGGATGTCAGTCCTCTCGAAGGATCGAGGGCGTTGCTTGTTGAATCTCTTCATCCATGTGACTAGTGTTGTTGGAGGAGGATGAGGAGGATTAGGATGCTGATGCGGGTGCTGATTGTTGGCAGCTTGCACCTCGGCCCTGATTTCGTTCCTCAGCTGAGGAAGCATGGCCTGCATCGCAGATTGAACTGTTGCATTGAGTTGTTCCTGCTCGCGTGTGAGAACCATCTGACAGAATAAAACAAAATGCATGATTAAACTGATAAAACATAATATATATACATGAAATAAATGTATGCCAATAAATCATGAGAAAAAATTTATGCATGAAAACGGTGTATGAATGCATGATGCAGTTTTTAAAAACTTTTATATGCGCGAGGGTAAACGCCTGTAGTGATTTCACCCAAAACAAAAGACATATCGAGGGGACGCCTATGGGTCGGTCCCAAAGTTAAAAGTTTCTATAAAAGCACATGCGACTAAATAGGGTCAGTCTTGTACCAACCATTACTTAGTCATAAACCTGCGACAATGACATTACATGAATGCATGAAAACAATGAATGCATGAAACCGACTGTCAGTTCTAGGAAGACCATAATGACTACCCACTAATCACATGTCGTGTTTTGAGAGCCTACAGGTCGAAGCCTTGGCTCTAATAACATAATTGTAACACCCCATTTTGGTAAATGGAATGTCACGCGTGATTATGGCGTGTCATCAAAGCATACAAGGAAAATGTCTTAAACATTACATGACCATAAAAGGAAATACCGGAAACAAACATAGGTACCCTAAAGTATAAGCTCATGACACACAAACATAAGTACTTCAAAAAAAAAGGACTAAACCATGTCCATAGAAATAAGTAGCAAAATGTATGATGAAATGCATAAAGTAGAGAAGGATAGGAAGCTTCCAATCCATATGCACGTACGCTTAAAGTCTACGAGCGCCCTTGAGTACTTGCCGTTTGGGAACATGAAAGGAAAACGGCTGAGCATAACGCTCAGTGCACGGATATACAACTATGACATGGAATAACGTAAGCATATAAGACTAATAGCAGCGAAATAACATAATTTCTAAGTAATCTGGATTCATGTTAATAAAACTGGTTTTATAGTTTGAAAAGACTTATGTTTCTATGAAAATCTGTTTAATTAGCTAAATAGCCCATATAGGTCATGAGGTTCCATCGTGCATGAATACTTGGAGGGGAGACCTCGTCATGCAATTAGAGGGGTTGCCTCTAATTAAATAGTCTAGGTAGGAGGGATCAACTCTTAGTGAAGGATGCAAGGCACACATCGCATTCACTATGATAATACTGCTAAACATGTAACTAGGATGCACCCATACGCCCCACATGATAATATAATATAATGGCCAAAACTTAAAAGGGACGCCACGAGCAATCACTTCACCGTGGGGAAGTCATAACATTGGTGCCTCCAGTGTTATGGTTATGGTACCTCCATAACTAGGTGACACTGGTCATGCATGTATATGGCTTAGGCTCTTAATATAACATAAGTATCAAACATATAAAACAAATACTAGGAAAACAGTTGGCTGTAGACGAGGAATCCTTATAAGGAAAGTATGTCCATACTGAAGGGACGGGAAATCCGTACCTTATGTCCAGTGAACGAAGAAGACGAACGAAAGAGATTCCTATTTAGATCTCACTAATGCTACATAAATAGTATACGTGTATAAGTATTCTGATTACTGAGTACGTAACTGATTTTATATCATGTTTTAGCTTGTTTTATATGTTCATGTCTTGTTTTACTAATTTTAACGTTATGTTGTGTTTGTCATGTATTCTGCATATTCTGATTAAGTATTACTTGTATTTCTGGTATTATTATACTTGTTGTGTAATAATAAGTAACTTTCTAAAAATAGCAGGTTTCCTAAAATAGAAAGTTTCCAAAAATAGAAAGTTTCCAAAAATAGAAAGTTTTCAAAAATAGATTAACTTCTTAAAATATATTAGTTTCTAAAAATAGAAAGTTTCCAAAAAATAAGTTTCCTTAATTACAAAGTTTCCATATTTAGAATTAAGCTGAATTAATATCCTAAGTCATGTTGTTATAGTATAGTTTATTAATAATATTCTGTTAATTAAATAAACTATAGGTTATATGATTTAATTAAATATAAGCATGACTTAATTAAATTAAAGTGTATAAAAATATTTAGGTTAAAACGTGTATTAATACTATATTAATATAACCTAAGTCATGATTATTAATTAATTATATATCATGTTTAATAATTAATTAATACTATAGTGCAAAATAAATAAATAAATACTTAGGTTAAAACATGTATTATTTAATAATAATAATAACCTAAGTTTCATGTTTAATTAAATTAATTATAAGTCATGTATTAATTAATTTAATTATCTTGTAAAAATTATATACTTGTAAAATTAATTAGACTTGTAAAAATAATCATCAACCGAACCCGTGTGTTATCTAAATAAACATGTCGTGAACCGGACCCGTGAAAACCCATGAACCGGTCCAAACCAAACACCCCCAAAACAGTGGCAAACCGACTGAGCCATTTGCCCCTGCTTTCGGTAAGCTGCCACCGGCTTAAGTCGGTGGTCTTGACCCTCTCGGCTAGCCGCTGTCACCAAAGTTCCCACTGGTTGTAGCCGGTGGTTCCCCCTGCGTGCGCTGCGGTTCCCCCTGCTTGACCAACCTAGCCACCGGCTGGGCCGGGTGGTGTTGTTTTGCTTGCTGCCGAGACCCACATAAACCACAAGGACACCCCAACGCATGTCGGTGTCCCTTGTACCTGATGTTGACCGAGACCAAGCCAGACCGAGACATATGTCTCGGTTGGTGGTCGAACCAAGGACGCCGAGAGCCTTGGGCTCTCGGTTTGGGTGGCGGCCGAACAACAACAACCCGAAACAACCCTTAATCTTTGCCCCTTGATCCCATGACATGTTTTTATCCATGTTTTTATTTAATTACATGTTCATGCGATGATTAATTAAATAAAAAAACAAAAGGGTTTACGGATTTACCAATGCGTGAAAAGATTAAGGAAGAATAACACGAACATGATCTATGATTTGCTTAGCTAAAAATCAATCCAATCACCCTTGTGTGGTGATGTATGCCACCGGCCAAAGAGAGCAAGAAGGAGAGTAGGGTTTTTATTTTTCTTAAAAATCTTATGTGAATGAAAAGTATTTTTCCTTTATTAGTTATTTGGTAAAAATCAAATGGGCTGGGGCCCCTTCTCTCTTGTGTCGCGACTTGTAGGGCCCACCAAGGGAAAACCGAAGCCTTTATCGTGTCTATTTTAATACATGTTTGTGTGTTCGTGTTTACGGGTTACGTTTAATTATTCGTGTTATTATAATTTCTTGTATGTAACGATATTTATCGTATTAATAATATACGTAAATACATAATTATATTCATGATTTCATGTTCGTGATTATAATTACTATTGATAATAATTATCGTGTACTAACACGTACTTAATACTTTTCGTAATTATAATACGTACATAACTTCTGTAATTACTAATCGTGACTCGTTTTCATGCTATAAAAGGAAAGTTTTTAATATGTACGTACGCTACTAAGTGTACTGTTCATGGTAAAAGAATGCGGGTTTTACCCTCCACCTTAAGGAGCTTTTGATTAGTGAACTCTCGAGTAAGGAGTACTAGAGGAGTGGAGTAGGAACGAGGAGTGAGCTTCGTTGCCGAACCACTATAAATCCTTGGTGTTTGGTTTGACCTTTCCTTCCCTTATCTCTTTACATTCATTATTCTTTATACTTGTGATTATTAGATTAGTTGCACTATACCTTGTTCATATTGTATATAAGAAGGTTTCACATAAATATCAAGCCTAAGTTTTTGAAAAGGATTTTTAAAAACCAACCTTTAACAAGTAAATTTAAGAAACTATTCAACCCCCCCTTCTAGTTTATACAATTGGTATCAAAGCGTGGTTGCTCAAGCATTTATGAAATATATTGTATTTTAAAACTTGAATCGATCTATGGATTCCAACAAGTATCTAGAAGGGAAATCCATGCAAAGACCACCTCTTTTTGAAACTGATAGTTTTATTTATTAGAAAAATAGATTTGAGACTTATGTGAAATCAAAAGATTTAGATCTTTGGCATGTTATTACCTATGGTGATTTTTTGCCTTATCAATATAATGAAGTTTCTAAAATCAAAGAGATAGTCACTTTTGACAAAGCTAATAATGATACTAAAAGGAAACTTACTAAAAATAATGAGAATAAAATGGTGATTTATAATGCTTTACCAAAGAAAGAGTACGAAAGGATTTTTATGTGTGAAACCGCTAAAGATATTTGGAACACTCTTTTAGTAACCCACCAAGGTAATAGCCAAGTCAAAGAAAGTAAAATCGATCTTCTTGTTCAACAATATGAACAATTTGTCATCTTAGAAGATGAAACTATTGATAGTGCATTTGCTAGATTTAACACTATTATTACTAGTCTAAAAGCACTTGATGAAGGTTTTTCTAGCAAGAACAATGTTAGGAAGTTTCTTAGGGCGTTGCATCAAAAATGGAGAGCTAAAGTCACGGAGATTGAAGAATAAAAGGATCTCGCCAAATTATCACTCGATGAACTCATTGGTAACTTGAAAGTTCATGAGATGATAATTTTGACGGACTCATAAATGGTGAAAACCAAGAGTGAAAGAAAGTCTCTTACACTCAAGGCCAAGAAGGCGCAAAGTGAACATGAAAGCTCCTCGGATAGTGATGATGAGGAATATGCCATGGCGGTTAGAGACTTTAAGAAGTTCTTCAAAAGACGAGGTCAATACGTGAGGCAACCAAACAACGGCAAGAAACCCTTCTCCAAAAACCGATTTGCAAAGATGATAAAGGTGATATGAAATGCTTTAGATGTGGTGATCCGAATCATTTCATCGGTGATTGTCCTAAGCCTTCACGCGACAATAACCACACGACGTTCGTTAGAGGTTCATGGAGCGATAGCGGTGAAGATATTGATGACAACCACAAAGATGAGAAATGTCTTATGGCTCACACTTCTAAAGAGGTACATTCCGAAACCGATTATTATAGCAATAATAGTTCTTCTCAAGATGATAGTGAATTAGAAGGCCAATACAATAACTTACATAAGCTTATCCTTAAATTCATTGAAAAGAACAAAGTGCTAAAATCAACTAGAACTAAGCTTGAGAATGAGATTAGTGAGCTAAGAGAGAAATTAGCTAAGCTTGAGAAAAACAAAGAAGTTGATCTAGGTTGTTTCTAATGTGAAAACCTTAGACAAGAGAATGAAGATCTCAAGAGTACCTCCATTAAATTGGAAAAGTTCATGAAAGGTACTAGTGCTCTTGATGATATATTGAACAAACAAATTCATTCAAAAGAAAGACTTGGGTTGGGATATAACACTAATGAAGCATCAACTAGTGAACTAAAACAAGTTAGGTTTTCAGAAAAACGCACCCTTGTACGCGGTTCTCCAGTATATGGTGTAGTTCCTTATTGCTATGGAACCGCGGGTGGAGCTAAAGAACCGTGGACAGAAGAAAGTTTTTGTGAAAATCCTGAACTTTCTAAAAAGTCTATTTTAGGTGAAGGGCCAAAACATATTCTTATTAACAAGGTCAAAGTACCTATTCTTAAAAAGCCTACTCTAGATAAATTCTACAAGCCCTTGAGTAAACCTCTAATGGGAACTAGAAACTTATCTAGACAAACATCTACTCCTCCAAGAGTACGAAATGAGTCTAAACCTAAAAGTAGAACACCTACACCAAAAAGATATGATCAAGCTACATCACGACCTAGAAGTAAAACTCCAACACCTAGAAGGAATAACAATAATTCTAGATCAACATCAAAGGCACCTAGGAGAAACTATGGACAACAAAATGGCCATATTAATTGGAATAATTTTCAACAACAATACTTTTCCCCATGGAGAATGCCTCCTCCATTCATACATCCCAACCAAATGCTAGGGATGTTTAGAACTAACAACTTTGGACCCATGAGATATTGGGGACCAAATGTTTGATCTTATGTGTTGTTAACTAGATATGCTTGGGAATCGATTGATAGCCCGACGAGTGGATTAAGGATAGTGGTTTTTCTAAACACATGACGGGTAATCGAAGTTTGTTCTCGCACTACAAATCATATAATGGAGGTAACGTTACATTCGCAAGTAATCGACGTGGTAATATCATTGGCAAAGGTATGGTCTCTCTTGACTCTATGACCATAGAAAACGTAGAGCACGTAGATAACTTAGGTTTTAACCTTCTAAGTATAGGTCAAACTTGTGACAATAAGTGTAACGTCATCTTTTCGGAATATGACAATGAAATCGTAAAAGATGGAAAGGTCATTAGAAAAGGTGTTAGAAAGCATGAGCTTTATGTCATGAAGGTCAATAGGAAGTTAAAGGACAACTTATGTCTAGCGACTTTAGATGATAGTTCTACTCTTTGGCATAGGAGATTAGGTAACGCTAATATGCGTTTAATTCAATCTTTAGTCTCTAAGGAGTTGGTAAGACACCTCCCCAAGATGAAGTTTGATAGTCACTTTTGTGATGCTTGCAAAATTGGGAAGCAAGTTCACTCAAGTCACAAAGCCAAGAATTTGGTTTCGACCTCTCGGTGCTTAGAGCTCCTACATATGGATCTCTTTGGACCTTCTGCCATACGGAGTTATGGAGGTAACCTTTATACCCTAGTTATAGTTGATGACTATTCTAGATTCACTTGGACTAGATTTTTGGCGTCTAAGAATGAAGCTTTCGACCACTTCAAAACCTTTAGTCTAAGAATTAAAAATCAACTAGGATGTTCAATTGTCTCTATTAGGACGGACCATGGTAGGGAATTTGATAACGAAGTGCAATTCGGTGCCTTTTGTGAAGCTCATGGTATTACCCATAACTTCTCGGCTCCTCGCACTCCACAATCAAATGGGGTAGTTGAAAGGAAGAATAGGACCATTCAAGAGATGAGTAGGACGGTGTTAAATGAGCAATCTTTGCCTCAAAAATTTTGGTGCAATGCTATGGACACATCGACCTACATTCTCAACCAAATTCTTATTCGACCTTTTCTAGGAATGACCCCCTATGATATTCTTAAAGGTAAGAAGCCCTCATTGGAATACTTTAGGGTGTTCGGAAGCAAATGCTTCATTCTCAACACCAAATATTACCTTACTAAGTTCGACCCAAAGTCTTACAAAGGTATCTTTTTAGGTTATTCTCAAACTAGCAAAACCTACATAGTCCTCAATAGAACCTCGGGTGTAATTGAAGAATCACTTAACGTGACATTTGATGAAACCCCTCCTTCATCTAAGACACCACCTTTGGTAGATGATGAATTGGATGAAATAGACATAGTTAATGCCAAAGATGTTAGAAACATAGGAGTTAAAGACCTTAGTGTTGAAAAGGGAGTAAACATTAAGGAGTCAAAGGATCATGCTCTCGATAACATCATAGGTGAATTAAATCAAAGGACCCTAAGATCTCAAGTCCAAAATCAAAGTAACTTCTTTTGTTTCGTCTCCTTGATTGAACCAAAGAATGTTAAAGAAGCTTTGATGGATGAGAGTTGGGTCATCGCTATGCAAGAAGAATTGAATCAATTCATTGCTAATGATGTTTGGGACTTGTTCCTCCACCTAGAAGTTCGAACATCATAGGAACCAAATGGGTATATAGGAATAAGTTAGACGAGAATGGTGTTGTGTCTCGTAACAAGGCTAGACTTGTAGCTCAAGGCTATAATCAACAAGAAGGTATTGATTATGACGAGACATATGCACCCGTAGCTACATTAGAATGCATTAGAATCCTTTTAGCCTACGCGTGTGCCTTGGACTTTAAGCTTCAACAAATGGATGTAAAGAGTGCATTTCTTAACGGTTTGATCAATGAGGAGGTATATGTGGCTCAACCTCTCGGCTTCATTGATTTTGAGAAACCAGATCATGTTTACAAGCTTAAGAAATATCTTTATGGTCTCAAACAAGCACCCATAGCTTGGTATGATAGACTTAAAGCGTTTCTTGTAAAACATGAGTATACCATAGGGATGGTAGACAATACGCTCTTTAAAAAGAAGAAAGGTTCTCACCTCATTATCGTACAAATATATGTTGATGACACTATATTTGGTTCAACTTGTCAAGCATTGTGTGATGACTTTGCCAAAATCATGCATGACGAGTTTGAAATGAGTATGATAGGAGAACTTAACTTCTTTTTAGGACTCCGAATTAAACAAATGGACGATGGTATTTTCTTTAATCAATCCAAGTATGCTAAAGAAATGCTAAAGAAATTTGGATTAGAAGACTCTAGACCAATGAAGACCCCTATGGCCTCGGATACTAAACACACCCCTAGATGATGATTGTGAGTCGGTAGACAACACCAAATATAGAGGTATGATTGGTAGTTTGTTGTACCTAACGGCAAGTCGACCGGATATCATGTTTAGTGTTTGCCTTTGTGCTCGCTTCCAAGAGGCTCCCAAAACCTCTCACCTTGAAGCGGTTAAGCGTATCTTCCGATACATTAAGGGCACTATACATTTAGGATTATGGTATCCTAAAGGGACCGACGTAGAAACCATTGTCTACGCGGACTCGAATCATGCGGGAGACTATGTGGACCGGAAAAGCACTAGTGGAGTTTGTAACTTCGTGGGTTGTTGTTTAACTTCTTGGTTCTCCAAGAAAAAAACCGCTTTTGCAATATCCACCACGGAAGCCGAGTATGTGAGTGTCGGTAAAGATTGTCAACAAGCTCTATGGATGAAACAAGCGCTTGTTGATTACGGGATTTCTCTTGATGATGTTCCCATCATGTGCGACAATAAGGGTGCTATAGACCTTAGCAAGAATCCCGTGCAACATTCGTGAACTAAGAACATAGAGATTCGCCACCATTTTATTAGGGATAATGTTCAAAAGGGGAACATTTCGATTGAGAAGGTACCCTCGGTAGAAAACTTAGCCGACATCTTCACTAAGCCACTTAAGAGGGAACCTTTTAATTACTTGCTTCTAGGTCTCGGTTTAATGGAACATATTCCTTAATTGCGCATTTTTATTTATCGAGTCTTTTTCTCTTTTGAGTCTTCTCTTTCTTTGAGTTTTTGAGTATCGCAAACTCTTTTTGGAAAACTTCTCTTCTCTTTTTCAAAATTCTCAAAGTTCTTTCGAAAATGGTCGAGAAATGTTTTTGCATTGTTAATTTAGTCTAAAAATGTTTTTCATAGCTTCTTGCTATTCACAATGAGCTTACATAATTCATATGTATGTGTCTCTCAATTATAGCAAGAACAAAAGAGAACCATGGATGATCATTGTGTCATGACTTTTTGTCTAGTTCTACACACCTCCTATATCGATATCCTTTAAAATCCATGTATTTAGGTCAAAACCTTGTTTGGTGATTTCTTGTGTGTTTTCCTTGTCTATCTTTGCCTCTTAGCATATCTCCATGATTCGTTAGACTAGAAAAATAGGATTTTCTGAATTGGAAAATCCTCAGTCATCACCAAATTGAACCCACTGTGGGCGGTTCTCCATTGAGACCGTGGCTCCTTATCGATAAGGAACCGCCTGTGGAGATAAGGAACCGCGCACAGTACCTTCCTTTTCAGGTTTTCTAGAAACTCCAAATTTGTTCCAACACTTTTTGGAATCTTTGTTTCAACCCTTTGACCACCCCAATATATCTTGGGCTTTCTCTATTTAACCGTAATCATTTTGCATTCTTTCTCAAATCAAAATTTCTTATTCTCCAAATGAAAGCCTTGATTCTCCTTCATTTTCTCCAATTGCTTTCAATCCCAATTCACCCAAGAACACTCAAAACCACATCTCTTCTTCTTCTAAGAATGTTGATTGTGGAACTTCTTATCTTCCACCACTAGCCTTTTGTGTTCTTCCTCCTTCACATGATAATGTCATGCATCATGGAACATATTGTCATTGTTGTCAATACCAACATCTTGCTATGGCTCATATCTATGAAGAGTTGAATTACATCAAGAGTCTCTTAGTCAAACCTCCTCTTCACTGTGACTATGAGATCTCTACCAAGCCACCACCACCTCCTTCTGCCACTACCTTGTCTTTTATATAAGCATTGATTGCTTATCTTCAAGACATCTAGTTCAAGCAAATCTTAGAGTTCTAGTTTAACTAGGATTAGATTTATGCTTTTTTATTGGCTTGTTTTATTTCTCATACATCTTTGTATGATTTATTTCCTTGTATCTTTTATCATGTTTCCTTTTAACATGACTTATCTTGGATATTTGTCTCTTCTCTTATTTTTTGTGACCTTTGCTATATCTTGTTGGGTATCTCTTCTCTACTAATAACCCTTCTATGTAGCTTGTCACCATATATCGATTCCTTTGTGCTTCAAGCAAGGGGGAGTATTTGCAAAGTACGGTTCTTTTCTTCTTCAAAGACTTTTGCAACCTTTTTGCTTTGACAAAGCGGGAGAAATGAAATAAAGTCGTCTTCGAAAATCTTGTTTTTATTAGGTAATTGAGTTTATGTATTGTCGAAATAAAAAAAGGGGAGATTGTTAATGCAATGATGCCTAGAAACGTTACTTGCATTTTTCGGTCTCGCTTTGTTTTGATTACGACAATATGTAAAAACAAGCATTTACGAAAACAACGAAAAACGAATTCTTGAGTTCAAGTATTTTTCATTTCAACCATTATCACTTAAGGTATGTACAAACAAGTACTCATCCTAATTAAGTGATCAAGGATTTAATCTTTTCTTAAAACTCACTTTTTATTAAGTGTGACAAGTTTTTATTAAACTTTATTTTTAAAAAAATGTTTTATTAAATTAATTATTTGAAAATTTGAAAATTTGAAATTGGCATATTGTATCTTGGTTTGGAATATCCTTTCAGGATATTTTAATCCCCAGATTCGAACCAATCCACTAAAAGACAAAAAGGAGTGGAGTCTACTCTGACGGTTCTTTAGTGGCTATAGCGGTTCCTTATCGAACAGGAACCGCGGGCTCCAATAAGGAACCGCGGGCAGAGATAGCTGTTGGAAGTGTGTCATATAAATAGTGGACCATTCTCAGACATTCTCCTCACCTCTTTTGCACATACATTTCCAGATTCTTTCATACTTCTTAAATCACTCAAATCCTTGATCATTTGTTTGATTACTACTTGTTTAGAAGTGAATCTTTCTCCTCTCATGTCTTCCTCTCAAAGTGCAAAGAAAAGAACACTATCATCCTTGAAGTGTTGTGTCTACCTCAAAGATCCATTGAATATCCAAACTTATTTATTCGTTGTTGTGTCATTATTGTGAAGATCCAAATAGTTGTGTCTATTTGAAATTTGTGTATGTATTACGGTTAATACTTGGTCCTTAAAGTATATTGGTGTAGATTGGTCCTAGCTAAGATTAGGGCTCGACTTTTAGCTTAGAGTCGGAAATTGGATAAGCGACGTTGTGTACGGTTTCTCCAGCTTAAGGAGCTTGTTGATTAGTGAACTCTCGAGTAAGGAGTACTCGAGGAGTGGAGTAGGAACAAGGAGTGAGCTTCGTTTCCGAACCACTATAAATCCTTGGTGTTTGGTTTGACATTTCCTTTCCTTATCTCTTTACATTCATTATTCTTTATACTTGTGATTATTAGATTAGTTGCACTATACCTTGTTCATATTGTGCATAATAAGGTTTCACATAAATACTCAAGCCTAAGTTTTTGAAAAGGAGTTTTAAAAACCAACCTTTAACAAGTAAATTTAAGATACTATTCAACCCTCCCTTCTAGCTTCTACACATTTGTATACTTCTCTCGACACCTCCAAGATCGCATTCGTCATGAATCATTCAAGGTATGAATAAACAAGTCATTAACCTTAGTAAGTGATCAAAGATTAATATATTCTTAAAACTCACTTTTATTTAAAGTGACAAAGTATTTTTTAAATAATTTTATTTTTAAGAAAATGTTTTATTAATAAGAAAATGGAAATTTGAATTTGGCATATTCCAAATGAATAAAGAATATTCCCTTTAGGTAATTTCTTCACCAAATGGACTTTCCCCACTAAAGGATAAAGGGAGCGGACTCCGAAGCCCGAGTTTCCTTAAAGGTACCCACGGATCCTTGCTGATAAGGAACCGCAGGGGCATCTAAGGAACCGCGGGGAAATAGAGTCGTTGCTCCCTTGGCCTATAAATAGTGGATCATTTCCATTTTTTTTCAACCCTTTTTCCACATTTATCTCAGTTTCTTTAAAACACCTTAGATCCTTGATTAGGTAGTTTTGATTAATCTTGTTTAAGATGTGACTCTATCCTCAATCCTCTCATCCTCTCAAGTGCAAAGAAAAGAACAGTTTCATCACTATGAAGTGTTAGGTTCATAACATGATGAAGATCTCTCCTTCTATATCTAGTCATGATTATTGTTTTACTACAATGTAAATCATGAAGATCCAAGTGATGTGTATGCTTGGACTTGATGTATATGCAGTAGATCCAAGTGGTGGGTTCACTTGGATGTGTTTTTAAGGGTAGTAGATCTAAGTGATGTGTATCCTTAGATTAGGTGTTACGAGTGTAGATCTAAGTTATGTAAATACTTGGATATAGTGTTAGAATCCTAGATCTAAGTTATGTGTACACTTAGATCTAGATGTTTTATGTGTTTAGGACACAAAACACAAGGTTTGTTATGTTGGAGTCATGGGTGTAGATTGGTTCTACCTAAGATTAGAACTCGACATCTAGCCTTGTGTCGGAAAATGAGAAATAGGAGACGTGTGTAGATTGGTCCTACCTAAGATTAGGAATCGACATCTAACTTAGTGTCGGAAATGGTGTAAGCGACGTGCATGGTTTTCTCCACCTTGAAAGGAGCATTGTTGACTAGTGAAGTAACTCTCGAGTTGGGTACTCGAGGAGTAGAGTAGGGCGAAGAGGAGCTTCGTGACCGAATCACTATAAATCATCGTGTCGGTATTCTCTTTTACATTTATGTCTTTACTTTATTAGTTGCATAATATACTTGTTGTATGTTATCTTTTACCTTAAAGGTACCCGCGGATCCTTATTGATAAGGAACCGCGAGAGCATTTAAGGAACCGCGGGAAAATAAATCCGTTGCTCCATTGGCCTATAAATAATGGATCATTTCTAGCTTTTCTTTCAACCCTTTTTGCACATTTCTCTCCGTTTCTTTAAAAACAACTTAGATCCTTGATTAATTAGTTTTGATTAATCTTGTTTAAGATGTGATTCTATCCTCAATCCTCTCATCCTCTCAAGTACAAAGAGAAGAACACTTTCATCACTATGAAGTGTTAGGTTCATAACATGATGAAGATCTCTCCTTCTAGATCTAGTCATGATTAGTGTTTTACTACAATGTAAATCATGAAGATCCAAGTGATGTGTATACTTGGACTTGATGTATATGTAGTAGATCCAAGTGGTAGGTTCACTTAGGTGTTTGTAAGGGTAGTAGATACAAGTGATGGGCATCCTTAGATTAGATGTTAGGAGTGTAGATCCAAGTTATGTAAATACATAGTGTTCGAGTCATAAATCTAAGTTATGTGTATACTTAGATCTAGATGGTTTATATGTTTAGGCCACAAAACATAAGGTTTGTTATGTTGGGCCATAAAACATAACTAGTGGAGTCATGGTGTAGATTGGTTCTACCTAAGATTAGAACTCGACATCTATCCGTGTGTCAGAAAATGGGAAGTAGGCGACGTGTGTAGATTGATCCTAAGATTAGGACTCGACATCTAGCTTAGTCTCAGAAATGGTGGAAGCGACGTGTATGGTTTTCACCGCCTTGAAAGGAGCATTGTTGACTAGTGAAGTAACTCTCGAGTTGGGTACTCGAGGAGTGGAGTAGGGCGAAGAGGAGCTTCGTGACTGAACCACTATAAATCTCGTTTTGGTATTCTCTTTTACATTTATGTATTTACTTTCTTAGTTGCATAATATACTTGTTATATGTTGTTGTGTGCATCTCATAATCTAAACATCCAAGTTGCGGAAAAGTTAAGTCTTAGTACGTGTGTGCTTCATGTTTAGATTATGATCAAGTGTGCATCCCTTAGTCTAAGTATCTTAGTTGCGGAAAAGCTAAGGCTTAGTACGTGTGTGCTTAGTGTTTAGACTATTGCTTGATGTACTATTGATTTGATGTGTTTGTGTGTTTACTTACTTGTAATCTTTATCTTTCATGAAATACATCTCATACTTAGTCAAGCTTGTTCGAGAATTTGGTACAAAGGATTGTTAAAGTTTAACATGTAACAAATGGTTTTGTCCACTACTGGCGGTTCCTTAAATGGACCAGCGGTTCTTTAGTGATAACGAAACACGACCATGTTTATTGAGTCACGAACAGTGGGTTATACGAAAAGTTTTGAAAACTTAAATATAAACTATTCAACCCCCGTACAGACACGTCTGCCAAAAATTCTCCCGCCAAAACAAATGGAAATTAAGAAAAAAAGCCCTGTCACTATAGATACTGTGAGCGGAAAAAATTGCCATAAACAGATAAAAGTAGTAATGCCACATTACCACAAACAGATATACCAACAATCTAGAAACAGGATGCGCTCGCCATGGCCGCAACCGAAGTTAGTTTCCATGCCAAACGACAAACCATCGTGTTTTTTCAGAGGCTGTTAGGCTCATCACAACCTTCGACATAGTAACATAAACCCAGATAACTGTCACATCATGAAAGCATATAAGAGACTGTTGTAGCAATGTAAATATCAAAAGGCGATATGCCAATAATAAAAAAAACAATATTTTCATCCATTTAAGGTTGAGGAGACTTAGATAGGCCAATTATCTAAAACCAGGGCGCACTCGCTGTGGCAGCAACTATAGTTGGTTGCCATGCCAAACAACGAAGCATCTCTTCTTTCAGTGCCATGGCTGCAACCACAGTTGGTTCCATGCCAAACAACGGAACATTTCAACCTTTTCGGGCCCTGTTAGACTGGTCATAGACGAAACGTGATATACTCGTCGTAGCTGCAACCGTAGTTAATTACCATGCCAAACGACAAACCATTTCCGTTTTTCAGAGACTTTTAAACTCATCATAGCCTTCCACATAGTAACACAAACCCATACAACTGTTACATCACCAAACCGTAGATTTGGCACTCTAAATATTAAGAGTCGATATGCCAATAATGAGAAAAATAACATTTGCAACCATTTAAGCATGAGGAGAAGTATTTAAGTTTTTTCATAGGGTCTATTAACCAAAATCCCATTCATCAATATCAACAAAGTCAAAATCCCCCAAAGTCTATCTTCATTAATCATATAATAAACAGAATATTAAAAGAAAACAATCGAATAAAAAAACCCTTTTAATTGAAACCCTAAATTAAGTAAATAATATTCAGAAATTCAAAAAAAAACCATGCTTACATATGAGTGGCATGGCAGATGATGGTGGTGCATCAAGCGACTTCAATTTTTTTTATTGATTTCGCCATTATTTTATGGATTTAGATGTGTGCGTTGATTATTACAACCAAAAGCAACAACCAGACACAAAAATCCCACCACCTATCATCAAAAAACTCACCAACGACCGCACGCCATAATCGGTTGAAACGACTAACTGATGTTAATGCTTATATCTGTTTTTGATAATATTAGCCTCTCACAACATCAAGACTGTTTTAAGATATTAGAATAAAAGTAACAGTGAAATAGGTGTGAATGAGGTTGGTGTATGTGTTTTCCAGATATAGTGACGAGAAGAAACATAATTCATGTTAAACCTAAGTGACATCAACACAAAACAATGGAAACAAAAATCCCCCAAACTCTATCTTTATTAATCATATAATAAACAGAATATTAAAAGAAAACAATTGCATAAAAAAACCCTTTTTATTGAAACCCTAAATTAAGTAAATAATATTCAGAAGTTAAAAAAAACATGCGTACATATGAATGGCATGGCAGATGATGGTGGTGCACCAAGCGACTTCAATTTTTTTATTGTTTCGCCATTATTTTCTGGATCTGGATGTGTGGGTTGATTATTACAACCAAAAGCAACAACCAATCACAAAGATCCCACCACCTATCATCAAGGATACCCACCAACGACCACACACCATAATCGGTTGCAACGACTAATTGATGTTAATACTTATATCTGTTTTTCGTAATATTCGCCTCTCACAACATCAAGACTGTTTTAAGATATTAGAGTAAACGTAACAGTGAGATAGGTGTGAATGAGGTGGGTGTATGTGTTTTCCAGATCTAGTGACGATAATAACTAAGAATTATTATGCCGACACAAAGGGACACATGTGTGAAAATTTCTCCTACCAAAACTAAGAGATAATAATAAAAACCCGGTACTATAGATATCGTGGGAGGCCATAATTACCATAAACAAATATAAGTGTTAACAGGGAAGTGATATCTTGAGCATCATCTCATTTTAGGGAATCACATTTAAAATGACATACATCACTTTTTAATTAAAAAACAAATTTATTTTTATTTTTATTTAATTATTTAATTACTCCACCTGTCCTATAATTATAGTTCATCGAAAAAATACAAATTATAATAAAATATCACTTTTTTAGATTTTTCTCTTTTAATTTTTACACATTGACAATTTTACAATTAACTAATTAATTTACAACTTTGTTATTGTTTGTAATAATATTGTTGGTCCCGTTTAAATAGGTAAATACTTATCAACCTTAAGTATAACCACATATCATGGTAAACAAGTAAGTTGTTTTAACAAAGTAATAACAATTACGAATAAGAAAAACAACACCAAAATACTTTCCAAGAGATTTATTAAAACTTAATAAAGAATCTATAACACTTTGCTTGTGGAATAGCAAAGTGGTTGAATGACAATATTTGAGTGATTTCCTCTACTTAAACTACAAACCAATGTTATGAGTTTAAAGTCTCAAAGATATACGTTCATCAATGAGTGAGTCGATTAGTTTGATGTTGAAAGTGAAGACCTCTTGAAAGTTGTTGGGAATTATTTGTTAAGTGTCAAGTATTGTTAGTGTTATTGAAGTACTTCTAGTTATCTTTCAAGTACCGTTAGTGTTAACGCGGTACATAGTAAGTACTGCTACTTATAAAGTAAGTACTGCTATATTGATTAACCAACTGGCTTAGCTCAGTTGGTCACCAAGGTTCCACTAAGTGGTTTCTTTGGGGGAGGATTCCTAGAGGTCTTGAGTTCAAGACCTGCCAAGGGCCTTTCAGGCGAAGCGGATAAGGAGTCTAACATAACTAGGCGACGGTTCGAAGAAGACATTCTTCCGCTTGGATGCCATTGCACGACTCGACCCACTTAACATTTTCCGTTCTAAAAAAAAGTACTGCTATATTGATTAGGACGAATATATCTTTGTATAAGATATGTCATACTTATAGTTAGAGTATATCTTATGTGATATACTTAAATAGTTAGAATATTGATAATATATCGTCTATGATATAGTTATCTTTATAGAATATGCTAAGGTTTCTAGGGTTCCTTACTCTCTAAAAGGAACATAGGTACGATGTCATTCATGTACCTCATTCAAGTCGATTAATAATAGAATCGAATAGCTAAAAGTAATTCTGTTCTTCTGTGCTTTATAAGTTAGATTCCGCATAACTTATTTAGCTTGAGTAAGAGTTCTCAAAGTGTTTTAGTTTGATTACAAACTACTATACTAGTTCTTAACAGAATATAGATCCAATCAAAGGGATCAACAAGTGTTATCAGAGCTTGTTGAGAAACTCTGAAAAAGAAGAACACAACCCCAAATACTTCACTCACACTAAAACTCAATGTCTCAACCTGATGATGACCCTCACTAGGAAGATATTCCAGATCATGATCCAATACCACAGGGACAACCTCAAGTTGTGCATCATGCACCAGCACAAGGTGTTCAAGCCACAAATGCTGTAGTCACCTTTACAACTACAACACCTTCTCATACTCTTCCTGCTGTCAAACTCCTAGTGCTCAAAGGTGACAACTATGAGACATGGGCTATGCAGATGGAACATTACTTGAATCACATATATCACACTGTATGGCAAGTTATCAAGAATGGGAATACACCTAAGAAGCTATACTGGTTGCCTGATGGTACATGATATGCTCTACCTGCTGTGACTGCTGAGGAGGTACAAGCAGAGATCAGAGAAAGAAAGGCCAGAACTGCTTTGGCTATGGCACTTTCTGAAGACATCTTACCTAGCTTTCATCACTATAAGGATGCAAAGGCTATGTGGGACGCCATCAAACTTAGATTTGGAGTTAATGACAAATCTAAGAAGATGAAGAAGATTGTTTTGAAAAAAGAATTCGATAACTTCTTAATATCCAGTATAGAAGGGATCCATAGTGGCTATGGAAGGTTCAATAAGCTGCTTATTCAATTGACAGTTTACGGACAAATTATTCCCAATGAAGAAGCTAATCTGAAATTCTTAAGGAGTGTTCCATAAGAGTGGAAAGCAATGGCTATGCACTTCATCACAAGAGATGATCTGGATGCAATTCCTTTTGATCATCTCTACAACAATCTTAGAGCATACGAGATGGATGTAAAAGGCGTTGAGGTGACCAAGGTAGCAGCAACAACAAAGTCTAACTTGGCTTTTGTGTCAGAAGGTAATAGCGGTACTTACTTTCATAATACCGCTAGTGGATCAAGCAGCGGTACATACTTCACAAATACCGCTGGGGGACTTACAAGCGGTACTTACCCACAAAGTACTGAAGGCAGCCCTATAGTCTCTCAAAATCCACAAGGAAGATCTTCACCATTGTTTAGTGACAATGATGCCTTCTCATTCTTTGCTGGACAAGACAACAGGACAAGACTAACACTCAATGACTTGTTCCAAATGGATGATGCTGATGTTGAAGAGATGGATCTCAAATGGCAAGCTGCTATGGTGTCAGTAAGATCTAATAGGTTCTTCAATAAGACTGGAAGGAAGATGATTGTTGATCCTAATGAGCCATTAGGATATGACAAGTCTAAAGTTGAATGCTATAATTGTGGAAGGAATGGACACTTTGCAAGGGAATGCACTAGAGACAAGGCTGAGAGTAGCAGTCAAAAGTCCAAAAACAGCTATAGAACCAGTCCAAGAATTACTGAAAGCTTTCCAAAAGGAAACATCAGGAGTCCCAAAGGAACCAAAGCATTGGTGACTATAGATGGAGTGGTGAACTGGACTGAAGATGAAGAAGAAGAAGGGCTTGGTTTAATGGCTCTCTCACATGAAGATACTAAGGTACATCCTTGTTCTAAAGATTGTGTTCTTAAATTTAATAGCTTAAAAGTAGAACTAGATGAACAATATCAAAAAGTCAACACATGCACTGTAGAACTCAGTGCTTTTAAACAGGGTGTTGATAAGTTAGAAGAAAATATAGTTTTGTATAAAAAGGGTCAACAAAACTATGAAGCGAAATAAGAATTTTAACTCTTCGAATGAGGGAAAAAGATATGGAAATTAAAGCTTTTGAAAGACAACTTTTGAAAGTATCAACAGAAAATAAAGCTTTAAAAGCCAGTCTTAATAATGAAAGGGAAGTGATTATCATTGGCAAAAGTCCTCTAAAGTATTAGGTAAACTGATTAATTCACAAATGGGGTATTATGATAAGTCAGGCCTAGGATATATTGAGGACCAACCTGGGATAACTTTAACTGACAAGGACTTATCAAAGGGGATTTTTGATAGTTCTAGTGAGTTAGATAATACACCCGAAAATGATAGATATGCTGAAGGAATGAAGGCAGTTCCTCCACTATTATCAGGAATTTTCATGCCCCCTTGCCTGATACAAGTATAGAGTTAGAAGAACCAAAGGTTGTTAATACTTTAAACTCTAGTACTTTGTCCCAAGATAAGACTGTCGTGACCAAAAACATTGTTTATCCACCTCTAATGAACAATTTTGTTTCTGAAGAGTCTAAAACTAGTTCTGCTCCCAAGCAGGTAAAAACTCCTAGCAAGGCATTGGATAATGATGTAAAACATAATAAAACCAAGAGGGGTGGGATAGGTTTTGAGAAAGTTAAGTCAAAACAACCTTTTGGGTCTTCTTTGAGAAGAAAAGGATGTTATGTTTGTGGTAGTCTAAGTCATTTTATCAAAGACTGTACTTTGCATGAAGATAAAATTGTGAAACAAAAGGCTGCACAAAAGGTCATGAGAAACAGTAATGGAAAAATGCACAGGTTAATAGGCAATAGAGATTTAAAGATGACAAACCTAAGTTTGATCATTCAAAAAGGGTAGCTAAAAGGTTACAAATAACTCTCCCAATAATTTTATTCATATAGAAGTACTTATGAAACAAGGTCTAGTACCTTTGAAGTCTGGTAAACCAAGTACCGGCAAGTCTAGAACTGCAAGTACTGCTAGACCAAACTCAAGTACCGTTGGTTCAAAGTTTGTTAAACCAAAGTTCCCCAAGACTTCTAAGAATGTTATTGAGAAAGCCAAAACATCTAGAAGTAAGCCTAATAACAAACCAGTGCAAATGTGGGTTCCTAAAAGAGAAAAACCGTGTGTTAAAGCAAGCACTGCTAAAGCAGTACTTAAGGCAAAGAAGTCTGAGTACATAGAGTCACCCTATGTCTTTGACTACATAACTGAAACCATGAAGTATAAGAGCAAAAACAACATTACTGGAAATGCTTCTGAACAGACTCTTAAGTATGTAGGTCCCACAAGATCCGAGCCAAATGTGGCTTGGATCCCTGTTAAAAACTAATAAGTTTTGTTTATGTGCAGGGGAATCTAATTGATGAATTGAAAGATAAAGGTATAGTAGATAGTGGATGCTCAAGACACATGACAGGGAATAAAGATTTTCGTGCTGAATTTGAAGAATTCAGAGGTGGACCAGTAGCCTTTGGAGGTAGCAAAGGTAGGATCACTGTCAAAGGGAAAATCAATACAGGGAAGTTGGAATTTGAAGATGTGTTCTTTGTGAAAGAATTGAGTGAATTCAATCTCTTTTCTGTATCACAAATGTGTGATAAGAAGAACAAGGTGTTGTTCACAGACACAGACTGCTTGGTGCTATCCAAAGACTTTGAGATGCCTAAAGAATCTCAAGTACTACTTAAAGTACCCAAGCAAGAAAATATGTACACCTTTAATCTTCATACTATTACTCCAACAGATGGTATTACATGTTTGCTAGCTAAGGCTTCTTATGATGAGTCTAATTTGTGGCATAGAAGGTTGGGTCATGTGAATTTCAAGAATCTTAACAGATTAGTGAATAGGAATTTGGTTAGAGGGTTACCTAACAAATCTTTTCAAAATGATTTCACATGTGCTGCTTGTCAAAAAGGTAAACAACATAAAGCCTCTTGTAAGACCAAGACTGTCAATATTGTGAAAAAGCCTTTGCAACTTTTGCATATGGATTTGTTTGGTCTAGTTTCTATAAGAAGCATTAGTCATAAGACTTTTTGTCTAGTCATAACTGATGATTATAGTAGATTCAGTTGGGTTTTCTTTTTTAACTCTTAAGAGTGAAACCAATGAATTACTTAAGGATTTTATCACTTTAGTTGAAAAACAGTTCACTAAACAAGCCTTAATCATTAGGACAGATAATGGGGAAAAATTCAAGAATGCTGAATTTGATGAATTTTGCAGGTCTAAAGGCATTAAGAGACAATTTAGTAATCCTAGGACTCCACAGCAAAATGGAGTAGCTGAAAGGAAGAATAAGACACTAATTGAGGCTGCTAGAACTATGCTGGCTGATTCTCTTTTGCCAAATACATTTTAGGCAGAAGCAATCAATATTGTATGTTGTGTGTTAAATAGAGTCTTAGTAACCAAGCCTCAAAACAAAACACCTTATGAACTTTTGACTGGTATTAAGCCAACCATAAGTCATTTAAGACCTTTTGGGTGTCATGTATCTATACTAAATACTCTTGATCATTTGGGGAAGTTTGATGGAAAATCTGATCCAGGATATCTTGTAGGATATTCATTGCAAAGTAAAGCATATAGGGTTTACAATTTGGCATCTAAAAAGGTTGAAGAAAATGCCCATGCTAATTTCATAGAAAATAAACCCAATGTCCCAGGAATAGGTTATGATTGGATTTTGATTTAGATTATCTAACTAATTACATGGATGACTATTCTGTGCAAAAGGATTGTCAAACTAACAATGCAGGTGAGGAGTCTGGTACAACTAAGTCAGGTACTCAAGAAGAAGCTTCTTCATCAAATGATGATGTTCACATCTATGTACCTAGTATGCCTACTGTTACTCCCATGTCTGCTACTCCCAAGAAGCAAACTATGCCATCAACAGATGATCAAGCCTCCCAAGAGCTTCAGAGGCTTCAAGATCAAGAAAAGAATGCTACATCTGCTAATGAGCATTCAGGAGAAGAATCTTTTGAGTCACAACACTCAGCAGTACATACTACACCTAGCGGTACCTCATCTGCAAGTATTGCTAAGTCAAAGTCTGCAAAGTCTGCTGATTCATTAGAAGATATTTTACAAGCTATGGACGATGAAGATATGTATGCGAGTCAAGCTGAAGGGATATTCTCTAAAGCTTCCTATGATGAGCAGGGTGCAGTAACTGATTTCAACAATTTGGAAACTAAAATTCCAGTCAATTTTATTCCCACTCATAAAGTCAACAACAACCATCCTACTACATAGATCATTGGAAATCCCAAGTTTGCTATGCAAACCAGAAGACAACTTCAAGCCAATACTGAAACTCATGCACTTGTGAGTTATGTCAAACAACAACAGAGAACTAATCATAAGGATACTCAGCATTGTTTGTTTGCCTGTTTCTTATCACAAGTAGAGCCCAAAAACATTTCTCAGGCTCTTGATGAAGAAAGTTGGGTAGATGCCATGCAAGAAGAATTAACACAATTTGAGCTACAAAAGGTTTGGATTCTTGTGGATCTTCCCTCAAGTAAGAGAGTTATTGGTACTAGATGGGTTTTCAGGATCAAGAAGGATGAAAGAGGAGTTGTTGTGAGAAACAAGGCAAGGCTTGTTGCTCAAGGCTATAGACAGGAAGAAGGGATAGACTATGATGAGGTTTTTGCACTAGTGGCAAGGATAGAAGCCATTAGGTTATTTTTGGCCTTTGCATCATATATGGGTTTTATAGTCTATCAGATGGACGTGAAAAGTGTCTTTCTTTATGGTACTATTTCAGAGGAGGTATATGTTTCACAACCTCCATGTTTTGTAGATCCTAAGTTCCCCAACAGAGTCTACAAGGTTATCAAAGCACTTTATGGTCTGCATCAAGCTCCAAGGGCTTGGTATGCAACTTTATCCAATTTTCTGTTAGAGCATGGATGATACATTGATTTTATGTGGGTTCTAATTTCTCGGAATCCTCTCGAATTGATCTCGGCCTTCAGTGGAATGATTGTTCTTGGTTACTAGATAAAAGGGTTTGGTTTTTCTAATCTAATAAAAAGTGTGAATAAGCTAAAATGAAAATTTAAATCAAAGATAATTAATTTAATGATGATTAATGAAAACTAGAATTGAGATTAGAATTAAGATTAAAATAAAATTAAAATTAAAATAAAGAAACAGTATAGAAATAGTAAAGAAACAGTAAACCAGTAAAACGCCTAAAAGATAACTGATTCGGAAGTCTATCCTTGATTCGGAAGTTACTGTTGATTCGGAAGATGAAGATTCATTCGGAACTTGTGCTTCGTTCGGAAGTTTAGGCTTGGTTCGGAACTTTTCGTTTCATCCGGAACTTACTGATTCGGAAGTTTTATATGTTCCGATTCGGAACATTTGGTCAAAGTTGGTTCGGAAGTCTGAAAATTGGTTCGGAACTTTTCAAAGTTCCGATTCGGAAGAAATCGGTTCGGAACTTTTTGGCTTGGCTCGGAACTTTAGCTTCGTTCGGAAGTTCTTCTTGGTTCAGAAGTTTTAGCTTGGTTCGAAACTTTTTAAAGGTAACTCATTCGGAACTTTTAATTGACTCAGAACTTTTGAAAACAAAATTCATTCGGAAGATACTGTTCACTCGTTCGGAACTTCTGGGAAACCCAGATACAGTACAGTACCGAAGAACAAGGAAAATCGTTTTTAATCCAAAAATCACTAAGTTTTTCACCAAAGACTAAAATAACTCAATCACAAAGCATCTATTAACCATAAGCTACAAATCCCATCAACAAAAACACAAATCCCAACAACTTTTGAAGATCAAATCAAGAAAATAAAAACTCAAAAACTTGAAGATAAAGATGATGATGAACAAGATAAAATGGATATATTAAACAAGAACTTTGTATTGAATGATTAATGTTTTGACAAGATAAATCAAAGATTAAAATTACAAGATGAGAAAATTAAAGATTAAAATCACCAATCACCCTAATGGTGATGGTGATGAAACGGAACAGGGAGAAAAAGTGGGGAAGAAGAAAAACTAAAAAACTTGTCTAAATGTGTGAGGGGAGGGCTATTTATAGCCTTGTCTTTTGGTTGGTGAGTGGGCTTTCTCCCGTTCTTCTTGTCTTTTCGTCTTTTCAGAAAAGTTTCCGTTTTTTATTCTGATTTGGGATTTGTCGTCGATTAAATTTAACTCGTCTTTTAATTTCTTCGTTTAATAGACTTGAGTTTCTTCGACTTTTATAAATCTTCCATCTTTGGTCCTTTTCTTCGATAAATCTTCGAATAGGCCCAGTGACTTCAAATCTTTTGCATCTCTTGGACAATAGACTTTATCTTGAGTCTTTTTCTTCAGTAAAACCCGTGCAATCCCATGTTTTCTTCAATATTCATCCGGTTGGCTCTGAAAACACAATAAACACAAAAACCACGCATAATTCCAAACAAATGATATTAAATACGTGTTTTGGTCTTGTTTTAGCCAGAATTAAGTGGTAAAAGGATGGGTGTTTATACACCTATCAAATCCCCTACACTTAACCATTGCCATGCCCTCATGCAATGCTTAGTGATAAAGCAAGTTTACACTTTTCTCATAATTAATCAACCTTGGCCTTATTTAAATTATAGTACTAAAAGAAATTAAAATTTAAAAGGATAGAAAACCATTTTCACTTGAAAATAGCTACATGGTAATAACTTGCAAAGAAATCGATGACTTACATTAGGGCTTTGGTGCTGCGAAGATTTATCACCCTCAAGTTTCACGTTCCCCAAACTAAGCTTAAAACGAGATCATTGTTATTATAAGTTGGCAATTCAAATACTTACACACATGGCTTAATTAAATGCTTAAACTCCCTTATTCCTAGGTGTATCTCTTATATTTTATTTTTGTCTTAGAATGATTATGAAGATGCATTTTTGGACTTATTTCGATAGTTTATTTAGGCCGAAAGCAAAGTAGGACGATTTGATCAATAGTTAGCTAAAGGACAAAATCTCTTAAAACTGCTTCTCGGGATATCAAAAAGTTCATATCTTGGCATAACTTGGTTCACGATTTGAGACCTTTCTCGGGCCGATATTTGGCATGTACCTCATACTTCATATCTTCGAGAGACGTTCTTGAGATAATGGTCTTCTCATCATAATAGAGTTTCTTCACTTGGAGACTTTTGAGGGGTACTCCAACTTTGTTGACCACGACTTCATGATTATTTCTTCAATCTCTAATTGGGATTTTGAGATACAACGATCCGCCTCCTTTTCGGACTTGGATCTATTTATCCTCATACCTTGTTAGGGTCTTTTCGGATAGACTTCTCCATGATCTTTATGGGAGTTGATTGCTTTTCGTCGTGAGTCTTGATCCTTCATATTGATTTTAGGAATAATGCTTTTCACATCACTTTGGATCTTCAGCAATAAAATTGAATCCTCATGCCTTGTTAGGGCCTTTTCGGACTCGCCAATCTTCGCGCCCCGCTTCATAAGTTATGCCTTGGCTATGAACTCTTATCATTACCGAGCAACTTTTAAACGATCTTGGGCTAGAAGCTAAGTAACTTTTCAAATCGTACGACCTTACTTATTGCAGATAAATTATTAGCAAGTGATGGGAGAATAGGCAAATAATTACACCAAGTGAGCTTGTGCAAGAATACCGACTTATAATTGACTCTATCATTTCTCGTCCTCCACAATTTAAAATCTCAAGTAATGAGACTCGTGGATACTTAGCCTAATAAACCAATTAAGGTCTACATGGTTAAGGATACTAGCTAGAATAAACTTAGATAAGTCTATTCGGGTTGAGTCAAAATAAACGCAACGGGCCTAATATGTCAAAGATTTCTAAACTAGCTACACCACTTTATTAATATATTTGAATTTATTTGCGGGATATATACATATGAAAGCAAAGATAAAATGACTAAATGGCCAAAGTTAATAAAAAAATTGAAAAATGTTGAAAAATATGATTTTCCGGTTAATTGAAGGCATTTTCATGGAAAAGTCCACTTAAAACTTCGATAGAAGTCTCCCCTACACTTAAGATAAACATTGTCCTCAATGTTTAAGCATGTGGGAAAAGTTTCCCCTACACTTATGACATTGTGCACGTTGGTTAACTCAAGTTAAGGAAGAGACGACTAAAGTGATCAATTTCAAATGTGAGTATGAAGAAAATTGAATCACGATAGTTGAGAGATAGAACCGGATTTCGAATAACACGGGAGCACGGTTCTTCAAAAATTCCAAGAGTGCACTTATCCCTGTAATCACACCACACAAAGACAAACACGTATAGAAGTCTCCCCTACACTTAGGGGATTAAAACATAAAAGGATAGATACTCGGGCTGCCTCCCGAGGAGCGCTTGTTTTTTATAACCGAGTCACGAGCCTGACTCGACCCAGAATTAGTTCATGGGGAACATGGTGAGGGATGGAATCACCTCCTGAGAGGTGTCCTCACCAAAGTACAACTTCACTCGTTGGCCATTCACCTTAAAATTTGGTCCATCAGGTTGAGCGAGCTCGAGATTACCATATGGAAAAATTTGGGCAATGGTGAATGGGCCGGACCAACGAGATTTGAGCTTGCCCGAAAAGATTTTCAACCGAGATTTAAAAAGTAAGACGTTGTCTCCAACATGGAACTCTCGGTTTTTGATCTTGGAGTCGTGAATGAGCTTAGTTCTTTCCTTATAGATCAAAGAATTTTCATAAGCCTCATTACGAAGTTCATTGAGCTCATTGAGTTGGATCTTGCGTAGGTCACCGGCTTTGTTTATATCAAAATTAGCCCACTTCAAGGCCCAATAAGCCTTGTGCTCCAACTCAATGGGGAGGTGGCACGCTTTCCCGTACATAAGACGATAAGGCGTACAGCCGATTGGGGTCTTGTAAGCAGTACGGAAAGCCCACAAAGCATCATCCAGTTTATCAGCCCATGAGGCACGATGCTCTCCCACGGTTCTTTCCAGAATTCGCTTAAGACCTCGGTTGGATATTTCAGCCTGGCCATTAGCTTGTGGATGGTAGGCTGTGGAAAGACGATGGTTTACACCGTACTTAGCCATGACTCGAGCAAATTGGTCATTGCAGAAATGAGTCCTACGATCACTAATAATGGCACGAGGCACACCGAATCTAGCGAAAAGAGCTTTCAAAAAGTTACAAACCACCCTTGCGTCATTAGTGGGTAAAGCTTTGGCTTCGACCCACTTTGAAACATAGTCAACGGCTACAAGGATGTATTTGTTTCCTTTAGAAGAAGGGAATGGCCCCATAAAGTCGATACCCCAAACATCAAAAATTTCACACTCTTGAATGAAATTCTGAGGCATCTCGTCTTTATGTGTGATTTTGCCTTGCTTTTGGCAAACATCACATTGTTTAACCATATTGTGAGCATCACGATATATGGAGGGCCAATAAAATCCCGAATCAAACACTTTTTTAGCGGTGTAGTTGGGACCAAAGTGACCACCGGTGGGTCCTTTGTGGCAAGCATCAAGGATTTCAGACGCTGCCGGTCCATCAACACATCGGCGAATAATCAGGTCGGCATATTGTTTAAATAGGTAAGGGTCGTCCCAAAAGTAAGTCTTGATGTCGGTGAAGAACTTCTTCTTTTGTTGGGACGTCAACCCTTCCTTGAGAATTCCACCCGCCAAGTAGTTTGCAAAGTCCGCAAACCAAGGGGTTTCATTCGGCTTCGAGTTTATAGACATTAAGGTCTCCAAGGGAAAAGAATCATTGATTTCTTTGGTCGGATGATCCCCTTGGTAAGGATCCTCAAGTCTGCTGAGATGATCCGCGGCTAAGTTTTCAGCTCCTTTTTTATCGCGAATTTCAATTTTAAATTCCTGGAGCAGCAAAACCCAGCGAAGAAGTCTTGGTTTGGAATCTTGCTTTGTCAACAAGTACTTCAGCGCGGAATGATCGGTGTACACAATGGTGGGAGAAAGGACAAGATAGGGGCGGAATTTTTCAAAAGCATAGACAACAGCTAAAAGCTCTTTTTCGGTTGTCGTATAATGCAATTGTGCCCCTGTCATTGTCTTGCTAGCGTAATGGGTCGGTTGGAAGTGTTTGTTCACTCTTTGTCCAAGAACCGCTCCAATAGCAAAATCGCTAGCATCACACATCAACTCAAAGGGAAGCTCCCAATTAGGGGTAACCAAGACGGGTGCCTTAGTTAGCTTATCCTTAAGCGAGTTGAAGGCTTCAAGACACTCTTTGGAGAAGATAAAAGGAGTATCTTTTTCCAAGAGGTGGGTCATCGGGCGAGCGATTTGAGAAAAATCTTTGATGAATCGACGGTAGAAGCCCACATGACCCAGGAAACTTCTCACACCCTTCACGGTTGAAGGTGGAGGCAACTTTGCGATAACATCGACTTTAGCACGGTCTACTTCAAGACCGGCTTTCGAGATCTTATGTCCAAGCACGACGCCTTCTTTTACCATAAAATGGCATTTTTCCCAATTCAGAACTAGGCGAGTGTCTTCGCACCGCTTAAGCATACGTTCCAAATTGGCAAGGCAAGAAGAGAAAGAATCCCCGAAGACCGAGAAGTCATCCATGAAGACTTCCATGGTTTGTTCAACCATGTCATGGAAGATAGCTAACATGCACCTTTGGAAAGTCCCGGGCGCATTACATAAACCAAAAGGCATTCTTTTGTAAGCAAATGTGCCATAGGGACAAGTGAATGTCGTCTTCTCTTGATCTTGGGGATCGATGGGTATTTGGAAATAACCCGAGAAACCATCAAGAAAGCAGTAATATTCATTACCGGCTAAACGTTCAAGCATTTGGTCCATAAAAGGTAGAGGGAAATGATCCTTTCTCGTGGCATCATTGAGTTTGCGGTAGTCTATACAAACTCTCCATCCAGTAACGAGACGAGTGGGAATCAACTCGTTGTGTTCATTGGGAACAACGGTTATTCCGCCCTTCTTGGGCACACAATGGATTGGACTAACCCACGGTGAATCCGAAATAGGGTAAATCATACCCGCATCAAGAAGTTTGATAACCTCTATTTTGATGACTTCATGGATTTTTGGATTCACCCTTCGTTGGCTTTGAATTGTGGGCTTGAAGTCGTCCTCCATGAGAATTTTGTGGGTGCAGAAGTGAGGATCAATTCCACGAATATCCGAGATTTTCCAAGCAATAGCCTTCTTATGATCTTTCAACACAGCGACAAGTCGGGCTTTCTCTTCATCCTTCAAATCCTTAGCAATGATAACTGGCGACTTCTTCTCTTCATCAAGGAATACATACTCGAGATGGGGCAGCAACTCCTTAAGTTCTAAATCCGGAGGATTTTCGACGGGAGGCGTATTCGAAGTCGGAGTATCGATAGCAATGACCGTGGGAGATGGAGGCGAAGGATTGTCTTCGGTGAGAAGATTGTCAAAGAAATTCATGTCTCCATCCCCATCGATAGGAGAATCATTAGTAGCTAAATTCGCATCTCCCATGGTATCTTCAAGATTGTTCCAGAATAAATCACTATCTCCAAATAGAGACAATGATGAATCAATAGAGGACACGGTCTCAACATTGGGAAGAGAGGTAGGAATACTTTTGCAAGCATCATTAAAGTGTTCTTCACAAGCCTCATCAAGCACGTCAATACAATTAACGCTCTCATATGAATAAGGCTGTTTAGACAACTTTCCCATGTTGAAGACTACTTTATCGTCACCCACTCTCATGATAAGCTCACCGGCTTCAACATCAATAAGAGTGCGACCGGTCCTAAGGAATGGACGACCAACAATTAGTGGCACACGGGGGTCCATCTCGTAGTCGACGACAACAAAATCAGCAGGGAAGGTGAATTTGTCGACTCCTACAATGACGTCTTCGGCTATCCCCACTGGATAAGCAACCATACGGTTGGCTAATTCCAAAGTCATTTTGGTGGGGACTAGCTCTGGGAGAGATAATTGCTTCCAAACACTTAGAGGCATGAGATTAATACTGGCACCTAGATCGGCTAGGGCCATGCAATTCTCTACTCCCGGAAAATTACAAGGGATAAGAAAACGACCCGGATCACCAAGCTTGGTTGGCAATTTCCTTAAGAGCACTGCAGAGCAGTTATCATTAAGTTGGGTGTTGGCAATATCGAGGAGCTTTTCCTTGTCGCTCAGAAGATCTTTAAACATTTTGGCGTATTTGGGCATGTGAGCGAGAGCCTCAGCGAAGGAGATATTGAAATTCAGTTGTTTGAACATTTTTAGGAAGTTCGAAACCTGAATATCATCCTTGCTCTTTTGCTTCTCTTTCCTCAACCTTGAAGGATAAGGTATATTGGAAGAAGAGGAAGGCTTTAGGGGAATAGGATCACTCACAAACACGGGTGGAGAAGGGGTAGAAAGAAGAGGTGGAGAAATTGGGGAAGGAGAAGGGTGAGGAATAGGAGCAGGTGACTTGTTCTCCTTAGTCACAACCACCGGTGGAGGTATAGGAAGCTCGGGTTCCTTGGTACCTTTATTACTTCGAGTAGTGATTGCTTTCATCTCCCCTCTTGGGTTCGCAACGGTGTTACTCGGAAGAGTACCCGAAGAAGAGGGTTGATTACCTTGGAAGAAACTAGACATCATGTTTCTCAGATCATTAGTTTGGCTATCCAACGTGTTTCTCATGTCGGCTCTCAAATCGTTTCCTTGCTTGACCAAGTCTGCTTTCAAATTGCGCACTTCCTCTTGGAGATTTCCCACTATCACATCATTGGTTCTCATGTGGGTTGCAACCTCTTGGTGTAATGCAGTGGTGGTTTGGTTGGGAGGAGCATTGTATGCAGGTGGTTGGTAAGCAGGTTGTTGGTAGACTTGATTGTTACGTTGAGGTGGTTGTTGTTGCTTGTGAGGTGGGATGTATGGTTGTCGAGGTTGTTGTTGTTGTTGAGGAGGGCGGTTAAGGTTTTGTTGTTGGTTTGGGTTGTTTGGGGGAAAACCGGGTGGTGAGAGGTAGTTGTTGGAGCGGTAGCTAAGCAAGTTACGGTCACCTTGAGGTCTGGCTTGATAAGGAGGTTGAGGATAGGTGCCATATGCCGCATTCACATTCTCAGCAGGGTAGTCTTGGGTGGCGGTACAAGTGGTGTAAGAATGAGGACCACCGCATATTTCACAAGGTTGGCTTACAACGTTCACTTGAGCGTTTTTGGCGTTGTTGCTGTTGTTGTTGCTGACGGTGTGGGTGACAAGCGATTCAAGAAGCGTAGTGATTTTATCGAGTCGCTTGTCGCTGTCATGAGTGCTAGCACTAGCAACATTGGTCCGAATACTCTTGGTTTGCACACGAGATTTATTCTCAATGATGTCCCAAGCAGCATTGGAAGTCTTAGCCAATAGATTACCCCCCGAGGCACTGTTCAGTGAATCTTGGTCACTCATGCTTAAACCATTGTAAAAAGTATTAATTTGATGTACTTTGGTAAAACCATGTTGTGGGCATTTTCTTAAAAGATCATTAAAACGATCCCAAGATTCACTGAACGACTCATCGTACTTTTGTTCAAAATTTATGATCTCATTCCGCAAAGCGGTAGTACGAGAGGGTGGAAAAAAGTAATTGATAAACTTTGTTTCCAAATCCGTCCACGAGAGAATACTCTGTGGCGGTTCCTTAGCAAGCCAATGCCGGGCTTGTCCCTCTAAAGAAAAGGGAAAAAGTTGTAACCTTATAACCTCTTGTGGAACACCATTGAACTTGACCGTGTTGGTGAGTTGCAAGAATCTCTTAATATGGTCATGTGGGTCATCAATGGTTCGTCCCAAGAATGGTTGAGCGGAGACCATCTGGATAAAGCCTGATTTTAGCTCAAAGTTGTTGGCGGCAATTGGAGGTATGACAATTGGATCCGTGTTGCCATCTACATGAGCTTGCAGCAGTTCAATCATCGGGCGATTATCCGAAAGGGGCTCATTGTTGTTGTTATTGTTCATGTTGTTGAAAGGCGGGTTGTTGTTGTTATTATTGTTTGGAGGTGGTACACCGGCCATGTCTAAGTGATCGAGAGGCTCGGGCTCTTGATATGACGTGGATCGAGTGCGCATACACCTGCAAAAGAACGAACAAACAAAGCAAAATTTTTTTTGGTTTTTATTGTTTTTAAATTTTTTTTATTTATTTTTTTTTTTTTGTATTTTTGAAAATTTTCTTGAAAAAGTAACGTTCACGGGGAACGGATCCCAAAATCCAAGTTCTCACAAAAAACTTTTGATCTTAACGAGAAGAGCCGGCAGCGGCGCCATTTGATACATTGATTTTATGTGGGTTCTAATTTCTCGGAATCCTCTCGAATTGATCTCGGCCTTCAGTGGAATGATTGTTCTTGGTTACTAGATAAAAGGGTTTGGTTTTTCTAATCTAATAAAAAGTGTGAATAAGCTAAAATGAAAATTTAAATCAAAGATAATTAATTTTATGATGATTAATGAAAACTAGAATTGAGATTAGAATTAAGATTAAAATAAAATTAAAATTAAAATAAAGAAACAGTATAGAAATAGTAAAGAAACAGTAAACCAGTAAAACGCCCAAAAGATAACTGATTCGGAAGTCTATCCTTGATTCGGAAGTTACTGTTCATTCGGAAGATGAAGATTCATTCGGAACTTGTGCTTCGTTCGGATGTTTAGGCTTGGTTCGGAACTTTTCGTTTCATCCGGAACTTACTGATTCGGAAGTTTTATATGTTCCGATTCGGAACATTTGGTCAAAGTTGGTTCGGAAGTCTGAAAATTGGTTCGGAACTTTTCAAAGTTCCGATTCGGAAGAAATCGGTTCGGAACTTTTTGGCTTGGCTCGGAACTTTAGCTTCGTTCGGAAGTTCTTCTTGGTTCGGAAGCTTTAGCTTGGTTCGGAACTTTTTAAAGGTAACTCATTCGGAACTTTTAATTGACTCGGAACTTTTGAAAACAAAATCCATTCGGAAGATACTGTTCACTCGTTCAGAACTTCTGGGAAACCCAGATACAGTACAGTACCGAAGAACAAGGAAAATCGTTTTTAATCCAAAAATCACTAAGTTTTTCACCAAAGACTAAAATAACTCAATCACAAAGCATCTATTAACCATAAGCTACAAATCCCATCAACAAAAACACAAATCCCAACAACTTTTGAAGATCAAATCAAGAAAATAAAAACTCAAAAACTTGAAGATAAAGATGATGATGAACAAGATAAAATGGAAAGATTAAACAAGAACTTTGTATTGAATGATTAATGTTTTGACAAGATAAATCAAAGATTAAAATTACAAGATGAGAAAATTAAAGATTAAAATCACCAATCACCCTAATGGTGATGGTGATGAAACGGAACAGGGAGAAAAAGTGGGGAAGAAGAAAAACTAAAAAAACTTGTCTAAATGTGTGAGGGGAGGGCTATTTATAGCCTTGTCTTTTGGTTGGTGAGTGGGCTTTCTCCCGTTCTTCTTGTCTTTTCGTCTTTTCAGAAAAGTTTCCGTTTTTGATTCTGATTTGGGATTTGTCGTCGATTAAATTTAACTCGTCTTTTAATTTCTTCGTTTAATAGACTTGAGTTTCTTCGACTTTTATAAATCTTCCATCTTTGGTCCTTTTCTTCGATAAATCTTCGAATAGGCCCAGTGACTTCAAATCTTTTGCATCTCTTGGACAATAGACTTTATCTTGAGTCTTTTTCTTCAGTAAAACCCGTGCAATCCCATGTTTTCTTCAATATTCATCCGGTTGGCTCTGAAAACACAATAAACACAAAAACCACCCATAATTCCAAACAAATGATATTAAATACGTGTTTTGGTCTTGTTTTAGCCAGAATTAAGTGGTAAAAGGATGGGTGTTTACACACCTATCAATGGATATAGGAGAGCAACCATTGACAAAACTCTGTTCATCAAGAGGAATGCTAAGGATATTATTCTAGTACAAGTCTATGTTGATGACATCATTTTTGGTTCCACCAAGAAATTATAGTGTGAAGAGTTTGAGGCTTTGATGAAAGGAAGATTTCAGATGAGTTCTATGGGAGAACTTACCTTCTTTTTGGGACAAGTCAAACAAAGGAAAGATGGAATATTTATCAGCCAAGATAAGTATGTTGCTGAAATCTTGAAGAAATTTTCATGTATGGATACAAGGAGTACAAGCACACTTTTTGAAGCTAAGAAGTCTTTGTCAAAAGATGAACATGGTGAAAATGTTGATATTCATCTATACATGTCAATGATTGGTTCATTGATGTATCTTACTACTTCAAGGCCAGATATTATGTTTGCTGTGTGTGCCTGTTCAAGGTTCCAAGTTAATCCAAAGGTGTCACATCTACATGCTATGAAGAGGATTTTTAAGTATCTTAAAAGTCAACCTAATTTAGGATTATGGTATCCTAGAGATTCAACCTTTGAATTGGAAGCTTACTCAAATAGTGATTATGCTAGAGATAATCATGACAGGAAATCCACAACATGAGGTTGTCAATTCCTAGGCAGAAGACTCATATCATGGCAGTGTAAGAAGCAATCTATTGTTGCTACTTCTACAACTGAAGCTGAATATATAGCTACTGCTCATTGCTGTGGACAAGTACTTTGGATTCAAAATCAGTTGTTATATTATGGGTTCAACTTCATGAACACCAAGATTTACATTGATAATGAAAGTACTATATGCATTGTTAAGAATCCAGTATTTCACTCCAAGACCAAGCATATTAAAATAAGACATCACTTCATAAGAGATGCCTATGACAAGAAGCTTATTCAAGTCTTGAAAATTCATACAGACAACAATGTAGCTGATTTATTGACCAATGCATTAGATGCAAAGAGATTTGAGTTCTTGGTGACACATATTGGTATGCTCAACCAATAGACTGCTGCATATGTTGAGGGGAGGTAACAGCTGTACAATTTTTATGCTAATTTTTATTGTATAGTGTATGTTTTTGTGTTTTTGATGTGATTGTAAGTTAATAGAATAAGATAAAAGAGGTTATTATGATAGTGGAATGCATGAACTGGTCAAAATTGTGAGGTACCGTTATGGATCCAAGTATCGCTAGCACAAGTACAAGTACCGAGTATGTTCCATGTACCACTACATGTCCGTTGTACCGTTAAGGGTCTCTTTTGTAAATTTAGCGGTTGCTTCGCGCTTGGGTTTGTTATTTACTTAAATACTTACTTCAATTATACAAATGATTCACCTAATCTTTTATTTTTATCTCTTGATTCTATAACCTTCTCTCTAATTTTTCGTTCATCAAAATTACTAATGGTTGCTTTACAAGTGATCTCTAAACATAATTTGGTTGTGAATCTTGCTCTGAATGATGACTCTCTTGGATTCCATGAGATTCTTGGATTCTTATCTCAAATTCATATTCGTTTCGCACTCACTGTAAGTCCCATTGTCTCTGTTTCCATTGTTGAACAATTTTGGAACACTGTTGTGTTAGGTACTCGGTTTGATCAACCTTGCATTAAGGTTAGGGTAAATCATAGACATATATATGTAACTGAGGTACTGATATGGGCTAGTTTGAGATTAAATGACGAAAATGGACTTAGTATGCTTAATAATACAGAGATACATGATGGCCTTGCAGCCATGGGCTATGAGGGTGGTAGGGAAAGTCTTACTTTCTTTAAAGCTTTGTTTTCACCACAATGGAAATTGCTTTTTCATGCCATTATTCACTGTTTAAGCTCTAAAAGTACTTCTTTTGATCAAATTCCTGCTGCATTGGCATCAGCTCGTATTTGTCTAGCAAATAATAGGGTTTTTAATGTTTCAAAATTAATTTTTGAAGGCATGACTAGGAATTTGGAAGGAACTAAGAAGTTTTTAATGTAGGGATAATTTTAAAAATGTCCCATAAGGTATATGGCTTTTGTTAAATGTCCCAATATATAGTGCAATTAGGCAATTACCCTATTCGACTCTATTCGACCATATTCGACCCATTCGACCATATTCGACCATATTCGACCCATTCGACTTGCACAATATCTTGACACGTGGCAAACATTTTACTGATTGGATATTACATATGGGACCCACATTTTTTTTACTACTGTACTTTTTATAACTTGTATTGTACATAATACATTAGTACATTCCTATTTGCATCTGTTACATTTTTACTTTCTTGATCCTCTCTACAACATTTATATTATCATTTTCCATATCAAAAAGTAAAAAAAATGTTGATGTAATAAAAAGTAATAACACAAGTACAGATCTGGGAAATTATTGCAACAAATATAAACCATATAAAACAAGAAAACCCAAAACACCTCTCATCTTCTTTCTTTTCCTCCATTTCTTATCCTAAGAACACAAACACAAATCCTTAAAATGCGCATCTTTTCAAGACCACCATGTCTGACAACACCATCGTCATCATTCACAAGACCAAACTCTGCATATTATTCTTGTTATAACTTGTTTAACACCAAAAAAATACATATCGAGTATAGTGGTGGTTGATGTTATAGTGGTGGTGGGTCGTTAGCAGAGATGGTGATGGTAGCGGCCAACGGTGGGCATAGATGTTTCCGGCGCGGCTAGCCAGACCACAAAATGATCAGATTCCACTATTGCTCCTGCCACCAATCTTTTAGCTACTCCTTGAAACTTCGCCGACCACCACAATCTAGATCCACCAAGATTCAGTCTTTTAGTTAAAAACATCAGATCCGGTGATGGTTCCTGGGTTTGAGATGGTATGAAGATGTCTTCACCATACTCAAACTGCTACCCTCTCTTAGATACCACCACAATCTAGATCCACCAAGATCTGGTTTTTTTTAGATATGATATGAAGTTTTTAGATCTGAAACTTATTATTGTTTATGTGATTAATGATATATACTTTTTGTTTTTTTTGAAATGATATCAAGTAAAAAAAATTGTTGATATGAAGTTTTTCTGGGTTTAAAATGATATGAAGTAAAAAAAATCTGGTGAGTGATGATATGTGTGAAAGAGAAAGTATGTGATTTTGTTTATTTTTTGGATTTGAATATTAAATGGTCATTTATTGGATATTAACTGGTGATAATGTAAATGGTGGAGAGAGATGAAGAAAGTATAAATGTGTACAAGTTATAAAAAGTACAGTAGTAAAAAAATGTGGGTCCCATATGTAATATCCAATCATTAAAATATTTGCCACGTGTCAAGATATTGTGCAAGTTGAATGGGTCGAATATGGTCGAATATGGTCGAATGAGTCGAATATGGTCGAATAGAGTCGAATAGGGGTAATTGCCTAATTATACTATATATATTGGGACATTTAACAAAAGCCATATACCTTATGGGACATTTTTAAAATTAGCCCTTTAATGTATCCTAGATTCATTCAGACTTTAGCTAGTGACCAAATCCCTAACCTACCTGAGTTAACTAATACATGGGATGTTCCTACATTAACAAAGAGAACTTTCTCTTTCTTGGCCAAACAAGGCAATGCCTTTATAGGAACTGTTACACCATTGTTTGCTCATATGTTAGCCCAACCTGCCAACCAAGAAGGTGAGGAACCTAGCAATGCTAGTGCTTCTCAGCAAACTCCTTCTAACCAGAGTTCCCATTCCTCAAAAGATTCTCAATCTTCTTCTCATAATATTGTTGTTCAACCAAATACTGATGAGATGATCCATACACCTACTGCTTCCATTGCTGCTAGTGGTTCACCACAAGCACAGGCACCAGAGGTGGTGGATGTTGCAAGTTTAACTACTTTGTGTACTAGTTTGTCCCAACAAGTACAGGTGCTGCAAAAGGAAAAACTTGTTCAAGACAAGAAAATTGTTGAATTAGAGGCCAGCCTAATCAAGTTGAGGAATAAAGTATCACCTTGGATGAGGTAAAATAGGTCTATTCAGAAAGCTGCACTTAAAAAGCAAAGGTTCAGAAACCACAAGAAAAGGCAACTGAATGCAACCAAACAGGGGATGAATTATGAAGAACAAATACTTTCTTCTAATAATCAAATAAGGGTCTCTAGAAATGACATCAATTTTGAAATGGATGATGATGTCATTGGGAATTATGAAGATGGAACTGGTTTAGAGACTGGTGTGGATGAACCTACAAACATGGAGTTTCAACAGGAAGAGACACAACCTACTCATGAGGAACCACAAATGGAAGAAATGCTGGTAACTCAGCCAGAACCACAACCTCAATCACCACAACTTCAAGTGAATTGGAGTACTTTCTATGAGAAGCTGGAGGAGATTAATGTTCAATTTCCTATATCTTCAACTCCACCACCACAAAGACAATTTTGGTTTCACAAGAAACAGTCTTTGCAAGTACTGTCAAGATCAAGAGTGAGCAATGGATCAGACAAGACTGAAGAGGTACAAGTTGAAAGGATAATTTCAGTGTAAGAAAGGGTATCTAGAGATACACAAGTGATTGAAGAAACAAGTGTGTCTAATACTGGTGAAGTCAACATTGTTGAAGATCCAAGTACTGCTAGGCCAATTAAGCTGACTGCAAGTACTGCTGACATTGTTGAAGACCCAAGTACTGCTAAGCCAGCTAAGCCGACTGCAAGTACCGTTGGTGATCATCCTTCACTAGAAAGTCAAACTCCTTTTGGAAAGGATGAGACTTTAGCCCAAATACTGCTTGACTTAAGAGAAAAGAATTCAGCTGAGAAAGCAAAACAAGCAGAGGTAGAGAAGAAGACATAACAAGAAGTTCTTGCCAAAAGGATCAAACTAAAAGTAAGAAAGTTCAAGCTTCACACCCTACTAAAGGTATAGTTATTCAACAGCAAGCTGATGAGGAAAGACCTTCCAAGCTGAAGAAGAAGTTACCTAATATTAATCAAAATGATAAACGGAAGAAGCAAATACAATCAGAATTTGAAAATGAAAGTGATTCAGATGAAGATATCAGCAAAGTCATGTATACTTTAATCAACTAGACCATGATGAGGAAAATGCTCTCAGAATGCAAGCTCAAATTCGTGAAGAAGACTTGCAAGAGGAACTTGAAGCAAAGCAGCATTTGCTAGAAGCTAGGAGAATACATCAAGAATGGAACATACAAGACTATGATAGGATTCAAGTTGAATTACATGCACGCGAGCTTCTTGCAGACTCATTGTTAGCTGAAGAAAGAGATTCTTATGATGAAGATGAGAAATCAAAACTGATTGATGATCTGGTAAGGGAGCAACAAAGTTTCTTTTCTAAAAAAAGAAGAAGAGAAAAGATTAAGCCTCCAACTACCATGCACATTAGGAATCAAATGATGACATTTCTCAAGAAATTTAACCATTTCACTCATACTCAGCTGGTCAAGAAGAATTTTCAAGAAATCAGGACTTTGTATGAACAACATATAAGAGCTGAATTGAATTTTGTTAAGATTAGATCTGAAGTAGATAGGATAGCTGTTGAACAAGCTAGAAGACATCTGCAACAACAAAGGCAATTTGGAAGTGCTCCTAGAATTGAGTCAAGTACTGTTGAACCTACAACTACATCTCCACCTATCAAGACAACATATGTGAGGAAGAATAGAAAGGAGAAGGTAAGTTCAAAAGAGGAAGAAACTGCTCAAAGAATGAATGAAGGAGGTAAAGCACAAGATGTTGACAAAACTGAAAATGTACAAGTAGTACATACACAGTCAACATTACATACTGAAGAAACGATACTTACAAACTTGGAAGAAGGTTCAATGGATTTGAAGAAACCTCCAAGGGTGTTAAGAGAAAAAGATCAATAAAGAGTGTTGGAGCATAGTTTGGCTAGGCCGGTTCAATGACTCTCCTTGGCCGTTAATCGTCTCCCCGGGTCCTGAGTAATGCTGCAAACAAAGGTAAACCGGTTAGATGTGGACCCGAGGCCGGAGCCCCGGGGTCCACCTCCGATGGTCAAGTTAGTATCGGATTAATATTTGGCATAAGAGGTGTAGTTGTGAGAGAAAACCTGTTTATAATGAGACCCCTACCCCTGTTTATATAAGCTTAGGGTTTCTTGTAGGATAAATAAGGTGTGTATGGGCCGTGGGCCTGGCCCATTGCCGACTGTATGTCGACATGTCCCCCAGTCTAGTATGATATGGTCCATGATCATGTTATGCTAGACTCATTCGTGTATCACGCTCACTAACAACCGCGTGCGACTTGTTGCTTAGGGCATCCTAGTGGGTCGTCTGTAACATATGGCTCCACTCGTAAATGGTCTACCTTTAGCAAAAAGATGATGGGTTGGGGTGCGAATAGTGAGCGAAGCCACTATACGTCATCATGTCCCCCAGTCTAGTATGCGTGGTTGTCACCAAGGTTACTAGACTTTACTCCATACCCGCTACCTGTAAGCGTATCTACGTCGAAAGAAATAGAAAACCCGTGTACGCAAGACGGGTGGGTGTCCTCGAATGCTTGGTTTCCCGTGATTAGACGGTAAGGACCCCATAAGAAGAAAACTTGTTCTATAGCCGGGGTAACACTGGCATTGGCAAGGTATCATTCTTATTCATCTCTAACGTGATGACGATAAGAAGGTTTTGTGAAGGTGGAGGTGGAACCCGTATGCTGCATCGTGAACATTTGAAGGCGTACTTCTTATACCCACTAATGATGCATCATAGCGCGAATATTTCATTCGTCTTAAGGCCAACAGAATTCGTAATCTATGGCAAAGTAATGCGGATATTACATCCGTCTTATGGCCACGACACTTGATAACGACTTCCAAAATTTGTCACGGTTTTTCCTGGATTAAACGTAGTTGATCGGACTCCGTCTAATTATGGTCAAACAATATCAACTTTGGAAAAATCACTCCATGGCCAGGCAAAGTAATTCGTCGTGGAAGGCGTACTTCCGCAGTAAAGATATGAACCAACAAAAGACGTACTTCCGTGACATGAATAACGAACCACCAAAAGACGTACTTACGCGGCGTGTATAACGAGCCAGTGAAAGAAGTACTTACGTGGTGAAGACATCGAGCCAACGGAAGGAGTACTTCCGCGACAAATGATAATGAGCCAGTGGAAGGAGTACTTCCACGGCGAAGATAATGAGCCAGTGGAAGGAGTACTTCCACGGCGAAAATAATGAGTCAACGGAAGGAGTACTTCCGTTGTGAAAAGAATGCGCCAGTGGAAGGAGTACTTCCACGGCGAAGATAATGAGTGCGCGGAAGAATTACTTCCACGACCAAGGTAACGAGTGCGCGGAAGAATTACTTCCGCGACCAAGATAATGAACCCGTGGAAGGATTCTTCCACGGCGAAAGATAATGAGCTCGTGGAAGGATTCTTCCACGATGAAAGATAATGAGATCGTGTAAGGATTCTTCCACGACGAAAGTATTGTGCCTGTGGAAGGATCCTTCCATGGCGAAAGCAATGCGCCAGTGGAAGGAGTACTTCCATGGCGAAGGATAATGGGCCCATGGAAGAGTACTTCCACGACAAAAATAAGAGCACGTGGAAGAGATACTTCCACGGCGAAGACAACAAGCATGTGGAAGAGATACTTCCATAGCGAAGATAATAAGCACATGGAAGAGATACTTCCACGGCGAAGACAATAAGCACGTGGAAGAGATACTTCCATGTCGAAGACAATAACCACGTGGAAGAGATACTTCCCCGGCGAAGGATAATGAGCACGTGGAAGAGATACTTCCACGACAAAGACAGTAAGCCAGTAGAAGGAGTACTTCCACGGCGAAGACAATAAGCCAGTGGAAGGAGTACTTCCACGGCGAAGGATAATGAGCACGTGGAAGAGATACTTCCACGGCAAAGACAATAAGCCAGTGGAAGGAGTACTTCCACGGCGAAGACAATAAGCCAGTGAAAGGAGTACTTCCACGACAAAGGATAATGAGCACGTGGAAGAGATACTTCCACGGCAAAGTCAATACGCCAGTGGAAGAATTACTTCCGCGGCGAAGATAATAAGCACGTGGAAGGAATACTTCCACGGCGAAGGATAATGAGCACGTGGAAGAGATACTTCCACGGCAAAGATAATGAGCACGTGGAAGAGATACTTCCACGACAAAGATAATACGCCAGTGGAAGAATTACTTCCACGGCGAAGATAATAAGCACGTGGAAGGAACACTTCCACGACGAAGACAATAAGCCAGTGGAAGGAGTACTTCCACGGCGAAGACAATAAGCACGTGGAAGAGATACTTCCACGGCAAAGGATAATGAGCACGTGAAAGAGATACTTCCACAGCAAAGATAATGAGCACATGGAAGAGATACTTCCACGGCAAAGATAATACGCCAGTGGAAGAATTACTTCCACGGCGAAAATAATAAGCACGTGGAAGAGATACTTCCACGGCGAAGGATAATGAGCACGTGGAAGAGATACTTCCACGGCAAAGATAATACGCCAGTGGAAGAATTACTTCCACGACGAAGATAATAAGCACGTGGAAGGAATACTTCCACGGCGAAGGATAATGAGCACGTGGAAAAGATACTTCCACGGCAAAGACAATGAGCACGTGGAAGAGATACTTCCACGGCAAAGATAATACGCCAGTGGAAGAATTACTTCCACGGCGAAGATAATAAGCACGTGGAAGAGATACTTCCACGGCGAAGGATAATGAGCACGTGGAAGAGATACTTCCACGGCAAAGATAATACGCCAGTGGAAGAATTACTTCCACGGTGAAAATAATAAGCACGTGGAAGGAATACTTCCACGGTGAATGATGATGAGCACGTGGAAGTATACTTCCACGGCGAAAGATAACGAGCACGTGGAAGAATACTTCCATGGCGCATGAATAAGCCAACGGAAGAGATACTTCCGTGGCAAAGGAACAAGCGCGCGGAAGGAGGACTTCCGCGGCAAAGGAAAAAGCCAATGTAAAAGATACTTTCATGGCGCAGAAACAAGCGCGCGGAAAAAGCACTTCCGCGGCGAAGGAATAAGCCAATGGAAGAGATACTTCCATGGCAAAGGAATAAACCGGCAGAAGGCGGGCTTCTGCGACAAAGGAATATATCCAAAGATATTTGTGTGATGTGCACATAAATAGTGGTATTATTATACCCTAGTAGCCCCCCAAGTTTAATGGTGCTACACTCGATTAGTAGTATTAAACTTAATCAAGTATTCAAAAAATCACGATCACGTAGACCAACACGAATGGACGTACCATAGCCGCGTATGAAAGATAGAAATTGGGTTCGAACGTGCGAACTAACGCGGATGCGTCTTGCCATAACCGCGAATTGTCACATAGTATAAGACGTATCTTAACTAACTTATGGGATGAGCTATGCCACTACGTGCGGCGTACCGCATTTACCATAAGGACGGTCAAATTTTTTACAAAATTTTGTTAGACGTGCACAGTGTGTCTTTTAACAAGTCCGGCTCGGGAGGCACGGTATGTTTTTGAAACTTACTACAACGTCTTGTGAGCAAGGTGTCTAACAAGGATACATGATCCGTGGTCGTTGGGGTTGCATCCATCTTACACGACAAGTTGAATTATTAGGTTCACTCAATCCTCTTATTCCACCTGGGAACGATGTGTACATGTACGCCCGTAGGCTAAAGATGTCCGAATGTATGAACTAGCGCGGATGGACGTACCATAACCGCGATAAAAAACATAAAATATATTATTCAAATTATATGTAATAATAGATGAATGTGCAGACAAGTGCGGATGGATGGACCATGACCGCGGATGGAAATGTTGAGTCGCGACACGGTATTAGTAGGTCGGATCGCAACTTATACGGAGAATATAGTAACCAAATTAAAAGATATATGTACTATCTATTTACCGATTTAAAAGATATATGTAATATCTTTTATTAATAATAATAAAAAAATCGATAATATTTTTGAATAAAAGATATAGGTAATATCTTCTATCAGTTTAAAAAGATATGCGTAATATTTTATACGTTTAAAAAATATTGGAATAAATCCTTACCAAATTTTAAAGATAAATAATATTTTTTATTAACTTGAAAAGATATGTGGAATATCTTTTAAAATAAACAATATATCCGAAGATGCGGAATAATGCAAAAAAGCGCGGCTAACGATTGTAGATAAAAATAAAATATTCTGAATCGTGCGGACGAGCGCGGCTGGACACACCATGACCGCGGATAAAAAATAAATAAATGCAATATGTTCGCTTGTTCTGAGTATTAATTCGTGTCAAAATAGTAACACTGGGCCTAAAAAAAGACATTCGCATATTTTGTCAAGACATATATTAAATCCAACAACGTTCCTCGGTTTCGATTTTGACATGATGGTGGCAAGTATTACTTGTTTATCCACATTGTCCCGCATAACATGCACATCTAGTAGAGCTAATTGGCGCAAGTATTTTCGAATAAGCATAACATAATATATTCGAACAGATCTCATGCATATTAGTGCGAGTAAAAAATAAAAGCATGAAGACTTAAAAGTTACAGTCAACCGAAATCGATTTTTGCTTTTCGATAAATTCAATACTTGCATCAATATTTAAAAAATATTTGCGTGGATATATATTTACTAATCTTACAAAATATTTGCCTCAATATTTTTCGATCTCTCTGACTCACTAGATCAGAGATGTGCACGTGATCGAAGAAATCAAAAGTATGCATATGCAATGATTTTTATGATTACATGACCACATAGGCGCAACACAAGACATGATGTCTTTAGTTAACGAAAAACAAAGACAGAAAAAGTTAAGTGTTACCGAAATTCCATATTGATCTTTGTTTTTCGGCAGCGTAAGACCACGTAACATTGGTTGTGTCGGGTCCCACGGATGGCGCCAACTTGTTGGAGCATAGTTTGGCTAGGCCGGTTCGACGACTCTCTATGGCCGTTAATCGTCTCCCCGGGTCCTGAGTAATGCTGCAAACAAAGGTAAACCGGTTAGACGTGGACCCGAGGCCGGAGCCCCGGGGTCCACCTCCGACGGTCAAGCTAGTATCGAATTAATATTTGGTATAAGAGGTGTAGTTGTGAGAGAAAACCTGTTTATAATGAGACCCCTACCCCTGTTTATATAGGCTTAGGGTTTCTTGTAGGATAAGTAAGGTGTCTATGGTCCGTGGGCCTGGCCCATTACCGACTGTACGTCGACAAAGAGGAAGCAGAAAGCCAAGAAAAAGGCTAAGTCAACAACAGAAGATAGTGATGCTGATGAGAGCTTGAAAAAGTACTTGAAGATAGTAAAATTTAAAGATCAATGTATTGATACATATATTTTTTGAAAGAGGTCATCTATTGCTAGATGGATATACTCTATGGATCAAGGACTGGAAGCTCATGGAATACAAAGAACTGATGGCACAACAAGAATATTCAGACTTTTGGAAGATATTCTTCATATTCTTGACAGACAAGATATTCAGGATCTTTTAAGGTTAGTTCAAGAAGCCAGTGCAGGTAAAACTAAGGTAATACTATTGTATAATGAATTACTCTTCATGTATGGACCACACAACTGTGATCAAGAAATGTTGAAGGAACTAGAGAATCAGGTTCCTAGTTACTAGAGATATTATAGGTCATGTGGACTACATATTTTGGATATAGATGATGTTACTTACTATATGCTACAAGAGAAGAGTTATCCATTTGGGCGAAGATTGTTGGAAAGAATGTTGGAACAACAATTAGAAGTTACAGAAGAGTCTGTTGATTCTTTGGAGTTGATCAGAATGGTTAAACAACAAATCAAGGATTTAAAAGATGAGGAAGAAGCTGAGAAAGAGCCTTAAGTGTTTGACTTTCAGTCACACTTCACAAATGGTTCTTAGTTCACCATGTCTAACACACATAAGAACTAGCTAGTCCATAAGCAAACGGTTTGTGGTAAAGACTTCTCAAATCCATTGAAAGCTGGTAGTTTTCTAAAAACTATATGGTTCTGGCTCACATTGTTTCGAGACAAAGAGTTGGCTAGTCCTAGAAAAACACTACTAGGTAAAGACTTAATCAAATCCGTTGATGGTTGACAATTTACCAGAAATTGTAGGGTTATAGGTACACCTTATTCTTTATGAATAAAGTATTGGCTATTCCAGAGTGTACGGCTAACTGGTAAAGAATATATCAAATCCGTTGATAGCTGGTGATTTGCTAAAAATCATGAAGCCAATACATATTGGTTTTTGTTGTTAACTATTTTATTTCAGGTATGAAGATTGCAAGCAAAGAAGTATTCAAGAAAAGATACTTAGAAAGTTTTGTCTTATCAAATCAAGACTGAAGTTCATGATTCAGAGTTCATAGATTTAACTCAAGAATACAATCACTGTTGCTGCAAAGAAAATTGAATGTTTACAAGACACAAGAAGATCATAAGTTGAAGACAAAGATGATGTTCATGATGCTTAAAGATTATCTTATCAGAAGAAGATCTACATTGAAGTGTTTGGCTACATTCAGTTGGATACAAATACAAATTACCAAGTTCAATCCAAGGATGAAGAAAAGACTGAAGACATGTATTCTAAATCCATCCAGTACAAAGAGAAACAAGAAGACAACAAGTTATCATTCTTGTTTAGGGGAGGATTGTTGGGAATTATTTCTTAAGTGTCAAGTACAGTTAGTGTTATTGAAGTACTATTAGTTATCTTTCAAGTACCGTTAGTGTTAACGCGGTACATAGTAAGTACTGCTACTTATAAAGTAAGTACTGCTATATTGATTAGGACGAATATATCTTTGTATAAGATATGTCATAATTATAGTTAGAGTATATCTTATGTGATATACTTAAATAGTTAGAATGTTCATAATATATCGTCTATGATATAGTTATCTTTATAGAAGATTCTAAGGTTTCTAGGGTTCCTTACTCTATAAAATGAACATAAGTACGATGTCATTCATATACCTCATTCAAGTCGATTAATAAGAGAATCGAATAGTTAAAAGTAATTATGTTCTTCTGTGCTTTTTTAAGTTAGATTCCACATAACTTATTTAGCTTGAGTAAGAGTTCTCAAAGTGTTTTAGTTTGATTACAAACTAATATACTAGTTCTTAACAGAATATACATCCAATCAAAGGGATCAACAAAAGTGTTCAAACTTTCTAATACAAGATATGCGTTTTTCACTCCCAGATATGTTCCTTTTATAGGAAACATATTAGTGTTTACAAAGGGCATTACTTTACATGTATTGTTTATCCAATGGGTGTTTGAAAGCCCATGGGATAAAACATACCTAGTATTGTCTATAAAGTAATGTACATAATAAAGCTTATACTTTTATCTAACGTTACAATCAATCGTATTCCCAATGAGTTCTGCTTTATACTTTAACTTAAAGCATATCTTTTTCTTGCCTTTGTAAATCCTTTAGTATGATTGAAGTATCTTCAACATCCAAGAGTAGACCGACATCGTTCAATCAGACAATGTCAAACCATACTAAACTAAAACTCTTCTTTAGGACTTGTCTTCAACAACTGGACCGCCTAGTTGCTGAAGTGAACACTTCTTATCTTCAAAGTACTTTGGAGAAGTTAGTGAACGTTGTCTTCAGCTAGACTTTCTTCAGTAGGAATTTTCGTTCCTGTTGGCTTGCTTTGGCTAAACAGCCTTTCTGCTGAGTCCTTAACACCTAAGGGATTTTAAGTTCAAATCCTATAGTTGCTTCTAGGTCAGTAAATACTGACCCAACAAATACCTTCAAGTGAGTGCGATAAGATAAACGTAATCTACATCCTTATCTAATTTTAGAAATAGACTATTAATTTGGACGTTCGAAAATAATATATCGGACTATAATTTTAAGACGGAGGGTGTATTATTTAATTTTACAATGTTTTTAATTTTTATTAGTTCAGCATCATTTAAATGGTATTAGCTGAATGGTGTAACTTTTATATTAGAAAAATAATTTAAGAAGAAGTTTGTATTTCAGTTAAAACTTGATATTTTTTTTATACTTCTTGTATTTCCTATATCTTTCTTTACATAATTATATATAAAGTTAAAACAAACATGCTAACTTTTAGAAAAAAATTCATGTTTGGTCCCTATCATTTACCCCAAATATCAAGTTTGGTCCATATCTCAAACTAAGTGCACAGATCGTCCCTATCGTTTACACTTTGGATCAAAATTGGTCCCTATCTTGGATGGGAGTTAGTTTTAGCTGTTAACTTTTGGAAATAGAAGGGTATATTTGTCTTTTCATTATTCAAAAGAGTGTCTTTTCATCCATAAAAAAACAAACCATCACTTCACCATATCTTATTACATAAAAAAAAATCACAGATCCATTCTTTAAACAATCACTCAACAAGAACAACATCACATCAAAAAAAAAAAACAAAACCCAGATCCAAAAGTAATAAAAATGCAAAAAAAAAAACATCACATCACCCCAAAACATTCAAGCCATTGAACAATAAATGCATAGGGCTCAGAAAAGCCTGCAACCATCCGCTACTTAATTACCCATATTTTAATGATCTCTCCAAAGAATTTATTGTTAAATCATGTGGCAAGTTATGGGTTCTTGACAGAATCCTAGTGAAGCTTCAAAGAACTGGGCATAGAGTACTTCTGTTTAGTACAATGACAAAACTTCTAGATATTTTGGAGGAATATTTATAGTGGCGCAGGCTTGTGTACAGAAGAATCGATGGTACAACCAGCTTGGAAGATCGTGAATCAGCTATAGTTGACTTCAATAGCCCCGATACCGACTGTTTTATCTTCTTGCTCAGTATACGTGCAGCTGGACGAGGTTTGAATCTTCAGACAGCCGACACAGTTGTCATATATGATCCTGATCCAAACCCTAAAAATGAAGAACAAGCAGTTGCTAGAGCTCACCGTATTGGTCAGACACGAGAAGTCAAAGTCATTTACATGGACTCACCTACCCACACATATCTCCACCATTTTTACATCACCATCAAAACCCATCACGGCACCGACCACCTTCAAGCCTACCACCGCAACCACCACCTTCAAGCTTCAAACCTACTACCGCAAACCCACTACGGAAGCCACCTTTGAACAACCACCACAGCCACCTTTAAACCCACCATTTACATCTATCACTTTTCAGATCTATTGAATTCTATTGCATTTTTTATTACTTCTGGTCTTCCGGTTTGCTTTATAATTCAATTCATCAAAAGTTAATACATCAACAGTATCAACATACGGGGGTTTGATTGGACCAAATTAAAAAGTGATGGAGACATAGATCTGAGTTCGTGGGGTGACGAGGGATATGAATCTTTGGTTGATGAATTGAGTGATGGTGGGTGTTAGATTTGTTTTTCAGATCTTAGATGGAGGAGCAGGGTAGGAGGGAGAGAGAGATAGAGATAGAGAGAGAGAGAGATGAGATGAAGATGTGTGAGAGAGAGATGGGAAATAAAAGAAAAGAAAATTAAAACTTTTAAGTATATAAAAATATAACAAGTAAAAGACTGAAATACCCCTCCTCTCTCAAGACTTAACGAGCAAAACTAACGTCCATCCAAGATAGGGACCATTTTTGATCCAAAGTGTAAACGATAGGGACGATCTGTGCACTCAGTTTGGAATAAGGACCATACTTGATATTTGGTGTAAACGATAGGGACCAAACATGAAATTTTTTCTAACTTTTAATAAGATCCAAAACATATAAAAATAAGTCAACTTGGCGTTGAATTATAATAACACTGCCATTAAATAAAACAAAGCCAACACAAAACAAAAATATAAAAGACATCAAATTATTGTAGTATTGTACCACCAAAATCTCAAATAATATTCACAAAATCAAAATAATAAAGATTTGATTTCTTTTATACCTAAACCAAGCCGAGCGAGCCATATTGAAGCCGAAGCATAATATAACCTGTTTTCCACACGCGTGGACCCCACAACCAGGCTGTGTAAGTAAGTATACCCCACATTGTGTTCTTTCCTAACACATAAAACGACATCGTAACACCACCTTCTCTCTCCTAGTACCACCTGTCCTGTCTCCACTCTTCTCCTCCTTTAACCCATCTTCTCACAAACCATTCCTAGAGAGAGAAAAACCAAACTCATTTCAACAACATTAACCCAAAAAAAACACAAGAACACAACACAAAATCCTTTTATTTTGATCTTCTCATATCTTTAGCATCATGGGTTCTAATAAGAACTTATATGATGCATTCATTTTATTCACATTTTTCAGTAATATAATACTAATACCAACTTTTTCAACTGCATTGAATACTACTACTACTCAAATCAATTCTAACTCGGTGTTGGTTGCGCTTCTTGACTCGCACTACACCGAGTTATCAGAACTCGTTGAAAAAGCACTTTTGTTACAGACTTTGGAGCAAACGGTGTCGTTTCGAAATATTACTATTTTCGCTCCTAGTAATGAAGCCTTGGAGAGACAACTGGATCCTGAGTTTAAACGGTTTTTACTTGAACCCGGTAACTTGAAGTCGTTGCAAAGCTTGTTGTTGTATCATATTATCCCCGGTCGGGTCGGGTCGAATGAGTGGTCCGGTTTGCACAAGACATTGCTGGCTGATGATGGAGAAAATCATTTACCTTTGAAGATGGAAGCTAACGAGAAGATTGTCGGGTCAGCGAAAGTGACCCGACCCGATGATTTAATCCGACCCGATGGGTTAATCCACGGGATTGAGCGTTTACTGGTGCCGAGATCCGTACAAGAGGATTTCAACAAACGACGGAGTTTAGCTTCGATATCCGCGGTTTTACCCGAGGGTGCCCCGGTAGTTGACCCGAGAACTCACAGGTTGAAAAAACCTGCCCCGGTTCCAGCCGGGGCACCCCCGGTTTTGCCGGTGTATGACGCAATGGCTCCGGGTCCTTCGCTAGCGCCAGCGCCAGCTCCAGGACCCGGTGGGGGCCATCGTCATTTTGACGGTGAGGCACAGGTTAAGGACTTTATACAAACCCTTTTACATTACGGAGGGTATAATGAACTAGCTGACATTCTAGTCAACTTGACATCATTAGCAACCGAAATGGGGAAACTGGTATCAGAAGGGTATGTGTTAACTGTACTAGCACCTAATGACGAAGCTATGGCGAAATTAACAACTGATCAGTTATCAGACATTGGTGCACCTGAGCAGATTATGTATTATCATATCATACCAGAATACCAAACAGAAGAAAGTATGTATAATTCTGTTCGAAGGTTTGGGAAAGTGAGTTATGATAGTTTAAGGTTGCCTTATAAAGTGGTGGCTGAAGAGGCTGATGGGTCTGTTAAGTTCGGGTCCGGTGATGGATCGGCTTATTTGTTTGACCCGGATATTTACACTGATGGACGGATTTCGGTTCAAGGGATTGATGGCGTTTTGTGGCCTGAGGAGGAAATTAAGGAGAAAGATGTGGAAAAAGCGCCTTTGGCCGCGCCTAAGGTCGTTGTTAAGCAGAGAAGAGGTGCGTTTTGTTACCGCTGATTATCTAATTTTAATTATCAGGCTTACTTTTCAATTTATGTGTTTATGTGTTTAGGATAATTAGTTAACTTATTTGGAAGCTTATCTAAGCTACTTAAATAAGTTTGTTATCACATAATAAGCCATAGATTAGTCTTGTTAATAAATATAAGCCGAACCATTAGGAAATCAGCAGCCTAAACAACATTCTCCTATATAAGCAATTCCAACCACATTATTGATTGTTTTTGTCAAGTCATTTTGATTGATCGAGAAATGTGGTGGGGTTTTTTCCGGTAACGGTGGTGGTCGGTTTATGTGGTGGTGGGTCACATGGAATTATTCAACCGCGTTTATTGCACTATCATTGGACTTTTATATAGTACTCCGTATAAACATGTTGATTAGATATTTTAATAGTGTAGTTTTTATGCCATTAGGTACAACACTAGTTTAGTCATTGGGTAATTATTGATTAGCACAATGTCATTAGTAGGGTATGATTAAGGTGGGTGACGTGGTACACACAAATGTATTTTGTAAGCTCACTTTTTTGGCTTATATATAAGTTTATTGTGGCACCGAAACTAAATCAGCCATAAGCGGCCTGTATAAGCCTAAAGAAACTCCCCCTTAGTTCCATTCTATTAAGTTCCATTCTTATAGACATGTTTAAAAAATGTGAAACTGAAATATTCTGCAACGCATTAGTTAGTGGTGGGTGTAAGCACAAAATTTGGGAATGGTATCATCTTTTAAGACATGGATTATTGTTCTTTGTATACTTTTTGTGCTCTAAAAACTTGTACTTGGAATAAGCTACTTTTGTAATGACTTTGCTTGCTTAAGTAGCCACTTTGATAACTTTTTCTAATTTTAGTTTGTGGGTAATTAATAAACAACCACCTTCTACACAGAAGGTACCAAATTTCTAATAATAGTAAACTTTTTGGCCACTTTTGATTGTATTCTACTCTTCTTGTAAAAAAAAGTCTTGATCATTAAGCATCTTTGAATTCCATAAAAGTCATGTTACTCATTACTAATCAGGGAGACATGTTACTTTATGACATTTTTTTAGTATTCTCAACGGGTGTTTTATATATTTGATAAATATAATACTAATGCATAAAGTTTTATTGCATGTTATGGATTTTCATTTAGTAAATGATAGACTTATGAATCCTTTTTTTTTTTTTTTTTTTCAAATGCAGGGAAATTATTGCAAGTAGTATGCTCCATTGCTGGAACATTTGGACATTATACAAGTTGTTATTGATATATACATATATATATATTTTCTATGCAAAAAAAGGTGGGTGTTTTGTTTATTAAATTAAAAATAATTTGTTGGTTAAAAATGGAATAATTTGATTAATTGAATATTATTGGAATATGGCAGTTAAATTTTAGGAAAACTGTGTGGAAAATAGGACATAAAGGGAAGCTAATGGTGCAGTTTGGCATTGAAGGAAGTTTTCCCCAGAGAATCAGATCCCCCTCACATGAGAACAAAATTTCTATTTTTTATATTTTTTTAAAAATAATTTTCCAAATTTTCTTTCTTTGGTGGTGTTATTATAAATACTGTAATTAGTAAAAAAAAGTGAAATTTCTTCTTAAATTTGTGTGTATTTATGTTTGAGTTTTGCCGAAATTGTATTTGCCCAAACAAGCAAATATTGTGACACAATTCATTTCTCCATAAGGAAGAATATTGATGTGATGATTGATTATAACTTTTCAACATTTTGAAAAGAACATATAATATGGGCACTCACTTTATTCCAAAATACTTTAAATTTAATAGAGACAGATTATGAGTTTGTTTTTTTTGTTAACAGTGATTTGTTTTTATCAAAATGTATATATTACTAGAGTATATTTTGGTTAAGCAATAAACAAACTGAGTGTCGGTGGTGTGAAAGGTCTGGTCCTTTTTTGTAATCGAAGGCTACCTCTCAAAAGGCAACTTGGTCCATGTCTGCCATGTGTTTTTACTATATCAAAATAGAGTATTTACATAGTAATATTTCTCCAACGATAATAAAACACACGGGTTAGAAAAGGAGAATTTTTAGAAGGAAGTGTATCAGAGCGTAGCCAGGATTATGTTTTTGGGTGGGTCGAATTTTTTACCAACATATATAACTATGTCAAAACATTCTATTAAATTTTTTCGCTTAGCCCTCTAGTTGTATACGAAAAAACATTTTCACATCGGTTAAACAATCTAAAAGTAAAGTAAACTTGAGAGTTTCAATTGTTATACAGATTTTTGCATGAAATAATACATATATATCATAAGGAGATAGTCGATACTCAATATATAAGATATTTTAGGAAATTTTCGTTTTCATATACTAGTAAACAGTAATTGTAATACATATGTAAAATCTTAAGACTTTGTGGGTGGGCCATTACCTTCCCACCCACACAGCTACGCCCATGAAAGGTATTGTGGCTAGTTACCAATCTCTTCGTTCAAGTCTCACATGTATCACTTTAACATTATTTTATTGTAATACAATACACAAAAATCCCTTTTTACTAATGACACTAGGAGGGGTGCCCGCGATTCGCCGCGGTGTTTTGGGTTCGCTTTTAGGAACATGTGTCTGGTATAAACGTTGACCGACAACGAAATCCTTTAATGCTTGAAAAGAAATCATTGTGCGTAGCATCTCCACCTGAAACAACATTCTTGAGGAATCCCCTTTTATGAGTCTTGTACTATGTATTTTCTTCACCTGCAGCATAAGTTTTTTGTTAACATAACAGATAAAAACACAAACTAATTAATGGTAGATAGCATGCTTATTAGTAATTGACAAAATATATAAAAGGCATTATGTGTCCTGCTTTTGTTCCTTAAGTCTGTTGAAATTATGTCTCTCAGGTTATATGGTGGCTGGCGGCCCAAGAACAGAAATGTGGACTTATGTTGGGAAATTCATCTTAATCCCAAGTCCAAAATCAATATATTCGAATGTTGTAATAGAACAGTTTTTGCAGTCATAATTAACTATTAGAAGATTACTACAATAACCTGATTTCTGGGTGTTTGTAGGTCGACTAAGTGACCAACCCAGCACACGCCCCAACCCATGTCACCCATGTCACCCATGTCACCCATTGATAGGTGTGTAAACACCCATCCTTTTACCACTTAACTACAATAATAACCAGGCCAAAACGTGTATTTTATGTCGTAAATGTCGGAATTATGCGTGGTTTGTGTTTTTGTTGTGATTTTAGGATCAAAATGTTAAAAGGGAAGAAAACACGGCTTTAACGGGCTTTTATCGAAGAAAAAGACAAAAGACGAAGTCAAGAAATCAAGAGTGCAAAAAGAACGGAAGTCCAAGACCAATTCTGAAGATTTATCGAAGAAAAAGTCAAAAGACAGAAGTTCACTAAAAGCCGAAGAACTCAAGTCTAATTTATTGAAGAAATTACAAGACGAGTTTATTAATCCCGAGACAAAAGTCGAAGAATTTGGAATATTAAAGACTAAACAAGCAATTAAAGAAAGAAGAAAAAGGGGAGGAAGCTTCCTTCCACTAATCACCTTCTCCCCTATAAATAGATCATTAGTGATTTCATTTGTTTTTTGTTGGCTAAGTGTGACAATTAGTCTTCCATCTTTAATTTTTGCACATTTAATATGATGTCATTTCATTAATTGTCAAATTTAATTACCTTGCACCTTTAAATTCAAGTAAGTTTCTTTTTATTGTTATTGAATCTTTAATTTTCTTGTTAATCTCTTATCTTCCTTTCTTGTTTAATCTTTATGCTTTATGTTCATGTTCTTGAGTTTTTATTAAATTGATTAAGTGGGTTTTGATTATTTTGATTATTATTGTTAGTGTTATTGATTTTGTTTGATTAGTATTTGTTAGTTGATCATTAGTGATTAGTTTGATTTAATCTTTTGGTTGATTTGGATTAGCTTTGTCTAGATTCGTTTCTTTTTTGTTCCCCGTGTTCTTCGCTACTGTTGTTTTCCAGGTTATTCTGAATCAAGACAAGTTATTCCGGATCAAGGTTTTGTTGAGATTATTCCGAATAAAGAATTTATTCCGGATAAGCCAAATATTCCGAATAAAGGTAATATTCCGGATCAGTGGATATTCCGAATCAAGCTGGTATTCCGGATCAAGGTGTTCATTCGGAATAACTTATATTCCGGATCAAGGTGTTCATTCGGAATAGTAAATATTCCGGATCAAGGTTGTTTATTCGGAATAATCAATTATTCCGGATAAAGCTTTTATTCCGAACGAAGGCTTTTTGTTAATTATTCCGAACCAAGCAATATTCCGGATCAACCACTTATTCCGGATGAAGCAAACATTCCGAATGAGCCACTTTATTCCGAACCAAGCATATTCCGCATGAAGAACTTATTTCGAATAAGCAATTATTCCGGATGAGTGTGTTATTCCGGATGAAGGATTTGTTTTGATTATTCCGAATAAGCTTTTATTCCGCATGAGGTAAATATTCCGAGTGAAGAAGAATTATTCCGAACGAAGGTGACATTCCGGATGAGTGATTATTCTGAATGAGGGTATTTTCCGAATGAGCATTTTTAGTTTCTTTTAAGTTTAATTTTTTAATTTTCAAGCTTTACTTTTCCCGCCTTTTTACTTAGTCGCACTTTAAGTTTACTTGCCTTAGATTTATTTTAAGCTTGCCTTAGTTTAAGTTTAAGTCTGCCTTTAGGATAGTTTTAAGTTTGCGTTATTTACTTTTAGTGCCTTCTTACTTTTAATTGCTTTAATTTCTCGCCATTTATTTTCATTTAGATTTAGATTTAAATTTACAGCATTTACTTTAAAGTTTGTGCACTTTTCCTTTTACTAGAACGACACAACATTTGTTCTCACCAAAAGACAGCTGAGTCGCACGTTTTCCAATAATCAATTCGATTAGACCACGACAACGAACTTAATTTTTACAAGGTAAAAGCCACGTATTAAATGGCGCCGCTGCCGACTCTTTTCGTAAAGATTAACGGTTTTCTGTGAGAGACGCGTTGCTTTTTGGGATCCGTTCATTCGTGAGCGTTATTTTTCTTGCTTAAAAAATTTCAAAAAACCTATAAAAATTAAAAATTGTTAAAATCCAAAAAAACTAAAAAATTTTGAAAATCCAAAAAGATTTTATTTTTATCTTTATAGTGTATATATATTCTTTTTGTGTTTGGTATTGTTTTCTTTTGCTTTCGCAGGTGTATGCGTACTAGATCTTCTAATTATCAAGAGCCCGAGACTCGTGAAGATTTAGCTATGGCAGGTGTGAACAACAACAACAATCCACCGCACCTCAACAATAACAACAACAATGTTCTTCCACAGCCCGATCTTCGGACAATGGAGGAGCTTTGTCAAACCACAATGTTTGGACGAGGAGGACCGATTGCGCCGATGCAAATCACGGCTCCGGAGTTTTCGTTGAAGCATCACATGATCCAGCAAGTGCAAACAAATCCATTCCGCGGAATGCCTGATGATGATGCCAACAAACACCTCGACAAATTCATTACCATTACCCAAAGCATGAAGTTGCCCGGTGCTACTATGGATGTTCTTCGCCTTCAACTCTTTCCACATACTTTATCACACCACGCCGAAAAATGGTTTGATCGTCTCCCAAAGAATTCCATTCATACTTGGGATGACATGACTCAACGCTTTTTGTCGCGCTACTTTCCACCATCCATGGTCACGAGCCTTCGAAATCAAATCAGCGGTTTCATGCAAGAACCCGATGAATCTCTCTTTGATGCTTGGGAAAGATATAATGTTTTGATCGATCGTTGTCCAAACCACAACATGCTCCCCGTTACCTTAATTGATACTTTCTACAACGGTTTGACTTTTCGTGATCGTGATACGATTAATACAGCCGCCGGTGGCACATTTATGAAAAGAAGACCCGAGGAGTGTAGAGAGCTTATTGAGAACATGACTACTCATCACAAAAACTGGGATTCCTCCGCTTCTTCAAGGAACAACCCGAGAGTCAATGTTTCTTCTACTTCAGCAAACCCCGATATGACCGAATTCACCCGCATGATGGCCGAAATGAACAAAAATATCTTGCTCATCGCTTCAAACCAACAACAAGTTAAAGCGGTAGCAAATCCTTGTGAGACATGCGGCGGTCCTCACTCATACACTGATTGTCCTTCTACTCAAGGCAATCCAGAAAACGTGTATGCGGCTTATGGTAATTATTCACCGGAAAATTACCAAGCCCGACCTCAAGGGGATCGAAATTTGCTAAGTTACCGGTCCAACAACTACCTTTCACCTGGTTTTTCTCCTCAAAACCAAAATCCCAACAACAATTACAATAGAAGCAACCAAATCCCACCTCAAGCTTCTAACCCTTATCACCCACCCGCTCAACAAGCCCCACCCATTAATCAAGATGTTGAAGCTTTAATGAGAACCCAAGGAGAGCAAATCAAGAATCTGCAGAGCCAAATTATCAATTTGAAAGGGGATATCATTAAGCAAGGGAATGACATTAGATCCGAGCTTCGAAATGATATAAAATCCTCCTTCAGCAATCAAACGAATGATTTGAAGAATATGCTGGCTAGTTTCTTACCAACCACTCAACCCTCTACTTCGGGCTCTCTACCTTCAAACACCGTCACCAATCCGAGAGCGAATGTGAGTGCTATTACTACACGCAGTGGAATAACCGTAGTAGGACCATCTATCCCACCCCCAGTTACACCATCTACACCTCCTCCACCACCATTTATCCCTACTACCCCCACACCTAGTATTAGTACACCATTACCATCTCCGCCTCGTCATGAAGAAGTACCCAAGACGAATCCTCCACCAACTCAACCTTCACCTTCTACACCTCCACCACCCAACCCCAGCATTCCTTACCCTTCTCGACTCAACAAGGCTAGAATTTTGACTAAGAATGACATTCTAGTCGCTAACTTTTTGGAAAAGATTGCCGGCATGAAAGTCACCTTTACCCTTGTTGAAGCTCTTGCCCAAATGCCACAATTTGTGAAGATGTTTAAGGAATTGCTTAGTAAAAAGGAGAAGATGGTCGAGTTTGTTAACACTCGCTTGAATGAAAATTGCTCTGCAATCCTTCGTAAAGAACTTCCGGAAAAACTTGGAGATCCCGGTCGTTTTGTGCTACCTTTTACTTCTAACCAAACCGACAAATTTACTGCCTTAGCCGATCTCGGGGCAAGTATTAATTTGATGCCTTTCAGCGTTTGGAAAAAGTTATCATTACCCGGCCTTACACCCACCAAGATGACTCTTGAGCTTTCCAATCGCACTCTCGCTTACCCCGTTGGTATTGCCGAAGATGTGTTCATTAAAGTTGGCACATTCACTTTTCCGGTCGACTTTGTCGTTGTTGATTATGAAATGGACCCTCGTATTCCGTTAATACTTGGACGCCCATTTTTGAGAACCGGTAGAGCTTTAATAGATGTGGATAAGTGTAAACTCATCTTAAGAGTCGGGGATGATGCACAAGTTTTTGAAATGGGGAAGCTTACAAGCAAATCCTATGGAAGAGAATCAGCGAATATGATTACTGTGCTCGATGATTTTGTCGTCTACAACAATCCTCTATTCGATTCTTGCAATGATAATCCACTGTTTCAAGATGATATTGATGATTCTCTCTCCAATTTGGAACCTTCACCCATATATGATTCTCCACCGATCTATGATGCTTATGATGATGATTCTAGTTCCGATGGGGATGATTATGATGATTTTACTTCCGAGTATCCTGACATGCCCACTTATGATGATTTTGATGAGGTCGATACTCTTTCGAGTGATTCTTCTCATGATGAAGATCATCCGCCTACAACACTTGATCCTACTTTGGTTGACTACTCATTTGAGGAAGATTTTTCTACTTTTCTCAATACATACTTCCCTCATGAGAGTGATGCCCCTCCTTTAGACTTTGATGATTATGGTCTTGATCCTACTTCGGATTTGAAGAAAATTCTTTCAAAGAAGAAGAAACCGGACGACACCAACATCCGCAACACGTATGTTTTGACACCTCTTTGTCCACCTTCTGAGGACGAGGTTGTGCCTTTTCTTAGCGGATGTTCTTCAAATTCTGCTGCGCCTGAGTGCTATTTTCCCCTAAAGGAAAAGGTGTTCGACCCCGGTATCGATATTCTTCAGCCATCTCAGTATCCATCTGATGAAATAAAAGGAAAGATTTTTGGAACTACTGAAGATATGCTTGCACCTCACCATACTTGCTTCCACCGTGCTCCATCTTTGCTTGAGGGAACCTTGCCTACTCTTCTTTGGCTTGCCTTGTTCGCCTTAAGCTTGTGCTATTTGATGGAAGAAAACTATGTATTTGATCCCGGTGGATGTGTTTCATGCTTCTTCCTATGCTAATCAAGGTCGAGTCAGGCTCACGACTCGGTGAACAAAAATCAAGCGCTTCTTGGGAGGCAACCCAAGTATCTATCTTTTAGATATTTCTATCCTAAGTGTAGGGGATACCCGTTGGTGTTTGCTATTTCCTCTCTTCTCATATTCAGGGATTTGAGCGCTCAATGATCCACTCTTGATGATTTTTGTTTACGTCTTCCCGGTTCTATCCTAAACTCTTTTCGATTCACTATTTTATATTTCTCAATGTTAAAATAGGAATCTCTTTAGTTATCTCTTCCTTAGCAAGATTTAAACAACGTGCACAATGTCCTAAGTGTAGGGAGTTTACTCCCACATGCTTAAACATTGAGGACAATGTTTGTATCAAGTGTAGAGAGGGACTTCTATCGAAGTTAAGTGGTATTTTCCTTGTATTTGTCCTCATTTTAACCGGAAAATCAATTTTTCGACATTTTTCAATATTTTTGATCTATTTTGGCCTAGTAGTGTTACCTTTGTATAGTTATTTTCTTTCTTTGCTAGAATAAAATTTTAATAAAGTGGTTTTAATTTTCAACGTTGTGAATCTTTTGACTCAACCCGAGTTTACTTATCTAAGTTTACTCTAGCTAGTATCCTTAACGTGTTTAAGTCAAGTTGTGCTAGGCTTTTATATAGGGAGCTTTAAAACGCGAAAGTCTTAACTCTCACGGGTTAAGAACAAGAACTTTTCGCAAGTTCCCATAATTGATCCTAGAGAGTTGTTTATCAAGGGAACTTTAAAATGCGATTTCTAAACTTGAAAAAGTCTAAGAGTTTGCAAGATCCTATAGATGACTCGAAAACCCAAAACTTTGATTTAATAGGCTAAGCATCCACGAGTCTCATTCCTTGAGATTTTAAACTGTGGAGAACGAGAGATGATAGAGTCGATTATAAGTTTGGTATTATTTCATGAATTTATGTGAGTTAATTATAAGCCTATTCTCCCATCGCTTGCTAATAAATTTTATCTGCAATAAATAAGGCTGTACGATTTGAAAAGTTACTTAGCTTCTAGCCCAAGATCGTTTAAAAGTTGCTCGGTATGGATTAGAGTTCATAGCCAAGGCATAACTTATTGAAGCGGGATGCGAAGATTGGCGAGTCCGAAAAGGCCCTAACAAGGCATGAGGGCTACATTTTGTTGCTAAAGATCCAAAGTGATGTGAAGAATCATTTATCAAAAATCAATATGAAGGATCGAGACACACGACGAAAAGCAAATACTCCCAAAAGATCATGGAGAAGTCTATCCAAAAAGGCCCTAACAAGGTATGAGGATAAATAGATCCAAGTCCTAAAAGGAGGCGGATCGTTGTATATCAAAATCCCAAATAAAGATTGGAGAAAAATGAAGAAGTCGTGGTCCAAGTATGAAGAATCTCTCAAAACTTCATGTGAAGAAATTCCTATTATGAAGAGAATGCCATTATTTCATGAACGTCTCTCAATATTTGAAGTATGAAGTCGCTGCCAAATATCGGTCCGAGAAAGGTCTCAAATCGCGAAGCGAGTTATGCCATATGAACTTTATGAGGTCCCGAGAAGCAGTTTTAAAAGATTTTGTCCTTTAGCTAACTATTGATTAAATCGTCCCACTTTATTTTCAGCCTAAATAACTATCGAAATAAGTCAACAATGCATCCACGTGATCATTCAAGACAACAATAAAATATAAGAGATACACCTAGGAATAAGGGAGTCTAAGTAAATAATTGGCCCACATGAGTTCGTGTTAGTTTGCTAACTTATAATAACAATGATCTCGTTTTTAAGCTTGGTTTGGAGAATGTGAATACTTGAGGATGATTATCATTCATGACATTTCTAAAACCCTAAGGTAAGTTTTTGATTTCTTTACTTGTTTTGTTATTTTCTAACTCTTTAATAAAGGCCAATGTGGATTGATTGTGATGAAAAATGTAAAACGTGCTTTGTAACTAATGCGTTGCATGAGGACATTGCAATGGTCAAGTGTAGGGGATTTGATAGGTGTGTAAACACCCATCCTTTTACCACTTAACTACAATAATAACCAGGCCAAAACGTGTATTTTATATCGTAAATGTCAGAATTATGCGTGGGTTTGTGTTTTTGTTGTGATTTTAGGATCAAAATGTTAAAAGGGAATAAAACACGGCTTTCACGGGCTTTTATAAGAAAAAGACAAAAGACGAAGTCAAGAAATCAAGAGTGCAAAAAGAACGGAAGTCCAAGACCAATTCTGAAGATTTATCGAAGAAAAAGTCAAAAGACGGAAGTTTACTAAAAGCCGAAGAACTCAAGTCTAATTTATTGAAGAAATTACAAGACGAGTTTATTAATCCCGAGACAAAAGTCGAAGAATTTGGAAGATTAAGGACTAAACAAGCAATTAAAGAAAGAAGAAAGAGGGGAGGAAGCTTCCTTCCACTAATCACCTCCTCCCCTATAAATAGATTATTAGTGATTTCATTTGTTTTTGTTGGCTAAGTGTGACAATTAGTCTTCCATCTTTAATTTTTGCACATTTAATTTCATGTCATTTCATTAATTGTCAAATTTAATTACCTTGCACCTTTAAATTCAAGTAAGTTTCTTTTTATTGTTATTGAATCTTTAATTTTCTTGTTAATCTCTTATCTTCCTTTCTTTTTTAATCTTTAATCTTTATGCTTTATGTTCATGTTCATGTTCTTGAGTTTTTATTAAATTGATTAAGTGGGTTTTAATTATTTTGATTATTATTGTTAGTTTTATTGATTTGGTTTGATTAGTAGTATTTGTTAGTTGATCATTAGTGATTAGTTTGATTTAATCTTTTGGTTGATTTGGATTAGCTTTGTCTAGATTCGTTTCTTTTTTGTTCCCCGTGTTCTTCACTACTGTTGTTTTCCAGGTTATTCCAAATCAAGACAAGTTATTCCGGATCAAGGTTTTGTTGAGATTATTCCAAATAAAAAATTTATTCCGGATAAGCCAAATATTCCGAATAAAGGTAATATTCCGGATCAGTGGATATTCCGAATCAAGCTGGTATTCCGGATCAAGGTGTTCATTCGGAATAACTTATATTTCGGATCAAGGTGTTCATTCGGAATAGTAAATATTCCGAATCAAGGTTGTTTATTCGGAATAATCAATTATTCCGGATAAAGCTTTTATTCCGAACGAAGGCTTTTTGTTAATTCTGAACCAAGCAATATTCCGGATCAACCACTTATTCCGGATGATGCAAACATTCCGAATGAGCCACTTTATTCCGAACCAAGCATATTCCGCATGAAGAACTTATTCCGAATAAGCAATTATTCCGGATGAGTGTGTTATTCCGGATGAAGGATTTGTTTTGATTATTCCGAATAAGCTTTTATTCCGCATGAGGTAAATATTCCGAGTGAAGAAGAATTATTCCGAACGAAGGTGACATTCCGGATGAGTGATTATTCCGAATGAGGGTATTTTCCGAATGAGCATTTTTAGTTTCTTTTAATTTTAAATTTTTAATTTTCAAGCTTTACTTTTTCCGCCTTTTTACTTAGTCGCACTTTAAGTTTACTTGCCTTAGATTTATTTTAAGCTTGCCTTAGTTTAAGTTTAAGTCTGCCTTTAGGATAGTTTTAAGTTTGCGTTATTTACTTTTAGTGCCTTTGTTAAACACGGAATTAGTCATGATTTTAGTGTTAAATCCCTACATTTTTTGGTATAATAAATAGCAAAACGGGTATTTATAGTGCATTTATCGTTTAAATGTGTTATTTATTATTGTAGGTACGAATAATAAAGAAAAGGAGCAAAAAGGAAGAAAAAGACCAAAAACGGGCACGAGAAATGAAAAGAGCACGAAAAATCGAGTTTGATGGTGCATTCGTATTTTATTGGGCCGGCCCGACACCACTTAAATGGGTCGAACCGACCCATTAATATAACCAAAGTGGACAAAGCCCAACAGCTGGCCCAACAGCCACTGTTATGAAGATGAGGCCCAAAATGGCTTACATGAGCCCAACAAAAGGAATGGACGAAAAAAGCCAAAAAACAATTGAAAGATAGACATGATGGCGTCAAAAACAAGCAGACCATATTTTTTCCATATTCTTCATATTATAGATAGGATAAGATAGAAAAAAAGAAAAGGACATTAGTTCATTTTTTTTGTCTGCGTTTTTTTTTTTGTAGCTTAGGTTGTATGCAGTTTTTTTTTTCTTCCCATCTTTTATATTTATTTCTATAGATAGTAGTAGTCTAGTGGAGATCTAATTGTTTTTCAGATTTTTATTTCTAGTGCAGATTTTATAGATCGAATTTTGTGTTTCTGTTCCAATTGTTTTTTATACGCAGCCTTTTACTTACAGCCATTCATTATTCCATTTTTTTTTTCATTGTTTTTTTTAGATACTCATCTCCCTGCGTTTTCTTTTATATTTGGAGGATAGACTCACTTTGCTTTAATAATTTTGATCGCTTTATCCCCTGTATTTTTTATTTAGAAGTATAGATAGATCTAGTTTTTGTTTGTTTTAGTCATTCAATATTTTTTTAGATATTCTTTCCTTGTTTTATTATTTTTCGGAGGAGAATTTATATACCTTTAGACATATGCAGCATCAATTTTTATTGGATCACTTCATTCAATTATCCATTCCCTGTTTTTTTTTTCGTAGAATAGTTGTAGTCATTAGTATATTTTCGTAAGGTGTTTGCCATTTTATTAATGATAGTTTTTTTTTTTGGTTAAAACTTTACAAAAGATAATTTAAATAGGATTGGTACTAGTTATATTAATTGCTTTAGCAAATCACTTTAATTTCATTTTAATAATTAGTTTTTTTTATATATATATTAGTTAATTAAATTTGTTTTTTTAAAGTATTTAGATTTAAAATATCGATTAGCTTATTTATCGTTAACCGTTTGTTGTCTTGTGATCTAGGCGTATCCGGTTCGACTTTAGCAAGTAGCTTACGGGTTTATTAGACTTCATTGATAAATAAAGTTTAGACCTTAATTGGTTTAAAGTTTAATTAGCGACTAAGTTTATTAAATCGGGTGGTAAATATTCGCTCGGGTCATTCGCTCGGGTTTGATTCTCTATTTTTTTTCTTGTCGATATTTCAATAGCTTCTATATAATTATTATTATTGCCTTGTTCATGTTTAGCTTTAATGTTATTATTAGAGTAGTTTTGATTATGCTTGTTAGTTTAGCATCTTTATTGTCGTTATTATTATTTTAGATATCTCTCGCTTCATAATTGTAGTTTAATTTTCATTCTTATCGCTTTTATATATTTTTATTTTAAATCGTTAAAATTTGTAGATTTAAATATTAAAATCAAAACCTTTTATATTTAAGCATCAAACTTGAGACATAAACGCGGATTTCCATTCACACTTCGCCGGAACTACGATAACCTTCGGGTGTACGAAAACGACTATATCAAATGGCGCCGCTGCCGGCTTTGTGTGTAGCGATGTTTGCGTTGTGTTTTTAGTTGGTGACTTGAAGATCCTTTCGTTTTGAAAGTTTATTTTCGTATTTGTATATATATAATAAAAAAAAATTAAAAAAAAATTAAAAATCCAAAAAAATATATATAATTTATAAAAATCAAAAATATTTTCTTATTTTATTTTATTTTCTTTATTACTATATATATCATATATATATATATATATAAAAAAAAAAATTATTCTTTATCTTCTATTGTGTTTAATTCTTTTTCTCAACCCCTCTTATTTTTAATTCTTCATGGATTCATATTGTATAGGGTGTGGGTCGTCTGATAGTCAATCATGTTATTGGTGTTCATGCGAGCGGTGCGGTATGGCTATACCTAATCACGAATTTGGACATTGTTCATTTTGCAATTGGACCAATTCACACTTCACCTCTAATGACACTATCTCACACTCTCCCACATATGACGATCCGTATCCGCAACATGCACCGGGTTTTTCCCAATACCCGTGTTGCAATCATTGTGGGGGCCCTCACGATACTTCGTATTGTCAGCCAATGAATTATAATGAGCCACATCCGTGCTATAATTCCGGTTTTCAAAATTTTGAACCCCCACATCCCACCATCAATCATCAATCCTCTCAGAGAATTCAACAAATCAATGCTTTGAATGACGAAAGAAAAGCCATTCTTTTGAAACTTCATGACGGCTTAATTCGACTGACCGAGACTTTGGAGGAGCAACAACGACAACGACAAGAGCAAGTATCTAATCTTAGTGATTATACTCCTCCTCTTGTGCGTTCTTACTATTATGATGATGATGATGACGATGAGAATTCTATTTCTTGGAATGATCTTTGCGCTCAATGTCCTAGTGCAATTGTAATTCCTTCTCTCGACTTGCCGGCTCTCGAGCCTAAGGATTCTACCACTCCTATTCTCGATTCTTCCACTACGGAGACCGATGCCTCTCTCATCATGGGGGATGAGGGTCTTATCACTAATCCTTGTGATGAGACTCTTATTCCAATCCAAAGTGAGCCTACGGTTGCTTCCGATAGTGACGATGAGTGTGAATCTCTTTCTAGTGATGACTCATTACCTCCCACCGACATCTTGGGAGACGATTCTTTGGCTTTCTCTAATCCTATTTTTGATCTCGATGATGATTTTACTTCTAGTGATGACGAGTCACTATCCGATGAAGACGTTCAGAAGGAAAATTTCAAGATTTATTCGAACCCTTTATTTGATTTTGATGACGCCTACATCTCTAGTGAGGTGAATCCTCTCTTTGAAGAGGGGATTGAGGACATTGATAGCTCTGACTCTATTGCTATTGATGAGCATTCTTTGTTAGCCATGCCACCTCCCATCGTAGAGGAGGTGGAGAGATTTGACCCTACCTTCCGTTTGATTCTGTCTGGTGAGGTGACGCGGGTGGTAGATATGTCTTCTGATATTTCTCATATTATGTTGCCACCGCGTTCTACCGCGTGCACACCCAAGCGGGTGATGTATCGCTTTTACTCTCCTCATTTCATACTGGGAAATGAGGATGAGTGTTTTGATCCCGGAGGAGACGTTGATGTTGCTATTTCTTGTGATGTTTTACCGGTTATCCCATCAACTCTTGCTTTGAGTTTCTATAAAGTGTCCTCGGGTGACACTTTTATATATTTTTCTCCCACCCTCCCGCCCTTGGCGAAGACGAGTATTCTTAAGGATCGCCTTTATACCTATTTCTCGTATGTTATAAGAATCCTTCTGCTTTTCTTCACTTATACTGTGGATTCTTCTTCTTTATTCTCATCCGGTAATGAGGATAAGATCTTTGACCCTGGCATATCTGTTTTGAGCCAGTGGTGATTCTCTTGCTTCCCCATGGACCATTTAATTCGGGGTCGAGTCAGGCTCGTGACTCGGTTAACAAAAACAAGCGCTTCTCGGGAGGCAACCCGATGATCTATCATTTTTATCTTTTTCTAACATAAGTGTAGGGGCGTGCTTCTCTCCATGTGTGCTTGTTGGTGTTTGTTTTTGTGTGCATGGTTCCCTTGGATCGAGAAGACTTTCAGAGGGTTGATGTTGCTGTTTTCCATCATCTTCTTCATTCGGTCTCCGATCGATCTTCATGTCTATATCAGGGGAGTATCAGTTCTAATCTTTATCCATACATATCTGATTGTGTTCTCCTTTTTACACTTGGAATTCTAGCATTAGCCTTTTGTGTTCTTAAGTGTAGGGGTAGCACCTTATCACTTTTAAACATTGAGGCCAATGTTCGGTTCTAAGTGTAGGGGGGTTTATATCATATGGATCATATTCATGCCTACTTGTTTGCCCTCTAGCATCCTATTTTGAGCAAATGTGTGTTTGTTTTATTTTATTTTATTAAATAATAATAAAACGTTTTTGACCGTGCGTGATTGACTTGTCCCGTAGGCTAGAACAAAGGGGATCCTGACTCTGCCTGAGTGTTGATCTGGCTGCTCCCTTAACTTTTAGACTAAGCTTTTAGGAATTGTGCAAATAAAAATGCTAAACGTGGAGTAGTTTGTTCTCTTTAGAGCTTATATGAGTAACCTATGGCTTTTCCTCCTAGATTATAACTAGATTAAATAAGTGTGTTTTTTTTCAAGCCTTTGAACGTTAAAAATTGTGTTGTTATGTAAAAAAATAAATTCTTATGCAATTTTGATATAGAGTCCTAGTTCAACTTTTTATTTAAATTTGAGTGAAAGCATACTTTCTTAAATTTGAATTAATGTTGCGTGAAGAAATATGTTAAAAAAAAAAAAAAAAAACTTTGAAAAAAAAAAAATTGAAAAAAAAAGAAGAATAGAAAAAAAAAGAGAAAAAAAATATATATTTGAAAAAAAAAATAGAAAAAAAAAGAATAAGAAAAAAAAATATGAATAAGAGTTTTATGTTTTTGTTGCTTCAATTATAATTGTGAGAAACTTGCTTTTTCTTAAATTTAAATCCGAAATTGAACTAGAATTCGTCAATTTTGTATAAGAGTTTAGACGGTAATTGAGAATGTAGAAGTCAAAGGTCCCGTGAGCTCCGATACTATTCTCGAGGGTGTAAAAACCTAGCCTCCTAAGCTTTGCTAAAGGACAAGCTGAGAAGAAAGTCGCTACATGGAGTGATCTCTCATTTGAATCTTCATTCTCTAATTACCGTCGTTGTTTTTCATCTAAGTTTGTTTTATTAGCTTAGCGGTGATTTCAAGATCTTTGATTTCAAAATCCCGCCGATCCCGGTACTATTCTCCGTGGGGTGTCAAAAGCCCGGGCGCTTAACCGATGAGGTTGGGACGTCCCGAGAAGAAAGCCGCTACATGGGAAAGGCCATTTTTGAATCTTAAATCTCGTTATTTTCGGTGAGTCTAATATTCCACTTAGATGATTAGGCAACCGTAACAAATGTCGATTTGAACGATCAAAAATTTGAAAATGAACACACTTGCCTAGTCTTTTATAATTATAGGAGTGAAAAGTTATATTTACATAGGTTATTAGTATAAGTATTGTTAGCATTTTGCCAAAACGTTTGCACAAGGAATCTTAGCTTAGTTGGGAGTAATAAAAAGAGGATGACGATCTTTATTCCCTGGCGACACCCAGTTTGCGTGTTTCCCGTTCTATGATCCTTATACCTTGAATAAAAAGTCGAGCATGGCGGGTCACTATGAATTTTTATTTTTCTTTTAACAAAAAAAAAAAAAAAAAAAAAAAAAATTCGAATAAAGTAGTTTTAAATTATTTTTGGATTTAACGTTTGTGATAATAGTTGCTTGGGGGCAAGCAACGTCTTAAGTGTTGGGGTGTGTTAAACACGGAACTAGTCATGATTTTAGTGTTAAATCCCTTCATTTTTTGGTATAATAAATAGCAAAACGGGTATTTATAGTGCATTTATCGTTTAAATGTGTTATTTATTATTGTAGGTACGAATAATAAAGAAAAGGAGCAAAAAGGAAGAAAAAGACCAAAAGCGGGCACGAGAAATGGAAAGAGCACGGAAAATCGAGTTTGACGGTGCATTCGTATTTTATTGGGCCGGCCCGACACCACTTAAATGGGTCGAACCGACCCATTAATATAACCAAAGTGGACAAAGCCCAACAGCTGGCCCAACAGCCACTGTTATGAAGATGAGGCCCAAAATGGCTTACATGAGCCCAACAAAAGGAATGGACGAAAAAAGCCCAAAAACAATTGAAAGATAGACATGATGGCGTAAAAAACAAGCAGACCATATTTTTTCCATATTCTTCATATTATAGATAGGATAAGATAGAAAAAAAGAAAAGGACATTAGTTCATTTTTTTTGTCTGCGTTTTTTTTTGTAGCTTAGGTTGTATGCAGTTTTTTTTTTCTTCCCATCTTTTATATTTATTTCTATAGATAGTAGTAGTCTAGTGGAGATCTAATTGTTTTTCAGATTTTTATTTCTAGTGCAGATTTTATAGATCGAATTTTGTGTTTCTGTTCCAATTGTTTTTCATACGCAGCCTTTTACTTACAGCCATTCATTATTCCCTTTTTTTTCATTGTTTTTTTTAGATACTCATCTCCCTGCGTTTTCTTTTATATTTGGAGGATAGACTCACTTTGCTTTAATAATTTTGATCCCTTTATCCCCTGTATTTTTTATTTAGAAGTATAGATAGATCTAGTTTTTGTTTGTTTTAGTCATTCAATATTTTTTTAGATATTCTTTCCTTGTTTTATTATTTTTTGGAGGAGAATTTATATACCTTTAGACATATGCAGCATCAATTTTTATTGGATCACTTCATTCAATTATCCATTGCCTGTTTTTTTTTTCGTAGAATAGTTGTAGTCATTAGTATATTTTCGTAAGGTGTTTGCCATTTTATTAATGATAGTTTTTTTTTTTGGTTAAAACTTTACAAAAGATAATTTAAATAGGATTGGTACTAGTTATATTAATTGCTTTAGCAAATCACTTTAATTTCATTTTAATAATTAGTTTTTTTATATATATATTAGTTAATTAAATTTGTTTTTTTTAAAGTATTTAGATTTAAAATATCGATTAGCTTATTTATCGTTAACCGTTTGTTGTCTTGTGATCTAGGCGTATCCGGTTCGACTTTAGCAAGTAGCTTACGGGTTTATTAGACTTCATTGATAAATAAAGTTTAGACCTTAATTGGTTTAAAGTTTAATTAGCGACTAAGTTTATTAAATCGGGTGGTAAATATTCGCTCGGGTCATTCGCTCGGGTTTGATTCTCTATTTTTTTTCTTGTCGATATTTCAATAGCTTCTATATAATTATTATTATTGCCTTGTTCATGTTTAGCTTTAATGTTATTATTAGAGTAGTTTTGATTATGCTTGTTAGTTTAGCATCTTTATTGTCATTATTATTATTTTAGATATCTCTCGCTTCATAATTATAGTTTAATTTTCATTCTTATCGCTTTTATATATTTTTATTTTAAATCGTTAAAATTTGTAGATTTAAATATTAAAATCAAAACCTTTTATATTTAAGCATCAAACTTGAGACATAAACGCGGATTTCCATTCACACTTCGCCGGAACTACGATAACCTTCGGGTGTACGAAAACGACTATATCAGCCTTCTTACTTTTAACTGCTTTAATTTCTCGCCATTTATTTTCACTTAGATTTAGATTTAAATTTACAGCATTTACTTTAAAGTTTGTGCACTTTTCCTTTACTACAACGACACAACATTTGTTCCCACCAAAAGACAGCTGAGTCGCACGTTTTCCAATAATCAATTCGATTAGACCACGACAACGAACTTAATTTTTACAAGGTAAAAGCCACGTATTACCCATATTTAGAAAATGGCCAAATTGGATCCAACCCCTGCTGCACCCATTACACAATCCGGCATGTTACCACTTCTACTACAGGATATCAAACAATTTAACTTGGCATATATGCCTTCACAGACAAACATATTTGAATGAAACTAACAGCAGTTCCACTATTGATTGAATACTTACAGCTGAAGGACGAATTCCTCCAAGAGCTGTGTAGAGAGATAGCTTTCCCACATGTATGCCCATTCCTTGTAACGCATTTGCATAAAGAAAATTAACAAATCAGTATAAAAAAGATATCGAGCAGAAGCATACACGCACATATATAAGAGGTGGCAATGTTAACCCAATTTTGGGTACGCTTTATCTCTTGTGGTTAAACTTGGTAAAACTATGCGATATGTGTATTAAGTAGTCTAAACTCGTGTATTCACAAAAAATATAACCTCCAAAATCGTTTTATCAGAAAAAGTTGGAGTATATTAGTAAAATGTTGAAGTCACAATCAAATTTTAATCCAATTTATTACTTATAAATTTATAAAGCATAAATAGATAATTAAATAGTGGTGTTGAGTCGTTTAAATCAAATCAGACCCATTTTGAACTGAGACTCTTTTAGCTTATTAGCCTAACTGCCATTTTTCAGCTCTGTCCTATATGACCAACAGTTGCAAAATGGCAAACCTACTTATTTAATCATGTCACTAAAAATATAACTTAACCACATGACAGAAAAGGGAAGTCAATTACCTGGCAGTCGAGGTCTCCTAGGCCTGAAATTCACTCACCATTAGTGACAACTATAACTTGAATTTTCTTCTGAGGCCAATTCTTTAAGATCTCACGGATCTTCCCCCTGGAAAAGTAATTATAAGCTAATCGGATCCATGAAACAACAAACAGTTCCAATGAACAAATGAGCAAACAATGGTGATAGGAACTTGCTTGTCTTTTAAGCTGATGAATAGACCCTGTGGGGTTTTGAAGATGCTCCCATATTTTTGGCAAGCTTCACCAACAGTTGGAGTATATACGATTGGGAGTAGCTCTTCAACGTTTTCAATTAGTAACTTGTAAAACGGTCTCTCATTTGTCTCATGCGGACCAGAAAACACATTGATAAATGAGTAAACACAAAAGATTTGTAAACACATTGATAAAACTTTAGTTTAAAGGGACAATATTTAGCATTTCTATGTATAAATGCAAACTTAAGATATTGAAATGCGTCTACTTTCTAAAATTAAAAAAGTTCTAATGCAACAGACCCCAACTTACCTATTCTATAACACTACGTTAATTATCACTTCAAACAACCAGAAAAATAATTATGACATGTAAGCGTAAACAAAACACAACAACATAATTAACAAAAGAGTGGAAATCTGTTCCACAGTTTGTGCAACCATTAAAATAAAGGATCCCTTCTATACTCGTTTCTCTTCTTTAGTTCTCGAACATACAAAACTACTACATACTTCCTGTTTTGATATACTTCCACAAAAATACATCCTAAAATAACTTGTTTGGATCATGTTTTAACAGCAGGCAAACGCCCCTTTTGCTGCAGTAGGATGTCGATTTTTTACTCTGGATCGTAATTTTCATTTTTTTATCACATACACATGTCGCTATCTTATTCTTGAAATGGACGGGTTAATGAAAAATCAAAATTTAGTACCCCTTTCTGCAGCAATAGGGGTGTTTGGCTGCTGTTTTTAACAATAGCAAAACACCCTTTGCAGTAGAAAGGGTGTTTGGCAATTCTTTTAAGAACAACCAAACACCCCTTTGTATGCTTTTGAAAGTAGTTGCTGATTATGGCCGGAAAAATTCAATCACAAAGCAATAATATAATATTTAGACTATGCAAACCAATCGAAGCCAAGTTTAAGGGCATATGTGGCATTTTTTAGCGCACTAAAGTCTATGTATATGCTTTAAGAGTAAGCGAGAAGCCTAAAGTAAACTACACTTTCTATGGTTATACTTTCTAGTATTTTGAGTAGACCAGCTGAACTTATCCGTACCACGAGTCTCGACGCACCACGAATTTTCCACCCAACAGGTCAAAGTGTATATATATAAGAATAAATTAAAGATGTACCTTTTTTTCTTTATGCTGCAAGCAATCCTTCGCCCTCTCCGGTTGTCAAGTGTAAGCTGCATAGAGAAAACAAAGAACAAGAGTCTTTCGTTCCTATGTTTCTTAGAATATCTGTGTGTCGTTCCTGCATAAAGTAATGATATCAGTTGGGTGCCCTTCGGTCCTCAACTAATGTTTTGGTCCTTTTTTACACATTTCGCATCCCGCCTTTTACGTTCTCTCAGATAATATGAAGGCACACCTATAATAAGTAAGGCATAATTTAAAAGCGAAACACCCTAAAACTATTAGTTGCGATTTGATATGTGCATTTGACAAAAGCACTTGTCATCGCTTAGATAAGCTGGAAATTTTCAGAATAAGCCAGAAAAATGAACTTATAAAACATAAGCCCGAAACCGAAAAAGGCGTAAGCCGGCTGGGAAATACACTCCTTTTGTGTTTGGTTTTGGGTTTATGTCTCAGAAGCTCATTTTTTTGAATTTGGAGACTAAGAAAAGCAAGCGAGAGTGTAAATCAACGAATTTTTGAATGTTGTAATGATGAGGTCGGATTTAGACACATGTAGTCCCTGGTGGTATATGAAATACTGGAAAACAAAAGCAGCAAGTAAATGATTATATAAACCAAAAAAATAAAAAATATTATGCTCTAAACCACTAATTATCACGTCAAAACAACGCCACATTAAGATCCATCACTCTCTTCTCAAGCATCTCATGTAGGGAATTTTAAAAGTATTTTTTTTATAAAACTTTTGTGAAAGGCATCTGTAAAATCAGTAGCTCAAATCATCCAACATTTAAACTCCTCGTTTAAATCACACTGTTGATAGTCATAAAAGATGAAGCACTTTGAGAAAAAAATTGAAGGCAAGACAGTTTGAAGAAGTCATAAAAAAAAGGAACGGAGATAAAAAAATAGGGGGTGTTTGCTTCGAATTATATATCCTGCCTATGGCATGTTTTATTTTTGGGCTATGTTTCTAAGGTCAGTTGATGTGGGGTGTTTAGAAGCTCCCAGGAATTTATAGGCTCGTTATGACATCAAAAATTTATATAGGCTGAAAATCATATTAAAATGATTCTGCGTGTTATATAATAGTAGGATCTAAATCAGTATTTTTATAGTCTTTACGGTAATTGGTTCAAGTAAAACAAAATATGAGAAACAAAAATTAACACACCTTAAAAATAACGAAGAGAGCGGTGGCATCAATGGAGCAACCAAAAATAACTACAAACAAATGACCCAAGAATCAAAAGGCCCAGCAACCTGAACCATCATTATATGCACATATTAAAAAGTTAGGTAAACAGGAAGTAATCAAAACACCAACGAACCTAAATTTACGATAATATGGGAACACAAAGTTAATGCAAGATAAAAATGTAGGAAGTCTAGAAACAATCCCACGAAGCTAATGGAAGATTAAAAACTTACGAATTCCAGGAGGCAATAGAAAACCCAAAAATCGTCACAATCTCAATTAGTCGTAGGGGCAAGGCAGAGGTAGGAGAATCACAACATATACGATTCAATCAGATATAGATAAAATCAAACGGTTTTAGAGACCTTTCAAAATGAACGCAACATATATGTATTAAAATACCAATATGTTCCAAATCGAATACTTTCAAAGTTACCTTGATGCATACGCTGACTGTGGCCATTGATCCCATGGAAACCGGTATCAGATTCTCCGTTCCCTACAATACCGGATGATCTAATCTCTAAGGAAGCCATAGCTTCTATTCTCGTACTTTTTCATCTCTTTAACCTCCTAAAAGATTAATAAAAAATGCACCCAAAATCAGTAAAAAAAACATAAGAATAGAGCAAAACACCCATCTTTTACAATCTGATATCATAATAACCTAACTTAAATAACCACCCTATCAAACAATATCTAAATACTTTAACTGATCATTTATTTGTGTCATTTATATCAAATGGCAAGACCAAACTGTCCCCACGTTTGAAAATCAACAACCCACCACATCAATCACAAAAATAGACTGGGATATCAAATAAGAAAAACATAAAAGCTAAAAGCCCTAATTTTTAATGTAATTCTTGAGTAAATACAGAACCAAAACCCTAAATGTATTTCAATAATTTTGAAACACTTTATTAAAAAATTACTAAAATCGGAAAGTGAACTTGTAAGTAATAGCAGCCGATGTTTTCAATCATCATAATAACTAATTTTGGAGATCAAGTTCCGCAAACGGAGAAGCCATTGGAGGTGCGTGATATATGGATCGGGTTTTAAGGTTAGGCGAGGACAAGTAACATTACTGGTATTATTTTGGGGCTAAAAACATATAAACACACAGATGAGAAAATGTAAAGTTAATAAAGAGCAAAAATAGGCTTGTTAAATAGGATTTTGAACTTGCTTTTGTTGAACTACATTGACACTACGTATATCAATTACGTAAAGCATAGAAGTGCACTGCTGTCAATTTTTTACCTTAGAAAAAATGATCCGCGCAATTCTGGAGCTCTGTACCATCGTGTAGCAACATAATCCTGTAAACATACTTTAATAAGCATACACACTTGATTTAAAGACTCTAGTTTAGAAGACAATAATTAGATTTAGGTACACACTGTCCAAAATATTGCAGTAGGTGTATCATTAAAGGAGACTCTTGCAAGACCAAAGTCGCAGATCTTAAGTTTGCAGTCAGCATTCACCAAAATATTTTTCAGTTTTAGATCTCTGTGAAAGACATTTGCTGCAATAAAATTAAATCAAAATCAGAACACCCCGACACATAACAAAACATTAACCACTTAAAAAACAAAACATACCCGTATGTATCTATTTCAATCCTCGAAGAAGCTGATACATAAAAAACTGATTAGAATTATAAACTAACAAAAATCCCAATTTCTGACAAACCCTATATTGAAACCCCAATTTCTGACAAACCCTATATTGAAAATCGAAAAAAAAATAACAAAAAAAAAATTAAGAAGGAAAACTTACAGGAACAACCAGCCATCTCCCCCATCCCATCTCCAAGATCGTAAGAACAACCAGCAATCTCCCTTATCCCATCTCCAAGACGTAAAGAACAATGAAAATCGAGAATAACCATAAAAACAACAGTACATGTTTGGTTTCAACGGAGCCCAACCATTGTGTCACCAGATAATCATGACAATCAAACCAACTCAAATCCGATCAAAAGGTTAACTATGGCAACCGATCAAATTTCTAGGGAAAATAATTTGTGATTGTCAATAATAGAGGTTAATATATACATACATGGAATTCCTGTAGCCACTACCACAATCAGACAAACGCAATTCGTTTTTTAAATCAAAGGGCAACCCTTTAGGAAGGGGCGATTTGTGTGAGAGGGGTGATGAGTAACTTATCATTAATGATGTAGGAAGAGGCGAAGGGTGATTATTGAAGGTAATGAAGAACGGAGCTAAAACGGAGGAAGATAACAGAAGGTGTCAGTGTTTTGTGCGTGTTTTGTGCGTGTTTTGTGCGTGTTTTGTGTGTGTATTTTTTGTGAGAGAAGCGAGTCCATGTGAGGGGAGAAAGAATTCATTCTTTATTAAGTATGTGAGGAGGATCATTGTTTCTAGGGAACCGTGATTCCCCTCTATAATAAAAAGGTTAATTTTCCAACTTTTTTATTTAGGTCTTATAAAAATAACTTTTTCACTCACAAACTTAAATTAAAAATAAAATAAAAATGAAAAAAGAGAGTGTTCTTTTTGTCTTTTTTTCATCAAATAACGTTCGAGGGATTGAGATGGCGAGCACCCCTGGTGTGGTGGTGAACATTTGCCGACGTTGAATGCCATATCACATCATTTCGGCGACCATCCTTCATTGTTATATCCTTCCCTCTTGTAGATATTAGGACAAGTATTCGTTAAATGTAAGACATCCGACAATTCAAAAAGTCATCATACTAAACACATCTATACAAAACACACTTTTTTTTCCATATAAAATGTTCATACAAACTCTAAACTCTTATGCGCCTTTTGTGCATCTAGCTAAACGACATAACAAAACTTTAAACGCCCTTATAATATTCAAGTTCTACCTTAAGTGCACCCTCTTTCTTGAGCATCAATAAACAAAAAGAAAATGAGGTGAGAGGCAGAAACGAAAGGCGAGCATGGTTTGCAGAGTGCGTTAGTTTTTGTAAACAGTGACAGATTTTAGTGGGTTGGGAGGATTTGTGCTTCCCGAAAGTTGTGACAACTAATGTAGATATTATTCATTTATTTTTATAGCTATTAATCGTTTTTTATTTTAATATGTCTAAAATAATTCGACTCTTCTAAAATGGATATTCGAAATCCGTCATAGTTTGTAAACAACTACAATTTGGTTCATTCTATCCTGTAAACTATTTTAACTAATTAATATTAAAAATAGACACCTATTTTAATATGTATTTGAAATTAAAATATGAACAATCACTTGAATATGAAAGTATAATAGTGTTACTCAAAATTCAACTAAGTGAAAACAATTGAAAATAAAACTATGACCCGGTTTAATAGTGATTTGACTTAATTAGCATACTCTAATAAGATTACTACTACTATATAGTTAAAAAATGATCGTGTCACAGACTCGCATCACAAATTTAGATTATTGATATCAAATTTAGATATCAAATTTATATTATCAACTTGCTTTTACTTGGATATAAAGAAGAAACAATTTTTTTCTTAAAACTTACTTCTTTTGTTTCAAAATTATTCTCGTTTGACAAAAACCACACATTAAAAAAATGTATTTATTAATGTTCTTTTTTACTTTTTAATAAAATAACAATCTCAGTCCTACCTAATTAATTAAAAGCTGCTTTATATTTTAAATAATAATTTTAGATAAAATAATATAATTAAAATTAATCAAACATTCATAAACGTGAATTATAAAAATAAAACAAAAAAAGTATTTCATAAAATGCTCCCCGAATATTTTGAGTTTTTAAGTTAAAACCATCACTGATTGTTCTTTTAAACTTTGACCGGTCGCAACGGTATTGGTCGATCAATGTCGTACTCGGTCGAACCCGTTAAGGCGAGATTCGGTTGTCGGCTGCGACTCGATCTTGTTTTTTAAAAAAATCTTTAATTTAAAATTTAAACTTATACCCTTATAAATAGTTAACATATTTTACCATTTTTTTCACACATTCAAATTAGTAAACCAAAAAATTAATCATACCAACATGTCTAGCAAGATAACCTCCAAAAATAATATCCCGAAATCTCAAGTTCCTTAAGAAAGTGTATCCCCATGTGACGCCGAATTCGGCTTTTCGATTATCTGATGTGTCACCAAACATTCGGTTTAGACCCGCTGAATTTGTATATCAATCACCACAACCACAAAACCCAAACATGTACTATCAAAACCGTCTATTCTCTCCTCAGTATAATAGCAATCAACAAATTTTCTTTGAATCTCCAACGAGTTTGTATCACCCTACTATGGGTTCGTACACTTCTTCGCATGTTAATCCGTCGTATTCTCCGGTTATATCGTTTTAATATTGATGTTGATTTTTATCAAATGATGTATAATCAAGAGTACTTTGCGGGTCAATGTTTGAGACACGGTTTGAGTCAAGATCAATATATGGGCCAAGGTTTGTGTCGCGGGTCCTATCACGGTGCGGTTAACCTTGACGATGACGATGACACATCTCCTGCAGAAGATATGTCACCCGTCAAACCTAAGAAGCCCTCAAAACGTGCTTCAAAAGCCAAGCATGTTGATCCTAAAGAGCTGCCAAAATAATGGACAATGGAGGAAGAGGTCGCCTTATGTAAAGGTTGGTATCATGTATCCGGGAATAGCAAGGAAACAATAAAAAAACAAAGGGTTTTTAGGAAGATGTCCTTAAGTACTTTGAATCCGAGACTGGTTCAACTAGAGGGTACGATGCGATTTTGAGCACAATAGAAAAACATGGTACGTCCTAGAATTGGTGCTTTTTGTGCTAACATTGAGTTAATCACGAAAGTGGTGCCAATGATCTCACCGCATACCAAAAAGGTTGTGTGGAATACAAAGTGATTTACAAACATCCTTTTACGTTAGAGGCGACGTGAGAGGTGTTGAAAGATCACCTAAGTTGGCAACATGTTGAGATGTCAAGGTTTAAAAAAAAGGTAACAGAAAATCCAAGGCTTCTGAAACCACCTACGGTTCTGGGCAATGTGGTTACGTGAATTTGAACGATGAACCAGACGAGGACGAGGAAAAGACTCAAGAATACCGACCAATTGGCCGTGATCAAGCAAAGAAGTCATCTACATCGTCGACAGGGGAATTTTCATTTGTTGATTTGTAACCAACAAATGGGAGAAAATGAAAGACTTCAACTAGAGAAAAAAGAAAGACCAACAAGACTCCTACTTCACCTTGAAGTAACGTGAGTTGGATTTGCAGGAGGGCAGCTCAACGAGAAGCAACGGTCTTGAAAAGAGAAAAGCTCGAATTACAGCGTTGAGCAATTGAACTTGCTGAAAAAAAGAAACGGAACAAAGATATAATGTTCTACAACATTTAAATCAACCCTAATTTTTCCCCGACACAAGAACATGCCTTGTAGGTAAATAAGGCAGCTTAGAATTTAAATTAATAGTATTATTTTTAATTATTGTAAAATTTTTATTTTATTTGAATTATTATGTAATGTTTTATTTATCTATTTAATGTAATGTTTTTATTTATTAATTCTTTTTAAAAAAGTAAACTTGATCGTCATGTATTAAAAACAAATTGTCTGGATATCGTCGGAGAGAAAAAGCTGATGTGATAAAAAAATCGTTATTATAATATATCGCTGTTGTGGGTAGCTTTTACAAAATAATGATACATGCATATTGTAATTATTGTTGGGTCAAAAAGTTGATGTGACAGAAACTCAAAAACGAAGAAAACATGAAGACATTTGTCTAAGCGTTGTCAAGAGCAAATCCAGCGTTGACAAGATCAAATCGGGGGTTGATGGCTCAAGCGTTGTCATGTGCAATCCAAGCATTGTCACATGCAATTCAAGCATTGACAGAAACGTAGACAAGAAGCCTTTGGAAGCTTCTATTTAGATAAACATGCAGGATATATTCTGTATAAGTTTATTTGAATAGAAGATTTACATGTTTATTTGATATTATCTCTTGTAAACCCTAATCCTTACACTATAAAAGGAACCAAGGGTATTAGGTTTTATACATAACTTTCATATACAATGTAAACCTAAAAGCGTGTGTTGCACTAAACGTGGGATTTAATGTATACACATCTAGTGTTTGTTTGTTATTAATATAATGAGCAATCTATTTGTTTTAAATCATGTGTATTGTGCCTAAACACCTTGTTAATGTGTCGTGTTCTAATTCCGCTTTGATTATCTAATCATATGAACATGATATATTCCTAGCAGCTTAAAGAACCGGAATCTTAGGATTCCTCAATTGGTATCAGAGCCTCGTGGCTCGTGATGCTAGGACCACCAAGGTGTTCGTGTATCGTGAAGAAGAAGAAAAATCCGTCTAGGGTTTTTCGGACGTTTTTGTGTGCGCAGCAGTATTCAGAAGGTCATAACTTTTGATTGGACTGTTGGATCGTCACGAAATTTCTTGTGTGTGTTCTATACACATATATCTAGACATCCACCGGAGGGATGGTCAAGTTTTATCCCCAAGCAAAAGTTATTAAGTGTCGAAGGTCACAGCAGATTGGAAGCTTGCTTTTAGGGTTTTATTTACAAACCCTATATTTATTGTTCATGGCTGCTGTTAAGTATTGCATTAGCATTGGTGAGTTGGTTTTTAAACTGACAATGATCCCTAATGTGATTACCATATCATGGAGGCTATATACTTTCGTTTTTAGGGGTTGATAACAACAAACCCTAGATCTGTGTTACTAAAGGAACGGACTATGTGTGACAACCCTGGTTTTGAGGTTCGTCACTTAGTTTTATTTTGTGCTAGTTACGTGTCTTTATGTGTTTATGTGCTTAATTGTGTGTATAGATTGTGGTTTGGATATCGTTTCCGGTACGGGGTACCTTGTGAGTGAAACGATGTGTGATGATTTCATGTTCATGAGTTCACATGGTAGTGACTATGAAATGACATGGTGATATTTAGTGGTTTTACGTATACATATATGTATTATAGAAAATCGTATTTTTACGATTTACGGTTTAGCATTTAGAGGTATCAGATGAGGTAATTAGTCATATGGATATTTTTCGGGATGGTTTTAAGTCATTTAGGACCTAGTTATAAAGTTTATTTTAAAATTTGAGGTTTTTTATAATAGTGTATATTTTACGTGTTTTACGGTAAAACGCGTAAAAACTGACTAGTTTTACGGTTTTGGGGTTTTGGAGGCTTTAAGAGCTGAAATAAATTAAGGAAAATTAAGGTAATATTATTAATACATATATTAATAATAAAAAGAAAAAAACGAAAATTAAGGGGGTGTTAGTCGGTTTGGACGCAAGAAAGAAAGAAAAAAAAGAAAAAAAAGGAAAATAGGAAAGTGGGCTATTACACTTGGGCTAGGACTTTATACATGGTTATATAAGGATTTTAAAGAGGAAATAAAACATAATTCCCTAGAGATTTAATAAAACCGATGATCACCTAACAAAAGTTAGGGTTTCTTCATAAAATTTGGGGGTTTTCATAAATCCAAGGTAAATCTTTAAAACCTTTTTCATATTAATTGTTTTAATGTTTCTATGATCATCTTATGATGGATTTAGGTTAGGGTTAATTTAAAAACAGTAAATTAATGTTATATTAATCATAATATGATGATTACATAAACTAGGGCTTGTATTAATTGGGGTTATGGGTGATTAATTAGTTTAATTTGATTAAACCCGTTTTTAAAAACTGGGCAGAATTTTGAGTCAATTGTTTTGATCATATTGGAAGTTATCCAAATCTTACTTAACAATCCAAGTACCCCTGAAAAGGTAATTTAAGTGGCTTTCCAATGCAAGAAACTAGAACTATATTGGAGGTCGGGAAGTGGGTCAAAAACAGGTTACAACAGTCGGAGGTCAAAACAGTTTTGAATTCAACCTGTTTTCTTTTTAAGTTTTGGGTTGTTTGGGGTACTTAGGGTTGCATTGGGATCTTCTCACGGTCATGAGAGATGGTTTATATATTGTAGTAAGTATCTGCACTTGGACTAAGATTGTGGTTTAGGGTAAGACCCTCTAATGGTAATGAACGTTTCATACGTTTAAAATCAGTGAATTCTGGATAGGTAGCAATATATACACATATATCGGGGCCTTAACAGTAGCTTTAAGGTTAGGGCAAGTGGGAGGTTTTAGCTAACATATGTAAAAGTATGAATATTCTTTTTACAGAGATCATGGGTATGTTTAAGGGAGAGATCGACCCATAGTTTAAGGTATGAAAAACGGGACTGTTTTGGGTAAAATGTTAACGGGACGGGTTATGAAGTAAAAGGAGTTAAGGGCCTTATAGAGGGGTGTAATGAGATGCTTAGAGCATATAAATGAGGTATTTATATAGGAGGAGGCTAGATGTCCATCATAGGTTGATGAGCCGTTTTAGTGATTGGTTCATGTTTTGATTATGTGTTTTTGGTTTGTTAGCTTTTTGCTAGTGCGAGGACATTTGGAGAAGCTCAATCAGGTGAGTTTCATAGTCCCATGTTTATTATTGATTTTGACTTCCAGATGGGATGGAAGAGACAATGTGTTGAGTTATTTCTAAATTGTTGCTGTGAATGTTTTTATGGTTGTGATGGACTTGTGTGTACACTTATGTGATTAACTGCTATGTGATTCTTGATTGTGTATGATTTGGATCGGGAGACACGTGCCGTCTCAGTTATTGTGGTTTGACAAGGTAGTGGCCTTGTGGTTTGACAAGGTGGTGGCCTTGTGGTTTGACAAGGTAGTGGCCTTGGGATAGGTACATAGTGTGATCATCTATGGTACCATGATGTTGTTTGGCAAGGTAGGAGCCTTGGATTTTGGTTTGGAATGATTGATCTTGAATGCTAGTTGTTAATACATAATTGTAGCACATTGTCCATATGTTATTGTGTTGATGGTTGTTACTCACAGCTTGTAACTGATTTAGCGTTGGAGTCTAAACCTATGACTCTCACCAACATTATGTTGACGTGTTTTAGTGTCTCTTTCAGGTGATGTTATGGTTAAGCTTGAGAACATAAGTGGCTAGGATTTGGAGAGCGTAGGATATGCATTTAGAAGGAGATCCCCGTTCATTCTTAGATTCTTTTGCTTGTTTTATAAGTGATACTGTTGGCACCTATATGTTTGATTTGTTGTGTTATTTGTTTGTCTTGGGTAAGAGGTAGGACTGTTACCTACTTACCTAGACGCCTGCATTGTTTGAGATATTGTCATGACATTGTGTCACCTTTTTTATGACATTTCTATTTCATTTAGTTAACTCTATAGACACGCTATTGTTGTGATGGTATCCATACATCGCGCCCCATATTCCGCCATGGTGGGGTGTGACACTATGGCCTGGTATGATGTGAAGGTCGATTATCTAAGATGTAGCAGCGTGTGGGTGATTATAGCCAGGCAGGAACTAGGGTTTCTTCAAACCCTAACTTGTTTTTCTTGATTTAACAAACAATAAGATGTTTTCTGTTCGTATCAAAACCCTAGGTTTTTGATACAATATGATGGAATCACTAGGTTTATACGTTTGTTTCTGCTCTACTGCATCTTGTGATTCAAGAAACTTCCATACGTTTTAATGTTGCTGCTGCAATATGTATTAAAACGTGTTGTAATACGTCTACATTTGCTGATCAAGTGCATGTGCGATCTATTCCAAAATTTTAGGAATATATTTTTAATGTGTACGAAGATTATGGAAATCATGGTTTGGAAGAAGTCGTATGCAAGATTTTAGTTGATTTCGCATATACTGGATTTGGTACAACTTCAAAGACGTGTGATGGGAGTTTCAAAGTTTGGCTAGGCTACGTGAATTATGGAAGGAGTTATACTTTTCATTCCAAAACGGATATACCTCCTACAAATTTGCACAAAGAATATTGCATCCTTGATTTATTGAAAATTTATGGACGTGATATTATGGAAGCTATTTTGTGGAATATATTATTCCTATTTTCATGGGAGTGATATATATATATGGAATAGACGAGAGTTTTGTGGGGGTCTAGACAGTTAAGATGCACAAAACGTGAACAAGATACATTCTTGTTTTGCATGGACTGGGTCAACTCAACATGGGCTAAGAAACCTAGTCTAGCCACTGACAAAGCTTAATTCGACGCTGACAAGTATTGGGTTGACGCTGACACAGAATAAGTTGACGTTGACAGGATAACGTTGACATGTGTTGTCCGAGAAAGATTGTTTCAAGCGTTGATAGGTTTTGTCCGATATCGGACAATGCATGCGATTAAGATATTGGACAATGAAGGTTCTCGGATAACAAAAGGATAGCTGCTGTTTGAGAAAATTGATACGTTTTTAGCACACAAAAAGGAGGTATTTACACGCAAAGGTACATGGAATCTCCGTTTTCATTCAGAATATCAGGTTGATATTTATGGCTCAGATATTTTTAAATGGATTAATGATTTTAACGTGAGTTAACAACAATTCGTGAAGTATTTTATTGGATTAATATTTGATTAGATTATGTAATCGGGGTAGCCTTGTAAAAGAGTTATCTGTTGTAAGACTTTTACATATGATATGAAGATATTATTTCATTAAGATTCGTCATGAAGAGGTGTTGGCTTAAGGGGAAGAATTCTTATGGTAAGTTTGATGCTTGAAGAAGATTTTCGCGAGTTTGTGTTCTATCATATCTTAAAGTCGTGGAGCCATACACTGACTTTAAAGATAACTTGTTTGTGCTTTAAATGTTTGGTGACGAAGACTTTTCATAACACTTGAAGGAGTTACATTATCGTGCTCAGTGTCTCACAAAGGATGAGAATATTGACAAGGGATCGAGGTCTACTTATATTTTCTCTATTTCATATAAGTTCTTCATCACATGGATAGTACAAGACATGGAACATAAGGTTGGGTTACTCTACTTCTATATCAAGATTATTTTATTTATTTTTCTTCAAGATCATTACACAGAGCCTACATTTGGAATCTTCAAGATTGCATACATTGTTTACTTCCCTGTTGATGTGACAAAAAGGGGAAGACATACATGCTACAATTGAGGGGAAGCAATTTGAAGATCATGTACAACTTACAAGAGATACACAAAGAGTTTTGCCGACATCAACTAGGGGAAGATTGTTGGGTCAAAAAGTTGATGTGGCAGAAACTCAAAAACGAAGAAAACATGAAGACATTTGTCTAAGCGTTGTCAAGAGCAAATCTAACGTTGACAAGAGCAAATCGGGGGTTGATGGCTCAAGCGTTGTCATGTGCAATCCAAGCATTGTCACATGCAATTCAAGCATTGACAGAAACGTAGACAATAAGCCTTTGGAAGCTTCTATTTAGATAAACATGCAGGATATATTCTGTATAAGTTTATTTGAATAGAAGATTTACATGTTTATTTGATATTATCTCTTGTAAACCCTAATCCTTACACTATAAAAGGAACCAATGGTATTAGGTTTTATACATAACTTTCATATACAATGTAAACCTAAAAGCGTGTGTTGCACTAGACGTGGGATTTAATGTATACACGTCTGGTGGTTGTTTGTTATTAATATAATGAGCAATCTATTTGTTTTAATTCATGTGTCTTATGCATAAACACCTTGTTAATGTGTCGTGTTCTAATTCCGCTTTGATTATCTAATCATATGAACATGATGCATTCCTAGCAGCTTAAAGATCCGAAATCTTAGGATTCCTCAATTATTGCTCAGAATTTTTTTCTTTTACGTATATTTTGTGACCTCATAAGGCTGGTGGGAGTGGTAAGAAACCCACTCACCGCCACGTCAGCGTCACATCATTTTTTTAATAAACTCACCCAAACTCCCCACAGGAGGTAATGACACTCACCCAAACTCACTACAACTCACCTATCTTACCTATTTATTTATTTATTTAAACACATCACACTCACAAAAAAACACCAATAAGAATCTTAACTCAAAAAATAAAAACACTTAGAGCCCACAAAAGTTAAACTCACCAGGGTGAGTTTGCCCATGTTTTTTTTCTTTGTGACACTAACTTACGCTCGACTTTGTTGAGAGAAATGGTACCACTCGCAAGTTTGGCCAACTCGCTCGTGGGATACCTCCCACTCCCACCAGCCTAAGTAACAATGGTGATCAAAGGCATTTTTAATAGACAAATCCATGTAACAAATGAAAAGAAAAACCGTATAGTTTAGCGATTATAATATGATCGAAACGCTATGGACAAAAACAGGGACGGAATCATGAGTTTTTGAAAACTTTATGAATTTTTTGATGTATTGTAAATTTAAAAATAATAATAATAATTTTTTAAAATATGTATTAAACGCATTCAGTTTATCAAACTATGATTCTGATATTACGATTATATTTTTATGCATCTGACTATATCTGATCACGATTCCATCCCCAAAATTGACAACTAAACCTTATTAGATAATAAGTAACGTTTGTTGAATTTCATTTCGTACATGATGATCAGTGGTGGAGCCAGAAAATTCGATCATAGGGGGCAACAATCAAAGAGTAGATTTTTTATATAGCGTTAAACGAACCAAGTCGGGTACTTGAGTTTGAATAGAGGCAATAAAAATGCTCTATTTAGATACGATTACTATAAATTAAAAATAAATGAAAAATCAAATATATCTGATATCATAGAGATTGTGTTAAGGTGTCTCCCATTTCTACATGAAAATCTTTTATCACAATTTTAACATTTTCAAAAACTTTGCTATGACATGTCCTCAAAAGTTATAACATGATCGAGAAACTTGTAGTTTTTTAATTTGTCACGTTAAATTTTTTTTTAAATACGAAGATTATACATGTTTACAGTATTTTTTTGTATTCAAAGTATTAAATTGTACCAAAATTTCTAGAGACAAAATGTACTACAAGACTTTAAAAAAGAAAGTTTAGATTAATACGTATTAAATAAAGTATTATATTTACTTTGTAAAATGTACTGGCATAAACTACCGTAGAGATGATTTTTACCATCACGTGATACTTGACAGTTGACCCCACCACAATCCAATCAGCATATCTTACCTTTCTCTTTTCTCTTTAAATATAATCTTTTCACTTCCATTTTTTCCGGCAAACATTGCAGCCGGAAAACAACTTCTTCCTTAAAGACCTTTGCTTTTTGATAACCTGTGATTTCGTGGAGGGCAATTTCACAATTCGTATGAGGGCACTAGTCTTATTTGTTATAAATATGAACTTTCTTCTATATGTTTTGAGGATCTGTAAAAGTTTCGTCGGGGGCACCGCCCCCCACTACCTTACACATGGCTCCGCCCCTGATGATGATACCTTTTGTTTGAACATCATTCACCCCAATCTCCTTGTCCTTTACATATTTATTTTTAAGAAAAATTAAAGTTAGAAGTATACATTAAACATTAACAGTTTAATTTATCAAACAAAGTCTACATAGAAAGAATAAAGTATTTTGTGCTAGAAACATTTTAGGAATTGATTTTGTAAACAATTTATCATTCTAAAAGCGATATAGGGTCACAGTTTTTCTTCATAATATAGATGGTTGTTGTAAGCAACAATCACATGATAAATTTATTTAAAATATATATACGAGTATTACACATAAAAAACATATCATATAATTTTTTTTTCCAAATTATATAAACATAAATAAGTGTTTATGTTATCATGAACTATTTGACCATTACAAGTTTACAAGTTAAGTCTGACCCTCACTTTTTTTTAGCAAACTGACCCTCGCCTATTATTGTCTTTACTCTACCAAAAACTTGTATATGGTAAAAAAAAAAGTTACTGTTATGTTTGTGACGAGTTCAACTTCACATTCTAATATAATGTAAATTAGACAAGTATCTTTTTTTTTAACTAAAACTAGACAAGTATCTTGTTGAAGATACATACTCCAATAGTATCTCTATCAATTTTCAATATAGAATCAAGCACTATATAGTGAAAGCATATATGAGAGTAGAATAATAAACCACGTTTTTTTGCTAGGGTGTATATTATATGCATGCATCAAAAGAAACAAGTATTGAATAATTAAGAAAATCAATCAAATAATTTCTTTTGACAACTTTATACTCCATTAAGATTGAAATTTTATATTTGACTTTTTATTAGGCAAATGGTTTTGATTATAGATAATAAGAGGGTTGAAATGTCTTAAGTATAATTAAGATGAGATGTGATATTGCATGATACATTTGGTTGAATGTATATTTTGTTAGGTTAGTGATTGATGAACATCACCAACTGGAATTTAGCTGGCTCTCTTCTATTTTTTTTGGCTTCATTTTATCTTTTCTACACTTGTCTTTTTTTTTTCTACACTTGTCTACTTTTTTTTTTTAATTCTATGATACTGTTATTTCCAAATTATTTTTCCAAGAATTATTTTACTGTATTCAGTTTCAGACTTTCAGTTTTAACTTGATTGTTTTGTACTGCAACAGTTTCGCCAAAAATAATGGGACAACTACATGTGGTCTTACAATACCTGATGTCTAGTCAATTTATAACAAGACAAGTGATTATGAAATTTTAGTACATATAACAAGAAGACAATTTGCTTTAACATTTTTACTGAGAGCATCTCCAACTCAGCGTAATGTCAAGGACTTGTGTCAACAAGGGTTTTTTTTTTTTTTTTTTTTTTTTTTTTTTTTTTCACTTAGTCTCTATTAAGTCAGTCTTTTTCGAATACTTAACGATCTAGACAACTAAAAAAGCTTCAAAGAAAGAAGACAAGCAGTGGCGGAACCAGGAAGTTGGCGGAGTGGGGGCAAATTTTTTTTTTGACAAAAGTCGTATACACTAAAATAAAGATACAAATATAAGATTTTTACATTATTTTTTTTCTTTTGGGGGGCAATTTGAAGGTTTTTACATTGTTTTGTTTCTGATTGGGGGGCAATTCGAATTTCTAATGGGGTGCGCTTTAATAAATTGGTCCTAAAAAATTTTGTAACACTAAAATTTGATTTTTTTTTGCGAGCCATGCCCCCCCCCCCCCCCCCCCCCCCCCGCACCTTGCAAATACTTCCGCCCCTGAAGACAAGTGAATAAAGAAATAATTGTATTACTTGAGAATGTATTACAATAGATATTACAAGTAAAATGAGATATGATTTCCATTAGAATGACTGGGGCTTTATCCTTTTCGGACGTTTCATCTTTCTTTACTGTTTACGGTTGATCTCTTCTGTCACACTGTTTCACTTCCTTGATCCATTGCGACAATTTCCCGTCCTTGATTAGTTCGTCAATTTGTCTTTTTTGGTGCATGCATTCGTCTGTACTATGCCCAATTTTTCCATGAAATTCACAAATTTTTTTTCTCGTTCCTCTTATCGACCGGGGTGGTCATGGGAGGCGGGCCTTTGAACTTTCCTTTTTCTAGGGTTAATATTTCTTTTGGGGTTTTGAGGAGTGTGAATCTGTCGTTTCTTCTTTCTGATCTTTGATGGTTTCAGAAGTCGGATCTCCTATCGAAATTTTGCTTTCGATTTCCCTCTTGTTTCCATGTAAGAAGTCCTTTCTTTCTTGACTGGTTTGCTACTGCGACTTCTCCTCTGAGGAAATCTATAATGTCCCTCATAATTTCATCCAACATCTTGGGTATATTGTCATGGAGAAGTTTGATTAGTCCGGGATGCGTTATCCCGTGCATGAATCCTGAGATTTTCATGCATCCGGGGCCGCTTTGATATGTCTGCTTTCAATCTTGAAACGCCTCATGAAGTCTTCGGTGGACTCGCCATCCCTTTGCTTGATGTGGTGACGTTCCACGTGATCTTTAATGCACTTTGTCTCCTAGAGATAGTTGGCGAGAAATGTTGCCTTTAAGTTGCCATAGTTGTCTATTGTCTCTACTAGAAGGTCGTCGAACCATACTCGGGTGTTCTCGATGAGTGTGGAGTTGAACATATGGCACCATGTTGGCATGACCTACTTTTCGACTTTGGCAGACGCTTGGAAGACCTTTACATGGTCCCCTAGATCCGTCATATGTTTTGACTTGGCTAGGCAATCTGGTCTTTTTAGGGAAGTCGAAGTTTCTGATGCGAGGTGTGAATGGATGAACGTCCTCGCACAACCATGGTTGGGATAAGTCATCCTCGTCCACGCTTTACTTTGATTTCCTAGATTTCTAATGTCTGCCGTCACTTTCTTCGGTTTCTGAATACCGTGCGGACATGACATCTTCAGTGTGTCTTCTGCAAGTCGCAGATCCTTTATTTTCTGAGGTTTAGTTGTGCCACGGTCTCTCCGACTAGTGGATTCTTTCCTAGTTTGTGAGAAGACACTTGGGCTTTGTCGTGGGCTTTCGGATCTGTCCAGAGACATTTGCCTTTTACCTCTCTGCTCTCTTCTTATTCTAGGAGTCACGGACTCGGAACATTGGGAGGGTTGGCTTGCCCTATCGCTTTTCCTTGAGCATCCTTTATAGCCTAGGCGGGTTTTCGCAGATTTTAGCTTTTGCTTGTGTTATTCTTCTTCGTGAACCTTCTCAGCTACAATAGGGAATAACTTGTAACAACCGCTCCGAAAAAGAGAAAAAGTGTCACGTTATGGTGTCATATCATAAACATATAAAGCGCAAGCGGAAGTCTTAATTTATTAAATATCAAAATTACAATCTAAAAGAGTAACAATCCTAAATATGAGGATACACAATGCTTATCTTCAAAAGATAGATCTTCAAAAATTTATCAATACATAAGGGTGACTCTAAGGTAGCTCTCTAACCCAACTCTCACCTCTCAACTTCTCGCTTAGAACCTGCCACAAGAAAAGAAAATACGGTTGAGCTAACTGATGGTGTATAGCATGGATACAGCCCATTGGGCCTAAAATCATACACCAAACCTTAGGCCCAGACCTAAGTACATGAAAGCCCATCACAATGGCAAAACTCTAAGCGGATCAGTTGCCTGCAAGCGTATCCGCAATACAAACACTGGACGTGCTTTCCTCGAAACACGTCTGGGACCCCTGCAGATAAGTTCCTAAGAACATGTAGGTAGGTCACGATTAGATAACAAAGGACAAATGGGCTTTTGGACCACAAAGGCCTACTCCCAAAGTACTATCCGAGATACGAGGAAAGGCCGAGTACTTTACTTTATAAATAGTGTAAATGCAAATATCGCACTAAAACGATATTTACGTTTTAATCATACTTAACGTTTTGTTAATAACAAAAGAGCAAACATATTTTTATGTTTAAATTATAAGCAACATATAAGTCTTTTAGGTCCATGAACTTATATATTAAACTTTTATAAAAGGTTTACACAACTTATATAAACTGTCACACCCCACCATATAAAAATATGGGGCGCGACGTATGGATATCATCACAACATGGCGTGTCTATAGAGATAACTAAATGAAATAAGAAATGTCATAAAATGGTGACACAAATGTCATGACAATATCTCAACAATGCAGGAGTCTAGGTAAGTAGGTAACAGTCCTACCGCTTACCCGAGACAAACAATTAACATAAACAAAGCAAACATATAGATGTCAACAAAGTATCACTTATTCAAACATCAAATAAAGACTAAGAGGAAAAGGGTTCCTCCAAATGCAATCCTAAGCCTCCAAAGCTAGCCACTCCTATTCTCATGCTTAACCACATTCTCACCTGAAAGAGACACTAAAACACGTCAACATAATGTTGGTGAGAGTCATAGGTTTAGACTCCAACCTCAAATCAGTTATAATAAGCTGTGAATAACCACCAACAATAAAAATATATGGACAATGTGTTACAAATGTGCCTTAACAACTAACATTCAAGATTAATCATACCAAACCAATTCCAAGGCTCCAAGCCTTACAAAACACCATGGTCCCATAGGCGCCCATACACCTATGAACCAATCCCATGACCCCGCCTTGTCAACATCCCCTTGGTACCAAGTCAAATCACAAAACAATCATGAATCAATTAGTAGTTAATCACATAAGTACACATAAGTCCATCACCAATCATAAACCATTCACAGAAACAGTTTACAAAACCATAACGAGTGTCTCTTCCATCCCATCTGGAAGTCAAAACTATTAAAAGATATGGGATTATGAAACTCACCTGATTCAAGCTTCTCCAAATATCCGCGCTCTAGCGAAAATCTAAACACACAAACATATACAATCAAGAGATGAACCACATACCAAAATGGCTCATTAACCTATGATAGATATCTAACATTCTCCTACAACTTAACCTCATTTATGTGTTATAAGCATCCCATTACACCCCTCTATAAGCCCTTAAGTTAGTTAATTTCATAACCCGTCCCGTAAACATTTTACCCAAAACAGTCCTGATTTTCATACTCCGTATTATGCGCCAAACGCCCACCAAACCTAACCCACATTCCTTGCCATGAAAATCCCATAAACTTATATGTGTTATCTAAAATTCAGCCCTTGCCCCAACATCAAAGCAAATTTTAAGTCCCGGATATACGACTTATACTTTCGCCTATCCAGATTTTACCGATTTTGAACATATAAAGTTTGTTATGATCAGAGGGTCTTACACTATCCCAATTGATTATACCTCTTCCAGATATCTTATATAACATATAAACTAACTCTCATGTTCGTTTGAAAGTCCAATTGTACTCCTAAGTACCCTGACTACCTTAAAACATTAAATTAAACCCGACTGATTTCAAAACTGTTTTGACCTCCGACTGTTGTAACCTGTTTTTGACCACTTCTCTACCTCCAATTCAATTCTCGTTACTTGCATTTGAAAGTCAATTCAATTACCTATCCAGGGACTACAAGATCACAATATAAAAGTTTATAGAACTCTAGATATTATCAATACAATGGACCAAAAATTCTGCCCAGTTTTTAATTACGAATTTAATTAAACTAACCTAATTAATTACCCATAATTTATTTAATTACAAGCCCTAATTATTCTAATCATTTATATATCATTATAATACATATTTTATAATTAAACCTAACTTAAATCCATCATATGAATGAATTGAAAATAATTAAATTGAAAAGGGATTTGAAGGTTTTTACCTTAAGAATAATGGAAGACAAAAAAAAATAGGAAGAACCCTAAAACCCAAAAAAAATGTCGACTTCTTGATTTATCCAAGGATTATGTTTTGTTTTCAACTTAATTAACACCTTATATAGTTATAATACCAATCCTAACCCAAGTATAATTGTCATATATAATTTCCCTACTTTTTCTCTTTTTCTTTTCCTTTTTTTTTTCACTTAACCGTCCTAACCCCTTCAATTTCGTTTTTTCCTCCTTTTTATTATTAATAATTGTAATAATAATATTACCTTAATTTTCCTAAATTTATTTCAGCTCCTAAAGCCTCCAAAACCTCAAAACCGTAAAACTATTCAAATTTACGCGTATACCGTAAAACACGTAAAATATACAGTTTTATAAAAACTCTTGAAATATGAAATAAACTAATTAACGAAGTCATAAATGACTTAAAACCATCCTGAAAAATAATCCCGCGACTAATTACCTCATCCGAGACCTCTAAATGCTAAACCTTAAATCGTAAAAATACGATTTTTCTATAATACATACACGTATACATAAAACCACTAAATAACACCATCTTATTTCATAGTCACTAACATGTGAACTCATGAACATGAAAAAAATTCACACATCGTTTCACTCACAAGGTACCCCGTACCCGAAAACGATGTCCAAACCACACTCTATTCACACCAATTAACACATAAACACATAAAGACACATAATTTCACGAAATATGCCCAAATTAAAACTAAGTGACGAGCCTCAAAACTGTGGTTGTCACACCACTCCCTCCTAATTGAAATCTCGTCCTGAGATTTACTCCTTAGGACCGTCATTAGCAAATAACTGAGGATACTTGTTCCTCATAAACTCTTTCCGTACCCAAGTGAACTCTGGTTCACGTTTCGAATTCCATCTAACTTTAATCAACGGTATCTTACTTCTCTATAGAGTCTTAACTTCACGATCCATAATCTCTACCGGCTCTTCAACAAAACGAAGGCTCGTATCTATTCTAATATCATTTAACGGGACCTGCAAGTCCGTCTTTGCTAAACATTTCCTCAAATTCGACACATGAAATACATCATGCACACTACTCAACTCTTTCGGTAATCTCAATCTATACGCCACTAGCCCAATCCTTTCAAGGATTTCAAATGGACCTACGAATCTAGGTGATAGCTTTCCTTTCTTCCCAAACCACGTCACTTCTTTCCATGGTGAAACCTCTAACATAACCTTACCTCCAATCTTAAATCCCAACGGCTTATGCCTCTCGTCTGCATAGCTCTCTTGTCGGTTCTTTGCCATTTTCAACCTCTACTTAAGCACTGCCACCACCCTATAGTTTTCCAATCCACCTCCGGTCCAATACGTTGACCGCTTCTAACTTCATCCCACTATAACGGTGATCCACCTCATCTCCTATGAATTAAATCCAGCAGTTTCTACTACAATTCCTATCACCAGACCTAACGGCTTCTATCCTCTATGGATTTTCCATCTTTCGGAAGTTCTCCCAACCTTAATCACATCTAATGGTATATGCAGGATTGCATAACCAAGAGCTTCCCATAACATTCACATGAAACATGTCATAACCACCACCTCATCCTTGCTTTCCCATGCTCGGCACCAAGTAACTAACCATACTTCATACTAACAGGTGCTACACCTTTTCCCTAGGTGGACGTTCCATTATTCGTGACTACTAACCTCTTGCTCTAACGGTTTTCCCTTCAATATCACCCCACTATCTTGACAACCTCTTGCTCCCTCGAATCATTCTTCTTCCATACTACTTTTCGCTTGTCTTTCCATAATCTTAATTTCCATACCATCTTATATCCCGTCTTCAACCTATAATTTAGGCGTTTCCTCCTTTATTCCCTACATTCTCATCAATGGGGAATATGCCCCTCTCACCGGTGACTCTCTATTTGTAGAAGAATTCTTCCTAATATAATGCGTTCTCCAACTATCTCCAAATCTCACGCCAATGCTATAGGTGTCTTTCTCAATTACCCCTATATTATGCTTATACCAACCATTAGTCTATCAACGATATACTACGCTTACTTCCCATCATTTATTCCATTGCCATAATCCTGCATAAAGCATTCCATACTTCTTAGGCTAATTTTTATGCAGAAACTCCTATTCCATCACATCCGTACGCAATCCTTCCAACTTCTCAACTACTTGACTTCTCATTCCTCTTAGATGATGGGATGAATTATTCAATCTATCGACTATCACCCAACTCTCATCGTACTTATTCCTCTACCCCATTATGTATCCCCTCTACCATCTTCGTCCTTACACCGCCCTTTCTATGCTACTCCTATCTATGTAGGAAGTATAGCCTATGTCCCTTTTCTCCATATGATTGTCCAAGCCACGCAACATAAATGTTGACGCGTTCTCTGCTTTTGACAACTACTCGTGCGGCTTACATCCTTCATCCAAACCCTCCTAACACGTCATCCATATAGCTAAATTTTGTCTCAGCATCACTTCCTCCCTCTTATTCCATGTCTCATTAACTATGCTTGCCTTTTCCAGATGGTACTTGGCCTTGTAATTTTCCTTCATCACTTAACTCCACCCATCACCTTTGCCAAATGTTCAATCAAGAGGACTGAATATGTGTTGGAGACGTTCATGATCCGTATAGATCATTCTCTACATCTCGTACACCAAATGCCTCAAGCATTCTAGGCACATCAAACAATCCAGCTCTACTAACTAAGTCTTATCTAGTTCTTCTGAATCTTAAGTTCCTGCAACGTATAAGCAATCACCTTTCTTTGTCGTCCTCGTACGCATCCAAATCCTTGCTCCACGTATCGTCATGCTTCGCGAATTCATCCAGTCCTTCCGATAATGCCAGGATCTACTCATTATCCAATCCACCTCTTCATCCTCCACAATGCTTCCTCATCCTTCTTTACTTCACCCCTTGCTAGTTTCATGATATGCCATCATCTCTAACTACTCATCATGGTAAACTTAATACTAAAACTCACACTTGAAAATCTCACGTATAATTCCCTTTCCTAACAACTCCAAAACCAACTCATAATTCGCCTCACTCTCCTTCTTAGACTTTGAGTAGATCAAGATGTCGTCGATACTCCTGATGACAACTCGTTTATATACGTTCATGCACACTCGGTTCATATGAAAACCGCTAGTGCTTTGGTGAAGCCAAATGCATAACCGTAAACCCAAAGCGTTCATACAACATTCTTAACATCCTCCCTGCATCCTCTCTTGTCAGCAACACAAACACATTTCTACCTCTTTCTACTCGTGAAATTCTACACACATTCTAAAAGATCGATACTCTTTCTTATCAACCCATCCAACTGCTTTCACATCACATTTACTACCAGGAAACTCAACCTTTATCTTGCATTCCTTGCAATTTCTAACAACTCATGTCTTTAAAATCATTCCATCAACAATTGCCTTGGAAAGGCACTAACTACAACTCATCTTGCTCCTTCTACTGGCTCTGTTCATGGTTCTACTTTAAGATAATAGGTAAACCTACTAAATCTTAAGAAATTTTTGGAAAATTTTTCATACCTAACGAATATCATAAGTACCTTTGAAATATCACATCCCCTTCCAACATTCTCTACGATGCGTTACTTGTGCCAATATCCATACTTTATACAAATCTCTATTCATCTCCCTTGGCACTCCTAAGAGACCTCATGACCACATTAGTTTGTCTACGAACATCTAACTCTTTCCTCCCTACTAAGGTCATTCCAACGATTTTCTCATGGCCACCTACTTAATCGTGTAGGCAAAACCAAGTCTTCCATATGACTACCTCAACGCTCCCAATTAATACGAATCCAAAACTACATCCTGAATCCACCAGATATGATCAACGAATCAAACCCACGGATAACTAACGACATTTAATGTAAAACATGTATCAATTCAAAATGACCCATGACAACGACAAATGATCCAAGAAACACCCAATGGAAACAAAAACATATTACGCCCCAAGACATATAATTTAAACCTTGCACAAAATCGAGTTTTCCCAAAAGAATATTTTTCTTTACCTTTCCACATCTATGTGACTCAAACAATCTACAAACAACCCTCTACACGATCTCTAGACTCAACTCAAAAACTAGGTACCCCGAACATCACAAATCGTGAGTTTAAAACTACTATTCAAAACTCAACCTTGTACCCGACACTTTTACAAAAATTTCGACCAAGCTACAGACCTCCCATGACTATACATTTTGAATATTTGAAAAGTACGTTCCGAGTAAATAATTTTAGGCTTTTGAATCACCCAAAAAGCTTTAAAACGAATAAGTTACGACCAAAACAATTTATACTAGTTGTTTTAAAACTAAAGAATCATCTTAGTTATTAATGTAATCCTTTTAAAAGAAAGAATAATTGTATGCGAAATTTTCATGAACTCAATCTAACCTTGTATAAATAATTATAAATGACGTAAATCAGTTAAACTCATTTATATGAACTATTTAAGTAGAAAGGAATTTTGTTTTGCTATATTTTAAAGAGAGTCTTTTAGAATTTCAAAATAAATAAGTGCTGATTATATATCAAAGAATTTATGTTACCTCTTGTTTCAAACACGACTTCAACACTTTACCTTTATTTTATCAAATAAAACCAACTATCCTAACTCTATAGTAGATTTCAAAGTCCTTTTTCCATATACCGACCAAAATAAATGTAAGACTTAACACAAAAGATATCATTATTCCAACAGAAATCACAAGTTATTTCAATAGACTTAACACCAAAAACACCAATTTAAAACGGACACGTGAAATAGAAAACTCAAAGAATATGCTACGTGGAGGTTCAATATCTAAAAAAACGAGCTAGCCACCCTCCTAAGGATACAATCGATAATAGTAGGGGATCATACATATATAGGCATATTAGGATAAATATACTCAAATCCGTCCAACATCTACTACACAAGCATGTATTAATCCTCTTTTATGCAATCATACTCAGGAATCCATTGAAGTTGTGGTACCTGTATAACTATGTTGGTCACCATACTTATACAATTACCCTTTCCGCATTGCACTCCCTCCTATGATGACACTTATAAGTATCAATACAACACATAACACATACATCCATCAACTCACCTAAGCACATAGCCACATAAACAATAAGGTCCAAAACTCCTACTAGTAAAATAACATAATCAAACCATTGGAATACACAAATCCATAGTTTAGGTAAAACAACATAGACAAAATTCAAAACGAAAACATAATCAATTGTAAGTCATGTCGCCCATCAGAGTGGAACAGCTTAAAATCCTTCCTATCCACCTACCCCTAGTAACTTGAACCACCACATGATTCTTAGGGAACATGACTTAAACATCAAAAGAAAAATACTATCCGTCAGGTACATAAAATACCTCAACAAAAGACAGAAACTATCATGTACCAAATTATGTACTATAATGTATAATTTAAGCAAAATACAACAATGACTAGCATGGATGATTATGGTTCAACCCGCACTAGTCACAACCCCAAAAGAAAATAACATGTGGCTAAGTATGAACTTCTATGGTTCAACCCATACTAGTCAAAACTTAACACACATCGCAAGTAAAAACCAATAACATCAAGAAAAACTTCAATTAATATCAAATGCACACATACTCCTACGACGCCTGTATGCGAGGACCCTTAAGCTATAGATTAGGCTACGAGACTAGGCAACCTAATTCTCTATAACCATTGTATTTTATACCATTCTATCACACCCCACCATGGCGGAATATGGGGCGCGACGTATGGATATCATCACAACATGGCGTGTCTATAGAGATAACTAAATGAAATAAGAAATGTCATAAAATGGTGACACAAATGTCATGACAATATCTCAACAATGCAGGAGTCTAGGTAAGTAGGTAACAGTCCTACCACTTACCCGAGACAAACAATTAACATAAACAAAGCAAACATATAGATGTCAACAAAGTATCACTTATTCAAACATCAAATAAAGACTAAGAGGAAAAGGGTTCCTCCAAATGCAATCCTAAGCCTCCAAAGCTAGCCACTCCTATTCTCATGCTTAACCACATTCTCACCTGAAAGAGACACTAAAACACGTCAACATAATGTTGGTGAGAGTCATAGGTTTAGACTCTAACCTCAAATCAGTTATAATAAGCTGTGAATAACCACCAACAATAAAAATATATGGACAATGTGTTACAAATGTGCATTAACAACTAACATTCAAGATTAATCATACCAAACTAATTCCAAGTCTCCAAGCCTTACCAAACACCATGGTCCCATAGGCGCCCATATACCTATGAACCAATCCCAAGGCCTCGCCTTGTCAACATCCCCTTGGTACCAAGTCAAATCACAAAACAATCATGAATCAATTAGCAGTTAATCACATAAGTACACACAAGTCCATCACCAATCATAAAACATTCACAACAACAATTTACAAAACCATAACGAGTGTCTCTTCCATCCCATCTGGAAGTCAAAACTATTAAAAGATATGGAACTATGAAACTCACCTAATGCAAGCTTCTCCAAATATCCACGCTCTAGCGAAAATCTAAACACACAAACATATACAATCAAGAGATGAACCACATACCAAAATGGATCATCAACCTATGATGGATATCTAACATTCTCCTACAACTTAACCTCATTTATGTTTTATAAGCATCCCATTACACCCCTCTATAAGCCCTTAAGTTAGTTAAGTTCATAACCCGTCCCATAAACATTTTACCCAAAACAGTCCCGATTTTCATACTCCGTATTATGCGCCAAACGCCCACCAAACCTAACCCAAATTCCTTGCTATAAAAATCCCATAAACTTATATGTGTTATCTAAAATCTCAGCCCTTTCCCCAACATCAAAGCAAATTTTAAGTCCCGGATATATAACTTATACTTTCGCCTATCCAGATTTTACCGATTTTGAACATATGAAAAGTTTGTTATGATCAGAGGGTCTTCCACTATCACAATTGATTAGCCCTCTTCCAGATATCTTATATAACATATAAAATAACTCTCATGTTCGTTTGAAAGTCCAATTATAATCCTAAGTACCCTGACTACCTTAAAATATTAAATTAAACCCGACTGATTTCAAAACTATTTTGACCTCCGACTGTTGTAACCTATTTTTGACCCACTTCCCTACCTCCAATTCAGTTCTCGTTTCTTGCATTTGAAATCCAATTCAATTACCTATCCAGGGACTACAAGATCGCAATCTAAAAGTTTATAGAACTCTAGATATGAAAAATACAATGGACCAAAAATTCTGCCCAGTTTTTAATTACGAATTTAATAAAACTAACCTAATTAATTACGAAAAATTTATTTAATTACAAGCCCTAATTATTCTAATCATTGATATATCATTAGAATACAGATTTTATAATTAAACCTAACCTAAATCCATCATATAATTATTAAGAATGAATTGAAAACAATTAAATTGAAAAGGGATTCTTAAGGTTTTTACCTTAAGAATAATGAATTGAAAACAATTAAAAGGAAGAACCCTAAAACCCAAAAAAATGTCGACTTCTTGATTTCTCCAGGGATTATGTTTTGTTTTCAACTTAATTAACACCTTATATATTTATAATACCAATCCTAACCCAAATATAATTGCCATATATAATTTCCCTACTTTTTCTCTTTTTCTTTTCCTTTTTTTTCACTTAACCGTCCTAACCCCTTCAATTTCATTTTTCCTCCTTTTTATTATTAATAATTGTAATAATAATATTACCTTAATTTTCCTTAATTTATTTCAGCTCCTAAAGCCTCCAAAACCTCAAAACCGTAAAACTAGTCAAATTTACGCGTATACCGTAAAACACGTAAAATATACAGTTTTATAAAAACTCTTGAAATATGAAATAAACTAATTAAATAAGTCATAAATAACTTAAAACCATCCTGAAAAAATACTCCCGCGACTAATTACCTCATCTGAGACTTCTAAATGCTAAACCTTAAATCGTAAAAATACGATTTTCTATAATACATATACGTATACAGAAAACCACTAAATAACACCATCTTATTTCATAGTCACTAACATGTGAACTCATGAACATGAAAAAAATTCACACATCGTTTCACTCACAAGGCACCCCGTACCCGAAAATGATGTCCAAACCACACTCTATTCACACCAATTAACACATAAACACATAAAGACACATAATTTCACGAAATATGCCCAAATTAAAACTAAGTGACGAGCCTCAAAACCGTGGTTGTCACATAAACCAAAAAAATGGAAAACTAAAATGGACCATGTGTTGACTTTGACCCTCTTGTGTCAGATATACAAAGTCAAACCTAGCCAAATACAATGCTTGCTTGTGATCTTGGACAAACATTTATGAGGCAACAAAAGTCAGACTTGTCGGACCCCAGCGGACCCCTGGGTAAGGGGGCCAACGGGTTCCGTGCCTGTCTGATGTATGCCTATAAATACCAAGCTTTGACCAAGCTTAATCCTCACCCCTTCTCTATCTTTTCTCTCTATAATCTCTGCACAGATTCTAACTCTCTAATCTCTCTTGTCTATTCTCTTCTTACTTGTGATATAGATCTTTGTACAATTCAAGATCGGTTACGAGAAATCTCTATTCTAAGCTTTGATCCTTCAAGGCTTCACTTTGAGTGAATGTGTTAAGTGTTACCTACATTATCACCATTCTTGTACCAATTCATCTATCTACTTGTATAATAGTGTGGTTGGTGTTATAAACCATAAGTGTATAGTGTATAAGGCGTTGTTATGCCTTTGTAAAGAACACGGCATCTTAGCTTAAGTGTCGTTAAAGATTGTAAGTTAATAAGTGTGAAAACACTTATCCTTTTACCACTTATTTCTAATAATAACAAGACCAAAACGTGTATTTAATGTCGTAAAAGGCAAAATTATGCGTGGTTTGTGTTTTTATTGTGTTTTAGGACAAAAATATGAAAAAGGAAGAAAACACGGGCTTTTATCGAAGAAAAAGACAAAAGACGAAGTCAAAAGATCAAAAGTGCAAGAAGAACGGAAGTCGAAGGCCTATTCTGAAGATTTATCGAAGAAAAAGTCTAAAGATGGAAGTTTAACGAAGTCGAAGAACCAAGTCTACTAAAAGAAGAAAATTAGAAGACGAGTTCAAGTTATCATTCGACTAATCCCGAGACAAAGTCGAGAAAGACGAGAAGACAAGAAGAAAAAAAGGAAGAAACAAACACCTTCCCCTTCCCCTATATATAGTCTTCTAATGTGTCATTAGAAGAGTTAGTCTTTATTTATTCTTTTAGTAGGTAATTAGTGTGTTTTTATTTTTCTCTCTAGCTTTTATTTCAAGCTTATTAAACCTTCATCTTAATCTTGTAACTTTGATTCTTAATCTTTAATATAATCAAGCTTTTTAATAAATTCTCATTCTACCTTTCTTAATCATAATCTATTGAATTGCTTAATTAATCATGTAGTTGATTTTATCTTGTTGATTGTGTGATTGGTTGGCTTATTAGATTGTGCTTATTGAATTGGTGTGGTTAAGGTTTTTAGATTATTGTGCTTATTGCTTAATTTTTATGTTTGTTAGTTTTAAATAAGTTGATTTTGGTAGATTAATATTTTCATAAAAAGTGATTTTAGATATTTTGATTATTTAGTGTTTTTAAAAGTTTTAAATTGTGTCTTATTAGCTTTTTCTAAAAATGATTTGGTTTAAGTTTTGGTAAGTGCTTATTTGAGTTTTGCTTATTTTGGTTAAGTTCGGATTCTCAAAACCCTTTTATTCCGAACTATATACTAAACCACATTATCCCGACTTATATACAAACCCCAATATCCCGAATTAACTACAGTACACTTTATTCCGACTTAGCATATTACTTTCCCTCCAAAAAAAGTTCTACATTTCCATAATTATATCAAGCACCTATATTCCGACTTGGGTAAGAAAGGAGGATTCCGAATTAGGTTCATAATCCTTGATTCCGGATTACATCAGGATTAGGGATTCCGAACTACATCAGAAAGTCATATTCCGGATTAGGTCATCACTTGCGGATTTCGAATTAGGTCAGGAAGGCAACATTCCGGATTAAGTCACAAAGCTACATTCTGACTTGTGTGTGGGATTCTTCATTCCGAATTAGGTTGTCAACCTGTTTCCCGAATTACATCAAAAACACCGATCCCGAATTAGATCAAGATTGTATTCCGGATTACCTCATAGACCCCTATTCCGAATTACGTGCTGAGCAAGGATTCTGGATTACGTCCATACAACTGCATTCCGAATTAGATTAAGGAGAGGCATTCTAGATTACTTCAAGGGTCATTATTCCGAACTAGGAGAGGATGATGGATTCCAAATTGTGTGTATGATCTGGATTCCGGATTAGGTTTTGTACGCACATTCCGACTTAAGTTTGGTTTTTGGTTTCATGTTTTACTTTTAAACTTTCAAACTTTTAATTTTCCCGCCATTTTCCTTAAGTACTATTTTAATTGTTTTAATTGTTTTTCCTTATTTTAAATTTCAAGTTTGTATTTTTATAAAGTTTTAAGTTTTCAAATTTACTTTTATTGTTTTAATTTTTCGTCATTTATCTTTTAAGTCTTAAATTTTAGTTTAACTTTTAAAACTTTTATTTTTACTCAACGACATTTACATTTACACTTTATTTTAAAATAGATAATTACCCTTAATTATTTTCACTTTAATCTACTGTGCAGCATTCACTCTAGATAAGCAATCAAGGTTAGACATTCTTCTTTAATTTTAATAGCTCTTACGTTTATGTTATTTGTAGACTTAGATAATCAAGCTCCCCCCCCCCCCTTTTAGTGACCAACATCAATAATTCCACCCTAAACCGTGATCAATTCGAATTGAATCGAGTACGAACAACACTTCAAAGAGTACACACAAAAACATTAAATCAAATGGCGTCACTGCCAGCTCTTTTCGTAAAGATTAACGGTTTTTAGTGAGAAAAATTGGATTTTGGGGTCCGTTCTTTTAGGAACGTTATTTTCAAGCATAAAAATTTCCCAAAAAAATCCTAAAAAATATAAAACTTTCAAAAATCCAAAAAAATAAAAAACAAAAGATAAAAAACCAAAAATATTGTATTTCATTTTAGTGTATGCGTACTCGATCTACGTCTTATTCTGAGCCTGAGACTCTTAGAGACTTAGATATGGCCGGTGTGCATAATAATAATAACAACCCACCTCACCCCAATTTGAATAATAACAAAAACAACAACAACCATGTCCCTCTACCCGACCTTCGTACAATGGAGGAGCTTTGTCAACGAACAATGAACGGACGTGGAGGACCGATTGCGCCGATGCAAATCACGGCTCCCGAGTTTTCGTTGAAGCATCACATGATCCAACAAGTTCAAAACGCTTGTCCATTTCGCGGATTACCTGATGATGGTGCCAACAAACACCTCGCTAAATTCATAACCGTCACTCAAAGCATGAAATTTCCCGGTGTTTCCATGGATTTTCTCCGCCTTTATATTTTTCCACACACTTTATCCCACCATGCCGAAAAATGGTTTGATCGTCTTCCCAAAAACTCAATTCATACATGGGAAAAAATGACTCAAAATTTTTTGTCGCGAATGACTCAAAAAATTTTGTCGCGCTACTTTCCACCATCCATGGTCACTAGTCTTCGTAATCAAATCAGTGGTTTCAATCAAGAACCTGATGAGTCGCTTTTCGATGCCTGGGAACGTTATAATGTCTTGATCGATCGTTTTCCGAACCATAATATGCTCCCCGTCACTTTGATTGATACTTTCTACAATGGTTTAACTTTTCGTGATCGTGATACGATTAATGCTGCCGCCGGTGGTACATTCATGAATAGAAGACCTGAGGAGTGTAGAGAGCTTATAGAGAACATGACCACTCACCACAAAAAATGGGATTCATCCGCATCTTCAAGAAATACCCCGAGGGCCAATGTTTCTTCTACTTCATCAAACCCCAAGATAACCGAACTGACCCGCCAAATAGCCGAGATGAACAAAAACTTCTTAACCATGGCTACGAACCAATTTCAACAAGCTAAAGCTGTAGCAACTTCTTGTGAGATTTGCGGTGGTTTTCATTCATACACCGATTGTCCTTCTACTCATGACAATCCAGAAAACGTGTATTCGGCTAACGGTAACTTTTCCACGGGAGGCTATCAAGCTCGTCCTCAAGGTGACCGCAATTTGCTAAGTTATCGTTCAAACAACTTCCTTTCACCGGCTTGTTTTTATTCCTCAAAACCAAAACAACTTTAATCGCAACAATTAAAACCAACCTCGAGCTTCTAATCAATATCAAACCCAAAGAAACCCATATCCACCTCAAGGAAATAATCAAGTTTATAACAAACCACTTATCAACCACCCGCTTACCAAGTTCCCTATCCCAACCAACCCACGACATACAATCAAGAGGTTGAAACGTACATGAAGACTAATGACGCGCTGATGAAGAATCTTCAAAGTCAAATCGTCAACTTGAAAGGTGACATGGCGAAACAAGGGAATGATCTTCGAGACGAGCTTAGGAATGATATGTGAAACTCTTTAAGCAGTCAAATGAATGACTTAATGGATATGATGGCTAGTTTCTTCCCAAGTAGTCAACCCTCTGCTTCGGGTTCTCTTCCGAGTAACACCGTTGCTAATCCAAGAGGGGAGATGAAAACAATCACCACCCGAAGTGGAAAAGGTTTAAAGGAACCCGAGATTCCTAAACCTACACCGGTGATTATGACAAAGGAAAACGAGCCTCATTCACCAATTCCTACACCTTCTACTTCTACCCCTCCACCACCCAAGGATGTGAGTGAGAATTCCATTCCAAAGCCTTAATCTCAACCCGATATACCTTACCCTTCAAGGTTGAGGAAAAAGAAGTTGAAGAACAAGGATGATATTTAAGTTTCGAACTTTCTTAAAATGTTTAAACAATTGAATTTCAACATCTCTTTTGCCGAGGCTCTCGCTCATGCCGAAATATGCTAAAATGTTTAAAGATCTTCTTAGTGATAAGGAAAAACTCCTTGATATTGCTCAAACCCAACTTAATAAGAATTGCTCCGCGGTTCTCTTAAGGAAATTTCCAACTAAACTTGGTGATCCAGGTCGCTTTCTCATTCCTTGCAACTTTCCCGGGGTAGATAATTGTATGGCCCTAGCCGATCTAGGTGCTAGTATCAACTTAATGCCATTAAGCGTTTGGAAACAATTATCTCTCCCCGAGCTAGTCCCCACACGAATGACATTAGAATTAGCTAACCGTACGATTGCTTATCTGGTGGGGATAGCCGAAGATGTCTTCATCGGTGTCGACAAATTCACCTTTCCGAAGGATTTTGTTGTCGTTGACTACGAGATGGATCCCCGTATTCCATTAATCGTTGGACGTCCATTATTAAGGACCGGTCGCACTCTCATTGATGTAGCCGCAAGCGAATTAATCATGAGAGTTGGTGACGACAAAATCGTCTTCAACATGGGTAAACTTTCTAAGGAACCTTATGAACACGAGAGCGTTAATTTCATTGACGTACTTGATGAGTCTTGTGAAGAAAATTCCAAAGACGCTTGTAAAAGAGGTTTTTATTCTCTACCCATTGTTGAGACCGTTGCCTCTATTGCTCCCTCATTGACTCCATTTGGAGAAAATGACTTCCTTTTGAAAGAATTTGAAGCAAATTTAGGAGATGTGGACTTAAAATATGACGATTCTCCCACCGATTGGGAAGAAGATGTTGGGAATAAAATGTAGCCAATACACTTGGACACTGACAAGAGCAATCTGGACGTTGTTAAGAAGAAATCAAGCGTTGACAAGAAGAAGTCAAGCGTTGATAAGAAGAAGTCAAGCACTGATAGAAGACTTAGTCTACACGTATTATGTTTCTAGTTTGTTTCTAGTAAAGATATGATCAACAATGTATTTTCTATGTTTATCTTTACCAAGAATAGCTGATACGTAGACTCTTGTACAAGGCTCCTTAATCTATAAAAGGAGGCCTTTAGGTTTTAGTTTAATATACGTTTTAATACTTTCATTGTACGCAAGTTTGTTTTATCAATCAAAGTGAAAGTTTGGTTTACATTGTTTGTGTGCTCTTGTTTAAGTATTAATTTCGCATAATACTTGAATTGTCACATATACAACAAAGTTTCTCTACATGTCGTTTACACAAGCTAAATCGATCTAAGTTTGGGATCAACAAGTGGTATCAGAGCTTGTTGATAAACTTTGATCAAAAGAACACAAAAACCCTAAATCGCCAAAAACCCTAATTTTCAAGAAACCCTAAAAACAACATGTCTACTCTAGAGTTAAACTCCTCCTCCTCCTCAACCCCCAACATCAAGATTCCCATGCTAGACCCAGACAATTTTGAGCTGTGGAAGTTTAACTTTGAACAGTATCTTCAAATCCATGACTACACCCTATGGGAAATTATTGAATATGGAAACACGTTCAATAAGGTTGGCAAGATTGCGGCTGCTATCTTGTCAAGATCAACTCAAGGCTCTACTGAAGAGGATCGAAAAGAAAAACCTGATGATGGTAGAGTTGTCTCAGCTGAGGACATAGCAAAGAGAAGGAAGACATGAAAACCCTAAGCATTCTCAAACTCTCTTTGGGACAAGCCAATCAACACAAATATAGAAGCTATGAGTCTGCAAAAGATCTTTGGGCAGCCCTTGAAGTTGCTTATGGTGGTAATGTTGATACCGTACAAGAGAAAAAGAAGCAACTCTTGCATGAGTATGCTGTTTTTAAAGCTCAACCCAATGAAAAGCTAAGTGGAGTGAGAAGCAGACTTCTTGACATTACAAGCAAGCTGTCCTTTATGGGAACAGTGATTGGTGATGTTGATATCATCACCACTTTTTTTAAAAGTTTTGGTGATGCATGGAAGATTGAAGCAAGGTCTATAATTGATAATAATACTCACAAAAGTTCTACTTTTGATGATGTTTACAATAAACTGAGGCTGGTAGAGAATGAAATTCTTTTGGATCAATGAAGCAAGTCTACCAATGGAAATATGGCCTTCTTCTCACATAGTGAAGGTCAATTTGATCAAAAGGAGTCATTCATGCACCCCGTTACTGGATCACCTTGTGTCAACGCTAGATCAAGCTTTGTGAACATCCCACATTCAGACGCTGACACATACAAAGTTGACTCACCAAGAGTTAAGCCTGCTGGTATTGATCTAGATACTATGTGTGCATACATTTCTTCATTGCCCAATGGTTCAGTGATTACATATGATGACCTTGAGCAAATTAGTGATGATCATTTGGAGGAGATGGACATAAAGTGAAATATGGCCCTTGCAAGCATAAGGGCAAAGAGATGGAATATATGATTTAAGAAGAAGATGACTTTTAATGCTAAGGACACTGCTGGATTTGATAAATCCAAGGTTGAGTGTTATAATTGTCATCGAATGGGACACTTTATGAGAGAATGCAGATCACCAAGAAGATCTGATGCTGGAAAACCCTCAAGCCAAATCATCAAGGCTCAGGATTCCAAAGCTATGGTTGCCATGCAAAATATTGATGGTGTTGGCTGGGATTGGAGCTATTTGGCCAAGGATGAGGAAGAAAACAAAGCTTTGGTTGTAGAAAAGGAAGAAGGAGAGCATGTTCACTATGCTCTCGTGGCACACTCTTCATCTTCATCAGACAATGAGGTATATGATGATGCATTTTGTAGTAAGGGTTGTCGTCTAAACACTGAAAAAACTTAACAAAGAAGTTTTAAAATTGACAACAGATGTGGTTAATGAAAGATGCAAGTTATCTAACTATCAACTTGCTCTTACTCAAACTGAAAGGACTGTATCTGAGTATAAGAAAATGGAGTTTGACCTAAAAGATCAAATCAATATTTTAACTCATGATTTAAATGCTAGTATTGAGGTTAGAAAGATCATGGAAAGAGCCAATGGTGCTTTACAGGCTAAGTTATATGAGTGATATTTGGTTTTTCAATGGGTTCAAAATATTTTCTCGGAATCCTCTCGAATTGATCTCAGTTAAAAGTGGAATGATTTGTTCTTGGTGACAAAAAGTGGATTTGGTTTTCTATTCTATTAAAAAGGGAAATGAATAAAGTGATAATAATGTAAACTTGAAACAATCAATAATGAAAAAGTAAAACTTAAAATCTGGAAAAATACCCTTACTGAAAATAACCTATGCGGAATGTATGTCTATACGGAATATAGTACCATTCGGAAAGTGTTGCTCTATGCGGAAAATCAGCTTATGCGGAAAACATCTCTATTCGGAAAACCTTGCCCTATTCGGAAAGATGGCTTATGCGGAAAAACAAGTCTATGCGGAAAATATCACTTATGCGGAAAAACATGCCTATTCGGAATATCAAGTTCTATGCGGAAAGTTTGGCTCTAATCGGAAGATCTGGTCTATGCGGAAAAAGTAAGCTATTCGGAAAACGGTGCCTATGCGGAAAAAAAGTACTATGCGGAAAATAAGGCTGTTCGGAATATATAAAATATTTCGAGTAAGGAGATGAAAATTTTGGCTATGCGGAAAATTATTCCGAGTAAAGGAAATGGAAACAGCCCTATTCGGAATATCCAATATTCCGAATAAGGGAAGCACAAATTTGTCTATTCGGAAAGATCCTGGGCTGAAGAACAGTAACAATACAGTAAAAAGGGGACTCGTTTCTTAATCAAAATTGAACCAAATACTTAAAAAGGTTTTACCAAATCAAACACAAATCATTTAAATATCAAAAGAAACAAATCCCACCAATAAAAACACTAAATCAACAACTTTTTAAGATCAAACTAGAATCAAATAAAAACTTAAGAACTTGCAATAAATGATGATGAAGAACAAGATGAATGAAAAGATGGAATTGATAGATTAATAGAAAAGTAACAAGAGTAATGATTAAGAGTTACAAGATTGAAAAAGAAAATGAAACATCACCAAACACCCTAATGGTGTTTGTGATGCTACGAACAAAGAACTGGAAAAAAGAAAAAATGAAGCTAACTCCTCTAAAATGTGAAGGGAGAATCTATTTATACTCCTAGTGGTTGGTTGGTGAGTGGGCTTTCTCCCTTTCTTCTTGTCTTCTCGTCTTTTCAGAAAAGTTGACGTTTTCGATTCTGATTCGGGATTTGTCGTCGATTAAATCCAACTCGTCTTTTAATTTCTTCGTTAAATAGACTCGAGTTTCTTCGACATATGTAAATCTTCCATCTTTGGTCCTTTTCTTCGATAAATCTTCAAATAGGCCCATTGACTTCAAATCTTTTGCAACTCTTGGACAATAGACTTCGTCTTGAGTCTTTTTCCTTGATAAAACCCGTGCTATCCCATGTTTTCTTTAATATTTATCCGGTTAGCTCTGAAAACACAATAAACACAAAAACCACGCATAATTCCAAACAAATGATATTAAATACGTGTTTTGGTCTTGTTTTAGCCAGAATTAAGTGGTAAAAGGATGGGTGTTTACACACCTATCAAATCCCCTACACTTAACCATTGCCATGCCCTCATGCAATGCTTAGTGATAAAGCAATTTTACATTTTTCTCATAATCAATCAACCTTGGCCTTATTTAAACTCTACTAAACAACAATTAAAATACTAAGAGAACTTAAAACTTTAAAATAAACAAAAGGATGGAAATAACTTGTAAAGAAATCGACGACTTACATTAGGGCTTTGGCGTTGCGAAGATTTATCACCCTCAAGTTTCACGTTCCCCAAACTAAGCTTAAAAACGAGATCATTGTTATTATAAGTTAGTAAAACAAACACTTACACACATGGCTTAATTAAATGCTTAAACTCCCTTATTCCTAGGTGTATCTCTTATATTTTATTTTTGTCTTAGAATGATCATGAAGATGCATCTTTAGGACTTATTTCGATAGTTTAATTAGGCTGAAAGCAAAGTAGGACGATTTGATCAATAGTTAGCTAAAGGACAAAATCTCTTAAAACTGCTTCTCGGGATATCAAAAAGTTCATATCTTGGCATAACTTGGTTCGTGATTTGAGACCTTTCTCGGGCCGATATTTGGCATGTACTTCATACTTCATATCTTCGAGAGATGTTCTTGAGATAATGGTCTTCTCATCATAATAGAATTTCTTCACTTGGAGACTTTTGAGGGGTACTCCAACTTTGTTGACCACGACTTCATGATTATTTCTTCAATCTCTAATTGGGATTTTGAGATACAACGATCCGCCTCCTTTTTGGACTTGGATCTATTTATCCTCATACCTTGTTAGGGTCTTTTCGGATAGACTTCTCCATGATCTTTATGGGAGTTGAGTGCTTTTCGTCGTGAGTCTTGATCCTTCATATTGACTTTAGGAATAATGCTTTTCACATCACTTTGGATCTTCAGCAATAAAATGGAATCCTCATGCCTTGTTAGGGCCTTTTCGGACTCGCCAATCTTCGCGCCCCGCTTCATAAGTTATGCCTTGGCTATGAACTCTTATCATTACCGAGCAACTTTTAAACGATCTTGGGCTAGAAGCTAAGTAACTTTTCAAATCGTACGACCTTACTTATTGCAGATAAATTATTATCAAGTGATGGGAGAATAGGCAAATAATTACACCAAGTGAGCTTGCGCAAGAATACCGACTTATAATTGACTCTATCATTTCTCGTCCTCCACAATTTAAAATCTCAAGTAATGAGACTCGTGGACACTTAGCCTAATAAACCAATTAGGGTCTACATGGTTAAGGATACTAGCTAGAATAAACTTGGATAAGTCTATTCGGGTTGAGTCAAAATAAACGCAACGGGCCTAATATGTCAAAGATTTCTAAACCAGCTACACCACTTTATTAATATTTTTGACTTTATTGCGGGATATTTACATATGAAAGCAACAATAAAAATTTAAAAATTACAACTAAATGGCCAAAGTTAATAAAAAATTTGAAAAATGTTGAAAAATAGGATTTTCTGGTTAAATAAAGGCATTTTCATGGAAAAGTCCACTTAAAACTTCGATAGAAGTCCCCCTACACTTAAGATAAACATTGTCCTCAATGTTTAAGCATGTGGGAAAAGTCTCCCCTACACTTATGACATTGTGCACGTTGGTTAACTCGAGTGAAGGAAGAGACGACTAAAGTGATCAATTTCAAATGTGAGTATGAAGAAAAATGAATCACGATAGTTGAGAGATAGAAATACAAAAATATTTTTGGTTTTTTATGGTTTTTTACTTTTTAGGATTTTTGAAAATTTTATATTTTTTAGTGTTTTTTGAAAATTTTTGTGAAAAAGTAACGTTCACGGGGAACAGATCCCAAAATCCAAGTTCTCACAAAAAACTTTTGATCTTAATGAGAGGAGCCGGCAGCGGCGCCATTTGATATTTGGTTTTTTAATGGGTTCAAAATATTTTCTCGGAATCCTCTCGAATTGATCTCAGTTAAAAGTGGAATGATTTGTTCTTGGTGACAAAAAGTGGATTTGATTTTCTATTCTATTAAAAAGGGAAATGAATAAAGTGATAATAATATAAACTTGAAACAATAAATAATGAAAAAGTAAAACTTAAAATCTGGAAAAATACCCTTACTGAAAATAACCTATGCGGAATGTATGTCTATACGGAATATAGTACCATTCGGAAAGTGTTGCTCTATGCGGAAAATCAGCTTATGCGGAAAACATCTCTATTCGGAAAACCTTGCCCTATTCGGAAAGATGGCTTATGCGGAAAAACAAGTCTATGCGGAAAATATCACTTATGCGGAAAAACATGCCTATTCGGAATATCAAGTTCTATGCGGAAAGTTTGGCTCTAATCGGAAAATCTGGTCTATCGGAAAAAGTAAGCTATTCGGAAAACGGTGCCTATGCGGAAAAAAAGTACTATGCGGAAAATAAGGCTGTTCGGAATATATAAAATATTCCGAGTAAGGAGATGAAAATTTTGGCTATGCGGAAAATTATTCCGAGTAAAGGAAATGGAAACAGCCCTATTCGGAATATCCAATATTCCGAATAAGGGAAGCACAAATTTGTCTATTCGGAAAGATCCTGGGCTGAAGAACAGTAACAATACAGTAAAACAGGGGACTCGTTTCTTAATCAAAATTGAACCAAATACTTAAAAAGGTTTTACCAAATCAAACACAAATCATTTAAATATCAAAAGAAACAAATCCCACCAATAAAAACACTAAATCAACAACTTTTTAAGATCAAACTAGAATCAAATAAAAACTTAAGAACTTGCAATAAATGATGATGAAGAACAAGATGAATGAAAAGATGGAATTGATAGATTAATGGAAAAGTAACAAGAGTAATGATTAAGAGTTACAAGATTGAAAAAGAAAATGAAAAATCACCAAACACCCTAATGGTGTTTGTGATGCTACGAACAAAGAACTGGAAAAAAGAAAAAATGAAGCTAACTCCTCTAAAATGTGAAGGGAGAATCTATTTATACTCCTAGTGGTTGGTTGGTGAGTGGGCTTTCTCCCTTTCTTCTTGTCTTCTCGTCTTTTCAGAAAAGTTGACGTTTTCGATTCTGATTCGGGATTTGTCGTCGATTAAATCCAACTCGTCTTTTAATTTCTTCGTTAAATAGACTCGAGTTTCTTCGACATATGTAAATCTTCCATCTTTGGTCCTTTTCTTCGATAAATCTTCAAATAGGCCCATTGACTTCAAATCTTTTGCAACTCTTGGACAATAGACTTCGTCTTGAGTCTTTTTCCTTGATAAAACCCGTGCAATCCCATGTTTTCTTTAATATTTATCCGGTTAGCTCTGAAAACACAATAAACACAAAAACCACGCATAATTCCAAACAAATGATATTAAATACGTGTTGTGGTCTTGTTTTAGCCAGAATTAAGTGGTAAAAGGATGGGTGTTTACACACCTATCAATGAGGTTATCAAAAAAGATAATATAGATCTTAAAATTCATAGATTTGGTAAAGCTTCACAAACCCTAGAAAAATGTGTTAGTGAACAAAGGGATTCTAGGGATATGACTGGGATTGGGATGAAAGAGTATGCTGGTGTTCCACCACCTGCTGGGAACTTCTATGGTGTTCCTAGAAAGGACTTGTCTTAGACTGGTATACCAGAACTCCTAGAAGAGGAATTCATTCCTCCACCAAGAGTTCTTACCCCAGTAGAGAAATACAGACACAAGTTGACTGATTTGGACCAATGGAAGAAAGCTAATCCTACCTTGTTTGTTAAGGGTGGCATGCTTAGTGACAACCCAAATGAGTCTACACCCATAAAACTGACAAACCCAACCACTGGCAAGACTGTTGACCTTGTAATAAGTGTGAAAACACTTATCCTTTTACCACTTATTTCCAATAATAACAAGACCAAAACGTGTGATTTATGTCGTAAAAGTCGGAATTATGCGTGGTTTGTGTTTTTATTGTGTTTTAGGACTAAAATATGAAAAAGGAAGAAAACACGGGCTTTTATCGAAGAAAAAGGGAAAAGACGAAGTCAAAAGATCAAGAGTGCAAAAAAAAAAAAAAAAAGAACGGAAGTCCAAGGCCTATTCTGAAGATTTATCGAAGAAAAAGTCAAAAGACGGAAGTTTAACGAAGTCGAAGAACTTAAGTCTAATAGAAGAAGAAAATTAAAAGACAAGTTCAAATCCCAAGACGACAAAGACGAAGAATTAAAGTCGAGTCGAGAAAACGTGAAGAAAGCAAGAAAGAAGATGCAACACATGCACTCCTTCCACCTTCCCTATAAATACCCTCCTAATAGTCATTAGGAGGGTGATTAGATTTTTAGTTAATTTTTCACTTTTTAGTTTTTTTAGAGAGAGAAAGTCTTAAACTTTCTCTCACTTGTTCATCTCTTTCTTTTAATCTTTCAAGATTAAACACTTTGTATTGCTTATTTTTATTAATCAAGTTCTATTTTTAGCTTTTATCTCTTAATCTCATTCTACTTTTCTTTGATTTAAGATTGATTTTGGTGCGTATATCATAAGATCCGTGTTGTTCTAATTGATTTCGTGCTTAAAAGTTAATCTTTTGATCATTTTATAAGTTTTCATTTGATTAAGCTTTAAGACTTTTGTGCTTATTGGCTTATTTCTATGATTAGCTTATTTTTCTTATTAAAAAGTTTTATTAAAAAGTTTATGTTTTCATTGTTTGATCTAAAAAGTTGCTTGATTTCGAGTTAGATAAGTTGATTAAAGTGCTTATTTGATTCGGTTAAGTATTTGGATTTATAAGTTTTGGATATTAGCTTATTGAACTTAGCTTATTATCTAGCCTTAACAAATCCCTTTATTTTCGGAAAAGGGAGTTTAAATCCCCTTTCCGATCGGGTTTTCCGACCGGTACACCATCATAACAAATTCCCTCAATTTTAGGAAAGGTTGTTACTCCCCTTTCCGATTGGTCTATATTCCGACAGCACCACACTTCAAGATTCCGACGGTAGGGCTTTAGTCCCTTATTCCGATTGGGTTGTTTGCACGTATTCCGATTGTAGCCTTTACTCCATTCCGATCATTGTCCTTTGTTGCGTATTCCGACGGGTGGGAGTATAACATTCCGATTGGCCCTATTTTGTGTATTCCGATTCATGCATATATGTAACATTCCGATTGAAGGGTTTTTCCAATCATTCCGATTGGTGTTCATTGTCCAATATTCCGATTGATTCCATTTTGGTGGATATTCCGACCAGTGTTACCATATTCCGATCTGCCGATCGGAAAACATTCCGATCGGGGGCTCTTGTGGCTTGTTTTGGTTTCTTTCGATATCACTTTCTTATAGTACTTTTTATTTTCTGAAAATTTTCCAAGTGTTAGTTTTATTTAGTGAGTTAGTACTTTTCCATTATCGCCTTTAAGTTTCCATGCATTTATTTTACTTGTCATTTCTATATTAATCCTTTATCCTTCCATTTACTCAACGACACTTTAATTACTTGCAACAAACCAAACCATTCTCTTGATTCACCAAAAGACAATTGAGTCGCACTTAAGACCGGTTTTCAATTCGAAAAGATTCGGACGATAAGATTTTATACCTAGCCAAAAGCCAAGTATTAAATGGCGCCGCTGCCGGCTCTTTTCGTTAAGATAAACGGTTTCTAGTGAGAGACGCATTGAATTTTGGGATCCGTTCTTTGAACGTTATTTTCATTGTTATAAAAAAAAAAATTCCAAAAATCCATAAAAATATAAAACTTTTCAAAAATACAAAAAAATTAAAAAACCTATAAAAAACCAAAAATATTATATAGATATTCTCTTTGTGTATATTTTTCTTCTGCAGGTGCATGCGTACTAGATCTTCCAACTATTCTGAGCCCGAGACTCTTGAAGATTTAGATATGGCTGGTGTTAATAACAACAATAATCACCCACCTCAAAACAATTTGAACACCAATAACAACAACAATAATATCCACCTACCTGATTTACGAACCATGGAGGAATTGTGTCAACCCACCATGAACGGACGCGGAGGCCCGATTGCGCCAATGCACGTCACGGCCCAGGAGTTTTCGTTGAAGCATCACATGATACAACAAGTGCAAACGAACCCATTTCGTGGAATTCCGGATGATGATGCCAACAAACACCTCGACAAATTCATTACCATTACCCAAAGCATGAAGTGCCCCGGTGTTTCTGAAAACGTTAATGCAGCTTACGGCACTTATCCCACGGGAGGCTATCAAGCCCGCCCTCAAGGAGACCGTGGCTTGCTAAGTTATCGTTCCAACAATTATCTTGCTCCTCCTGGTTTCCCTCCTGCAAACCAAAACCAACAACAAAGCTTTAACCGAAACAACCAATCCCAACCTCGTGCTCAAAATCAGTATCAATCCCAAAGAAACCCATACCCAACTCAAGGAAATTCTCAAGCTCCACCTCTCAATCAACCGATGGCCGTAAACCAAGACGTCGAGACGTTCATGAAGACTAATCGTGAGATGGTGACGAATCTTCAGAGTCAATTTGTCAACTTGAAGAATGACATGGTGAAACAAGGGAGCGATATTCGAGCCGAGCTAAGGAATGATATAGCCAAACATAGCAATGATATTAATGCCAACATGCAAAACTCTTTTAACAATCAAGCTCTTCACCTTCGTGATATGATTGGTTCGCTCATCCAAAGTAATCAACCCTCTTCTTCGGGTACTCTTCCGAGTAATACCGTTGCGAATCCAAAAGGGGAGATGAAAGCAATCACCACTCGAAGTGGAAAAGGTTATATGGAACCCGAGCTTCCTATACCTCCACCCGTGATTGTGAACAAGGAAAAAGAGCAACTTTCTTCACCTCCTTCACCTTCTATCCCCATTTCCCCACCACCCGTGGTTGTGAGTGATCCTATTCCCTTAAAGCCTTCTTCTTCATCCAATATACCTTATCCTTCAAGGTTGAGGAAAGAGAAGCAAAAGAGCAAGGATGATATTCAGGTTTCAAACTTTCTAAAAATGTTTAAACAATTGAGTTTTAACATCTCCTTTGCCGAGGCTCTCGCTCACATGCCCAAATACGCTAAGATGTTTAAAGATCTTTTAAGTGATAAAGAAAAGCTTCTTGACATTGCTCAGACCCACCTTAATGAGAACTGCTCCGCAGTGCTCTTAAGGCAATTGCCCACCAGACTTGGTGATCCGGGTCGCTTCTTGATTCCTTGCAACTTCCCGGGAGTAGAGAATTGCATGGCCCTAGCCGATCTAGGTGCCAGTATAAACTTAATGCCTTTAAGTGTTTGGAAGCAATTATCTCTCCCCGAGCTAGTCCCCACTAAAATGACTTTGGAATTAGCCAACCGTACGGTTGCTTATCCAATGGGGATAGCCGAAGATGTCTTTGTTGGCGTCGACAAATTCACCTTCCCGGCGGATTTTGTTGTCGTTGACTACGAGATGGATCCCCGTGTTCCATTAATCGTTGGACGTCCATTCCTGAGGACCGGTCGCACTCTTATTGATGTCGCCGCGGGCGAAATAATCATGAGAGTTGGTGACGATAAAATTGTCTTCAACATGGGTAAAATTTCTAAGCAACCTTATTCGTATGAGAGTGTTAATGCTATTGATGTTCTCGATGAGGCTTGTGAAGAACATTTTCATGATGCTTGCAAAAGTACTCTTTCTTCTTTACCCAATGTTGGGACCATTGCCTCAATTGCTCCAGCATTGACTCCTTTCGGAGAAAGTGACTTGGATGATTTCGAAGCTAGCTTGGGTCCTCTCGATATTAAGTATGATAATTTGTCCACCAATTGGGATGAAGATATTCGTACTATTGAGAGACTTCTCAATGAGGACCCATTGTCTCTTCCTGCTCCTAAAGAGGTGACTAATGATGATCCATCGTTAGTTTCATCATCTATCGAGAATCCTCCCACTCTTGAGCTTAAGGACCTACCTCCTCATCTTGAGTACATTTTTCTGGAAGACGACGAGAAGCTACCGGTCATCATCGCTAAGGATCTGAAAGAAGACGAAAAAGCCCGACTTGTCGCTGTGTTGAAGAAGCATAAAAGAGCTATCGCTTGGAAAATCTCCGACATCCGTGGAATTGATCCTCACTTTTGCACACATAAAATTCTCATGGAGGACGACTTTAAGCCCACAATTCAAAGTCAACGAAGGGTGAATCCTAAAATCCATGAAGTCATCAAAAAAGAGGTTATCAAACTTCTTGATGCGGGTATGATTTACCCTATTTCGGATTCACCGTGGGTTAATCCAGTCCATTGTGTGCCTAAGAAAGGCGGAATCACCGTTGTGCCCAATGCAAACAATGAGTTAATTCCTACCCGTCTCGTTACTGGGTGGAGAGTTTGTATAGACTACCGCAAACTCAATGATGCCACGAGAAAGGATCATTTCCCTCTACCTTTTATGGACCAAATGCTTGAACGTTTAGCTGGTAATGAATATTACTGCTTTCTTGATGGTTTCTCGGGTTATTTTCAAATACCCATCGATCCCCAAGATCAAGAGAAGACAACATTCACTTGTCCCTACGGCACATTTGCTTATAAAAGAATGCCTTTTGGCTTATGCAATGCCCCCGGGACTTTCCAAAGGTGCATGTTGGCTATCTTCCATGACATGGTTGAGCAAACCATGGAAGTCTTCATGGATGATTTCTCAGTCTTTGGGGATTCCTTCTCTTCTTGCCTTGCCAATTTGGAACGTATGCTTAAGCGGTGCGAAGACACTCGCCTTGTTCTGAATTGGGAAAAATGCCATTTTATGGTCAAAGAAGGCATTGTGCTAGGACACAAAATCTCTAAAGCCGGTCTTGAAGTCGACCATGCTAAAGTAGATGTCATAGCCAAATTACCTCCACCTTCAACCGTGAAGGGTGTGAGAAGTTTTTTGGGTCATGCGGGCTTCTATCGTAGATTCATTCAAGATTTCTCTAAAATCGCTCGCCCGATGACCCACCTCTTGGAAAAAGATACTCCTTTTATCTTTTCCAAAGAGTGTCTCGAAGCCTTCAATCTTCTCAAGGATAAGCTAACTAAGGCACCGGTCTTGGTTACCTCTAATTGGGAGCTGCCTTTTGAATTGATGTGCGATGCTAGCGACTTTGCTATTGGTGCGGTTTTGGGCCAACGTGTGAATAAACACTTCCAACCAATCCACTACGCTAGCAAAACAATGACGGGGGCTCAATTGCATTATACGACAACCGAAAAAGAGCTTTTAGCTGTTGTCTATGCTTTTGAGAAATTTCGCCCCTATCTTGTTTTATCCACCACCATCGTATACACGGACCATTCCGCGTTGAAGTACTTGATGACTAAGAACGATTCTAAGCCAAGAATTCTTCGCTGGGTTTTGCTCCTTCAAGAATTCAACATTGAAATTCGTGACAAGAAGGGAGCCGAAAACCTGGCCGCGGATCATCTGAGCAGACTTGAGGATCCATATCAGGGGGATCATCCGAACAAAGAGATCAATGACTCTTTCCCCTTGGAGACTCTAATGTCTATAAATCTCAATCTTGATGACACCCCGTGGTTTGCGGACATCGTAAACTACTTAGCGGGTGGTATTCTCATCCAAGGGTTAACATCCCAACAAAAGAAGAAGTTCTTGAATGATGTTAAGACTTACTTTTGGGATGACCCTTATCTATTCAAACAGTGTGCTGATCTGATTATTCGTCGATGTGTTGACAGACCGGCAGCTTTTGACATCCTCCAAGCTTGCCACAAAGGACCCACCGGTGGTCACTTTGGTCCCAACTACACCGCTAAGAAAGTGTTTGATTCCGGATTCTACTGGCCCACCATTTATCGTGACGCTCTCGAAATGGTTAAGCATTGTGATGCTTGCTAACGTCAAGGCAAGATCACACATAAGGATGAGATGCCTCAAAATTTCATACAGGAATGTGAAATCTTTGACGTATGGGGCATCGACTTTATGGGGCCATTTCCATCATCCAAAGGGAACAAGTACATCCTCGTCGCCGTCGACTACGTCTCTAAATGGGTTGAAGCTAAGGCTCTTCCCACGAATGATGCGAGGGTGGTTGTGAACTTTTTGAAGCAGCTTTTCGCTCGATTTGGCGTTCCTCGTGCTATCATCAGTGATCGCGGGACTCATTTTTGCAACGATCAATTTGCAAGAGTCATGGCAAAGTATGGTGTCACTCACCGTCTCTCCACCGCCTATCATCCCCAAACCAATGGGCAAGCCGAAATTTCCAATCATGGCTTGAAGAGAATTTTGGAGCGTACTGTGGGAGAGCATCGTGCCGCGTGGGCCGATAAGTTAGATGATGCTCTGTGGGCTTTCCGTACTGCCTACAAGACCCCGATCGGTTGTACACGCTATCGTCTTGTGTACGGGAAAGCCTGCCACCTACCCATCGAGCTGGAACATAAGGCGCACTGGGCCTTAAAGTGGGCTAACTTCGACATCATCAAAGCCAGAGATCATCGCAAGGTTCAACTCAACGAGCTAAATGAACTAAGGAATGAAGCTTATGAGAACTCGCTGATCTACAAGAAGAAGACGAAGATGATCCACGATGCTAAAATCAAGAACCGAGAGTTCCACATTGGTGATCAAGTCTTATTCTTTAACTCTCGGTTGAAGATCTTCTCTGGCAAGTTGAAGAGCCGCTGGACTGGTCCATTCACCGTCGCCAAAGTTTTTCCGTATGGGACCATTGAGCTTTCTCAACCGAATGGGCCCAATCTCAAGGTGAATGGCCAGTGTTTGAAGCTGTACTTTGGTGAGGACATCTCTCAAGAGATGATTCCATCCCTCACCACGTTCCCCATGAACTAAAATCGGGTCGAGTCAGGCTCATGACTCGGTAAACAAAAACAAGCGCTTCTCGGGAGGCAACCCGTGTTCTATCCCTTACTGCTTTCATAATAAGTGTAGGGGGAGCCCCGCATATGTTTGTTGTCTTGTTTCTTGTGCTGTGCAGGGATTCAAGCTTCAGAGAGCATCTTGATGACTTTTGACGAACCGTGATACCGTGTTTTCCATCTTCCCGGTTCTATCCTAAACTCTTGTGATTCAATATTTCATATTCTATATGTTCACATTGAATTCACTTTAGTTGTCCTTTCCTTAGCAAGATTTAAACAAAGTGCACAATGTCCTAAGCGTAGGGGAGTGATGAGATGGCATTTATACATGATCTCATCGTTCTTTTCGGGCTTTAAATGCATAAAAATGTCATAAAATACCATATATATGCTTGTGTTTGTTTACTTGTGTATTTTAGGTATGGATATCGTGAAAAAGACAAAAGATCACAAGATACAAGGAAAAACGGACACGAGAAACGAAGCCGTACAAAGAACCGGGCCCTAATCATGGAATTTTCATCAAATACCCTTGAAGACTTGAAGACAAAACAAGATTGATCCTCCAAGAATGAAGAAATGACACTTAAAACCCTTGTATATTGATAATTACAAGTTTGGTCCCTTAAGTTTGTCAAAATTGCAAAAAGGTCCTTCAACTTTGAAGAAATGACAAGATTGGTCCCTCAACAAATCAAATTTGTCAACTATGGTCCCTCATGAAGTTAAAGATACAAAGAAGACCTTGGAAGATCAACAATGTTCAAAAACAGCCCTTGAAAATACTCAAAATGGCAAAAATCATCCTTGATAACCTTTTGTCAAAGTTTTGTGCCAAATGTGACAATTGGTGAAACTTATTTACAAGTGAAGTCACGTTTTAGGGCATAAAACCTTGTTTGCCAAAAACTTCAAAACATAAGGACCAAATGTGTCAACCTGAAACATTTAAACCAAAAACCCCGCTTAACACCTTTGTTTCCCCCATTTTCGGATCTAAATAGTTACTGTTCATCTTTCTTACAGCCCAGAATTTACCCTCACTTAACCTAGGGTAAAATTCAATTCCCTTAACACACGTGTAATTCCCACACGCAGAAACCCTTCCCACGCACAAAATACCCAATCCCACCACTTGAGGACCCCACCCCCAATTCCCTCTCAACCAATCAGCATTCACCTTAGGCCCCAAGTCTTGTGACGTGTCCCAAATCAAAGGCTAAGGATATTTGCTTACTCTCAAAGCAAAAATGAACGAAGGAGATCAAAAAGGACACCTCAACACTCAAAACGCGTCAAGGGCAATTTGGAGATTTTCTACTGATTAGGGTTTATGTTTTTAGCCTTCTAGTATCTTCCTAGACTAGTATTTAAGGAGCCCCAACCTGTTGGTGAGCCCTTGTTCCAGTTTCAAGCTTTATCTTGTAATTCCTTTTTAAAGAAATAAAAAGTTTGGTTTTTGAAAAATTCAAGTATAATTCCTTTTTTATTGTTTTTAAAAGTTGTGTGTAGTAAAGCTTGTTTCTGAGTTCCATTTCTATTTTGGTTAAGTAAATTTTGATTTTCAAAATTTATTAAGGGTTTGTGGATTTGGAGATTTTTGGTAAAAATCTGTCCAAAGGTTTTTGATGTTAAGAAGTTGGTTTGGTTTGCTGAATTAGTGTTTAGAAAACATTTTAAGAAGATTAAAAAGGGTTTGGAAGAGTTTTAAAGAAAGGAAAAGGAAACAGAAAAATATATATTGTTATATTATTTTGCCTTTTTCTTTGATTTCAAGCAGGTTAAAGGTGTTGATAAAGGGTCTGCACCAGCCCCAGCTGGTAGGGAGGTGGTTAAGCAACCACTAGGACCCTTGGATGTAAGGGTCCTAAGGTAACTTCCCTTTTCCTTTGAAAATTTCAGAAAATATGAGGTGTATGTGATCTTATGTGATTTGATGATATTTTGTGTTTAAGTGCATGATTTGTGTTCTATATGTGTTTATATGCATGATAGATGCTAATTCATTCAGTTTTGATAAGGTTTTAAGGGTTTTGATTTGAGAAAAATTGGTTTTCAGAAAATAATAGGGTGTTTGGCTACAAGGATTAGCAGGGCAATAACTGTGATCTTTGATTCAAAAACGTGTTATAGTTATTAGAGATAGTTTAGATAGGTTGCTTATTAGTTATAAACTAGTTTGGACCAAGATTGAAGCTGATTTGAATGTTTAAAAAGAAAAGTTAAGCTAGAAATCTGCTTATGCACTTAACTGCTTGTGTTTCATGAGATTGTGTGCCTAGATCTTTGATATCTGTTGAGTACTAGGGTGATTTAAGGATTGTTGTTGCTTGAGCACCATATTGTGAGTTTGTATACCAAGTTTGAGCCTCTGAGTGTCACTTGAGTGCAAGTTATAGCTTAAACAGTCCCCAGTCCTGCTCATTTACCTCAGAAACTTGCATAGGGTAGTGTATGCTTGGATTTTGATCTTTTGGTGTGCTATCTGCTTACTTGTTGTTGTTACTTGACTCCTTGTGCTTCTATGAGCACAAGGGTGCCTCATTGCTCCAAAAAGATCTACCAAATAAGCATTTGCCAAGACCTCTTGGCATCAAAAGTGCACAATTGTGCACTCACCATTGTTCATCAGAAAAACAACCAACCTGCTCACAATTTTGAGCTTCAATTTGTTTGATCTTGTGTTTAAAAAGTGATATTGGATTGGATTTAAGTTTGTTTAAGTGTCTGAGTTGGTTTGGAAAGTTTAAAAAAAATAAAAAAATAAAAAAGTATAAAAAGGGGTTGCTAAGACTCGAACCCTGGTCACCACACTCAACACACACATACTTTACCAATGCGCCCTGGGGACTTTGACTGAGAGTTTTGTTTTCAAAAGTTACTTAACCCGTTTTCATTCCAAGCTTATTAAATAAAGCCGTGAGCAAATAAGCTCTTTTTGGCTTATTGGCTTATTGTTTTAGCTTATTCTCATTTTTCCTGAGTTGGTTATTGGATTGTTGACTTTTCTAGCTTATTTCCTTATTTTTCCATTTAATAGTTTATTTTCTAGGATTTATTTAATATACGTTTTTTATTAAATCATTAAAAAATACCAAAAAGATTTTTAATTTTCAGGAAAAATAGTTTTTAGCTTTTTAATATATAACTTGAGGTTTACATCCTATTTTGGTTCTATAAACTTTAATTTTTAATTTTATAATATTTTAAGGTTTTTTATAAACTTTAAGGATTTTTATAAAATTATTAAAAAAGGTTTAGAAGCTCTAATTAGTGTTTTTCTCTTAGTTATATTAATTAGGATTTTTAGAAATTTTTTATTTAAAATTTTATAAACTTTTTATTTTTAGCATTATTTTAATATTATTTTAATATTTAATTTTCAAAATTTTATTTTTCTTTCTTTTTCATTTTTCCTAGATTCTTTATCATTAATTAGGACTATTTCCATTTTTAGAATATTTTTATAACTTTTAGATTTATTTTTATAATTATTTTAAGTTTAATTAGGTTTTAATCATTTTTAATCATTTTTAGAGTTTTAAAAATAGTTTTAATAGGTTTTAATTTTTAGAAAATTACTTTTTAGTCTTCTAATAATATAAGTTAAGTGATTATTCAATAAAATCATATTTTAGACATTTGAATTAGTTAAATTTAATTTTAGGGCTTTAATTAGCATTTAAAATTAATTATTTAATTAATAAAAGATTTTAAAATATCTTTGTTGGATTTTTATCTTTATTTATATTATTTTAGACTTCTTTTTAGTCTTTTTAATTATTAATTTTGTTTTTGGTTTTAATAATTTTTAATTTGGGTAGTTTTTCACGGCTTTACGTTTTCGTCGTAGTTTAATTTTAACGTATCCGTCTTTCATCTTCTCATCCCCATTCTTCTCAATATTAATCTCAAATAAATACAAGTTAATTCACAACACCATACCTCCTTGGGAAACGAACTCTTTCATCTCTTTTAAGTGATTGGGTCATTTGTGCACGGTTTTCCTAAACCGTCGTACTTAATACTTACCGCTCATATTTAGTTGCTTGTTTTTCCTAAAGCAAGTTATCTAAATTTTACCCACAATCATTTTGGCGCCGCTGCCGGGGAGGTGTGTTGTGCTTTAATTTGGAAGCTTTTGTTTTTGATATTATCCATAATAGTATTTGTGTTAAGTGGAACTCCCTTAACACGTATTATCGGTTTTCTTGGTTTTTCTTTGTGAATATTATTAATATATTGTATTAAGTATCACAATCAAAATACAATATCTCCAAAAGTGTGAAAACACAACCTTAATTGGGATTTGATCTCCTAATTATTGTATTCGAATCTCAAACAAAAAGAAAAGGCAAAAATAGATAAATACTTTCGTGAAGCTCGATTTTGAAAAATACAAACTATAAGGTGGGTATAAGGCGGGTATTATAAAATATACCCTAAGGAAAAAGGCTCTTAAGTGCTTCGCGCCGCCTCGTTTCCCCGCTTGCTTGTGAGTATTTTGACATTGAAGGCTAATCGAGGGTTTTGCCGCCCAAAGTATTATTACGTATACTATATTTGCTTGGTTTTCTTTGTGATTAAACCCTCGTGAACAATTTGGTTTTCACCAAAGTTCTAAAGTCATTCGAAGGCGTTCACTCCACGTGATCGTTTTCATTCCTTTGAGGCTTCTTTAATCAAGAGTTTGATTCGAGGAGAGATTTTGTAGATTGTTGTCTACGAAGATACACCAAAATCCAAAAAAATTAAATATCATCAAAAACACAAAAAAATTGAAAATTCACAAAACAACCAAAAAGAATCTTCTTTGCTCACCTCCCATTCTTCGTGAAGTTTATGATCACTCGTAATCAAGCTAAACGAGCTCGTAAACGTCTTCAAAAGCAAGCAAATCAAGGATCGTTGATTGTTGAAGAACCTCCAATTGTTGAACCTATTGTAGAACAAGAAGTCGTAATGGCTAATCGTACTATGATGGAGTTGCTACAAGCACCCACCGAGGGTTTTGGAGAGGCCATTGTTATTCCCGCCATCCTTGCGGAAAATTTCGAGATTAAGACGGGTTTAATGTCGATGCTACAAGCAAACAAATTTCGAGGTCACGAGAAAGACAACCCGCATTACCACATTAGGAATTTCAACCGTCTCACCGCCACTAGCAAATTCAAGGATGTTCCGCATGACGCCATTAAGATGATGTTGTTTCCATATTCGTTGGATGGTCCCGCAAAAATTTGGCTCGAGAAAGAACCGCCAAATTCGATTTTGACATGGGCCGATCTCGTTTCTAAGTTTGTGAACAAGTTTTTTTCCACCATCGAAAACAACACATTTGAAAAATGAGATTTCACGATTTGTGCAACATAACAATGAAAGTTTTTCAATGGCATGGGAACGATTTAAAGAGATGTTGCATGAATGTCCTCACCATGATTTTTCGGAATTGCATCAAATTGATACCTTTTATAATGGGCTTAATGATCATGAACGAGATTATTTGAATGCCGCCGCGGGTGGTAATTTTTTGTGCAAGACGACAAATGAGGCTTTACAAATCATTGAAAATCGATCTAAGGTTTATAGCCCTCGTAACACACCGAGTGTTGCCAATATGGGTTCGTCATCTTCGTCACAATCGTCTCGTAGCATTAACGCCTTACATGATGAAGCTAATGAGGAAAATCGGTTTTTTGATAGATTTGCTAATCTAATGTCCCATTGGAAGGCTCAAGAAGCTTCCAATTCCGCTTCGGTTAAAGCGGTTGCTAAGAGTTGTTTATCTTGTGGAGGAGCTCATGATCTTTCCGAGTGTATTACCGCGGATGGTAACACTTCGAGTGCTTATGTAGCAACGGGAACTTACAACCAAAACGGCCAAGGTTCCCGCCAAAATCAAGCTCCACCAAACCAAAATGTTAACAATTATCGAAACAACAACCAAGGTAATTACCAAGGCAACACACGCAATTACAACAAAGGGAATTATCAAAGTGGGAATGGACAAATCTCTAATCAAAATCAAAACCGTGATTTTCAAAACACTACACAAGGTTTTCAAAATGCTCACACGAAAAATTTGCAAGGAGAATTTTTAGATTATGCAAAAGCAAATGATGCTAAATTTGATAATATGCAACGTGAGATGATTAGCTTAAGGTCCGAGTTGAAAAACGAGCTTAAAAATGAACTTGCTAATGAACTTAAAACTCATGCTAATAAAATGGAAGGAAATGTCCAACGTCTTCAACAAAACCAACAAAAGATGGAATTAGGACAACATGAGATTAAGCAAGAGTTGTTGAAAGCGGATGCTAGGCAATCAAAATTTGAGGACCGAATGGCTAAGATGTTTGAAGCTATCATGTGTAAGCCCTCTTCTTCGGGTGGTCTTCCTAGTGATACCATTAACAACCCGAGGGGAGAATTGAAGGTTGTTGCTACACGAAGTGGTAAAACTTTCAAGGAACCAATCTCTCGTCCAAGTACTTCTACGGAGAAGGAAATCGAGAAAGAACCCGAGGTGATGGTCGAAAAGGAGCACATTACAATCCCACGAAGTACCGCTCAAACCACACCTACGGTTGAACCAATACCAATTGTGGAACCCGAGTTTCCAAGGCCGTTGCCTAATGACCAACCCACACCACCTTTACCTTACCCTTCGAGACGTAACAAAGAGAAAGCACAAGAAAGGAACAATTATCAATTTGAGCTATTTATGAAAATGTTTCGTGATTTGCATTTTAACATAAGTTTTGCCGATGCGTTAATCATGATGCCTCGATTCGCCGCAAACTTCAAAAGTATGCTTAACAACAAAGAGAAGTTACAACAATCGTCTAGTTGTTCATCGGTTTTTCTAAGCCGCATACCACAAAAAGTCGGTGATCCCGGTAAATTTTTGATTCCGTGTGCTATACAAGATATGGAGGAATGCTACGCCTTGGCCGATCTTGGCGCTAGTATTAATTTGATGCCTCTCGAGATTTTCAAATCACTTTCGCTTCCGGCTCTTACTCCTTCGAACATGTCCATCGAGATGGCCGATCATTCTACGATCATGGCATGTGGAGTAGCCGAGGACGTTTTCGTTAAAGTCGGAAAGTTTTACTATCCCGTTGACTTTATCGTTGTAGACATTCCCATCGATCGAAAAGTTCCTCTCATTTTGGGTCGTTCATTTTTGGATACATCAAGAGCACTTATCGATGTTCATGCTCGAAAAATCACCCTTCGTTTCAATGAAGAAGAACTTGTCATCAATGCAACACAAAACTCCAATCTTTCTCATGTCTATTCTATTGCAACTTTAAACCATGGTGACTCGACCAATGTCGTTTGCAAAGAATTTTCACCAAGAGTTTTAGGGAATGTCTCCAAAAACAATTTACCATTTCCTCCGCCGGTGGAGGTTATGAGTGCTAAGCCTACAAGGAAGAAACCATCAATACTTGAATCAAAAAATCCTTCACATTCATTCTTGAAAAGTGTTGATAAGTTACCGGTTTCTACGGAAGATCTTTCGGATGATGAATATGTAGACCCCAATGGGGAGGTTTTCTTCGTCGATAAACGTTTTGAGAACTTGCCGCCACCAAAACCAAAACGGTTTCAAAATGTGAGAATTTTTAGTGTAACTAACATCGTCTTAGATACACCGAATATTTTCGACATAATCAACAAGGGTTTTCATAAGGAGAGTTTAGAAGATAAAAAAGAAAAAGATCTTAAATGTGATTTAATTGATTTTTCTACAAATCTAACTCCGTCATCACCACGTGATTTGAGTGCTACAAACTCGTCTACTCCTTTTGACGATGTTTTGTGTGGTCTTAGTATGGGGGAAGCCCCTTATGTTCCCTCATCCTTGTCCACCGAGGACGAGATATTCGATCCCGGAATTTCATGTAAAGGGAAATCTCGGTCTTCCACCGATGCAATAAATGGAAACTATATCTATTTGCTTGGTGCGAGTCTACCTCGAGTAGCTCAAACGTTTGTCTTACCAATTGTCTCACCCTTCTACTTCTCATCTATTTTCTTCAAACTCTTTGAGTTTATGGCACATGTTGGAGTGGTGTTAATTTGTTTTTCCCATGGAAACGAGAACGCCATTTTCGACCCCGGCATTTTGCATCATCTAAGGACTTAGTCCTTTTTACCGGTTGCTTTTTGGGCCTTGTTAATCATGTAAGTCTCATCAAAAATTGACCATACCATGATTTTCCCTAAATGTTCACATTTTGAGGGGATCGAGTCGAGCTCATGACTCGGTAATCAAAAACGAGGTGCCTCGTGGGGGAGATCCCATGCTTATCTTTATGCTTTTATATTCACTAATAAGGGGACTTGTACCCTTCCAACTCGTTGTCTCGTGGTTGTTTGTGATTGTGTTATCTAGATCATCATCATCATCTACGATTGAAGACTCTCGTGTTCGTTTACGTGAGCCTCCATCGTTCGTTTGAAGAAGTTTTTCACGAATCCATGACATATCCTTTATTGTTCTAACAATTATCTTTTAGCATAATTAATAAACGGCTTTAGATATATTGTTGATCACCCTTTCCATGCTAGATCCTAAGCATTCGATTCTTCGTCTCTAGTATGGGGGTGCTCCACCTTTAGACTCGAAACATTGAGGACAATGTTTACTTTTAGTATGGGGGGGTGAATAGGTACTTGTGTTGCTACGCCCTCACGCCTTCCAACTTTCAATGTTTTGTTTTGCTAATAAGGCTAAAAATGGCCAAATTTTAAAATTTTTCTTAGTTTTCATAAGTGTTTTTAAGACACGAATGTATATTTTCCGATGGGTAAAATAAGAGTTAATTTTTGACTTGATGGGCATTTGGAGCCATTTACATTCCTTAACCCGCTCAATTCAAGTTTTGCTAGACTTTTATATAGGGAGCTTTAAAACGCGAAAGTCTTAATTCATTCGGGTTAAGAACAAGAACTTTTCGCAAGTTCCTATAATTGATTCTAGAAAGTCACTTATCAAGGGAACTTTAAAACGCATTCTCTAAACTTGAAAAAGTCCAAGAAAGTGCAAGATCCTATAGGTGGCTTGAAAACCCAAAACTTTGATTTGATATAGTCTTAATGAAAGCTAATCCAAATTTGGCTTTAATTTTGACTTGCATGGCTAAGTATTCACGAGTCTCTTTAATTAGAGGTCTTTATATAGTGAAGAACGAGAAATGATAGAGTTAGACAAGTGATCATGCTAAACGTAGAACATGAAAGTGTTCTTTCAAAAACTCATATGTTTTTAATTGTGGCTTTTTCTTCCCATAAGATCAATGCATTAGGAATAAATCATAATTGCAATAAGTAAGGTCGTACGATTTGAAAGGTTACTTAGCCTCTAGCGCAAGATCGTTTAAAAGTTGCTCGGGGTTGAATAGAGTTCATAGCCAAGGCATAACTTATTGAAGCGGGACGCGAAGATTGGCGTTTATCCAAAAAGGCCCTAACAAGGCATGAGGAGCTCTATTTTTGCTAAAGATCCAAAGATGATGTGAAGTATCATTATTCCAAAATCAATATGAAGGATCGAGACACACGACGAGAAGCAATTACTCCCCTAAAGAATGGAGAAAGTCTATCCAAAAAGACCCTAACAAGGTATGAGGATAAATATATCCAAGTCCGAAAAGGAGGCGGATCGTTGTATATCAAAATCCAAAGTAAAGATTGAAGAAAAATGATGAAGTCGTGGTCCTATATGAAGAATCTCTCAAAAACGTCAAGTGAAGAAATTCCAAATATATGAAGAGAAGACCATAATTTCAAGAACGTCTTCCCAAGATTTGAAGTATGAAATACATGCCAAATATCGGTCCGAGAAAGGTCTCAAATCGTGAAACGAGTTATGCCAAGATATGAACTTAAGGAGATACACGAGAAGCCGTTTTAAAAGATTTTGTCCTTCGGCTAACTATTGATCAAATCGTGCTACTTTGCTTTCGGACTAATAACTACTCAAATAAGTCAATATGAATCACTTGTGATCCATGACAAATAGATAAAAAATGCTAGTAACCCATTTCCTTTTATAATAACTAGGATTGCGGGGAGAAAAAGTATTACACAATTTGAACGTATGAGTAGTGTTAGCATTATGACTTGTACCAACAATGATCTTGTTTTTGCACTTAGCATGGAATGTATGACAATCAAGGATGACGAAGTTTACTCTAAGGGACATTAACTTGTTTCTATTCTTTGACCCTAAAAATCACCTTTTAATGATGAAAATCATACATTATGTCTTTACACACTCTCGTAGTATGTTGCAAGTCTTTTACTTTTCAATAAAGGTTAATAAAATTGAACTTTGGTGATGCTTAGATACTTTATTCTAGCATTGCGTGAGGGCACGGCAATGGCTTAGTATGGGGGAGTGATGAGATGGCATTTATACATGATCTCATCGTTCTTTTCGGGCTTTAAATGCATAAAAATGTCATAAAATACCATATATATGCTTGTGTTTGTTTACTTGTGTATTTTAGGTATGGATATCGTGAAAAAGACAAAAGATCACAAGATACAAGGAAAAACGGACACGAGAAACGAAGCCGTACAAAGAACCGGGCCCTAATCATGGAATTTTCATCAAATACCCTTGAAGACTTGAAGACAAAACAAGATTGATCCTCCAAGAATGAAGAAATGACACTTAAAACCCTTGTATATTGATAATTACAAGTTTGGTCCCTTAAGTTTGTCAAAATTGCAAAAAGGTCATTCAACTTTGAAGAAATGACAAGATTGGTCCCTCAACAAATCAAATTTGTCAACTATGGTCCCTCATGAAGTTAAAGATACAAAGAAGACCTTGGAAGATCAACAATGTTCAAAAACAGCCCTTGAAAATACTCAAAATGGCAAAAATCATCCTTGATAACCTTTTGTCAAAGTTTTGTGCCAAATGTGACAATTGGTGAAACTTATTTACAAGTGAAGTCACGTTTTAGGGCATAAAACCTTGTTTGCCAAAAACTTCAAAACATAAGGACCAAATGTGTCAACCTGAAACATTTAAACCAAAAACCCCGCTTAACACCTTTGTTTCCCCCATTTTCGGATCTAAATAGTTACTGTTCATCTTTCTTACAGCCCAGAATTTACCCTCACTTAACCTAGGGTAAAATTCAATTCCCTTAACACACGTGTAATTCCCACACGCAGAAACCCTTCCCACGCACAAAATACCCAATCCCACCACTTGAGGACCCACCCCCAATTCCCTCTCAACCAATCAGCATTCACCTTAGGCCCCAAGTCTTGTGACGTGTCCCAAATCAAAGGCTAAGGATATTTGCTTACTCTCAAAGCAAAAATGAACGAAGGAGATCAAAAAGGACACCTCAACACTCAAAACGCGTCAAGGGCAATTTGGAGATTTTCTACTGATTAGGGTTTATGTTTTTAGCCTTCTAGTATCTTCCTAGACTAGTATTTAAGGAGCCCCAGCCTGTTGGTGAGCCCTTGTTCCAGTTTCAAGCTTTATCTTGTAATTCCTTTTTAAAGAAATAAAAAGTTTGGTTTTTGAAAAATTCAAGTATAATTCCTTTTTTATTGTTTTTAAAAGTTGTGTGTAGTAAAGCTTGTTTCTGAGTTCCATTTCTATTTTGGTTAAGTAAATTTTGATTTTCAAAATTTATTAAGGGTTTGTGGATTTGGAGATTTTTGGTAAAAATCTGTCCAAAGGTTTTTGATGTTAAGAAGTTGGTTTGGTTTGCTGAATTAGTGTTTAGAAAACATTTTAAGAAGATTAAAAAGGGTTTGGAAGAGTTTTAAAGAAAGGAAAAGGAAACAGAAAAATATATATTGTTATATTATTTTGCCTTTTTTCTTTGATTTCAAGCAGGTTAAAGGTGTTGATAAAGGGTCTGCACCAGCCCCAGCTGGTAGGGAGGTGGTTAAGCAACCACTAGGACCCTTGGATGTAAGGGTCCTAAGGTAACTTCCCTTTTCCTTTGAAAATTTCAGAAAATATGAGGTGTATGTGATCTTATGTGATTTGATGATATCTTGTGTTTAAGTGCATGATTTGTGTTCTATATGTGTTTATATGCATGATAGATGCTAATTCATTCAGTTTTGATAAGGTTTTAAGGGTTTTGATTTGAGAAAAATTGGTTTTCAGAAAATAATAGGGTGTTTGGCTACAAGGATTAGCAGGGCAATAACTGTGATCTTTGATTCAAAAACGTGTTATAGTTATTAGAGATAGTTTAGATAGGTTGCTTATTAGTTATAAACTAGTTTGGACCAAGATTGAAGCTGATTTGAATGTTTAAAAAGAAAAGTTAAGCTAGAAATCTGCTTATGCACTTAACTGCTTGTGTTTCATGAGATTGTGTGCCTAGATCTTTGATATCTGTTGAGTACTAGGGTGATTTAAGGATTGTTGTTGCTTGAGCACCATATTGTGAGTTTGTATACCAAGTTTGAGCCTCTGAGTGTCACTTGAGTGCAAGTTATAGCTTAAACAGTCCCCAGTCCTGCTCATTTACCTCAGAAACTTGCATAGGGTAGTGTATGCTTGGATTTTGATCTTTTGGTGTGCTATCTGCTTACTTGTTGTTGTTACTTGACTCCTTGTGCTTCTATGAGCACAAGGGTGCCTCATTGCTCCAAAAAGATCTACCAAATAAGCATTTGCCAAGACCTCTTGGCATCAAAAGTGCACAATTGTGCACTCACCATTGTTCATCAGAAAAACAACCAACCTGCTCACAATTTTGAGCTTCAATTTGTTTGATCTTGTGTTTAAAAAGTGATATTGGATTGGATTTAAGTTTGTTTAAGTGTCTGAGTTGGTTTGGAAAGTTTAAAAAAAATAAAAAAATAAAAAAGTATAAAAAGGGGTTGCTAAGACTCGAACCCTGGTCACCACACTCAACACACACATACTTTACCAATGCGCCCTGGGGACTTTGACTGAGAGTTTTGTTTTCAAAAGTTACTTAACCCGTTTTCATTCCAAGCTTATTAAATAAAGCCGTGAGCAAATAAGCTCTTTTTGGCTTATTGGCTTATTGTTTTAGCTTATTCTCATTTTTCCTGAGTTGGTTATTGGATTGTTGACTTTTCTAGCTTATTTCCTTATTTTTCCATTTAATAGTTTATTTTCTAGGATTTATTTAATATACGTTTTTTATTAAATCATTAAAAAATACCAAAAAGATTTTTAATTTTCAGGAAAAATAGTTTTTAGCTTTTTAATATATAACTTGAGGTTTACATCCTATTTTGGTTCTATAAACTTTAATTTTTAATTTTATAATATTTTAAGGTTTTTTATAAACTTTAAGGATTTTTATAAAATTATTAAAAAAGGTTTAGAAGCTCTAATTAGTGTTTTTCTCTTAGTTATATTAATTAGGATTTTTAGAAATTTTTTATTTAAAATTTTATAAACTTTTTATTTTTAGCATTATTTTAATATTATTTTAATATTTAATTTTCAAAATTTTATTTTTCTTTCTTTTTCATTTTTCCTAGATTCTTTATCATTAATTAGGACTATTTCCATTTTTTGAATATTTTTATAACTTTTAGATTTATTTTTATAATTATTTTAAGTTTAATTAGGTTTTAATCATTTTTAATCATTTTTAGAGTTTTAAAAATAGTTTTAATAGGTTTTAATTTTTAGAAAATTACTTTTTAGTCTTCTAATAATATAAGTTAAGTGATTATTCAATAAAATCATATTTTAGACATTTGAATTAGTTAAATTTAATTTTAGGGCTTTAATTAGCATTTAAAATTAATTATTTAATTAATAAAAGGTTTTAAAATATCTTTGTTGGATTTTTATCTTTATTTATATTATTTTAGACTTCTTTTTAGTCTTTTTAATTATTAATTTTGTTTTTGGTTTTAATAATTTTTAATTTGGGTAGTTTTTCACGGCTTTACGTTTTCGTCGTAGTTTAATTTTAACGTATCCGTCTTTCATCTTCTCATCCCCATTCTTCTCAATATTAATCTCAAATAAATACAAGTTAATTCACAACACCATACCTCCTTGGGAAACGAACTCTTTCATCTCTTTTAAGTGATTGGGTCATTTGTGCACGGTTTTCCTAAACCGTCGTACTTAATACTTACCGCTCATATTTAGTTGCTTGTTTTTCCTAAAGCAAGTTATCTAAATTTTACCCACAATCATTTTGGCGCCGCTGCCGGGGAGGTGTGTTGTGCTTTAATTTGGAAGCTTTTGTTTTTGATATTATCCATAATAGTATTTGTGTTAAGTGGAACTCCCTTAACACGTATTATCGGTTTTCTTGGTTTTTCTTTGTGAATATTATTAATATATTGTATTAAGTATCACAATCAAAATACAATATCTCCAAAAGTGTGAAAACACAACCTTAATTGGGATTTGATCTCCTAATTATTGTATTCGAATCTCAAACAAAAAGAAAAGGCAAAAATAGATAAATACTTTCGTGAAGCTCGATTTTGAAAAATACAAACTATAAGGTGGGTATAAGGCGGGTATTATAAAATATACCCTAAGGAAAAAGGCTCTTAAGTGCTTCGCGCCGCCTCGTTTCCCCGCTTGCTTGTGAGTATTTTGACATTGAAGGCTAATCGAGGGTTTTGCCGCCCAAAGTATTATTACGTATACTATATTTGCTTGGTTTTCTTTATGATTAAACCCTCGTGAACAATTTGGTTTTCACCAAAGTTCTAAAGTCATTCGAAGGCGTTCACTCCACGTGATCGTTTTCATTCCTTTGAGGCTTCTTTAATCAAGAGTTTGATTCGAGGAGAGATTTTGTAGATTGTTGTCTACGAAGATACACCAAAATCCAAAAAAATTAAATATCATCAAAAACACAAAAAAATTGAAAATTCACAAAACAACCAAAAAGAATCTTCTTTGCTCACCTCCCATTCTTCGTGAAGTTTATGATCACTCGTAATCAAGCTAAACGAGCTCGTAAACGTCTTCAAAAGCAAGCAAATCAAGGATCGTTGATTGTTGAAGAACCTCCAATTGTTGAACCTATTGTAGAACAAGAAGTCGTAATGGCTAATCGTACTATGATGGAGTTGCTACAAGCACCCACCGAGGGTTTTGGAGAGGCCATTGTTATTCCCGCCATCCTTGCGGAAAATTTCGAGATTAAGACGGGTTTAATGTCGATGCTACAAGCAAACAAATTTCGAGGTCACGAGAAAGACAACCCGCATTACCACATTAGGAATTTCAACCGTCTCACCGCCACTAGCAAATTCAAGGATGTTCCGCATGACACCATTAAGATGATGTTGTTTCCATATTCGTTGGATGGTCCCGCAAAAATTTGGCTCGAGAAAGAACCGCCAAATTCGATTTTGACATGGGCCGATCTCGTTTCTAAGTTTGTGAACAAGTTTTTTTCCACCATCGAAAACAACACATTTGAAAAATGAGATTTCACGATTTGTGCAACATAACAATGAAAGTTTTTCAATGGCATGGGAACGATTTAAAGAGATGTTGCATGAATGTCCTCACCATGATTTTTCGGAATTGCATCAAATTGATACCTTTTATAATGGGCTTAATGATCATGAACGAGATTATTTGAATGCCGCCGCGGGTGGTAATTTTTTGTGCAAGACGACAAATGAGGCTTTACAAATCATTGAAAATCGATCTAAGGTTTATAGCCCTCGTAACACACCGAGTGTTGCCAATATGGGTTCGTCATCTTCGTCACAATCGTCTCGTAGCATTAACGCCTTACATGATGAAGCTAATGAGGAAAATCGGTTTTTTGATAGATTTGCTAATCTAATGTCCCATTGGAAGGCTCAAGAAGCTTCCAATTCCGCTTCGGTTAAAGCGGTTGCTAAGAGTTGTTTATCTTGTGGAGGAGCTCATGATCTTTCCGAGTGTATTACCGCGGATGGTAACACTTCGAGTGCTTATGTAGCAACGGGAACTTACAACCAAAACGGCCAAGGTTCCCGCCAAAATCAAGCTCCACCAAACCAAAATGTTAACAATTATCGAAACAACAACCAAGGTAATTACCAAGGCAACACACGCAATTACAACAAAGGGAATTATCAAAGTGGGAATGGACAAATCTCTAATCAAAATCAAAACCGTGATTTTCAAAACACTACACAAGGTTTTCAAAATGCTCACACGAAAAATTTGCAAGGAGAATTTTTAGATTATGCAAAAGCAAATGATGCTAAATTTGATAATATGCAACGTGAGATGATTAGCTTAAGGTCCGAGTTGAAAAACGAGCTTAAAAATGAACTTGCTAATGAACTTAAAACTCATGCTAATAAAATGGAAGGAAATGTCCAACGTCTTCAACAAAACCAACAAAAGATGGAATTAGGACAACATGAGATTAAGCAAGAGTTGTTGAAAGCGGATGCTAGGCAATCAAAATTTGAGGACCGAATGGCTAAGATGTTTGAAGCTATCATGTGTAAGCCCTCTTCTTCGGGTGGTCTTCCTAGTGATACCATTAACAACCCGAGGGGAGAATTGAAGGTTGTTGCTACACGAAGTGGTAAAACTTTCAAGGAACCAATCTCTCGTCCAAGTACTTCTACGGAGAAGGAAATCGAGAAAGAACCCGAGGTGATGGTCGAAAAGGAGCACATTACAATCCCACGAAGTACCGCTCAAACCACACCTACGGTTGAACCAATACCAATTGTGGAACCCGAGTTTCCAAGGCCGTTGCCTAATGACCAACCCACACCACCTTTACCTTACCCTTCGAGACGTAACAAAGAGAAAGCACAAGAAAGGAACAATTATCAATTTGAGCTATTTATGAAAATGTTTCGTGATTTGCATTTTAACATAAGTTTTGCCGATGCGTTAATCATGATGCCTCGATTCGCCGCAAACTTCAAAAGTATGCTTAACAACAAAGAGAAGTTACAACAATCGTCTAGTTGTTCATCGGTTTTTCTAAGCCGCATACCACAAAAAGTCGGTGATCCCGGTAAATTTTTGATTCCGTGTGCTATACAAGATATGGAGGAATGCTACGCCTTGGCCGATCTTGGCGCTAGTATTAATTTGATGCCTCTCGAGATTTTCAAATCACTTTCGCTTCTGGCTCTTACTCCTTCGAACATGTCCATCGAGATGGCCGATCATTCTACGATCATGGCATGTGGAGTAGCCGAGGACGTTTTCGTTAAAGTCGGAAAGTTTTACTATCCCGTTGACTTTATCGTTGTAGACATTCCCATCGATCGAAAAGTTCCTCTCATTTTGGGTCGTTCATTTTTGGATACATCAAGAGCACTTATCGATGTTCATGCTCGAAAAATCACCCTTCGTTTCAATGAAGAAGAACTTGTCATCAATGCAACACAAAACTCCAATCTTTCTCATGTCTATTCTATTGCAACTTTAAACCATGGTGACTCGACCAATGTCGTTTGCAAAGAATTTTCACCAAGAGTTTTAGGGAATGTCTCCAAAAACAATTTACCATTTCCTCCGCCGGTGGAGGTTATGAGTGCTAAGCCTACAAGGAAGAAACCATCAATACTTGAATCAAAAAATCCTTCACATTCATTCTTGAAAAGTGTTGATAAGTTACCGGTTTCTACGGAAGATCTTTCGGATGATGAATATGTAGACCCTAATGGGGAGGTTTTCTTCGTCGATAAACGTTTTGAGAACTTGCCGCCACCAAAACCAAAACGGTTTCAAAATGTGAGAATTTTTAGTGTAACTAACATCGTCTTAGATACACCGAATATTTTCGACATAATCAACAAGGGTTTTCATAAGGAGAGTTTAGAAGATAAAAAAGAAAAAGATCTTAAATGTGATTTAATTGATTTTTCTACAAATCTAACTCCGTCATCACCACGTGATTTGAGTGCTACAAACTCGTCTACTCCTTTTGACGATGTTTTGTGTGGTCTTAGTATGGGGGAAGCCCCTTATGTTCCCTCATCCTTGTCCACCGAGGACGAGATATTCGATCCCGGAATTTCATGTAAAGGGAAATCTCGGTCTTCCACCGATGCAATAAATGGAAACTATATCTATTTGCTTGGTGCGAGTCTACCTCGAGTAGCTCAAACGTTTGTCTTACCAATTGTCTCACCCTTCTACTTCTCATCTATTTTCTTCAAACTCTTTGAGTTTATGGCACATGTTGGAGTGGTGTTAATTTGTTTTTCCCATGGAAACGAGAACGCCATTTTCGACCCTGGTATTTTGCATCATCTAAGGACTTAGTCCTTTTTACCGGTTGCTTTTTGGGCCTTGTTAATCATGTAAGCCCCATCAAAAATTGACCATACCATGATTTTCCCTAAATGTTCACATTTTGAGGGGATCGAGTCGAGCTCATGACTCGGTAATCAAAAACGAGGTGCCTCGTGGGGGAGATCCCATGCTTATCTTTATGCTTTTATATTCACTAATAAGGGGACTTGTACCCTTCCAACTCGTTGTCTCGTGGTTGTTTGTGATTGTGTTATCTAGATCATCATCATCATCTACGATTGAAGACTCTCGTGTTCGTTTACGTGAGCCTCCATCGTTCGTTTGAAGAAGTTTTTCACGAATCCATGACATATCCTTTATTGTTCTAACAATTATCTTTTAGCATAATTAATAAACGGCTTTAGATATATTGTTGATCACCCTTTCCATGCTAGATCCTAAGCATTCGATTCTTCGTCTCTAGTATGGGGGTGCTCCACCTTTAGACTCGAAACATTGAGGACAATGTTTACTTTTAGTATGGGGGGGTGAATAGGTACTTGTGTTGCTACGCCCTCACGCCTTCCAACTTTCAATGTTTTGTTTTGCTAATAAGGCTAAAAATGGCCAAATTTTAAAATTTTTCTTAGTTTTCATAAGTGTTTTTAAGACACGAATGTATATTTTCCAATGGGTAGAATAAGAGTTAATTTTTGACTTGATGGGCATTTGGAGCCATTTACATTCCTTAACCCGCTCAATTCAAGTTTTGCTAGACTTTTATATAGGGAGCTTTAAAACGCGAAAGTCTTAATTCATTCGGGTTAAGAACAAGAACTTTTCGCAAGTTCCTATAATTGATTCTAGAAAGTCACTTATCAAGGGAACTTTAAAACGCATTCTCTAAACTTGAAAAAGTCCAAGAAAGTGCAAGATCCTATAGGTGGCTTGAAAACCCAAAACTTTGATTTGATATAGTCTTAATGAAAGCTAATCCAAATTTGGCTTTAATTTTGACTTGCATGGCTAAGTATTCACGAGTCTCTTTAATTAGAGGTCTTTATATAGTGAAGAACGAGAAATGATAGAGTTAGACAAGTGATCATGCTAAACGTAGAACATGAAAGTGTTCTTTCAAAAACTCATATGTTTTTAATTGTGGCTTTTTCTTCCCATAAGATCAATGCATTAGGAATAAATCATAATTGCAATAAGTAAGGTCGTACGATTTGAAAGGTTACTTAGCCTCTAGCGCAAGATCGTTTAAAAGTTGCTCGGGGTTGAATAGAGTTCATAGCCAAGGCATAACTTATTGAAGCGGGACGCGAAGATTGGCGTTTATCCAAAAAGGCCCTAACAAGGCATGAGGAGCTCTATTTTTGCTAAAGATCCAAAGATGATGTGAAGTATCATTATTCCAAAATCAATATGAAGGATCGAGACACACGACGAGAAGCAATTACTCCCCTAAAGAATGGAGAAAGTCTATCCAAAAAGACCCTAACAAGGTATGAGGATAAATATATCCAAGTCCGAAAAGGAGGCGGATCGTTGTATATCAAAATCCAAAGTAAAGATTGAAGAAAAATGATGAAGTCGTGGTCCTATATGAAGAATCTCTCAAAAACGTCAAGTGAAGAAATTCCAAATATATGAAGAGAAGACCATAATTTCAAGAACGTCTTCCCAAGATTTGAAGTATGAAATACATGCCAAATATCGGTCCGAGAAAGGTCTCAAATCGTGAAACGAGTTATGCCAAGATATGAACTTAAGGAGATACACGAGAAGCCGTTTTAAAAGATTTTGTCCTTCGGCTAACTATTGATCAAATCGTGCTACTTTGCTTTCGGACTAATAACTACTCAAATAAGTCAATATGAATCACTTGTGATCCATGACAAATAGATAAAAAATGCTAGTAACCCATTTCCTTTTATAATAACTAGGATTGCGGGGAGAAAAAGTATTACACAATTTGAACGTATGAGTAGTGTTAGCATTATGACTTGTACCAACAATGATCTTGTTTTTGCACTTAGCATGGAATGTATGACAATCAAGGATGACGAAGTTTACTCTAAGGGACATTAACTTGTTTCTATTCTTTGACCCTAAAAATCACCTTTTAATGATGAAAATCATACATTATGTCTTTACACACTCTCGTAGTATGTTGCAAGTCTTTTACTTTTCAATAAAGGTTAATAAAATTGAACTTTGGTGATGCTTAGATACTTTATTCTAGCATTGCGTGAGGGCACGGCAATGGCTTAGTATGGGGGAGTGATGAGATGGCATTTATACATGATCTCATCGTTCTTTTCGGGCTTTAAATGCATAAAAATGTCATAAAATACCATATATATGCTTGTGTTTGTTTACTTGTGTATTTTAGGTATGGATATCGTGAAAAAGACAAAAGATCACAAGATACAAGGAAAAACGGACACGAGAAACGAAGCCGTACAAAGAACCGGGCCCTAATCATGGAATTTTCATCAAATACCCTTGAAGACTTGAAGACAAAACAAGATTGATCCTCCAAGAATGAAGAAATGACACTTAAAACCCTTGTATATTGATAATTACAAGTTTGGTCCCTTAAGTTTGTCAAAATTGCAAAAAGGTCCTTCAACTTTGAAGAAATGACAAGATTGGTCCCTCAACAAATCAAATTTGTCAACTATGGTCCCTCATGAAGTTAAAGATACAAAGAAGACCTTGGAAGATCAACAATGTTCAAAAACAGCCCTTGAAAATACTCAAAATGGCAAAAATCATCCTTGATAACCTTTTGTCAAAGTTTTGTGCCAAATGTGACAATTGGTGAAACTTATTTACAAGTGAAGTCACGTTTTAGGGCATAAAACCTTGTTTGCCAAAAACTTCAAAACATAAGGACCAAATGTGTCAACCTGAAACATTTAAACCAAAAACCCCGCTTAACACCTTTGTTTCCCCCATTTTCGGATCTAAATTGTTACTGTTCATCTTTCTTACAGCCCAGAATTTACCCTCACTTAACCTAGGGTAAAATTCAATTCCCTTAACGCACGTGTAATTCCCACACGCAGAAACCCTTCCCACGCACAAAATACCCAATCCCACCACTTGAGGACCCCACCCCCAATTCCCTCTCAACCAATCAGCATTCACCTTAGGCCCCAAGTCTTGTGACGTGTCCCAAATCAAAGGCTAAGGATATTTGCTTACTCTCAAAGCAAAAATGAACGAAGGAGATCAAAAAGGACACCTCAACACTCAAAACGCGTCAAGGGCAATTTGGAGATTTTCTACTGATTAGGGTTTATGTTTTTAGCCTTCTAGTATCTTCCTAGACTAGTATTTAAGGAGCCCCAACCTGTTGGTGAGCCCTTGTTCCAGTTTCAAGCTTTATCTTGTAATTCCTTTTTAAAGAAATAAAAAGTTTGGTTTTTGAAAAATTCAAGTATAATTCCTTTTTTATTGTTTTTAAAAGTTGTGTGTAGTAAAGCTTGTTTCTGAGTTCCATTTCTATTTTGGTTAAGTAAATTTTGATTTTCAAAATTTATTAAGGGTTTGTGGATTTGGAGATTTTTGGTAAAAATCTGTCCAAAGGTTTTTGATGTTAAGAAGTTGGTTTGGTTTGCTGAATTAGTGTTTAGAAAACATTTTAAGAAGATTAAAAAGGGTTTGGAAGAGTTTTAAAGAAAGGAAAAGGAAACAGAAAAATATATATTGTTATATTATTTTGCCTTTTTTCTTTGATTTCAAGCAGGTTAAAGGTGTTGATAAAGGGTCTGCACCAGCCCCAGCTGGTAGGGAGGTGGTTAAGCAACCACTAGGACCCTTGGATGTAAGGGTCCTAAGGTAACTTCCCTTTTCCTTTGAAAATTTCAGAAAATATGAGGTGTATGTGATCTTATGTGATTTGATGATATTTTGTGTTTAAGTGCATGATTTGTGTTCTATATGTGTTTATATGCATGATAGATGCTAATTCATTCAGTTTTGATAAGGTTTTAAGGGTTTTGATTTGAGAAAAATTGGTTTTCAGAAAATAATAGGGTGTTTGGCTACAAGGATTAGCAGGGCAATAACTGTGATCTTTGATTCAAAAACGTGTTATAGTTATTAGAGATAGTTTAGATAGGTTGCTTATTAGTTATAAACTAGTTTGGACCAAGATTGAAGCTGATTTGAATGTTTAAAAAGAAAAGTTAAGCTAGAAATCTGCTTATGCACTTAACTGCTTGTGTTTCATGAGATTGTGTGCCTAGATCTTTGATATCTGTTGAGTACTAGGGTGATTTAAGGATTGTTGTTGCTTGAGCACCATATTGTGAGTTTGTATACCAAGTTTGAGCCTCTGAGTGTCACTTGAGTGCAAGTTATAGCTTAAACAGTCCCCAGTCCTGCTCATTTACCTCAGAAACTTGCATAGGGTAGTGTATGCTTGGATTTTGATCTTTTGGTGTGCTATCTGCTTACTTGTTGTTGTTACTTGACTCCTTGTGCTTCTATGAGCACAAGGGTGCCTCATTGCTCCAAAAAGATCTACCAAATAAGCATTTGCCAAGACCTCTTGGCATCAAAAGTGCACAATTGTGCACTCACCATTGTTCATCAGAAAAACAACCAACCTGCTCACAATTTTGAGCTTCAATTTGTTTGATCTTGTGTTTAAAAAGTGATATTAGATTGGATTTAAGTTTGTTTAAGTGTCTGAGTTGGTTTGGAAAGTTTAAAAAAAATAAAAAAAATAAAAAAGTATAAAAAGGGGTTGCTAAGACTCGAACCCTGGTCACCACACTCAACACACACATACTTTACCAATGCGCCCTGGGGACTTTGACTGAGAGTTTTGTTTTCAAAAGTTACTTAACCCGTTTTCATTCCAAGCTTATTAAATAAAGCCGTGAGCAAATAAGCTCTTTTTGGCTTATTGGCTTATTGTTTTAGCTTATTCTCATTTTTCCTGAGTTGGTTATTGGATTGTTGACTTTTCTAGCTTATTTCCTTATTTTTCCATTTAATAGTTTATTTTCTAGGATTTATTTAATATACGTTTTTTATTAAATCATTAAAAAATACCAAAAAGATTTTTAATTTTCAGGAAAAATAGTTTTTAGCTTTTTAATATATAACTTGAGGTTTACATCCTATTTTGGTTCTATAAACTTTAATTTTTAATTTTATAATATTTTAAGGTTTTTTATAAACTTTAAGGATTTTTATAAAATTATTAAAAAAGGTTTAGAAGCTCTAATTAGTGTTTTTCTCTTAGTTATATTAATTAGGATTTTTAGAAATTTTTTATTTAAAATTTTATAAACTTTTTATTTTTAGCATTATTTTAATATTATTTTAATATTTAATTTTCAAAATTTTATTTTTCTTTCTTTTTCATTTTTCCTAGATTCTTTATCATTAATTAGGACTATTTCCATTTTTAGAATATTTTTATAACTTTTAGATTTATTTTTATAATTATTTTAAGTTTAATTAGGTTTTAATCATTTTTAATCATTTTTAGAGTTTTAAAAATAGTTTTAATAGGTTTTAATTTTTAGAAAATTACTTTTTAGTCTTCTAATAATATAAGTTAAGTGATTATTCAATAAAATCATATTTTAGACATTTGAATTAGTTAAATTTAATTTTAGGGCTTTAATTAGCATTTAAAATTAATTATTTAATTAATAAAAGGTTTTAAAATATCTTTGTTGGATTTTTATCTTTATTTATATTATTTTAGACTTCTTTTTAGTCTTTTTAATTATTAATTTTGTTTTTGGTTTTAATAATTTTTAATTTGGGTAGTTTTTCACGGCTTTACGTTTTCGTCGTAGTTTAATTTTAACGTATCCGTCTTTCATCTTCTCATCCCCATTCTTCTCAATATTAATCTCAAATAAATACAAGTTAATTCACAACACCATACCTCCTTGGGAAACGAACTCTTTCATCTCTTTTAAGTGATTGGGTCATTTGTGCATGGTTTTCCTAAACCGTCGTACTTAATACTTACCGCTCATATTTAGTTGCTTGTTTTTCCTAAAGCAAGTTATCTAAATTTTACCCACAATCAGGGAGTTTACTCCCACATGCTTAAACATTGAGGACAATGTTTATCTCAAGTGTAGGGGAGACTTCTATCGAAGTAAGTGGTCTTTTCCATGAATTTACCCTTATTTTAACCGGAAAATTTGATTTTTCGACATTTTTCAAAATTTTTAATCTATTTTGGCCTAGTTGTATAGTTGTACTTGCCTTTGTTATGTTTCCTTTGCTAGAATAATTTTCAATAAAGTGGTTTTAGATTTTTCCTAGTCGTGAATATTTTGACTCAACCCGAGTTTACTTGTCTAAGTTTACTCTAGCTAGTATCCTTAACGTGTTTAAGTCAAGTTTTGCTAGGCTTTTATATAGGGAGCTATAAAACGCGAAAGTCTTAACTCTCACGGGTTAAGAACTTTTCGCAAGTTCCTATAATTGATCCTAGAGAGTCGCTTAACAAGGGAACTTTAAAATGCGATTTCTAAACTTGAAAAAGTCTAAGAATTTGCAAGATCCTATAGGCGACTCGAAAACCCAAAACTTTGATTTAATAGGCTAAGCATCCACGAGTCTCATTCCTTGAGATTTTAAACTGTGGAGAACGAGAGATGATAGAGTCAATTATAAGTTCAGTATTCTTTCGTGAATTTATGTGAGTTAATTATGAGCCTATTCTCCCTCCGCTTGTTAATAAATTAATCTGCTAATAAATAAGGTTGTACGATTTAAAAGGTTACTTAGCTTCTAGCCCCAGATCGTTTAAAAGTTGCTCGGTAATGACGAGAGTTCATAGCCAAGGCATAACTTATGAAGCGGGGCGCGAAGATTGGCGAGTCCGAAAAGGCCCTAACAAGGCATGAGGGCTACATTTTGTTGCTAAAGATCCAAAAGTGATGTGAAGAATCATTTATCGAAAATCAATATGAAGGATCGAGACACACGACGAAAAGCAAGAACTCCCCAAAAGTCATGGAGAAGTCTATTCGAAAAGACCCTAACAAGGTATGAGGATAAATAGATCCAAGTCCTAAAAGGAGGCGGATCGTTGTATATCAAAGTCCAAAATAAAGATTGGAGAAAAATGAAGAAGTCGTGGTCCAAAGATGAAGAATCTCTCAAAAAACTTCAAGTGAAGAAATTCCTATTATGAAGAGAAGACCATAATTTCAAGAACGTCTCTCGAAGATTCGAAGTATGAAGTCGCTGCCAAATATCGGCCCGAGAAAGGTCTCAAATCGCGAACCAAGTTATGCCAAGATATGAACTTTTTGATATCCCGAGAAGCAGTTTTAAAAGATTTGGTCCTTTAGCTAACTATTGATTAAATCGTTCACCTTATTTTCGGACTAAATAACTATCGAAATAAGTCAAACAATGCATCCTCGTGATCATTCAAGACAAAAATAAAATATAAGAGATACACCTAGGAATAAGGGAGTCTAAGTGAATAATTGGCCCACATGAGTTCGTGATAGTTTGCTAACTTATAATAACAATGATCTCGTTTTTAAGCTTGGTATGGGGAACGTGAAACTTGAGGATGATAACCGTTCATGGCCGCCAAAACTCAATGTAAGTTTTTAATTTCTTTACTTATTTCTATCTTTTATGTTTAGTATTTAATAAAGGCCAATGTGGGTTATTTATGATGGAAAATGTAAACCATGCTTTAAAATTAATGCATTGCATGAGGGCATTGCAATGGTCAAGTGTAGGGGATTTAATAAGTGTGAAAACACTTATCCTTTTACCACTTATTTCCAATAATAACAAGACCAAAACGTGTGATTTATGTCGTAAAAGTCGGAATTATGCGTGGTTTGTGTTTTTATTGTGTTTTAGGACTAAAATATGAAAAAGGAAGAAAACACGGGCTTTCACGGGCTTTTATCGAAGAAAAAGGGAAAAGACGAAGTCAAAAGATCAAGAGTGCAAAAAAAAAAAAAAAGAACGGAAGTCCAAGGCCTATTCTGAAGATTTATCGAAGAAAAAGTCAAAAGACGGAAGTTTAACGAAGTCGAAGAACTTAAGTCTAATAGAAGAAGAAAATTAAAAGACAAGTTCAAATCCCAAGACGAAAAAGACGAAGAATTACAGTCGAGTCGAGAAAACGTGAAGAAAGCAAGAAAGAAGATGCAACACATGCACTCCTTCCACCTTCCCTATAAATACCCTCCTAATAGTAATTAGGAGGGTGATTAGATTTTTAGTTAATTTTTCACTTTTTAGTTTTTTTAGAGAGAGAAAGTCTTAAACTTTCTCTCACTTGTTCATCTCTTTCTTTTAATCTTTCAAGATTAAACACTTTGTATTGCTTATTTTTATTAATCAAGTTCTATTTTTAGCTTTTATCTCTTAATCTCATTCTACTTTTCTTTGATTTAAGATTGATTTTGGTGCGTATATCATAAGATCCGTGTTGTTCTAATTGATTTCGTGCTTAAAAGTTAATCTTTTGATCATTTTATAAGTTTTCATTTGATTAAGCTTTAAGACTTTTGTGCTTATTGGCTTATTTCTATGATTAGCTTATTTTTCTTATTAAAAAGTTTTATTAAAAAGTTTATGTTTTCATTGTTTGATCTAAAAAGTTACTTGATTTCGAGTTAGATAAGTTGATTAAAGTGCTTATTTGATTCGGTTAAGTATTTGGATTTATAAGTTTTGGATATTAGCTTATTGAACTTAGCTTATTATCTAGCCTTAACAAATCCCTTTATTTTCGGAAAAGGGAGTTTAAATCCCCTTTCTGATCGGGTTTTCCGACCGGTACACCATCATAACAAATTCCCTCAATTTTAGGAAAGGTTGTTACTCCCCTTTCCGATTGGTCTATATTCCGACAGCACCACACTTCAAGATTCCGACGGTAGGGCTTTAGTCCCTTATTCCGATTGGGTTGTTTGCACGTATTCCGATTGTAGCCTTTACTCCATTCCGATCATTGTCCTTTGTTGCGTATTCCGACGGGTGGGAGTATAACATTCCGATTGGCCCTATTTTGTGTATTCCGATTCATGCATATCTGTAACATTCCGATTGAAGGGTTTTTCCAATCATTCCGATTGGTGTTCATTGTCCAATATTCCGATTGATTCCATTTTGGTGGATATTCCGACCAGTGTTACCATATTCCGATCTGCCGATCGGAAAACATTCCGATCGGGGGCTCTTGTGGCTTGTTTTGGTTTCTTTCGGTATCACTTTCTTATAGTACTTTTTATTTTCTGAAAATTTTCCAAGTGTTAGTTTTATTTAGTGAGTTAGTACTTTTCCATTATCGCCTTTAAGTTTCCATGCATTTATTTTACTTGTCATTTCTATATTAATCCTTTATCCTTCCATTTACTCAACGACACTTTAATTACTTGCAACAAACCAAACCATTCTCTTGATTCACCAAAAGACAATTGAGTCGCACTTAAGACCGGTTTTCAATTCGAAAAGATTCGGACGATAAGATTTTATACCTAGCCAAAAGCCAAGTATTACCTTGGCTTAAACGTTGATAGAAAACCTAGTATTAAATATGCAGAAATGTATAGAAAACCTAGGTCACCAAAAAGTCAAATTAGTGATAATGGAACAAGTTTCTTTTCTTCTAGACCTAGAGTTATGTCTAGAAAAGCCTGTTATACTTGTGGAAGTTTTTGACATTTAGCCTATAAGTGTGTCAATGCTTCAAAGGTCAACGCTGATAAAAAGTCAAACACTGTCAAACCCAAACCTTGTGTCCAGCAAAGTCTACAAGTTGTTAGACCAGCCCTATTATTTACTAAAGGGTCTAATACTTATTGACAAAGACCTTTTCAGAAGACCAATACGTGGTCTAATAGACAATGGGTTCCTGTAGAAAACCCTAGGTTCAACGCTGATAAGGGTAATTTCAGCGTTGACAAGAACATATTAAACGCTGACAGGAACGTTGCCAGATCTAATAATGGAAAATATTTGCAAGCAAAGGGAAAAGGGTCTAAAGCTTCCTCTAGCTTGACATGGAGACCTAAGCAAGACCAAAACCCTAATTTAGATGGGATTTCTATGACCTGTAACAGATTTCATTATATTTCAAAGGTCATAACAAAACCAATTGGGGTTAACTGGGTGTTTAATCCAAAAAGGGATGAACAAGGGTTTGTCATCAAGACTAAGTCTGTTCTTGTTGAACAACCAAATGAATCCAAGTCTGCTCAGGCTTGGGTTCCCAAAGAAAACTAATTTGTTTTCTTTATGTGCAGGGCATTCAAAAGCAGGTTAATTATTATGGCTATTGGGATAGTGGATGCTCTAGGCACATGACGGGGAAGGAAGATTATTTGACAAATTTTATCCCCATTAAAGATGGTGACAAAGTGTACTTTGGAGGTGGATATGGAACTATCATTGGCAAAGGCACTCTTCTCACCAACAATTTGATTTTTGAAAACGTGTTTCTGGTAAAAGAATTTGACTATAATCTGTTTAGTGTATCACAGGTTTGTGATAACAAAAATAAGGTTCTTTTTACTGATATTGAATGCTTCGTGTTGAGCAAAGATTTTAAAATACCAGATGAGAAATTCATTGATTATAAAACACCTAGGCATAAGGAAATTTATTATGTGAATCTTAATGGAATTAGGATGAATAATAATTTCTCATGTCTATATGCTAAGGCTTCATGTGATGAAAGTAATCTTTGGCACAGAAGATTAGGGCACATTAATTTTAAGAATATAAATAGGCTTGTGAGACATGGTTTAGTTGATGGTTTGCCTGAAAAGGCTTTCCACAATGACCATTCTTGTGTTTCTTGCCTCAAAGGCAAACATCATAAGGTCTCCTTTAAGTCTTAACCAGTGCTCTCTAGTTCTAAACCACTTCACTTACTGCATATGGACTTGTTTGGTCCAACTAATATAGAAAGCCTAAATGGTAAATCCTACTGTTTTGTCATCACTGATGATTTTTCTAGATTTACTTGGACTTTCTTTTTAGCCTTGAAAAGTGACACTGCTGATACTTTGATTAACTTCATTACCCAAATTGAAAAGAAGTCTGGTAATGAGGTTAAGATGCTTAGAAGTGACAATGGTGGTGAGTTTAGAAATAAGTTATTATATGACTTTTGTGCCAAGAAAGGGATTACTAGACATTTTAGTGTAGCTAGAACCTCACAACAAAATAGGGCAACTGATAGAAAGAATAGAACCCTCATAGAAGCAGCAAGGACTATGTTGGCTGATGCTCACTTTCCCATTGCTTTTTGGGCTGAGGCTGTGAATACAGCTTGTTATGTTCAGAATAGGGCATTAGTCAACAAGATTCATAACAAAACACCTTATGAGTTACTTTGGGGCAGGAAACCTAATATTGGTTTTCTTAAACCTTTTGGATGTCATGTAGTTGTGTTGGATACTAGTGATGCCTTAGGTAAGTTTAGTGCTAAAGGTGATGAAGGCTACTTCATGGGTTATTCTGTGCAGAGTAGAGGATATAGAGTTTACCCTAAGAAAGAAAAACGTATACTTGAAAAAGTACATGTTAGGTTTTTAGAAAGTAAACCTAGTGATCCTGAGAGTGGTCCAAATTGGTTATTTGACTTGGAACCTCTATCTAGGACATTAAATTATATGCCTGTTACTAATCCAAACATTGTGAAGGTGACTTCAAATGTTGTGGAAGAACCAATTGTTGATGTGTCAGGTAAACAGGTTGATGAAGAGGTTGGATCACAAGCAGACAAATCAGCACCCATACTTGAGTATGTTACCATTCCCATATGGATAGATGCATTTGCTGCTGCTGGAAAGGAAAAAGGTGGTCCCCGAGTATCACCAGTTGAAAACATGCATGATTCTTCAGGCGCTGACAAAGGAAATTCTGGCGCTGATAATACAAATTCAGGCGTTGATGGCTCAAACGTTGACAACTTTGGTTCAGGCGTTGACAGATCTTTTGACCATCTTTTCTCTTCTAATAATTTTGAACAAGGTGAACCTTCAAACAGAAATGGAGAGGTTCAGTCAGATGATGATGGAAGAGAGTCTGAAGAGGATATTGGTAACATGGAAGATGAGATTGAGGATAACACAATTATTGAAGGAGGAGTGCTTACTTCTACAATAAGAAATCATCCTTCTTCTCTAATTATTGGTGATGTAATGACTCCTGTGCAAACTAGAAGGTCTCATCAGAATCAAAGAGGATTTATTGCCAATATTCACAAGAAGGTTGATACCCCTCTTGTTCAAGCATGTTTGTTTGCCAGTTTTCTATCACAACAGGAACCCAAAAAGATTTTTGATGCTCTCAAAGAACCAAGTTGGGTGGAAGCAATGCAAGATGAGCTTCACCAATTTGCTATTCAGGATGTTTGGGAGTTGGCTGATTGTCCCAGACATGTCAGACCTATTGGGACAAGATGGGTTCTTAGGAACAAAAAGGATGAAAGAGGCATTGTGGTCAGAAACAAGGCACGTTTAGTGGCACAAGGATATACACAAGAGGAAGGGATAGACTATGAGGAGGTATTTGCACCTGTTGCAAGGATTGAGGCTATAAGGATTTTTCTAGCCTATGCTTCCTGCATGGGATTTATAGTCTATAAAATGGATGTGAAGAGTGCTTTTCTTTATGGCACAATTGTAGAGGAGGTTTATATCATGCAGCCTCCTGGTTTTGAAGATTTATAACATCCAGACAAAGTGTATAGAGTGAAGAAAGCTATGTATGGACTTCATCAAGCCCCAAGAGCATGGTATGGCATATTGTCCACCTATCTGGTGGAAAATAGATTCAAAAGGGGCACCATAGACCAGACCTTGTTTACAAAGAAGACTGGTAAGGATTTCTTACTTGTACAGGTCTATGTGGATGATATCATCTTTGGCTCTTCTAGTCTAAAGATGAGTGAAGACTTTTCCAAACTCATGACAGATAAGTTTAAGATGAGTGCAATGGGGGAGATGAACTTCTTTCTAGGGTTACAAGTACAGTAGAAAGAAGATGGTATCTTCATCTCTCAAGATAAATATGTAGCAGAAATCTTGAAGAAGTTTGGCTTTTCTCCACATGAGAAACGGGATAGTACTCCTATGGATAAGGAACACCCTTGAGGGAAAGTTGGAGATGGAAAAGAAGTGGATGTCAGGCATTACAGATCAATGATTGGTTCATTGATGTATCTCACAGCTTCAAGACCTGACATTATGTTTGTCGTGTGTGCATGTGCACGCCATCAAGTGACTCCCAAAGAGTGTCATCTTCATGCTGTCAAAAGGATCTTTAGATACCTTAGGTGTTATCCAGACCTGGGATTATGGTATCCAAAAGATTCCCCATTGGAGCTTATTGCATATTCAGACAGTGATTATGGTGGTGACAAATTTGATAGAAAATCCACAACTGGTGGATGCCAGTTTCTTGGGAGTAGATTGATATCTTGGCAATGCAAGAAACAAACAGTGTTAGCCAATTCTACAACTGAAGCAGAGTATGTTCCTGTAGCTGCTTGTTGTGGACAAGTCTTATGGATTTAGAACCAGCTGTTGGATTATGGGTATAATTTCATGCATACCCAGATTTTTGTAGACAATAACAGTACTTTATGCATTATTAAAAATCCTGTACATCACTCTAAAACAAAACACATATAAATTAGACATCATTTTATAAGAGATTGTTTTGAAAAAGGTTTCAACCAGATAGGGTTGACACAGAAGAAAATGTGTCTGATTTGCTAACTAAACCTTTTGATACTGGAAGATTTCAATACTTGGTAACAAGTATTGGAATGATCAATCTCACTTAATATGTGTTTTTGGATCTTATTGTAAAAGTATGTACAGGATATGCATTTGTTATTGGTCTTTATACAAAATTAGATTTTCCACTTTATTTGTCTAACGCTGACAAAGGTTATTTTAACGTTGATAAGTGTTAACGTGACGTTGTCAACAACATGTTAGTTTTGTGGTTTTTGATCTAATTTTGCAGGCATTGTTAGCATTATACCATTGGATACAGAGTTGCTTATGGATTCTTGGAGCATTATTGGAGCATGTTTCAATTTATAGATGATGGTTGGAATATTTATATTCCTATCTTGACATAAATTTTTATTACATGCATATTATTTGGCAACTTATGTATTATAGTTTAAGGGGAGGTTTAGGAACCTTTTAGGACTTTTTGGGCATTCTTATAATACTCTTATCATAATTCTAGATTGTTTCCACTGGTGAGTATGAATTAGTTTACTAACTCATGAGGCACTGTAGCATGCAAAGTTGATATACTATGCACGCTGCCAAGACTTTTTGGCCTAGAATTGGATGTGGTCTGTTGGGAGACTTGGGTATGATTTATATTGGGCTTACCTGGGAAGTTACAAGGGATTTTATGAGATAACTTCGCTGTTAAGAACTTTGGTTAGCAAGGGACACTAGAGGACTGTTATGTTTATCTTGCATAAAGCAAGTGTGCATGATTGGACAGTGCTTGCCACCCTATAGTAATTTTCAGTTTATAGGTTATCTTCACTAGGATAAATCACTTTGTTAAGGTCCTTTTTTATTTTTATTATTTTTATTTTTGGACGTTGACAGATTTATTTCCAAACGTTGTTGTGACCAATTTAGACGTTGACATGGCTTTTTCCAACGTTGACAAGAATATAGCCGTTGGGCGTTGATGGGTTATTTTTTACCGTTGACACTCATTGGGTCCTACCCAGTTGTTATTTTTGACGAAAATTGGGGCCGTAATTTTGGGTGTTGGTAACTTTTAATTAATGAACAAGATAAATTATTTTCTTTTCAATATTTTCATCATTATATTTTGAAAATACTTGCCTTATTTTTGACCAATCAAAATGTGCCTACCTCTCCTATAAATTTGGCTCTTTATTTTGTATATGGGTACTTGCTTATTCTTGTGTAACACAAATTTTCTCCTATAATTCATCTTTCATAACCTTTCAAAAACAGCTTTCTACATCAATGGTGCCTAAGTTTAAACCGAGTGACTTGGTATTGGGATTCAGAAGTCAGCATAATATGGTTGCTTATTTGGAGGCTGATGATGCTCTGTTTCCTCAATACACCCAGATGGTGGCGTATTTGAATGCATCTCCACTTAGGTATGCACTTTCTCATGCTCCTCTCATCCCTGTCACTCATATTAAACAGTTTTAGAAGACTGTTAGTTCCTCAACGCTTAATAATGTGACTACATTAACTGCTATTGTCCATGAGCGTCCATGGGTGGTTACTGAAGCCTTGGTTCGCCAGGCTTTGCATCTTAATGATGCAGATGGTATAACCACTCTACCCATTGGTGAGATAGAACAGGAACTTCAAGCTTTGGGGTATCCTTTCCCTGAAGAGGGTACTTTAAATAAATATAACAAACAGGAATTTCCCCCAGCTTGGAAGTACTTAATACATGTCATCCTTCAATGTTTAAGTCCCAAATGTACTGCACATAATGAAATTAACAGATCCATTGCTAGTGCAATTATGTGTATTACTAATGGGCAAAAGTATAATTTTTCTAAACTGATTTTTGATGGCATGTGTAAAAACAAGGGTAATAAGATGACTTTGGCTTACCCAAGATTTTTACAAATGATTTTTGATGAACAAAAGTATTGAACTAGGGATCATGATGACTTTTATGCGATCCCTGTGCAAAAGAAAGCTATTTTTAGTAAGATGAATTCACCCCCTCACGGAGACTTACCCCTTAACCAAGCCATGCTTGCTATTATTGCAGCAGCACAACCTTCACCAGACCCACAACCACAACTTGACCCATTTCCTGAACCATCACCTTCACCTCAACATATGGAACTTGACCAAGATCCCTTCAACGCTGACACATTAAATGTTGGCGTTGATACTTCAAATCCAAACGTTGACACCTTTTTGCAACAGACCCAAACACCCCTTAACCTTCAAACTACTACCCAATCCACATCATCTTCTTCACCCCCAGATTATAGGATGGAAAAACGCCAAAGGACCATTGGAGTGTTCTCCTCTGGTGGTCCTAGCCATGTTGCAGAGAGAACCACCACCACAAGTGTAGTTAGTGACATGGATGAGGCTAGGACTATTGGTACTCGCTTAGATGCAGGCCAAGCCAGTCCTAACATCATTAAGACCTCATCCATGCCCCATGACTCTATTTTAGGAGGTCAAATTCCCACTCTAGGGGAGGGCAGATTGGAACCATACACAATGTTGGAATTGACAACTGTCTGCATTAGCTTGCAAAAGCAAAATGCAGACCTGGTACATACTGTCAACACACAAGGCCTTGAACTCAAGCAATTGAGGGAGAGGATTGTTCTTTTAGAAGGTGCTAACAATAGGCGTGGTATGGAGGATTTTTCCAAAGGGGAGGATGAGCAGGTACATGTGAGTAACAAAGGCTCACATGATGGAGAATCTTTGGGTGTAGCTGAAGCTCTTACAAATTTGAAGAAGCAACCAGGTTTTGATGTTTCTTTGGTTACTCCTACAAATTTGAACTTATCCTTTACAGCAATGATGGAGCAGTTCACAAGAAGCGCTGACAAGAGTAAGGTGAGCGTTGACAAGCAGATTTTGGACGCTGACAAGTCAAGCGCTGACAAGAGTAAGTTGGGCGTTGACATACAGGATTTGGGCGTTGATAGACCTGCACATATGGTTGATGTATTCCAGTCATCAGCTATCATCAAGGAAGTGTCTTCACATGTACCATCATCATCTTTACCCATCATTAATGCATTAGATTGGGGTAAAGGAATTTTGGTAGAACCAGAGGTGCCCAAGGATGCAGCATAAGTACAGTTTAATTCAATGTTAGATGCACATCTTACGGAACAAGAAAAGAAGAAGGTTGTTGAGTCACCATTTGTGGTTACCTCTGAGGAACAAGAAGGAAGTAATGAATAGAGCACAAATTCAAGTGTTATGATAATTGAAGAACCAGAAAGACTTGAATATGGTGATGAGTTGGCAAGGGAGAAACTTGCAGAGTTAAAGTTGAAGGTAGATTATGATTTGCCTGAAGTTGCCCAGATGTACTTTGCTTGGGAAAAGAAGATCATGGAAGTTTCAAACATGTCTTTATCAGATCAGATTTGGGGATTGGAAATTCTTCTTAGGATTCAAAGAGATTGTCAGGTAATCCTAAAGTATAAGGCAAGCAAAGTTTTCTCACAGTCTAAGAGAGAAAGAAGGGAGCTTTATTATATGTTGCTTAGATGTCATCAAGGAGGTTAGACTTTTCAGAAGTTGCAGGAACTATCCTTTAAAGAATTGGAGTATAAGGCTTATCCTATTTGGGCTAGAGTGCAAGAGATGAACACTTCAGACTTCTTTCATATGAAAGGAAAGAAAAACTTGCAGAAGAGATGGAGATTCAAAAGGCTATGATTGTACCAATACCATTGAAGAAGGGAGTTCCACTTGAGTTTCCTTCAGATTTGAATAAAGTGAATCCCAGTGAAGCTGTTATTAGAAAGAGTATTAAGCTCTCACCCATGGAAGCTTCAGATATGGTACAAGTATTACCTCATGTTTCCAGAAACCCTATCATTAGTTATGAAGAAGATGCAAGTGGGTTTTGGATGATTGGCAGATATGGGAAAGAGGTACATACTTTTACGACTCTTATGTCTTTGTTTGCAAGTATGGATAGGGAAGACTTGGAAGACCTTTGGAGGTTACTGCTGGCCAAGTATGATAATGAAGCACCTACTTCAGTCAATGGAATAAAGCTTTGGTCAACATTCAAGAGAATGTGTGCACCAGAAGAAGAAGATCCAGTTTGGAAGGATCTTGAGGATGATATCAGTAGACTTCAATGGCGTCTATATTCAGCAGCTGGTGTGTATCATTTGAGTTCTACAAAGTTTTCTGAATATCTTCTTGTGGATGTTGAGTATCCTATGTCCAAAGAAGTTTTGGAAAAGATGAAGACAACACAGCTGGAGATTGACTACTCAAGTGACGTGGCCAAAGATTTGATTTGACATGTTTATTACCAATTTGATAAGATTTGTAAGAATCCTCCTAGTTCTTAGTTTTTATTCAGAAACTTGATTACTAGAGTAGATATCAAGTTTAGGGGAGGATTGTTGGGAATAAAATATAGCCAATACACTTGGACGCTGACAAGAGCAATCTGGACGTTGTTAAGAAGAAATCAAGCGTTGACAGGACAAGCGTTGACAGGAAGAAGTCAAGCGTTGATAAGAAGAAGTCAAGCACTGATAGAAGACTTAGTCTACACGTATTATGTTTCTAGTTTGTTTCTAGTAAAGATATGATCAACAATGTATTTTCTATGTTTATCTTTACCAAGAATAGCTGATACGTAGACTCTTGTACAAGGCTCCTTAATCTTGTATACGTAGACTCTATACAAGAGCTTAAGGATTTACCGTCTCATCTCGAATACGTTTTCCTTGAAGACAATAAGAAGTTACCCGTCATCATTGCTAAGGACTTAAAAGAGGATGAAAAATCTCGACTTCTCGATGTGCTCAAAAATCATAAGAAAGCAATTGCTTGGAAAATTTCCGACATTCGCGGAATTGATCCTAACTTTTGTACTCATAAAATTCTCATAGAAGATGACTTTAAACCCGCAATCCAAAGCCAAAGAAGGGTTAATCCAAAAATTCATGATGTCATCAAGAAAGAATTTATCAAACTTCTCGATGCCAGAATGATTTACCCTATTTTGGATTCGCCATGGGTTAGTCCCCTCCATTGTGTGCCTAAGAAAGGCGGAATAATCGTTGTTCCCAATGCAAACAACGAGTTGATTCCTACTCGACTTGTCACGGGTTGGCGAGTTTGCATAGACTATCACAAGCTCAATGATGCCACTCGTAAGGATCATTTTCCTCTTCCTTTCATGGATCAAATGCTCGAGCGTTTAGCGTGTAATGACTACTATTGCTTCTTAGACGGTTTCTCCGGGTATTTTCAAATTCCCATAGATCCAGAAGACCAAGAGAAAACCACATTCACTTATCCTTATGGAACATTTACTTACAAAAGAATGCCTTTCGGCTTATGCAATGCTCCTGGGACTTTCCAAAGGTGTATGATGGCTATATTCCATGACATAGTTGAAGAAACTATGGAAGTCTTTATGGACGATTTCTCGGTCTATGATGATTCTTTCTCTACTTGCCTTTCCAATTTAGAACGTATGCTCAAACGGTGTGAAGAAACTCGTCTCGTTCTTAATTGGGGAAAATGCCATTTCATGGTAAAAGAAGGCATTGTTCTTGGTCATAAAATCTCCAAAGCCGGTCTTGAAGTCGACCGTGCTAAAGTTGATGTGATTGCTAAATTACCTCCTCCTTCAACCGTGAAGGGTGTGAGAAGTTTTCTTGGTTATGCGGGCTTCTATCGTCGATTCATTCAATATTTTTCTAAGATCGCTCGCCCGATGACCCACCTCTTGGAAAAAGATACTCCTTTTATATTTTCTAAAGAGTGTATCGAATCTTTCAATCTTCTTATGGATAAATTAACTAAGGCACCGGTCTTAGTTACTCCTAACTGGGAGTTACCTTTTGAATTGATGTGTGATGCTAGCGACTTTGCTATTGGAGCGGTTTTGGGACAAAGAATCAACAAACATTTCCAACCAATCCATTATGCTAGCAAGACAATGGCGGGGGCTCAATTGCATTATACCACTACCGAAAAAGAGCTTTTAGCTGTAGTGTATGCTTTTGAAATATTTCGCCCCTATCTTGTCCTTTCCACCACCATTGTCTATACCGATCATTCAGCGTTGAAGTACTTGTTAACAAAACAAGATTCTAAACCAATACTTCTTCGTTGGGTTCTACTCCTTCAAGAATTCAAAATTGAAATTCGTGATAAAAAGGGAGCAGAAAACCTAGCCGCGGATCATCTTAGTAGACTCGAGGATCCTTATCAAGGGGAGCTCCCAAATCAAGAGATTAATGAATCTTTTCCCCTTGAGGCCTTGATGTCTATTAATTCCACTCTCGATGATACCCCATGGTTTGCAGACTTTGCAAACTACTTGGCGGGTGGAATTCTCATCGAAGGGTTATCGTCCCAGCAAAAGAAGAAATTCTTCAAGGATGTGAAAACTTACTATTGGGACGACCCTTATCTCTTTAAACAATGTGTTGACTTGATCCTTCGTCGGTGTGTTGACGGGCCCGCAACTTTACAAATCTTGGAAGCTTACCATAAAGGACCAACCGGTGGTCACTTTGGTCCTAATTACACCGCGAAGAAAGTTTTCGATTCTGGATTCTATTGGCCCACCATTTATCGTGATGCACACGAAATGGTTAAGCATTGTGATGCTTGCCAACGACAAGGCATGATCACACATAAAGATGAGATGCCTCAAAATTTCATCCAAGAATGTGAAATCTTTGACGTATGGGGCATCGACTTTATGGGGCCATTTCCATCATCCAAAGGGAACAAGTACATCCTCGTAGCCGTTGACTGCGTATCCAAATGGGTTGAAGCAAAGGCTCTACCTACTAACGATGCGAGGGTGGTTGTGAACTTTTTAAAACAACTATTTGCTCGATTCGGTGTTCCTCGTGCTATCATCAGTGATCGCGGGACTCATTTTTGCAATGATCAATTTGCTCGAGTCATGGCTAAGTATGGTGTCAATCACCGTCTTTCCACCGCGTATCATCCACAAACAAATGGTCAAGCCGAGATTTCAAACCGTGGACTTAAGAGAATCTTAGAGCGTACTCTGGGAGAGCATCGTGCCTCATGGGCCGATAAGTTAGATGATGCTTTGTGGGCTTTCCGTACCGCATATAAGACACCTATTGGTTGCACTCCATATCGTCTTGTGTACGGAAAGGCGTGCCACCTCCCCCATTGAGTTGGAGCATAAGGCTTATTGGGCCTTGAAATTGGCTAATTTTGATATCAACAAAGCCGGTGATCTTAGGAAGATCTAACTCAATGAACTTAATGAACTAAGGAATTAAGCTTATGAGAATTCGTTGATTTATAAGAAGAAAACCAAGCTCATTCATGATTCTAAGATCAAAAACCGAGAGTTCAAAATTGGTGATCAAGTTTTACTCTTTAACTCTCGGTTGAAATTTTTTTCTGGAAAGCTTAAGAGTCGTTGGTCTGGTCCATTCACCATTGCCAAAGTCTTCCCTTATGGCACCATTGAGTTATCGCAACCAAATGGGCCAAATTTTAGAGTGAATGACCAGCGTGTTAAGTTGTACTTTGGTGAGGAAATCTCTCATGAGATGATTCCATCCCTCACCACGTTTCCCTTGAATTAATTATGGGTCTAGTTAGGCTCATGACTCGGTTAACAAAAACAAGCGCTCCTCGGGAGGCAACCCGATGATCTATCCTTTTACCCATTTTCATAATAAGTGTAGGTGGAGCTACATAGGGTTTGTTGTCTTGTTTCTTATGATGTGCAGGGATTAAAGATTCAAAGAGCACTTTTGATGATACTTGACGACCGTGTTCCCGTGTTCCCGTCTTCCCGGTTCTATCCTAAACTGTCGTGATTCAATACTTCATATCTTATATGTTCACATTGAAATCACTATAGTTGTCTCTTCCTTAGCAAGATTTAAAAAAAGTGCACAATGTCCTAAGTGTGGGGGAGTTTACTCCCACATGCTTAAACATTGAGGGCAATGTTTATATCAAGTGTAGGGGGACTTCTATCGAAGTTAAGTGGGCTTTTCCATGAAATTGTCCTCATTTTGACCGAAAAATCTAATTTTTCGACATTTTTCAAAAATTTTGATCTATTTTGGCCAAGTAGTATTTTTCATTTATTTTCTTTTATGTTCTTTCCTTTTATTATCGCATCATATGAATATATTTCATTTCAAAAATAAAGTCAAAAGAAAAATAAAGTTAAATAAAATGGTTTTAAAAGTTTTGATGTCTTTGATATATTAGGCCCGTCATGAATCTTTTGACTCAACCCGAGTTTACTTATCTAAGTTTACTCTAGCTAGTATCCTTAACGCTTTTAAATCAAGTTTTGCTAGGCTTTTATATAGGGAACTTTAAAACGCGAAAGTCTTAACTCTTATGGGTTAAGAACAAGAACTTTTCGTAAGTTCCTATAATTGATCCTAGAAAGTCATTTATCAAGGGAACTTTAAAATGCGAATTCTAAACTTGAAAAAGTCTAAGAAGTTGCAAGATCCTATAGATGACTTGAAAACCTAAAACTTTGATTTAATAGGCTAAGCATCCACGAGTCTCATTCCTTGAGATTTTAAATTGTGGAGAACGAGAGATGATAGAGTCAATTATAAGTTTGGTATTCTTTCATGAATTTATGTGAGTTGATTATGAGCTTTTTCTCCCATCGCTTGTTAATAAATATATTTGCAATAAGTAAGGTCGTACGATTTGAAAAGTTACTTAGCTTCTAGCACAAGATCATTTAAAAGTTGCTTGGTATTAATTAGAGTTCATAGCCAAGGCATAACTTACTGAAACAGGATGCGAAGATTGGCGAGTCCGAAAAGGCCCTAACAAGGCATGAGGGCTACATTTTGTTGCTAAAGATCCTAAGTGATGTGAAGAATCATTTATCAAAAATCAATATGAAGGATCGAGACACACGACGAAAAGCAAATACTCCCCTAAAGATCATGGAGAAGTATATCCGAAAAGACCCTAGCAAGGTTTGAGGATAAATAGATCCAAGTCTTTAAAGGAGGCGGATCGTTGTATATCAAAATCCAAAATAAAGATTGGAGAATAATGAATAAGTCGTGGTCCAAGTATGAAGAATCTCTCAAAAACTTCAAGTGAAGAAATTCCTATTATGAAGAGAAGACCATTATTTCATGAACGTCTCTCAAGATTCGAAGTATGAAGTCACTGCCAAATATCGGTCCGAGAAAGGTCTCAAATCGTGAAGCGAGTTATGCCAAGATATGAACTTTATGAGGTCCCGATAAGCAGTTTTAAAATATTTTTTCCTTTAGCTAACTATTGATTAAATCGTCCTACTTTATTTTCAGCCTAAATAAACTATTGAAATAAGTCAACAATGCATCCTCGTGATCATTCAAGACAATCATAAAATATAAGAGATACACCTAGGAATAAGGGAGTCTAAGTGAATAATTGGGCCACATGAGTTTGTATAAGTTTACTAACTTATAATAACAATGATCTCGTTTATAAGCTTGGTGTGGGGAACGTGAAACTTGAGGGTGATAAACATTCATGACAACCAAAGCCCTAATGTAAGTCTTCGTTCTCTTTTCTTGTTCTTCCTTCAAGCACTTTGTATATATATATTTCTATCTTTTTAGTTTTCTTAAGTGTCTAGTATTTAATAAAGGCCAAGATGGGTTAATTATGATGGAACATGTAAACCGTGCTTTGAAATTAATGCATTGCATGAGGGCATTGCAATGGTCAAGTGTAGAGGATTTAATAAGTGTGAAAACACTTATCCTTTTACCACTTATTTCTAATAATAACAAGACCAAAACGTGTATTTAATGTCTAAAAGGCGGAATTATGCGTGGTTTGTGTTTTTATTGTGTTTTAGGACAAAAATATGAAAAAGGAAGAAAACACGGGCTTTCACGGGCTTTTATCGAAGAAAAAGACAAAAGGCAATGTGAAAAGATCAAAAGTGCAAGAAGAACGGAAGTCGAAGGCCTATTCTGAAGATTTATCGAAGAAAAAGTCTAAAGACGGAAGTTTAACGAAGTCGAAGAACCAAGTCTACTAAAAGAAGAAAATTAGAAGACGAGTTCAAGTTATCATTCGACTAATCCCGAGACAAAGTCGAGAAAGACGAGAAGACAAGAAGAAAAGAGGAAGAAACAAACACCTTCCCCTTCCCCTTTATATAGTCTTCTAATGTGTCATTAGAAGAGTTAGTCTTTATTTTTTTTAGTAGGTAATTAGTGTGTTTTTATTTTTCTCTCTAGCTTTTCTTTCAAGCTTATTAAACCTTCATCTTAATCTTGTAACTTTGATTCTTAATCTTTAATATAATCAAGCTTTTTAATAAATTCTCATCCTACCTTTCTTAATCATTATCAATTGAATTACTTAATTAATCATGTAGTTGATTTCATCTTGTTGATTGTGTGATTGGTTGGCTTATTGGATTGTGCTTATTGAATTTGGTGTGGTTAAGGTTTTTAGATTATTGTGCTTATTGCTTAATTTTTATGATTGTTAGTTTCAAATAAGTTGATTTTGGTAGATTAATATTTTCACAAAAAGTGATTTTAAATATTTTGATTATTTAGTGTTTTTAAAAGTTTTTAAATTATGTCTTATTAGCTTTTTCTAAAATTGATTTGGTTTAAGTTTTGGTAAGTGCTTATTTGAGTTTTGCTTATTTGGTTAAGTTCGGATTCTCAGACCCCTTTTATTCCAAACAATATACTAAACCACATTATCCCGACTTATATACAAACCCCAGTATCCCGAATTAACTACAGTACACTTTATTCCGACTTAGCATATTACTTTCCCTCCAAAACAAGTTCTACATTTCCCGAATTATATCAAGCACCTACATTCCGACTTGGGTAAGAAAGGAGGATTCTGAATTAGGTTCATAATCCTTGATTCCGGATTACATCATTAGGATTCCGAACTACATCAGAAAGTCATATTCCGAATTAGGTCATCACTTGCGGATTTCGAATTAGGTCAGGACGGCAGCATTCCAGATTAAGTCATAAAGCTACATTCCGACTTGTGTGTGGGATTCTTCATTCCGAATTAGGTTGTCAACCTATTTCCCGAATTACATCCAAAACACCGATCCCGAATTACGTGCTGAGCACGGATTCCGGATTACCTTATAGACCCCTATTCCGAATTACGTGCTGAGCACGAATTCCGGATTACGTCCATACAACTGCATTCCGAATTAGATTAAGGAGAGGCATTCCGGATTACTTCAATGGTAATTATTCCGAACTATGAGAGGATGATGGATTCCGAATTGTGTGTATGATCTGGATTCCGGATTAGGTTTTGTACGCACATTCCGACTTAGGTTTGGTTTTTGGTTTCATGTTTTACTTTTAAACTTTCAAACTTTTAATTTTCCCGCCATTTTCCTTAAGTACTATTTTAATTGTTTTAATTTTTTTTCCTTATTTTAAATTTCAAGTTTGCAGTTTTATAAAGTTTTAAGTTTTCAAATTTACTTTTAAAGTTTTAATTTTTCGTCATTTATCTTTTAAGTCTTAAATTTTAGTTTAACTTTTAAAACTTTTATTTTTACTCAACGACATTTACATTTACTCTTTATTTTAAAATAGATAATTACCTTTAGTTCTTTTCACTTTAATCTACTGTGCAGCATTCACTCTGGATAAGCAATCAAGGTTAGACATTCTTCTTTAATTTAATAGCTCTTACGTTTATGTTATTTGTAGACCTAGATAATCATGCTCCCCCCCCCCCCTTTTAGTGACCAACATCAATAATTCCACCCTAAACCATGATCAATTCGAATTGAATCGAGTACGAACAACACTTCAAAGAGTACACACAAAAACATTAAATCAGTAAGCTTAAGTGTGAAGGTTTCTCTACCGGTGTAAAGGAGATTCATTTACTAGTGAAGTAGAACTCTCGAGTGGATACTCGAGGAGTGGAAGTAGGGGCAAGATAAGTGAGATCTTGCTAGACCGAACCACTATAAATCATTGTGCATTGTGGTTTGTTTCTTTATTACTTCAAGTCTATTGCTTTGCTAATTCATACTTCATCTATATCCATTCACGATCACGAAAAAGTTTCAAAGTAACGAAAACTAATCGGTAAAAACTATTCAACCCCCTTCTAGTTTTCTACAACTGGTATCAGAGCTACGTACTCAAGATCTTTAAAGTATATTGTACTTTAAAACTTGAATCGATCCATGGATTCTGAAATTTACAAAGAAGGACAATCTATGCAAAGACCACCACTCTTTGAAACTAACGATTTTATTTATTGGAAAAATCATTTTGAAACTTATGTGACGTCTAACGATATAGACCTTTGGTATATAATCATTGAAGGTGATTATGCACTAACGGTTAGAAATGTCACTACTAACTAATTTGAATCGATTCTATGCAAAAAGCAAACCGATGATCAAAAGAAAATGTTAGTGAAAAATACTGAAGCCAAAATGATGTTTTACAATGCTCTACCTAAAAAGGAGTATGAAAGAATCTTCATGTGTCGAACCGTCAAGGAAATTTGGCACTCACTTATAGTCACACATCAAGGAAACTCGCAAGTCAAGGATAACAAAATTGATCTACTTGTTCAACAATATGAACAATTTTCTATCCTTGAAGAAGATTCAATTGATGTGGAATTTGCTCGGTTTATATGACAACCTAGTATTTTCATCTATGTATTATGTACATTATTCTTGTGAAATAAATAATACTTTGATTTTATGGTGAATTTTTTTTGTTTTTCCTATATGAAATATGTGAGTAGCTTACATAACAAGGTGCACAAACTCACACAACTCACACTATTAATTCTACTTAATGAAGACCTTATATATATCAAGTCTAAACTCTAAAAGTGATCTAATAAGTATCATAATAATAAGAACATCTCAAATATAACTATGATGCCCTAAATTCCCTTATTAACCCTAGAATCCCTTTAAATGAGTTGTAAACTCAAGAATGATAAACTATGAATGGAAAATACATATGAAGAAGTGATTATGAATTATAAACATGTTACAAACTATACTTTGAAGATATAATAATACTTAAGAATGGTAAAAACAAACTATACAAAGCTAAGTACAAGTAAAAGTACATAATAGTCTTGATCATCCCCTAGAAACCCTTGGTAAACAATGTTTCAAGCAATATAAATACATAATATCTATGTACAAGTACCAAATACAATATACTAATTATAATCTATCTTATAAAATAAAGGTAATTGATCACAAAACACTAATATTCACTAATCTAAAGCTAATTACAAGTTAAGACCTGATAACCAAGATTAACATATAAAATCTATTCTATAATGAATTAGAGTATAATATTTTGCAACTAATTATAAAACTCTTAATAAGTTAATACATTTATCTTAAACTAAGTTACAAATTATTAAAGCATAAAGTACAAGTTATCAAAGCATAGGATCTTAAGCTCCATTAATTATCTCTAGAATATGATAAACCTATATAAACCCTTAAACTAAGAATGTAGAAACCATAGAAGTCATAAAAATATCATATAATCCTTAGAATAAGTGTACATAAGGATATAAACCCTAATTATCTAAAATAGAAAGTCATTAGGCTTAATGACCTAAAAACCCTTATATTAAGAAATCTACATAGAATCACTACCTAGTCTTTTAGGAAAAGTCTACAAACACTCATAGCACTTCATTAAGGTTATAAGATTATGTTAAGACAATGTATAACTACCCTAATGCACAAGGTACAAGATTTTAATGCATGGCTTATAAATTAGGTCAAAATGGGTATTTTCACCCTTAGGACATGTTTACTTAGAATAACTTAGTAAAAACAATATAGGGACTTCAAGAGCACATTGAGGAAAATTTTGGATGTATAAATTTAGTTTACATCAGTAGCTAATTGAAGGATAATCACTTTTACTAAGACTTAACCATAAATCAATGAGAAACCCTAACCCACCTAAGTTTTCTTCCCATTTTCACATCAAACCTTTGTTAAACTTCAAATCAAAGACCCAAACTTCTTAAATACAATGTATATACCCTAAACCATAATCCATAACTAATCACATACATAAACCCTTAATCACCAAAATCACAAAGTATCACACAAGACTACCCCTCTTCCAGAAAGCTTCGCGGGGACTACTTTACGACGACGGACGACCGCTCGTAGGGGGTTTACTGCACAAGGCCCCTGCAGAGGAAAAGCTTTATCCCAACGAATATAAGATGCTCAGCTCCGCACAACATAGGGATTAGCACGCTTTCGGGAAGAACATAGAATAGTAGAGGATCCAGCATGCAGAACACGGCGATCATTAGAAATTCAAAAAAATAGAGATGTTGTAATATACTCTTTCCCGTAACTTCTCATACCAGACCAACCCACTAAAATGAAAATAGGGATCAGAAATGTGGTCAATATCACGAAGAATAAAGAGATACCGTCTATACCCAAAATGGATTTGACCTAAAGTTTCAGGATATGTTCGACCAAAGATTTTACCTACCCAATAGTGAAATCCTGCAAATAAAGCAAAAACGGCTCCCATAGAAAGTACATAATGGAAATGTGCCGGGAGCCGGAGACTGCCCTAATACAGTTTGCGATGTAGATAAGAAGACGTGGGATACACTTAATATGAAATTCGCGCACGTGTGCCCCGAAGACACTTTATTTCGGGTTTCCGAATGGCTTCACGCTAACATTCTCAACGCTGCAATCGACCAGTTAAATGACCAAAATTCATATATCTACGCAATGGTCAATCAGGGGTAAACATCGTGATAAATGAGGTGCCCCCAGCGGCCCCCAGTCCACTAGAGTAATTTTCCATTCTCCCATTGATCCTATGAAGATAGGAAACTAATTTAGACCTGGTTTTGTTTTTCCCTCCAAAACCCCATTTGAACTCTTTCCCTCCACTTTTAAACTTCAAACCTAATACTTAAAAGATATTTAGGACTTCTAGAAGCCCTCTAAGCTGGTGGATCATCACATTGTAGACAATGATTCACCATTCTTATCCATAGTATGCCGAAATGCATTTTTAGCCATAAGTCTTAGATATTTTGTTTCTAGAGTCTACAAACTTTCATAGACCTTTAATAGCTCTCCTTAGTCAGTAAAATATCCATATTACACGTTTCAAGGCTTTTCTTGGAGGCTAAGTGTTAAAATGGGTATAAATAGGGGCGAATGGACATAGTTTACACTTGCACCCTATTTTCTTAAAACCTTCTACCCAGTCTTCATATTAACTTCTATAAACATATTAGGACATCCAAAAATACCAAAAACCAGGTCTAAAAGGAATCCATTGAAGCTTTTGAAGCTTTGGTAACAAGTAGTGTTCATATGAAGCCATAAGGAGCCATTTTGGAGCTACCTAGGTAATTTCTATGTTAAGAAAGCTTCAATCTTGTTATAATGATTATTAAGACTTTTTATAATGTCAAAATTATGTTAGAAAGATAATCCAAAAAGAAATAAGTCATTTCATCAATTTAAATGAAAGTTATAAGCTAAAGATGTCTTAAAACCCTAGTTTTGTATTTTACATGAAATAATGACTTAAAATCCATTTCAAGAGCTATAATTATGGTTAAATGTTTTTATTATGATTATAAATGTGTTTTAAAACTTTGTTTTAAAATCCTAGATCATTTGGTACATTTTTGAAGAAGTTATATGATTTTTACAAGTATAGGGACCAAAACTGTCATTTTTGAAAGTATTTAACATCTTGGGACAAAAGTGTCATTTTGTGAAATTTAACTATATAATAATAAATATTGGAAAGTTTGAGGCCCTAAGGTTAAATATTGAGGGTTTAAATTGTATATAATAAAACTATATACTTTAGGGGTTACAAGTGTAATTATACCAAAGTATAACAAAAAGGGCTATTTTGCCAATTTTGAAACTAAAGAAGATTAATTATAAATATGAGGAAGTAATGAAATTATCATGTTAGTAGGAAGCATTATACAAAGATGTTCCATCTCGATATTACGTTCTGATTGAGTGGTTGGGTTTACGATTTAAAGTGCCCTCGCTCCTCAAACGTTTATAGAATGGTTTTCGAGTATGATGGCCCGAACAATGATGCTAGAATTACAACCTAATATTAATTAAATAATACTTAAAAGTATTGAACTAAAACTCAAAGACTTGATATATATATATATATATATATATATATATATATATATATATATATATATATATATATATATATATATATATATATATATACATATATGTTGACCCATGTTTGTGAGACTAAGCTGTTTGCCTGTGACTGATATATATTTGACGTGATTCAGACTCCGTAGGACAAGGTGAGTTCATAGCCTCACTATTAAATGTTTTTAAATGATTGAAAACCCGTGAGGGGGATATATGCTAAAACTGGAATACATGTATTTCTAAACTATATGATTTTACTGAAATATGTAATTGTACGAGTGTCCAAACTGTTACTTGTTTCTCAAATTTCATGAATCATTAAACCTATCCCTGTGCGCTAATGGGGTAAATAGATCTATTGGGTTTAACGAATCCTGTTTCTGTTACCTATACATGGGGTAATCGAGCATACTTTATTATAATTAATGGTTAACCTAGGATATGTAGGTTACTTGTCATGAGATCCTGTCATGACGGTCACTTCATGAATTCCATTAGTTTTGATATCATGAATCTAGTGAAATAAAATTATTGTTTCATGTAAGCAAACTGGTAGACATGTATTCAAAACTATTATTACAAACCTATGAATTTACTCAACCTTTGTGTTGACTTGTAAGCATATATTTTAGGAAATTATGACTATTAGCATGAAGCATCATAAGGATGGCATGAAGAGGCACAAGCTTGAACTTATTGATATAGATTTTGGGAACCTCATATTGTAAAACTCTGATTTTTTTAAACGATATATAAAGAAAGTTGATTTAATCACTCTTTTGAGTTGTTTTTTATCATTGTGACTTGTGTTCTATGAAGTAATACCTCAAATTAGCTTCCGCTGCTATAAGGTAAAAATGGGAGTGTTACAGTTTAACACTATCATAACATCACTTAAAGCACTTGACGAGTCTTTCTCCAACAAGAACTTTATTAGGAAATTTCTAAGGTCCCTCCATCCAAAATGGCGAACCAAAGTTACGACGATTAAAGAATCTAAAGATCTTTCAAGCTTGTCACTAGATGAACTCATTGGGAAAGGTATACAAAACGGTGATGGAAAAAGACTTCGAAGTTATCAAAGGAAAGAAAGAAAAACAAAGGTCACTAGCATTAAAAGCTCGAGTTGAATCTAGTGATGATGATGAGTATGATAAAAATGACGAAGAGTATACCATGGCCGTACGTGACTTCAAGGAATTCTTCAAAAGGCGAGGAAGACTTGTGAGGCAACCACTCGACAATAAGAAAACATCTCGAAAGCCCTTTGACATCAAAAAAGCCAAATATGAAAGAAAATGCTTCCAATGTGGTGATCCAAATCACTTTATTGGTAATTATCCAAAGGCAAAACCAAAGACACAAAGAGCTTTTATGAGTGGGGCATAGAGTGCCAGTGATGATGAAGGTGACGAATTCAAAAAGGAAGAGCTAGCTCTTATGGCACACAAAACAAATGAGGTACATCCTGATTCTTCTTATTATTCTTCCTCATTAGATGATGACACATTACAAATCGAATATAACAAAATGTGTGAATTGAGTCTTAAAATTATAAACAAAAACAAACTCTTAAAAGCAAAAAACAAAAGTTTAGAAAACGAGGTTTATCAATTAAAGGCTAAAATACAAAGACTAGAACAAGGAAAAACACCTAAAGATAAATGTGAAACGTGTCAAGAACTCAACAATGAAATTGAGAAACATAAAACTAGTCAAGAGGGCGTTAACCAAACAAAGTCTAAAATTTGTAAAATTTAGCAAAATCGCAAATTGCATTGATGAAATGCTCAATTATAAAAAAGATAGCAAGGATAAAACAAGACTAGGGTTTGAGAAACAAAATGTAGCTTCTAGCTCAATGACACCACCACAAAACGATACGAACAACATTTCAAAGATTACAGTTACAAAAGACCACGGAACCCGTCGGACCCCTCTGCACAAGGGTCCGACACCTTACAAGGGGTCCGTGGGTCTGAAAGATGAACAAAGAAGAAAATCATGCCGAATTCGTCGTTGTTTCCAGGAAACCTAAACCATTCAATCTAGAAAGATTTAATACAAGTTTTGGAAACATAGAAAGAAATGTTAGAGCTAGAAACATACAAACTCGACCAAAATCTTCTTACCCCAAACACCTATTTCTAAAAAGCAACCAAAGTGTGGTAGGAATATATAGTCAAGTACCGTTCAACTATGACTATCATAACCAATTTTCAATGGGAAATTTTGTACCTTGGGATGTATTTGGCCACACTCCGATCGGGATTATCATGAGAAGTATGTTTAACCCAAACGGACCTATGAGACAATGGGGACCAAACGTTTGAGTTTTAAAATGTGTAGGTATGCTTGAAGGTTGGACTTAAACCGGATGAATGGATCAAGGACAACGGATGTTCAAGACACATGACGGGTAATAGAAATATTTTTAGCACCTACACATCAACGAACGGATGTAATGTTATTTTTGGTGGAAACGTCAAAAGCAAAATCATTAGCAAAGGTAATGTTGCTCACCTCACAAATACAAAGTCCTCTTCGAATAAAATGGTAATAAAATACTAAAAGACGGAATAACGATAGCAAAAGGAATTAGGGAAAATAACATATACGTGATGAAGTTTGACTCATCAAAAGACGCCATTTGTTTGACCACTATAGATGACACCTCCGCCCTTTGGCATATGTGTCTCAGACATATCAAGATGGTTCTTTTACAATCTTTGGCCAACAAAGATCTTGTTAGAAATTTACCAAAAGTAGAGTATGATCAACATTTTTGTGACGCGTGTAAAATCAGAAAGCAAACACACGCAATCCATAAGGCTAAAAATGTTGCTACCACGACTAAATGTCTAGAACTCTTACATATGGACTTGTTCGGTCCATCCGTGGTACAAAGTTTCAGTGGTAATCTTTACACTTTGGTTATCGTAGATGACTACTCGAGATTTACTTGGACAAAGTTTTTGAAAACTAAAAACGAAGCCTTTGACCATTTTGAGATTTTTAGTAAGAAATTAAATTGTCGAATTGTGTCAATTCGAACGGATCATGGTCGGGAGTAGGGCTGAGAAACAGGTCCGCACCGGACCAGGGACCGAAATGGTCCAAAACCTCAGACCGAGACTGGACCGAAATGGTCCGGTCTTGTCCGGTCGGTCCGGTCTAATTCGGTCTTCGGTCCGGTCCGGTCCTATTAGGCATAATCGACAGGTTTTTGTAAGACCGAACCGAACCGAGGACCGAAATGGTCAAAAATACCAGACTGAGGACCTGACCAAAATTGTTCGGTCCGGTCCGGTCCAACGGTCCAAATGCTCACCCCTAGTCGGGAGTTTGACAATGAAGTGCAATTTGGAGCAATTTGTGACACGAAAGATATCACTCATAATTTCTCGGCTCCAAGAACACCCCCTCAATCAAACGGGGTAGTTGAACGCAAAAATAGAACACTTCAAGCGATGAATAGAACAATGTTAAATGAGTCAAACATGCCTCAAAAGTTTTGGTGTCATGCGGTTGATACCTCAAATTATATTTTAAATCGGATTTTAATTAGGCCACTTCTAGATAAAACATCGTATGAAATATTAAAAGAAAGAAAATCGACCATTGGATATTTTGAAGTGTTTGGGAGCAAATGCTTTATTCTTAACAATAAGGATTATCTCACTAAGTTCGACCCGAAGTCATACGAAGGAGTATTTCTTAGATATTCTCGAAATATCAAAGCTTACATCATGTTAAATAAACAAACCATGTGTGTCGAGGAATCGTTGAACATAACCTTCAACGAAAGACCACCTCCCTCTAGAACATTACCTTTGGTAGATGATGATCTAGTTGAAGGCCAAGCCAATAACCAACAAACTAATGTTGAAAAAGACAAGGGAAATGAACCATTGAAAATCGAACCCTTAAACATCAAAGAAACAAAAGGAAATTATAGAAAATGTTATTGGAAAATTAAATGAACGGACCTTAAGGTCACATGCTCAAATAAAGTAATTTCTTCTGTTTTGTATCTCAAATTGAACCTAAAAATATTGATGAAGCTATTATTGATGAAAGTTGGGTCTTTGCTATGCAAGAAGAATTAAATCAATTTGTGATTAATGATGTTTGGTATTTGGTGCCAAGACCTAAAAATCAAACAGTAATTGGAACAAAATGGGTTTTTCAAAATAGATGAAAATAGTGTAGTGTCGAGAAATAAGGCTAGACTTGTTTCTCAAGGGTATAATAAACAAGAAGGTATAGATTATGACGAAACCTATGCCTCGGCTGCTCGGCTCGAGTCTATAAGAATTTTACATGCTTATGCTTGTACACACGATTTCAAACTCTATCAAATGGATGTTAAAAATGCATTACTAAATGGCTTTATAAATGAGGAAGTGTATATCGCACAACCTCCCGGTTTTGAATACTTTGAAAAACCTAATGTTTATAAACTCAAAAAGGCTTTATATGGTCTCAAGAAAGCACCCTAGGCATGGTATGACTGACTTAAGTCTTTTCTAATCGAACATAAATATTCAATGGCACAAGTGGATGATACGATGTTCACTAAGAAAAAGGGGTCACACATAAATTGTCGTACAAATATATGTTGACGACATTGTATTTGGGTCTACATGTCAAGAACTATGTGATGAGTTCTCCAAAATTATGCATGACGAATTTGAAATGAGTATGATGGGTGAACTTAATTTTTTCTTGGGTCTACAAATTAAGCAAATGGAAGACGGTATTTTCTTCAATCGATCTAAATACATAAAAGAAATGCTTAAGAAATTTGGACTAGAAGAATCTAAACTAACAACCACTCCAATGTCAACCGAAACTAAACTAACCAAAGATGGTACTAACGACTATGTTGATAGCACCAAACATCGTGGCATGATTGGTAGTTTACTTTATCTTACGGCTAGTAGGCCAACTATTATGTTTAATGTTTGTATTTGTGCTCGTTTCCAAGATAATCTGAATGTGTAACATTTTGAAGTGGTTAAGAGATTTTTTAGATATATCAAAGGAACAACCCACCTTGGAATATGGTATCCCAAAGGCACGGGAATGTGAAACCATTGTATACGCGGATCGGTTCATGCCGATCGATAGAAAAAGCACAAGTGGGGTATGCACATTTATCGGATGTTGTCTCACCTCATGGTTTTCGAAAAAGCAAACCGCACTTGCCATTTCTACAACCGAGGCCGAATATGTGTCGGCGGGTAAAACATGTCAACAAGCATTACGAAACAAGCACTTGTTGACTATGACATCAAGTTGGAAGATGTAACAATTCTATGTGACAACAAAGAAGTCATTGATCTAAGCAAAAATCCCATGTTGCACTCACGAACCAAACACATTGAAATTTGGCATCATTTTCTACGAGACAATGTCCAAAAAGGTAATATCTCCATAAAAAATGTATATTCGGAAGATAATATAGCTGATATTCTAAAAAAAACCTCTTAAGCGTGATCCATTTAACCTATTGAGACTAGGTTTAGGATTAATATAAATTTCATGTTAAGGAAAATAGTGTTGTGTCCTTTGTACTGGCGGAATCCGTCGGACCCTTTCCCCAAGGGTCCGTGTAAGGGTCCGCCTATCTGCAAATGTTGCAAAATACTAAAACAAATAGGCAAACACCCATAAACCAAAACCCACTTCATTATTTCTGTGAAACTCGACCACCACCACCACCAAAATTTCATCTCTCTACCAATCCTAGGGTAAAATTATCTATTCTCTTTCTGGTAATCAACTACTATAAGTATTTCTATATTACGATCTTGTACAGACGTAATACAACGAGCTAACCGTGATTCTAGCGCGTGAAAACCGAGCTACAACGCTTGTATATAATCTACCCAACAACCCTAGAGATGTGATAGGACTAGATTGTAAGTAAAATGATCAACCAAGAAAACCAACCAAATACCCCTTTGTGGGTATTCTTGCGATCGACCAAAAGAGAAGGAGAGGAGAAAGATTTTTTTTTTGATGTAAACTATGAGGAGAATGATTTGTTTATATAGGCATAATCTTGTATCAAAAAACAAATAAAAGGAAGTTTTTCCCCTTTCCTTTTTCTCCTATAACCGACCGACCAAACACCCTTATAGGGTGTTTCAGAATCTTCCAAACTTCTTTCCTTTTGTTTACTTACTATAAATTTATTTAACGCTCGTTAATACTTAACTATTAATTAATTAACTATCATTAAAATTATGTCTCGGTTTAATTAATAAATACATAAATATATATTTACTAAATAAATTAATAAATACAATAAATATATTCATTAATTATGTTAAATCTTTATGTATTGTGTTGAATCCCGTAAACTCGAGTTCGATCCTCTCACATGAATATTAAATATAAGTCCATAAACTTACAGCTCCCACATGGACATATTTCGAATATCGTGATTACATTGACTAACGTCTAGTTACACTTAGCAATGTTTCTAGTACAACTCGAGTAAGGTCTCCTGGACAAAACCTTTAACAATTCTGCATCGTTATTATTATCCTTTTATTTATAATACAATGTTAATAAGGATATGGATCTCATTCATTCCTTTCATTAACCATTCTGTTTCTCGTTCACAGATTCAGCAAGATTACCAAAATAAATTTGGGTGTGGCCACACAAACATCTTACTAATCCCACGAGAGGCCCAACTGTATTAAACTCCAAAACGAAATTGGAGGAAATAAATTCCATATTGACTACTAGTTACGTTTAGCGTTAGATTATACCACAAAGATGCACTAGATTCACAACAGTTTCTTGGTATCTCAAGTCTAAGGATAACTATTTATGTTTTACTTGATGACAAAGATCCATAAAATAAAAACATATAGTTGGGATAAGTCCAATATTAGATTCATCGAATATCATCCAAAATTGATCAATATACTTTCAAGTATACTCTATCACTATTTTGATTTGTCTTAATTTAATAATATTCCCGTATTATTAATCGACAACAGACATTTAGCATAACATTCATTCATGGATTAAAACATTTAAAATAGGATAAACTTATTAAATAATAGGAATAAGCGAAACCCAATCTTTATTTCATTATATAATAATGTTATAACATCCTTTATCTAAATACTAATCATAGATTTATTGCATGAGTTCGCTAGCTAGTTGCAGCCCAATCGCCTTGACATGCTTAACTACCTTTGGCCTAGGCAAAGACTTAGTTAAAGGATCGACTACGTTATCATCTGTGTGAACTTTTATCAATTTGATTTCACGAGCTTCAACTTGTTCTCGGACGTAGTGATGTTTACGCATAAAGTGTCTGGCGCCTTTCATGACTCCGTGGTCATTGGCAAATATTATTGCAACAGAATTGTCACAATACATATCTATAGGTTCTTTAATTGAAGGCATCACTCCAAGATCTTCAATAAACTTCCTAATCCAAACAGCTTCCATTGCAGCTTATAAAGAAGCCATGTACTCAGACTGAGTAGCATGCATTGCAATCATTGTCTGTTTCTTGCTCTTCCAGTCAACTGCTCCTCTATTGATAACAAAAACGTAACCCGTCTGAGACTTCGTATCGTCTTTATCACATTGCCACGACGCATTATAGAAACATGTCACATTCAGATCTGTGTCTGGTTTCCCTCCATATACCAAGAACATATCTTTCGTACTCCTCAAATACTTTAGAATATGACCAAGTTATGAGCAAACGCCACATCAGGCCTTGTGCATCTAACAGCATACATTATAGATCCTACAGCTGCAGCGTAAGGCACCTTCTGCATGTATGCCTCCACTTCAGGAGTTGATACATCCATCTCATGACTCAGATTATGCTTAACTTCCATAGGTTGAAAAACTTTCTTGGAATTATGCATAGTATACTTCTTCAAAATCGTATCTATATAAGAATCTGTACATAGACCAGTTAGTCGTCTTTTCCTATCTCAATAGATCTTAATTCCATGAATGTATGCAACTTCTCCTAGATCCTTCATAGAAAAACATTTACAAGATAATCCTTAACAAATTTATATCTTGGAATGTTACTTCCCATGATTAATATGTCATCAACATATAGGACTAGGAATACCACATCACTCCCACTAGCTTTGCGATATACACATGGCTCATCATGATTTTGAATAAATCCAAACTTTTTGATTTCTTCATCAAATCTTTTATTCCATTGACGTGATGCTTGCTTCAAACCATAAATGGAACTTTGAAGTTTGCACACATGTCCTGGATTCTCAGGATCAACATACCCTTCTGGTTGTTGCATATTGATGTCTTCATCTAAGCGACCGTTCAAGAAGGCAATTTTAACATCCGTTTGCCATATATCATAGTCATAGTATGCTGCTATAGCTATGAGAATCCTAATAGCTCTTAGGTTTACTACAGGAGAAAAAGTCTCCTCGTAGTCTTCGCCAAAAGTTTGAGTAAAATCTTTAGCTACTAAACGAGCTTTATAAGATTGTACTTTTCCGTCCATGTCGGTTTCTTCTTGTATATCCACTTATGTCTCACTACTTTAGCATTCGGTGGTGGTTCTACAAGAATCCAAACATCATTTACTTTCATGGATTTTATTTCTTCATCCATAGCAACCATCCACTTATCCTTCTCAGGATCAAGTATGGCGGATTTATAATTAGCGGGTTTACCAAGATCCCCTAACTCATCATCATCCTGTATGTTTAAGACATATATTGCTATTTGCGTTTTTAATCCTTGCAGATCTACGCAGAGGAACTAGTTTCGGTGGAATCGCCAAACTTTCTGGGGTTCTACAGGAATTACATGCTAGTGTTTTCAGAAGGTAATGTATCTATATGACTCTCTTCAAAATCATAATTTCTCCCACTGAATTATTGATTTACAAGATCAGATTCAAGAAAGTCTCCATACCTAGCAACAATCACGTTGTTGGAGTCACGTTTTACATACGCCTCACAACCCCAAACCTTTAAATAAGACAAATATGGCTTCTTGCCATGCCATATTTCATATGGTGTCTTATCGACCTTCTTTGTGAGAACCATTTTCAAAATGCGAACAACAGACTCTAAAGCATAATCCCAAAAGGATAAAGGTAAAGTTGTAAGATTAAACATAGATCGCATCATATCCAATAATGTACGATTTCTCCTTTCGGATATACCATTTTGTTGTGGAGTATAGGGAGAAGTAAGATGCTGAACAATTCCATTCTCACTTAGATAATCTATAAACTCTTGACTTAAATATTCACCACCTCTATCAGAATGAAGAGCTTTAATCTTCTTTCCTAATTGCAGTTCTACTTCTGCTTTAAACAATTTGAATGTTTCAAATACCTCATGTTTATGCTTAAGTAAATAAACATAACCATAACGGCTATAATCATCCGTAAATGTGAAGAAGTAGCTAGCACATTTCCTTGACGTATGTCTAAGTGGTACACACACATCAGTATGTATAAGTCCAAGTAGACCAGTAGCTCTTTCAATATTGCTATTAAAAGGTTTCTTGGTCATCTTTCCAGAGATACAAGACTCACATTTATCAAATGATTCATTATTGATATCTTCCAAAAGACCTTCACGTTGAAGCTTTTGTATACGAGTCTTTCCAATATGGGTAAGTCTACAATGCCAAAGATAAGAAGAGTTTTTGTCAAACTTTCTCTCCTTACTCATGCTAAAGACAGATTTATCATTCTTGGATTCATTATCATGCATGTCTATTTCAAACACACCATTCACAGAAATTGCATTAAAATAGAAAATACCATTTTTCCAAACAGAAATTCAATTATTATCAATCGTGTGAACGAATCCATTATTTAACAAACAAGAAAAAGAAATAACACCCCTAACAATTGTAGGTGCATAATGACAGTCATTTAAAATCAGAGTTAAACCCGAAGGTAAAACTAGATTAAATGTTCCTATAGCTTCAACCGCTGCTTGTGCGCCAGTGCCCACTTACAGAAATTGTTCCCCATAGGAAAGCTTCCTTTTCAGATTAAATCCCTGCAACGTATTACAAATGTAAATACCACATCCCGTATCATATACCCAAGAATTTAATTTGTATGTTAAATTGAACAATTCAATCATAAATAAAGCACCTGAAGCTGCAACGCTCTACTCAGACTTCTTCTTTATTTCTCGCAATTCTTCGAGGGAAAGAGGGCAATTCCTCTTCCAGTGACCACTTGCCTTGCAATGGTGACAAGTCTCATCCTTCTGAGATCTATTCTTCTTGACAAAGTTCTTCTTAGGTTTTGAATAAGTCACAACTTATTTGCCCTTATCACCCTTGCCTTTGTCTTTCTTCTTATACGCTTGTGGTTTTTGCTTACTAACTCTACCCTTTTGTATGGTTAGTACAGAAGGCGTAGCGGTAGATGTCTTGTCTTTCAACCCCTTTTCATAGTCAATGAGCATTGCATGCAAATCATTAACTTTCTTCCCCGTGTAATGCATATTATAGTTTCTAACGAAATCATTGAAGTCCTTGTTAAGGGACCTATTGATAAAGTTGATAGCCATATTATGATCATAGGGTTGTCCTAGTGCAATGAGTTATAACCCCTCATCTCCATGTAATGGGCACTTACACACTTTCCTGGAGCTTGCTTACAGCTATGCAAAACATCTACCAAGTCGTAGATCTCCATAGCTTGCAGCTTCTCGAACATAGCCTTGAGCTCATCAAGCATTCGCTTAGGTGAAAATAGCTCATACTTCTGTTGAAGTGGAGGAGCCATTTTTCCTAGCATTAAGCAAGCCACCTCCGAGTGCTTCTTAACATTAGCAGCGTGTTCAAGCCTTTGCACATCAGATGCTCCCTCAGCAAGATCCTCCGGATAGGGAGTAGTCAATATATCGATAGTACCCGCTGCTCTCAAGACAATTCTTAGCGAGCGGTACCAATCATTGAAGTTTGGGCCAGTAAGTTCGGGACGTTCAAAGAATGCATTGAACGCAAAACTTATAGTGTTATTGGTGAGTTGAGCCATTTCTACAGATATAAGTTCAAATATTAGTATTTTCGATAACAAAATAGTTTAAAGAAAATAAAATTACCCTGGTATAAAACCATATTATTTTCCTTGAAATCTAGAACTATATTGACATAAATCCATTACATCAGTTGATCTGCTAATAATGAATGTACTCAACATAGCGACTTGTCGAACAATTCAATTGACAAACAATTTTCAATTTCTAGATATTTAAGGGATTTACATTTCCAAAAAACGTTTCGCATTGTAAAAATGTTTCACTCCTTCTGAATGCATTAAGTTTCCAGATCTCACTGAGTAACTTAATTAAGTCATCTAATCTGAGTAACGTAAAACCATCATACAAATTCTCATTCTACAAAAGGTTTTCTCTCCATTACCACATCATCCAAAAATCTCATTTGATGACGAAGTAATTTCAAGTGTTCGTCAATTAGGAGCATTCGACTTAAATTTTAAGGGTATAAATTTTGATGTCAAAATCAATGTATGGAGAAGCATGCATACAATCTCCATAGCATAAGTTTATTAAAACTAAACATTTAGTAAACTTTTTCACAAGATTAAATGTCTTCATAAATTATGTTGCGGTATTGGTTAAACCAATTAAAGAATTTACCAACAATTATTCACAACGTACTTTTGCTAGAACTCGGCTACGCACAAAGCAATACCATTATTCATTGTGTTTCGGATGTGAATTTGCGGTAAATCAACCTTAAGGTATAATTCAATTAATAATCGTAGGTAATTTCAATTTGACGCACATGCGAACCAGGAATTTTGTCAGCGATTAATGGCATAACACCTCCTTCCTTAACCGGGTACATGACCAGCGGTGCGTTATACCCACTTTATAGTTTGTCAAAAGGAGTAGGCTGTTAGATTATTATTGCAATTCACCAATCAACGTAATCTTATGTAATTTAAATATCTAACAAATCATTATTTTAATATGATTTAGTCCATATTATTTCTTTTCATAAAAATCCTTGTTTACAACAATTCAACAATTTTATATAAACAAGTAAAAAAAATTAAATCATAAACACATAATAACAATTTATGTGTGCAATAGATAAATCAAATAGCCACATGCATACGATTTATTCAATAATCATCAAATCTAGGTCTTTATATTCATATAAAAGTCTTCCATAATTCTAGATTTATTGAATCAAATAATCACGTAGCACATAAAATCATATAAACATATAATTTTACGATCCATGAAAACATGCACGTTATCATGGATTCCCCACAAATCTTAACAATTAAATCTATACGGATCGTAACCATACATGACATAACAATTATTCATGCAATTTAATCTAAATTTATCCCGCATGTAATTTAGGGTTTCAAAACAATTCTTTTTTAATTAAAAATTCGGCCAAAACCCTAATTTTTAAAAAACAAAAACCTAATTTTATAAAAACCTAAAAAATATGTAGTTTTAACTCAAAACAATTATTAGTTAAAAAACTTTAGATTTTCGATAATTATAAAATGTTAAAACGGCTCTGATAACACTATAGGATTATAAATATCATAACAATTATATAAAACCCTAAACGAGATCAAAGCACATATAGCGGAAGCGATTTAACAAGATCTTAATAATAACACAATTATAATTAATCGAATTAGGGTTAAATACCTTTACGCTAAAGCAAATAATCACCAATTCGGGTTTATACCGTATACACCAAGATATAGTCTAAAGTAAGAATATATTACGATCTTGTACATACGTAATACAACGAGCTAACCGTGATTCTAGCGCGTGAAAATCGAGCTACAACGCTTGTATATAATCTACCCACCAACCCTATAGAGGGCTAGGAATAGATTGTAAGTAAATTGATCAACCAAGAAAACCAACCAAATACCCCTTTGTGGGTATTCTTACGATCGACTAAAAGAGAAGGAGGGGAGAAATATTTTTTTTGATGTAAATTATGAGGAGAAGGATTTGTTTATATAGGCATAATCTTGTATCCAAAAACAAATAAAAGGAAGTTTTTTCCCCTTCCTTTTTCTCCTATAACCGACCGACCAAACACCCCTATAGGGTGTTCCAGAATCTTCCAAACTTCTTTCCTTTTGTTTACTTACTATATATTTATTTAACGCTCGTTAATACTTAACTATTAATTAATTAACGATCGTTAAAATTATGTCTCTGTTTAATTTAATAAATACATAAATATATATTTATTAGATAAATTAATAAATACAATAAATATATTCATTAATTAAATTAATTCTTTACGTATTGTGTGCAATCCCGTAATCTCGAGTTCGATCCTATCACAGGACTATTAAATATAAGTCCATAAACTTACACTTAGACCATTTTGCTCATATTCTTAGGATACCCAATGAAGGAGCATGTTTTTGTTTCGACCTACACTCTCTCACAACTCTTGGGAACACCAACATACCTAGGGTGCTCAAAATAGGTATAACACTAGACTTGACGACAAGGACCTCGTTAAGACAACCCTTTTTCAAACGTAGAGTCGAGGACACTAGACTTTCAAATACTAGTAGGTTTATTCACAAAGATCCATACGGTATGGAGGCTAAAGAACTCAAGGATAAATACGAAAAATTTTGAGGTGGGGAAACATCATGAGCTTAGTAGGTAATAAAGATCACATAAATGCATGTGAAAGATACATGCTTCATAGTCTAGAAACCGGTAAGCCGTTTAATCTTGCCTATTACATTGCCAATAGGATGTCCCACATTTGGAATCTTGTCACACCGTTCTTCCCTATAGTATGTTACTTACTCGTCTTTACCACCACATAGCTCCCATTCCACCAAGTCCTAATGCCTGAGAAGGAATACACCACCTTGTTGATCGGGTCATGACCCCAATTAGTGATCAAAGGGTGATAAGGATCATGGCAAATCAACCTAGAGGAAAAGGTAAAAGAACTCAACATCCGTCTAGTTCTTCATCTTCCGCTAGTGAAGACAATGCATTGAAATTTATATAGTTTAATAGACTTCCATATCACCATAAGAGCACAATGTGCGTTGGATATGGTGCAATAGCCAAAAAGTGCTGCTACGTAGGCTATGACACCACATTTTGTGGGATTGCAGTGTGTTGGAAATACGTTATACGTATTAGAAAGGATCAGTCACTCCAACAATAGTCTAAGTAGTAGCTCGTAGTTTAGTTAACTTAATATCAAGCAAACAAGGCCAAGCCAAGCCTACAACATGTGTAGGTCGGCGGCCCATTGTAAGCCCAAGCCCATCTCATGGGCTTGGGTATATAAACCCTTTCCTTAGTTGGAGAGGGTGGTGGTTTTCATTCACTTTACACATAGTAAAAGGTGTATTCTTTACTTTCTCTCTCTAGAAGTGTGTGTGAAATCTACCATCTTTCTATCTCTTTCTCTCTCTAAACATAAGCAAGATTTAGAATATCCTACAAATGGTATCAGAGAGCCATGGGATGATTGTTTGGTTTATGTGTTTGTGTTCTTGATTCATACGCCTATTTTGATCCAAATACATTCGAACCAATTTTTTTTGTGTGTTTTTTATGGTTTTTCTTTGATATAAATCTTCTACATAGTTGTGTTAGAGATTTGGTATATTTACTTTGGCTAAAAACACAATTTTTGGGTGTTTTGATCATTTTTTGGCTTAATATCTCGAATTGGTTGAGTTTTGTCCGAGAAAAGTGGGAAATATTCCGACATAGACCATCGGAAAAGGGTTTAAGTATTCTGACAGCTTCCATCGGAAAAGGGTTTATCATTCCGACCATTATTCCGACGGGTATTTCGATTGTGGTATTCCGACACAAGTTATTCCGATGGTATTCCGATAGAGGTTATTCCGACAGGGGGTATTCCGATAGGTTTATTCCGACAGGGGTATTCCGATAGAGGGTATTCCGATAGGTTTACCCCGATAGGGGTATTCCGATAGGTTCATTCCGACAGGGGATATTCCGATAGATTTATTCCGACAGGGGGTATTCTGATAGTTTATTTCGATCAATATTCCGACGATTCCAAAATTATTCCTTAAAAAATTTCGAACGTGTGTTTTTGTTCGTCTTGGAATTTTTTGGTCATCAAAAACATATTTTAGGGGATTTCAACATTGTTTCTCGACTTCAACTCACAACAACTAACACATTTACTTTCTTTCATTGTTCGATCAACGTTTGTAAATCTTAACTTATCGAAATGGAGTACACATCTCTTACGGATAAGTCCATCCTCTCGGGTACGGATAATCGTCCACCAATGTTGGAGAAGACCATGTACGAGGATTGGACTTCCCGAATGGAACTTTACATGTGGAACAAAGAGAATGGACATCTCATTCGGGCATCGGTGCTCAATGGAACATTAGATTATGGTACTGTGACGGAAGGTACAGTTACTCGTCCTTGCACAACGGGTGAATTGACCGGAGATATGAAGATTCAAGACAAAGGTGATAAGTATGCTACAAACATCATTCTCCAAGCCCTTCCTCCAGATGTCTACAAACTCGTCGCAAACATAAAGTTGCCAAAGAGTTATGGGATAGAATTCGTTTTCTAATGCAAGGCACCTCGTTAACTAAACAAGAACGAGAGTGTAAGCTATATGATACGTTTGATAAGTTTGCCTATATTCCCGGGGAGACTCTCAATGATTACTATTTGAGATTTACTCTTTTGTTGAACGAGCTCAATATCTATGGCATGGCAATTCCTACATTTCAATTAAACACCAAGTATTTGAACACCCTTCCTTCATAATGGCGTAAGTACGTGTAGGATGTTAAATTGGCTAAGGACTTGCATAACACCAATGTGGATCAACTTCAAGCTTTTCTTCAACAACACGAATGCCATGTGATCGAGGCTCGGTTGTCTACACCACAAGTTCGTGATCCACTTGCCATGTATGCTTCTCAATAAATGACCCCCCAACAAAACACGACTTACACTTATCAACAACAATCATACTTGTAGCAACCACCACAACACACATATCAGCAACCACAACAACCATCTTATCAATCACTGATTATGCCACATCAAGCATATCAACAAAGTGTTCATCAACAGTCTTTTCCACAGCAACCAACACATCAGGCATCTCCATCACAAGCTATCATTTCTCCAATGGGCTATACTCCTCAGCAAGGATACTTTCCAATTGAAGCACCACAAGCACAAGCTCTTTACTCCAATGAACTTCCACCAATTGAAGCACCAGTCTTTACTCCAAATGATACGCCAACTGATATTCTAAACCATCTCACTACCTATTTGTCAAAACTTGTTGCAACTAGAGGATTTCCACCAACAAACAATCAGCTCCGCACCTCTTCAAATCCTCGACAACAAGCTACTATTCAAGATGGTCAAGTGACGGTACAATCCATTCAGGGTAGGAAAAATTCATATGGACCTCCTACAAGGACCATGAACTCTCAAGCCGTGACTTCGCATGCTACTGGAAATGGAAGCCCTATTGGTCCTCAAAAGGTTGTGACTTGTTACAATTGCCGAGGACAAGTTCATATGGCTAGGGAATGCACTCAGCCGAAAAGGATAAGGGATGCAACATGGTTTCATGAGAAGATGTATTTGGTCGATGCTCAGTCTAAGGGAAAGATTTTGGATTCAGAAGAGTTAGCATTTCTTGCAGACCCAGGGGCAGCAGACAATGAAGGCATTGCAGTCGTTTCCACTTCTAATGCAGCTTATCAAGTAGATGATCTTGACGCATATGATTCAGATTGTGATGACATTCACTCTGCCCAAGCTGCTCTTGTTGCTAACCTCTCTCACTACGGTTCTGATGTCGTCAGTGAGGTACCAACCACATCTAATAATATTCATGATAATCCATATCATGTTGAGCATGACAATAACAACCTTGAACAGCATTCGGGAACTAGTAACTCAAATGATGTGGTATCCAATCCAACACATTTGAGTGAACCTCAACCAAATGCTACGACGGGTATGGAATCTTATTATCAACGTGATTTGGTAATGGTGCCTAAACATATTATTGATAACATGAATGTGGTTGTTCGACAAACCATTGATATGAATGCCAACCTAACCGCTGAGCTTGTGTTGTATAAGGAAAGGGTCAAAACTTTTGAAATGGTCCCTCAAGTAGAGAAAATAACGTGTTCTGAATTTGACCAATTTCGTTTTGAAAAGATTGAACACTTAAAAGAAATAGAATCATTAAAAGCTAATCTTTCCAATGAATTAAAAGCAAAAGAGTCGGTTGTCAAAGATTTTCAGAAACTTAAAATGGATTTCGAAAATCTCGAGTCTAAAAAGTTTGAATCGGAAATTAATGCTACCAAACTTCTTAAATTCAAAGAACAGCAGCTTTTAAAACAATACGCTTCCACAGAAAAGGTTCATCTTTTAACTAAATCGTTTAAAGAACTCGAACTTAAGCGTCTTCAAGATTTACCACCTAATCCCGGTTATGCAAAACAAGCTTAGGAATATATTCCTTGTCTTTATGATGTGACCCTAATTGGCAAATCGAAAGAAGCACCTTTTGTTCGTAGTACTGAGGAGACACAGTCACTTGTGGAAGAAAATCAATCTAAAATGCTTTCAAAATTCCATAAGCTTGATTATGATAAGCATAATAAAGATCAATTTTCTAAAAAGACCCGCATTCGCTTACAAAAGTAATTAGCTCAATTATCAACTTTTGTGCCCCAAAGTTTGTCAACGAAAAACCTTCCTAGTACGTCTCCTACACTTGTCAAAAAGGATTTAACTAAGTTAATTCCACCGGTAAGTAAGGTGTCAGATAGCTTAAATGCGGTGCACCAATACTTTGCCGATTTTGACAAGGTCATTTTGGAACGTACGACGGCTTCGGCCATAACGGAAGGTGAATGGAATTTTGAGCACACTAGAACTGCGTTTCGAGACGAAATTGTTCCGTTTGTAAAGAATGTTAAAGCTTGTCTTAGTAATATTGTTCAAGATTTGCTTTTGGAAATAGAAGAAGTTAGACGTGTTTTGAATGAAATGGATGATGCTTATGAAAACAGTTTACTTGAAAAGAACGAGTTTCACGCCAAAATGATCAGCTTCTGAAGCAAGTGATGTCTTATGATATTGTTTTCGTCTGTGTGAATAAAAGTGTTGATAATGATTCGATTGTGCATAATGTTGAATCTGTGGATAATGTGGTAGATAGTACTTGTCACAAATCTGACGCTGAATTTTTAAAGCTTCAAGATTCGTATTCTTCGTTTTCAAAAAAATTTGATGAGATTCAAACACATTGTATTTCGCTTGAATGCAAGCAACAATTTATTCAAGAAATCTTTGAAACGTCATTCGAAGTTGTTAATATCGATGATGCAAATTTTCAAAAGAATTTTCGATTGAATTTTCAATCAAAACAGCGTCAGCCAAGTGATAAGGTTGCAAAATCATTGTCGATAGACATAGAGAAATCTAACCGATTAACTGTGTGAACGTACTTGAGGCCGCTGAGAATTTTAAACTTGATCTAGATAATCGAGTTTTCAAGATTTTGTCCAAAGTTGATAACTTAAAACAGAAAAATACACGACTCTTCGATTCATTAAAGCCCGCATGTGCTAATACCACTGCACAGAATCAATCATTAATTGAACAATTGAATCGAAAGTCGGTGGAAATATCTGATTTGAGGGAACAAATTTGTGATAAAAATCTGGCTTTGACTGAGTTAAAGGAAACACTTCATACCCTAAAAGGTAAGAATGTTGTGGATAACACAACCACTGTCTCAGCACCATCCTCTAGTGCCATCAAAACGAACCTTATCGCCGTCACACCATTTAACAAGGGACCTAGGACTAAACCATCTCAAACATTGGTCACTAAAGATAAGGCAAAATCAAAACCAGCTTCTAATATTCCCGTGTTGTCTTCTACAGGAGTAAGCACCACTACTAAGGATCAAAGATCTAAGCTTAAAAGAAACAAGAAGAATGATAGGATCTTGCTCCCATCTATTAGTCAAGTGAAGAAGAAAGTAGAAGCCCATCCTAGGAATGTTATTTCTGTTTTGAATAAAAAGAATCATGTAGCTAAACCTAAAGGCTTTGCGGTTGTGCAGCGTTCTAAGCCTACTGTAAATTCTGATTTGAAATGTTGGAATTGCAATGAATTTATATTTCTAGTCATCATGATTCTTGCCTTATTGACCATGTGAATGAGATGAATGCCCGTAAAAATGGTTTAGAATGGAAACCGACTGGGAAAGTGTTAACCTAAGTTGGTTGGATGTGGCGTTTCACTGGTAGAACTTTCACTATAGTAGGAAATACGTGCCCTTTAACTAGGATCACTCCCACTACAGCGAAGAAAGCGTGCCCTTTAACTAGGAGTACCAATGCTACCAAAAAACAAGTGTGTCCTTTAACTAGGAACACCAACACTACCGTAGGAACCAAGTGCCCTTTAAATAGGTCTACTCCCACTGTAGTGCCCGCTAATACTCCAAAACATAAGAAAGTTGGAACAGTAAAACCTGTTAGTGCTAAAACTCTCATTAGGAAACGCAGGAAATCTAAGGGTCACACAAATGTTAGCACTTATGATAAACATATATCTGTAACTGCTAACACTCCGGAACCAATAGTTTCCAATGCATTGTCTACTATTGTTACTGAAAACAGGTGGTCCAAATTGTTCTCTGGTATTTGGACTCTGGTTGCTCCAAGCATATGACCGGAGATCGCTCTCAGCTCAGAAATTTCATTAGCAAGTTTCTTGGTACGGTTCGATTTGGAAATGATCATATTGCAAAGATAATGGGTTATTGGGAATGTTATAATTTCAAGAGTGTATTATGTGGAGGGTCTTGGTCACAATTTATTTTCTGTGGGACAATTTTGTGATGCAAACCTAGAAGTTGCTTTTCGAGAGCATACCTACTTCATTCGTAGTTTGGAAAGGGTTGATTTATTGAAAGGTACTCGAGGGAATAATTTGTACACTTTGTCTCTACAAGATATGATGGCCGCTTCTCCCGTATGTCTTCTCTCCAAAGTATCAAAGACTAAGTCATGGTTATGGCATCGACGGTTATCTCATCTTAACTTTGACGCTATTAATCATTTGGCGAAAAACGAACTTGTTCGTGGTCTTCCTAAACTCACATTTCACAAGGATCATTTGTGTTCCGCGTGTATAATGGGGAAAAGCACTAAGAAATCATACAAACCCAAGACTGAAGACACCAACCAAGAGAAACTTTATTTGTTGCATATGGATCTTTGTGGGCCAATGCGTGTTGAAAGTCTTGGTGGTAAAAAGTACATCCTCGTCATAGTGGATGATTACTCTCGGTTTACATGGGTGAAATTTCTTGCAACAAAAGACGAGGCACCTAAAGTCATTATCGATTTTCTCAAGATGATTTAAGTGCGTCTCAACACTACTGTCCGACGCATTCGTACAGATAATGGAACCGAATTTGTGAATCAAACCTTGCGTAATTATATGAAGAAGTTGGCATATCTCATGAAACATATGTTGCTCGCACTCCACAAAAAACGGTGTCGTTGAAAGGAGAAATCTCACAATTATGGAAGCAGCTCGAACGATGTTAATTTACGCAAAGGCTCCATTATTTTATGGGCAGAAGCAGTAACTACAGCAGTTTACACCCAAAACCAATCACTAATTCGTAAACGCCATGGTAAAAAACCTTATGAGCTTCTCCATGGAAAAGTACCAGATTTATCATATCTTCATGTATTTGGTTCTCTTTGCTATCCAAATAATGATGGTGACAATTTGGGAAAACTTCAACCAAAGGCTGATATTGGTATTTTCATTGGTTATGCACCCGCAAAGAAAGTATACCGAATCTACAACCGTAACTCTCGCAAGATCCTCGAAACTATGAATGTTGATTTTGATGAGCTGACAGCAATGGCTTCTGAGCAAAGCAGCTCTGAACCCGCACTTCATGAAATGGGACCCAGTAACATAGCTCTGGTCTTGTCCCAAATAATCCTACTTCATCATCATTTACACCACCTTCTAGGAATGAATGGGATACGTTATTTCAACCGTTATTTGATGAATTCTTTACTCCTCTAAGTATTGTTGCTCCAGAACCTGACGTAATAGCTCCAGTTACTGAAGTTGTCGCTCCATCAACCGAAGCACAATCAGATACATCTGCACCTACAATTGGTCAAGATATACCTTCCACGAGTAATTCTCAACCAACACATGTTTCAACTACCCATGTCACGCCTATTGATGATGAAGAGGATGATGATATCATGATTTAGAATTCTCTCAAATGCATGAACTTCCATTCTTTGGTGTACCAATTCCCGACTCTAATCAAGTTGGGTCGTCCACCTCAGAGGAAGCTCCTACTACGGTCTACTCCAATCCAAGGATTCGTGAACATGACATCAAGTGGACAAAGAATCACCCTATAGATTCTATTATTAGTGACCCTAATCGTCCGGTATCCACAAGAAGACAGTTACAAGAAAATGCAATGTTTTGTCATTTTGATGCTTTTCTCACTAAAGTTGAATCTAAGACATGGCAAGATGATTTTACTCAATCCTGTTGGATAGAAGCTATGCAAGAAGAACTTAATGAATTTATACGTCTTGAAGTATGGGAACTTGTCCCATGCCCAGATCAAGTGTAGTTACCCAGTTTGAAATGGGTTTAAAAGGTGAAACTCGACGAGTTAGGCAGAATATTGAAGAATAAAGCTATACTTGTAGCTCGTGGATACAAGCAATTATTGGGCATCGACTTTATGAAATCCTTTGCACCTGTTGCCCGTTTGGAAGCTATTAGACTATTCCTCGCTTATGCAGCCCAGATGAATATGATCGTCTATCAGATGGATGTGAAGACGGCATTTCTGAATGGTGAAATCAAGGAAGAAGTCTATGTTCAACAGCCGGATGGTTTTGTGAATCCTAAATATCCTAATCATGTGTACAAGCTTAAGAAGGCTCTCTATAGGTTGAAGCAAGCTCCACGTGCATGGTATGATCTATTGTCACAATTCCTCATTACGCAAGGCTTCGCTAAAGGCAAGGTGGATCCCACGTTGTTTATTCAGAAACGAGGTAAAGATATGATTATGGTAAAAATATATGTTGATGATATTATATTTGCAGCCTCGACCCAAACCTTATCGGATGAGTTTGGGACACTCATGTCTTCCAAGTTTAAGATGTCAATGATGGGAAAGGTATCATTCTTCTTAGGTCTTCAGATATCTCAGAGTCCCAGAGGCATCTTTATCAATCAATCCAAGTATGCCCTTGAATCTCTTAAGAAATACAAGATGGAATGTTGCGACCCCGTGGATACTCCAATGGTGGAACGAACTAAGCTTGACGCAGATCCACATGAAGTTGCCGTTGATCCGACACTTTATCGTGGAATGATCGGTACCCTTCGGAATATCATAGCTAGTCGACCTGATCTTCAGTTTGCTATATGTATGTGCGCTCGGTATCAAACTCGACCTACTGAGTTACAATTAGCTACTATTAAACGGATCTTTCGGTATCTTAAAGGAACCATTAATCGGGGACTTTGGTATTCGAAGGACTCTTCGATTTCACTTATGGCATATGCAGATGCGGATCACGCGGGTTGTCAAGATATAAGGCATAGAACGAGTGGAACTTTGCAACTACTAGGAGATCGACTAATCAGTTGGGCATCTAAAAGGCAGAAAAGCGCTGCAATTTCAAGTACGGAAGCAGAATACATAGCTATGTTTGGTTGGTGTGCTCAAATTCTTTGGATGAGATCACAATTAACCGACTATGGTCTAGGTTTCAACAAAATTCCGATGTACTGCGACAACAAGAGTGCAATTGCCTTATGCTGCAACAATGTTCAATTCTCCTGGTCGAAGCATATTGACATTCGCTACCACTTTATCAAGGAGCAAGTAGAAAATGGAGTGATAGAGCTTTACTTTTTCCGATCTGAGTATCAATTGGCGGATATTTTCACGAAGGCTTTAGATCACGCTCGAATGGAGTTTTTGGCTGACAAGCTAGGTTAGAGAACATTCTCGCCCGAGAATCTAAAGGAACTGGCAGATGAAGCGAAAGAATAGTGGTGGTAAACTATTCTCCATATCCTTGGTGATCATCTGTATATATTGTTTATATTTTTATCCACAAAAGCAAAAGACAAAATATAAAACCATATAAAAACCATAAAAATTGAAAAATTCATAAAAATCCAAAAATATTTTTACTTTATTTTTCAAAAGCATGTCTTTTGGTACGATAATATTTACGATCTTAAAAATATTGATTAATATTGACACGGCGCCATAAATAGAGTTCGTACAAAAGTTGTAAATATTTCATAAAACATACCCAAATGGCTTGTAGTCATTTCAGACTGTAACCCGCTTTTCATATTAAAGTCAAGTATTTCTTATGAAAGCTTTGGATCTCAACGAGAATTCATTTTCTTGGGCAAGGTTTACTTTAAAACCTTGTAAGGGATCAAGTTTACGTTATAACTTGGTCTAACACAAATTTATGTACGCTTCAGTGCATTTATTTGTTAAAACAAGAGAAGTCTTGTTTTTATGAAGTTATCATCTCTACAACCAAGCTATCCACATTTGGTCTCTACATACTAGACGATGCGACTACTCAAACGACGACTACAACTCTTTCAATAGAACACGGGTCAACAATTGAGGGGGAGCAATTGTCATGCATTCAGAATCTTTGATACCGAACGTGCTAAACTCACAAGTTGGTGTCAAGACTACAATACCAATCGTGCATGTGGTGTCAAGAGATGACTTCAGACGTGACGAGGCGACCAACACTTGCCGACAAGAACCATTTGATCTTATCATATGATGTTCTCATCAATCAGGTCCAACCTTGTCAATTCATTCTTATTTGGTGAATATGTGATCTTATTACAAATTGGTATCATATCTCACAAATTGGTCTCATAAAGATTAAAAGGACTTGCATTTTTCTTCCCAAAACCTTTGTTAAAACTTCATTAAATCAATTGATATTAAAAACATCGATTGGGTTAATTTTTTTAATATGGGGGAGAAAATGTGATTTAATATGGGAAATTATCATAAATGGTTTGACTTAACGTGATGGCTCATCCCGACATGTGCGAAATGTTTTCGCATATCGTGGCATGTGTTAAGGGGGAGCAAAATGGATTTTCATGGTGACATATACTTACCCTCAACCCATTTATTTCACGACGATGAAGATTGTGGTGACATAAGTATGGTAGGATAGGTTAAGTCCAATGATTCCTCCAAAACCGGAGGAATCTTCCCAAGGATATTCCATAGCTAGAAATAGTAGTCCTTAGGAAAGATGGAAAAAGATTGTGAATGTAGCTGAATGTCGACCAAGTACTTATGTTAGCACTGGAACAATCACAACAAGGTGCTAGTTATGACGTATTTTTAAGCATTAAAGGGGTTGAAGAATGAAAAAGAATTGTAAAGATAAAGGGTCTAAAGAAAGAAGCCCTCCTTACAACTTTAGGCAGAAACCGGGTCAACACATATGCTATTGAGATCATTTTAATGATTCTCGATATTGAAGACAGACATCATGGACCCAGTGATGCAATGCACAACCCATCCCAGCTAACTCAGATATCTCTCAAAAGGTATTTGTTTTATTCACACGGAGACAATGCATTATCTATCGATTTATTCACTCCGAATATATTGATATTGAAAAGGTGGCACTCCTCTCCAGCCTCCGATCACTAAAATCCAAAATGCACGATCGAGTATAGAGCCATTTGAGATCATCAAATATCTCATTAGGACACACTTCCATAATTCCTTGCTTTTTCACACACTATGAAAAGTAAGAAATATCTTAAGAATCCTACACAAAATCTTCATGATCTTGCCTGAACATCCGAGTAATACGAAAGTATTTACAATGAAGATGGAAATCCTTCTTGAGCGAATATCAAAAAGCTTATGGTAGGTGACTTGTGCGATTCTTTATGAATCAAGCTTGTGATAACTAGAAAGCAACATTGGTTTAATTCTTAACTGAACTTAAACACGTTCCAGGCTTCTACGCAATATCTTAGTGATCTTGCCAGAACACTCAGAGTGACACTTTATAGTGTTCACAGTGATGAGTGGAAATCCTTCTAGTGTTAACCTCAAACAGCACTTGGTAGGTAACTTACAAAATTCTATGTGAATCAAGCTCGTGACAACTGGAAAGCAACGATGGTGCGAGTCTTTAATGAATCAAACTTGTTCCAGGAATCAGAATTGACGGCTTCAATCATGCGGATAATTTTATCCAAATGATTCACTATTTACGCTCGCAGTCAGCTTTGGACGGTCGAGTAAAGAGAACGGGTTTACCCGCGAAATCTTGTCAAAGAGATTTTTAATTAAATCTACCTGCCACAAGTACGATATTTTATATCGTCCAACGGTCTTCACCGACCGGAGGTAAAATGCTACCAAAATATAATGAAATTTTCAAAGCCATTTCGTTCGTGTCTACTTATGTTGCTACATTTGAAGACGGTGGCGTTGCGGAATCCAAGAAGAAGTCGTCTCCGCATGCTTATACTTTATGCACTTAATACTTAATATAATTCAAGAAAGCCTAAAAGTCAAGTCTTCCGCTGTATCAAACTCTGAAGCTTTCAAGAATTACAAAGGTATAAGTATATGGGACATGAAGTCACGAGGAGGCGGATATCACAAGTGATGGATGCACAAGATCAAGGCAAGATACTAATGCTAAAGATTGATATCAAAGATCACATCAGCATGTTCACCAGAAAAGAAAAAGAAAAGAAAAATAAAAGAAAGACGAAGACTACGAGATCAAGACAAGCATAGTATGCTAGGTTTATTTTATTATTGTAACTTGGGTAACGCCCTTGTTTGGAGTGACCTCCCTTAGGGCGAGATTATTGGAAATACGTTTTTACGTATTAGAAAGGATCGGTCACTCCAACAATAGTCTAAGTAGTAGCTCGTAGTTTAGTTAACTTAATATTAAGCAAACAAGGCCAAGCCAAGCCTACAACATGTGTAGGTCGGCGGCCTATTGTAAGCCCAAGACCATCTCATGGGCTTGGGTATATAAACTCTCTCCTTAGTTGGAGAGGGTGGTGGTTTTCATTTACTTTACACTTAGTAAAAGGTGTATTCTTTACTTTCTCTCTCTAGAAGTGTGTGTAAAATCTACCATCTTTCCATCTCTTTCTCTCTCTAAACATAAGCAAGATTTACAATATCCTACACAGTGAGCCATGGAAAAATGGTGTCATAGTTTTTTAGTTAAAAGAACTTAAATAAAGTATATACTAATAAAAAACATTTCATTAAATAAAAAAACTTACATAAAAAAGAAATACGCTAATTCAAAAAACATAGAATTAAAAAACAATAATAAAAAAACATAAAAAAACTAGTTATTAGTATAACAAGCCCGAATCAATTTTTTGTTTGCCTCGATAATACTCGCGTAAATTTGTGTCATTTTGCTCGTGTCGATTTTAGCACCCTCATATGCGACTCAAATTGTTGAGAACTCATTAGTCCTATTCTCGTCTTTGAACCGGAACTAGCGAAGGAGTTGGTTGAATGTTGACTCTTTGAAACCCAATGTAGCCCATCTGGACGAGGCATCGCATTCGATCCGAAAAGTTCAGGTTACTCTTCGGTAGTGGGGCGTAGACGATTTCGTCTTTCTTGGGTCGTTTTCCGCTTGTATTTATCTTTCAAAAAAATTCAAGCGCTCTTGTGCCTTAGCTCTATACCCGTTTGGTTTCTAAAATTGATTTCGACCCGAGTCAAAATCCTCCCATTGTCCTCCCCGCTTGCTATGACCTATTAATCACAAATGTTATTAAACTTAACTGAAAGGCGATTCAACGGAGTCTGTTTTTTGGTCAACATGTTCTTGATTTGTTCTTTGTACTTCAACTTCGCGGCTTGGGTATTGTAGACGGCTAGAACTTTATAAAAAAAGTATCCTTCTTTTGACCCGCACCGAATTTTGGATCCTCGGATACTTGGATGTAACACTTTGCCAAAATTAATTCTTCGACTTAGGTCCAATAATTTTGAACACCCGCACCTTCGGGTTCTGGTTCTTGGAATTTCTTGGCCTTTATTTTCTTTCTTGGTTTTTCTTTTTGGATGTCGGCATAGGTTGTGGCTCGTCTTCTTCATCGTCTTCATATTGAAGGTGGTGGGATTATTGTTTGGATAGTGGTTTTTAGCCATCGGGTTATGATTGTGAATGTTGAGAAATTTTTGCAAATTGTTGTTGGAGGTGAAATTGATTAAACATCATTTGGTTATCGGAGTTAGCATATGGGTTAAAGTTTGGATACTATGACATTTGGTAGAACGGAGGTTGAGCCAGATTCTAAGAACCCGGATTATTATCCGGATTCGAAGACAATCCCGGGAGTTGGTTGGAAGGGTCATTAAGCATGTTACCGATCCATTGACTATTTGGATGCATTTTGGTGAAGAAAGAAGAAATTGATAGTTTATAAAATATATTGGAAGTTATATAAAAAACTGGTATAATATAGAGGTTTTTTAGAGATCTAAGAGGGTTAAATTTTGAAAAAAAAGTTTTTTTTAATATGGTCATTAACTATTTGGTTCCAACAGATAGTTCTTAAAAAATGGCTGAAACACAACTTTTCATCGGCTGAGGAGTACGGCGTGACAAACCTCGACGCGAGGGCCGATGTGATGCACCGTTGTGTTTCTCGCGTCATGGAGTACGACGCAAGGCAAAACGCCACCATACCTTGGACTCTAATTCTAATGTTCATATGAGAGACAAATCAACTAAATATTCATAAAAGTATCAATAAGAGATTCTTAGAGAGTTTATTAGATGTATGTTAAGAGATATATTCTCATTCAATATATCCATGACAAGGACATTCCACAATGAATTAAATGATGACTCATCACTATATTTATTTATTTTTATTTATTTTTTTTAGAACAGAAAATGTTAGTGGTTAGTAGGTCGAGTCGTGTAATGACATCTAAGCGGAAGAATGTCTTCTTCGAACCCTTGCCTAGTTATGCTAGACTCCTTATCCGCTTCGCCTGAAAGGCCCTTGGCAGGTCTCAAACCCAAGACCTCCAGAAAACCTCCCCCAAAGAAACCACTTAGTGTAACTTTGGTGGCCAAGTGAGCTAAACCAGTTGGTTTGACTCATCACTATTTAACTTATAAAAGAACATGGATTATGAATTCACGTAAAATACATCTAATAAACTCTCTTATTAGTACTTTATGAATATTTATTTAATTTTTCTCTCATATTAATATTAGATCCACATCCACGGTGATATGGAAGTCTATTTAAGTGTGTAAAGTTCAATACATTGTAAGTGTTTGTATAAAATAATAAAATTCTGACATAACGATGATGTGTAGTGTACTGAACTCTACATCGTACTGGGTTGAAGATGTTCTCTCATTCAGTATACCTATGTGTAGATTCAAAAGTCTGTTGGGCCACTAAGTGGGCCGAGTACGCCTTTGGGCTATCTTCTCCACAAGCCTATAAAAGAGTAGCACACGTTAGCTCGCCTCGGGTGGGAGGCCCGAGACCAACTCTGGTGTGAGAGTAAGAATTTATTCGAGAGCCGGATGGCCAAAGTGGTATGTAATAAATGTGTGTGTAAGAATGTCTAACCTGCATAGAATACGAGAGGGATATTTATAGTGCTGGGAATATTGTAGCTTACTGTAGCTCCTTGGAGATTGTTCTCCTTGAGCCTTGCGACCTGACAGGCCAGTCTTTGGTCCAACAGCTAATGTGAGGTCCTTGGATAATAAGGTGTGTCGACTATTCCCAAGGGAATCTTTCCTGCTTTTGAGGTATGCAGGTGCGTCAACCTTCAATCTAGGTGACATGAGAGAGTCTCATGGATAATAAGGTGCGCCGTTTCTTCCCAATATTGTGGCACTACTTTTGAGGATTCCCTCTAGACTCGTGCTATTGGCATGTTGACCGGACTGACAGGTACGCAAGGCCACTCTTGCTTCTAAAAGATGGTTGATGTGAATATGGTCGAGCAGCCAGATACGCGAATATGTCTCCCCGGTATTGGATTATCAATATAAAATATTGCTGGTCCAATACTTTAAGTCGTAGTGCCTTTTCCTTTGTCCCCTTTTTCTTTCTTCTTTTTCCATCTTTTAATAATAACTTTTTAATAATAATTTTTTTATACTTAAAGGTCGTACCTACCCTCATAATTACCCTCAATAAAATTACGGGTAGTCACGCCTAATTAAATGTTTCTGCATTTTGTCTGCCAGCTGTTCACCACTTGCGTTTCTTGTCGCTGTTGCTACGTCACGTGTACCCACTGTTAGGGGTGAGCATAAAATCGAAAAACCGAACCAAAAATCGAAAAATCGAAAAAAACCGTAAAAAAAACCACCCCATTTTGAAAAACCGAAGGGATGGTTTTCATATTTTTCAAAACCGAATGTTTAGGGCGGTTTTTGGTTGCATGTATAATATCGAACCGAAAAAACCACCCCGCCTCACTTAGGTCTTCAAAATTAATATACTTTTATATCTTTAGATAGTTCTACTTGTGATATTTCTAATATGTTTAGTTGTTTTATTTTTGTTTAAATATACACATTTGTAAAACATTTTAAAGTAATAGATCATGATTTTTTCACCTAAACTTTGTTAGATTTGTGATTCCTATATACGAGTTTTCATTATGATTTTTAGTTTTTTATAATTTAATGGTAGCTAAAGTTGCTATTATTGTAGTGTATATAATTGATTGAAATTATTATTTTTGTTGCAACTTGCAATTATGACGAGTTTAATTTGTGTCGAAAGTGATCGACTATTAATGTGGTTTTTGTAAATAGAAAACGACCTAATGCGTAAAATGAAAGGAGAAAAAACCCGAAAAAACCGAAACCGGACCGTTATAATGAAAAAACCGAAAAACCGAAACCGAAAAAACCGAATTCAAATGGTTTACAATATGTAAAAACCGAAGTTTGCAGTTTGGTTGTTGGTTTTAGCATAAAACCGCCCCAAACCGCCCCATGCTCACCTCTACCCACTGTTCCTAAGGTGACCCTTGAGTGACCTTTGAGTGACCCCTGGATTTATATAAATAGTCCCCTTTAATTCTCACTTCCTACCTTCATCTTTTTTACCGTCGTGAGCCGTGGGGTACAACCTTCCATCCAGGTGTGTCTTTTCCTTCTTTCTTTATTCGTTTCCTTTTTCCTTCCTTTCCTTGGTTCTCCCCGGCCCGTCTCTATGTCTTCCGATGGGTCTCTGGAGTTTGGTCTCCCTACTCAGGAGCAGCGTGACGTTATTAACGAGGCTCAGGTGATGCCAAAGTTTGACATGCACCTCTATACATCTGACTTGAATGAAGATCACGTGCGACACGCGGTTAATGCCTATCAGATCCCTTTGGATCTTAAACCTTCTGCACCTCCCTCCAATTTTCGCATGAATGAGCTTCGTTCTCATCTTATTGGTCTTTATGTTCATCACTTCGATCAATGGGGCCTTCGCATCCCTTTTTCTTCTTTCTTCCTTCGTGTTATTGAGCAATTTGGCGTACATATCTCACAATTGGTGCCCATTGGTATAAATAAAGCCACTTTTTTTAAAATCTATTGTCGTAGCTTGGGTATTGATCCTTCGACGCCGTTGTTTTGACTTTTCTACAAACTTTTCAAAGTGGGTGATTGGTTTTATTTTCAGAGCCAAGGCTTCAAACCTTTTTTTCCTTTCCTTAAAGACGGCCCTACGGGCTTGAAAGAATGGAAGGGTCTCTTTTTTATTGTTGACCGGAGGGCCACTCCTATCGCCATGCCTTGGAGACATCACGACTCCAGTGTGGCCGAGCCTCTTCCTAAGCTTTCTGAGTATAATCCGTTGAATGCGAAGAAACTTTGTGAATTTGCTATTCCTCTTTGTAAGCCATACTCTAGCCTTCTATATGTTGGTTGTCTTACTTCCATTTGGAGGCACGCTGGTTTTGATTGCTCCTTCAACGGTCTGGATGGGGAGAGTAATGTTTTTTCCTTCTTCTTTTTTTTCTGTTTGGGCTTTCGTTTTGTATGCACCGCCTAACTTTCTTTCTTATTTTTGCAGACATTACTATGGCTGAATTTCTAAGGATTCCCCATTTTTCAGGCACGACCATTCGTCAAGGGAACCCTTTGCCAGAGGGCACGATTATTGTTACTCATACTACACCTCCTTTGGCTGAGGGTGCTCCCATCCCTGCAAAAGCTGTTGCCATGGAGCAGGCTGAGCGGGTTGACTCAAGGTTAATTGTTGATCGAGAGAGGAAACAAAGACGTGTTGTTGAGAAGGCTGCCCGAGAGGACACAACAGTTGGTGGTTCTCACTGCGCTGGTACTAGGGCCACTCGAGGCACCACTTACACAAGGAAGTCCAAAAGGAAGGCCGATGGTGAGGGTTCTTCCTACAATAAGAGTAAGGTTGCTCTAGTTCCCATTGCTTCCCATGCTGAGCCATCCATTGATGTTGGGGAACCAGTTGATGAGAATGGATATCATACTCCCACACCTTCAGCCGTGGGGCCTAATGTTATAAATGATCTTCGAGAGCATTCTGATGATGTTTTGTCTCACCCTCATGTTTTTGAAGACGAGTCCCATGTGGATGAAAATCCTCCTTCGTCCCCTCTCGTAATGCGTCCGTTGTGCCTGATAACAATCACATTTCTACTGGTGTTAGTGGTGAGGATGTTGTCTTCCCAGGATGTAAGTTCTCCTTTTTCTACCCTTCCCTTTTTTTCTTTTTTCCTCTTCTCCTTCATATACATATTTTATTTTTTCTTTCTTTTTTTTACTAACACTGTTCTTCCTAGGTAATGCTTCAAATCCCATCAACTTAGATGCTGAGGTTGTTCTTGATGAAGCTGAGAGTTCTTTTCCTAAGGCCACTTATCCTCCCTTTCAATTATTGTTCTATGCATGCTGAGGTGTGCATCCTCTCTTATATTATTCATTTTGGCAGGTGATCCCTATGCACGCTTTGGAAATCAACCTTTCACCCCCTTAGTGGGGCCTCAAGGAATCCTGTCGAGTAGAAAAATCTAAAGACTGTCGTGACATGCTCTCCAACTTGTTTACTAAAGCCGATCAAGTTTATTTAATGATGGGGTTGACCACCATATGGTCGTGCGGACTGGCTGGCAGTGCTTGGCCCAAAGCACCCAGATGTAATCTAGTGTCTTGCTTCATTTTGAATCTATACTAGAGGATCATAGTGCTTGTGTTTCTACCAAGTCTGAGTTGGAGGACAACCGAAAGTCTCTTGCCATTGCTAATGCTGATTTGTTGGAGAGCCGCCATGACTATGATAAACTCCTCAGTAAGCATAATGTTGTTGTTTCCTCCGAGATGGAGTTGGTTGGGCGCTTGGCCGCCCTTGAGAAGGATAAGAAGCTTCAAGATGAGGCTCTTGTAGCCAAAGATGCTAAGATTTCAGCCTTGGAGAGTGCGTTGAAAACTTCCAAAGAGGATTCTCAGGGACTTAGGGCTGATAACACCAAGTTGGTTGTCGATCTTGGTCGTGAGGCCACATTAAGAAAAAATCTTGTGAAGGACCTTTTTCCTGTGCTCACTCGACATCTTTTGGCCAGCAAGGATTATAAGTCCGCTCATGGGGAGGTATTTAGCGTTGCTCTTTCTTTAGGTTTCATGCAAGTTGTGAATCGTGGTAGGACATAAGAGGAGGTGGCTGCCATCTTGGCCGAGGATTCAGAGCTTGACTCTTCCCTTACGGAAACCAGTTTGGTGGAGGCTTACAATGCTTTGTTTGTAAAGAAGTATCCTTACATGGACAAAGTCTCCCGATCCTGCTTCAAGAGTCGCATGGAGCTTCAAAATGTCATGCCAGATGGGGAAGTTACTCCCGGCCAAGGGCCTTTGCCACATGATTGTGCCTCTACTTAGCAACTTACTTTGATTTGCATTAATAATCTTGTTTCTGTCTGTAATAACATTTGATGCCCTGCGGCCTTATGTGTCCTTGTTAAAACACTTAGCTATATTTGTATGTCTTGGCCGCTGTGCCATTTTGATTATGCCTTATCTCATGTTTTTATATGTTCTTGGCCTTGCATATATACCTTTGTAGGCACTTTGGCATGTATTCATTTTATCACAAGGGAGTGAACCTTGGCTACATAGATCGGCCGAGAGGAATTACCTACCCTCCGGAGCCACTTGAATATTTATCCAACTCCCAATTTTGGTTGGGGAATATTGAATACATATATCGGGTTAAGGGATCTAAGTTCCACCCGGAGCCACCTAATCCTTTATTCCCCTTCCATAGACATCGACCATATTTTATCGATTTTGGAGGTTGCGAGCCTTCTGTCGAGGTCGCTTATGCTTTGTCAATTTAGTTTAGATATCGATTACATATAATCATTTTTTATTTATCTACGGACATTGACTACACGGAGCCACTTATGTGTTTGTTCATTTAAAAGGGTGATGGTAAACATTGGCCACACATTCCTACCGAAGGTGATTGGCCTTTCGGAGGGGGTCACTTTAACCTATGTTTAGCATTCCTTTATCATAAGACGGAAAATTAATACTCCATAAGTGGAAGATAGCTTTCATTGATTTCAACATTCAAATGTTACAACAACATGATAAGTTCAAATGTCAGCCTACACATGGCATTCCCTTAAATTGATTGCATGCAAAGTTCATGGTACTGTCTTACCATTCACTATTTCCAATTTGTACGAACCGTTCATGTATGCCTCTGTCACTTTGTAGGGACCCTCCCATGTTGGGCTCAACTTCCCTGGATTTTCCACATGGCTAGCTTCATTTCTTCTGTAAACATAGCTTCCTACCTTGAAGGACTTGGCTCTGACTCACTTATTGTAGTATTGCTCCATCTTTTTCTTGTATTTGGCCTCCCGGATGACTGCGGCCTCCCGTCTTTCTTGCAATAGGTCTAGGTTGAGTCTGAGCTCTTCATCGTTGGCCTCTGCGTCTTTGATCATCAACGTCCGATGGGTTGGCATGCCAATCTCCGCAGGGATCGCTGCCTCACCTCCATACGTGAGGCTGAATGGAGTTTCCCTATTGCTTGTTTTCAGTGAGGTTCTGTGTGCCCAAAGTACGTTTGGGAGCTCATCCACCCATTCGGTCCTATCACGCCCTAGCCTTGTCTTTAGACCTTCCATTAGTGATTTGTTTACCCTCTCTACTAGGCTATTGGCCTGTGGGTGTACCACTGTTGTATTCATTTGCTTAATGTTGAGCTTTTTGCACCATGTTTTAAACGGATCATTCAAAAAGTTAGTCTCCTTGTCAGTTACTATCACATGTGGTAAGCCAAATCTACAAACAATGTTATCCCACACAAACTTGATCACATCCTTGCCTTTCACGTTGGCCAAGGGTTTTGCTTCCAACCACTTAGTGAAATAATCGATTGCCACAATGATGTACCTTACTTTACCTGGCGCTGCGGGGAACGGGCCTAACACATCCATGCCCCATTGAAAGAAAGGCCATGGGGTCATGATTGATGTCATAAGCGTCTTTGGCATTTTTGGTACGGGAGAATAGATTTGGAATGCATCACATTTTTTTGTTTCCTCCCTCACATCCTGGTGCATCGTGGGACAGTAGTATCCTTGTCTTAGCGTTTTTGCCACCACAGATCTTGTCTTTAGGTGCATCCCGCAAGATCCTCAGTGTATCTCTCGGATTACATAGTTAGCCTGGAGTGGGCCCACACATCGTAACATTGGCATTAAATAATACTTTTTGAATAGCACCCCTCCTTCCATCACATATTGATTGATCTTCATTCGGAGGGCACGTGCCTCGTTGCGGTCCTCTGGCCATACTCCTTGCTCCAAGCATCTTATTATGGGGGTCATCTAGTTGTCCCCCCTTCCTCAACAATGGCGTTCACCTCCTCTCGGTCTATGGAGGGCCTGTTCAACACCTCCACCAGTACCTCCTTTGTCAAGTGGTTGAATGCCACCGATGCTAGTTTGCTCAACACGTCGGCCTTTTAATTTTGGCTTCTCGAGATATTTGTGATCTTGAAGATTTTGAATCTTATCACGTGCTCTTTGGCATTGCTTAGGTATTTGATCATGCTTTCATTTGTTTCCACAAATTCTCCATTTATTTGGCTAGCCACGAGTTTTGAATCCACTTTTACTGCCAAGTGTTCCACATTCATTTCTTCGGCGATTCTCAAGCTTGCTAGCAGAACTCATATTTTGACTCGTCGTTCGTGCTACCGAAGTTCAACCTTAGGGCGTATGTGTATTCCATGCCGTTCGGACTGATTAACACCAGCCCTGCACCGGAGCCCTTTGGGTTTGATGCTCCGTCGGTGTACAACACCCATTCTTTTTCCTTATCAACCTTTCTTCCTTGTAAACATACACTTCAAGGTCTTTCGAAGTGTCTATCCCTACTGGCACTTCGTTTAGGAAGTCTACCAATACTTGAACCTTGATTGCATTCCTTGGTTCGTAGGTGATGTCATATGTCCCTAATTTTATGGCATACTTTGCAAGATTGCATGATGCCTCGGCCTTGTTCAGAATTTGCCTCACGGGTTGGTCTGTGATGACCTTGATTGGGTGACCTTCGAAGTATCGCCTCAACCTCCTTAACGTGCTTAGAAGGGCCAGGTCCTGGGCCAACTTTTCTATTAGCGCATAGTTTCTCTCTACCTCGTGTAGTGTTCTGCCGACATATCAGACTGGCCTTTGGATTCCATTCCTCTCGGCCAACAATATTGCACTGATTGCTCCCTTTGCTGCTGCTAGGTATATTGAAAGTGTTTCCTTGGGTCATGGGGTGATAAGTAATGGTAATTCCAACACCATCTCTTTCATCTGCTGGAAGGCATCCTCAGCTTCCTTTGTCCACCTATATTCCTCCTTATTGGCCTTGGTTATGTTTCTCAATGTATCAAAGAAAGGTAGTGATCTTTCGGCCGATTTTGAGAGAAAACGGTTTAGTGCGGCCAACTTCCCAGCTAAGCTTTGCATCTCATTCCATGTTTTGGGTGACTACATGTCCGTGACATCCTTAATCTTGACCGGGTTGGCTCTGATTCCTTCCGAAGTCACCATGTAACCTAGAAACTTACCCTCCTCCACACTAAATGAACATTTCTTAGGGTTAAGTTTCATGTTTATCTTTCGTAGATTGTCGAATGTTTCAGCTATGTCGGCCAACATTTCCTTTTCTATCTTGGTTTTTATGACTATGTCATCCACATAGGCCTCCAAGTTTCGGCCAATCTATGACTCAAAGGCCGTGTCCACCAATCTTTGATATGTTGCCCCTGCATTTTTTAGGCCGAAGGGCATTTTGGTGTAACAATATGTCCCTTGGTCTATATAGAAGGCAGTTTTCCCTTCGTCTTCTTGTGACATTTGAACTTGGTGGTAGCCCTTGTAGGCATCTAGAAAGCTCTTATATTTGTATCCCATGACGGCCTCTATCTTAGCATCGATCTCTTGGAAAGGCTAATAATCCTTTGGACATGCGGCATTCAAGTTCTTAAAGTCTATGCACATCCTCCATGCTCCATCCACCTTTTTTACCAAGACCGTGTTGGATATCCACGTGGGGTATCTTACTGGCCTTACTATCCCTGCTTTCACCCATTCTTCGACTTCCTTGGTCACGACCTCACTCTTCTCAGCAGATGATACCCTTCGTTTTTTGCTCATCGGTGTTACTGAGGGATTTACATTAAGCTTATGTTGTGCTATGCTCATTGGCACTCTGGTCATGTCTTGTGGCTCCCATGCAAAAACATCCAGGTTATTCTTCAACAACTGTTTTAGCTGCTCCGAGCCTTCCTTTGATAGGTTTCCCCCAATGGTAACAAGTTCTTCAGGGAAGGTCGGGTTGATCATAACCTCCTCTGTTAGGTTGACTGCTTGGCCGTCCTCCTTTTCTGGCTCTTCTTTTGCCATCTTTCTTTTTCCCAATTCCCTGTATTCATTAATAATTGAGGAAGAGGTGACAAGAGTTGCGATACCTCGGGGTGTTGGAAATTTCATCATAGCATGGATGGTAGATGGGATGGCTCGTAGCTTCCTTATTCCTGGCTTCCCCAGGATGATGTTGTACGGAGAAAGGGGTGGGTATGACGGTGAACCTCATCATGGCCCTACGAAATAACCCTCCGTCTCCGAAGCATACCTCCAACTCTATCTTTCCCAATGGCTTCACACTTTCCCCGGAGAATCCTGACACCGTGCTATACGTCTTGGTCATCCTAGCCTGTATACTTGGGGTGGAGGCTGTTGAAAAAATGTTCGTACATTATTTCTACAGACGCACCGCCATCCACATGCACCCTTCTTACTAGGTATCCTTTGACCTCGACCTCCACCACAATTGCTTCTTCAGACAAATCCTCGTCCAGGCATGGTGGGAATGTTATGGGGACGTTCATCCAGTCCTCATTCACCCATCTTGACTTCCTCTTCCGGTTGTCACTACACCCAGATACCATATTGATCACCTTGGCATTCTGTGGGTGGCCTTTGTGGCCGCCCTTCCCTTTTTGCCTCGCGTCCTTAATCAGGTGGTTGAGTTTCTTAGATTCCAAAGCAGCCTCTAATTTCCTCCACAATTGGAAGCAATCATTTGTGTGGTGTCCCTTCGCCCCATGATAGTCACAATATCTGTCCATGTTTTCCTTCCTTGGTGTCCCTACCAGTGGAGGTGGGGCCGGGAGGTTCAGCTGGTGTTCTGTTGCCAAGATTTCTTTGGGTGTGCTAGACAAGTCTTCTAGAGTGAATATCATGTTCACCTCTTGTGGAGGTTGTCGGTAAGGCAACGTGTAAGGCTGAGCGTAAGGGGTTCTGTTTTGATAGGCGCTTCGGTCTCCACCCCTTCTTCCTCCAAAACCTCTCATTTGGGATCGATCATACCTTTGGCCTCCCGTTGGGAACGTGTCCCTTTGGACAAACTCCCCCTTAGGCAGTTCGGCGTCCCTAAACGCTGCCTCCGCGCGAACAAAATCATCCACATGCTTCAACATTTCATCCACCATCTTTGGTATACTCTCGGCAAACCGTTTGGCCAACCCAGAAAATTTGTGTGAACCCATAAACGAAGAAATCCTCATAAGGTCAGGTACATTAGGAATAGAGTTAGACTCGCTTACCCATCTCTCTTTAAACACAAAGAGGCTTTCGTTGGCCTTCCAGACGATCTTCGTGATTTCCGTAGGATCTTTTGCGCATGGCTTCTAATATGTCATTTTTTTAGTTCGTTTTTCTCGGTATCGATTCGAATTGATATAACGTTTTCTAGCAAAGACTTAATTGTTTTTGGTGGTCAAAACTTGATTGGTATTCTATGTCTACTTGGCACAAAGCAATAAAAAATGTAAAATATTATACTATTACTACTTAATACGTACTAAACTAAAACATGTTGCAATTACACTATTTTAAATGAACGAAAAGTTCAAAATAAAAATTTACAAAATTAACAAAATCTAAAACAATTTTTATGAAAGTAATATCAAATTTTTAAAAAAAATCTAAATTTAATAACACAAAAAAAAAATTAAATTTTATAAAAGCAATCTAATGAATCAATCTAACAGCCCAAAACTTAGATTCAAAAGGCCCAAAATTAAGCTAGACTAACAAACTAATATAACTGTGTTAAAAAAAACGAATTGGACATGTGTACAAAAAACTTTACAGCTTATTACACTGAAAAAGATTTTAAAAGAAATCAAATAAGGAGCTTTGACAAGAAATATGATATGTTCTAGTGGTAAGTCTACTCGTAACTGCCCATCAGGTCACAAGTTCGAATCATGGTTGTACGTTTTTTTATTTCCTATTTTATATGAACAGCTTTATTTTCCAGATATTAATCAACTAGATAATCCAAATTGAGATCAGGTTTTAGCTAATATCAATCTAACAACTGCCTAAATCTATCTGCCAACCGCTGATTAAGCTAGAAACTCAGAAATGCAATCGATCTAAATTTCTAAAACCGTAAACAAGTAACAACAAAAACTAACATCAACAGAATATAACAAACAAATCAAATTTCAAGCAGGTAACGACTAATTCTACACTACCGTTAAGCTATAAGCAAAAATATACTATAATTGCAGAAAATCAAGTGAGCTTAACCTGGGCATCCAGGCCTAGTCCGTTGATGTCGAAGCTCGGCGCTGAGCCGGCTTGTAACTACTACAAAAAACGAAGCTACACCAAGGACTCCTCTCTGAACTACACATGTCTGATGGGATCAAACTTCGAACACTACTGCTCTACTCAATTCATCAACACCTTCAAATCCTGAAATATGGCAAACTATGGAAAAGAGACAATCTAAACAGATTTATCGAAACCACTTATTGAGACAATACTGATTTAAAAGATTTACCGAAAGCAAGAGCTAATGATCTTTTCACTTATTTCCTTTAACTGCTTAAGACTACTGAAACTTAATGAAAACTCTATTTGACAAAAATCTTTACAATCTTCTGACTTATTTTGAAAAATTATTAACTAACTTCTATTAACCATTCAGAAAAGGTAACCAGGTCAGTTCTAACCACAAACTAATGACGTGTAGATCACTTGTAAATCTGCTTAAAAAAAATCAAATTCTTATTAACCTTTTTACTCGCATTCTTGTAAAACTGAGCAGTAACAGTTCATTAATGGAGAAAAATAACAAGAATAACAAGTAGAAACAAACTCAACTAGTAAAGAAATCCATAGCTAACCACTGCCTTAACAGAATCTGAACAAGAAAATACTGTAATTAGTTAAAAAGAAGAGAATGAAGAAAACTTTAGTTTCATTAATGGTGGAAAACCAATCCGGTACAACTGAATTAACAGAGTTCCTAACCGAATCTAACTGAAAGATTAACAGAAAAGCATTAAGCTTTGAGAGAAATACTAACTATCTAAACCTAACTAACTAACTATGTGAAAGAGCTACTCCTAAGCTAGCCATCTTGAATGAGAGGGTCTTCCGGTATTTATAGGCGATTGAGAGTGGAATCGAGGTGCTGATGACGCGTTTCTTCCAGTCAGGAGTAGACACGTGGAAAATACGAGGATTGAAATTCGTTCTTCAAGTTCATCACGTTTGGGGCTTTCTTCGTCTTCATTCCTTGATCAAATTAATTAGTACCTTCTTGTGGAGTAGAAGGAGATGAGTGTTTTTGCTGTTATACTCTTTGGCTGAAACCCCATGTATCATCCTTGAATCGTGATTGCAGGTTTTGGAGATAGAAAAGATGAAGTCGGCTGTTATCCTCATTCTCTCTCTTCATGTTTGGAGAAGATGCGTGTTTTGTGTGTTTGACCGAACCTTGGTCAAATTGACCAAGTAAATAAAATATCTTGCCATCAATTTCCTTTTTGGTCCCTTCTTTTTCAACTCTTTCCAAATGGTATAAAAACTTTGAGCAAATCTATCTTTCATCCTTCATCTTATGAAACTTGCAAGTTAAGCCCTCCATCTTGGTGAATAATGGCAAATATGGTCCTTGAAAGCATCTTTCGTCTTTTTCTTCATCTTTTGATCAAATAAGTCCTTGAAAACTCGTGTTTGTCTCAAATGTACCTATATTACCTGAAAATACACAAACACAAAGTACACACGTAATTCTGATGATTTACAGTTAAATATTATGTATTTGACTGTGTTTTGAGTGGTATTTGGATCATTATTGATGAGTGTTTTCACACTTATCAACTCCCCTCCACTTGACCATTGCCATGTCCTCATGCAATGCAGCATTTTAAAGCACCAAGTTACACTTTTCTCATAATTAACCAACCTTGGCCATTTTATGATTTAATAAACGATGCTATGCTACATGATGAATGGTTTTGAATATTTACAATGCAATGCAAAGAAAACAATTCTATTTATATATTTTTGATTTTTATTGAAATGGTTTTGATGGAAATAACTCATAAAGAATTCAATGGCTTAGATTAGGGCTTGGGTACCATGGACATTTATCACCCTCAAGTTTCACTTTCCCCATACCAAGCTTAAAAATGGGATCATTGCATTCACAAGTAAAAAGTGCATCAACTTATTCATGGTAATTAAATGTGGAACCGGTTATTATTTGAGCAAATTGCTTGTGAGCAAATTTGTCATTATTCAAGTGTGAAATATAAGAAGTGTAAAATCCAAAAATAAGGAAGCACGGTTTTAATCCTAAGTAATCTTCTCATCCATTACTTGAAAAACCGCTCACAATTAATATAGGTCCGTTTCAAGAGTAATAAGTCATTCGCCTTATGTGTAAAATACTCATGTCATGCTTTCATAAGTAACTACACACTCGCTAAGAAAAGAAAAATAAAACTCACGCAATAATTTACATCCGCCATCTTTTTGAGACTTTGGATCTTCAACCCCGCAACCCGTCAAGGCAATATTGGATTGGAGCAATCTATTGAATCCCCGCAACCCGTCAAGGCAATATTGGAACTCAATAGTCACTATAATTAACATCACACTGCCCCTCTTGGGAGTCTTGTATATTTTTTTATTTTTTTTTCTTTTTTATTTTTTTTATTTTTTTTTCTAGCCACTCATTTTTTTGTAAGCCGCTCTTATTTTTCTTTATTCCTCACAAAGAAATTTGAAAAGAAGAAAAGGAAAAACACCCGCTAAATATGGAGCATGACATAAGTCTAGTACACATAAAACGTGCTAACTTAGAATCTTAAGACGTACTCATATCAACCATAAATGATTAGCCAAAAATGCATAAGAGATTACAAACCAATTAAAACCGTACTTGATTATTTATTAACAGTTATATACATGCGAAGAAATAGAGGTAAAGAAGAGAAGGGTTTAGCCACAAGTAATTGCCATGAAGTCTATCTAGCCCTTTTACACTTGCTTCAACTCTATCATTTCCCATTCTCCACAAATTTAAAATCTCAAATAATGAAATTGGTGGATGCTTAGCCTAATAGACCAATGAAGGACTACATGGTTAAGGATACTAGCTAGAGAATGCTAAGATAAGCAAACTCGGGTTGAGTCAAAATATCCATGGCGGGCCTAATATGTCAAAGAAGTCTAAACTTGTTAAAACCATGTTTTATTATATTTTCCTTTTATATATTTTTAATGAAAAACAAAAGAATAAATATATACAATGCAAATGTGTTATGCAAAATGAAAAATGATTGATGCAAAAATTATGAATGCATATTTTTGTTGGTCAAAGTAGATCAAAAATTTGAAAAATGTTGAAAATTCAATTTTTCCATGTTATCATGCAAGACAATGACAAGTTCTAGGTAAGGTCACTTCGATAGAAGTCTCCCCTACACTTAAGATAAACATTGTCCTCAATGTTTAAGAGTATTGGAGTAAACTAAAGTTAAGGAAGAGACAACTAAAGTGTATTCATTTTAAGCACAATTGTTTAATATCACGATAGCAAAAACTAATCGAAGTGAACCAGATACACGGGCCTCCTCCATAAGCTCCAAGCATGAAATGTGAGAGAGCAACCCTTGAAACAAACACGAAAAGACGAAGAAAGGCACCCCTCCACTTCAACTCTACTATAACATCCTTTTAATTAAACCTAACCTATTGAAAATCTACTCTATGTTTTCTAACCTAGTTATTCAATGCTTGAGTTTTTTTTAACCCTAAGTCGCTAGCTCGACTCGGCCCCGAATTAAGTTGTCCTTGGGGAAACCATCATGGAGAGTAAAGAATATCCACTTTGAAGCTCGTCTCACATGATACACTCAAACTTAGCACGTTGCCATTTACTATAAGATTTACAATATCCGCCTCGATAAATGGAACGGTCCAACGTGTCTCAAGTTTGTCCAACATACGAAATCTCTCAAATAAGAAGTACCCCAGGATCAAATACATAGTTTCCATCTCGACAAGTGAACAACTCCAAAGTAGGTAGCATCACCAAAGTAAGCTCATACGAAAAGTCCATATCAATCGAAAGCACACTCTTAAGTGGAGTAGATGAAAACCAATTTTTCCCAAACATACGTATCCCAGGATCAAAAACCTTTCCCTTTATGGGAAAATAAGAAGATGAGCTCATATCAACCATATAAGATTCCCCCTTAGTGATCAAAGCATCATGAGAATATGAAGGTGTAGGTATCAAAACATTCATAACTATTATGTCCATATTGGGCTCATCATCATCATCAAAAGGTGGGTAATCTTCCATAGAAGGCATAGCGAAAGGAGGATCAAGATCAATAGTGTCTTGTGGAGAAGGTGTAGTCTCTATGTTCCCAAAAAGCAATGTAGTAATAAGACGAACCTCCTCTTCCAAATTAGAAACACTATCGTCGACCTCTATATCAAAATGTGCAAGAGTATCCTCTATGGTGGCATCAATCTCCATAAAAGAGTCCATATCAAAGGTTTTTGGTTCTAAAGGTGCCTTAGATGAAAAAGTATCAATCTCTAAGAGGAAAGGATCTTCATCAATAACCAACTTCAAGGGTGGGAGGGTGGGAACATAAGGCTCAAAAGGAGGTGTATTAATGAGAGAATCACTCAAAGGGATGATATTATCATGAAAATCAATAGGTGTATCCTCAAAAACCAGTGAAGGATGATCAATTAAGGGTTCTTCTTCTATAGACTCATTATTAAGTTCTTCACACTCCTCAAAAAGTGGATTATCAAAACATGTCTCAAAAAGAGGATTTGAATGTATCACAAAATTACTTAGAGGAATAGGTGAAGGAGTCATAGAAGAAATGGAGTCATCATCATCAGAAGTAAAAGACTCATCACTATCATAAGGATCATCAAAGGTTTCATTACAAGAATCATAAGGTGGTAGAGGAGAAGGATCCACTTTTCCTATAGGAGCAAACTCTTCATCCAAATTAGGAATGTTATCTTGACAAGACAAATCATCGGATGATATAGCATAAAACGCGTCACTAGAATCACAATCATCATCCTCCATTTGTGTCAAGTCTTTCACAAACTCTTCCTCAATCTCATTATCCCTTTCTTTAAACAATTCATCAAGATCAAAGTCACCAAAATCACTAGTAGTAGCATGAAGGTCAATATGTGATAAAATCTCAATGTGATCATGAGGAGAAGAGGTATCAACACAAGGCTCATCACATGGTTCATTGGAAACCCTCTCAAGCTCTCTTTGGATTGGGATAAGGTTCTCAACACTAGAAACGGTTAATTCATCCGAATTGGTGTTTGTATTAGTGCTAAGAGGCTCGTCCCCCATGGTTAAAGAGTCGGTGGGTTCCACGTGAGGTAAAGGTGATGAAGATGTGTCATCATTAAGTGTCATACAAATCGAAGGTTCCTCATTATCTTCATCTAATAAGCATTGTTTAAGCAAACGAGCACGATTAGCAAAAAATCGTTCTTCTTCCTCTTTTTTATCAATCTTAATGAGTAAATCGTCTAACTCTTTCTGGAGGAACTGAGAAGATTTGTTCACCGATGCTCTATAAATGTCACCAAATCTCTTGATATTAAACCGTTTGTTCCTTAAATCATCCTCAAGAGACTTAATTTCTTCCCTTAACCATCGAGATTCTTCTCTCATTTCTTCGATACTCATCTCTCTCATACGTTTAAAAGCCTTTAATCTATATCCATCGTTTCTTCCTAGTTGCTCGACTACAAAAGAAATCTCATTGCGATTACTAAGAGTATAAGAAGGCGGATCCCTTGATCGACAATCATAACCATAATGGGGTTCTTTTCCACAAAACTCACATGAATAAGTCGAAGAATAGGGTGGAGGTGGATTTCCATAATTAGGTGGATTATAGTTTTGAAAAGAGTCTTGATTATGAAAGTTCTTATGATGATAACCTTGAAAATTTCCTCCATTTTGAAAACCCTCATAATGTGAAAATCCTTGGTTTTGGTATGGCTCATTAAAAGTTTGATCATGAAATGATGGCGGAGGTTGTGATGAAAAACCGGAATATCCCATATAGTCATTACAAGTGTAGTCCATTTGAGTGTTAGGTTGAAAATTAGGGTTCTCGGTTCCATTGTAAGCATATCCGTCCCCATAATAACCATTATTTTGATCACATAAATAAGTATCGTGTGGACCACCACAAGTCGAACAAGGCGAATAATTAGCGTTGGCGGATTGTTGTTGCAAAATCTCCAACATGGAACGAGTATCCATGTTTAACAAGGTGGCCGAATGTATATACAAGTATAATGACGTTTTAAAAGCTTCCTCAGGGAAGGAAGTAATACACCAAAGGTGGTATGTTTACACGTGTGCGAGTACACGTGTAAATAAACACGAGGAATGAGGGAGTAGCCCTCGGTCGACTTTGAAGAGAAAAGGATTATCTTCTTCGAGGTTCGATATGAAATATCCACAAGAAAGTATATATATAATTACTACTTGGGTGCAAGACCCCCAATAAAGCCTTCCTTCTCAAAATACGCACTAGTGAACGGGGGGTTAGGTGGCGCGAAGCACTTAAGTACCTATTAACCCTTAGACGGCATTTTATAGCACATCGCCTTTCTATTCACTTTGGTAGTTTGTATTCTTCGAATTATTGCCTATTGGAAGTGTTTATCTATTCTTGCTTAATTAAATTGGATCGATACGCGTGTCAAGGACCGGAACGCCCCTCAACACGGTGTATTGCCTCGGCAATACTTATGGAAGATAGGTAACTTGGTTGTTCTTATACGTATACTTATTTACATATAATAATATATCAAAAAATATTTTTGTATTTATTTGTTTTTTTTAAGAAAAAATACTATATCTACGTAAAAAGCGATGAAAATCGATATAATATATATTTTTGGGTGTAATCTTTTAGGAAAAAGATTACTTTTTGGATTTTTATTTTTTTGTTTCAATTCTTTAGGAAAAGAATTGATTTTTGTGACTTTTTATTTTTTTTTGTATTTTTATCTTTTTGATTTTTTATTTTTTTTTATCTTTTTGATTTATAATACGTAAAAATAACGTTCACAAAGTGAACGGATCCCAAAATCCAATCGTCTCACTCGAAACCGTTAATCTTCACGAAAAGAACCGGCAGCGGCGCCATTTAATATGTCATTTTTTTAGTTCGTTTTTCTCAGTATCGATTCGAATTGATATAACGTTTTCTAGCAAAGACTTAATTGTTTTTGGTGGTCAAAACTTGATTGGTATTCTATGTCTACTTGGCACAAAGCAATAAAAAATGTAAAATATTATACTATTACTACTTAATACGTACTAAACTAAAACATGTTGCAATTACACCATTTTAAATGAACGAAAAGTTCAAAATACAAATTTACAAAATTAACAAAATCTAAAACAATTTTTATGAAAGTAATATCAAATTTTTAAAAAAAATCTAAATTTAATAACACAAAAAAAAATTAAATTTCATAAAAGCAATCTAATGAATCAATCTAACAGCCCAAAACTTAGATTCAAAAGGCCCAAAATTAAGCTAGACTAACAAACTAATATAACTGTGTTAAAAAAAAACGAATTGGACATGTGTACAAAAAACTTTACAGCTTATTACACTGAAAAAGATTTTAAAAGAAATCAAATAAGGAGCTTTGACAAGAAATATGATATGTTCTAGTGGTAAGTCTACTCGTAACTGCCCATCAGGTCACAAGTTCGAATCATGGCTGTACGTTTTTTTATTTCCTATTTTATATGAACAGCTTTATTTTCCAGATATTAATCAACTAGATAATCCAAATTGAGATCAGGTTTTAGCTAATATCAATCTAACAACTGCCTAAATCTATCTGCCAACCGCTGATTAAGCTAGAAACTCAGAAATGCAATCGATCTAAATTTCTAAAACCGTAAACAAGTAACAACAAAAACTAACATCAACAGAATATAACAAACAAATCAAATTTCAAGCAGGTAACGACTAATTCTACACTACCGTTAAGCTATAAGCAAAAATATACTATAATTGCAGAAAATCAAGTGAGCTTAACCTGGGCATCCAGGCCTAGTCCGTTGATGTCGAAGCTCGGCGCTGAGCCGGCTTGTAACTACTACAAAAAACGAAGCTACACCAAGGACTCCTCTCTGAACTACACATGTCTGATGGGATCAAACTTCGAACACTACTGCTCTACTCAATTCATCAACACCTTCAAATCCTGAAATATGGCAAACTATGGAAAAGAGACAATCTAAACAGATTTATCGAAACCACTTATTGAGACAATACTGATTTAAAAGATTTACCGAAAGCAAGAGCTAATGATCTTTTCACTTATTTCCTTTAACTGCTTAAGACTACTGAAACTTAATGAAAACTCTATTTGACAAAAATCTTTACAATCTTCTGACTTATTTTGAAAAATTATTAACTAACTTCTATTAACCATTCAGAAAAGGTAACCAGGTCAGTTCTAACCACAAACTAATGACGTGTAGATCACTTGTAAATCTGCTTAAAAAAAATCAAATTCTTATTAACCTTTTTACTCGCATTCTTGTAAAACTGAGCAGTAACAGTTCATTAATGGAGAAAAATAACAAGAATAACAAGTAGAAACAAACTCAACTAGTAAAGAAATCCATAGCTAACAACTGCCTTAACAGAATCTGAACAAGAAAATACTGTAATTAGTTAAAAAGAAGAGAATGAAGAAAACTTTAGTTTCATTAATGGTGGAAAACCAATCCGGTACAACTGAATTAACAGAGTTCCTAACCGAATCTAACTGAAAGATCAACAGAAAAGCATTAAGCTTTGAGAGAAATACTAACTATCTAAACCTAACTAACTAACTATGTGAAAGAGCTACTCCTAAGCTAGCCATCTTGAATGAGAGGGTCTTCCGGTATTTATAGGCGATTGAGAGTGGAATCGAGGTGCTGATGACGCGTTTCTTCCAATCAGGAGTAGACACGTGGAAAATACGAGGATTGAAATTCGTTCTTCAAGTTCATCACATTTGGGGCTTTCTTCGTCTTCATTCCTTGATCAAATTAATTAGTACCTTCTTGTGGAGGAGAAGGAGATGAGTGTTTTTGCTGTTATACTCTTTGGCTGAAACCCCATGTATCATCCTTGAATCGTGATTGCAGGTTTTGGAGATAGAAAAGATGAAGTCGGCTGTTATCCTCATTCTCTCTCTTCATGTTTGGAGAAGATGCGTGTTTTGTGTGTTTGACCGAACCTTGGTCAAATTGACCAAGTAAATAAAATATCTTGCCATCAATTTCCTTTTTGGTCCCTTCTTTTTCAACTCTTTCCAAATGGTATAAAAACTTTGAGCAAATCTATCTTTCATCCTTCATCTTATGAAACTTGCAAGTTAAGCCCTCCATCTTGGTGAATAATGGCAAATATGGTCCTTGAAAGCATCTTTCGTCTTTTTCTTCATCTTTTGATCAAATAAGTCCTTGAAAACTCGTGTTTGTCTCAAATGTACCTATATTACCTGAAAATACACAAACACAAAGTACACACGTAATTCTGATGATTTACAGTTAAATATTATGTATTTGACTGTGTTTTGAGTGGTATTTGGATCATTATTGATGAGTGTTTTCACACTTATCAGCTTCAACATTCCAAATCGTGTGAGGAATTTGGCCTCGAAATCATCCCAATCATCAATACTTCCTGGTGGCAGTTCATCAAACCACGCCCTGGCTTTGTCGTCTAGCGTCTGCTGGAACATTCGGCACCATACGGGCATGGGTCATTCTCCTTGGTTTCCCATCCCTTTGAAATGGTTGATGTGGTCGGTCGGATCTCCTTTTCCTCGTATATCCTCACGTTGGTTGGCATCCTATGATTAGGAGAAGAGTATTCAATGATCCTTCTACTAAGAGGGCATGTAGCCAACGATTTGAACGGTTTTCCCAAATCATCATCCGCCACTTTCTTTCCTTTGTTTTTCTTTGCCCCTGTGCCTTGGTCCTCCTTCCCTTTCTCACGATCTCCCGAGGTTTCTCCTTCCTCATCAAAACTAATTAGCCTTGGTTTGATGTAGTCCCGATTACTTTTCTCTTTCAGTAACTCTTTCAAGGCCGAGAGATGCCCTTCGAAAATTTCTTCGTTAGTGAGGTTTTTGTTGGTGTTGTCATGAGTTTCGTTTTCAGGTGAATTTGTTGCGGAACCCGTCATTCTTTAGCTACTTGGTAGATCGAATTTAGGGCCCCACGGATGACGCCAGTTTGTAGATGCAAAAGTCCGTTGGGCCACTAAGTGGGCGGAGTACGCCTATGGGCCGTCTAGGCTATCTTCTCCACAAGCCTATAAAAGAGTAGCACACCGGGTGGGAGGCCCGAGACCAACTCCGGTGTGAGAGTAAGAATCTATTCGAGAGCCGAATGGCCAAAGTGGTATGTAATAAATGTGTGTAATAAATGTGTGTGTGACAATGTCTAACCTGCATTGAATACAAGAGGGGTATTTATAGTGCTGGGAATACTGTAGCTTACTGGTAGCTCCTTAGAGATTGTTCTCTTTGAGCCTTGTGACCTGACAAGCCAGTCTTTGGTCCAACAGCTAATGTGAGGTCCTTGGATAATAAGGTGTGTCGATTGTTCCCAAGAGAATCTTCCCTGCTTTTGAGGTATGCAGGCGCGTCAACCTTCAATCCGGGTGACATGCGAGAGTCTCCTGGATAATAAGATGCGCCGTTCCTTCCCAATGTTGTAGCACTACTTTTGAGGATTCTCTCTAGACCCGTGCTCTTGGCAAGTGGGTCAGACTGTCAGGTCCGCAAGGCCACTCTTGCTTCTAGAAGATGGTTTATGTGAATATGACCGAGCGGCCAGATACGCGAACACTATGACATAGACATTCCACAATGAATTGATGACTCATCAACATGAGTTGTGGATGTTCCGAGTCAAAAAATCCACTACTCCACGCCATCATAATTCCACACGCCACCAAACGAACCTCCAGACAGCCGTAGAGACAGCCCTAGTGGTGACCACTGAACAAAACACATAAAAATACCCAGATTTCCACCACGGAGTAGTTTGGTGACCATTGCGACCTGTCTAATACAATTTTAAGGTTTTTGGTTAATATTTTCAAACTTACGAACACTAAAATAAAATTTGACACAAATAAGTTACATGTTAATTCATAATAACCATAGTTAATACGGATTAAAAAGAGAACCAGAAATAATTAGTAAAACCCCTGGGATACAAATGATGAACAAAGGAAGAAAAAAAAACCTTATGTACTTTAGAAAAATGAATCATTTGATAAGCAATGCATTTCAAATCCCACAAGAATCAAACAGTTTCTGCAAAATATACAACTTTGGACATAAAGAAACAAAGATTCATAAAACACCATATAAACCAGCAGATGGATGAAAATTAAACATGTGACAGTAACTTACAGTCGCTATTCACAGCACAGAAACCTTAAGAATTTGAAAAACAGAAAAAGATAACCCTATTAGATACAGATATTAAACAAATTCCCGCAAAGTTTAACCTCCAACAATGATAATTTAACTCAAAACAGGTTCTGCAGTCTTTTCTGCGTTGAGTGCTATTTGACCTTCAGCTTCAACAGGATTTGCAGACGCGCTTCCATTGGATTGTTCATTGCATGCTTTCTCTTCTTCCTGGACATGTGCTTTTACGGGCTTTTCCTTTGACTTTCCAGGTTTGACTTCAGTTTTAGAGGATGGAGTTTTGGACAAAGACTTTCTGATAGGTTTCTTGGAAGCAGCAGTGTCTTTGCCACCGTTTGTTGTGTTGACATTAGTTGTCACAGTCTTGTTGGCGCTGACCTCAGGGGCAACAGCCGTCCCATTGCTGGTTGCAGCAACATTGCTCTTGTTCCTGCCTAGCTTGGGAGATTTGGGACGTGTTGTTGGTATCTGTGGACACAAAGTATACATAAATTAGAAACTGGTTACACTTCAATATGATCACAATGTCATTTATTGTATGGACACATATTATTTACATGGCTCATCAAGGTGCCTTCTATATAATTCATAAAAGGAAAATATAAGAATGCTTGACATTACAGGTATTAGACAGGAAACTATCTGTGAGAACAATCGTAATCTACTTCTTTTCAAAGTAGAATTAATAAAGTTATATAGTAAACCAACTAACAATTCCTAGTTAGCAACAGCTGAGGTTGCTGACCAACAAATAATTAGAAATGAAAAGAAGGTATATGTGGTAGAATATTAGAATACATATCAGCATACAAATTGGTATTGGAGTAACGAGACACTGAAGCGAAACTTAGATTTGATGATGTGATGCAAAATGGTTACAACTAACTAAGAATGATCTAACACAACTTATAAAGTGTTTATGTTGCAACGTGATTAAGTATTTGAAAGTAAAGGATCATAGCACCGCTTTCTGTTAAGCAACAGGTCACACTTATGTGATATTATTCAAATAGACAAAGCCTGCTTAGGACAGTTTAAGTGAAGAGTACCAATGGGCTCAGTGTACGAATACCAAATGCATGTTGAGTAATTCAATAAACTGTAAATGCATCGTGTAACTAGTGTAGTCACAACAACTATGAATAGAGCTTTACAAGAAAAGTATGAATTGATCAGTGTAATAGAACTCATAAAATCTGTTTGAATGAATTTTATGCATGCAAAGTTTGACAATATTTGGGCATGCGGCAAAGCCTTTAAAGACTGGATTTTAGGTACCTTCTTCAAGTCGACTTTTGGTGGCGGCTCTTTATAAAATTTCGGCATTGGTGCAGCTTTAAACATCAAAGTCTTCCTCAATTGCTTTATCTCTGCTTCTTGGCTTTCCTGTATTTTCAATTTGACAAGTTAAATTACAGTCTTCGTCGCTCAATTGAAGTTGATAACAGATTAAGCCTAAAGTCCAAACCTTTGACTTTTCTTGCAAATTGGTTTTCTCAGCTTCTTTCGCATGAATCTTCTCTTCAATTTTTGAAAAGAACTGGTGCACAAAGATAAAACATTAATGACATACAAGTTAGGGAGTTATGTCGAGAAAATAAGAAAGAACAACAACAGGATATACATGTTTAAGGAAGTACCTCTTTTCGCTTTTCAGCACGCTCTTCCAACCTAGACGAAAAGCCAAACACACCATGCTTATGCTGCCCTTCAGTTGCCACACTACTATACATGATAAATCACAATATCGTCAGCTTCTTGAAACATAGCAACAAAACATTACAAAAAAAAAAAAGTCAAAAGTATTAATATCAACATACACTGGGTCTGCAGAAGTAGGAGCATCTTCACTTCCGTTTGACTTCTTAGACTAAAACAAACACCCAAATAACAATAAATACTAAGCGCAAAACAAATTTAAAAGCTACCAGGAAACATAATGTATCAATTTAGTCAATTTACCCGTGACACACGGGCACTTGGAACAGAGTCCAAAGTAGCTCTTCGGGTAGACGCGCCACCATTGGTTGAACCCGGTTCCTTAGTCGTTTTAACTCCACTGGAAGCTCTTCTATTAGCAACATTCCCATTTGACAATGCCCCTTTCGGCTTTCCAGGGTGTCCATCAACACTAGTTAACATGGACTCAGGGTTTTTCGGTTTAGCTGGAAAAGATAAACTTTGAGTTAAATGTGATTTCGGCTTACGAGTTAGTAAGCCAGTAGCATTAGTCCCATTTTTCGCCACTTTCTTACTCTTTGAAGGACCTGCATTCGCCTTAACCTCAACCAAATCCGTAACTTTAGTCTCATTAACATCCTCACAAGCTTCACTCACTTCAACTTTTATTTCCTCAACACCTTCCTTAACACCATTTTCTTCTTCCAAATGAACTCCATTGCCAGATTCCATCCCTATCAAAACTTTGTTTTAAAAACATGTTTTTATATAATAAATAGTTGTGGAAGGCAAGCTAGCAACAAGCTACGCCACTAGCCTTTTTAGATTACAAAACTAACAGATCATAACATTTTATTTAAATTCCACTAAAACCCATATACATTAAACTATAATAAACAAAACCAATATCATATTTTCACTCAAATTACCTTAAATTTTTATAAAATTTTAACTGTAATGCTACTATTGTCATTATCAAGTAACACCACTCACTTTCACACTAAAGATACAACTTTTACAACTAGTACTAAAACAACTAAACAAAACTCAAGATCAACTACAATTCTTATAAAAAAAACTAAGCAAAAACACACTTCAAAAAATGAAAATTATCAAAGTAACTATACTAAAAATGTGAAAATTTGAAAATCTAAAATATGGGTATACCTTGTTTAAGTAAAAGATTAGTGGGTTTTGAATCTTGCTTCTGACTATAAAAATGGTGTCTTGATGTGTGTGTGTTTTTTCAGTGTGACAGGATCATGTATGAAAGATAGTAGTAGGGTTAGGGGTAAAAATATGGAAATTACTTTAATGCCCTTACCATGGGTTAAATGGTAATTATTTTATTTACCATTAGGTTGTTTTTATTGCATGAGGTACAAGTTTGTGTAGGGTGAGTAATATGGAAACAATGTTGGATATTACTAGAATATCCTTTGAGAAAATTTGTGTCATTGATTTCATAATTAATCAAATTATTAGTTGGTGTCTATGTATGGTGTATACCCATGTGCTGCCAGCTCATAGGGTAAATTAGTCTTTGAAAAATTATGAAATTATATGTTTTCTATATTCAGAAAATTAAGTATTGATATAGTTTGATACTGATAGCTCAATATGAATGTTATGTTTATGTGATGAGAATATTTAAAGATTCATTAATAAAATTTCAAGAGTTGTCTATCTATGGCATCCAAGTATATTTTGATCATGTTGTTATACACAAGCAAGGGGTGTGATTCGAGTTTATCCGGTCGAATTCAGATCAACAAGTCAGCAAATGATATTGAAAATTTTGTCTAAATGTATGTATATTTAAATATGTCCGCGTTTAATTTCGATAAATAGTGCGATAAACGTCAACTTTAACATCTTTTATAAGGTGGAATGTGAAGAGATACGACGCGCGGACTCGTTATCAAATCGACTGTCTTGTTTGTTAATTATTCAGAAGTATATTTGTTTTTAATTTGATTACCATTTTCATCTATGACAATCAGTAATCATGTCTTTTAAATTTACCTTTTTTGCTGTTTTGCTTCCAAAAGTAAGAAATCACACTTAACATAACAAATTTCTGTTATTGTATAGTTGTATTTATGTAGTTTCAAATGTACATTGTATTTTATTTAAGCAAAACTTTCAATCCCAAGAAGAGAATTATTGTAGTAGTTACTTGGGGGAATGGTTATAACTTTTAAGATAAGATTTCAATAATGATTAATAAATTAATCCAAGATGTAATCATTTGCCCATATCAGCAGTATATGAGATACAGCAAAGTTTTCATGTACTAGTATGTGTGTATATACTAGTATTTAACAAGACAAAATGACAATCAATTAGTCAAATAACTATGAATTATAATATGGAATCATGGAATCCTATGTTGTCATTTTGTGATCTTGTGTAACAATATTCATGTATGTAGTCAACATGGGCAAATGCCATCCTATATAATGAAAAAACAATATAATCACCCCCATCCCACCTAAGGTTCCAAGTTGAAGAGCCAAAACAGAAACAAACACACATGTTGTCTTTAAGCATGGGTACAAAGATCCAAAAAGCAATCAATACATGTGTTCATTTTCATCACCATAACATGTGCAGATGTATCATCATATGCAGGGAAGAAATCAGGAGTTCAGGACATAAAACGACCAGATGCACTTACAATAAATTAAACGATACTACAAACATAATTTTAAACAAACAGGTGTAATGTAATAGTTTTGGGTCATGCATTAGCATCTAGTCTACACACCATATAGCCTAAATGTAACCATGTTTATGCAGCTTTTAATATTAGCACTATAGCTAGTATTAAATCCATATGTAAAAATGTACTTGAAGAAGATATAGACCAAACTATATTGCTTACACATGTACAAAATTAATACTTGAAATCATAAAGCAGGCAACGGTTCTTTGAATCCAATGATAAAGCTGTTTTTGGACCGATTTCTTGTCATAGGAGCAGTTCCCTTGTGCATCATTGCAACAAACTCACTGTAATCGATACGACCATCCTGAATAAAAAGGATCAGAAACATACGCTATTAAAAGTCTTGTTATGCAAAAAGCAAGAAGAAAAATGGTGAATTATACATGTCTAACGACTTACATTGTTCTGATCAACTTCTTTGATAATTTCTTCCAAATAGATATAGTCAACTCCAAACTCCTTGCAGGCTTGTTCGAGTTCATCTCGGGTAATATAACCACTGCCATCTTTGTCAAAGTACGAAAAGGCAGAAAATAAACGATCCTCCCTGTCAACTTTGGAAAAATGTAATGTAGCTGCTACAAATTCGTCGTAGTCAATAGTACCGCTGTTATCAATATCCGCCTGTGACAAAAAAACAACAACGTATGGGTCAATAATGAAGTAAATGTTAACGTATAAGTTTAGGCATAATGCATACTTACAGACAACATTAGATCACGAATGCCAGATTCATTAAGATCAGCACCAAAATTCTTCAATCCATCCTTCAGTTCTTTAAAAGTAATACAACCACTGTTGTCGGTATCTATCATCTTAAACATTTTTCTTAGTCCAGCAATTTCTTCTTCTGAAAGCTTTGATGCAATAACCTAAAGCCAGAAAGAATAACGGTTTCAAAAGACAGTACTCAGATTAATTAAAAAAAACATCTAAATTCACCTTCAAAGCCATTTTCTTGAGCTTGTTCATGGCAGAAAACTGAGTTAACCGAGTCAAGACTGCAGGATCAAGAGGTCTATCCGGTGCAACACCATCTACACTGATCCACGGGTGTCCTGCAATGTGGAATAAAGATAGCACATCATAAATGAAGAAAGCAATTAAGGTATTTAAAAAAAGAAGTTAAATCGAGAAAAAAGTAATACATACGAAGAACTTCATAAGCAGTTATCCGTCTACTTCTATCTCTGAGAATCATTTTCTTGATCAAATCTTTAGCACTTTCAGAGATAACAGGCCATGGATCAAAGGAAAAGTCAAGTTCGCCCTGTAAGATCTCCCGAAACACATCATTCTCGGTTTCTGCAACCAAAAGAAATGAAAAGGGTCACCATCCAATATAAAGAAACAACGCAAAAACTACATTGATCTATATGTCATACCTCCCCAAAATGGCGGAACCCCGGAAAGGAGAATGTAAAGGATCACACCAGCACTCCATATGTCTACTTCAGAACCGTAATCTCTTAACAAAACTTCTGGTGCAACATAATACGGGCTTCCAACTATATCCGTAAATATATCCCCTATAGTTTAGACCATTTCATGTCAGAATGACAAAAGTATAATACATACTAGAGATCGGTAAACTGATATATCAAAGACTACTATACCTGGTTTAAAGAACGCTGATAATCCAAAATCTATTGCCTTAAGAGACGAATCTTCATCTCTGTCGACAAAGAGAAAATTCTCAGGTTTAAGATCACGATGCATAACTCCTAAAGAATGGCACCCTTCGATAACGCTAGCAATAGTCCTAAGAAGATCAGCTGCTTTTCTTTCTGTAAAATGACCTCTTTGAGAAATTCTTTCAAAAAGTTCACCTCCGCCACAAAGCTCCATAACTAAATGAACATCATATGAATCTTCGTAAGCTCCTTTAATCGAAACCACATTAGGGTGTCCTGATAAATGATGCATAATTTCAACTTCCCTCCTAACATCCTCCACATCATCATCCGCTACTAATTTCCTCTTCGCAATTGATTTGCAAGCAAATTTTTTCCCATTTTTCTTATCTATACAAATAGAAGTTGTACCAAACTGGCCGTGTCCTAGTTTCACACCAATGGTATAGTGATCTCTCAAGTTCCCACTTTTCGTTTTTAAAACGTTTTCCACTAAAAGGCCTGCACTCGATTTTCTCCTATAATGGTTTGGATTCTTTACATTATTTTTTGCGTTTCTTTGTTGTGATTTGCTTTGCTGCTTCACTATTACCGTTCCTGGTTGTTTACCATGGGCTGGTTTCCGCTCTTCGTATGGTATATTTACCACATGCGGAGGTGTGTTTTGGACAGGCTTTTTACCTTTATGTTTTTTTACATTATGATGATGGTTTTTCCCTTTTCCTTTTTTGTATTGGAACAACTCCGATAATCTACACCACCATAACGAATGCCATATCGATCCAAAAAATCCATGCTTACAACATTTTGATGATCCACATATATTTCCCATCTTAACAAAAAGAACTTATACATTTACTTCCTTTTTCACAACATAAAGCCATGATGATAGAACATGAAAACCTGTTTTACATCGATGCAACGTACGAATCAAAATCACATTTTCTTGAAAATCGATAAGATAAACCAACATATTGGAATTATAACAACTTTACCAACAATGTATCATAGAAAAAAACTCAACCTGCAATTTCTTGAACATGAACAATGATGAAAGGGCACTAATTACTCGATGGCGGCGATTTGATGGAAACAACACAAGATCGATCTATCTTTTGCGAATTTGATTCATAAAATGAGAATTTTTCATGGTTTTGTTAAGGCTCCAATCCATGCATGCAAAACATCGAACATTAAAAACACAAGTTTTTTATGCAAATTTTCAGATTGCATAGTGGCCCGGCTCGTTTCGGATATGAATATGTGATGTATCCACCATTGAAGAGCTTTGTAAATTCTACAATGGGGGATACAGATACCGGGAAAATGGAAGGTGACAGGTTTTTCTTTTAGGACGTAAGTTTATTTTGGTATTGATCATGTTGGTATGGTTTTATTTTGTTTGAAAGTGACAAAGTGTAAGGTTTAATTTGATAGATATTCTCATAACAATATTAAGGTAAATGTCAAAAATATCCGATGTAATTTCTCAGATAATTCATTATACTTATTGTACTTTTTTAAGTGAGAAATACATATTTGAATAATATTTCAAAGTTTGACTTTTTTTAAACGTCGGACCAGGCCCACTAATGGGTAACCGGTTATTGCCAAAATCCCTTCTCCCACTTCACACATACTCGATCATCATCTCTCCCATTTCATCTTCCCTCAGAAATACTTCTCCATTTCTTCAAGAACACCAGGAACAGCGTTTTTGTAAACTTAAAGGTATGTTATACTATTGTTTATATTGTTTTGTTATTGATGATCCCTAATTCATTTTTAGAACCCTAAAAAAATGAAGATCTAATGGGCCACTTAATTTGATCTCAATTATAAACCGAATTGAACCCCATCTTGGCTGTTATGTTTAACCTATTAATCTGGGTTTGTAAGTTTTAAAAACCTGTTTATTACCATCACTAGTTTGTGTTCTGAACTAGAGATAGTAATCAAATACAACCCTAATTGAACCCCATGATGCTGAGTTAAAGCTTATTGTTTGATACAAAGTTTTTTTACCAGTAAACTTATTGTTGCTACATATGGGTAAGGATATATGGCTTTGATAGAATGTTATGTGCTTTGATAGAATGTTATCTGCTAGTAAAATCATTGCTGTAAAATCATAGCAGTTACATATGGGTTAGGATATATGGCTTTGTGAAAGTGAAATAATTGAAGTTAGACTCCTATTTAGGTAAAGTAGTGCAGATTGAATGGGTTAAAAAGTCACTCCATTTAGGTAAACAAGTTTTTGCATCAAGTGCAGATTGAATGAGTAAAGGGTTTTTGCCAATTATTTAGTTACACATTTAGGTTAAGGGCTTTTGCAATTCTTACCTTCTTTAGGGTTTCCTGCACAAAATTTGGCTTAACTGCTGGAGGGAGGTCTAAGTTTGAGTTTTTATTTCATCTTCCTCCTCCTTTATTGTTACAGGATAAGCTAGATTAGATTCTTTGAAATACCAGGTATAAGCTTGTGTCAAAAATTTCTTGGTCTGATTTATCTGCCTTGGTATAAGCTTGTGTGGTTCAGCCAAAATATTCCGAGAAATGCTTTCATCTTATGGCTAGCCTTAAACAAGATATTAAATACTCAGGATAAGGTTGCTATTTGGAATAAAGTTGATATCTTGAAATGTCCGAGAAATGCTATTTGGAATAAAGATTAAATACTCACCTGGGTTAATGTAGTCACTCCATTTACTTATGTATTTTAATAGTTGCTATTTTTTAGTTACACATTTAGGTAAACAAGTGCAGATTCAATGGGTAAACATTTAGGTAACCAAGTGCTAATTTTTGAGTTACACATTTAGGTAAACAAGTTGCTAATTTTTTAGTTATACTAAGAACTTGTGGGGATCAAGTGCAATTTGAATGTGTTTGTTTATTACTCCCTTTAATTGTGTTTATGTTAGGTTACCCCCCATTTTTATGACTAACCTCTATGTCTAACATTAATATCTCAGATCTAAAAAATGACCAAAAAAGTTCAAGTGATTGAGTTGAGTGAGTCTAGCAGCGGAGATGTGTTTTGTCCAAGTGGAGATGGTGGGTGGATTGAACCGGGGTGTGAAGGATCTTCAAAGCACCGTGCACTTCCTCCCTTAGGAACAGCCAAAAGGCCTAGGCCCGCTGTTACGGCTGAGGTTGCTTACAAATTTATGATTGGTTATATCTCAAAGGAGGTTCTACAATGGTATGGATATGTTGATGTTGCTGAGTATAAAGCCGATTCATAATACTGGGAGACTTGGGATGAAGATAAAGGTAGTCCATTTGCTTATTCCTCTTCTGATGATACAGATGATGCTGATGAAGACAACATTGACTCACTTGAGTTCTATGAAGATACCCTAAAGAAAAGAGGTCCTAATGTGAACTATGTAGCAAAAAACATTCTGAAAAGCCCTACCCCTATTAACAATGCCGTTCTTGGACTTGCTAACAATACAACTTGGGAACAGATTGTCCAAAAAATGGGGAAAATGCCTGCTGGTTCCAAAGGGAAGGGGAAGGCAAAGGATGGTTCCAAGGGGAAGGGGAAGGGTAAGGCAAAGGCTTGATGCTTTTTACATTTGTTGTATTGTTTAGGTGTTTCTGTATTTTCCTATAAACTAATTTATCTATGCTTGTTAACACATTGGCAGTAATCATGTAATGTCACTTTTATGTAATGAAACTTTTATGGTTATGTTAACTACTATGCTGATGTAAAGTCACTTTTATGGTTATGTTTGTGTTTGGTTCATCCTTTACTGGTTATGTTATGTGCAGGCTTACTGTAACCTCACATAAGGTACCCTCCTATGTATAGAATATAGTTTCAACTAGTGTATAAACTTTATCATCAGTCTGGGCACAAATGTTATAAACTATGTATTTGGTAGCAACTTTCTGCATCTTTACAGCAAGTTGAAACTTGCAAATCTAGACATTTACATTTACAAACATAGCACAAAAAATTGTAACATAAACTAAATGCATTAAATTTGAAACTTAATAGGTACCAAATACAAACATGCTTAACTACCATTGTTCACATACAAACTGAATAGGTACCAAATACAAACTAGCTGATGCATCATACTTTCTTTTTACCCTGCTTGAGGATATGCTCCCAAGTTTTCCCATTTGATAACCCTAGCACAACTTGTTACTGGAACAGGGCTTTTTCCAAATCCACAATCTTTGGTTTTGTTACCTAGGCAAAGATACTTGCCTTCAATGGCTTTTGTTGAAGTACCTACACATTGTGATATAGCAACATTGTGACTTAGCAAACCAACGTATAGAAATATGTACATGTATGCATGGTTGGTGTTCCAAAAAAGGAAATAAATATATGGAAACCTTTTAAATTTTTAAAAATGGTATGCAGTCATCAAGTGGGATTGTGTATGCAGTCATCAAGTGGTGCCAATTGAGTATCTTGCTGAAAAGTAAGTGATTTTGACACATTTTTCTTAACCAATATGTGAATACTATATTTGAGGGATTTTTTTTATCTACTTTGGGTAAGGGATGCTTTGGTGAGGACATGTGTTATGGGAAAGTGTGTTTCCAAGTTGTATGTGAAGTAAGCTGGTTGTAAGTGTGAGATAACTTTGGTTATCTACTTGGACTAAATGGTAACTGGAATCTCAACTGTAGAAACAGTAGAGCCCCAAGTTATGCTATTTAAGGACATGTGTGCATTTGTTAATCTCACACAAATCATTTAACTACTTTGCCAAACCTTAAGAAAAAAAATGGCACATGTTCCTAGAATATGGGCATTGGAAGCTGAGACCAGGGCTAAGGATTCTGTTTATTTGTTATTTGGGCAAGGACATCAAAGCAGACAAAGCATGGAAGACTAAACTGGAGAGGGTCCGTAGAAAGGTTTTGTTAATGCAAAGCAATGCCTAAAAACATTGTTAGTGCTAACTAATCTTTCTTAGTTTTGATCACGACAAATTACAAAGACATTTATTGTCAAACACAATCATAAAACGAATTATCTAACAAACACTATCATCAAGGTAATAATCATTACACTAACATATCTTAATCATGTTTAGTGATCATAAAAGTGATTAGCCTTAAAACTCACTTTTGTCAAATGTGACAAAATATTTTTAATAAACTTTATTTTTAAGAAAATGTTTTGTTAAAATGAAATTGTAAATTTGAATATGACATATTCCAAATGCCATAAGAATATCCTTTGAAGGTTTAAACAGCCTCAGATATTTCAAATCCACTAAAAGAAAAAAAAAGGAGCGGAGTCTACCTCCGCGGTTCCTTAAGTGCCTACGCGGTTCTCTATCGATAAGGAACTGCCTAGGTAGATAAGGAACTGCCCTCAGCTAGCCGTTGGGTTTTGTCTTCTATAAATAGTGGATCAAATCTGCATTCTCAATAACCCTTTTTGGTCATTTCTTTTAGCAATCTTTCTCCTTTCTAATCTTAATCATTTGTAAATGATCACTTAATGTGTTAAGTATGTTTACTTATGATTATCCTCTTGATCTCCTTCTTTACCTTGTCCAAAGAGAAGGTCACTCACACACTTGTGATGTGATTAAAGATGAAGTCTTGATAAAGATCATCCTCTCCTAAATATCTAGTCATGTTCATCATTTGTTTATCAGTGTCTTGTGTAGATTCAATGTATTTGCGAATACTTGGACTAGTTGTGTTCATCCAATCTATTTGTGAATACTTGGATTAGTGTTGTGTACATCCATTGCATATGTGTGTGCTTGGATTTGTGTTGTGTAGATCCAAGTTACATGTGTGTAATTGGATATGTTTAGTTGTGTTAGAAATACGTTTTTACGTATATTAGAAGTATCGGTCACTCCACAATATGATTTATGTTGTAATAGCTCGTAGTTAGTAATTAGTTGTTAGTTACTTATTAACTTAAGTAAGAACCGGTCCATGGGCTTGTCATGGACCGGCCCAAGCCCATGTTATGCTTGGAACTATAAATACCCCTTTCCACCATGGAAAGGGGTTGGTTGTTGTCATTTCTTGTTTTCCATATTAATAAAATACACATAGTTTCTCTCACTTTCTCTCTCTAACTTTCTCTCTCTAGAAATCAACAAACCCCTTCATAGATTCATTGATTATCAATATTCTACATTTGGTATCAGAGCTATGGGGTGATTTAAGGTAGTGATTTGTGTGGTTTTTTTAGTTTTTGATTGTATTAGTGTTCTTTAAGAAAAACCATCTTGATTCTTGGTGTTTTTGGTGTTTTTGTGATTGGGATTAGTGGATAAGTATTAGTTGTTACTTATTTTAGTCGAAAGCACAAAACTTTTTGGGTTATTTGGTCAAAATCTGGGCTTAATCTTCATTGTTACTGTTCGACTGTTCATCGGAACAAGCTTCTGTTCATTCAGCAAAAGTTCCGGATCAAGAAGTTCCGGATCAAGGAGTTCCGGATCAAGGAGTTCCGAATCAAGAAGTTCCGGATCAAGAAGTTCCGGATCAAGGAGTTCCGAGTCAAGAAGTTCCGAATCAAGAAACTTCCGAACCAAGAAGTTCCGGATCAAGAAACTTCCGAACCAAGAACTTCCGAGTCAAGAAGTTCCGGATCAAGCCAAAGTTCCGAACCAAGAACTTCCGAATCAAGAAGTTCCGGATCAAGCCCAACAGTTCCGAACCAAGAACTTCCGAGTCAAGAAGTTCCGGATCAAGCCAAAAGTTCCGAATCAAGGTAATCTTCCGAATCAAACTTCCGAATCAAAAAAAAGTTCCGAATCAAGGGTTACTTTGCTTGTTTTTTCGACAATTTTTTAGAGGATTTAATCTTGGTTTCTTACAACAAAAACACAACACAATTCACAAGCTTTACTTCACTGCTCGATCAACCGATAATCTATGTTTCTTTGAAGAAAACAAAATGAATCCAAATTCAGTAATGCCTCAAATGACATCTCTTACGGATATATCAATCATAACGGGAACTGATAGCCGTCCACCGATGCTTATTAAAGAGGTGTTTGAGGCATGGCAAGGTCGAATGATGCAATATCTAAAGGGGAAACCAACATACGGAAGGCTTATGGTCAAATCGATTTTGAATGGTCCACTCGACTATGGTACCATTGTGGTTGACGACGTGACTCGACCACGAGAATTTGAAGAACTCACTCCAGCTCAACAACTTGTTGCAGATGCAGATGAAAAAGCTCTTCAAACAATTCTCCAAGCTCTTCCCCATGATATTTACAGGATGGTAAGTCAGTATACAGTGGCAAAGGATTTATGGGAACGTCTTAAGGTGTTGCTACAAGGTACGTCTCTCACCAAACAGGAAAGGGAATGTCAGTTGTATGACCTGTTTGATAGATTCACCTACAACCCAGGGGAAACACTTCACGATTATTACTTCAGATTCACCACACTCATGAATGATCTGAATGTATACAATCTTGTGATTGCACCATTCCAGGTTAACACCAAATTCTTGAATACTCTACCTCAAGCTGAATGGGGTGAGTACATTACCGATGTCAAGTTAACCAGGGATCTGCATAAGTGCAATTTGGATCAAATATATGCCTTCCTTCAGCAGCATGAGAAGCATGTGATTATGCACCGTTCTCCTCGTGGTATGTACCCAGATTCCTTAGCTTTGATGGCGAATCAACCAAGCTTGTCTCACAACAACACACCTTATATCTTGGGACATCAAGCTTATCATCAATCACCTTACATGACACCAGCCTTTCCCCAATACTCGATTCTACCACAACCACCCACCTCACATCAGCAACAATATCGGTTCAATGCACCTTCACCACAGTATGTTTCACAAATTCATCCAGCAAATGTTGCACCTTATGCTCAGCCATCATATTCTTCTTATCAAGAGAATGCAGCATATCCAACAAGCTACCCTGATCAAATGAGTATTCCTTCTACTGATTATGCAGCTCATCCAGATCAAGCATTGTATTGTGATGATGAGGAAGTCCCCGTTCCTGTATTCCAACAAGGAGCTGACCCAGTTGAAGTGCTAACTACTATGTCTGCTTATCTCACAAGAACTTTAAGCAAACGAGGATTCAGAGGATCAGCTCCTACCAACAATCAGTTGAGGAATTCATCCAATTCTCGCCAACAAGCTACAATTGAGAATGGCAGGGTAATGGTTCAGCCAATTCAACCATATCAGGGGAGAACTTCCACATCAACCAATGTTCGCACCGCCAATCCTGCTCCTGCTCCAATGGTCAACAATCCTCCACGGGCTAATACAGGCAAGTTGAGAATGATTACATGCTACAACTGCAAGGAAGAGGGTCATATGTCCAGGGATTGTAAGAAACCCAAGAGGAGAAGGGATGGACAGTGGTTTGCAGAAAAGATCTATCTGGTAAATGCTCAGGCGCAAGGAAGGGAACTTGATGAAGAGGAGCTTGCATTTCTTGCTGACCCAGGGATTGCTGAACAAGACGTTGTCACTACGCAGAATGCTGCTTACCAAGCCGATGATCTTGATGCGTATGACTCCGACTGTGATGACTTTCAATCTGCAAAGGCTGCTCTCATGGCAACTATCTCCAGCTTAGGGCCAGAAAAGAGATCTGAGGTACTTATTAATACCACCGATAATAACACTGATGCTAGTATTCAACCACATCAAGTTGTGCAAGAGAGTGCTGACTCGAATGAATCTTTGGTGGTGAGTCCTTCAAACGAGGAGACAAACAATGATAGCAATATCAATGTGAGTCCCCAGACTTTGAGTGAATCACAACCGGGACTCAGTTCGCATACGCCTACTCCTGCTCAACAAGATTTGGTAATGGTTCCTGCTACATTACTTAGCCAAATGAATGCTGCACTCTTAGAAACCTTAGCTAAGAATAAGAATTTGTCTGATGAGCTTGCCTTAAGCAATGAGAAAGTACAAACTTTGGAATTAGTGCCTTCGTCTAGTGTTCTCACAAATCTAGAATATGATCATTTTAGAAACAAACAAATGTGTCACTTGCAAGAAATCGAAAACTTAAGAGCAAATCTGTCTAATGAACTTAAAGAAAAGAAGTTAGTGGTCACTAATTTTCAAAAACTTCAAACGGATTTTGAATCACTTGAATCTAAGAAGAATGAAATGGAGATTAATGCCACTAATAAGATTAGAAGTCTAGATTACTTGCTGTTAAGACAATACGCTGCTTCTCAACTAGTTCACTTATTTGATGCTTCATTTAGAGAATTTAACTTATCACGTCAAAAAGGCCTTCCCCCTAATCCACGGTATGCAAAACAAGCTTTAAGACATAGTCCTAGACTTTATAATGCAACTCAATTAGGATTGGCTTTAGACCCGATTGTTTTTCCCAATGATCGAACAAGTAAGGATCTAGTTGATGAGGATCGGTCATACAATTCTGCAAAATATCCCGATTGTGATTATTTTAAAATGAATAAGGAGCTTGCAAAAACTGATTTTAGAGTTCGCTTCCATATGGATAAAGATCTCATCACAGCACCAACCTACATGATAGAGGAAGAAAGCCCTAGTACATTTCCTACACTTGTCAACATGAAAGGTCCTAAGGAAATTCCAAAGAATCTTCCACCTGTTAGCACTGTATGGTTAAACTTGAAAGAGATTAACCGATACTTTACTAACTTTGACAAGGTCATTTTGGAATGTACGACTTCAAATGGCTTAAACGCCGGAGAATGGGCTTTCGAACACATGAACGAGGTGTTTAAAACTGAGATCAATCCGTTTGTCGAAAGTCTAAAAGGAAGTTTTGCATCTCTTAAGGAAAATCTTCAGTTTGAAATTGGTGAAGTTCAAAAAGTGTTTTATGAAATGGACACCGCTTACGAACTGCAACTAATTGAAAAAGAAAAGATTTTAACCGAATATGACCGATTCTTGTCCGAAGTAATCTCGTGTGATGTGCTTACTACTGTAAATGTTAATTATTCGAATGAGCTTACATCCGCTATGATGAATTGTGATGCTGTGCATATTTGTGATGATGTTTGTGATCTTTCTGTAAATGTTGCTGAAACTGTAAATGAGGTAGATAATCATTCTTGTCACGAATCTAACGCTGAGTTTTTAAAGCTACAAGATTCTTACAATTTACTTTCAAAACGCTTTAATCAACTAGAACAACACTGTATATCTTTAGAATCAAAACAACAAACTCAAAATGAGGATCTTTTGATATCAAATGTTTGTGAAAACGGTGTTGAGACTAGTGACAAGATGATTGCAATTGTTAAGACATTAGAGGAAGAAATCATGAGATTGAAGAGAGAGGTATCATCAAAGGAAACATTAAAATTGGAACTAGAGGCTGCAGAGTCTAAAAACCAAGTCTTAGAGATTAGACTTTCGTCTGTTCTAGGGGAGATGGATCGGACAAGACAGGGATTATCCGCTCTTTATGGTTCACTAGAAGAACGCTTCGCTTTTAATGCGGCACAGCAACAATATTTTGTTGAACAACTGAACCAAAAGTGCGAGGAAATCTCTGACTTGAACATCCTGCTCATAGACAAAAATATGGTTTTGGCTGAGTTAAAGGAGACACTTCTTCTCACCCGACAAGAAGTTGTTGATAACTTAGCTACCGACTCTGCACCATCCACTAGTGCTCCAACAACCAAGTCAGTAGTGCTTTATAAGAATCCGCTTCATAAGAGAAACCAGGTTACCTATGATGATTATATGAGGAATGCCATTAAGCATGTCGATCTTCTTAGGGATATTTTAGACGATCTTTATGCCTTACATCCCTCAAGTAGCGACTATTATTCGGCTCATGAATATGTTAAGCGAGTTCAATATTGCTTGGCTTATTTGCAATACATAGGTACACCAGGTTCTGCACTACTTAATAATAGGCCCATTGCTGTCACTCCATTTAATAAGACTCCAGGAGCGAAACCGTCATTGGCACAATCAAGTAAGACACCTTTAAAATCTGTTGCTAATGTTCCCACTTTGCCTTCTACAGGATTAAAAGCGACTACTAAGGCTAAAGGATCGCCACTCAAGAAAGCTAAGATCAAGCCCTCCACTAGTAGTGCCACAAAGAAGAAAGTAGAAGTCCACAATAGGAATGCTAGTTCAGTTTTAAATAAAACGAATCATGTTAAGACTAAAAGCTCTGCGCCTGTGCAGCAGCCTAAACCATTCGTGAATTCTGATTTAAATTGTTGGAATTGTAATGAATGTATGTTTTCCCAGCGTCATGATTTGTGTCTGATTGATCACGTTAATGAAATGAATGCTATTAAGAATGGTCTTGAATGGAAGCCAACGGGTAGAACTCGTGCCCAAGTTGGCTGGCAATGGCGTCCCACTGGTAGGACCTTTACATTAGATGGAAAAATGTGCCCTTTAACTAGGAATGCATCCATTGAGGTTAGGTCTGAGCGTCCTTTAGTTAGGAACACTCGCACTCAAGTATGGAAACAGCACCCTTTAATTAGGTCAGCCCCCACTATAGTGCCTATCAGTGAAGAAATACCTCAGGATTTGAGCCAACTAGAATCTACACCACCTATTAAGAAAAAGAAGGCTAGGAAATCTAAGAAACCTAGAGTTAGCAAATCTAAGATTATTAAATCTGTACCTGCTAATAACAAGGAACACTCAGATTCCGATACCTCTACATTGTCTTTGTGTGGTGATATTTTCAGGTGGTCCAAATCATCCTGTGGTATTTGGACTCCGGTTGTTCAAAACATATGACCGGAAATCGCTCGATGCTCCGAAATTTCGTCAGCAAGTTTCTTGGTACGGTTAAATTTGGGAATGATCATATAGCAAAGATTATGGGGTATGGTGAATATCAGATTGGAAACGTGACGATTTCTAGGGTATACTATGTCGAAGGTCTTGGTCATAACTTATTCTCAGTAGGACAGTTTTGTGATTCCAACCTTGAGGTTGCTTTTCGACAACACACTTGTTTCATCCGCAACTTGGAAGGAAAAGATTTGTTGAAGGGATCTCGTGGTGCAAATCTTTATACTTTGTCCTTACAAGACATGATGGCCGCTTCTCCAGTATGTCTTCTCTCTAAAGCTTCTAAGACCAAGTCATGGTTATGGCATCGCAGATTATCTCATCTTAATTTTGATGCTATTAATCATCTGGCTAAAAACGAATTAGTTCGTGGTCTTCCAAAGCTTAAATTTCACAAGGACCATTTATGTTCCGCGTGTTCAAGGGGGAAAAGCACCAAGAAATCTTACAAGCCCAAAGCTGAAGACACCAATCAAGAAAAACTTCATCTTTTGCATATGGATCTTTGTGGGCCGATGAGAACTGAAAGTGTGAGCGGTAAGAAATTCATTCTGGTTATTGTGGATGATTTCTCAAGGTTTACATGGGTTAGATTTTTACGTACAAAGGATGAAGCACCGAAGGCTATCATCACTTTTCTGAAATTCATTCAGGTACGTTTGAATACCACTGTCCGCCGTATTCGTACAGACAATGGTACAGAGTTCGTCAACCAGACTCTTCGTGATTATTATGAAGGAGTTGGTATATCACATGAAACATCCGCTGCACGCACTCCACAACAAAACGGTGTCGTTGAAAGACGGAATCGTACACTTATGGAAGCTGCTAGGACCATGCTTATTTATGCGAACGCTCCATTGTTCTTGTGGGCAGAGGCTATTTCTACTGCATGTTTCACCCAAAACCGTTCTATCATTCGGAAACGTCATGGAAAAACACCTTATGAGCTTCTACATGACCGCAAACCCGACGTTTCATTTTTCCATGTGTTTGGTGCTCTGTGTTATCCAAACATCAATAGTGAGAACTTGGGTAAGCTTCAACCAAAAGCCGATATAGGTATTTTCATTGGTTACTCACCGTCCAAAAGAGCATACCGAATCTATAACCGTCATCTTGGCAAGATTGTAGAAACTATGGACGCAGATTTCGACGAGCTGACAGCGATGGCTTCTGAGCAACACAGCTCTGAACCCGCGCTTCATGAGATGGGAACCGGTGCTATTAGCTCCGGATTAGTTCCCAACAATCCTACTTCTACATCATTTTTACCACCATCAAGGCCCGAGTGGGATAAACTGTTTCAACCGTTGTTTGATGAATTCTTCGATCCCCCGACTGATGAAGTTCAAGCACCTGTAGTAATTGCTCCAATACCTGAAGTGGTTGCTCAAGCTAATGAACCTTTATCTAATGCATCTACAATTCACATTGAACCGGATGCACCTTCACCAAGTGATTCTCAAACTATACCTGAATCATCACCCCTACTTGTGCCTAATGATGTGGAAGAGGATTCTACTGATCACGACTTGGAATATGATCACTTGCAAGAGCTTCCTTTCTTTGGTGTAGCGATACCTGAAAACCCTTCAGCCGCGTCTACCTCAGAAGAAGCTCCTTCTATTGTTCACTCCAGACCACCTAGGATTGAAAACCATAGCACTAAATGGATAAAAGATCACCCAATTAGGAATGTTATTGGAGATCTAGATCGACCAGTCTCTACACGCCATCAATTACAAGAGAGTGCACTTTATTGTTACTTTGATGCATTTCTCTCTGAAGTTGAACCCAAAAATTGGCAGCAGGCTATGACCCAATCATCTTGGATTGAAGCTATGCAGGAGGAACTCAATGAATTCAAACGACTAGAAGTATGGGAATTGGTTCCTCGCCCTGACAAGGTTAACATCCTTACTTTGTTATGGGTTTATAAGGTTAAACTTGATGAGATGGGTGCGGTATTGAAGAATAAAGCTAGATTGGTCGCTAGAGGATATAAACAAGCCTTGGGTATAGATTTTGAAGAATCTTTTGCTCCTGTGGCTAGATTGGAGGCGATTAGACTATTCCTTGCGTTTGCTGCTCATATGAACATGATCGTCTATCAAATGGATGTGAAGACGGCATTTTTGAACGGTGAACTAAGGGAAGAAGTTTATGTTAGTCAACCGGATGGGTTCGTCAGTACGGAGTCTCCTAATCATGTGTACAAGCTTAAGAAGGCTCTTTATGGGTTGAAACAAGCTCCACGCGCGTGGTATGATCTCCTGTCAACATATCTCATGTCGGAAGGCTTCTCCAAAGGCAAAGTGGACCCCACTCTATTCACTCTCAAGGACGGCAACGACATGCTTCTGGTACAAATTTATGTTGATGATATAATATTTGCTGCCACTAACATAGAATTGTCTAAACAATTTGAGAAGATAATGTCCACACGCTTCAGATGTCGATGATGGGAAAAATTTCATTTTTCTTAGGATTATAGATTTCTCAGAATCCCAGAGGCATCTTTATAAATCAATCCAAATATGCTCTAGAATCTCTTAAGAAATATAACTTTGAGAATTGTGACCCCGTAGACACTCCAATGGTGGAGAAATCCAAGTTAGATGAAGATAGGAATGGGACTATTGTCGATCCAAAACTTTACCGTGGGATGATCGGCACCCTTCTATATCTGACTGCTAGCAGGCCTGATTTGCAATTTGCTGTATGCATGTGTGCCCGGTATCAGGCTCGGCCTACCGAAAAGCACCTACATGTAGTTAAAAGGATCTTTCGGTATCTAAAAGGAACACTTCATCGTGGTCTATGGTATCCGAAAGATTCCTCGATTGCTTTAATATCATACGCAGATGCCGATCATGCTGGATGTCAAGACACGAGGCGTAGCACTTCTGGATCTGTGCAACTCCTAGGAGATAGATTGATCAGTTGGTCTTCAAAAAGGCAGAAAAGCGCTGCAATTTCTAGCACGGAGGCCGAATACATCGCCATGTCCGGTTGTTGTGCTCAAGTCCTTTGGATGAGATCACAATTAACCGACTACGGTCTTGGATTTAACAAAATCCCGATGTATTGTGACAACAAGAGCGCCATTGCCCTTTGCTGCAACTATGTTCAACACTCCCGGGCCAAGCACATAGACATTCGCTACCATTTCATTAAGGAGCAGGTGGAGAACGGAGTGATCGAGCTGTATTTTGTCACTACTGAGTACCAGCTGGCGGATATGTTCACCAAAGCCTTAGATCGAGGACGAATCGAGTTTTTGATCGACAAGCTTGGCATGAAATCATTCACTCCAGCGACTCTCAAAGAGTTGGCAGAAGAATCAGCTGAATAGTCGTGGTAAACTATTCAGAGTATCCTTTGGTTGTGATCATGTATATTATCGTAAATATATAAAACACAAAAATAAAATACAAAAATATAAAACCAACAAAAACCATAAAAAAAATAAAACCTAGAAAAACCATAAAAATTATAAAATCAAGAAAAACCAAAAATATTTTTCGTTTTAAATCGGGCATGTCTTTTAGTACGGTAATATTTACGGCCTTAGAAATGTCGATCAATATTGACACGGTGCCATAAATAGAGTCCGTATAAAAGTTGTACATTTTTAAAACATGCCCATTATGGCTTGTAGTTATTTCAGACTGCAACCCGGTTTTCATATTAAAGTCACGTATTTCCTTGGAAAACGTTGGCTCAGAACGGGAATTAATTTTCTCGGGCGTGATTTACAAGCCAAATCATGCAAAGGGATCAAGTTTACTTTATAACTTGGTCTGACACGAATTTGTGTACGTCTCAGTGCATTAATTTGTTAAAATAAGAGAAATCTTATTAAAACCACGAATCAAATTTCTCAAGATATACATTGGAAATGCTTTCATCACTATTTGACTCTTTAAACAATGACTACAGCTCTTTAACTAGAAAACGGGTCATCGTTTAAGGGGGAGAAAATAGTAAAATCATCTTCGTCATTAAAATTGATTTTCAAAAGTGATTGTGAAAATTAAGGGCTACATGGTAATTGAGTGGTTTTGCTTTAGAAAACGACTTGTGTTCGTTCTAAGTGATAGGCATTGCTTTTAGATATTGGAGATATGCTAATAGGTTGCGTTTGCTAAGTTGTGTGTACGTTTAACAAGAGTTAAGTGAAATAAAAAAATTGGAAACAAAAAGGAAATGAATAGATAATTGAGGGACTAAAAGTGTCACTTGTTGAAACTTGGCAAATTTTTGACCTAAGTCAAAACATAAACCCCCCGCCCCTCTCTATTCATTCTCACTGTTTATCTCTCACTTTGCCGCCATTGTTACACACACTCACAAGAAATCAAAACACTAATTTCATCCATCTAGATCCTGTTCTTTCGACTAAATAAGGTATATGCATCAATATGTTAACTTCTAATCTACATTTCTTATCATATAATTCTGTTAAACATGCTCAATTAATCAGTTTAATCCATTTAGGGTTTATGATGAAATTAAGGTTAATTAACTAAGAATTTGTGGTGGGTTTTATGCGGATTTGTATGATATGATGTTTATATGCCTTAGTTTGCCTTAGAAACTCACAAACGCGCTAGATTAATCATCATAAGCTGTGTTTGAAAAGTTCCGGATGAACTAGGATAAGAACTTCCGAATGAAGGATTTCTTCTGAAAAACTTCCGAATGAGGAAGTTCCGAATGAAGGACTTCCGAATGAAGGAAGTTCCGAATGAAGAACTTCCGGATGAAGGAAGTTCCGAATGAAGAACTTCCGGATGAAGGAAGTTCCGAATGAAGGAATGTTCCGGATGAAGGAAGTTCCGAATGAAGAACTTCCGGATGAAGGAAGTTCCGAATGAAGAACTTCCGGATGAAGGAAGTTCCGAATGAAGAACTTCCGGATGAAGGAAGTTCCGAATGAAGAACTTCCGGATGAAGGAAGTTCCGAATGAAGAACTTCCGGATGAAGGAAGTTCCGAATGAAGAACTTCCGGATGAAGGAAGTTCCGAATGAAGAACTTCCGGATGAAGGAAGTTCCGAATGAAGAACTTCCGGATGAAGAAGTTCCGAATGAGGAGAAGTTCCGAATGAAGAATGTTCAGGATGAAGATGTTCCGAATGAGGAAAAGTTCCGGATGAAGAGTTTGATTATCATTGTTTGCATGCTATATATGTACTTGTTGTTTTATCTTATGAAATGTGTTATTCTTAGAAGTAAGAATGATATATATCTATCTGTTTTTGTGCATCAACCTTTCATGTCTTATCTTAAGCAGATAAAATGACTAATCCAACAGTACAAGCAATCCAAGAATCTAGAGAAGCCGATATTGCTAAAGCACGAACACTTAAGTTTATACCCAACAACTACCGGTTGAAGCAAGTCTCTAAATCCACTCACCATGGTTTTAAGGTTGCCATAGCCATCCTCGATAACTCTCATTTCAAGAACGCCCTTAGGAGTACAGCCTCGGTGCCATATGAGTATATGTATGAATTTTGGGCTACCAAGGAAATCACTTCGAACAAGATCACCTTCACCATCGACAACAAGCAGCAGACGCTCACAGTTTCAGACTTCCGTAAGATTTTGGGTATACGGGATACACCCAAGGGCATGTCATTCTCGAGGGATCCTACTAAAGATGAACTCGTGGAGTTATTTGACGCACTTGGATGTCCGGAAATACGAGTTGCATCTGAGTTTACCACTGCTAAGGTGGGACAACCTTGGAGAGCATTGATGGGTATTCTCAGTAGATGTCTTACACCAAAAATAAGTGGCCATGATGCTCTGCGCAGTCCGATAATAAACCTCTTCTATGGCATGTACAAAGCTGCAAATTCAGATTATGCTTTGTTGATATGGGAAGAATTCACCTTTCAACTCTTCTACAACAAGAAGCTGAAGACAAACTTCTTTCCTTATCCTCGGTTTATTAAGCTAATCATTAATTATTTTATGAAGCTTGATACTACTATTGATAGGCGTACAGCAGGTCGCTATCACACTGAAGAAGCTGATGATACTGTGGATCTGAGGCATGAAGGACCGTCTATTGGTGTGATTCCGGGTCCTATTCCTGATTACCTTCTGACCGATAAAATTAAGGGTTCTGCTGATTACAAGCTACTGCAGCTAGAAATCAAGAAGTTGAAAGCAAACCTTCAAACTGGAGAAGACTCGTCTACAACGGTTAAGAGTAAAGGTAAACGCAAACAACCAGCTGCGTTACCTGAACCCGAACCCAAAAAGAAGAAGACAGAGGGTAAGAAGGGAAAGGGTAAGGCTGATGAGATGGCTTTACGTGATGAAGAAGATATTGTTGATCCTGCTCTTGATAAAACCGAGCAACAAATGATGAAGATTGCTATTAAAAGGAGTAGGAAAGATACAGGCGGTAGTGGTTCAGGTGCAAGGGTAGATATTGAGGATGAGTACGTGGAACCGGATGATGTTGATGAGTTTGGGTCACCTGAACATTATTCCACTTCGAAGGAGCCATCAATTCCTATTACAGCAAGTTTGGAAAAGGAGTCTGTTGCCCCTACGATCATGGTGTCAACTCAACCTTTGGCAACTCTACCTCCACCAATCCAACCCTTACCAACCAGACCGGCTTCAACACCATTTCTTCCACCACCCGTAATTCCCATCCTTAGCACCGCAGTAACAACCGAGCCTCTTCAGTCAACTCAGAGCAGCTCTGCAACATCTGCAATGGCTGCATTAGTGATGGCCGAAATGTTTGACAAACATGTGGATACTCACAAACGCGAAATGGATGAACTTCGCCAAGAGTTGCAAAGACGAGCTCAAAGGGAAGAAGCATCTAGGAAAGCCCAAGAGGAGATGATTGCTAGGTTCGCTTCAGATATGGAGTTGACTCGAAAAGCACATGCAGAAGAACTTGCTCGGGTTAAGCAGGCTGAGGCTAAAAAGCATGCTGCACGTATTACCAGACTTCAAGCGATGAGGGATAAATATAAGGAGCAAAAAGAAGCACTTGAAGCCTCTGTGAAAGAAAGAGTGCAAGAATCCGTTGAATCCTTAATGCCTAAACTTCGTGATGAGTTGAAGACACTTGCTGCTGACAACTTGATGGTCAAATCATCCAATCCTTCAGAAGCCGCCTACAAGATTGCTTATGACCTGACGGATTTTGAATTGAAGAAGATCCTTAAGGCTCGTATGGTGGAACTTGGATCATTTGATAAGTCTAGAATTCAACGGGCTCTATATAAATCCCTGAATGATGCTATCATGGAGGATGATAGATTATTCAAAACGTTTGGAAGTGTGGTACCATATCACATCTTACCTGAGGAAGAAAGGGAAGAAAGTGAAGAAGAGGGTACGGGTGAAGAAGAGGAAGAAGAAGAAGAAGAAGGAGAAAAGGATAAAGACGATGACGAGGGTGGTGATGATGATGAGGATGATGAGGATGATGACGAGGATGAGGATGATGATGATGGCGATGATGGTGGTGATGAGAATCAGGAGAGTGCTAGGGGTAGTAACGGGGATGACAATCAGGATGATGATGGGGGTGAACAGCCGAAAGAGGGAGACAAGGTTACCAGCTCCAAGAAAACTGCTAAGACTGGAACCAAGTCCAAGAAAGATACAGCGCAAAAGGACAAATCTACATCATCGGAATCAAGACGAACTAAGTGGCGCCACGATGTGAATGCCACTACAGCGTCATCGGTTCCCGGTATCTCTATCGCTGTATCTTTACCTATTACCACTAACCCCATTAGTTCTGTTGTTGTTCCTCCTGTGATTGCAGAATCAGTGACGGAACCCGAAGCTGCACAACACTCACCAGTTCACGACACTACCGAAATGCCTGAAACTGAACCAGCAGATGTTCGCACTTCTACTCCTCAACAACAAGCACAACAATCTACGGTTCCTGAACCAAGCATTCGTGACTGGGAAGACACGTTGGAGATAGACGAGTCTGCACCACCACAGGCTTGGATCACGGCAGCAGCACAATATGATCCGATCACCAACGCTGACAAAGATGTGTTGTATCTCCGTATCCGAAGTCCGATTGACTTATGTGCATTTCTTGCTCATGAGTATAAGACTTCGGTTACTCCATCCTTGGTGAAGAAAGCGCTGAAAGATAAGAGACTGCGTGCCAAAACCCGATTACCCCGAATGGAGTTCGAGTACTATGCCGATGAGATCCTGAAGGCTCTGAATACCGTTCAACGGCCAGGTCTTCATGAATCAGAACGAGCTCCACCTCCAATGGATCCTGCTCAAGATAATCAGATTGCTCTTGACTTCTTCGTCACCAATGATCTTGTGTATCTACTGAAGGGGTCATCAAAGTACGCAACATCCCTGACCTTGCTGAAAGCTGCCAACTGGGGGACAATACCCTTTATCGAGGAAAAGGTAAATCGACTCTGGGTCCCAAAAATGAATCGTAATTATGATATGTATGCTGTCATAGGTGCATCTCATTGGGACGAACGAGTCCGAAGGGCGTACAGGGGTTGCTGCTTGGTCAATTCTAGAAGCAATGTTCGATCCGACATCCGCATCTCCAGCATCTTAGGAATGAAAACTGAAGCCAAGAACGGCTACTATCATGTGACGGAGATTCGCTTGAAAAGGGAGGATGACAGGGAATACAAAATCCAGCAAGGAGATTTTTCCATCATTCGCCTTGAGGATATCGAAGATATGTTGCTTCTGATGACCCGAGATCAACTCACACATATTCCTCGTGAAGACCTGATTGCTTTGAATACAGCACTTCGTATGTTCACACGAAGCGTTGTCATCAAGTCACGAGTTGAAGATCTGCAATTGGGAGTCGAAAGCTATCAACGGAAGCTCAACTTAACCCGTCCTGTGAATCAAGTGCTACCTCAACATGTAGAAAGATGTCCCTATACCGGCATTTCTGTCCCGAATTACGGCATTTTCTACTTGAACAGTCGAGGTTTGATGAAGTTTATGAGGGTGGGTGAGCTCCAAAAATACAGTGATGGAACCCTTCTACAAGTCAGAGGAAAGTTGGAGCATCTGAACTCGGGTGGGACTTTGCCAGAGATGACGGAGGATTGGCATCCGGGTTACCGGCAGATGGCGAAGTATGTGATCAAAAAGATCGATCAAAAGCTCCGGGAACGTAGATTGATGAGGAGCTTGGAAAGATTCGTGGGTGGAAGACCGTATTTAGTGCACCACAAGCTACTGCAACGATCCATCTAATGGGTCGTACATTTCAGGTCACTTTATATTGGTTTTTCAAATTGTGAATATGTATATTTGTGAATAATGTGCTTTAATGGCTTGATGTAGTGTTAAGGTATGATAATTTTTCAAGAATTTCTCACGAGATTCTAAATCTTTCAAAATATATCATACTAAAGCACTACAACTATCCCTTATTGAATTAAGGGGGAGCAATAACTTGTTCTATGGCCAAAACATCGATTTCATTTTTACCCAAAGACCGGTTAATCCATTCAATATCCCAAATATTAATGGTTAACATTTTGGATAAGGGGAGAAAATGGGATTAAGGAGACGTAAGTGATACTTGGCTAAAAGATGAAAAAGACTTAAAGATTATCCAACTTAATATGTGTAAAGCACGTGTTAAGGGGGAGCGTTTTTGATGAACAAAACACCTAAGGTACAAAACTTTTGATTTCAATATCACAAGTACTTTAGGTGATTTTCAATGATTTTTCATGGTGGCAATTCCTTCCCAAAACACGCTTAATTCACGACGGATGTGGTGACAAAAGGGTGGTAGGAATAGGTTTAGTCCAATGATTCATCAGAGCCGATGGAATCTTCCCAAGGACAATTCCCTAGATAGAATTAGTAGTCCTAGGAAAGATGGAGAAAGAATGTGAACGTAGCTGAATGCCGACCAAGTACTTAAGCTAGCACTGGAACAATCACAACAAGGTGCTAGTGATCACGTATTGGTAAGCATTGAAGGGGTTGAAGAATGAAAAAGAAATGCAAAGATAAAGGGTGTAAAGAAAGAAGCCCTCCTTACAACTTTAGGCAGAAACCGGGTCAATACATATGCTATTGAGGTCATTTTTGCTAATGATTCTCGGTATTGAAGAAAGACATCATGGACCCAGTGATGCAATGCACAACCCTTCCCAGCTAACTCAAATATCTCTCAAAAGGTATTTGTTTTAATCACACGGAGATCAACACGTTATCTATTGGTTTATTCACTCCGAATAGACTGGTATTGAAAAGGTGGCACTCCTCTCCAGCCATCGCTCACTAAATCAAAACGCACAATCGAGTCTAGAGCCAAGAGATCATCAAAAGTCTCATTAGGACACTTTCAATTTATTCCTTGCTTTCTCACACACTGTGAAAAGTAAGAGATTTTCATGAGTCCTACGCAATATTCCTGTAATATTGCCAGAACATCCGAGTAATACGCAAGTTTTACAATGAAGATGGAAATCCTGCTTGAGCCAACATCAAACAAGCTCATGGTAGGTTACACGTGCGGTTCTTTTAGAACCAATCTTGTGAAAAACTGGAAGGTAACAGTGGTTTAATTCTTAATTGAACTTAAACTCGTTCCAGGCCTCTTCGCATTATCATATGATCTTGCCAGAACACTCAGAGTGACTCTTTATTGACCACAGTGACGAGTGGAAATCCTTCTAGTGTCAACATCAAACAGCACTTGGTAGGTAACGTGCAAGATTCTTTATGAATTGAGCTCGTGACAACTGGAAAGCAACGATGGTGAAAATCTTAATTGAAATTCACTTGTTCCAGGTTTCATGAATTGACGGCTTTTAATCACAAGGATAATTTATCCAAGTGATTCACTCTTTATGTTCGCAGTCAGCTTTGGACGGTCGAATAAAGAGAACGGGTTTACCCACGAAATCCTGTCAGGAAGTTACTTAATTGAAACTATCCGTCACGGGTACGATATCTAATATCGTCCAACGGTCTTCACCGACCGGAGGTAAAATGCTAACGAATTAGAATAAAATGTTCAAAGCCATTTTATTCGTGTCGTTGCTGTGTACCTGTTAAAGACGGTGGCGTTGCTGTATACCTGTTGAAGACGGTGGCGTTGCTGTGTACCAGTGAAGACGGTGGTGTTGCGGTGTACCTGTAAAAGTCGTTCCCACATGCTTATGTCTTTTGCAACAAAGTTCAGCAAAAATTCAAGAAAGTAAAAGATGAAGTCTTCCGCTGTACCAAACTCTGAAGCTTTCGAGAATTCAACAAAAAGACGTAAGTGTGTGGAACATGAAGTCACGAGGAGGCAAAGTTCACAAGAAAGGCAAAGATCGCACGTGAAAGGCCAAAGAACAATGCTCTCAAGTCAAAGCCAAAAAGATCAAACCAACATATTCACAACAAAAGAAAGAAAAGAAGAAAAGACTACGAGCTAAAGAACGAAGACTTAGTATAGTATGCTAGGTTTAGAATTTTGTAACGTGGAGTGACCTCCCTTAGGGGGAGATTGTTAGAAATACGTTTTTACGTATATTAGAAGTATCGGTCACTCCACAATATGATTTATGTTGTAATAGCTCGTAGTTAGTAATTAGTTGTTAGTTACTTATTAACTTAAGTAAGAACCGGTCCATGGGCTTGTCATGGACCGGCCCAAGCCCATGTTATGCTTGGAACTATAAATACCCCTTTCCACCATGGAAAGGGGTTGGTTGTTGTCATTTCTTGTTTTCCATATTAATAAAATACACATAGTTTCTCTCACTTTCTCTCTCTAACTTTCTCTCTCTAGAAATCAACAAACCCCTTCATAGATTCATTGATTATCAATATTCTACAAGTTGAGTTGTAATAAGTTGTGTAAGTTCTCACTAAACTCTAAAGTGATGTAGTTGTGTCTTGTGAGTTCTCACTAAACTATAAAGTGATGTGTAGTTGTGTTGTGTGAAGTTCTCACTTAGTTTCAAAGTAAAGAGTCGTGAAGATTGGTTCTAGCTTTGGATTAGAACTCGACATCTAGCCTTGTGTCGGAAAATGGTGAAGTAGGCAACATTGTGAAGATTGGTTCTATCTTTAGATTAGAACTTGACATCTAGCCTTGTGTCTTAAAATGGTGAAGTGGGCGACGTTGTGTAGATTGGTCCTATCTAAGATTAGGTCTCGACATTTAGCTTAGTGTCGGAAAACAATGTAAGCGACGTTGTAAGGTTTTCTCCACCAAGAAGGGAGCTTGTCGATATAGTGAAAATCTCGAGTAGGTGTACTCGAGGAGTGGATTAGGAACGAGGATAGAGTCTCGCTGCCGAACCACTATAAATCTTGGTGTCTTCCTACTAGGTTGTTTCTTTCCTTACTCTTTACTTACCTTCATTATCATTACACTTACTACTTGTCATTGTTAATGCATTAGAATTGAACCTAATCATTATGCAACTAGCTTTCAAGTAAAAGATGGTTTTGACACTCACCTAATTGAAAGGAATTTTAATTAGGAGATAAACTGAAGAGAAACTATTGAACCCCCCCCCCCCCCTCTTCTAGTTTCTACAATTGGTATGAGAGCGATGGTGACACAAGATATTTGAAGTATATTGTACTTTAAAACTTGGATCGATCCATTGTCTCCTCAAATTAGAAGGTTAAGTTGTCCTAAAGTTTTTCTTTGGTCAAAACTATTTTTATTGAAAATAGGCCTTTTAATTGGTAATATAGCATCTCATTTAGATTCGTAGTATTTATGCATTTTAGATTTACTCTTGAAATGTATCTACTAGTTTGCATCTTGTTATGCGTAGGTACTCATAAACATCAATCACTCTATTGATTGTGGATTGAGTCACTTACACTTGTAGAAGACTCATCTTCCTTGATTTCCAACATCACTGAATGGTGATATCAAGATGGATGGGAGTGATACTAGTCCTTGAAGACTTAGTAGTCACTTTTAGTCATGGTTGGGCTTTGATTGGTTCCTTGAAAGTTTGGAATGCACTTTGTGGCTAAGGTACATTTTTGTTCTTCCACACGCCCTATGGATCATTCTTTTGATCATTAATTGACTATATGTTTGTTCTTGGCATCCATGCCTTGACATTTGTTTGTGGTTTGTGATTCTTTCATTTTCCCTCTCAAACCTTCATTGTTTGGATACTTGACTCACTATGGAGATGTAGAGTGAGTTAGTAGAAGCTTAAAGTATCAAGCATGATTCCCATGGTTTGCACCCTTACGGTTAGTAGGCCCTATATCATGTGTAACTTGTGCAATTGAGCTCCTCTCTTGGATAATTGATGAATCCCTTGAGATACCAAACTACTTCACAAGTTGTAGTTGGATTTTACACATTTGGAATTGAAATATTCCAAGGATATTGTTATTGTAAATCCTAGCAATAATAATTGTCCAATCATGTGGAAGAGAAAGTGAATTTATACTTTTCTCACATTTTGAAGTAGGGTAAGACTACTCTTGAAAATGATCTTATTCTATGTATCAAAATTGCTTGGTATAGTTCATTACCAAAGCCGTTTAGACTTTCGCCGGAAAGGCACGTCTTAAACCACTATATATGACACAAGCTCTTCGTCTCCTCGATTTGAAGATTTTCATTTGTCTCTTGAGCATTGTTCGTGGTCTTGATTCACTCCTCTTGACTTCTCTCATCTTTGCTTCTTTGCTACGAGTAGTCATTTGTCCGTTTCGGTCTTTTCCTATGTCGATTCAACTCGTAATCCTTTATTAAGGCCTTATTACCTAGTGTTGTGGTGGTCCAATGAATTCCTAAAGGCTTAAGACATATTTTAAGGATTTTCGAAAAATTTGGTTTTGAAAAATTATTTAATTTTCCTTGACAAAAACTCTCCATTGTAGGCGGTTCTTTATCGTCGCGGCTCAAATGCGCGGTTCCATGTCGATAAGGAACCGCATCCAGTGATTGCGACTAAAGTGCTAGGTTTTATTTAAAATCATTTTTCAAACATACATTCTCTCTCTTCTTCAACACAGTGACGGGTTCTTCCATTTTCCACCATTGTTGATCTTTTAAAACCTTCAATCACTCAAGATAATTTGATTCCAATTTGTGGGTTTCACTCATCCTTCATTCAAGATCAATTATCTGTAAGTTATTTCTTTCAATTTCATCTAATTTGTTCTAGGGTTCATACATTCATAATTGGGGATTTTTTAAATTGACATTGAATTAGAACCTTACTAGGAATAAGAGTTGACATAGTAATCTTGTTATGATTCCTTAGGTTCATATTCATTGAGATTTCACTAAAACCCACTTGTTGAACAATCCGAATTTTGACTAAATAAGTTTGGTTAATTTATCGAATTGATATGAACCCATGAACAAGTTGGTAATAGCATTGTTAAATGCTTACCTAAAAACCTTGTTTTGAAAAACCAATGTTAAGGTTCATTGTTGATTTTACATGGTTAATATGTTATTGTCAATGATGAACTAGGAACATTGTAAACATAAGAATGATAAGGATTAATCCTTTGTTTGTCAAGAGATTGATAAACACATTCTCATCTTCTTGATTTTTTTGTTTATATGTAACAAATGAGTGATTGGGGAAATATTTTTGTGCTTACTTAGGTATTGATCATGCCTTCGGAATATCAACAAGACCACCAACACACTAAACAATATATGCCAAACCTATCCGAAATGTGTCCTTCCCCTCAACTTGCAAACACCTACTCCTCACTCCAAAACCGTTGCTTTCACGAGGGTTGAGTTGTCCAAGAGGATATTGAGGGCTATATATATACTCATTCGATGTTCGGACAAATCGGGTTTGATTGTTTGTTGGACATCAAGGAGGATATATATCCCGAATTTCTCTTGGAGTTCTTTAGCACATATTCTCTCGTTTATGATGACGGTAGAGTATATGTTAGGTTCATCCTTGAAGATTGACTCATTAAACTCTCTCTTGAAGACTTTGGTCAAGCTCTTCGTGTTTCATTTAGAGGCACTTGTCGATTTACGGATAAATGGAAGCTTGATTATCTCCTTGAACCCTTCGACTGTGCTCCAGATGAAAATGAAGAGATTTACCTTGACTTCATCCTTGATGTCATTTGTCAAGAGCGTAGAGGAAACGTTGTAAGAAGCCTCCACTCTAACAAGCGTTGGGTAAAACGCTATGAGGTTCTCTTAAGCGACCTTAATGATTGTATGGTCCGATGGGCCGACATCCTTAGGGAAAATATGTTTTGTCTTAGTGGAAACCGGGATCATATTCCCGCGTGTATGGCGCACATGTTATGTTGCATCACTACCAACACCAAGTACAATCTCGCATATTATATCGCTCGACGAATCACTTATGCTCTTTCCAAACCCAAAACAAACCTTCCCTATGCCATGCTCCTTACTCGCCTTCTTAAGAAGGTTGGTGAAGACTATCTCGACATCAACATTTCTCACTTTCGTTCGGTCAAACGAGTTATGCTACCTATTTAAAGGGTACAACCACGAAAGCCTAGAAGTGATAGAGGTTCGAGAAAGTCCGATCCACAAGAGTCCGATGATGAGGACTTTTATATGTCACCAAGTGATGGTGGTGGCGTAGGCACTAGTGCTCATGTTGGCTCTTCGAGTGACTCCCACTCATCCATGGACACTTTCATGGACGGGTTAGACGAAATCATCCCTCCTCCTCACTATGCCACTAGTGGACTTCCGGAGAACTTTGGACTTGAGGATGTCTATCGTGCTAATCTTAAAACCCAAGGTGAGTTGTATGATCATCGAGTGGAGTCAAGAGGATCGTTCAAGAGAATAACCAAATTGATCAAGGGACTTGGTAAAAAGATTAAGTGAATCTTTGGTTTATCATGGTTGACATGTTTGTGAACATGTTTGAATTGTTGAACAGTATTTCCCTTTTCTCTCTTTATTTCTAGGATGTTATGTTTATTAACTAATACTTTGTGTTTGGATTACTTAGTATTTTTATCCTAATTGCCTATGTAATCGATCTTTCGATTTACATAGCTTTGTGCATATTATGTGTTAGTTAGCTTTCTAGATGTTGATTAATAGTTCACTTTGACTTGATATACCTTGGTATAAAATCTGGGCTAGCAAATGTTTTAGGAAGTGCACTTTTTCGAACCCCCTGGTGGCGGTTCTTTATCCTCCCCGCGGTTCTTTATCGATATCGAACCGCGGCCCTACATAAGGAACCGCCTACAACTGTTTTGACAGAATCTTTGTTTTACACTGTTTTCCTTAATGTGTGTAAAATTTGATAAAACTTTTGCAAAAACCTGCACTTTCCTAAACTAGACTACCTAATTTCATTATTCACATAAAATGTTTTTAACCTATTACTAGTTTGGATCACCCCTTCCTCTTCTTAAATCCTCTCTTGTTAATTGTGTTCTTCATCCCTTAAATTTCTCTCTAAACCTAAAGACACAACCATGGTGTCCACTAGAACATCCAACTCTTCCAAAACTTCCTCAACCAAAAGAGACCTTAAGATGAGCTTCAAATTTCCTAAACTTGGTTCTCCATCTTCTCACAAACCCAAGAGTGAAACCTCTCCTATTTTCATCTCGTCATCACTATCACCACCCCTTGCTTCATGGAAGACCAACTCAACTCATGGTACTAACCATTCACATGGTTCTACATCCTCTTCATTCCAATCAAGAATGAATGAGTTTTCCTCACCCTCCACTCCTAGTCCTCCCTTAGATGTGAATACTCAACCTCATACTCATCAAAGAATTCCCTTTGTTTTTAAGCCTCTTCCTTTCACTCCACCAAATTCACCCATATCACCCATATCACCTTTGGATACCATGCCTCCTCCACCTCCTCCTCCCTCTAACACTCTATTGTTTGGTGTTCCCATTTCTCGCTTCTTGGGTGATCCACACTTGTTTGACTTTTTCATGCACAATGGAACCAATTTTCCTTGTTGCTTGAACAACTTCCACCTCATTGATATCCTTAGGTTCGAGATGATTGGGGCTCACATCAAGTTGCAAAGCTTCTTGTTGAACCCATTTGCTAATCCTCCTCCTCCTAGGAGATGAATGATGATCTTCATAATCAAATGTTTTTAAAGAAAAGTCAAGCCAAAGAAGACTATGCCATCAAGAACTAGTTTAAGCTAACTCTGTATTAGTTAGTTGTTATTTCTTTTCTTGTATTTCCTTTCCTTCATGAGTTTTTCATGAAGATGTTCTATGGATTTAGTTTTATGTGTTTCAACCTATGTGGTCACATTAATCAACTTCAATCTATTTAAAATTGAACCTAAAGCTATCACAGCCTCTAAAAACTTGACTTAAAATTAGATCAAAATGTTATCTAAATATTTTGTCACCCTTTGTCAAGACACTCTTTGTGAGTGTGTTGCTTTTATGCAACCCTATCATACTCTAATGCTACAAGAGGTAAAAATCCAAGATTTACAAAATTTTGAAAGAGTCATATTTTTCTTCAAAACCTATGAAAATCACGGTTTAACATTCACTGTACGCGGCTCCTTAGCTAGTCGGCGGCTCCATATCGATATGGAACCGCGGGTTCCTTTAAGGAACCGCGGACAGCAAAGCCACTTTTGGCTTACTTTTGGTCTTTCTTCTTTGACCTCTGTCTTGGTTAAGATTCTTTGTTTACCCAGTTTGGCTAAACATTCCCTAAAACCTTTTGTTTTCATTTCAAATCTTTTCCTTGTCTACTTTCTTTAAATTCTTCTCTTTTGGGAGTTCTTCTCTTCATACCTCATAATGCCTAACTCTTCCATTCCTAACCTTAACATATCTTTGTCACAATCTCCTCAACCTAAAGCTTCTTCTTCTAAGCTTTCAAAGAAACCGAAAATCTTGGTTCGACCCGTTTGGATCAAGAAGAACAAGAATGCTCATGATTTCTCTTCTCCCAAATCCTCCAAGAATTCTTCTTTCTCTCCGATTAAATGTTGGAATGAGACTTACTCTATAAATCCAATTACCGGAGAAAAGGAAATTCTTCTGCCACCACCTAAACCTTTCATCTCTCCACAACTCAATGACCTATCTTCTTTCCCAAATCTCACTAGGCATTGTGAAAACATGTAACACCCCATTTTGGTAAAAGGAATGTCACGCGTGATTATGGCGTGTCATCAAAGCATACAAGGATAAATGTATAAAACATCACATGACCATAAAGGAAATACCGGAATCAAACATCGGTACCCCCAAAAGTAGAACTCATCATACACAAACATAAGTACTGTAAATGAAAAGGACTAAACAATGTCCATGGAAATGAGTATCAAAGTATAAAGAAATGCATAAAGTAAAGAAGGCTAGGAAGCTTCTAATCCATATGCACGTACGCTTAAAGTCTACGAGCGTCCCTGAGTATCTGCCATTTTGGGAACATAAAACGGAAAACGGCTGAGCATAACGCTCAGTGCACGGATATACAAGTAAAGCATGAATAACATAAGCATATAAGCATAGAGCAGCGGAAAAGACTAAGTCCTGGATAACCTGAATTATCAACGTGCATGAATACTTGGAGGGGTGATCTCGTCATGCAAATTAGAGGGGCTGCCTCTAATTTAATATAATGGTTTGGGTAGTAGGGATCAGCTCCTTGTGAAGGATGCAAGGCACACACCACATTCACCTGAATAATCTGTTGAAAACATGTAAACTATGATGCACCCATACGCCCCACCTGATAATAATAATATGGCCAAAAGCTGAAGGGACGCCACGAGCTATCACTCCATCGTGGTGGAGTCATAACACTGGTGCCTCCAGTGTTATGGTTATGGTACCTCCATAACTAGGTGAAACTGGTCATGCATGTATATGGCTTTAGGTATCTAATTAAACATAAGCAATTCAAAACATATAAAACATATACTGGGGAAAACAGTTGGTTGCATACGGGGAATCCTAATAAGGTAGAATGTCCATACTGAAAGGACGGAGAATCCGTACCTTGTGTCCAGTGAACGAAGAAGACGAACGGAAGAGAGTCCTACTTCGGTATCACTAATGCTACATAAATACATACGTGTATAAGTATCTGATTACTGAGTATGTAACTGGTTTTATATCATGTCTTAGCTTGTTTTATATGTTCATGTCATGTTTTACTGATTAAAGTTTTATACTGTGTTTATCATGTATTCTGTCTATTCTGATTAAGCATTACTTTTATTTCATGTATTATTATACTTGTTGTGCAATAATAAGTAACTTTCTTAAAATATCAGGTTTCCTAAAATAGAAAGTTTCCAAAAATAGAAAGTTTCCAAAAATAGAAAGTTTCCAAAAATAGAAAGTTTCAAAAATAGATTTACTGCTTAAAATAGATAACTTTCTAAAAATAGAAAGTTTCCATAAACATATTAGCTGCCTCAATTAAATAAGTTTCTAAAAATAGAAAGTTTCCATAAATAGAAATAAGCTAGATTATTAAGCTAACTATATAAACTTAAGTGTTTACTGATTAATATTCTAAGTCATGTAATTAAATAGTATAGTTTATTAATTATTTCATGTAAATTAAATAAACTATAGGTTAAAGTATTTAATTAAATATAACATGATTTAATTAAATAAAGGTAAAAAATACTTAGGTTAAAACATGTATTATTATCTATTAATAATATAACGTAAATCATGCAAATTAATTAATTATAAGCCATGATTTCAATAATTAATTAATTATATAGTCTAATTAAAATGATAATTACTTAGGTTAAAATTCATGCATTAATAATAATATTAATAACCTAAGTCATGTATAAATTAAATTAATCATGTGCATGTTTTAATTAATTTAATTTATTCTTGTAAAAATAGTTAACCTTGTAAAATAATTAACTTGCAAAAATAACCCATGAACCGAACCCGTGTTTTAATCTAAACATGTCGTGAACCGTATTTGTGAACCCCGTGAACCGGTCACAAACGCACCCTTGGTCAAGGCTAGCCGCCGGCTAGCAAAAGTTCCCACCGGCTAGCCGGTGGTTACCCCTGCTGCCGCGGCTTGGGGTTCCCCATGCTTTCCTTATTTAGCCACCGGCTTAAGCCGGTGGTGGTTCTTGTTTTAGCCGAGACCCACCCGAGAACCAAACATACCCTGACCAAGGTCGGGGTTCCTTTTTCTCCTGCGGCCGAGACACACAACACCACACCGAGACCTTGAGGTCTCGGTTGGTGCGAAACAAAACAAGTCGAGACCCCCTTGGGTCTCGGTTCCTTGTGTCGGCAAAAAACAAACACCCCTTAAACCTTAATTAATTTACCCCCATGATTTATTAACATGTATTTTACTTGTTTTAATAAACATTCATGTTTTCGTGTGTTCTTGATTAAATAAATCATAAAGAAAAAGAGGTTTAAGGATTTATCGATTTCGTGAAACAAAGGAGAACGATAACAATAACACCCTTGCAATAAATCGATCACCAAAATCAACAAACACACCCTTGGTGTGTGTTTATACCCGACGGCCAAAGAACAAGAGAAGAGAAGGATTTTTAGCGTTTTGATCTTTTCTAATATTTTGTTATTATGAAAATAATCTTTCCGTTAATTCTTGTTTAGTAAAATCAAATGGGCTTGGCCCTTGTCCTTGTGTCTAGCCGCGGGTAAGGGGCCAACATGGGGTAACCCAAATGTTTTTCCGTGTCAAATATTTTACTTGTTCTCGTGTTCGTGTTCTACGTGATTTAAATAGTTATCGTTCGTGTCTTATTATATTTATTCATGATCGTAATATATATACATAAATACGTAATATTAAGCTCGTGATTATTTACGTTCATGATTTCATGTTCATATGTTCGTGATTATAATACTTACTAAAATAATTATCGTGTCTTAATACGTATTAAATACTTATCGTGTTATAACACGTACGTAATATTTATAAATCTTGTTCGTGAAACGTACACATGCTATAAAAGGAAAGTTCTAATCATGTACGTACGATCATAAGGTACTATTCATGGTAAAAGCATGCGGGTTTTACAACTCTTCCCCCCTAAAAAGAATAATTTGTCCCCGAATTATAGATAAAGTAAACTCGAAAAGAAGAACATACCCGAATTCAAAATATGAAATGAGGGTAAGAAGCCCGGATAGAATCCTCTATTTCCCAAGTGGCTTCCCGCTCGGTATGATCCCTCCAAAGGATTTTGACAAATGGAATCGTCTTCCTTCTCATGACTCGTTCTTGTTTGTCAAGAACTCGTTCGGGTTCTTCTATGAAAGTGAGATCTTCACGAATCTGTTCCAATGGATACTGAACCATGTGAAGGGGATGATACTTGTACCCTCTGAGTAAGGACACATGGAAAACATCGTGAACATGAGAAAGCTGCGGAGGTAACGCTAAACGGTAAGATAATTCACCAACTCGTTCAATGACATCAAACGATCCGATGAGTCGAGTACTGAGCTTCCCTTTGATTCCAAAACATCTAACACCACGTGCCGGTGAAACCTTAAGGAAAACGTGATCTCCTACGTTAAAATGTAAGTCCCTACGATGCTTGTCTGCGTAACTCTTCTGGCGTGACCGTGCTTCTTGCAGTTTCTGCTTAGCTACTTCGACCTTCTCATTAGTCAGCTCTATCATTTCCGGTCCTTCAAGTGTTCGCTCACCAACCTGATCCCAGCAGATTAGGGCGCGACACTTTCTGCCATACAACATCTCGAAAGGAGCACACTTGATACTTGTGTGCCAACTGTTGTTGTATGCAAACTCCACCAAACAGATATAATCGTCCCAATCACCCGTCCATTCCAACGCACATGACCTCAACATGTCTTCCAATGTCTGAATCGTTTGCTCTGACTGCCCGTCTGTTTGACGATGAAAAGTCGTGTTAAGCTTAATTTTTGTACCCCAAGCTTTCTACAGACTTTGCCAAAATCGCGAAGTGAACTGGGGATCTCTGTCCGAGACGATGCTGGATGAAGCACCGTGAAGCCTCATGATCTCCCTCCTATAAGTATCGGCGAGTTTACTGACCGAATCTTCCTTGCGGATCGGTAAGAAATGAGCTGATTTGGTAAGTCGATCAACGATAACCCAAATTGCATCGTGCTTCTTCTTTGTCGGTGGAAGACCAGTAACAAAATCCACGGTGATTTTGTCCCACTTCCACTCTGGAATATCTAACGGTTGAAGAAGACCGCCAGATCGCTGATGCTCGATCTTAACCTGCTGGCAGGTAAGACATTTGGAGACGTAAGTAGCAACATCCTGTTTCATACCACTCCACCAAAAGTATTGCTTGACGTCATGGTACATCTTGGTCGAACCAGGATGGATAGAGAATGTGGAGCTATGAGCCTCAGCTAACAATGCTTCCCGGAGTTCTTGATCATCAAACAAAGTCTCGTGCCCTGCCATAAGATACCATCTGCGTCTACTCGAAATTATGTCTGCTTCTCCAAATTCTGAATTATCGCAAAGATTTCTCCATCATCTTTTTGTGCTTCCTTGATCTTAGAGAGTAACTCGGGTTCTACTCTACGATTAGGCTAGTAACCGTGCTGTCCGCGTACCATGATCTCTATGTCTAGTCGCTCCAAGTCTCTTATAATTTACTCCTCAATTTTAATGCCGTTTATCATTTCGGACTTTCTGCTAAGTGCATCTGCCACTACATTCGCCTTGCCGGGATGATACTGCAGATTAATGTCATAATCCTTTAACAACTCTAACCATCTCCTCTGTCTCATGTTTAATTCACGCTGAGTGAAGATATATTTCAAGCTCTTGTGGTCCATGAAAATGTCACATGATTCTCCATATAAGTAGTGCCTCCATATCTTCAATGCAAACACGACTGCTGCAAGTTCCAAGTCATGCGTAGGGTAATTTTCCTCATAAGGCTTAAGCTGCCGTGAAGAGTACGCGATCACTTTCCTATGTTGCATGAGAACACAGCCAAGTCCCTTCCCTGATGCATCACTGTAGATCTGAAATCCACCTGTACCAGATGGGAGAGTAAGAATAGGTGCAGATACTAACTTCTGCTTTAGGTCTTCAAAGCTCTTCTCTCTTTCTTCAGTCCAGACGAATTTCTCCCCTTTTCGCATCAGTTTGGTCAATGGTAGTGCTAAGCGGAAAAATTTCTCCACGAACCTACGGTAATAACCAGCTAAGCCTAGGAAACTGCGGACTTCAGTCGCTGATGTCGGCCTTGGCCACTTACTAATAGCCTCAACCTTCGCTGGATCCATCGTGATTCCTTCTGCTGATACAATGTGACCTAAGAATGCCACCTTGTCTAACCAGAACTCACACTGGAGAATTTAGCATACAACTGCTTCTGGCGAAGAATCTGTAGTACTGTACGAAGATGGTCTTCGTGTCCCTCCTTGGACTTAGAGAATATCAGAATGTCGTCAATGAAGACAATGACGAACTTGTCCAAAAATTCATGGAAGATTCTGTTCATTTAATCCATGAACACTGCTGGAGCATTGGTAAGGCCAAATGGCATGACTACAAATTCGTAGTGGCCATAGCGTGTAGGGAAAGCAGTCTTGGCGATGTCCTGCTCCTTAACCCGTAGTTGATGATAGACCGACCTTAGATCAATCTTGGAGAAATGTTTGGCCCCTTGGAGTTGGTCAAACAGATCGTCTATACTTGGTAGTGGATACCTATTCCTGATGGTAATCTTGTTGAGCTCGCGATAATCTATGCATAGACGCATACTGCCGTCCTTCTTCTTGACGAATAAGACCGGTGCGCCCCATGGAGATGCGATCGGTCGAATAAAGCCTCGTTCCAGAAGTTCTTGCAGTTGATCCTTCAGCTCCTTCAACTCTATGGGAGCCATGCGATAAGGAGCCTTGTAAATCGGCTCAGCTCATGGGATGAGCTCGATATTAAATTCTACTTCACGTGTAGGTGGTATGACCGAAAGTTCTTCTGGAAATACATCTAGAAATTCTGACACTATCGGTTGATCCTGAATTGATGGGGATTCAGCATCCATGTCATGAACAGTAGCTAGATAACCCTCACAGCTATGAGAAAGTAATCCACGTGCTTCTAGGGTTGATATGATTTGTACAGACCTTTCGGGTACGAACCCAATGTGAATGTACTCTGGTGCATTATCATCACCGAAGATGACTCGATATGAATGGCAGTCTATGGTAGCATGATGCTTGGATAGCCAATCCATGCCCAAGATCATGTCAAAATCATTCATGTCCAGCGGAAGTGCATCAACAAGGCGAATCTTGTCGTCAAACTCTAGGAGAAGGCTCTTTTACACATGGGTTATGCATACAGAGTCTATCAAAGGCGTGGAAATACTCAGTATATTCTCTAGTGGCATTGGGAGTATCCTAACATTCTTGGCATAAGCAGTAGAAATGACCGAGTGAGTAGCACCCATATCAAACAGAACACATGCAGCTTGAGCATACATATACAAGATTCTAGTGATGGTATATGTAGACTTGTTGGCCTGATCGCGAGATGTCGTGTAAACACGTCCACTAGTAGGAGGCGGCTTGGTATCAGCATGTCCTGATGTACCCTCCATCTTGCCCTTGCGGCAATCCTTCATGCGATGGCCAGGAAGACCACACTTGTAGAATGCGTGGCTGTCGCGGCGACATGGCCCTGGGTGCCTACGATGGCAAGTAGAGCAAAGATGATGACTATATCCTCCAGCAGGTGTCCTGACTAGCTGAGAGCCTGATAAAAACAATATACATGAGACATGATAATAGGTACAAAGGACAATGCGGATAATCGTAAGATTGAATACCAGTGATAGCTGGACGGTTAGCCTGTGAACCTCTCTGGTTCTGGTCCCTCCCATTACCATGATTCCTGGTAGAAGATTTGCTAATGTGTCAGAATTAAGAATTATAACATGTAATCATAAGAAAATGAGTAAGTATAAGGACCTTCTGCTGTTGGAGTGTCCAGCGTTGTTACGGTAATTATCATTACCGCCACGCCTATCCGTAGCAGAACGGTCGTGAGTCTGACCGCTTCGCTTGGGCTGATTAGGCTGTTGCTGAGTAGCCGGCTGAGACCGGCCCCCAGTCTTCTGCCTGGAAGATACAATTTAAAGAGATGAAATATCGACATATATTGAAAGAATACGGATTGGTCACCGTTTGAATACCAATGTTTACCTCTTATCGGGTCTCTCTGCTTCCCCGAACTCATCTCTTTCCTGCAGCATCTCCAGCTTACGTGCTGCATCGGCCACTTGTGCTACCGTGTTAAACGTAGCACACACCAAGTTGTTGCGACCTATGTACGAAGAGCCCACCTGAAGTGGTGTGCTTGCTCTTTAGGAGTACCTGCTGATGCACCAAGGAAACCAGCCAAGCGAAGAAAGCGCTGCATGAACTCGTTGCTATTCTCCCCAGCTCTCTGTCGGATTCCATGGTACTCCCTCTTCAGCTTGTCTTGCTTAGCCTTGGGAAAGAACTGTCCTATCACCAAATCCCTGATTTGAGCCCAAGTCAAACCAGCCACCCAATTATCACCTCCCTCAGACTGCTTCAGTGCCATACACCATGATAGCACATCACCTTCGAACCTGTAGCAAGCCAACCTCGACTTGAAGACGGGGTCACAGCCCATAGCATCGAAGATCTTCTCAATGTGAGCCAACCAGCTTTCAGCTTCACTGGGGCTATCTGTTCTCTCGAAAGCTCGAGGGCGGAGCTTATTGAATCTCTCCAGCCATGTTACCAATGTTGCTGGAGGAGGAGGAGGAGGTACTGGGTGTTGCTGCTGGTTGTTGGCAGCCTAAACCTCAGTTCTGATTTCGTTCCTCAGCTGAGGAAGCATAGCTTGCATTGCAGCTTGGATTGCTGCATTGAGTTTTTCCTGCTCGCGTGTGAGAACCATCTGACAGTATAACATAAAATACATGATTAAACTGATTAAAACATAAACTATATACATGAAAAAAATTTATACCAATAAATCATGAGAAAAAATTTATGCAAGAAAAACTAGTACATGAATGCATGATGCAGTTTTATGAAAACTTTTGTATGCGCGAGAGTGAACGCCTACGGTCAGTTCACTCAAAACAAAAGACATGGCGAGGGGACGCCAATGGGTCGGTCCCATTTAAAATTTTCGATAAAATACATGCGACTAAATAGGGTCAGTCCTGTACCAACCATTACTTAGTCATAAACCTGCGACAATGACATATATATGTATGCATGAAAATGATGAATGCATGAAAACCGACTGTCAGTTCTAGGAAGACCATAGTGACTACCCACTAATCACAGGACGTTTTTTGAGAGCCTACAGGTCGAAACGGGGCTCTGATACCATAATTGTAACACCCCATTTTGGTAAAAGGAATGTCACGCGTGATTATGGCGTGTCATCAAAGCATACAAGGATAAATGTATAAAACATCACATGACCATAAAGGAAATACCGGAATCAAACATCGGTACCCCAAAAGTAGAACTCATCACACACAAACATAAGTACTGTAAATGAAAAGGACTAAACAATGTCCATGGAAATGAGTATCAAAGTATAAAGAAATGCATAAAGTAAAGAGATTTTGTAAACAAGTCAGCTAATTGGTAATTAGTTCCAACAAAGTATAATTCAACGATACCCTTTTCAACTTGTTCCTTAATGAAGTGATATCTGACATCAATGTGCTTCATGCGGGAATGCTTTACCGGATTGCAGGAGATGGCTATGGCGGACTTTGAGTCACAGTACATAGGTACTTTATCAAAGTGGAAGCCATAATCCGTGATTTGTGTTCTCATCCAAAGAACTTGAGCACAACACGCAGATAGAGACACATACTCCGCTTCGGCTGATGACAATGATGTGCAATCCTGCTTCTTGGAAGACCATCCCACACGCTTATCTTGACCTAGAAATTGTGCACCACCAGAAGTACTTTTACGTGTATCAAGACACCCTGCATGATCAGAATCTGAATAGGCCGTTAGAAAGAAACCGGTTTCCCTCGGATACCAGAGTCCCATGTGAATGGTATTCTTAAGGTACCAAAAGATCCGTTTAACCTCCTTGAGGTGCTTTTCAGTGGGTCATGCTTGATATCGTGCACAATAACACTTAGCATGTGATATATCTGGTCGGCTTGCTGTTAAGTACATAAGGGAGCCGATCATGGAACGATATCTCGTTTGATCTATGGCATCTCCCTCCAAATCAGCATCTAGGGATGTGGTTGATAATGGTGTCCCAACGGGGTCACATGAGGTCATACCATGCTTTTTGATTATCTCTTGACAATATTTAGCTTAGTTAATAAAGATACCACTTCGGGATTGGTGAACTTGAATTCCTAGAAAGAATTTTAGTTCGCCCATCATAGATATTTCAAATTTGTTGTGCATTATTTTTTCAAACCATTTTGAAAGTTTTGGGTTTGTAGACCCGAAAATAATGTCATCAACATAAATCTGCACAAGCAAAATGTCATCCCCATATTTATAAGTGAACAAAGCTAGATCAATGGAACCTTTTGAGAGACCTTTGGACACCAGAAATTTTGAGAGCTCGTCGTACCACGCCCTTGGAGCTTGCTTGAGTCCATAAAGTGCTTTGTAGAGACGATACACCTTGTCAGGATAATGAGGATTGACGAATCCTTCCGGCTGCGTGACATAGACTTCTTCCTTCAAAGGACCGTTAAGAAACGCCGTCTTTACGTCCATTTGATAAACGATGAATCCCTTATGTGCAGCATAAGCAAGGAAAATACTGACCGCTTCCATTCGAGCTACTGGTGCAAATGATTCTTCAAAATCAATACCCTCTTTATGTCCATACCCTTTAGCCACTAGCCTAGATTTATTCTTGATGATCGTGTTCTCTTCATCCATCTTGTTTTTCCAGATCCATCGAAGATTTAATGGTATTACATCGTATGGTCTGTCAACAAGTTCCCAGACTTTAAGTCTTTCAAATCGTTGAAGTTCATCCGTCATCGATTCAATCCAAGCGTGATCAGCCATGGCTTCTTTGATGTTTTTCGGTTCAGCTGTACTCACGGTGAGTGCGAACATACAAACATCGCCATCGGTGGCTAGTTGTCATCTTGTACGAACGGGCTGTGAAGGGTTTCCAGTTACTTGAACCAAAGGATGATCTCAGGTCCAATGATGTGTTGAAGGATGTCGTTGATAAAAGGTATGCATATTTGACGGATCAACATGGTGAGTAGAATACTCTCCAATTTCGTGTACCGGTGTACCGAATGGGTTGATAAATTCGTCTTCGTCAGATAATGCATTTTCTGCTTGATTTGTGTTCTTTGGAGCAATGACAGTAGTTGTGGATGTTGTAGGAGTGGTTGTTGATGTGATATTCTGAGGAAGTAACTCTGCAGCAACCGGTGTTGTAGTAGATGAAGTTGTATCCTTTTGTTGACGATGATCGGTATCATCATTCTTATCATGAGTGACAGTGGAAGACTTCGATACAACTTGTTTCTCCCCCGTGAAATATTCATCATACATTGGTCCATATAACATTTCCAACTCTTCAATTGTCGTGTTGACTGTCATATCTGCTCTTGGAACACTTTCTTGAACCAGCGTTGAACTTGACGGTTCATTGATGTGGTCTTGAGTTCCGAGTTCCGTGTGGTTGTGAACGGAATTCGTTTGTCATTGTGGATCGGGACTTAAACTGTTTTGTTCAAGTGCCATCTCTTGTAATTCATCAAATCGGATGTGAATAGTCTCGACTATCAATTTTGGTCTCTTGTTGTATACTCTATACCCCTTAGACTGAGTTGCATATCCCACAAGAATACATGCATCACCTTTCTCTTTCATCTTATCCAAATTTTCACCATCTCGTATTATGTAACAAGTACATCCAAAAACGTAAAGGTGTTTGAGTGAAGGTTTGCGATCATGCATTATGTGATATGGTGTCTTTTCGTGTCTTGGGATAATTAAGGATCGGTTTTGTGTGTAACATGCGGTTGACACGGCTTCGGCCCAAAAATATAATGGTAGTTTTGAAGCGGATAATAATGTTCGAGTTGCCTCAACCAAAGTAGGTTTCGTCTTTCAACAACGCCGTTTTGTTCGGGTGTTCGAGCAATAGATGTTTCATGTTCAATTCCTTTGGCTTCAAAATAATTTCTCAGATTTGAATTCAAAAATTTTGTACCTCTGTCAGTACAAACCACTTTAACTTGAGCTTGAAGACCATGTTGTATCAGTTTAAGGAAGCTGATGAGAACTTCGGATGTTTCATCCTTGGACCTCAAGAAGTGATTCCATGTGTACCTTGAGTAGTCATCGATAATTACCATAACGTATTTCTTCCCATTGATACTATGAACACGCATGGGACCACACAGATCCATATGGAGAAGATCTAACCGTCCCTTAGAGCTTGGTGTGGTCTTTGTTTTGAAACTACTTCGTTTAGCTTTACAAAGCTCACAAGAAGAACAAAGATGATCTTTGATGAATTTCAAACTTGGAAGGCCTCTCACAATATCTTTCTTGGAAAGCAAGTTGATGGTATCAAAGTTGAGGTGAGATAGACGTTGATGCCATAACCATGCATGAGTCGTTGAAGCTTTAGCCATGAAGCAAATTGGAGTTGATGAAGTTGTGTCTTGTAGTGAAATTGTGTAAAGATCGGTATCCCGTGAACCCGTGAGTAAATCATTCCCATCATAATCACGAACAAAACAAGTCTTCTTTCTGAAAGGAACTTCCAAATCTGCATCACAGAATTGACCAACCGAGAAAAGATTATGATTGAGCCCTTCGACGTAGTATACCCTTTTTATCGTTATATTTCCCTGAACCAAATCTCCATATCCTAGGATCGGTGCAAATTGATCATTTCTGAATTGGACCGTACCCAGGAACTTCTCCACGAAGTTAATTAGAAGCTTGAGATTCCCCGTCATGTGCTTCGTGCATCCGGAGTCTCGTATGAAGAGAATTATTTGTATCACCTGCAGAAGAGTTAGAACACGATGGAGAATTTGCTAAATATGATACCACAGTAGGTGTGATTGTAGAATCATTAGTGTCCTTAGCAACATTTAAAGGCATACTAACACTCATTGTCACATTTTCTGTCCTAACTTTAGGCATCTATTTATATCCGAGAGGACAGTGATTAGCAAACCACCATTTCCAAGACTTGCTAGCAGACTCATATAATTCCTTAATTCTGCTTCTCAGGTTCTTAGTGGTGGAGTCTGATGCATTACTTTTCTTAGTGGGGGTTGCACCAGAATGGTTCACATTGCGTTTGGGTTTACTAGCACTAATAGGCTTCGCAACTTGCTGCTTAGTTCTAGTATCTACGCCTTTGACAGTATTCATAGCACACATAGAATGATTAGCATTAGCACATTTTCCACATTTGACACAGACGAATTTGACATTCATAGTATTCAAATCATTCAAAACATTCAAATCGTCATTACACGCGATTACAGACTTTTTATTCTTAAAAACATTCAAATTCCTAGGGTGTTCTTCTACTTCCTTCATCTTCTCTTGACTCTTCTGTTTTCATACCTTATCATTCACTTGAGTGCGCTTAAGCTGAGGCCGGCTAACACTAGTAGTGGAGACTATTCCTGTAGTAGAAGACACACAAATATTAGTGTTTCTAGAAGTCTGAGGCGAGTGACTAACTTTGTTTGTGGGCTTAGTGGTCATTCTATACATCCCTGGTTTAATCACATTATTGTGCTTAAGGCTTGGTGTTATAGTATTCCTTATGGGTTGATTATGTGGTAACCTTTCCTTTCCATCCATCTTGGGGGCAAACACAAGTTTTGCAAACAAGGAATTTGATAAAGCAGATGGTTTTCCCAAGATAGAGGATCTATTCACTTTAGAGGCATTGGGTTGTCTAACAACAGGTTTCTTAACGCCAGGTACCACAACTTTCCCACCATCTTAGCAACGAGTTTCTGCAACTCTGTTATCACTATTTCCCTGTCTTGTAACTGAGCTTTCAATTCTTTATTGTCCAAACTCTTTTCATTCATTTCACGACACATTTGGGAAAGTTTTTCTTGCAGTTTTTTATTGGAAAACTTCCAATGTCCTTTTGCAAAGCAAGTTCAAGAGAATGACAATGTTTTTGAAGGAAATCAGTTTTATGTTGAAGTAACTCAAAAGCCTTTTTATCAACATTTTCCTTACGTTTCGAAAGCTTAGTTTCAAGACGTTGACACTCTTTGACTTGATCAAGATATTTGCATGCAACATCAGAGTATTCATCAATATCAGCACAAGATGTAAAATAAGCACACATAACATCTTTAGAAACGCATTCTTGCAAGAGTAAATCATATTAATCTGAAAAATCAGACTTCTCCATTTGAAGATCATCAATGTTTTTCTCAATAGTATATACATATTTTAAATCATCAAACATTTTAGTCTGAATTAACTCCTCAAATTGAAGAACAGTTTCTTTAATTAATGTCGTATTTGGGATTAATAGTTCTTTCACAAGAAAAGTAATATCTTGAGGAATCGGGCGTTTCCACTCATCATTTTCACGTTTTTCCCAATCTCTTTCAACAGTAGATTTAACATTATCTATGTGGTGTTTAAGAATACATAATGTTTTTCTACTCTTGCTTTTGGACTCATCTAGAGGAAGGTAGTTCATATATTTTGTAGAAACTAGAAGGGGGGTTGAATAGTTTCTCTTCGATTAGTCACCTAATTAAAATTACTTTCAATTAGGTTTGTATCAAAACTATCTTTTACGTGAAGCTAAGTTGCATAATGATTAGGTTCAATTCAAATGCATTAGCAATGGTAATAGGTAAGTATAATGATAATGAAATAAGTAAAGAGTAAGGAAAGAGACAACCTAATGACAAGACACCAAGATTTATAGTGGTTCGACAACGAGGCTCTATCCTCGTTTCTACTCTATTCCTCGAGTACACCTACTCGAGATTTCCACTATATCCACAAGCTCCCTTCTTGGTGGAGAAAGCCTTACATCGTCGCTTACATTATTTTCCGACACTAAGCTAAATGTCGAGACCTAATCTTTAGCTAGGAACAATCTACACAACGTTGCCTACTTCACAATTTAACGACACAAGGCTAGATGTCGAGTTCGAATCTAAAGCTAGAACCAATCTTCACGACGTTGCCTACTTCACAATTTAACGACACAAGGCTAGATGTCGAGTTCTAATCTAAAGCAAGAACCAATCTTCATGACTCTTCACTTTGAAGCTAAGTGAGAACTTCACATAACACAACTACTAATCACTTTCAAGTTTAGTGAGAACTCACAAGACACAACCACATCACTTTATAGTTTAGTGAGAACTACTACACAATCTATTAAACCTCAACTAGACATATCCAAGTACACACATGTTGCTTGGATCTACACAACATAAATCTAAGCAAACACATATGCAATGCATGTACACAACAAATCCAAGTATTCACAAATAGCTTGGATGAACAAAACTAGTCCAAGTATTCATAAATACAAATGGATCAACATAAAACAAAAAGGCTAACATGATGAACATGACTAATTCATGGATTCATCTTTATCACAACACTAGTGAGTGAGTGATCTTCTCTTTGGACAAAGTAAAGGAGGGGATCAAGAGGATAATCATATGTAAACATACTTAACACATTAAGTGATCATTTACTAATGATTATGCTATAGAAAAGAGAAAGGGGGCTGAGAAAAACGTCCAAGAGGGTTATTGGAAAATGAGATTTGATCCACTATTTATAGATGACAAGGTGCAACGGCTAGCTGGGTGTGGTTCTTTAACTAGCCCGGCGGTTCCATATCGCTAGAGAACCGCCTAGCTATTTAAGGTACCGCCCAGTAGGCTACGCTCCTTTTTTGTCTTTTAGTAGGGTAGGAATATATGAGGTTTTTTAAACCTTCAAAGGATATTCTTATGGCATATGGAATATGCCATTTTCAAATTTACATTTTCCATTTTAATAAAACATTTTCTTAAAAAGAAAGTTTACTAAAAAATCTTTTGTCATATTAACAAAAGTGAGTTTTAAGGATAATCACTTTGATGATCACTAAGTATGATTAAGAAAAGTTAGTGATATGATTATTACCTTGATGATACTGTTAGTTAAATAATTCGTTTTGTGTTTTACATTAAATGTGTTGTATAGTTTGTTGTGATCAAAACTAAGAAAGATTAGTTAACACTAATAATGTTTTTAGGCATCACTTGCGTTAACAATCTCCCCCTTTTTTATTACGACAAACTATAAACTCATTTACGTAGAAACACAAAATATCTATTTATTAACGAGTTTATCACTATCATTTCTCCCCCTTCGTCGTAGCAAAAAGGTAAGCACAAGTCTTTGAAGAGAACCGGACTTTGCTAGTAGCTCCCCCTTGGTGGTTGCTCCCCCTTGCTTGGGGCACCAAGTGTATGAGCTATGGTGACATGCTACACAAAGGTTAGTAGAACGAAAAGAAACACCAATGTATATATGATCACTACCTACTAAGTAACTTGAGAGGGAGAAGGAGAAGAAATCTCAAATTAGAAGCAAGTATTTGCTAAGTATGTCCAAAGAGGTAAATGACAAAATCAAAGTTCAATTGGTGGAATGGAGGTAGAAAAGAAACATCCAACCTATGAAGATGAAAAATTTATCAAGGGGTTAAAATTTAGAATTGATGGAATCACCCATAATCAATTGTAAAGATTAACCACGATCAACTCAAAAAGAAAGAGAGAATGATCAAATAAAGAAAACAAACATAACACAAAGGTTTCATATTACATAAATATGAAAGAAACAAACAAGGTAGATAGTCATACACACAATATGAGTATCTAAAGCAAAAGATATGGAAAATAAACCACAAAGCATAAGCTATTCTAATAGTGATAATTTTCCAATATTTCTTAAAATGTTATTGACTCCAAAACAACTAAAGTATTATTGACTCCAAGAGTGCTTAGTCCTTTAGTTGGAAAAATAAGACGACGAGCCATCATTCGAAGTTTTGTCCACGGGAACGAAAACTTTGAGAGGAGGTCGAGTGAGGAGGAATTCAAGAAAATTTAACTTCTCATACACATGAGCAAGTTCAATTTGTTGAAATCGACAACAAGCACACGAGGATCCATGATGAAAAATAAATTTGGTTGTTGGGGAAAGGCCATCACACCTAGGGTTTGGTGGTGGTGAGGAGAGTGGGTAGGAAATATTTTCACAATGCCTTGTGAGGTTTGGGAAGGTTGAAAGGTCATTGAGTTGAGGGGTGTCAAAAGGTTTTGGTGGTGGGGGGAGATTTTCCTTTTCTCCGGTGATGGGGTTAATGGAGTAGGTCTCATTCCAATACTTGATTAGAGAGAAGGTAGGGTTCTTGGGTGGTTTGGATGAAGAAAGTTCATTTTTCTTGATCCAAATAGGTCGAACCGAGATCTTTGGTTTCTTAGAAAGCTTGGATGAAGAAGCTTTGGGTGAGGAGGTTTGTGACAATGAAATGTCAAGGTTATGAAAGGAAGAGTTAGGCATTGTTGATGTAAAACCCGCTTTAAAAAGTCCTCGAACATTTATTACGAACAATCACAGATTTAATTCAAACATTACGTAATTATTTATTCAGATAATAAATAACTGTGTTAAATCAAGTATTAAGAAAACATTATTTTTTTCAGAAAAATAAATAATATATTTCAGATTTACACCAATATAGAAAGCTAATAAAGAAAAAATTGATAAGGTTGAAACTGTTTGAAACTCCTAACTAGTCGGTCAATAACAAGGCTGTCAATATTTTCTTTTTCATTATGGCGTTATACTTTCCTAAATGTGGTCAATCTTCCGTTTTAAATTTTGTTTTCTCGTCTTGGTAGTTACTATATGATAAGACATTTGTATATAATTATACTTCAGGTTATTATCACACAAGTCACAACCAAACGATTTTAAAAAAAAGATGGTTGCAAGTTTAAGAAGACATGTGTATCGTCAAATATTCATCTAGTTTAAAGGCTATGAACCGATTGATTTATAGTATCTTCAAGCGAGAATTTTTGGTTTCGGACTGCTTACGCTTGAGAGTCGCAGCATGAACTCAGTTTTAGACTCATGTAAGACATCGTTGAGAGTAAACTTCGTGTTTGGGTTACGTATTGGTCCGTGCTCGCGTCAAGGATCTGGTCTAGGTCGCCGGACGTTTAGGCACATAGTTATGCATGAACTCTTGAAAGGATTTCGTTTGCGGCCTTATTGTGCGGCGTTTCGATCTCGATTCGGTTATCTATATCAATTCATCCTCGTGTACTCTAGAGGGGTACACTTCCAACTCTAGTTTTCCTATTTCAATGCATGTTCATACTACGCTTATATATCCTAAGATGATTTTAAAATTTGATGGCAAGTATTAGTGATAAATATGTAAAGGTTAGGATAGTAATATTAGTAGAGTTATTTATCATATATCTATGCATAAATCTTTGAATATGTCTCGCTTCCTGAAGATGTAGTAACAAATATGAAAACATAGTTGATGTAAGATGATAAGGAATAAAAGCGATGGGTCGGATTCGGATTTGATATTTTTTTTTTACGATTGAAGAGGTTTACATAATAAAGATAGTAAGATCAACCATTTTCGAAAGTGATAAACTATAAGGTCTAGAGCAACGAGAAATGCCTCAACTCTATATTTTTTAACACAAACGCAAGTTGCTTTCTATTGTAAAAGTCTACTTTGATCCATGTAACTGCGAGGTCATTTTTACTAATTGTTTATGTTTTGATCCATGTAAAAGTCTATTTCATCTTTTAGAACTAGATTTACATAAAACATGTGTTAAAGCTAATCCTAGATGTAGTTGTTTAAAGGTGGTGTTCCAAAATGATAAAATAGATAGGTTTACTATATTGAAGACATTCCAAAATGATATTTGATCATAAGGTTATTAGTTCATACCATTATAATTAGAAGTTGTGATCTAAAAGATATGACAATGTAAAATATTAATTTCCTTATGTATAATACGTTTAGATTATCGGAAGGAGTAATAGCTAAACTGGTCATATCGAGTGAGTGTTTGTTGGTTGAAGGTACGGATATTCTTATTTCGCTGTCATTATTTGTCTCTTTTGTTTCAATTGATCGTACGGAATTACCGTCCTTCAGTATGGACTTTCCTTTTCTAAGCATGATTAGGATTCCCCGTCTGCAGCCAAATGTTTTCCCCAGTATATGTTTAAGATTATCAGTAATCATGTTAATAACTAAATGAATTGCATGAGCATTATATACAAGCATGACCAGTTTATGTACTAGTTACGGAGGTACCGTAACCATGGCACTAGAGGCACCGGTTTCGTGACTCACGTGCAGGAGAGTGATATCCTGCATCGTCCCACTCATGTTCAGTTTGGCCATTTTTATATGTATGTTTAGTGGGGCGTATGGATGCATCCTAGGCTTATCAGTTTACAAGTTATCAGGGTGAATGTGGTGTGTGCTCTACATCCTTCACATTGGAGCTGATCCCTCCACCCAGCACAGTATTTAGAGGTCACCCCTCTACAGTTTTTTAGAGGTCACCCCTCTACAGCATGACGAGGTCACCCCTCCAGTTATTCATGCACCATTGTTACAACACATGACCTATATAAGCTCTGGCAATTAAAATACAGTAAATGCATGTTTTCAGATTTAATAGATAATTGTTCAGCTTTATTATTTTTAAATCAGACTTTACAGATTATACACATATTTCCGCTGCAACTTTACTTATCAGTCTTACAGTTTCAGTATTCTATCATCTGTTTCATTCAGTATATTCTTATCATGCTTTATATCCGTTCACTGAGCATTATGCTCAGCCGTATCTCCCTTTCATGTTCTAACGGCAGGTACACCATGACGTTTTTAGGATTCTAAGAGCATGTGCATTTGGATGGAAGCTATCCAGACTTCTTACTTTATGCATTTCTTATATTACCCTGCTTATTTGGACATTGTTTAGTCCTTTCATTCAATATTTTACTTTTCATGTTTTGGGCTTATGTTTGGATTGTCGATGTTTGATTCCGGTATTTCTTTTACGGTCAGTTAATGTTTTAGGACATTTACCTTATGCTTTGATGACACGCCATAAATACACGTAACGGTCCACTTATCCTAGTGGGGTGTTACAATTATGGTATCAGAGCGCAAGGTTCGACCTGTAGGTTCTAAAACTTGACCTGTGACTAGTGGGTAGTCACCAGGAGCTTCCCAGATTTTGGCGTTGTTACCTTTTTGTTCTCATGCATTTATCAGTCATTTTTCTTCAGTTAATATCGGTTTTCTTAAAGTTTTTGACTAAGTAAAAGGTTGGTACATGACTGGCCATATTTAGTCGCATGTGCTTTTCTGCGAATTTTGTTTTTGTGAACCGACCCATAGGCGTTCACCCTGCCCGTTCAGATTTTTGTATTGGTGAACCGACCCAATGGTGTTCATCCTTACTCTTGACAGATTCATGCTTTCAGTCGAATATTACTTGGTGAACCAGCCCATATACGTTCACCAATGTTCAGATCAAATTTCATGTTTTTCAGTTGAATGTTGTTTTGTGAAACGATCCATAGTTGTTCACCTTTGTCATATCATGACATTTCATAAAATCGTGACAAATATGAATTGGACTACAACCAACCATATTTAGTCCCAGATTGTACATTTCTATACATGACAGTTCTCAGAAATTTTGACAAGTATGGATCAAAACAGAATCGCCCATACTTAGTCACATGCTTCCTACTATGAATACTGTGGATTAAACCATACCTATCCACATCAGTTGATGTTAAACCTCAGTTGATTATTCTTCTATGTTATCTGTATCAGTCAAGTTTATACTTTCACGTGAATGTCGTTTTCATGCTGACTAAGTTCATGTCGCCTTATGAGGATTATGTTTTCACCAAGGTGATGATGTTTTCATGCTAAGATACATAAGGGGTTACAGTTAAATCCTGTTTTCATAAGAATCAGGTTTGATCTTCATCAGTCATGTCTTCATGCTAACAATTGTTGAAATTCTGTTTAATCATATTCTTGAAACTCTATACAACCAGCTTTAAGTCCACACAGAAATTACCAAGCTATCATGTTACTCATTTCAGTTCAGTTTACTACCGTTTAAATAAATTTAATTCTTTGATAATGTCAGACAAGCGACACCAGTATCGATCATCCCAAAATAAAAAAAAAATAAAAAAATAAAAAATAAAAAATAAAAAATTTTCCACCAGTGCTATGTACAGTATTCCATATGTACCCCATGTACAGTGTCTCAGATATGCTTCATGTGCGGTATTCACTTTGTACTTCATGTACAGTAGTCCAGGTGTACTCCAGGTACCCTACTCTATGAATATTGCTAATCGATCCTCAATCATCACAGGCGTTTCCACTTGTCGATATTATACCAGATGCTGATGCTGCTCGTGAGTTGAAGATTTTACCAGATACTGATGCTGCTAACACTTTGAAGACCTCACAAATACTGATGTTGCTGATACTTTGGAGATTTCTCAAGATGCAGATGTTCTTTATACTATGAAGACTCCGCAGAACAAGGACGAACACTATCAATTTGAAATTTCTGACAAGAGTAAATTTCAACCATCGGACACTACCATTACATTCTATGCTTTTACCTTCTCAGCTAAATGTCACACTTCACTCAGCTAACCGTTCATTCAGAAGAGTGGGAACCGAAACCCAGTCGGCCACTCAGCAGAATAGTTACATGAATCACGGTCATGATAATGACCATCATAAATTGACAAACAAAGTAGTAGTGACAACAACCGTGCTTATAATAATCAGTCAGTAACCATCAGAGCTTCAGAACGGACGTGACCAGAAATACAGAGGTCAGTAGTCTAACCGGTCCGCCAATCCTAGCAGTTACCAAAATTTATCAGCCTTGTCTAAATTCATCCACTAAAACACATGTCAAGATATCAGTCGAGACATAGGTCTCAGGTATCATTTAGGAAGACACATATCAGGACACCAGACATGGTACACGTTATACAATTCTTTTCTTAAAATACGAGTCAGAACTCATAACTCCAGTATGTTTTCTAAACCAGACCCTCAGTAATTCAGGGTACCCTTTAGAAAGGGGTATACCCGTTCTATTATGCACGCATGAATCAGATCGTTAAAAATTCAGTCACCACCACTAGAGTATTATTCAGGTTAAGCACACAGTATTCATTCTGTGAGGTTACAGATGAACATATTCATTGAAAAGTCTCCATGTTTACTTCACGTGTTCCTATGTCAGCTTTATCTTAAATAAGGTAGTTACCTGCCTCTCAGCCAGAAAGGACTCAACAATATCACCATATTTATTAAAGTTTTATTTTCAGTTAACGACGAGATCCATCTTACCAGCCCTGAACATATTCATTTTACTCCTGCCAGAAAAATCAGTACAAATTGTTCCAGCTTTACGAGCACGTGAGTTATTATCTTTTAGCTGCGAAGACTTCTGGTCACCATTCATGATACGAATTCTAAAATTCCTTAAATTCATGATCAACAGATTATCCCAAAGTTTCCAGATGTAATTCCGGAAGGTTTTCCAGAAATTCATTCCTGACCACAAGACATAATTTAACATCGAGTTAGTCTCAAGAACGAAACCTGTTTTCAAAAATTTTTAGTACAAGGCTTCAGCTAAGTTAAAGAGTTGCAGCATTTGCTGTAAAAGTTACCGGAACGAGGCCTTATTCACCCTAGCGCACCACCAGGAAGTGCACCGTTTATGTCTATCAGGAAGAAGGCCGGTATCATGAGATCATGTACCGATCACTAAAATTTTTTACAAGATCACCATTCTTAATCAATGTTCATTCCATAAATAGCAGGTTTATCTGACCTGCTATGATGTCTTAAACATTTTCCAGAACAAATTTCCGATCATGCTACCATCAGTGGTGAGAGAAAGAACATGACGTTTCCAGACTGTTGTTGCACATATTACAGTCTCTCTGAAAATTTTGATTTTATACTTCTGAGCTCCTTAATGCTCCAGCTATATTATGAAATTATGAATAATTTTTTTTTCATGACTCTCAGGCTATGTCATCAGTATATTCATTGATCACATTCTGATCTGCCTAATGCTAGAGAAGAACACGAGACTCATCTTCTCACAGTTGTACGGAATCTTCAATAGGAGTTATTTTGGACACAACTTTCCAGATATAAATCTCACTTGAACAAAGTGGCATTTCTGAGTTACTATATTTCAGCAGAAAGAATTTTCAGACAATCCTGTGCAGGTGAAGGCCATCACCTGATGGTCCCTACTGACGCCTGTGAACGAAGTATAATTTTCTAGAACTCAATTGACTACTATCAGCAAAATCCCTCCATGACTATTCAGCCAGATTTCCACCAGAACGTCCCATAATCCCAGGCAGATTTTGATAAAAGCAGTATCACACATTGATGCAGCTATGTTCATGTCTGGATGCCTGACATACCGCAGGTTTAAGATAGAACGCCGTCATGCTAGAAAGTTATTACCACCAGTAGAAATTCTGGACCAAAAGGAGACAAGACACCATGAAGATTGTTATCAGTTTACTACAGACCCAAAAAAAGTATAATACTATCTAAGTCATTGTCGACCATGTAATCAGCCTACGTGTTTTCTTTCATCCGAAAGGATTACGCAGTAGTGGACCTGCGGAGAATTCCGTAGTAAATTGTATGATTTCAAAGTGTTCCATCAACAATCTCGTCAGATAGAAATTAGCGTTCGCGAAATCGCGCTCACGTTCATGTTCACGATCATGTGTGCGTTCACATTCACGTTCACGTTTATCTTTACTTCCACGGGTTATGTCTCATTCGCAGTATGATGCCATTTCAGTTCATGTTTTATGCTATCTCATGATTTAAGCTCATGTTCGCGTTCATAACATTGTTCACGTTCAGATTCGTGTTTCATCTCACGATACACGTTTCCCAGCTTGTTAACGTGTATGGTCACAGAAAACATAAGAAACCAGATTCAAGTGTAGTATAGCTTTTCCATACCAGGCATACGTTTCACATCTCAGACCGTATCGGTTAGTATTCCTTCCTCAGTCAGCATACGTTCATGATATGTTCTAGTATCACGCTCACAGTATGTTTCACGTATCACATACATGACATATTTCATGCACAACGCTCCTTTTATGATCACGTAGCACGTTCACAATTGTTCACGTAGCTCGTTCCTATATATTTTCAGCAGCTTGCTCAGAGATATAAATGTTATCTTTTCAGGATGATTGTACGTACCGTTTCATGTATACTACATGCAATAGCTTATTCATTCTATCAGTTTTAGAAAGTCCATCTTAAATATGGAACCAGAAACTATTCAGCATCGTCAGGACAGGGTCATCAGGACCAAGATTTCAGTATGTCGAGATCTTTGAAGGAATCGTTTCGAGCGGGAGGCCACTCGAAACGGAGGAGTCCATCCAGACCTCTTATTCCTTTTCCTTTAATAAATCTAGTTAAATCCTTTCAGTCATGTCATGTTCCATGTTCTCTTCAGCCATGTCACGTTACATGATCATTTTAGTCATGTCAGGTTTAAACCTATCAGCAGCATTATGTCTTAATTAGAAGACAAATTATCCTTCAGTTTATTTGTCTTTTCAGTTTACATGTTCCTTCAGTTCTTATAACTTCATCAGCTTATTACCTTTAATTCGAGGACGAATTTCTTCTTTTTAGAAGGGAAGAATTGTAAAACCCAGTATAATCATATCCTTAATTCGAGGACGAATTATTTTTTTTGAGGGGAAGAATTGTAAAACCCGCTTTAAAAAGTCCTCGAACATTTATTACGAACAATCACAGATTTAATTCAAACATTACGTAATTATTTATACAGATAATAAATAACTGTGTTAAATCAAGTATTAAGAAAACATTATTTTTTTCAGAAAAATAAATAATACATTTCAGATTTACACCAATATAGAAAGCTAATAAAGAAAAAATTGATAAGGTTGAAACTATTTGAAACTCCTAACTAGTCGGTCAATAACAAGGTTGTCAATATTTTCTTTTTCATTATGGCATTATACTTTCCTAAATGTGGTCAATCATCCGTTTTAAATTCCGTTTTCTAGTCTTGGTAGTTACTATATGATAAGACATTTGTATATAGTTATACTTCACGTTATTATCACACAAGTCACAACCAAACGATTTTAAAAAAAGATGGTTGCAAGTTTAAGAAGACATGTGTATCGTCAAATATTCATCTAGTTTAAAGGCTATGAACCGATTGATTTATAGTATCTTCAAGCGAGAATTTTTTGTTTCGGACTGCTTATGCTTGAGAGTCGCAGCATGAACTGAGTTTTAGACTCATGTAAGACATCGTTGTGAGTAAACTTCGTGTTTGGGTTACGTATTGGTCCGTGCTCGCGTCAAGGATCTAGTCTAGGTCGCCGGACGTTTAGGCACAAAGTTATGCATGAACTCTTGAAAGGATTTCGTTTGCGGCCTTATTGTGCGGCGTTTCGATCTCGATTCGGTTATCTATATCAATTCATCCTCTTGTACTTTAGAGGGGTACACTTCCAACTCTAGTTTTCCTATTTCAATGCATGTTCATACTACGCTTATATATCCTAAGATGATTTTAAAATTTGATGGCAAGTATTAGTGATAAATATGTAAAGGTTAGGATACTAATATTAGTAGAGTTATTATTCATATATCTATGCATAAATCTTTGAATATGTCTCACTTCCTGAAGATGTAGTAACAAATATGAAAACATAGTTGATTTAAGATGATAAAGAATAAAAGCGATGGGTCGGATTCGGATTTGATATTTTTTTTACGATTGAAGAGGTTTACATAATAAAGATAGTAAGATCAACCATTTTCGAAAGTGATAAACTATAAGGTCTAGAGCAACGAGAAATGCCTCAACTCTATATTTTTTTTAACACAAACGCAAGTTGCTTTCTATTGTAAAAGTCTACTTTGATCCATGTAACTACGAGGTCATTTTTACTAATTGTTTATATTTTGATCCATGTAAAAGTCCTTTTCATCTTTTAGAACTAGATTTACATAAAACATGTGTTAAAGCTAATCCTAGATGTAGTTGTTTAAAGGTGGCGTTCCAAAATGATAAAATAGATAGGTTTACTATATTGAAGACATTCCAAAATGATATTTGATCATCAGGTTATTAGTTCATACCATTTTAATGAGAAGTTGTGATCTAAAAGATATGACAATGTAAAATATTAATTTCCTTATGTATAATACGTTTAGATTATCAGAAGGAGTAATAGCTAAACTGGTCATATCGAGTGAGTGTTTGTTGGTTGAAGGTATGGATATTCTTATTCCGCTATCATTATTTGTCTCTTTTGTTTCGATTGATCGTACGGAATTACCGTCCTTCAGTATGGACTTTCCTTTTCTAAGCATGATTAGGATTCCCCGTCTGCAGCCAAATGTTTTCCCCAGTATATGTTTAAGATTATCAGTAATCATGTTAATAACTAAATGAATTGCCTGAGAATTATATACAAGCATGACCAGTTTATGTACTAGTTACGGAGGTACCGTAAGCATGGCACTAGAGGCACCGGTGTCGTGACTCACATGCAGGAGAGTGATATCCTGCATCGTCCCACTCATGTTTAGTTTCGCCATTTTTTTATGTATGTTTAGTGGGGCGTATGGATGCATCCTAGGCTTATCAGTTTACAAGTTATCAGGGTGAATGTGGTGTGTGCTCTACATCCTTCACATTGGAGCTGATCCCTCCACTCATCACAGTATTTAGAGGTCACCCCTCTACTGCATGACGAGGTCACCCCTCCAGTTATTCATGCACCGTTGTTACAACACATGACCTATATAAGCTCTGGCAATTAAAATACAGTAAATGCATGTTTTCAGATTTAACAGATAACAGTTCAGCTTTATTATTTTTAAATCAGACTTTACAGATTATACACATATTTCCGCTGCAACTTTACTTATCAGTCTTACAGTTTCAGTATTCTATCATATGTTTCATCCAGTATATTCTTATCATGCTTTATATCCGTGTTGGGTCTACTGGATGTAGATCTTGCAGCCTGTCAGGACCGGTGAATGACTTCTGTAATCACAAAGAGACTCTATACACAATATGAATGTAGAATATAAATATAATTAAGAAGAACAGAATAACTATAAAGACTTGATCCTTTCTAAGGATTTCTAGTATTGATAATCACTAGAACTACGTTTTGTGAAGGTGTGTCTAACCCTTCTGCCTAAGGTTCCTTTTATACTACAAGGAAACCCTAATACATCATTAAAGAAAACGTGTAAAACTGATATGCATATCCTTTCCTAACATATCTCATGCATATCCTAACAGAATATTAAGTAAATAATAAAGTTTGACTTCGACTAGGACCAGGAGCAGGACTTGCTCCTACTACTACTAGGACCAGGAGGAACTACATACCTCCTAGTCTACCTATTACATATAACTATTACAATGGTCCTAACAATCCTCCCCTAAACTTGAATTTGACCTGTTGAGTTCAAGTTTCCTGGAAAACGTGCAAAGAAAGCCCGAGGATTGTATTAGCAAAACAAATAGCAGCATCAACAAGATAAGAATCAGAGGAACAGCCGCAACATGAAACACTAGAAGCTTCTCCAAAGCTTGTTACAAATCAGCATCGTGTTGAATCTTTTCAGCAACATGAGCAGATTTGATGAGCCTTTACCAAGTAGATGCTCGCTCTTGGGCTAGCTAGTCATTCTGGTGGAATAAGCATCACCCTGGGAGACTAGAACCCAGCCCAACTCTTAGAACGTGAATCAATGGTGAGTGGGAGTACCCTGATGATTTTAGGCAAATCATCACAGCCGTCAACGGATTTGATGCGTCTTTACCAGAAGCCGTACTTCTCTGGACTCGCCAACTCTTAGCAATGAAGCATCGGTGAGTTGAACACCCTATAGCTTTAAGCAAGCTATTACAGCTATCAATGGATTTGATAAGATCTTTACCAAGAGCCGTACCCCCTTGGATTAGCCACTTTTCAGTCCAAGACTATGGCAAGTGAAAACCATCCAGTTTTGGGTAACCTGGCAACCATCAACGGATTTGAGAATCTCACCATGAGCCGTACCCTCAAGGTGAATCAACTTTTTCTTGTCGATTAGACATGGTAAGTTGAGAACCATTTGTTGTGTGGACCACGTCCAACACCAAGTGAAACCAAGTACCAGCACAAGCTCAAATCAGGAACCAGAAACCACATTGTGAAGCAGCCAAGGGATATTATGTACAAGTATAAAATCTAAACTGTGTTTAAAGTATAAGCAGATATTATATAAAAAGTATATTTTTATTTTTATTTTTTTTTTAATTATTTTTTTTTATTATGAAATGTGTTTTTTTTTTCAAACCCTAAAGAATGAAGTTCACCAATCACTGTACATATTGGTGAAAAGAATAAAAATAAGAACAAATGAACAAAAATACAAAGCATAAACACTTACAACCCAATCACCTTACATACCAGAAGCAGCCTTTTTATCTGCTAGCAACCGCGCCTGAATACCCTCTACCAATGCCGTGGCCATACTTGACTCGTTTCCAGAAGGAGCAGTAGAAATTTGCAAGTGACTCACCAACATCGCCTCCATGGAAGAAATAGTCAAAGGATACTCCACATCCGTCAGCATAAACACCATATGACCAGATTCTAATTCCAACATATGAACTCCACATCCAGCATATAGCTTCCAGCGCAGAATCTCCCATTGCATTTGATCCTTCCATATGCCCGAAACAGGAGCATTTGGAGGAGGATCCAACATCAGCTTGAGATCAACCCAGATTCGCATACCAGGCCATGAAGACACAGCCATGGGGTCAAACGGCATACTAGAATCAACAAGTCCAAACAACGCCATAAGATCCATACGGTCAGCCCAAGATAACACACCCTGCAAACCCGTTGCCAATCGCACAGACCCATCACTCAAAGTAATCCGATGGGATACGCCACCAGGAAGTGTTGTAGAACGCTCAACCGTATAACCAGTAATGTTCCCATTGCCCAAGGGTAAGTCAGAATCGCTGTCAGAAGCTGCATCAATTAAATTCTCAGGATCACGCTTCTCAAAAGGAACTGTCTTACCACGGCGAACACGACGAGCTTGTTAATGGCGAATGGAACGTCTTGGTGTGGGATCAGTAGGTGTGGGTTCAACCTTTACCCTAACCTCAGCAGTAGCAGGGGAAGTAGTAGAAGTAGACTCATGAATGTGTCCACCCAATGGACCACTAGGAGCTACATCAGAAGTAGGATTAGGTTGAGTTCCAGGAGCTGGTGGTGAAGGAGATGGCACATCAAATGTAGTAGGTATGGTGGTGGTAACAAAGGTGCTTGCAGGAACATGTGTGGTGGTGGTAGTAACAGGTGTGGTGATAGAAGCATGAGTGGTGGTGGTAGTAGCAAAGATGGTAGTAGCAGGACCAACAGTAGAACCCATAGGAGCAACCAAAGGTGTAGTAGAAGGACCAACAGAAGTATCAACAAAACCAGATGGACTAGCAGCAGAACCAGGAGTGGGTGCAGACGAAAGACCAGTAGAATCAGCAGGCGTAGAAGAAGTCATACCACGAGGATGGTAAATAAATCTTTCCGGAATAGGTTGACTCTGACGCTTAACCATCTTTTCATAAAGGGCCTTTAGCTCATCAAAAGTCAAAGCCCGCACCCGAGCCCAAGTCCACGGAGCATTGAAATGAGCAGCAGATTGATATTTCATATAACGTTGCATCTGCTGGCGCTCCTCAGCCCGAGATAAAGGTCTGTTCCTTCTCTGTTTCTTAAGTTCTGCAGCAAGAGCCAACTGGTGCTTACGCATCATTACCATAGCCCGCGGAATATAATTATGTTCATCAACATCATCACCCAAAAGATCTTTAAACTGAGCATAATCCCGAGTGAGAACAGTCAACACTTGCATCCATTCACTATCACTCCAATGCATGGCATCATGCTGAATTTAAACTTGTAAATACCAGGAATGGGAGCGTTGACCAAAAGTCAAAGCACACAATGGTCAGACCAGGAGCAAAACGTGATTAGCAAAGGACAAAAGGAATGAACAGTATGCCAGACCAGTACCAGGAGCCAAACACCACTTGACATGGAAGGATTTTAAACCACCAGAAGGCAACCAATTATAACTAGAAGCTGACCAAAGAGGACCAGAAGCCAGTCATGTAAGGCCATATCCACCAGAAGAGAGCAAAAATCCTCCATCATAAGCACCACACACCATCATAACCAAGAAACTATGTTGTTAAATACTATTAATACGTTAGGCTGACCTAATATGTACACAAAGCCTCCCCTTAGGCTTTGCCTCCTCTCAAACCTAGACCTCAAGGATTGACCATCCCAATATGAACCACCAAGTGGTTAAACCGAGGACCATCAAAAGCTTTAGTCAGCAAATCAGCAACATTGTCATCCGTATGAACTTTAAGAACCTGTATCAGCTTCTTCTCATTGGCATCCCGTATAAAATGATGCCGAATCTCAATATGCTTCGTCCGCTGATGAAAAACAGGATTCTTCACAATGCAAATAGTGCTTTGATTGTCAATAAAAATTTTGGTATTCATAAAATTGAAACCATAATCCAACATCTGATTTTGGATCCACAAAACTTGTCCACAACAACTAGCAGCCGCAACGTATTCAGCTTCTGTTGAAGAAGTAGCTACGATTGTCTGTTTCTTGCATTGCCATGAAATAAGTCGACGACCCAAAAATTGACAACCACCAGTAGTAGACTTCCTATCATTATTAGCACCAGCATAGTCACTATCACTATAGGCTTCTAGAACAAAAGGAGATTCTCTAGGATACCATAGACCCAATTTAGGTTGAGCCTTGATATACTTGAAAATCTTCTTCACGGCATTTAAGTTCGAAACCGTTGGAGTCACCTGGTGTCTAGAACAAGCACTTACTGCAAACATAATGTCTGGACGTGATGCAGTCAAATACATGAGAGAGCCAATCATAGACCTGTACATGTGAACATTTACCGGGGGGTCTGGCTCATTCTTAAGTTTGATTTTAGCAACTTCAAAAGGAGTTGCTGCTGGTCTAAGAGGATCCATGTCAAACTTCTGAAGAATCTCATGGACATATTTATCTTGACTGATGAAAATACCATCCGATTGTTGCTTGACCTGAAGACCAAGGAAGAATGACAGTTCTCCCATTGCACTCATCTGAAATTCGCCTTTCATCAAGTGTTCAAACTCATCACACCACTCCTTCCTTGTAGAACCAAAGATAATGTCGTCCACATAAACCTGAACAAGGATAATATCCTTGGAATTCCGCCGAAGAAATAGTGTTTTGTCAATAGTACCTCTTCTATAGCCATTCTTTAACAAGAAAGTTGAAAGACGCTCATACCAAGCTCTAGGAGCCTGATGTAACCCATAAAGAGCCTTGACCACCTTATAGACTTTCTTGGGATGAAGTGGATCTACAAACCCCTTAGGTTGAGTAACATACAATTCCTCGTCAATTTTGCCATAGAGAAATGCACTCTTGACATCCATCTGGAACACCGTAAAGCCAACATAAGAAGCAAAGGCCAAGAACAGACGAATGGCCTCGATCCGTGCAACCGGTGCAAAGACTTTAGTATAGTCAATTCCCTCAATTTGAGTGTGTCCTTGTGCGACAAGCCTAGCTTTATTCCTTACGACAATTCCCCGTGCATCCTTCTTGTTCTTGAGAATCCATTTGGTATTGATAGCTGTCTTTCCATCTGGTAAGTCAACCAGAACCCAAACATTTTGAAACAAGAATTGCTGCATTTCCTCCTGCATAGCCTCCACCCAACTTTGATCCTCAAGTGCATGAGAAACAGACCTAGGTTCCACCTGTGAAAGAAAACAAGCAAACAAACAGTGCTGAAAGTCTATATGATTATTACGCTTTTGATCCTCAATATAGCCCACAAGAGCATGATGATCAGACGAGGCCTTCTGCTGCATTCTGCGTGTCTTGACAGTAGAACCAGGATCTCCAATAATTTGAGTGGTAGGATGATCTTTATGTGATTGCAAGACTGGATTGGAAGAAACCTCCACTGCTGGTGCCAAGTTATTGAGATCACCAACAAAGTCAGCATCATATGAAGCATTTTGGAAAATCCCATCTACCGGTTGTTTACGAATATCATCCAGCTTGGTAGAAGACTTCTTTTCATGGTTCCCCAAATCAGAAGGACTGGAGAAACGTGTATTGGAAGCAGACTCACTAGCCGGAGTACCAGTAGGTGATAAGCTAGCACTAGGAGCAGAAGCTGGAGTACCAGGAGCAACTTTGTCAGTAGGCTCAACCAAGGGAAACTCAAAACTACCTTGAGCAGCTGCTTTAGTAGCTTCTTGTTGTTGTTTGAGAAAAGTGTCAAGAGCTGCTTGGGAATCCTGTACATCCAATGGAGTTGCATCACTAGGAGGAGTAGGAGAAACCGTGGTGGAATAGGATGGAACCACAAAAATGTCATCCTCATCATCTGAATCAGAAAGACTAGAAGGAACACCAGTACTAGAAGTTGCAAACACTTGTGGTCCTACATCATGGTTAGTTTTGAAACGAAAATATCCTAACGAATCACTAAGATAATCAAGATCAAAATACCATTCTGGACCTTTGCCTTGGATGTTTGAATTCTCTTCAAAATACCTGAGATTAATAGTTTCAATGATCCGTTTGGCTTGAAGATTGTAGACACGATATGCCCGAGAATGAGCTGAATATCCCATAATGTATCCTTCATCTGCCTTGCCATCAAACTTCCCCAAATAGTCACTAGTATTCAGAATGGTGACTGGACACCCAAAAGGCTTCAAATGAGCAATATTTGGAACTTTGCCTGTGAGCAGCTCATAAGGAGTCTTCTTGTGAGGATTGGTAATAGAAACCCTATTCAAAACATAACTTGCAGTATGAACAGCTTCTGTCCAGAACATGGTTGGAAGCTTGGAATCGGCAAGCATAGTTCTTGCTGCTTCTATTAGTGTCCTGTTCTTTCTTTCTGCCACACCATTCTGTTGAGGAGTCCTAGCAGCACTATAATCTCTTTTGATGCCCTTAGCATTGCAAAGTGCGATGAGGTCTTTATTTTTAAACTCGGTTCCATTGTCGCAACGAATACCTTTAACTTTCTTGGACAGCTGATTCTCTATCAAGGTAAGAAAATCTCTAAGAATTGAGTAGGTCTCACTTTTGGCAGCCATGAAGAACACCCACGTAAACCTGCTATAACCATCAGTTACCACCAAACAGAATTGCTTGTGGTCAATGCTCCTGATGGAAGTAGGACCAAATAAGTCCATGTGAAGTAGCTGCAATGGTTGAGTAATAAGACTAAGAGCAGTAATGGCCTTGAAGGATGCTTTGTGCTGTTTGCCTTTGCTGCAGGCAATACAATTTATATCATTTCGAAACGTCTTGGGAGGTAAACCAGAGACCAGATTCAGATTTACAAGTTTGTGAATGGTCTTGAAGTTCACATGCCTCATCCTTTGGTGCCATTTTGTGGCTTCATCTTCTGAGGCTTTTGCAACCAGACATGCTAGTTGACCAGTAGGGTTGACTTCATTCAACTTGATGCTATAGAGATTGTGTCTTCTAGGGATTCTGAGTAAAACTTGTGAGTCATCCGGAAGCTGAAAGTCTTTGGAAAGCACAAGTGCATCAGTATCAGTGAAGAGTACAAACTGCTTCTTGTCACAAATCTGAGAGACCGATATCAAGTTGAAGTGTTGAAGTGCTTCCACATAGTAGACCTGCTCAAAATTTAGATTTGGAGTCTTTATCGTTCCTTTGCCTGTGATTCTGCCTTCACCCCCACCAAAATAGACCTTGCCACCATGAAATGGTACAAAGTTAGAGAGAAGACTCTTATTGCCTGTCATGCTCCTGGAGCAACCACTATCAACAATACCTAGACTAGGATCCTGGTATGGAGTAACCTACAACAACAAGATAATAAAAATGCAAAAGTTAGTGTCTTAAGGGGACCCAAACCTTTTCAGGTTTGAGCCTGCCTTGTGGATCATTAGAAGAATGCCAAGAAGATTGATGAGATCCACCGTTGTTCCTTGGTTGCCTATGCATCATATGGGTATTATTATTTGACCAAGAACAACCTGCTGAGGGCTTAACAGCAGTTCCCAAATTTCCCAAACCAAAATACGTGTGGTCTAAATTATGTGGATAGATTGGATTAAAATTTTGAAAATAATTACTGGTTGTTTGGAATCCACTATCTCTCCAATAATCAGACGCGAAAGGAGAGGATACTTTAGAAGTATTAAACGTTGGAGCACTAGGATTAAGTCTTCTAGAAGCATATGAAGCAGCTCCTGGTGGACCAGGAGCAGGAAAAGCATGATTAACAGAAGCATGTGTGTCATAATAATCACAATCTTTAATTAAATGAAAGGCACTGCCACAAACAAAACATGTTTTGAAAGACCTTTTATTAGAATGAGATTGTTTCATACTGCCTACTTTATTACACACATTTCTAGGAAAAACATTATTCCTAGGACTCAATAAACTAGGACCAGACACACTTGACTTGACCGCAACTTTTTCTTCACACTTCCTAGCACCAGTAGCAGCATGTTCATTCAACTTGGAACTTGTAGGTCTTGACTCTTCACTTGAACCACTAGATGCAGAGTCACCGGCTTTGTCACTGAAAGTACATGAGACAAAGTCATTAGTATTAGTAGAACTTGTTGGGGACTCAAGCATCTGTGATCCATCCGAGTCATTATGCCATGAGGTGGGCATAAAAGTTCCAGTAAGAGGAGGAGGGACAGCATGCATTTCTGCTGCTGGTTTAAACCTATTGTAACTAGGTTTGCCCTCATCCTCTTTGTCGGCATCAAAGACACTTGAGAAAGATAAATCAAATACATCTTCTGAATCAATATATTTTTCAAATCCTAAGCCTCTTTTAGTTCTGCCAGACATGCTACTGTCAATTAATTTTGAAATATTTTTAGGTGCCTTTTGCCATTTGTCAAATCTTAGCATTCTAGCATCTAATTTAGCTTGCATCTCCTCTTTTTCTTTGATACTAGCATCTCTTTCAGTTTCTGTATATTTAAGCATATTTGTAGTGTTTTCTAAATCAATGCTTAGTATCCTGATTTTATCCTCATACGCACGTTGTGTATCTTGTAACCATCTCTTTTGTTGTTCCAGTGTGTTTAATGAAGCCTTATAGGCTTGAACTTCTAAAAAATACTTATCATTTTGATCATTTACTTCATTAAATTGGGACAACAATTCTGAGTATTTATCATAACAACCAAGAGGACAATTTTGTACCTGAGGTGAGATGCCCATAAGAGCAAACTCGTCTGCTTCTTCTGCATCAGAGAGATTCCCAGCAATCATTGCAAACACGTCAGTCGAGGATTCAGCTGATTCCAGAGTAGAAGCCTGATGATCATTCCAGTTGACCATAGAGTCAACAGATACCAATGCCTTCCTATCATCTTTTACCTCCTGAACCTTGAAAGCGGAGTACCTGTCCTTCTCCTGATCATTCTTGCTAGGGCACTACCTTGCAAAGTGACCCTGTTGCTGGCAGTTATAGCATCGTACCTTGTTTCTATCGAATCTTGCTGGCTCCCGAGGGTTGTAATTAAATTTCCTTCCTGCTTTCTTCTCAAACTTGTGAACCCTAAGAGTAAGCATGGCCATCTACCATTTAAGATCCATCTCATCCAGGTCAAGTTTATCGACCTGTTTGAAGTCATCAAAAGCAAGTTGTTGTTCAGCATTAACATCAGCCACAAAAGAATGAAGAACAGCTTCTACCATACTACCAGACTTGGCAGTAGGATCAGGAGCAGAAGTATGCTGAACAGTATGCTGAGAGGAGACAGTATTGCTTGGGCTACTTGCATATGACATGGGAGTAGATGCCATAGAACTCACAAATGCTGAATTAGCAGGAGTGGGAAAAGAGTCACTTAAAAATCCTCTTACATGGGGTTCGAAAGTTCTGAGCCTATGAAACAGATCATCAAAAGTGAGATAGTCAAGCCCACCTTTGGCTTTGAGAAAGATCACCACCTGATTCCATGAGTAGGGTAAGGCTTTAAGAAACCTTGCATTAATGTCACCATCATCAGGCTTTGATCGAAGTTGATTCAACTGGCTCAATATCTTCTGGAACCTATCATACCCTTGATTTAGACCTTCAGTTTCTGAGATTTTGAATTCTGTGAATTCATCTCTCAGCATGGACCTTCGCATTTTCTTTGACTCCTCATTCCCACCGAACCTTGCTTTTATTCCATTCCAGATCTCTCTGGCATCATCCAAATGGTAGAAGTCACCCATGTGATCTTCAGGAAGAGATTGAAGCAAAATCGTTTTTGCTTTTACCTCCTTCTAAATTGCTATGATTTCCTCATGAGATTTAGGGTCAAGAAGGGTAATATTACCATTCTTGTCTCGTCCAGTAAGCTTCCTGCTGTTCCCATTCAGAATGATCTTCCAAAGATCTTGATCAGTGTTGGTGATCCACCATTCCATCTTCATTCCCCAGTTATCATATTCACCCTTCTTCAGAAGAGGGAATTTTCCATTCGTGTTGGAGACCGTAGCCAGGATCTGCTGAGGTTGCACAATTTTAGGAGTGTTGTCTTCTCCTGTTTGAGTAGAAGTTGAGGCAGACATGATAAACAAATTGTCAGAAATAAGAAAACTTGATTCTTCTTGTATAGAGACCCTTCCAGTCTCTGATACCACTTGTTGGGTCTACTGGATGTAGATCTTGCAGCCTGTCAGGACCGGTGAATGACTTCTGTAATCACAAGTCAAATCACAAAGAGACTCTATACACAATATGAATGTAGAATATAAATATAATTAAGAAGAACAGAATAACTATAAAGACTTGATCCTTTCTAAGGATTTCTAATATTGATAATCACTAGAACTACGTTTTGTGAAGGTGTGTCTAACCCTTCTGCCTACGGTTCCTTTTATACTACAAGGAAACCCTAATACATCATTAAAGAAAACGTGTAAAACTGATATGCATATCCTTTCCTAACATATCTCATGCATATCCTAACAGAATATTAAGTAAATAATAAAGTTTGACTTCGACTAGGACCAGGAGCAGGACTTGCTCCTACTACTACTAGGACCAGGAGGAACTACATACCTCCTAGTCTACCTATTACATATAACTATTACAATGGTCCTAACAATCCGTTCACTGAGCGTTATGCTCAGCCGTATCTCCCTTTCATGTTCTAACGACAAGTACACCATGACGTTTTTAGGATTCTAAGAGCATTTGCATTTGGATGGAAGCTATCCAGACTTCTTACTTTATGCATTTCTTATATTATCCTGCTTATTTGGACATTGTTTAGTCCTTTCATTCAATATTTTACTTTTCATGTTTTGGGCTTATGTTTGGATTGCCGATGTTTGATTCCGGTATTTCCTTTACGGTCAGTTAATGTATTAGGACATTTACCTTATGCTTTGATGACATGCCATAAATACACGTAACGGTCCACTTATCCAAGTGGGGTGTTACAGTTGAGGTGTGAGAATGAAATCTCAAGGTGGGGGTATAAGAAGAAAGTAGACAAGGCAAAGGTTTGAAAATCAAATGTAAAGTGTCAAGGAATGTTTAGCCAAGTTGAGTAAACATAGAATCTTGACAGGGGATAGGGTGATGAAGAAAGACCAAAAAAACGAGCCAAAACTTGGTTATCTGTCCGCGGTTCCTTATAGGGACCGACGGTTCCTTAGCACATAAGGAACCGCGCGACTTTAATGAGCCGTGTGCAGTGGACTTGAAACCATGATTTTCCAGGGTTTTGAGAAAAACTAAGACTTTTTCAAAAAATTGAAAATCTTGGAATTTTACCTCTATTAGCACTAAATTATGCTAGGGTTGCATAAAAGCAACACATTCACAAAGAATGTCTTGAAAAAGGGTGACAAATATTTAGATAACATTTTGAACCAATTTTAGTCAAGTTTTAGAGGTTGTGATAGATTTAGGTTCAATTTTAATTTAGAATTAAAGTTGATTAATGTGCACATAAAGATAGAAACACATAAGGCTAAATCCCTAATTAATCCTCATGAAAAACTCATGGAGGGAAAGAGATACATTAAGAAAATAAAAAAACAACTAACTAAAACAAAGATAAATTAAAACTAGTTCTTGATGAGTAGTCTTCCTTGGCTTGGTTTTTCTTGAAAAATATTTTTTCTAAAAGAAAATCACCATTCATCTCCTAGGAGGAGGCATGGTAAACAAGGTGAGCAAGAAATCTTGCAACCTCCTATGAAGTCCAAACATCTTCATCCTAAGGTTGTGAATGATGTAGTTATTGTAGAGGAAACATGGAAAATGAGAACCATGAGCTTTTAGGAACCCAAGGAGGTAAGGATCACCCATAAAGAGGGGAAGTGGGACACCCAAAATAGGAGTGTTTGAGGGAGGTGGAGGTGAAGGAGGTATGTTCTCCAAGGGTGATGTAGGTGAGTGTTGAGGTATGTTCTCCAAGGGTGAAATGGGTGAGTTTGGAGGGGTAAATGGTGAAGTCACCAAGGTATCAACAAAGTCATTCACAATGGGAATGCTTTGGATAGGTTTAGGTTGGGTAGTCACATCCAAGAGAGTACTTGTGGTGAAGGGTGAGGATAGCTCATTCATTCTAGATTGGAATGAAGAGGAGGTAGAACCATGAGAATGGTTGGTACCATGGGTTGAGGTAGTCTTGCATGGAGCAAGAGGTGGTGAGGTTGATGAAGAGATGAGAATTGGGACAATCTCATTCTTGGGTGTGTGAAAGGGTGAAGAGTTAGGTTTAGGCAACTTAATCTTAACCTTAAGATTTTTCCTTGAAGTGGAGGTTTTGGATGAGTTTGAGGTTCTTGTAGAAACCATGGTTGTAATGAGAGGTTTAAGGGTTAAGGATGAATGGTTTGATGTGTGAAGAACATGGCTAACAAGGAGGGTTTAAAAGAGTGAGGGGATGATCCAAACTAGTAATGGGTTAAAAACATTTTATGTGAATAATTAATTAAGGTAACCTAGTTTAGGAAATGTGCAGGTTTTTGCAAAGAATCAAGCAAAGTTTACACAGATTAAGGAAAATAGTGTAAAGCAAAGATTCTGTCAGACACAGTAGTCGGCGGTTCCTTATCTAGGGTGGGCGGTTCCTTATCAATAAGGTACCGCTGGTCGATATGGAACCGCGACCAGAGGTGTTCAAAAATGGCACTTCCTCAAACTTTGGTTAGCCCAGCTTTTTACCAAAGGATTATCAAGCTAAAGTTAACTACTGACCAAAATCTAGGAAGCTAACTAGCACATAGGATGCACAAAGCTATGCAAATCGTAAACACGATGGCATAGACAACATTAGGATTAAAATAACAATTAATCCAAACAAGTAGTATTAGTTAATACACAACCAAAATAAAGAAAAAAGAAGCAAATGTTCAACATCACATTACATGTTTACCAACATGTATACTTTGAAACACTTCAAAGTCTTCACCTTCTTTTCTTGCCCAATCCCTTGATCATATTCCCCAAGTACTTGAATCCTTTCCTTGACTCAACCCGATGTTCATGTAACTCACCTCGAGTCCTAAGATTTTCACGGTAGAGATGCTCCATATTGAGATCTTCGCGTACTTCACTAGAGGAATAATGAGGTGGAGGAGCTAAGTATTCAAGTCCATCCACGAATGAGTTCGAGGATGGGTGGGAATTACTCGAAGAGTTGAAATGAGAACTAGAACCTATGCCATCACCATCACTTGTTGGCATATAGGTGTCCTCATCATCCGGCTCTTGATGATCGGATTTTCGCGAACCTCGATCACTTATAGGCTTTCTTTCATATACCTCTTGAATAGGCAACATAACCCGATGAACCGGGTGAAAGCGAGAAAGGTCGAGGTGCGAAAAGTCATGAACAACCCTTTTAAAAAGGCGAGTAAGAAGCATAGCATAGGGAAGGTTTGTTTTGGGCTTTTAAAAGGCATAATTTATTCGTCGAGCGATAGAGTATGCCAAATTGTACTTGGTTGATGTAAAGATGCAATATAACATATGCACCATACAAGCCGGGATATGATCTCGGTTTCCACCAAGACAAAATACATTCTCCCTAAGGATATTTGCCCATTGGACAATAAAATCCTTAAGATCGCTTGAGAGCACTTCATAGCGATTCACATTTCGCACATTAGAATGAAGGCTTCTCACAACGTTTCCATCACGCTCTTTTGAAATGATATCAAGGATAAATTCCGGATCAATTTCGGCGTGGTCATTTGGAGGTTTGTCGTTGGATCCCAAGAGAGCATCAAGTCTCCATTTATCCGTGAAACGACAAGTGCCCTCATATGGCACACCAAGAATTTCACCAAAATCTTCGAGAGAGTATTGAATCATTTGATCGTTCAACAAGAATCGAATGAAGATTTCGTCATTGTATTCAAACATAGAGTAAGTGCTAAAGAATTCTAGAAGAAACAAGGGGTATATATCTTCTTCTATGTAGAGCAAGCAATCAAACCTCGTATGCTCAAACATAGATTTGATATAGACATAACTCGTTATTCCCTCATCAACAACTCTACCCTCATGGAAATTTCGAGTTGAAAGAGATGAAAAGGAGTTTCGAAGTTAAGTGGATGCAAAGGTTTAGGAAATGTTTGGCATATATTGTTTAGTGAGTTGATGATCCTTTTGGTATTGTGAAGGCATGATTAGTACCTAAATAAACACAAGAAAATATTTTTCCAATCACTCATATGAAAAATAAAAATCAAAAATCAAAATATGAGAATGTGTTATATCAATTTCTTGACAAACAAAGGATTGAATCCATATCATTCTCATGTTCACAATGTATATATTCGATTATTAACCAAGAACATATGAACTAAGTTGGATCAACAATGGACTAGAACATTGGTTTTTCAAAACAAGGTTTTTAGGTAAGCATTAACAATGCAATTACCTATTTGTTCATGGGTTCATCTCAATTCCATCTTTTAACCAAAATCATTTAGCCAAAATTTGGATTTGTTCTACAAGTGGGTTTTAGTGAAATCTTAATGAATATGAACCTAAGGAATCATAGTAAAATAACCATGTCAACCCATATTCCTATTAAGGTTCTAATTCAATTTCAATTTTAAAAAATCCCCAATTATGAAAGGATGAACCCTAGAACAAAATAGATGAAATTGAAAGAAAATACTTACAATTAATTGATATTTGATGAAGGATGAGTGAAACCCACAACTTGGAATCAATTAATTTGAGTGATTGAAGGTTTTTGAAGCTTCAACAATGGTGGAAAAGGTGGAAACCATCGGTTGTGTGTTTTTGGGAGAGAGAGGGTTTAGTTTGAAAAAGATTAATTTAATAAAACTGGCTCTCTGACGAGTTTTACTGCCCGTGGTTCCATATCGATAGAGAACCGCGGGTTTGAACCGCCAGAGATAAAGAACCGCCTACAGAGGCTGGTTTTTATCAATGAAATACGCCAAATTTTTGAAAACCAAGTTTTCTAAAATACTTAAAAATATATCTTAAACCTTTTAGAATATCATTGGATCATCATAACACTAAGCAATATGCCTTAATGAAGGATTACGAGTTGAATCGAGATCGAAAAGAACCGAAACGGACAAACGACTACTCGTAGCGAAAAAGCAAAGTGGAGAGAAGTCAGGGGAAGTGAATCAAGACTAAGACCAATGCTCAAGGGATTAATGACAATCTTCAAATCGAGGAGACGAAGAGCTTGTGTCATATACAGTGGTTTAAGACGTGCCTTTCTGGCGAAGTGTTAAACGACTTTGGTAATGAATAAACACAAAGTAAATATTGATGCATAGACTAAGATCACTTTCAATAATAGTCTTAGTCTAAACCAAAATATGAGCAAGGTATTAATTCACTTTCTCTCCCACAAAGGGCCTACTAACCGTATGGGTGCAAACCATGGATATCATGCTTGATACTTTAAGCTACTACTAACTCACTCTACATCACCATAGTGAGTCAAGTATCCAAGCAATGAAGGTTTGAGAGGATAAAAGAAAAGAATCACAAATCACAAACAAATGTCAAGGCAAGGATGCCAAGAACAAACACTTAGTCAAGTAATGATCAAAGGAATGAGCAAAGGACGTGTGGAAGAACGAAAGCGTACCTTGGCCACAAAGAGCATTCTGAAATGTAATATAATGCAAGTTCGTTTTCTCAGTTCTTAACCAATAGAAAGTCCAATCAATATCAGATTTATTATTGTTCTTGGTTGTTCAAGCTTGCTTGGTAATCTATTTGCTAATTCAAACAACACTATTTAAAAATGAAAAATATTAGACTACTTATACGTAAAACAATTTGCAAATACCAAATTTTTATTCAAACAAAATTCAAATAACAAAATATAAAACTAGAAGGACTGAAAATGTAATTTCTATGAAAGTTAAATGCTCAAAATGTAAATTCTACAACTATAGGGACTAAGAATATAAAACAGTAAACTAAAAGGATCAACAATGCAAAAACAATATCAAACTAACTAAAATTGTAACTAACCAACAACTTACTAACTGAAATTTAACAAATTGCAAATTCCAGGGACTAAACTAAAGCAAACCCTAAAAACATGAGAATTAGGCCAAAATTAAACGCTGATAGAACCTTAAGGACCAAAGTGCAATTAAGCTAAGTTTTTAAGTAAAAACGGGTTACAAGAAACAATAAGCTCGTTTGAGCTTATTACTCAACCAAATCAAATAAAACTACTTGCAAAAGACTTAAAATCCAATATAAGCTACGTGTATCTAAGGAATCTTGCTAAAAGTCAGAAATAAGCAAATGAGTGCTTATTGATAAGCTCAAAATAAGCTACAGCCAAATTTAGTCAACCACAACTTGATCTTTGTAATGAAACTGATTAAGCAACTTATTACAAGAACGGGAAATCAAACCAGAACTATTTTCATCAAGAAATGAATGAGAAATCTGAAATAAGCTCAAAAGAGCTTATGTTGACCAAGTTTGACCGGATTTTTGGAAAAAGCTCAAATTCTCAAAAATCAATATTCAACACTTACTAATTGGTTTTGTGAAAGAAAATCATGACTTTTATGAAGTAGATTAGGAGAACTAGGAAAACAGTCACTACTTTATCTCAGAGAATGAGAATTGCTCAGACTTGGACTAAAAAGCTTATTACCAGCTTAATTCCTAGAACTGTAGAATTTCCTCTTAGAATCTAAAAGTTTATGATATAAGCTAAGTCTAGAAACAAATTTGAAGAAATTTCATCAAGGATTGAATGAGAACTAGGCAAATGAAAAAGGCAAGTTTTTAAGAGCAAAACTGAACAAGAGCTAACCCAAACAATTTTAGTGCCAATTGCCTGTTTGACTTTATGTTTGACTTGTAAATGACTTAAAACTACTTGTTACCACTTAAGGACTAGAAATGAACTCTAAAACACCAATTCTTAATGCTTGAAAACTGATTATGATCTACTACCAAACACTCCTTTACTGAATTTTAACAAACTTTTTCAAAGACTTTTTAAGTACTGGATTAAGCTGATTCAAAAGCTATAGCAAACTATGTTCAATAGACTAAATGAAGGGTAATAAAACTGAAACCAAACAATTAACAATGCTAGAACTTCAAATAAGCTATAAGGCTAAAAAGTGAATGAAATGATGCAGAAACTACAAATCTCTCAATTCAGTAAACAAGTAAGCAAGATTAAGCTACAATCACACAAAAATCAATCAAACATCAACTAATATCAAGTAAAACATGCAGCCATCAGAATTAAACTAGGAAAAGTAGCATGCAAAGACTTGTTAAGTGGAACAAAAACAAGAGTCTTAAAACCTATTGTAGAAATCCTTTGGGAAGAAGAGGAGCGCTGAGCTCTCTTGCCCTAGTGATAACCACCACCTATCACTAGTATTCAACAAAAATCAACCAACAATCAACTGGAATCAACCAAATTGCTTGAAAACTCCATAAGAACTAGGCTCTGTCTGAATTGTGATCAATCAGCTTCAAATCTTCACAAATGTCAGTTATGATCAATGGTTGATCATAACAAACATCAATCAGCAACAATAACACTCAACAGCAACAAGATCAAACTGGAATTTGAAGAACAGAATTTGGCGGGAAAAAGGAATTTGAATTTTATTGAAGGAAAACAGTTACAAAGTTTGTTACAAGCTGTTTAACTAACTAACTGACTCAAGAGTTTGTCAGACTCTTGAGTAGTTAGGGGAAAATTGAGGGAAAAAGGAAAGGGAAATTGAACTAGGTGTTTTACAGAATTAAGCTACAAGTGAAAATGAGGAACAATCTAACTATTTATAGGCAAGAAAGGAGAGTTTGTTGGAGTTGGTGACGTGTCAGGGCCAATCTCTGAGCTCCACGTGGCAAATTCTGCATTTGTCATTTTGAAGGTATGAACCATGATTTGGGTGTTTTTGATTGAGTGAGTGATATGTTAATTGGTTAACACCGTTGAACTCGTCTCTCAAAATTAAGCAAGTTTGGTGTTTTAATCTTGTCATGAAATTGAGTGTAGAAGAAACCCGATCCTGGCAAATTTTCCTTTTGAAGAAGAAAACACGTGTCGGTTTCTGGTTGGTTTAAAAGGTGAGTTGCGGATTACACTGTTAAGATCTTGTAATAAATGTGGCGGCAGTAGTGGGTATTAAATGAGATGAAGTGGCAATCCGTGTGAGGTAATATCTCTCTTCCCATTGGCTGCTTTTCTTGTCACATGGATTAAGCTTGCATATCTTTCCAAAGTTGGCAAAACAAGTCCTTGTACTTGGCAGATTGCTGTTTTAAGCTAGGATCTTCATTCCTTTGACATTTTTGGTCCTTTAACTTCCATAACTTGTACAAAATGGCCCTTTGACTGAGTTGACTTGATAGTTTGACCAGGTTTGACTTGAATCTTGACTTTTACATTATTTCACTTTTAGTCCTTCAACTTTCATAACTTGTCAAGATAGGTCCTTGAACTTCAAAGTCTTGTCACTTTTGATCCTCTTTTGTCTTTTTCATCCATTTGAGCTTGATTTTTCCTTGTTTGCTTGAAAATGTATCTTCTTACCTACAAAAGTGTACACAAACACAAACATACCACATAATACTGTTTTTGCCAAATAATTTGGTATTTTGCTTCATGTTTTAGGGTTATTTGTTGATAAAAGGATATGAGTTTAAGCTCATATCACATTCCAATCCATCAAGGAATCAATACAAAGCCCAACAATGACTATGATGATTACTAAGTCTTTAAAGACTAGTATCGTTCCCAATCATCTTGATATCATCATTCAAAGATGTTGAAGATCAATGAGGACGAGTCTTCTACAAGTGCAAGTAACTCAATCCACAACCAATTAAATGATTGACCTTCATGAGTACCTACACAAGGCAAGATGCAAACTAGTAGATACATTTCAAGAAAAATTGCATAAAAGCTACTAATCTAAGAGGGATGCAATATTACCAATTAAAAGACGTATTTTCCAAGAAAAAATAGTTTTGACCAAAGAGAAACTTTAGTACAACTTTGACCTTCTAATTTGAGGAGACAATGGATCGATCCAAGTTTTAAAGTACAATATACTTCAAAGATCTTGAGTGATCATCTCTTTGATACCAATTGTAGAAACTAGAAGGGGGGGGGGGGGGGGGTTAATAGTTTCTCTTCGATTAGTCACCTAATTAAAATTACTTTCAATTAGGTTTGTATCAAAACTATCTTTTACTTGAAGCTAAGTTGCATAATGATTAGGTTCAATTCAAATGCATTAGCAATGGTAATAGGTAAGTATAATGATAATGAAATAAGTAAAGAGTAAGGAAAGAGACAACCTAATGACAAGACACCAAGATTTATAGTGGTTCGACAACGAGGCTCTATCCTCGTTTCTACTCCACTCCTCGAGTACACCTACTCGAGATTTCCACTATATCCACAAGCTCCCTTCTTGGCGGAGAAAGCCTTACATCGTCGCTTAAATTATTTTCCAACACTAAGCTAAATGTCGAGACCTAATCTTTAGCTAGGACCAATCTACACAACGTTGCCTACTTCACAATTTAACGACACAAGGCTAGATGTTCAGTTCTAATCTAAAAGTTAGAACCAATCTTCACGATGTTGCCTACTTCACAATTTAACGACACAAGGCTAGATGTCGAGTTCTAATCTAAAGCTAGAACCAATCTTCACGACTCTTCACTTTGAAGCTAAGTGAGAACTTCACACAACACAACTACTAATCACTTTCAAGTTTAGTGAGAACTCACAAGACACAACCACATCACTTTATAGTTTAGTGAGAACTACTACACAATCTATTACAACTCAACTAGAAATATCCAAGTACACACATGTTGCTTGGATCTACTCAACATAAATCCAAGCAAACACATATGCAATGGATGTACACAACAAATCCAAGTATTCACAAATAGCTTGGATGAACACAACTAGTCTAAGTATTCATAAATACAAATGGATCAACATAAAACAAAAAGGCTAACATTATGAACATGACTAATTCATAGATTCATCTTTATCACAACACTAGTGAGTGAGTGATCTTCTCTTTGGACAAGGTAAAGGAGGGGATCAAGAGGATAATCATATGTAAACATACTTAACACATTAAGTGATCATTTACTAATGATTATGCTATAGAAAAGAGAAAGGAGGCTAAGAAAAACATCCAAGAGGGTTATTGGAAAATGAGATTTGATCCATTATTTATAGAAGACAAGGTACAACGGCTAGCTGGGCGCGGTTCTTTAACTAGCCCGGCGGTTCCATATCGCTAGAGAAACGCCTAGCTATTTAAGGTACCGCCCAGTAGACTACGCTCCTTTTTTGTCTTTTAGTGGGGTAGGAATATCTGAGGTTTTTTAAACCTTCAAAGGATATTCTTATGGCATATGGAATATGCCATTTTCAAATTTACATTTTCTATTTTAATAAAACATTTTCTTAAAAAGAAAGTTTATTAAAAAATCTTTTGTCATATTAACAAAAGTGAGTTTTAAGGATAATCACTTTGATGATCACTAACTATGATTAAGAAAATTTAGTGATATGATTATTACCTTGATGATAGGGTTAGTTAAATGATTTGTTTTGTGTTTTACACTAAATGTGTTGTATAGTTTGTTGTGATCAAAACTAAGAAAGATTAGTTAACCCTAATAATGTTTTTAGGCATCACTTGCATTAACATATTTGTAAACATTAGATTTCTTAGGGGCAAACGCTTTCTTCCATTGAATTCTCTTTTGTTTGCATTCTAAAAACACTTCCTCACGAGATTTCTGAGTTTGTTTGTTGAAAAGATCATAAAGACTATTCTCATAAGCATAATTATATGGTTTCACAAAATCCTTATTGACAAGTGGTCGACTATCATCATCCCAAAGGGCAGTCTCATCACTATCGGCGCTAACAGTCATGCAATCAAGATCGGTCCTTTCAGACTCATCAAGATAAAGGCGCGGGTTCGCAGCTTGAGCTTGGGCAAGGTACTCAGGACTTGCAAAGCTAGCTTGACCCTTAAACATCGACGGAGGTGCTATCATTCTTACGGTTTGAATAGAATCATGCGTGTTATAAACAACTTTCTTCAAAAATTCAACTTGTTCTTCTAGTTTTGTTACTTTTTCAGTTTCTTTGTCATGTCTACTTTTGAAGTCTTGTTTTAACGCTTCTACCTCTTGTTTCTTAACCTCAAGAATTTTAGCACAATTGGTAGTGGTCATAGAGAGCTTTTGTTCAAGTTCATTAACTTTGGTATTGGCAAGGTACGTTTTTTGACGTTCATCCATTAAGAAAACATTATATTGACGCTTCTCTTTGGCTAATAATTCAAGAGTTGTGTTATATTTGTTTACAAAGTCATCCTTTTGACTCTTTAACGCACTACCCTTATACCCCTCAAGCTCTTTGGTTTTCTGAAGGAGCTCATCTCTATAACTTTCATTTGTCTCACTAGATTTGATAAGAGCAGCTTTGCATTCTTCAAAATTTTGAGTGAGCGTAGCGTTAACCTTTTTTAATTGCTTGTGACTTTGTCTAGTTTCTTTAACATCTTGTTGTAAAGTGGAAATTAAATTAGCAAGAGTAAAACATTCCTCTTCATCATACTTATTTTCATGTTGATCATCCTCAGACTCATTATTGCACATGTCTGATGAATTAGGTGTGGTGTTACTATCAACCGTTTCCATCATACATGTGTCATTAATGGCATTGGGTAGATCACTATGCTCATGAATATCACCAAACACATTATATTCGTCAGTAGTGTGTACCTTATCGATTGGCTCAGTGTCAAAGATAGGACCGTTGTCATCTTCAGTGACTTTGAGAACTTCTTCAACCTTTGCCATGTACGAGTAATGTGCATCGAGTTCTTAATCAGAATCTTCATCATCAGTGTCATCAAGCATTGCTCCTTCCTCAGCTGACAATTTAACCCCTACTTCCATCTTCTTGCATAGCAGCATCTTTTTTTTGTGATAGCTGGAGTCTCTAACCCTTTTCGGCTTCCTGCATTCCTTTGCCATATGCCCATAACCTTGGCAATTAAAACATTGAATCCCACTTTGCTGAATCACTTGACTTCCAACAGTTTCCCTATTCCCAGTAGCAGCAGCAATCCTTTGAGTATCATACTTGGCAGTTTGTCGATCATACCTTGCAGAACCCTCAACATGCGTTGGATTATGTCAATCATACCTAGAAGGACTTTCACCACGTCGACGTGTGTCATACCTTGGAGGACTCTCAACATATTGGTTCTTTGTGTTAGATGATGTTCGAAGATTGTTGTTGGTGGGTTTGTAGATTTTCTGATAAGTCTTCATTATGAAAGCAATTTGTTGTTTCATTTCTCGATTCTTTTGAGCTTGGTCTTTATCACTATCTTCTTCAGAAGAAGACTCAGATGGTGGTGATGGTGATCTTGGCACTTTGCCGCGTGATCTTGTGGATGATGAAGACTTGGATGATGTGGAATATCGTGGTGAGGATGATGTAGTGGAGTAGGGCTTAGGAGCACGAGAGCGATGGTCTTGAACATGTTGAGTGGTAGTCACTAAAGCAAGTGGATTAGCCGTCTTTGCAACTCGTTCAGATCGAATCTCATTTGCTTCATTCTGAAATTGCTTCAAGATATCAAAGAGTCGATGATATGAAACCTCGTCTAACTTTTCTTGTTGTTTCACTAAAGTGACGAATCGTGTCCACTCGGGTTGAAGTTGTTGAAGAAATTGAACATTGACTTGCATGGTGGAGACTTGCAGATTATTTCTTGTCATTTCATTCATCATTTTATAAAACCTGGAGTAGTATGAATCAATTGATTCTCCATCCCTTGAAGTAAACTTGCCAAAGTTCCAAAACAAGTTTGTTTTGACATCTTGTTTGTTGAGTGATTCTCCTTGTTGCAAGCATTTAATAGCAATCCACATGTCATGTGCAGTAGGGCATGCATCAACCGTGGAGTAAATATCATCTCCAATCCCACTTAGAACCATATAGATGGCTTCCTTCTCCGCATCATGCCAAGCACAATTTCTAGGTGTGAGATCGGATCTTGTTTCATCACGTTCACTTGCGGGTACTACATCAGTAGTATCAGTGGCTGGTCTTGGAGGAATTGAGATCTTCTTGAATACATATGGTCCATGAGTAATACATTTACTCAAGGCATCACCATTAGGTCTTGTATCAAGGTATCGTATGAAACGTGATTACCATCGAGCATACCGACCAGACACAAGCATTGGTGGTCTTTCTTTATTACCCGCTACCATGATGTTGTTGTTTGTGACACAATACTCTTGAGTAGAATCCATATCTAGAAACTTGAAATTGTTAAAGTGAAAACGGATCTTAAGTAGATGTGTTGTGATTGTTGTTGTCGATGAAAAATTTTAAAATCCCCTAACAATTGTCGTCACAAGAAACCAAAAATTCGAAGGCGAAAAATCACACGAATTTTCACTTTTGTAAAAAATCTTCATTTTCGGAATATTCATGAATTTCGGAATAACTGAGATTTTCGGAAAAGTGGTGATCTTCAGATAACTGGTGATCTTCGGATAAATGAAGGTTTTTCGGAATAATGGTTTTTCGGAAAACTGATGTTTTTCGGAATAAACAGAGTCTTCGGAATAATCAGTTTTTTTGGAATAATGAATGTTTTCGGAATAGTGAGCAATTTTCGGAATAACTTACCTTTTTCAGATAACAAGGCTTTTTCGGAAAAATGAACTTCTTCGGATAAATTCACTTCTTCGGAATAAAAACCCTTCTTCGGAATAAGCACACGTTTTTCGGAAAAAACAGGTAATCTTCGGAAACCATCTTCGGAATATCTATTATCTTCGGAATGATGCTTCTTCGGAATAAGGTGTCTTTTTCGGAATACACTTTTTCGGATAATAATCTTTGGAATAAACTGAATTTCTTAGGAATATTTATTATCTTCGGAATGATGAGCTAATTTTCGGAATAATCTTCACTAGATATCTTCGGATAAAGTGCTTCTTCGGAATATTACCTTTTTTGGATAGAAGCACTTCTTCGGATAAAAATCTTCGGAATCTAAAACCCTTATCCGAAAATCATTAATTCGGAATAATAAAACCCCTTTCCGAATATATTAATTCGGAATGTTCTTGTTGGCCAATATAACTACTGTTTACGAACCGTATCCCAAAAACCAATCCAAACACCTCAAAAACTTGCGATTTTAACCACAAAAATCTAACCAAATCCGTACCACATCTATGTAAGTGATTTATATCAAGATTTATAGCCCGAAAACACTAAAAAAATTAATTCGGGATGATTTAGATGAAAAATCAACCGAATGAAACAAAAAACCAAACAAACAATCACAAATCTACCCCGTGGCGATTGATACCAAATGTTGTCCCATTTTATTTGATGATTAAAGATAGAAAATAGATGAAAAGGATATGAATTTCTAGATAGAGAAAGTAGTGAGAGAAAGTAGAAAGAAGGATGGAGAAACTAGGTGATATTAGATTAGAAGAGTGAAAAATACAAATGAACAATCCACCCTTCCTAACATGCTAGAAAGGGCCTTATATATTCGGGCTTACATGTAACCATAATGGGCTATATTGTTTGGACCGGGCTTGTCTTTTGGGCTTTAAGTAGCTTAAATCCAAGCCCGTGAACCACGACTATTTAATATCTATTACAACATTCTAATAAATATTACAATAGAAAACCTATGACCGAACATTCTTGTTTGACTCAATATTTTGAGGCTAACACACACCATTGGTGTGTGTTTATACCCGACGGCCAAAGAACAAGAGAAGAGAAGGATTTTTAGGGTTTTGATCTTTTCTAATATTTTGTTATTATGAAAATAATCTTTCCCTTAATTCTTGTTTAGTAAAATCAAATGGGCTTGGCCCTTGTCCTTGTGTCTAGCCGCAGGTAAGGGGCCTACATGGGGTAACCCAAATGTTTTTCCGTGTCAAATATTATACTTGTTCTCGTTTTCGTGTTCTACGTGATTTAAATAGTTATCGTTCGTGTCTTATTATATGTATTCATGATCGTAATAAATATACATAAATACGTAATATTAAGCTCGTGATTATTTACGTTCATGATTTCATGTTCGTATGTTCGTGATTATAATAATTATTGAAATAATTATCGTGTCTTAATACGTATTAAATACTTATCGTGTTATAACACGTACGTAATGTTTGTAAATCTTGTTCGTGAAACATACACATGCTATAAAAGGAAAGTTCTAATCATGTACGTACGATCATAAGGTACTATTCATGGTAAAAGCATGCGGGTTTTACAAAACACCTCTTATCCATTATCTCCCTCTCCACCAAACTCTCATTTTGATGGACCTCCCCCATCTAACGACTTTGCTTTTCATCATGGTTCCTCGTGTGCTTGTTGTCAGTTTCAACAAATTGAACTTGCTCATGTTTATGACAAGCTAAATTTCCTTGAATTCCTCCTCACTCGACCTCCTCTCAAAGTTTTCGTTCCTGTAAACAAAACTTCGAATGATACCTCATCGTCTTTCTTTTCCAACTAAGGCACATTTTGTACTTTAGTTGTTTGGGTCAATAAAACTTAAGTAATCTTGGAAGATTGTCACTACTAGAGTAGCATGCTTTGTGGTTTATTTTCCAAATTTTTTGCTTTAAATATTCATATTGTGTGTATGAATATTTCTCTTGTATGTTCTTTCATATTTGTGTAATATGAATGTTATGTGTGTTATCTTTTCCCCGCTAATTCTTTTTCACACATTTGTTAAAGAGTTGATCATGGTTAAAAATTTACAATTGATTATGGGTGATTCCATAAATTCTAAATTTTTAACCCCTTGACATTTTAATCATTTTTTATTGATTTGGATGTTTCTTTTCTTCCTTTATTCCAACAACTGAACTTTGATGTTGTCAACACACACTCTTTGGACATACTTAGCAAATAATTACTTCTAATTTGAGATTTATTTTGTTCCTCCCTCTCAAGTTAGTTAGTAGGTAGTGCACATATATACATTGGTGTTTCTTTTCTATCTTCTAATCTTTGTGTAGCATGTCACCTTAGCTCATTCACTTGGTGCCCCAAGCAAGGGGGAGTAAACACCAAGGGGGAGCGACTAGCAAAGTCTGGTTCTTTTCTTCTTCAAAGACTTGTGCTAACCTTTTTGCTTCGACAAAGGGTGAGAAATGATAGTGATAAACTCGTTAATAATTCGAATAGTTTTGTATTTTACATAAATGAGTTTATAGTTTGTCGTAATCAAAAAGGGGGAGATTGTGAATGCAAAGCAATGCCTAAGAATATTATTAGTGCTAACTAATCTTTCTTAGTTTTGATCACGACAAATTACAAAGACATTTATTGTCAAACACAATCATAAAACGAATTACCTAACAAACACTATCATCAAGGTAATAATCATTACACTAACATATCTTAATCATGTTTAGTGATCATAAAAGTGATTAGCCTTAAAACTCACTTTTATCAAATGTGACAAAAGATTTTTAATAAACTTTATTTTTAAGAAAATGTTTTATTAAAATGAAATTGTAAATTTGAATATGGCATATTACAAATGCCATAAGAATATCCTTTGAAGGTTTAAACAACCTTAGATATTTCAAATCCACTAAAAGACAAAAAGGAGCGGAGTCTACCTCCGCGGTTCCTTAAGTGCCTACGCGATTCTCTATCGATAAGGAACCGCCTAGGTAGATAAGGAACCGCCCTCAGCTAGCCGTTGGGTTTTGTCTTCTATAAATAGTGGATCAAATCTGCATTCTCAATAACCCTTTTTGTACATTTCTTTCATCCTTCTTTCTCCTTTCTAATCCTAATCATTTGTAAATGATCACTTAATGTGTTAAGTATGTTTACTTATGATTATCCTCTTGATCTCCTTCTTTACCTTTTCCAAAGAGAATATCACTCACACACTTGTGATGTGATTAAAGATGAAGTCTTGATGAAGATCATCCTCTCCTAAAGATCTAGTCATGTTCATCATTCGTTTATCTGTGTCTTGTGTAGATCCAATGAATTTGTGAATACTTAGACTAGTTGTGTTCATCGAAGCTATTTGTGAATACTTGGATTAGTGTTGTGTACATCCATTGTATATGTGTGTGCTTGGATTTGTGTTGTGTAGATCCAAGTTACATGTGTGTAATTGGATATGTTTAGTTGAGTTGTAATAAGTTGTGTAAGTTCTCATAAACTATAAAGTGATGTAGTTGTGTCTTGTGAGTTCTCACTAAACTATAAAGTGATGTGTAGTTGTGTTGTGTGAAGTTCTCACTTAGCTTCAAAGTGAAGAGTCGTGAAGATTGGTTCTAGCTTTGGATTAGAACTCGACATCTAGCCTTGTGTCGTAAAATGATGAAGTAGGCAACGTTGTGAAGATTGGTTCTATCTTTAGATTAGAACTCGACATCTAGCCTTGTGTCGTAAAATGGTGAAGTGAGCGACGTTGTGTAGATTGATCCTAGCTAAGATTAGGTCTCGACATTTAGCTTAGTGTCAAAAAATAATGTAAGCGACGTTGTAAGGTTTTCTCCGCCAAGAAGGGAGCTTGTAGATATAGTGGAAATCTCGAGTAGGTGTACTCGAGGAGTGGAGTAGGAACGAGGATAGAACCTCGTTGCCGAACCACTATAAATCTTGGTGTCTTCCTACTAGGTTGTTTCTTTCCTTACTCTTTACTTACCTTCATTATCATTACACTTACTACTTGTCATTGTTAATGCATTAGAATTGAACCTAATCATTATGCAACTAGCTTTCAAGTAAAAGATGGTTTTGACACTCACCTAATTGAAAGGAATTTTAATTAGGAGATAAACCGAATAGAAACTATTCAACTCCCCTTCTAGTTTCTACAGGTTTTCAATGGCGTCGTCAAGCGTGAGCACTTTATCCAAGAACCGAAGACCTTTCCAATCGACCTTATGATTGGCATGATGATAGCCTTGTTGGACAAGAAACAATTGGAAGAGAATGCTTTCATCGAGAAGCTGCAGATAGAGGCAACCACGATCCAGAATATGATCGCTTTGAAGGAGGGTTTTTTTTGCCAAGCTCAGGGCCAACGGACCCTAGTGAACGGAGTCTGTGGTTGTTGGTGTTCAGGTCTCTAATAAAAGTCCTATGTTGTTTTGTGACCAGTCTTTAGGGTAATGTCTCTATGTATGCATGTACGTGTTTTCTTTGTGAGTCTATGTTGTGTCTGTATGATCGGTTCAGTGAACCGTTATGAATGTAATATATTTTGTTTAAAACGCTTCTTGTTTGGTGCACATATTTTTAGCGTAGATGACCATAGGCTAATAAACGTGTTATATGAATATGATATTAGAGATTAGAAGTAAAGATGGCTCACTTGTTTCTGTTATTGTAGCCATGTCTGGGAGTTTCTTTGATGGACCTTCCATTTTTGAGGCATTGGTTGATTGGAATTCTCTAGTTGTTTTGACATTCTGGGATGCACCAACAACAACCTCTTTTGGTGTTTTGACATTCTTGGATGCACCAACACTCTTGGATGGTTTGCTTTGCACTTCATCAATAGATTCTTTTAAAACCTTTCCCGGGAAATCACCAATTGTGTTGCTTACAAAAATCTACATGAAATAGTCAGACCTATCGGAGATACATGTATGTCCATACTCTTGATCTGACCTAAAGCCATGAAAGTCTAGGAATTCTTGTGTTGGACCTTGAGTTCTCAATTTATAAACGGCTTGTTTTGCTTCAACAGCTACAGGAAACCCAGGATCATCTTCATAATCTTTATGTTTACCCGGGTCCTTAAAACCCCCGATGGTATGTTTCACAAATGATTTTATGTAATAAACTGACCCATAATGCATACAATAATCTTTAAACTTTTGTATTGAGTCTCCACAGCCATGATAGTCAAGCAATTCAAGACTTGGACCTTCAGTTTTCAATTTTGCTAAGGCTTGTTTTGACTTTTTTGTAGCAGGCGACCCAGGTTCCAAAGGAAACGAGTTTATGCTAAAAGAATACATTGGATCATAACTAGACCAAGAAGATGAATCACTAGCAACTGGTGTGGCTTTGTTACTAGGGTTAGGCCCACTGATGATACTAGCAGCTATACCTAATGAAAATTAAATAAAAATCACAGAAGAACTTAACATAATCATCTTTTCTGGAAACAAAATGAAGCTTGATAAGAATCATACATTTGCCTTATTCATTTAGCTTAGTTTTCTAATTAAGATCAAATTAAGTGGATTATTAAATCTTCATTTTTTTAGGGTTCTAATAATGAGCTAGCATCATAAATAACAAAACAAACATCAACAATAGAATAACTTACCTTAATCCAGCTCCGGGTTTTATAAAATGTTTTTTTCAATGTTTTGAAACCCGGTTTTTAAACTGATCCTGTAACAACTCGGGTCGATCCGTGTCAATCCGGCTCCGGGTTTTATAATTTTTTTTATATTTTTTTAATAATTAATAAAAAATTTATATAAAATCTTTCGTATATTGAAGAAATATAAATTGTATACCAACCAATATAATAGGTAAAAATTAAAATTCCGTCAAAAATACGTAAAATTTACATGTTTTCTTATAAAACCTCGAAAAAATCAAAACTCGTCCGGGTCTCGAGATCCGGGTTACCCACCCTAAACCCGGCAGATTTGGTCGGGTTTTGAAAATGCAAAACTCGAATCAATATGACCTATTTTTCGACCGAAACCGAATCATTGGTTTTTTTAACAATAACTTGCAAACTATTTACCACTTGTCAACGCATGATGGTTGTGATTGTGATAAAATAATTTTGTTTTCACTAACAAACACTAAAGAAATTAGAGGGGTCAATGCACACCGTAATAAAAGAGATTAATCGTAAGATCGTAAAACAGATAACATATAAGATCAAATGATCGACCACATGATATTTTCTAACGTCTCAAAATTTCTGACATGTACTAGATATATAAGTCTGGATCTTAAGATTTCGATACGATAATGTTAATCAGATGATTGAAACTTGAGGGGCTCATATTGTAACAATAAAGTATAAATACATGTTCTAAAACCAAACAACATCATCAGTTAAAAAAATATGAAACATTTATTCAAGTTCAGAAATCTTTATACCATTAATCTCAGAAATCAACAATCTTTTAATTATTCAATCATCACTAAATCATCACAAAACCCAAATCCAAACACCCCCCTTAAAAAAACAGATAAAGAAACCCAACATTTTGATGACCTTTTCAATGAAATCACCCAAATTATAGGAACCCATGATTTTAATCTAGATACCAATGTAGCTAACCGCTTTCCGATAATAAACGAAGCTAAGGAGGAGGTGTTTCTGGGAGTGGAGGATTTTTTGGGATGCGCACAAGGTGTTTGTGAAAATGCTGATACGGGTCGAAATGTGGACAAGGATGTGAGCGCGATAGTTCGTAAGGTTACTGAGGTTTTAAGAGGTGGAGAGGGTTTAGTGTCGGTTGAGGAGCGGTTAGATGAGATGGATGTGGAATTTGATTGTGGCGTGGTTGAGAATGTTTTGAAGAGGTGTTTTAAAGTGCCCGATTTAGGTTTGAGGTTTTTTGATTGGGTGAAGGCTAAGAATGGGAGGTTTGTGACGACGGGAGTGTATAATACGATGATTTATATGCTTGGAGAGGCGAAAAGATTTGAGTTGGTTGAGGGTTTGTGTGAGGAAATGGAGAAGGGTTCGTGTAAGAAGGATATTAAGACGTGGACTATTCTTATTTCGCAATATGGGAAGACGAATGCGTTTGGGAAAGTTTTGTTGCTATTTGAGGAAATGAAGAAGGCTGGTTTTGAGCCTGATGTGGCGGTTTATAGAGTAATGCTGCGTACGCTTTGTAATTGTGGAAAAGCTGATATTGCTAAGGAGTTCTATAAGGAGATGGGGTCTAAGGAAATGGAACCGGATATAAGTTTATACAAACTGTTATTAGATTGTTTAGCACGTTCAGGAGATGTTGATGCGACCCACTTGGTCGCCGATGATATGATAAATATTTCTGAAATCTCTGAAGGAGACGTCTACTCTTATATGCTAAAGAGTTTTTGTATATCGGGTAGAATAAGAGAAGCATTAGAGGTGATAAGGGACATGAAGAACAAAGATATTGCGATTGAGCCTGAACATTTTGAAATGTTAGTGAAGGGAATGTGTCGTGCGGATAGGATGAGTGATGCTTTAGAAATTGTTGATATATTGAAAACAAAAGACGCTGTTGACAAAAATATTTATGGAATTATTATCAATGGGTACTTGAGAAAAAACGATATCTCCAAGGCACTTGAATTGTTTCAGAGCTTAAAAGATCGTGGAGAAGTATTGACAATCTCTACTTACACAGAGCTAATGCAGCACCTCTTTAGAGGGAACGAGATTGAAAAGGCGTTGGATATGTATAACACAATGCTGGAAACAGGACTTGAGTTAGACTGTGTGGCGATAACTGCCGTAGTTGCTGGTTATGTTCAGCAAAATCGTGTTTCTGAAGCATGGGAAGTGGTAAAGAATATGGAGGATAAAGGAATGAAGCTGACTAGCAAATGCTATATGATTTTCATTAAAGAACTTTGTAAGATTTCACGGTCTGATGAAGCTATCAACGTTTTAGATCATATGAAAGCTTGGAACTTAGATATAACAGACACTATATTCAATTGGATTATATCTCATTTACGTAAAAAAGGAGAATTAGGGAAGATAGAACGAGTAAAGCAAATCCAAAGAGCCAGTTGCGAGAAAGTAGAAACTACCCTTGATTCATGCTCGATCCAGATAGATCCAAAAGGGTTGGATTCTATAGCTACGCATATCGCTGATAAGTCTTATACTGACCACGATCTTCAAAGAGTCTGTAAGATTGTGTCGTCCTCGATAAATTGGTCCTTCAAGGAAGAATCTTTACAAAAATTGGATATTCTTATCACACCGGAACTGGTTGTAGAAGTACTGAATAATTGCACACTACATGGTGGTGAAGCATTGCAGTTCTTTTCATGGGCGGGAAAGAAAAATGGTTATAGACATACCGCAGAGACCTATAATATGGCGATGAAAATTGCTGGAAAAGGTAAAGATTTTGGGTATATGAGAGTCTTGTTCAACGAAATGAAAAGGAAAGGTTTGTTAGTCTCGTCAGACACATGGACGATTATGATTTTGCAGTATGGTCGAATTGGTTTGACTGAAATTGCTCTCAAAATTTTTAAAGAAATGAAAGAAAGCGGTTGTCGTCCTAATATTGGTACGTATAAATCTTTGATTATTTCCCTTTGTGGGAAAAAGGGCAGAAAGGTCAATGAAGCTATAGATGTGTATATGGAGATGATTCACGCTGGAATCGTACCCGACAAAGAATTGCTTGAAATATATCTCGAGTGTTTATGTGAAGTTGATAATGTGTTAGAAGCTAAAAGATGTGTCAATAACTTACACTCACTCGGTTTTTCCACTCCATTGGCCAACTCGTTGTGTATAAGGGCTCTTTGTCGAGCAGGTAAGGTAGACGAGGCTTTGTTAATGGCGGGTGAGGTTGGTGACAAAGACCAAAATACCCTCAACGGATACATTTATGGAAGCTTAATTCACGGGCTATTAAGGAAAAGACGTTTGCGAGAAGCATTGGATAAAATAGAATCAATGAAAGAGGCCGGTATCTTCCCAACAGTTCATGTTTACACATCACTAGTAGTTTATTACTTCAAAGAACAACGAATTTCTAAAGCATTAGAGGTTTTTGAGACAATGAAAAAAGAAGGATGTGAACCCACAATCGTAACATATTCATCTTTGATTCGCGGCTATGTGAGCAATGGGAAGACCGATGAAGCTTGGAATGTTTTTCGTAAAATGAAGAATGAAGGGCCATTGCCTGACTTCAAGACGTATTCAATGTTCATTTCGTGTTTGTGCAAGGAGGGCAAGTCTGAAGAAGCTATGCAACTTTTATCTGAGATGCTGAGTGTTGGGTTTGCTCCAAGTACAGTTAATTTTCGCGATGTGTTTTACGGGTTGAATCGAGAGGGAAAGCATAATTTAGCTCAAACAGTACTTAAAAGAAAATGGGAATTTTCAAGTAGAAGAAAATCTCATATCGTATAATTGATTTGCGTATTTAGTTATTTACTAATCCAATATATATGGCTGTTCTTGGCATGGCCAGTGTCCAGAAGTTGTGCTGACTGCTGACCCTTATGTAAATGTAACTTGGTTCAAGAAACAACTCGCAAAGATATTTGAAATGTAACTTGATATAAGCCAATGTCGAGCTACTCAAGTCAACTATAGATATTTGTGTGGTGGAATCGGGAGTGGGAAAAAACCGTTTCATGAATTCGAGAAAAAAAATCGAAACTGGTTTTCCTCAAACCGATCCAGCGGTCGTAACCGGTTTCATTAAATGGTTGGGACCGATTTAAAAACCGGTATTGTCGAACTTACGACCATGATCACATTGGAAGCACTGAAATTGATTTTTGACATAAGTATGAGCATGTAGAAATTTATCAAAAATGTCAGATTTAGAACTAAGGGGATATATCCAAAAATAGTGTGAGAAAAGATCAAGAAATAAAACATAGGATTTAAACCACTAGAAGTAATAATGGGGTATGTCCATAAATCAAAATAAATAATATCAAAAAATGCTCAACAATAGAATTTGAACGATGAAACTGAAGCTTCACTTTTTTGCCAAGCTGACACGCGTGACTAATATGTGTAGAGTTCTTTTGATCACATGAAATAAGTGCATGAGAAGTAAGGGACCGTAACACTTTATCGCTCGGATGACCGAGGCATTGGTGCTACGTGGATGCACTTGTAGGAAAAGCGGTGGGGGTTCGTGAGGCTTGGTAACTGGAGAGATATCGTTTGAGTTGTCACATTGAATGACGATATGGCGAGTCAAGAAATCTTTCACAGAAACACCAAACGTGTCAAGTTCTATAGTACAATTATTGTCCCGATTAAACTGCAGAAAAAATATTTTTAATTTTATTGAGTGTAACAAGAACATTATGAAGGTGAAGGGCGCGATGAGAGGAGAGAATTATGCTATAGTTTATGTTGGTGACTGGAATAGAATTGCCATCACCAACGTAGAAAGTTGAGAATAAGGTACTTAAATTACTTGCATTAAAATTTAAATGAGAGGAAACACATGTATATGTGTGCCATGTCGGGTCCTGCAGTGTGTGCTTCACATCCTAGTGTGTCGGCCAGGACCGATAATGTCTTGTTGTTGTTGTAGAAACGAAGTACCAAGTTGTGCATGTGGTAGAATCTGTTGGGCCACAAGAGGGTATAGGCCCGTGAGTGGGCATGGGCATGGGCATGGTTAAGGAACCCATATTAGGTCGGTCTAGGATTGCTAGCGAGATGCTTTACCAATTGCACCAAGGATTTTACTATAAGATCAGTAAGGTAGGGTATGAACATATGAATTAGAAACAGAATTGCAATTATTTCTAGTACCATACTTCCCAGTCCCATTATTCTTCCACTAAGCCCCGACTGATTCTGATGGTCATGAATAAACTTGCATCGACCACTAAACTTACACAACCCCTTAATAAAGTGATTACAAATTTGAGGAAGATAAGGGGGCTTGTTCGAGTTACCTTTGTTTTTTGAAGAATTGGATGCCATGAGAACGTTGGGGAGAACGAGCTACTTTTAAAATTAGTGGTAGCGCCAGAATCGTCATTAAACGATGACTCTTTCAAGAGTATCATGTTGCGTACTGTTTCAAAAGTGGGAAGAGGTTCAAGATGGCGGATGATTTCAACAAGAGCGTCAAAGTGAGAGTAAATACCATTAACCGCATAAATCACTAGATTTTTCTTGCTTACTTGACAATCAAGGGTTTTGAGTATTCTTCCATAGAGTTAATTTAGTGCAATATTCAATAAACGTCTTATTTCCAATCTTGGTAGAGCGAAGTTCATTATCAAGATTAATGGCTCTAGCATCTTGTGGTCATGAAAGAAATCTTTGAGATGATCACATAATGCTTTTGTATTATCAGGTGTGGTAATGATTTGTTCTTAAATAGAATCACAAAAGGATCAAATGATCCACATCTTGATGAGATCATCAAGTTGGCATCATTCCGCATTGATAGACGCGGTCTTCCTCCACATAGGATTTGAGACCAATACTACCAAGATGAATCAAAGAAAAAGAGCTACAAGAGTTGTAGTTGCTTTTTTCAATCTCTGATTTAATGAGGACCTTGTTACGTATACTAATCAGAATTATTTTATCGGTTAGAGAAAGTGGTGGTGATGGTGGTGGGTTGTCTCCCACGACCATTGGAGCCGATTCTTGTTGACGGTAGGATTATGGTTTACGAAAGAAATACGATGAATTTAGGGGGGAGGATGGAAAATCGTACGTTTAGAGATAAGTTAGGAGAAAAATATTTGTTAGACTTGTTGTGATACTATGTTGAAAAGTTGATTAATTTTTATTGCTTTTTGTTAGATAATTATCACCAAATATATAAGTACACATAATTATTCTAGACTAATGATATTGAGCTAAATAACTAGAAAAAATCTACTGTTCATTAATTAAGACTAAAAGATACATCAACTTAGAACATCTTCAATAAAAAGTTTAAAAAAAAAACTTTTCACTATTCTAATAAATTATATGAATGAGTTTATTCATTGTGAGAAAATGTTTACAAAATTTTTTTAGCACAAGAACTTTGTAAATGAAAAGTTTTTGATAAAATGACTTTTCATTATTTTTTAAATGAAACCTTATTAAATTTTCATTTCACACTGATCAATAAATATAAGGGCTAATTATCCAAATAGACTTTTTTCATAAAGTCCTTTTGCCAAACTAACCCAACTTTGTTTCATTTTTCCAAAATACACCTATGCGACTTATGCTACCCTATGCAACCGATGCTACCTTATGCAACCTAAGCGACTTGTATTTTTTCAAAAAAGTACAATTTGTGTAAGAAACAAGTACAATTGTGTAAGGTACCTTTTTATGCAACTTTTAATTTATTATTATGCAACTTTTTATTTATATTATTTTTGTAACATATTTTTATTATATTTTATTTATTAAAAATATTATGCTACTTTAATAAAACTTATGCGACTTCTGCTAATGGTGCAAGAATGTGTCATTGTACTTTTTAAGCTACTTGTTATTTTTGTGTAAGAATATGTAAGAATGTGTAAGTGTACATTTTAAGCGACTTGTACTTTTATAATTAAATATTAAAGTATTTAATTTTTATAAAATATTTTTTTATAAAGTATTTAATTTTAACAAATAAAAAATGAATGCATTAGTTAGTTGTACATTGGCTAATATTTACTTGTACATTGACTAATACCCACCCCAATATCATTTACCATTTGAAACCCCCACCCCATGCAGATCTTTAACAAAAAAAACCTAGAATCCATCGCCTAGTTTAAACCCACACCGCCCATTAAATCGACCACCCTAACCTCCATTAATAATTGAAACCCAGAAAATCAACGCCAAGTTCTTGTTTATAGATCCTTCATATTGTTAATCCGTTTTTTTCGTAGTTTGATCCAAACATGTTGTGGGCACAGGTTAGTACAAAATCAAAAGTTTTCCTCTCTTATTAATCTATATTTCAGATATATTTAAAATTGATTACAATAGTTGTGTTTAAAATGTGATTGATGATCTGTTTGAAGCATATATCTAAACTATGCCCACAAAGTGTTTGACAAAATGCCTCAACGAAACGTTGTTTCGTATAGCTCGCTTATGTCTGGTTTTTACCAAAATAGGTATGATTACGAGGTTTTGAAGCTCTTTAAAACGATGGGTTTTAGGGGAATGAGTTTATATTTGCGAATGTTTTCTCGGCGTGTGGGAATGTAGGGGAGGTGGTGTTTGGGAGGCAGCGTCATTGGTATGTGTTGAAATGTGGTTTGGTGTTTTTTCAGTATGTGAAAAATGGGGTTGTGAGGATGTACGCGCAAGTGGCGGATGTTTTTGGGCTTTTGAGGTTTTGGGTTCAGTTCCCGGGTCGGATAGCTATACGTATAATTTGATTTTGGATACCTCTAGTATCGTCTCTTTCCCCATCGGTTCTCTCCTTTCTTGACAGCGAGCTACACACTACTGGCGATCTTCAACAAGCCCCTAAACTTGTCTCTAAGTTGCAGAGTGATTGTCATGTCTTGGAACAGAGTCTAACAGATCTGAACCAAAGGCTTGGTACATGTTTGTTTGTTTACTCTACACACGCATATCAAGTGGGTGTCCTTTTTAACGACATAAATGCCAAGATAAGCAGTTTTCAATCTTCTTTATCAGGTCAGTTTTCGTTGTATAAGTATTGAACATATACTGAACAATATTCATGTAAATATGTTAATTATTTTGTGGTTCATTTACCCGTTATCAATGATTAGATGGAGAGGGGAGTGAGCAAAGGTAAAGATCAGAAACTTTTCTGGGAGAGGAGTTGCCAGCGCTTGCTCGTGAAGTGGCTAGGGTTGAGGCAGTTCGAGTGTATGCTGGTGAGTTCAAAGATTCATTTATTTAAAATGTACAGGTTACTTTCGTTCTAGTTTTTTACTAGCTCAGATATGTTTTAGCTCTGCTGAGAAAATATACAAAACGTAGACGTGTATTGGTGTTCATTTCTAGTAACCATTAATAAGCTGTTATGCCCGATTGAGAAGATGGTGATCATAGTCTGTTGGTGATGCTTTAAAACGTTATATGCTACAAAGAATACAACTCGCAGTTAAAGCCTGTCTTTTTTTTCTAGATTTCGATTTCTATTCTTTGGCTTCAAGTGCCTTACCCGTAGCTATTTTTTTATATAATTCTGACGTTTAAAAAAATAAAAAAATACCATGATATTTGGAGAAGTGGTGGATTTCAAGACTATAAAAAACGAGAAGTGGTAATCAGACCTAAAAAATTTGCAAAAATGAAGTGGAAAAAAGTCGTCTCCATCTTTGAAAAGAAACAAACACAATTCTTTTATTTCCTCTTCCCACAAACTGCCTAGTGTGCCTTTAGTTTGTATTTTTTATGATACTTTTCTGCTAGTTTTTGTGCTATATTTTAGCTGAAGATTATCGTGCTACGTTGACCAAAACATTGTGTGTTAAAGCTATAATCTTTGCATAAATTTGTGTTTGTGTGGAAGATTATTGTGCGATTCATGTGATAATTAATGTTACTTTATGATTTTTTATGTAATCTAATGCTCGTGCGAATCCCGTGATTGTTGATTAGTTCCTTTTGTTTTTTATGATATGTGTGTGTTTGATTACTGTGTGTAAATGTTGAATTTGATAATTTATTTGTGGGTAGTTCAAAAATTATCGACGCAATATTTATAAGTTGTGCGTATACGTGTGTGTAAGTTGATGATTCTTGTGTGAAGCACCCGATACTTGGTCTTTCATAATGATGTGCGTGTGAAACGTTCATTTGTGTGTAGTTCGATGATGTCCGTATGAATCACGTGTTCTTGATGTTAGGTTATTGTACTTTTTGTGTAAATTGCCGATACATATACAATGTTGTGATAGTTTGTTGTTTATGATAACCTTTTTTATTTGAGGATCAGTTTGCGTATAAAGTGATAATATCGTGCAAATCACATGAACTAGGTGTTTCATTATGACTAGCGAGTGTTTATACTATGTATATATATGAAGTATGTGTTTGAGCACGAATTCATGTACGGTTTGATTCTGGCACAAAATGACATGATAGTTCAAGATTGTCTGATTCAAGTTTTGGTTCATCGCATGGTATATTTTGTGGCACAACATCAACGAAAAACTAGATGTATATTTGATAACAGATGATTTGTGAGTATATATTGTGTGTCAACTGTCAACCTTGAATTTGAGCTTTGGACATGAAGCTAATTTCAAGTTCTTAGCCTATAATTACATTTGGCTCAGTATTCAGACAAAAGTTATCTGCCGTAGCTCCAGACATTCAGACAAAAGTTAAAGTTTTAAGTATTGTGGCAAAAGAACACCACATTGAATGGGATGCAACTTCGTTTGAAATGACAGATTCGAAGCCTCCAAATGACTTGTTGGTAAGATTGGCTTTTTGGTAACGTTTATTCTCATTTCTTGCATATTTCTTGTAATATTTTTCTGACTTGATATACTTGAGCAGAACAGGCCGTCTAATATTGAAAAGACGAGCATCAAAACTACTGATCCTCCAAAGGTTCAACCTTCGAATGTCAATGTGGTGCATAGCCATGAAGAAAGGCGAAATGGACCTATTAACTACTCTGAGCAAAACAAAAGACCCACAATAGATACTCAGGATACAACTCCTGCTGATGATGATGTTGAAACTTCATTTTCTACTCATGATGATATGAGGTCATCAGGTACAGTTATTGTTCATTATACTAATTTACGTGCTTAAGTTATTGCTATGTGGAGTGATTAGTTTGTTTTTTGCGCTAATTAGGAACCACTTCCGAGATGATGGAAAAGAGGGAGAACTGGAACATGGAGTTCAAGGATGCTACCTCTGCGGCACATGCAGCTGCTGAGTCTGCAGAACGAGCTGCTATGACGGCTAGAGCTGTTGCCCAATTCTCGAAAGAAGAAAAGGTTGCCAAACAGCGTCCAGCTGGATCACATGTTTCTAATAGTAGAGATGAAACTCATGCGTCTTCAGGATCTATTGGTCAAGGACGTTTTAAAGATTCTTATGAAAGACCATCAAATGATAGAAAACCTAAGATCACAAGTCAGCATGTTCATCAAAGTCAACATAATACTTCACAAAAAGCTACTGAAAGTTCATTGGATGATAGAAAATCTAAGATAGTGAATCAAAACATAGATCAAAATGAATATCATACTTCCTAGAAAGCCACTGATAGATATGGTGGTAATATAAGTTCCAGCAGACCAACTGCTTTCAAATCGAATGATGATAAAATTGTGGATGAGAGACTTGTAAGCGATGTCCACATGGAAGATGAGTATTTTGAAGATTATAAAGATGAGTTAGGGAGTAGTCATAAAGAAAGTTCCGAATATGATAATAATTATTATTTTGCTGATGAAGCTTCAAGAAAGCAACCAAGTATCCATTCTTCTCGTTCTCATTCTAGCGATTCTGGTGATGAACTTGATGTTCCTATTCATGATAAAGCTGGTAAGAAGAGTGTTGTTGGAAATCCATTTGCCCTTGTTAATCAAGGAAACCTTTTTAAAGAGACCACAAATAGACGCTCCAATGTTGATTCACCAAGAGATTATGAGGTCATGTCTGATGATGATGGTGGCCCGAAGTTTTTAAAGGCTTTGATTATGACGAAGTCGAGGCTGCTCCTTCTTTTATAAAATATTATGGTAGTTGCCAATGTTGGATCCCAAAACTATGATGTTTGGAACTATCTTATGTAACTTTAATTGATATGGAAAGTAAGACTGTAGCATTAGCATGTATTTGTGTAGCATGTATTTGTGAGGGAACGAATGGTTACAACAGGTGACTCTAAGACGATGAGGGTGCAAACCAAGTTGATATGCTTCAAACCTAATATGCAATAAGAGAACCTGAGAATTAAAATGTACGCTTCAATCCCACGAAAGAACCTGCTGCCAACTGTCCCGACCCTTTGACACAATCTAGCACACAGATTCAGAATCCAGGCACACACAAAAACGACGACTTTTCTAAGGAAGAAAGAATTCCAAATAGGACTCCAACCATCCCTGAAATTTGAAATCACATTAGCTTTTACCTGAACTAAGGACGACGTGTACAAAATCAGCAAATTTGTTAACCCCCGCCCCTAATCCCATGACATATTAAAATACATTAGATTAAGAAAAAACATGTACCCGGTTTGACCCATTAACCTGCACACTTAACCTTTAGTATAGACTCGCAAACTTGTGATTATCAACATATCAGAAACATAATATGAAAACAAGCTAATCTTAACTCTGATGTATTTTAACTAAGCTCATCTTACAAAAAGGGTCTCACCCCATTAGGTGTTTCTGAAGTTATAGTGACCCTATCAACATTCTATTATATAAATATCTAACATTATATAATAAACATCTATAATTGGTTGTTCTGCAGCATTTGTGAACACACATTTTGCAGCGATGTCACCATGGCTCCTGAAAATAGCTTTAAGAATTGATGCATTGATGTTCCACAACGGCTTCATAATACCTGAAGTAAAAGATAATTCCCATTAAAAGAGCCACAAAAGTTCAGATAAATACACATACAGATAAGTAACAGTATAGACTTTTTTTGTCATTTCTAGCTAGTACCTACTTATTTGAATATGTGTTTTATGTTTCATTCTTTCTATCATTAGAATATTTCTTAAGCACAATGAGTATTCATGATTATGAGCAAATCACATACATCTCTTATAAGATATATTGAGAAAAGAAAAAATAAAATTTAAGAGTAAACAAAAAACAGGAAGATGGCTTGGTCTCTTTCATGAGCAATAAAAGATGACACATATTTAGCGTAAACAATAAATATCATACTTTTGTTTATAACTTAATCTTGTATACTTTCGTTTATAGCTTAATCTTGTAGTGGATTTCATAGATCAATGAAATGTGTCAAATGTTGCAATATGTATAAACTATCCTAAGACATATTTGTATACAATGTAATAGGTTATGACTTTTTGGCTCATTTAGAGTAAAAAATTATATTTAGCTTTAAGACAACATTAGGATTATTTAATTTGCATAAATAGTATAAAAGTATAATCTCATGCTTGCAGCGAAACTCATTCTACAAGACAAATAACAAAGAATTGAAGACAAACAAGAAATAAGTAAAATGTCACCTTCGCGTCCGGAACAAGCTTCAGGATGCTATTCTTTAGTCGTATTCCAGATAAATTCTTGAGCTTGTTTTATCAATACTCTTTAGGAACAAGGGGTTGGATACGTCCACATTCTAATATTATAGATAGTTAAAAACATATATAATATAAACATAAATTCAGCAGAAAAATAAAATGTAAATCGTGTTCACCTCAGGAACAGTTGTAAGTTGAAGTTTAGCAAAAGATAAGTCGATCATGATTCCTTCAAATGTAAAGCGCAATAACTTTGCATCCTTTACAGAGTGTATACCAAACACTTCGATCTCCCAGCAAGCATGTTGTGCAAAACTATGAAAAATCCTCCTGGGCAACAAAAGATCATGTTCAGGAAGCTTATACTCCCATAATCTTTCCAACTAGATAGCAATAAAACTGAACAACGGAAAAAGACTCACAGCAATAGAAGCAAAACAAGGGCCAACACAAAGAATATCAATGTTGGAGTCTGCATTATAAACCTAAAGATATTTATGAACGAATTAGAGCAATTTAAATCTTGGACAGTAAAAATTATAGCAAAGAGAGTAAATGAAAACAAAAACTTACACCAAGACCATACGATCCATACGGTAGTATTGTTACTGAAGCATATTTAATCTGATTTAGTGACAGCCTATGCTGATAAGCAACTCTTTTAACCCAAGCCATCAGTATCTGCATCAATAAATGGACTTCCATAAACCAATCGATGTTAGAGAACGTTTATCAATTTTAATATTCGAAGTAATTATCCATTATTTTATTTCATTTTGGGTTACTACAGGAATTTGCAATACTTTCAGGTGTTTCCATTTGAGGGAAAAAGGAAAATTTAGTGATACCATGGGTGGTTGCAATTTTACTCTTTTGGAAATTCAATGCTTTGATCTTATAATTTGAACCGACCAAGTATGTTTTAAGCCTTTTAGATTCAAAATGTTCTATGATCTCATAATAGCTATTAAGCTAAGATAACCAATTGCAAGTTTGCACAAGCAATGCGGCAATGGCAGAGAATCATGGAGTTCTACTCGATATTTCTTCGGCAACAAAGAAAAAAAACTGAAAAGACAGCTCAAGTATTCTGCTGAACTCACATTGACATTTGTAATATACTAAAAAATTACGCATTTAACCGACGGGGCACCATATGGATACATCAGCAGTATCCGACAATGTGCACAGTTGACTTGAGCAAGCTGGTTTTGAACTATGAATAACAAAATAACAAGAATCAGAACCTGCCATTGTGTAGCTACTCATACTTAGTTTATTGAGCATCTATTAATTCCCGTTAATACCCTTACCTCCCCCCATCTGTGACTTTTAAACATGGTAAGACGTATTTTTAATGACTGTGTAGTGTTTTAAACTATGCATTCTAAATGCTCTTTTGTTCCCTGTCTGAGTATTTTAGATTTCATAACCTATGTTCTTGTAAAGAAAAAGGTTGCTATTCTTCTATTTCTATATGGCTTGTTATATATAGTATTGACGTCTATGTATCATATTATTATCAATGCGTATCTCGGGACATGGTTTCGTATACGGGTGTCTATCAGTTGATAAAGGCTAATAATTATGTTTGAGTGTTTGACCATAAATACACTATAAAACATTCTATCAACCAAGTCTTAATATGGTCCTAATTGCCATCTACAATTGTACTTTTTCTGTTACAATGTATTATCCAAGGAAAAGCTTTCATATGCTTATTCACTTTCACATAAGCAATCCTAATCCGGCTTATATGTGGCCTTATGAGCTTATTGAATTTTTGCTTATATTTCATAAGCTCCAATTTTCCGGCTTATTTTGAGACTCGTAGGCTTATATAAGTTTATTATGATATGATAAACTTATATAATCCCATAAGTCCCAAAATAAGCCAGAAAATAGATTTCGACTATAGCCATCTAACTTTTCAAACTGTTTTTTTTATTTACACGTTTCATCAAACAGTTAGTGTGCATCAATTGGTTAATGAATACTCATAAAGAACTAAATTCATGTTTACATTTATAGGAAATTTAAAACTCATACATGATAATGGAGATTATTTCCATACTCATCTAATGCGTATTATAGTAGCACAATTTGTAAAAACATAGCATAACTACATAGATCTATGAACTTAGATAGAGAAAAGACTAATTAAACAAATAAAAAAAGAGATGTCATACATGTATTTAATTTGATACTTGATGAAAAGATATGAAGATGAAGCAAATGTGATATATTCTAAATTTCTAATTCTTTTGTTAATCGTTGTTCTTGTTTTATCCCAGAAGTTTCAGAAGCTACAGGGGTTGGACTTTTTAAAATGGGTTACAGATTTTTATAGTTCCCACTATTTCTAAATATTATATGAAGTGCGTTGTATTGCATAAGCTTACATTTGATCTCTAATAAAAACTTCAAGCTTACCTTCACGTCATAGATCTCCATTGGACCCATCTTTATATTTGGATCCATCTCTATTTTTACAGTGATTTAGGTCGTCCTGGAAATGCGTATTTTAATTGACAATGTCATTTAGGGTTTGAGAATTTTTTTAGGATACTTTGATTATTGGGGTGCAAATGGGGAGTAAGGTGATTATGATAAGATAAAATAAACATTTGATTCACAGGGGTGGGGTGGGTTAAGGATAGAAGATGATGATTTATGTTTAATATGTGTGGACAAAGGTGAGTTTGAAAAAAGTTAATAACAATTAAATGATAAAAAAATATTAGTCACTTCAAACAGTAATAAGCCCAGAAAGTGCTATGTAAAAGTCGTATAAGTTTATTTAAAGTTGCATAGATTTTAATTAAAAGTCGAATAATGTAAAAATGATTTCTAAATCATTTAAATACTTTTTAATTTAAATTATATTTAATTATATAAGTAAAAGTCGCATAAAAAAGTACTCTTACATATTTCTTACATGAATAGTGTACTTTTTTGTACATGAATAGTGTTTTTATTAATTTAAAAATAAAGTCGTTTAGGTAGCTTAAAGTTGCTTAGGGTAGTTTAACGTAGCATTAAATGGCATAAGGTGGTTTAAGGTCGCTTGGTCTATTTATGGAACTTTAAAGTAAATTAGGGTATTTTGACAAATACACTTCAAAAGTGGTTTATTAGGTAATTAGCCCTAAATATAAATTAATTGGTAAAAGCTTTTGGAAAAACATCTATACATTGAAAGAAATTTAAAAAATGACTTTTTATAAACGGTAATGTATTGAAAATTTAATTGTAATTAATGTAAAAAATCATTTTTAGTTTACACCATTAAAGATGCTTTTATATAAGTTTGTTCGACTCAATTTGGCCTCATACCGACAAATCTCACGACATCATGAGGTGAGAATCACGACCACTATTTACTTCCTGTATGAAAAAATTAACCTGAATAAAACAATTTTTTATATTTATTTCGGAATATCAGAAGAAATGTTTTATTTGCGTATTTTAAGATTTGACTAATATTTTAAGATGTCCAAATCAGGCTCTATCAGCAAAAATGCGATACAAAGAAACCGTAAACCCGAGAAAGTGATGTGCGTGCACACGGCTGACCACCAAACTTATTAAATATTTTATATATGCATTTGCCACATATAGTAAAAGGTGTCCAAAATGCAAAGCTATTTTCCATTTTTAGTAATTAGTGAGATCAACAATGCATGCAATGTACTCCATTTTATATGAATCAACAATACATGCAATGATAGTCATCTTTATTTATGTACAATAGATATGTATTTGTGCATAACAAGGTTGTATAACTTCTGGTCAAGTATTTTATCTAACGAGGCGTTCATGTCCGTGCGATGCACCGGGACCGAAGTGGAACCATAAATGCTCAGGGCGTTACTTATGACTGACTTATTGAGTTAGTTTAGATTATCATGGATGGTTATGATAATGAAATAACAAATTCGTTGTGTTATGATTCATTAAGTTTGATTCGAAATAATAAAGAACACAAAATGATTGAACACCGGGAGTGAGTTGTGTGATTGAAGAATAAAACGTGTTACGTGGAACCATACTGATGGTTAATTTGCCGCGGAGTACACATGCGTAAATGCATATTAGATTGATAATCGATAAAATTATTTTTTAAGCTTAAGGGCTACATTTAGAAAACACCGATAACATGAATAAAGAATGATAAAAAAGAATTAGAGGGTGTTTGTTTGGCCGTGCGATGCACCAGGATTGAGTTGTGTGATTGATAATAATATTATTTAAGGTTAAGGGGTTGTTTTGATTGCCACTTAATTTAGCGAGCCAGCACTGAGTGCTGAAGCAGGCAGAGGCAGATGTGTTTGATTTGAAAAATATTGCAATCTCTGATTGAATGATTTGCTACTGAGTGATTCTACTAAATTATCGTTCTAAATCATTCAGTGGGCTTAAAATATCCTTTACACTATGTAATTTATTATTAGATTCATTATTTTTCTTTTTCATTTATTCATTTTATATCATCACATACTGTACGAACATAATTTGTTACATACATAATTCATATAATAATATAGTGCGACTGACACATAAAGGACATAAATGATTTACATGATATACTTTTTTTTTTTTTAACTTTTGTTGTTTCTTTTATATATTATAGATATTTTGTTCCTCAATTGCGAAGTGAAAAGAAAATATATTTTAATTATTCCGTTCCTCTATTGCTAAGTGAAAAGACATATATATTTTAAATATTTGTGTTTTATATAATAACTATAAAAAATAATTTTTATATTTTAGTGACTAAAATCATTTCAGTGCTAAATCAGTTTATCAAACAACGAAAACAAAATCATACATAGCTTATGAATCATTCAGTGAGTAAATCATTCAGTGCTAAATCAGTTTATTTTATCAAACAACCCCTAAGTTTTAAAGTCAGAAATAAACCGATAACGTGAATAACGGATGATGAAGAATAAAAAAGGCGCGATGCACCGGGGCTGAACTTTCGAAAAAATCAAACTGTTCGTATCAAACACAAAGCATAAAAACAACCTTTTCCTAAAATTACTATGAAGTAGTAGTATAAAAAACCAAACATAAGAATAATGGTACCATCCAGTGTCGGTCATGTGTGGGAAGAGGCCAAGAGTTTATGTATAGAGAATTAGACGTGATAGTCAAGCACATCACATATCCATGACTAAGAAAAAAAGTTCTATGATTTTTGCTTACACGAACAACAAAGAAGTTAAGTTGCATACATATTGTGAATGCAATTATCCAAAGATGATTTTGTGCTCCATAAGTGGAGATTTGGCTCAAATGCCTTCTAACTTCCATTACTTTGTAGAATCATTCGGCTAGAATATCTCGACCGATTCTCCATAAAGGCCAACAATGAATCTATTTACCGAGACACTCCTTCACCAATAATATCAATCAAATTACCAATAAACAAAAACAAAAAAATTGCTAAAAATGGTTCATTGCTACTATCATCATCAGAGTTCACTTGTACAAGAGTCACATTGCTACATATATTATTACAAAATTGTTCATTTTCTGAACATGGTCCTTGGTCTGATGACGTTGTTATTGTTATGTTGCTTCATTTAATGAACAGGGATGGGTTGGCCAGAGCTTGTCCGTCTCGTAGAGGAGAAAACACTACAGGCATGTACTCCTCTGTGTCGAATGGGAACCTCGAGTTTTTGATATACTCCTTCAATGCCTCGATACCCTTCAGAAATTTTGACAAAAGACAAAATGTTAGATTTGTTGCATACTTTGTGTACCAAGTGCGCAAACGTTGTTGAGACTAAAACAACAAACTTCTGATAAACTCACTTAAAAGTTAAGTTGGAAGTAATCGAGCTAACAAACTTTGTGAACATGTCCCATCAAAAAGTTGAAACTTTATCATAACTACTTGGAATGAAAATCATTTTGATTCCATACACTATTGGTAAAAGCAAAAGCTTTTGGTTGGTGTTCTTTATAAAAGAAAGAAGTGACAAAGTAAATATTTCAAATCCACAAAAGCAGGCACCTCTTAAAAGTTACTCCATCAGGCTTAAAAGAGCTTGTTGAATTCACTTGTAAAAGTCCATTTCAATTTAATTATGTAGATACCAATATGCATATATGGTAGTTAAATAACTAAAGCAAAATGAAAGACATATATAAAAAAAATAACCTGCGACTTTGCAAATCTTTTTGGAGTTTAAAACCTCCCAATTTTGATGGTGAAACACCTTGTAAAGCCTCCATGTTGCATATTTCCTACAACATCACAAATCATACTCGTATTTTATCCAACAAAATGTCGCCTTTCAAAATATGTGTCCTTATCATGTTTTAGTTTATTCAAATGGTTATTGGGGCTAACCTGCTTTATCATGTTTTAGTTTCTTACGATGAGAGCGTTAGGTGACTTGTACTACAAAAACCTCTAAATGGCTTTGTAAATATCTCAGTGGGTCAATACGAATCTCAAACCTTTGGTCTTTCTATGTGTGGGGGTGATTTCTGAAGCACAGACTCCAAGACTTCCATTGTAATTTGTAAATGCAAGTATGAGAAGCAGATACTATGTGCGGCTGTATCGTGCCCGTGACTATAAATAGGCTTGACAAATATGGGGAACTTTGATTTTCGGAGATCATACATCCTAGATAAAAGTAGCATGTAACACAAAAACTTACATGTATGCAAAAAAAAATCATTAAAATTAAATGTCTGCTATTAATAAAATAAAATAAAAAGTGCCATTACAAACCAATGCCGATTTAATCGGTTGAACTACAGGAGACCGGTCCGGATGTGATTGGGTATTTACTCGTTCAAGAACCGGATTGAACCACCGTTTTTTTTTACCGGTTTGACTACCTTGTCTTATATGCTAATCCTTTGTACGTGTGGACGTATTCACGTGCGATATCATTGAAACAAATATTTAGATTGCAATGTTGTCCCACAACTATTCATAAACTCAAACACCCATGTCTATGAATCTGCTTTGATTCCACGAATCTTAAATCAATACTTCTACGCATATAAAAAATCAATACTTTTCGTACCTTTTGCAAATCGAACAACAGTTGGCTTTAAGATCTTGAATAAGGTCTCGGCTAGGTGTGTTTGTGTCCGAAACGTATCAAAGAGAAACTATAAAAGATTTGTTTTTGTGTCGTTGTTTTATGTTTGGTTGTAATCCTTCTTGTTTTTTGCGTGTTCGTTTATTATAGATCTCGAATCGGTTGATATGAAGATGTGAGGTATGATGTAGGGTGATGGTTTTGATCTTTTGTTATAATTTTTGTGTTTTTGTTTCTTTTTTTGACGTATGAGGTCTGAGTTGGTTGTTATTTGTTGTGGGTGAAAATGGATCTGTGTGGTTTCTTTGTGTGATGACGAACAACAAATTTGGGATTACTTTTTTAACCGTCAAAAATTATATGTGAGTGGCTGTTTTCTTTTTTTTAATTACACAAATTCCCATTTTTTATTATAGTTATAATATAATGTTTATCAATTGGTGTTGTCAATTCTTCATCATCATTTAAAATAACAACATGAGACGAGTGAAGAAGTATGTACGTGAAATAATATATGTTTTAAAGTCGTCTCGAGTCTAAGAAAACGCACGTATAAATCGTTAAATAATATATAATTAATATTATATTAAATGTTAATTATAGTTAAACAAATAAACCAAGAATGAAATATAAAAAATGAGGTTTTTAAGCTTGGTTGTTTGATCACCAAATTATTACAAATATACAAAGAGGTATGTATTAGATACCTTATTATTAACTTGTAATCCCTAAATCACTATTCCTTCTCTCTTTTCTTTTGGTCCGATCGGTTTCAAACCCTAAAGGGGTGTTTCGACTTTGTTGATCGGCAGGTAAGAAACCTACACGGTTTGACGGTTTCGATAATTGATTGATTCAAGAAGCGTGGTTTATTGGTTGTTTAACACTTACGTACTAGCATACTTATTGATTGTTGAACGTATTGTGTCCGTATACTTAGAGAGTTTATACTTTGATCTTTATTAGGTTTTCGATTATATTAATTGTTCGGTAAAAGTGATTTTATACGTTGTTAAAAGGTGCGCGATTTATTATCTTTTATGTAAGCTACTTGTTTATACGTGATCTTAATATTTCGTTACGTACTCGTGTTTGTTAATACATTAATATGGTTATGAAATTTTATAAATTCCAACAACCAGCTCCACTTTAATAGATCGGGATTGAAATATGGATCGAGATTAAGAACATGATTCGAGTGATTCATAAAAAGAAAAATATGAATCGCTCGAGCCAAATCTCGGACGTGGCTATTTTTCTCTCTTTAAAAACATAGTAATTCAATCTAAGATGACATTTTTGTGTTTGTTGTTGCGTATGAGAAATGTGCAATGAATATTTTTTTTAAACTAAAAATTATACTGTAAAGCTTATAATTGTTTTCTTTTACATCCTTTTATTTTCATCCGCTTACGTGCGTTTGATGTTTTACTCAACGAATACAAACAACTTATTTTCTTAATAAATTAATAATAAATAAATAAATTTGTTCGCTTAAATCTATACTACATATAAAAGAGATTAATATCTCTCTCTTCATTTAATATTAAGTAGTACAATTCAATGTTTTAAAACTCGGGTCTTAGATCGACCCGGTCGAGTCGCCGGGTCCGGGTCAACCCGGGTCGGCCCGGGTCAACCCGGTTTTTCTAAAAAAAATATTTTTTTTTATTTTTAATAATTACAAAAAATATACTTATAAAAACCATAAAAACTTACGTATATTGAAAATATAAATTGTTTACCAACCAATATAATATGTAAAAATAAAATTTCGTCGCAAATACGTAAAATTAAAAAAAAAATTAAAAAAAACCCGAAAAATTCGAAACCCGGCCGGGTCTTGAGAACCGGGTTGACCCGGGTCACCCCAAACCCGCCGAGTCAAGCCGGGTTTCGAAAATATGAAACCCGGGTCAATATGACCCGTTTTTTCGGCCGGAACCGGTTCAACCGGTTGACCCGGCCGGGTCAACCCGGGTCTGAAAACATTGGTACAATTTCCAAACCTTATAATACAATTGTAAAATGCACAAAACTTAACTTTAAGTAATATAAGTTATAAAACTTATGTTACAAATCATTCAGTCATTAAATGTCTTTAAATTTTAAATATAATTAATACATATAATAAAACATAATGTACAAATACAAAAAATTTAAATACACCAGTTAATGTTATTTTTAAAACACTTTAAAATAAAGAATATATAAGCTACAATCCATCTATATTTATATACTACATATAAAGTATTTAAACATTTTACTAATAAAGTACTTGAAAATTCAAGTAGTAGTACATTGTGTACAACCAAAAAAACCCAAAAATTAAAATAGCAAATTTTAACACCTCATTAATACAAACATAATTTAATACTTATATTAAAACTAATTAATATACAATTTAAAATAAAAATAATTAGTATTTAGTAATTAAAACACCCTTTACTTAAAGGTATAAGTATATATATTCACATTGTACAACAACTTAAAACATATATCTACAAAAATATACATATGTTGTCTACCTAAAATGATGGTGTATATAGTTTTAAAAACTGAACCGTGTCAACGGGTTCAACCGAAAACCAGAGTCACCATAGGTTCGGTCAGCCAGTTACATAAACTTACCCAAAACTTAAATTGTCATTTTTCCAGATATCGTTGTAAGAAAAATATAAAATTAAAATTAAGTTCGCCAAAAATTATGGTACAAGGTATCCGTCGCCGCAACGCGCGAATACCTGCTAGTATTATAAGTACGTATGTTATAATTGATCTAATTTTAAGTACACACATAAAAGAAAATACAGCAATGTGACATATAGATGGAGCACTATTAGGTGTGGTTTGTTTAGCTGGACAACATTAACACTCATTTATTTTGCTTATGAATGTAACTTCTTTCATACTCTCATCTGTTACTTTTAAATGCACTCTTGTTTTAGAAAAATTTGCGTTTGCATTGAATAAAGCGGTGACGGTGAAGTCGGTGCATGACTACATTCTTACGTGTTTTACAGAATAGATGCCATAAAAATGGTAATTGTCTAATTGATGACATCCACTATCATCAAATTCAAATAAACTTCTTTCTTTCCTTTTAAAAATGTTAGGTAACATAATGCATCTCCAAGCCTAATATAATCCATCTCAGTTTTCTTTTTTCACTCACACTATTACTTTTCAATCTTGTTGATAGTGATAAAAAGACCTACTGCCACTTTATATCTTTCTTTTTCTTATTAATTACTTTAATTCATAAAAAATATATATATATATAAACGTAAACACTTTTATTCGTACATTAAAACTTAACAATAAAAATCGAAAGTAAGAAAAAGACACAATACATGGAAATTTTAAAAATGATACATAAATAAATAAAACTAAAATGACAAATCACATTTCGCCTGAATCTGAGCTCGTTGTCATTTCATTGCAGCTCGTGACAAAATGATCATATACTTGCACATAAAAGTTGTTGTCTTCTTGTTGTTGCTTGTTTTTAGGCTGGGGGAGTGGCACCTCAAAAACCTACCGTCACCTCAGCTTCTCACTACTCTCACTAATTTACCAAAAACTTACCTTTTAAGGTTTCTAAGGAAAAAAACTCACATCTACTTCATCTTTTCACTATCACTTTTATTTAATTTATTTTTTCATCAAAATTAAAAACGATACACGCGGGTAAATAAAAACATTAAAAACCTTAAAATAAAATAAAAAATTAGGCATTATTAGCCAAATGTTGGATTAAATCGGTTCGAATGTTATGATGCACTTGAGATGATCTGGTGTAACCCATAACACCATGAATTTCTTCCTGGCTTCGTACGAGATCGTCTGGTTGATGTGCTTCTCCTGGGGTATCATTGGGGACTTATCGCAATTCCTTCGTGTTTATGAATCATATTATGCATTATGATGCATGCATACATCATATTAATAATTCTTTCTTTCCTCATCGGATGTGCTGGATTGACGATATGACCTATTTCTTTTTCAGAACACCAAACGTTGCGTTCCACATCTTTCCTTGTCGATTCTTGTTTCTTCTTATACAATATTCGATTGTGGTCATCGTCAAAGGGTTCATGAATCGTCTTAACGAGTGGAACTAATTCGGGATATATCTCGTCTATAAGATAGTATCCAAATGGATAAGTAACACTGTTAGTCGTAAAAGGGTCCTCTGGCGCTTGTCCTGTTTTCAAATCATTAAACAAAAGGGATTGATGTAAGACTGATGTAGTGTTTTTCGTACACGTTTTAGGAAAAACGCGTATGAGCGGCAAGTATTAAGTTGCACGCTTTAGGAAAAACGCGAAACCGAATAAATTCCAAGTTCGTTCTCGAAGGAGGTGTGTGGATTAATGTGCCAATATATAAAATCAAGGTTTGTATTAGTGACGTTTTTGGTTTAGAAGAGAAAAAGTAAAGACGAGCTACGACTACGATTACACTACGACGTATTGACGTAAAACGATGACGTAATTACGTAAAACGTGACGAAATTAAAAATTAAACTTAAAAATTAATTAAAAATTAAAACTAAGTCTAAAATAATATAAATAAAGATAAAAGTCCAATAAATAATTTTTAAAACTTTTTATTAATTAAATATTCGATTTTAAATGCTAATTAAAGCCCTAAAATCAAATATAATTAATAAAAAGCCCAAAATATTATTTTATTGAACTAATAACTCACTTATATTATTTAAAGACTAAAAAGTATTTTTCCTAAATTTTTAAAACTATTTTTCTGTTTTTATATCACTAATAACTATTTTTAAACTAAAATAATCATAAAAAATAATAAAATAATGCTAAAAATGATTTGACAATTTTAAAAATCCTAAATTACACTAATGAACAGTAGAAAAATGAAAAGGTTTGAAAAAAGTAAAAATTTTCACTAAAAGACAAAACAGTTTGTAATTAAACCCTAATTAAACTAAATTTAATTCTAAAAATTAAAGTGAACAGTAAAATGTTTTTAAACTAAAAATCTTAAACTATTTTTCTAAATCTAGGAAAATTTTTAGAACTGAAAAATATTAAAATTTTACACTAAAAGACAAAAAACAGATAATTAAAAAGTAATTTAAAATGCTATTTAATCTAGAAAATAATAGATGAACAGTGACAAAAAATAAACTAGACAGAAAAATCAAGAATAAAATAAGAAAAATTACAAAATTGGTTTCAAGTTCTAATTCCTATTTTTACCCACTAAAGACAAAAAAAATAGAAACTGATAGTGACACCTTGGAAAACTTTGTTTGCTTGTGTAGCAGTACCAAGAAAAGCACTAGCAGGGGGAACTCAGTTCCCACTGATAGTGCAAATATTTGGTCTGGGCACAAATGTGCTAAGATCTTGCTTGATACTTGATTTCTTTTGGATGCAAAGGCACCCCCACAACCAGTTGGGTTGTGGGGAGTCAAATATACAATAAAACTATCAAGTTCTTCACAAAAATAACACACAAAGAAGCAAAATTCAGTTACTGATATTGCTATATGTATCTAATGAACAGTGCTGGTCTATTATCCAGAGAGCTTATGTAAGCTGGATAAAAAAACAAACAGAGGTAAAAAAACCTTTTTGAAACTACCTTTTTTTCTTTGAAACTAAAAGAACTTGATAAAAACTTAACCACAAGCTGGAATCACACCACAATCCACTATCACTTCATGTGATAGTGAAATCCAACTTATGAAAACACTTTTTCAAGAATTTTTAAAAACACAAGTTTTCTGAAAATCTTTGAAACGTAAACAACTTTTGAAACCTTTAACTAATTTTAAAAGCAATAAAATGAATTACACTAAGACAAGAAATAGAAAAGGAACTCAGACATTTGTATTTCCAAACTTTTCATTTTCATTAATAAGTCTAAAATTTGTACAAAAATCTGGAACATTGATACAAGTGACATACCACTCGTATTTATACTGAATTGAAGACTATTCTAGAATGCATAATAAAATAATACAGAGAAAAGAAAACCCTAAACCCTAATTCTGGAATTTCCACAAAAGCCCTTGGAATTCTTGGTCAAAAGCAGTGCCATGTGATCTCTGTGAAGTACCAGCTGTTGGGATGATCATAAACGTTCATCTCATTCCTTTGGGATCAAGTTTTGGTCCTGGACCATTGATTGGTATGAAGATACCAATTTTGCTATATTAGGAGGGGCAGGGGAGCATGATTGGGGCCCAAGGAGGTCACGAGTGAAGAATCTGGGTGTGGGGTTTGTTTTAAGTTTTGATTAATTACTAATCTGGAGGTAATCATATGATAACCCCTTGATTTGTGATCAATCCGTTTTCAGGGTTTGTTCTTAGGTGTGTGTTTTGAGTGTGTGTGGGGATCAGGTTTGGGGTTTAATTTGTTGTTAGGCGCCACTTAATATAATAAACTAACTGGTTTAAAATTTATTAGTTTATTATTAGTATTAAGTGGGCAGCTGACGTGGTAGGTTGATGTGGAAGGGTGGAGGTGACGTGGTGAATGATGAGTGGTGGATGGGGTTTCAATGTCTGGGCAGAAGTGACCCTCAACTTCCATAAACATTGCATATAACGTTTCACACAGCTTTTCTCTCTTATCCCTTTGTAATAACTTTCACCCATTTGTCATTTTTGGCACATGCATTTTGCAAAATTATATCAAGGATTATATATGCATATATTGCATTCTTCAAGGGCTTGTAATGTCATGTGTTGAAACTTTAGGACCCAACTTGTAATAATTGAGGTTTACAAGGGTCTAAAGTGACAAGTCTTCAAAGATGAGGGACCAAAGTTGCCAATTCTTCAAACTTCAAGGGTAATTTTGGAAATTCCATGATTTGGGTCCGGTTCTTTGTACGACTTTGTTTCCCGTGTTCGTTTTTGCTTCATTCTTGTGATCATTTGTTGATTTCTCGATATCCGTACCTAAAATACACAATGAACAAACACATGCATATATTTGGGTATTTTGATGATATTTTAAGCATTTTAAGCCCGATTTGGACGATGAGACTATGTATAAATACAGTCTCATCAAAGACATTAATGTCGTTGTTAGACCTAGAAACACCAAAGAAATCATGCCATATCCACAAGTTTTGTGACGCAACAACTTCCAACAAAATGAACGGATTTGGTCCATGATCACGCTTAACATATTGCCCTTTATGGGCGTACAGACAACCCCAATCCGTGCAGTCTAGACTTCCTAGCATCCCCGGGAAACCGTGCTTCTCTTCGTGATGTTGATATAGTAATTCAACATCACTCACCGTGGGTTTTCTCAGATACACTGGCCCATAAACTCCCTTATAACAGTACCAAAATGATCAAGACTATCCCGTGAAGTACTTTTAGAGATTTGTAGATATTCATCTAAAAAGGCTGGAACAATGCCATATGCTAATTGACGAATTGCATAAGTGTATTTCACCAATGGAGCAATGCCTTATCTTCCAGTACAGACGATATTTGCACTAAAGTAAGGATCATGAGCAGTTACAGCCGTAACTATATCGTTGAAAAGTGAACGATCCATTCAGAATGTCTTCCGGAATGCACGTGCGTCGTAGATCAGGTCGTCACTGAAAAACACGGAAAGTAAACGATCATGGGCACCATAACGATCTCGATTAACCGGGTTTCTATGCACTCGTGGTTGTCGTCTATTTCAAAAAACGACATCGCTCTTGCTAGCAACTGGACGCGAGGGCTATTCACCAAAGTTTCTACATCGTCGATCATTAGATCGGGGTGCATAAACGTATATTCATCCATGTTTTCCATGTTGAAACTTTTGAAAGAATGAAGAAGATGTATAAGAATGGTGAAAATGAAAATTTTGTGTGTTTTGAAATGGGTAAAATGGGAGTATTTATAATTAAATGAAAGTGAACTTGGGCCCACATGGTGTGTTTTTCGAATGGTAAGTAAGCTACCGTTGGTGGATTTTTTTCTAGGAACACAACCCACGCGTGGGTTTTAAGTGAGTTTAAGGTGAGGTTTATGTTGACCCACGCGTGGGTTTTTGCCATGTCAACCCCACGAGTGAGTTTTTTGCACCATTCCCCCCATCCTTAGCTATTTACAACTCTTTCGTACGTATTTGAATCTCTTGCTTTTTAATCTCTAAGAAGGCTTTGCGTTATTCTTTATGCAATTCGATGGCACGTTCAGTTTGCAAACCTATATCGGATTCTATCAACCTAGCCAATGCATCGTTATTCATGTTGTTAGACGATCTCTTTTCCTTTCCTTGTTATGTCCCTCCCTATTGGTGGGGGAATTGCCTGCACCTCTTATTCATACTCATCACCAACAGCCCGGTTAATACTAGCATCGCCAGACTCTGCATTCAAGAAACCAAAATCGGATGACTTGTATCTTTTAACCTTAGCTGCTTGCTTTGCAAAAAAAGTTGGAATTTCAACATCCCTCCATTTTGGACTATGTTTCAAAATCTCCCAACAATGACGAAATCGAAACTGAGTTTTAAGTGGGGTGGGAACTCACGCGTGAGTTGCCCACTCACGCTGTGAACTCACTACCACTCCGCCCAATCTAATTTGTAGCGCGAAACAAGAACATATATTTTGAACAAGGGATTATGTGTCTCATGATTTGTACTAAATTAAATATGTGTGTGTACTGGAAATATTGCTCTAGTGAACTTTGTTTGGAAATAAAAAAGCCAAAAAATTAAATCGGTTGAATAGTCTAATGATGGTGTTTTTTTCCTTATATGTGAGATTATGGGCTTATTTGATTTCAGATTATATTTGATAATCCTCAATTGTTCGGCTTATTTCTTGAAATAAGCCATAAAATGAGACTTACAAAATATAACCCATAATCGATTAAACTCACAAGCACAAATATAGACCGAAATAAATACCTTCTCATTAGCTTAGACCGGGTGCTACGATGATGGCGCACTACGCCGCCATCAAGTGGTGCCCACCAGCACCCACAATTCTAATAACAATGTCTCAACAACCTCATTGCAAGCCAACGACATTTAAACTATCAGAAAGCCAGCCTCCCAAATAGCTAGTATCAGGTTTTATAATAAAAAAAACCTTTTTATTACAGAGAAATTCATGTATTGGTCATGTTCCCTACCCATTTGATGCGTTTTGGTAACTTTCGTCCTTTATCCGAAATTGGTCATGCTCTACCTCGCTTGCTCTACCCGCGTCTGCGCTCGACACGTGTCCCACATGAAGTACCATTTTTTGTGGCCCACCAATGATTGAGATGGCTCGCTTAATCATTTGAGACCCCACATACGTTGATAACTATTTCGTCCTCATGTCCAACTCAACATGTCTTGCGGGGCGTGTCTACTTTTAGGTGCTCTACCTAGTACTGATCTTTTAGCATCCGAAAGGTAACGAAATATTTTTAAAATCTTTTACTTTTTACATTTTCCAGGCACAGTTTGAATTTTTAGAATTTTACTATGTTTTACTTTTAATAGTTTTTCAAATTCACAAACACACACATTGTTTTTCCGATGGTTGATTCTTTGCCGAAATTTTGGTCTACACTGCCATGGTACCATTTTTCACCTAATAACACCTTAAATCGTATATATGTTTATGGGTTATCTGTTTATTAAATTCATCAACTATGTAGGGAACATGACCAAAACAGAAAATTTCTCTTTATTAAATTTATCATTTTATTAACATACTAGGTTATTGACCCGTGAAATTCACGGGGCCTTAATTTGAAACTGTTGACGATATTTACATAAAAGATTGATTTATGATGTTATGTCTATAAATTAGATGTTAGATGTATGAATAAAAAATATTAATGTTAAATTACGATACAAATAAAATTTTGAAGTATTGTAAAAGACATCTAATCGTTTATGATACATAATTTTGAGTATGTTGCGCATGCTGCCATAAGTACGGGTTCTCCATCCGTAGATGCAAAAATATGAACCATGACGTCATAATAACCAATAAGTTGGAAAGATCACATTTTATAAAACTAAAGACAAATATAGGTGTATTGCACCACCACGAGCAGCTACTGTGGACTTGTTATTTCCATTTGGGCTTTTGGTTGTAGACTTTAATGCAATATTTCTCTTCAAACTAAAAAATAACATAAGAGTTAGACGGAAGAATGTGGTTTCCTCCCAAACCTTGTCAAGAACCTGTAAAAATCAAAACGCAGATCAATAAGACATTCTTAACAAATAATTCTAACCTATGTATACAAAAAACTAAAACCAAGAAATGAATACATATTAACTATTAACACCCGCACACTATGATTCATATCTAACACAACACTCAATCCGCGTTACATGTTCATAGAAAATTATTATCATCATGCACTCCTACATGTTTGTAGAACATTATTATCATCATGCACTTCTACAATTTAGAAAGTAAGGTGATAATGAGTTAAAAAGTACATTCTACTAAAGTGTGAAATTTATGAAGGTTTCCAACCAAAATAGTTCAAAAACTCAATGTTTACACACCAATTCAACTGCAACAATGACTTTTTTCCTTTTACTGTTGAAAAATTATCATTTTTTAAAATTCCAAACCAATTTAAGCAAGATTGACTTGATGGTTATGTTAATGCAAGTGATGCCTAAAAACATTATTAGTGTTAACTAATCTTTCTTAGTTTTGATCACAACAAACTATACAACACATTTAGTGTAAAACACAAAACGAATTATTTAACTAACACTATCATCAAGGTAATAATCATATCACTAACCTTTCTTAATCATACTTAGTGATCATCAAAATGATTATCCTTAAAACTCACTTTTGTTAATATGACAAAAGACTTTTTAATAAACTTTCTTTTTTAAAAAATGTTTTATTAAAATAGAAAATGAAAATTTGAAAATAGCATATTCCATATGCTATTAGAATATCCTTTGAAGGCTTCAAATACCTCAGATATTCCTACCTCACTAAAAGACAAAAAATGGAGCATACTCTAAGGGCGGAACCTTAAGTAGCTAGGCGGTTCCCTAGCGATATGGAACCGCCGGGCTAGATAAGGTACCGCGTCCAGATAACCGTTATATATCCGTTATACTTTGTCTCCTTTAAATAGTGGGTCAAATGTCATTTTCCAACAAGCCTCTTGGACGTTTTTCTCAGCCCCCTTTCTCTTTTCTATAGCATAATCATTAGTAAATGATCACTTAAAGTGTTAAGGATGTTTACATATGATTATCCTCTTGATCCCCTCCTTTACCTTGTCCAATGAGAAGATCACTCACTCACTAGTGTTGTGATAAAGATGAATCTATGAGCTAGTCATATTCATCATGATACCCTTTTTTGTTTTATGTCAATCCATTGTATTTATGAATACTTGGACTAGTTGTGTTCATCCAAGTTATTTGTCGATACTTGGATTTGTTGTTTACATCCATTGCATATGTGTTTGCTTGGATTTGTGTTGTGTAGATCCAAGCTACATGTGTGTACTTGGATATGTCTAGTTGAGTTGTAATAGATTTGATTAGTAGTTCTCACTAAACTATAAAGTGATGTGGTTGTGTCTAGTGAGTTCTCACTAAACTTGAAAGTGATTAGTAGTTGTGTTGTGTAAAGTTCTCACTTAGCTTCAAAGTGAAGAGTCGTGAAGATTAGTTCTAGCTTTGGATTAGAACTCGACATCTATCCTTGTGTCGTAAAATGGTGAAGTAGGCAACGTCGTGAAGATTGGTTCTACCTTAAGATTAGAACTCGACATCTAGCCTTGTGTCGTTAAATTGTGAAGTAGGCAACGTTGTGTAGATTGGTCCTAGCTAAATATTAGGTCTCGACATTTAGCTTAGTGTCGGAAAATAATGTAAGCGACGATGTAAGGTTTTCTCCGCCAAGAAGGGAGCTTGTGGATATAGTGGAAATCTCGAGTAGGTGTACTCGAGGAGTGGGGTAGAAACAAGGATAGAGCCTCGTTGTCGAACCACTATAAATCTTGGTGTCTTCCCACTAGGTTGTCTCCTTCCTTACTCTTTACTTATTTCATTATCATTACACTTACCTATTATCTTTACTAGTGCATTTGAATTGAACCTAATCATTATGCAACTTAGCTTCAAGCAAAAGATAGTTTTGATACAAACCAAATTGAAAGTAATTTTAATTTGGTTGCCAATCGAAGAGAAACTATTCAACCCCCCTCTTCTAGTTTCTACAATTGGTATCAGAGCGATGGTCACTCAAGATCTTTGAAGTATATTGTACTTTGAAACTTGGATCGATCCATTGTCTCCTCAAATTAGAAGGTCAAGTTGTACTAAAGTTTCTCTTTGGTCAAAACTATTTTGTTTTTGAAAAATAGGTCTTTTAATTGATAATATTGCATCCCACTTAAGATTAGTAGTCTTTATGTATTTTAGATCTACTCTTGAAATGTATCTACTAGTTTGCATCTTGCTTTGTGTAGGTACTCATGAAGATCAATCACTTAATTGGTTGTGGATTGAGTTACTTGCACTTGTAGAAGACTCATCTTCATTGATCTTTAACATCTTTGAATGATGATACCAAGATGATTGGGAATGATACTAGTCCTTGAAGACTTAGTACTCATCATAGTCATTGTTAGGCATAGCATTGATTCCTTGATGGATTGCTCTTTGTGGCCAAGGTACGCTTTCGTTCTTCCACACGCCCTTTGATCATTCTTTTGATCATTACTTGACTATGTGCTTGTTCTTGGCATCCTTGCCTTGACATTTGTTTGTGGTTTGTGATTCTTTTCCTTTATCCTCTCAAACCTTCATTGCTTGGATACTTGACTCACTATGGTGATGTAGAGTGAGTTAGTAGTAGCTTAAATTATCAAGCATGATTTCCATGGTTTGCACCCATACGGTTAGTAGGACCTTTGTGGGAGAGAAAGTGAATTAATACCTTGCTCATATTTTGGTTTATGCTAAGACTATTATTGAAAGTGATCTTAGTCTATACATGAATAATTACTTTGTGTTTATTCATTACCAAAGCCGTTTAACGTTTCGCCGGAACGGCACGTCTTAAACCACTATATATGACACAAGCTCTTCGTTACCACTATTTGAAGATTATCATTAATCCCTTGAGCATTGGTCCTAGTCTTGATTCACTTCCCTTGACTTCTCTCCACTTTGCTGTTTTGCTACGAGTAGTCGTTTGTCCGTTTTGGTTCTTTTCGATCTTGATTCAACTCGTAATCCTTCATTAAAACATATTGCCTAGTGTTTTGATGATCCAATGCTATTCTAAAATGTTCATGATATATTTTTAAGTATCTTAGAAAAACTTGGTTTTTAAAATTTGGCGTTTTTCATTGATAAAAACCTGCCTCTGTAGGCGGTTCTTTATCTAGGTGGCTCAAACCCGCGGTTCCTTATCGATAAGGTACCGCGGGCAGTAAAGTTTGTCAGAGCGCCAATTTGATTATTTAACTCTTTTTCAAACCACTATCTCTCTCTCCCAAAAACACACAGCCGACGGTTTACCCTTTTTTCCACCATTGTTGAAGCTTCTAAAACCTTCAATCACTCAAATTAATTGATTCCAAATTGTAGGTTTCACTCATCCTTCATCTAACATCAATTAATTGTAAGTATTTTCTTTCAATTTCATCTATTTTGTTCTAGGTTTCATCCATTCATAATTGAGGATTTTTAAAACTGAAATTGAATTAAAACCTTAATAGGAATGTGGGTTGACATGGTTATTTTACTATGATTCCTTAGGTTCATATTCATTAAGATTTCACTAAAACCCACTTGTAGAACAAATCCGAATTTTGGCTAAATGATTTTGGTTAAAAGATGGATTTGAGATGAACCCATGAACAAATAGATAATGACATTGTTAATGCTTACCTAAATACCTTGTTTTGAAAAACCAATGTTCTAGTCCATTGTTAATCTAACATAGTTCATATGTTCTTGGTAAATAATGGAATAGCTACATTGTGAGCATGAGAATGATATGGATTCATTATGCAACTTAGCTTTAAGTAAAAGATAGTTTTGATACAAATCAAATTGAAAGAAATTTTAATTTGGTCACCAATCGAAGAGAAACTATTCAACCCCCCTCTTCTAGTTTCTACAATTGGTATCAGAGCGATGGTCACTCAAGATCTTTGAAGTATATTGTACTTTAAAACTTGGATCGATCCATTGTCTCCTCAAATTAGAAGGTCCAGTTGTACTAAAGTTTCTCTTTGGTCAAAACTATGTTTTCTTTGAAAAATAGGTCTTTTAATTGATAACATTGCATCCCACTTAAGATTAGTAGCCTTTATGCATTGTAGATATACTCTTGAAATGTATCTACTAGTTTGCATCTTGCTTTGTGTAGGTACTCATGAAGATCAATCACTTAATTGGTTGTGGATTAAGTTACTTGCACTTGTAGAAGAATCATTTTCATTGATCTTTAACATCTTTGAATGATGATACCAAGATGATTGGGAATGATACTAGTCCTTGAAGACTTAGTACTCATCATAGTCATTGATTAGGCATAGAACTTATTCCTTGATGGATTGCTCTTTGTGGCCAAGGTACGCTTTCGTTCTTCCACACGCCCTTTGATCATTCTTTTGATCATTGCTTGACTATGTGCTTGTTCTCGCCATCCTTGCTTTGACATTTATTTGTGGTTTGTGTTTATTTTCTTCTATCCTCTCAAACCTTCATTGCTTGGATACTTGACTCACTATGGTGATGTAGAGTGAGTTAGTAGAAGCTTAAAGTATCAAGCATGATTTATATGGTTTGCACCCATACGGTTAGTAGGCCCTTCGTGGGAGAGAAAGTGAATTAATACTTTGCTCATATTTTAGTTTAGACTAAGACTATTATTGAAAGTGATCTTAGTTTAGACTTGAATAATTGCTTTGTGCTTAATCATTACCAAAGCCGTTTATCGTTTCGCCGGAAAGGCACGTCTTAAACCACTATATATGACACAAGCTCTTCGTTTCAACTACTTGAAGATTGTCATTAATCCCTTGAGCATTGATCCTAGTCTTGATTCACTTCTCTTGACTTCTCTCCACTTAGTCGTTTTGCTACGAGTAGTCGTTTGTCCGTTTCGGTTCTTTTCGATCTTGATTTAACTCGTAATCCTTCGTTAAGGCATATTGCTTAGTGTTATGATGATCCAATGATATTCTAAAAGGCTCATGATTTAATTTCAAGTATTTTAGAAAAACTGGATTTTCAAAATTTGGTGTTTTTCAGAGATAGAAACCTGCCTCTGCAGGCGGTTCCTTATCTCCGCGGCTCAAACCCGCGGTTCCTTATCGATAAGGTACCGCGGGCAGTAACTTTTGTCAGAGCGCCAGTTTGAGTTTTTTTATTCTTTTTCAAACCAAACTCTCTCTCTCCCAAAAACACACAGCCGACGGGTTTTACCTTTTCCACCATTTTTGAAGTTTCCAAAACCTTCAATCACTCAAATTAATTGATTCCAAGTTGTGGGTTTCAATCATCCTTCATCTAACATCAATTAATTGTAAGTATTTTCTTTCAATTTCATCTATTTTGTTCTAGGGTTCATCCTTTCATAATTGGAGATTTTTAAAATTGAAATTGAATTAAAACCTCAATAGGAATATGGGTTGACATAGTTATTTTACTATGATTCCTTAGGTTCATATTCATTAAGATTTCACTAAAACCCACTTGTAGAACAAATTCGAAATTAAGCTAAATGATTTTGGTTAAAGGATGGATTTGAGATGAACCCATGAACAAGTAGGTAATGACATTGTTAATGCTTACCTAAAAACCTTGTTTTGACAAACCAATGTTCTAATCCATTGTTGATCTAACATAGATCATGTGTTCTTGGTCAATGATGGAATAGACACATTGTGAACATGAAAATGATATGGATTCAATCCTATGTTTGTCAAGAAATTGATATAACACATTTTCATTTTTCGTTTTCCTTTTTGATTTTCATATGAGTGATTGGAGAAATATTGTCTTGTGTTTGTATTTAGGTACTTAATCATGCCTTCTCAATATAAAAAAGATCATCAATTCACTAGAGATTATATGCCCGACATCTCTCAAACCTTTGTTTCCCCTCAACTCCAAAACGCTTTTCCATCCCTTTCCTCTCGTTGTTTCCATGAGGGTAGGATTGTAGACTCAAGAATAGCGGGAGATAATTATATCAACTCTATGTTCGAGCTAACTGGGTTTGATTGTTTGCTTTACATAGACGAGGTAATTTATCCCTTGTTCCTTCTTGAGTTCTTTAGTACTTACTCCATGCTTGAAATCAACGACCAAATCTTTATCCGTTTCTTGTTGAATGGTCAAATCATTCAATATTCCCTCGATGACTTTGGTGATATTCTTGGTGTGCCATTTGAAGGCACTTGTCGTTTCACGGATAAGTGGAGACTAGATTCTCTCTTGGAGTCAAACGACAAACCTCCAAATGACACCACCAAAGTTGATCTAAATTTCATCCTTGAAATCATCACGAAAGAGCGTAGTGGAAACGTTGTGAGAAGCCTTCATACAAATGTGCGAAATGTGAATAGGTATGAAGTACTCTCAAGCGACCTTAAGGATTATATGCTCCAATGGGCAAACATCCTTAGGGAAAATGTGTTTTGTCTTGGTGGGAACCGGGATCATATCCTGGCTTGCATGGGGCATATGTTGTTTTGCCTGTTTACTTCCACCAAGTACAATCTTGCATATTACATCGCTCGACGTATAAATTATGCTCTTTCCAAACCCAAAACAAACCTCCCTTATGCTATGCTTCTTACTCGCCTCTTTAGAAGGGTTGGTCAAGATTTTCCTCAACTCGATCTTTCTCGCTTTCACCCGGTTCAACGGGTTATGATGCCTATTCAAGAGGCGTATCAACGAAAGCCAAGAAGTGACCGTGGTTCGAGAAAATCCGACCATCAAGAGCCGGATGAGGAGGACACCGATATGCCACCAAGTGATGGTGATGGCATCGGTCCTAGTTCTCATTTTGACTCTTCAAGCAACTCCCATCCATCCTCAAATCAATTCGAGGATGATTTTGAAGACTTAGCTCATCCTCCTCACCCTTCTAGTGATGTTCCTGAAGATCTCAATATGGAGCATCTTTATCGTGAGAATCTTAGAAACCGGGGAGAATTACATGAACACCGAGTGGAGTCAAGACAAGGGTTCAAGTATTTGGGAAAGATGATCAAGGGTTTAGGAAAGAAAAGGAGGTGAAGACTTTGAAGTTGTGTCAAAGTTTGGATTTGATGGTTTAACATTTGGTTATTAACACTTTGGTTTAGTTGTTTATTAACTTGTGTTGCATGCTTGGATTACCATTTATTTTGATCCTTAATGTTTATTATGCCATCATGTTTGTGTTTTACATAGCTTTGTACATGCCATATGATAGTTAGCTTATTAGATTATGATCTGTAGTTAACTTTGGCTTGTGAAACCTTTGGGAAAAATCTAGGTTTATCAAAAACTGGAATGGGAAATTTTTGAAAACCTTCTGGTCGCAGTTCCATATCGACCCGCGGTTCTTTATCGATAAGGTACCGCCGGTCCTAGATAAGGAACCGCCGGCCACTGTGCACGACAACATCTTTGCTTTACACTGTTTTCTTAATTTTGTGTAAACCTTGCATGATTTTCAGTAATAAACTGCACATTTCCTAAACTAGGGTATCTAAATTCATTATTCACCTAAAATGATTTTAACCCATTACTAGTTTGGATCATCCCCTCAACCATTTAAACCCACCTTGTTTGCTATGTTCTTCACACATCAAACATACTTCCCTAAACCTTAAACCACTCTAATCAACCATGGTGTGTACCAAAACGTCAAACACTTCCAAGACCTCCACCCCAAGGAAAACACTCAAAATAAGAGTTAAGGTAGCTAAGCCTAACTCTTCACCTTTCCTCACACCTAAGAATGAGAATGCTCCTATCCTCATTTCTTCATCACCTTCCCCACCTCTTGCACCATGTAAAACTTCTTCCACCCATGGTACTAACCACTCCATTGGTTCTACCTCCTCTTCATTCAACTCTAGAATGAATGAGCTTTCTTCACCCTTCACTCCAAGTGCACCTGTGACAACCCTGGTTTTAAGGTTCGTCACTTAGTTTTATTTTGTGCTAGTTACGTGTCTTTACGTGTTTATGTGCTTATTGGTGTGTATAGATTGTGGTTTAGATATCGTTTTCGGTACGGGGTACCTTGTGAGTGAAAAGATGTGTGATGATTTCATGTTCATGAGTTCACATGGTAGTGACTATGAAGTGAGATGGTGTTATTTAGTGGTTTTACGTATACGTATATGTATTATAGAAAATCGTATTTTTACGATTTACGGTTTAGCATTTGGAGGTCTCGGATGAGGTAATTAGTCATATGGATATTTTTCGGGATGGTTTTAAGTCATTTAGGACTTAGTTATAAAGTTTATTTCAAAATTTGAGAGTTTTTATAAAAGTGTATATTTTACGTCTTTTATGGTAAAACGCGTAAATTTGACTAGTTTTACGGTTTTGTGGTTTTGGAAGCTTTAGGAGCTGAAATAAATTAAGTAAAATTAAAGTAATATTAATAACATAATATTAAATAATAAAAATAAAAAAAACGAATTTAGGGGTGTTTGGGTCGGTTTAGACGCACCAAAAAAGAAAGAAAGAAGGGAAAAGCCCAAAACAGGCTCAATGGACTTGTAATGGGATTAGGGGGCCTTTAGGACTTAACCAAACCCAACCCATAACCATAATAATCAGGTTTTTAACCTCCATAACATCTCCTAGCCGAAATTCATCAATGGTGGCCAATTAGGGTTCTTCAAAAATTAGGTTTTCTTCATCTTCTATTAATTCAAAGGTAAAACCTTCTTAACCCTTTTTAATTTAATTATTTTAATGATGTCTTAATCATATTATGATGGATTTAGGTTAGGGTTTAATTAAAAACAGTATATTAATCATATTATAATGATTAAATAAATTAGGGCTTGTAATTAGAGGGATTAGGGTTAATTAATGAGGTTGATTTTGTTAAACCCGTTTTTAAAAACTGGGCAGAATTTTGAGTCAATTGTTTTGATCATATCGGGAGTTATAGGAACATTAAAGATGCGATCTAAGTACCCCTGGAAAGATATTTGAAGTGTCTTTCCAATGCAAGAAACGAGAACTAAATTGGAGGTAGGGAAGTGGGTCAAAAACAGGTTACAACAGTCGGAGGTCAAAACAGTTTTGAATTCAGCCTGTTTTCTTTTCAAGTTTTGGGTTGTTTGGGGTACTTAGGGTTGCATTGGGATCTTCTCACGAACGTGAGAGGTGGTTTATATATTTTAGTAAGTATCTGCACTTGGGCTAAGGTTGTGGTTTAGGGTAAGACCCCTTAATGGTAACAAACCTTTAGTACGTTTAAAATCAGGAAATCTAGAATGACAAAAGTAGATATATGTATATCGGGGCCTTAACAGTAGCTTTAAGGTTAGGGCAAGTGGGAGGTGTTAGCCAACATATGTAAGGGTATGAATATTCCTTTTACAGAAACCATAGGTATGGTTAAGTGGACGTTTGACTTAAAGTTTTGAGACCTAAAAACTGGGACTGTTTTGGGTAAATATGAACGGGTTAGTTATTAAACTTAACCAAGTTAAAGACTTGTTAAGGAAGGGTAATGGGGTGATTAGAGCTTATCAATGAGGTAAATATGTGGGAATAGGCTAGATGTCCATCATAGGTTGATGAGCCATCTTGGTGATTGGTTCGTGTATTGATTATGTGTTTTTGGTTTGTTAGCTTTTGCTAGTGCGCGGACTTTTGGAGAAGCTCAATCAGGTGAGTTTCATAGTCCCATGTTTACTATTGATTTTGACTTCCAGATGGGATGGAAGAGACACTGTGTTGAATTATTTTCTAAATTAATGTTGTGAATGTTTAAGGTTTGAGATGGACTTGTGTGTACATTTATGTGATTAACTGCTATGTGATTCTTGTTTGTGTGTGATCTTGATTGGAAAGGTACATAGGTGTATGGGCGCCTATGGGACCTATGGTTAATGATAAGGCGTGATGCCTTGGAAATTGTGATTGTTGGTAAGGCGTGATGCCTTGGAAATTGTGATTGTTGGTAAGGCGTGATGCCTTGGAAATTGTGATTGTTGGTAAGGCGTGATGCCTTGGAATTGTAATGATTGATTTAACTTGAATGCTAGTTGTTAGTACATGATTGTAGCGCATTGTCCATATGTTTATTGGTTTAGGGTATTCACAGCTTATGACTTGTCTTGTGTTGGAGTTTAAACCTATGACTCTCACCAACTTTATGTTGACGTGTTTTAGTGTCTCTTTCAGGTGATACTATGGTTAAGCATGAGAACATAAGTGGCTAGGATTGGAGAAGCTTAGGAATGCATATAGAAGGAGAATCCCCGTTTCCTTCTTAGTTTTTATTTGTTCTTTTAATAAGTGATACTGTTGGCACCTATATGCTTGTTTGTTTGTGTTATTTGTTTGTCTTGGGTAAGAGGTAGGACTGTTACCTACTTACCTAGACTCCTGCATTATTGAGATATTGTCATGACATTTGTGTCACCATTTTATGACATTTCTTATATCATTTAGTTATCTCTATAGACACGCTATTGTTGTGATGATATCCATACATCGTGCCCCATATTCCGCCATGGTGGGGTGTGACAGAATGGTATCAGAGCCAATGGTTATAGAGAATTAGGTTGCCTAGTCGCGTAGCCTAGTCTATAGCTTAAGGGTCCCTGCATATAGGCGTCATAGGAGTATGTGTGCATTTTATAATAATTGATGTGTATGGATGTTATTTATTGCGATGTTTTGACTAGTATGAATTGAACCGTAGTATGTTCATACTTAGTCACATGTTATTTTCTTTTCGGGTTTGTGACTAGTGCGGGTTGAACCATAATCATCCACGCTAGTCACTGTTGTATTTTGCTTAAATTGTACGTTATAGTACATAATTTAGTACAAGGTAGTTTCTATCTTATATCGAGCTATCTTACATACCTGAGGTATGTTATTTTTCTTTTGATGTTTAAGTCATGTTCCCTAAGAATCGTGTGGTGGTTCGAGTTACTAGGAGTAGGTGGATAGGAAGGGTTTTAAGCTGTTTCCACTCTTACGGGCAACATGACTTATAACTGATTATGTTTTCGTTTTGGATTTAGTCTAGGCTGTTTTAGCTAGACTATGGATTTCTGTATTCCAAGAGTTTATTATGTTATTTTTATAGATGGAGTTTTGGACCTTATTGGTTATGTGGTTATGAGCTTATGTGAGTAGATAGATTTATGTGTTATATGTTGTATTGATTCTTGTAAGTGTCATCATAGGAGGGAGTGCATTGGGGGAAGGGTAATTGTATAAGTATGGTGGCCAACATAGTTATACAAGTACCACAACTTCAATGGGTTCTCAAGTATGATTGCATGAAAGAGGGTTAATACATGCTTGTATATGATGAGATGTAGAATTTGGGTATACGTATATATATGGGTTTATGTAACGGCTGCCTATGATATGGCTACTGTTCTTTTTGTGTTATATGTTTTGGGTTATAGTTGCGTTGTGTGATTTTGGGGTCACACAATATGGTTTGGTTTTGGAGGTGGGCATTATGCCTTGTTGTGGTACGGTGAGATGGTGATTACTCGTATGGAAAAACGAGCGTATAAAGCGATTGATTGACTTAAGTGTATGATAACGAGTATGTTTGGGTGATTCAATAGGTATACATATGCGGATGTATATATACTGATAGATGTTATGTTATGATTTATGGTCGTTCACTAGTTATTATAACTTGAACGTACCTTGTGTTTGTTCGTGTTTTATGGTGCTGGAGTTTGATGGAGTTTCAACGACGTTTTGAATCTTTTGAACTGTGTCTTGTAGCGTATTATTTGAGTTCGTATTTCACGTGTACGTTTTAAAATGGTGTTCTTGGTTTTAAGTCTGTTGAAATAAATTGAGATTTCTTTTGGGATAATGAAATCTTTTAGGCTGAGTCTTACATTTCTTTTTATTGGTGTATGGAAAAAAAGGGGGACTTGGAAATCTACTATAGAGTTAGATAGTTGGTGGTATTCGGTAAAATAAGGGTAAGGTGTTGGAGTCATGTTTGAAACAAGATGTAACATAAGTTTCTTTTTAATCAACACTTAATTATTTCAAATTCTAAAAGACTTTCTTTAAAATAAAGCGAAGTAAAATTTCTTTCTACTTACATAGGTTATATAGTTGGGTTTAACCGATCCACGTCATTTATAATTATAAATACAAGGTTAAATGGAGTTTATGAATATTTCACATACAATTATATCTTTCATTTAAAAGGGTTGCATTGATCACTAAGTCTATTATTTAGTTTTTAAAACAACTAGCATAAAACTGTTTTGGTCATAACTTGTTCGTTTCTAGAGCTTTTTGAGTGATTCAAAAGGCAAAAAATTATGTACTCGGAACGTACTTTTCAAATATTCAGAATGTATAGTCATGGGAGGTCAGTGGACTGGTCGGAATTGTTGTACAAGTGTCGGGTCCAAGGTTGAGTTTTGAATAGTAGTTTATTTTTATGATTTGGGATGCACGGGATGCCTAGTCTTTGAGTTGAGTTTGGAGTTCGTCAAGAGGGTTGTTTGTAGATGGTTTGAGTCACAAAGATGTGAGAGGTAATAATAAAAAGAAAAAAAGATATATATTCTTTTGGAAAAGTCGATCTTTTGCACAGTTTAAATAATATGCCACGGGGCGTAATATGTTTTGGTTTCCATTGGGTGTTTTCTTGGATTATTTTTCTTCGTTGTCATGGGTCGTTTTGAATTGATACATGTTTTGGGTTTGATTTTTCTTTGGAGTCTCGTGGTTTTTGATTTGTTTTAATTGGTGCACGTGAAATGTCGTTAGTTGTCCGTGGGTTTGATTCGTCGATCGTATCTGGTGAACTCAGGATGTAGTTTTGGTTTTGTATTGTTTGGGAGCATTGAGGTAGTCATACGAAAGACTTGGTCGCGCCTACACGATTAAGTAGGTGGCCATGAGAGAACGGTCGAAATGCCCTTAATGGGAAGGGAAGAAGTTCGTAGACGAACAAATGAGAATATATGGTCTCTTTGGAGTACCAGGGAGAGGAATAGAGATTTGTATAACGTATGGATATTGGCACAAGTAACGCGCCATATAGAGTGGTTGGAAATTGCAAGGGATTCAGGATAAAGGTTGAGTTGCCTGGTAGTAAATGTGATGTGGAAGCGGTTGAGTGGTCTAATAAGAGGGAGTATTGGTCTTATAGAATACGTGTAGATTTTTCGCGAGTAGAACGAGGTAGAAATTTGCTTCTAAGAAAGGGTGCAAGGAGGACATAGTTGAGATTGCTAAGGATGTTGTATGAACGCTTTGGGTTTACGGTTATGCATTTGGCTTCACCAAAGCACTAGCGGTTTTTATGGTGTCAATGAACCAAGTGTGCATGAACATGTATAAACGAGTTGTCATTAGGAGCATCGACGACATCTTGATCTACTCAAATCTAAGAAGGAGAGTGAGGCGAAGTATGTGTTGGTTTTGGAGAGGAATTATACGTGAGATTTTCAAGTGTGAGTTTTAGTATTAAGTCTACCATGATGAGTAGTTAGAGATGATGGCATATCATGGAACCAGCGAGGGGCGAAGTGAAGAAGGATGAGGAAGCATTTTAGAGGCTGAAGAGGTGGATGGGATAATGAGCCGATCTTGGCATTATCGGAAGGACTGGATGAATTCGCGAAGCATGACGATACGTGGAGCAAGGATTTAGATGTGTACGAGAACGACAAAGAAAGGCGATTGCTTATACGTTGCAAGAACTGAAGATTTGGAAGAACTGGATAGACTTAGTTAGTGGAGCTGGACTGTTATATCCGCCTAGAATGCTAGAGGAATTTGGTGTACGAGACGTGGAGAATGATCTATACGGACATGAACGTCTCCAACACATATTCAGTCATCTTGATTGAACATTTGGCAAAGGTGATGGGTGGAGTTAAGTGATGAAAGAAAATTGCAAGGCCAAGTACCATCTAGGAAAGGCAAGCATGATTGATAAGACATGGAATAAGAAGAATGAAGTGAAGATGAGACGAACTTGAACTATAGGGATGACGTATTAGGGTGGTTTGGATGAAGGATGTAGGTTGCGCGAGTTGGGTTGTCTAAAGCAGTAAACGCGTCAACATGTATGTTGCGTGGCTTGGACAATCATGTAGAGAAAAGGGACGTAGACTATACTTTCTACATAGATAGGAGTAGCTTAGAAAGGGGCGATGTAAGGACGAAGTTGGTGGAAGGGATACATAATGCGGTGGAGGAATAAGTACGACGAGAGTTGGGTAATATTCGATAGACAGACTAATTCATCTCACATTTCAAGAGGAATGAGAAGTCACGTAGTTGAGAAGTTGGAAGGATTGCGTACGGATGTGATGGAATAGAGGGTTTTGCGTAAAAGTTAGCCCGATATGTATGGAATGCCTTATGAGGGATTATGGCAAGGGAAGAAACGATGGGAAGCATCACATCGTGATGTATGGTATGTAGAAAAGGAGGAAACCACTAGATTTAGTGACAAAGTTATGTAGGGAAGTTTCACCCACAGTAACGGGTGGTACGTTTTGGTAAAATGGAAGAGTTGATGTAGAGTTTTGTAGGTCCATTTATGATCTTTGGAAAGATCGGACCATTAGCTTATGAGCATAGAATTACCCGGGGGAAATGAGTTGTATACATGATACATTTCATGTATTAAGATTGGTAAAGGTTGTTTGAGAATGCATTTTGCATGTACGGTTATTCGGGACTTGTATTAATAAGAGTCTTCGTTTATATCAAAGAATCATCGGTGAGATTTATTGACTGTGAGGTCAAGAGTTTGGCAATGAGTTTAATTATTTTTGGTTTGTATATGTGGTATTTTGAAACTTGAACTAAAGTTCACGTAGAAATGAGGGGAGATCGTTTAGAACAAGTATCCTCATGTGATTTGTTGTTTGTGTGTTTGATCCTAAGGAGTAAATCTCGGGACGAGATTTCTATTAGGAGGGAGTGATGTGACAACCCTGGTTTTGAGGTTCGTCACTTAGTTTTATTTTGTGCTAGTTACGTGTCTTTACGTGTTTATGTGCTTATTGGTGTGTATATATTGTGGTTTGGATATCGTTTTCGGTACGGGGTACCTTGTGAGTGAAACGATGTGTGATGATTTCATGTTCATGAGTTCACATGGTAGTGACTATGAAGTGAGATGGTGTTATTTAGTGGTTTTACGTATACGTATATGTATTATAGAAAATCGTATTTTTACGGTTTAGCATTTGGAGGTCTCGGATGAGGTAATTAGTCATATGGATATTTTTCGGGATGGTTTTAAGTCATTTAGGACTTAGTTATAAAGTTTATTTCAAAATTTGAGAGTTTTTATAAAAGTGTATATTTTACGTCTTTTACGGTAAAACGCGTAAATTTGACTAGTTTTACGGTTTTGTGGTTTTGGAAGCTTTAGGAGCTGAAATAAATTAAGGAAAATTAAAGTAATATTAATAACATAATATTAAATAATAAAAATAAAAAAAAACGAATTTAGGGGTGTTTGGGTCGGTTTAGACGCACCAAAAAAGAAAGAAAGAAGGGAAAAGCCCAAAACAGGCCCAATGGACTTGTAATGGGATTAGGGGGCCTTTAGGACTTAACCAAACCCAACCCATAACCATAATAATCAGGTTTTTAACCTCCATAACATCTCCTAGCCGAAATTCATCAATGGTGGCCAATTAGGGTTCTTCAAAAATTAGGTTTTCTTCATCTTCTATTAATTCAAAGGTAAAACCTTCTTAACCCTTTTCAATTTAATTATTTTAATGATGTCTTAATCATATTATGATGGATTTAGGTTAGGGTTTAATTAAAAACATTATATTAATCATATTTAATGATTAAATAAATTAGGGCTTGTAATTAGAGGGATTAGGGTTAATTAATGAGGTTGATTTTGTTAAACCCGTTTTTAAAAACTGGGCAGAAATTTGAGTCAATTGTTTTGATCATATCGGGAGTTATAGGAACATTCAAGATGCGATCTAAGTACCCCTGGAAAGATATTTGAAGTGGCTTTCCAATGCAAGAAACTAGAACTAAATTGGAGGTAAGGAAGTCGGTCAAAAACAGGTTACAACAGTCGGAGGTTAAAACAGTTTTGAATTCAGCCTGTTTTCTTTTCAAGTTTTGGGTTGTTTGGGGTACTTAGGGTTGCATTGGGATCTTCTCACGAACGTGAGAGATGGTTTATATATTGTAGTAAGTATTTGCACTTGGGTTAAGGTTGTGGTTTAGGGTAAGACCCCTTAATAGTAACAAACTTTTAGTACGTTTAAAATCAAGAAATCTGGAATGACAAAAGTAGATATATGTATATCGGGGCCTTAACAGTAGCTTTAAGGTTAGGGCAAGTGGGAGGTGTTAGCCAACATATGTAAGGGTATGAATATTCCTTTTACAGAAACCATGGATATGGTTAAGTGGACGTTTGACTTAAAGTTTTGAGACCTAAAAACTGGGACTGTTTTGGGTAAATATGAACGGGTTAGTTATTAAACTTAACCAAATTAAGGACTTGTTAAGGGTAATGGGGTGATTAGAGCTTATCAATGAGGTAAATATGTGGGAATAGGCTAGATGTCCATCATAGGTTGATGAGCCATCTTGGTGATTGGTTCGTGTATTGATTATGTGTTTTTGGTTTGTTAGCTTTTGCTAGTGCGCGGACTTTTGGAGAAGCTCAATCAGGTGAGTTTCATAGTCCCATGTTTACTATTGATTTTGACTTCCAGATGGGATGGAAGAGACACTGTGTTGAATTATTTTCTAAATTAATGCTATGAATGTTTAAGGTTTGAGATGGACTTGTGTGTACATTTATGTGATTAACTGCTATGTGATTCTTGTTTGTGTGTGATCTGGATTGGAAAGGTACATAGGTGTATGGGCGCCTATGGGACCTATGGTTAATGATAAGGCGTGATGCCTTGGAAATTGTGATTGTTGGTAGGGCGTGATGCCTTGGAAATTGTGATTGTTGGTAAGGCGTGATGCCTTGGAAATTGTGATTGTTGGTAAGGCGTGATGCCTTGGAATTGTAATGATTGATTTAACTTGAATGTTAGTTGTTAGTACATGATTGTAGCGCATTGTCCATATGTTTATTGGTTTATGGTATTCACAGCTTATGACTTGTCTTGTGTTGGAGTCTAAACCTATGACTCTCACCAACTTTATGTTGACGTGTTTTAGTGTCTCTTTCAGGTGATACTATGGTTAAGCATGAGAACATAAGTGGCTAGGATTGGAGAAGCTTAGGAATGCATATAGAAGGAGAATCCCCGTTTCCTTCTTAGTTTTTATTTGTTCTTTTAATAAGTGATACTGTTGGCACCTATATGTTTGTTTGTTTGTGTTATTTGTTTGTCTTGGGTAAGAGGTAGGACTGTTACCTACTTACCTAGACTCCTGCATTGTTGAGATATTGTCATGACATTTGTGTCACCATTTTATGACATTTCTTATATCATTTAGTTATCTCTATAGACACGCTATTGTTGTGATGATATCCATACGTCGTGCCCCATATTCCGCCATGGTGGGGTGTGACAGCACCCTTGGAAGTGACCACACAACCTCAACCAATCCAAAGCATTCCTTTTGGGAATGACTTTGATGACATTTTGATGACTTCACCATTTACCCCTCACAACTCACCCATTTCACCAACCTTGGAGAATTTTCCTCCACACTCACCCATTTCCCCTTTGGGGAACATGCCTCCACTTTCACCCACATCACCCTTGGAGAACATGCCTCCTCCACCTCCACCCAACTCAAACATCCCAATTTTGGGTGTCCCACTTTCCCTCCTCTTGGGTGATCCTTACTTTGGGTTTCATCAAACTCATGGTCCTAGTTGCCCATGTTGTCTTTACAATCACTACATCATCCATAACCTTAGGATGGACATGTATGAACTACATAGGAGGTTGCAAAACTTCTTGCTTGCTTTGTTCTCCATGCCTCCTCCTAGGAGATGAATGATGGAGTTCTTTTAATAAAGATTTTCAACAACAAGCCAAAGAAAACCACCTATCTAGATTTAATGATAAGCTAGCTATGTATTAGTTAGTTTTATTTATCTTTGTACTTGTTTCACTAATGAATGTTTTATGTTATTGCCTTATGGATTTAGCTTTGTGTGATTCTATCCTTTTGTACACACTAATCAACTTTAATTTGAAATTAAAATTGAACCTAAATCTATCACAACCCCTAAACTTGACTAAAATTGGTTCAAAATGATATCTAAATTATTTTGTCATCCTTTGTCAAGACATTCTTTGTGAATGTGTTGCTTTATGCAACCCTAGCATATTTTGGTTCTAATAGAGGTAAAATTACAAGATTTGCAACTTTTTGAAAAAGTCTTAGTTTTTCCCAAAACCCAGGAAAAACATTGTTTAAAGTCCACTGGACGCGGTTCCTTAAGGACCCGCGGTTCCTTAGTGATATGGAACCGCCGGCTCATATAAGGTACCGCGGCCAGAAAGTGACTTTTGACGAATTTTTGGTCAAAACCTTTAAACCCTATTCCTAGTCAAGATTCCTTGTTTACTCAAATTGACTAAACATTCCTTGACAATACACATTTTGTATTCAAATTCTTACCTTGATTACATTTTTCTTATACCCCAACCTTGAGATTTCATTCTCACACCTTCCCAACCTTGAGAATTCATTCTCACATAACCTTGAGATATCATTCTCACACTCTCACAATGCCTAACTCCTACATTCCTAACCTTGACATTTTTTTGTCACAACCCCACTCACCCAAAGCTTCCTCATCCAAGCTTTCAAAGAAATCGAAAATCTCGGTTCGACCCGTTTGGGTTAAGAAGAATGAACCATCTTCGTCCAAACCACCCAAAAACCCTACCTTCTCTCCAATCAAGTATTGGAATGAGACTTATACCATAAACCCCATCACCGGAGCAAAAGAAAATGTTCCACCACCACCACAATCCTTCAATACCCCCCAACTCAATGACCTTTCCACCTTCCCAAACCTCACAAGGCATTGTGAAAACATTCCCAAACCCCTTACCCCACCACCACCAAACCCTAAGTTTGATGCCATACCCCCATCAAACGATTTTGTGTTGCATCATGGATCCTCGTGTGATTGTTGCCGATTTCAACAAATTGAACTTGCTCATGTGTATGAGAAGTTAAATTTTCTTGAATTCCTCCTCACTCGACCTCCTATTCAAGTTTTCGTTCCGGTGGACAAAACTTCGAATGATGCATCATCGTCTTTTTAGTTCTATTTTATTTTTAGCAATCTTAGAAAATATCACTATTAGACTAGCTTATGCTTAGTGGTTTATTTTCCATATTTATTGCTTTTAGATACTCATACTATGTGTATGACTATCTTCTTTGTTGTATTATTTTTTTTGTAACTTTTGTGTTATTTGTGTGCTATCTAATTAGTTCTATTTTTGAGTTGATCTTGGTTAAATTTTTACAATTGCTTATGGGTGATTCCATCAATTCTAAAGCTTTAACCCATTGACAAGCTTATCATCTTCATTTTATTGAAGTTTGATTTTGTCAATTACCTCTTTGGACATACTTAGCAAAATACTTGCTTCTAATTTGAGATTTCTTCTCTTTCTCCCTCTCAAGTTACTTAGTAGGTAGTGATCATATATACATTGGTGTTTCTTTCCTTTCTACTAACCTTTGTGTAGCATGTCACCTTAGCTCACAAACTTGGTGCCCCGAGCAAGGGGGAGCAACCACCAAGGGGGAGCTACTAGCAAAGTTCGATGCACTTCAAAGACTTATGCTAACCTTTTTGCTACGACAAAGGGGGAGAAATGATAGTGATAAACTAGTTAATAATTCCATATTTTGTGTTTATACGTAAATGAGTTTATCGTTTGTCGTAATCAAAAAGGGGGAGATTGTTAATGCAAGTAATGCCTAAAAACATTATTAGTGTTAACTAATCTTTCTTAGTTTTGATCACAACAAACCATACAACACATTTAGTGTAGAAACACAAAATGAATTATTTAACTAACACTATCATCAAGGTAATAATCATATCACTAACCTTTCTTAATCATACTTAGTGATCATCAAAATGATTATCCTTAAAACTCACTTTTGCTAATAAGACAAAAGACTTTTTAATAAACTTTCTTTTTTAGAAAATGTTTTATTAAAATGGAAAATGAAAATTTGAAAATGGCATTTTCCAAATGCTGTTAGAATATCCTTTGAAGGGTTCAAATACCTCAGATATTCCCACCCCACTAAAAGACAAAAAACGGAGCGGAGTCTAGTGGCGGTACCTTAAGTACCTACGCGGTACCTTAGCGATATGGTACCGCGGGGTGAGATAAGGTACCGCGCACAGTAGCCGTTATAGATCCGTTGTAACTTTGTCTCCTTTAAATAGTGGGTCAAATCTCATTTTCCAGCAAGCCTCTTGGACGTTTTTCTCAGCCCTTTTTCTATTTTCTATAGCATAATCATTAGTAAATGATCACTTAATTTGTTAAGGATGTTTACATATGATTATCCTCTTGATCCCCTCCTTTACCATGTCCAATGAGAAGATCACTCACTCACTAGTGTAGTGATAAAGATGAATTTATGAGCTAGTCATATTCATCATGATACCTTTGTGTTTTAGGTCAATCCAATGTATTTATGAATACTTGGACTAGTTGTGTTCATCCAAGATATTTGTGAATACTTGGATTTGTTGTGTACATCCATTGCATATATGTTTGCTTGGATTTGTGTTGTGTAAATCCAAGCTACATGTGTGTACTTGGATAAGTCTAGTTGAGTTGTAATAGATTTGATTAGGAGTTCTCACTAAACTATAAAGTGATGTGGTTGTGTCTTGTGAGTGCTCACTAAACTTTAAAGTGATTAGTAGTTGTGTTGTGTGAAGTTCTCACTTAGCTTCAAAGTGAAGAGTCGTGAAGATTGGTTCTACCTTTCGATTAGAACTCGACATCTAGCCTTGTGTCGTAAAATGGTGAAGTAGGCAACGTCGTGAAGATTGGTTCTACCTTAAGATTAGAACTCGACATCTAGCCTTGTGTCGTTAAATTGTGAAGTAGGCAACGTCGTGTAGATTGGTCCTAGCTAAAGATTAGGTCTCGACATTTAGCTTAGTGTCGGAAAATAATGTAAGCAACGATGTAAGGTTTTCTCCGCCGAGAAGGGAGCTTGTGGATATAGTGGAAATCTCGAGTAGGTGTACTCGAGGAGTGGAGTAGAAACGAGGATAGAGCCTCGTTGTCGAACCACTATAAATCTTGGTGTCTTCCCACTAGGTTGTCTCCTTCCTTGCTCTTTACTTATTTCATTGTCATTATACTTGCTTATTATTCTTGCTAGTGCATTTCAATTGAACCTAATCATTATGCAACTTAGCTTTAAGTAAAAGATAGTTTTGATACAAACCAAATTGAAAGAAATTTTAATTTGGTCACCAATCGAAGAGAAACTATTCAACCCCCCCCCCCCCTTCTAGTTTCTACAAATCCTTTGTTTGTCAAGAAATTGATATAACACATTCTCATATTTTCGATTTTTGATTTTAATTTTTCATATGAGTGATTGGAAAAATATTCTCTTGTTTAGGTACTTATCATGTCTTCGAGATATCAAAAAGATCATGAACGAACACGAGCATACATGCCCTCTTCACCTTACCCTCATCTAACTCACTCTCACAAAAACTCGTCTAAGTCTCTTGAACATCGTTTTTTCCATGAAGGACGCATCGTTCGTTCCAATTACGCAAATGAGTTTATTTGCTTCTTGTTTAAGTCTATTGGGTTTGATTGTCTTCTTGATATTGATGAGCCAATATTTCCTTCGTTTCTTATGGAGTTCTTTAGCTCATTCACATTGATAGGCATCAATAATGGTATATCTATACGATTTTCCATTATGGGGAAAATCATTATTTACACTCTTGAAGAATTCGATGATATTCTTAGAGTGCCGTCTAATGGTCAATGTCGATTCACCGATGCTTGGAGTATTGACTCTTTAGAATCGGCTCCTATTGATGCTCATTATGTGACTGTGCTTCCATCATCTTCGGACATCATTCATGTCATTTCTAAACCTCGTGAACATCCTATTCTTGGTAAATTTCAAGGAGTTGTTCGAACTCTCTCTCCTTGGGAATTACTTACTAGCGATCTTAATGATTTCATGATTCCTTGGGCCGAAATCATTAGGGAAAATGCAATGTGTCTAGATGAGAATCGGGACTTAGTACCCGCTTGTCTTGCACATATGTTGTATTGTGTTGCCACTACAACTCCTTACAATCTCGCATTTTTCATAGCTAGAAGAATTAGATTTGTTCTTCTTGAGTCTAAGTCAAGTCTTCCCTTCGGAATGCTTCTTTCTCGTCTTCTTAGAAGAGTTCTTTTTTACTTTCCGTCTTTTCTTTCCTCTTCTTATCACTCCGTTAATCGTGTCATGTCTCCCATTCAAGGGAACATTTCACTCGAGATCAATGCGAACTCGTGTCAAGTCGAAATACTTCTCAAGAAGAGTCTTTTAGCAACCCTCCCTCCAACTTCATTGACTTCATGTCTTCTTCAATCTCCATTTTGTCCTCCCATGAAGTTGATTCCTATTATCAATATTATCTTAATCATCTTCTTCGAGAACGTCTTAGAGGTGAATCAAGGAAATAGAAGTAATGCTCATAGTTATATGCAACATTTATCTAGGATGGTTTCCTTGTTCTCTTTCTTTCATTTGGTTGTGTAATATTCTAACACTACTTGTTTGGATTACTTATTATTTTAATCCTAAATGTTGCTTATGCCATCATGTTTGTGATTTACATATCTTTGTGCTTGCCTTATGATAGTTAGCTTCTTAGATTTTGGTCAGTAGTTAACTTTGGCTTGTGAATCCTTTGGTAAAAAAAATCTGGGTTAACCAAAATTTGGGATGTGAAAGTTTTGAAACACCTCTGGTCGCGGTTCCATATCGACCCGCGGATCCTTATCGATAAGGAACCGCCGGTCCTAGATAAGGAACCGCCGCCACTGTATCCGACAGAATCTTTTGCTTTACACTATTTTCTTCAATCTGTGTAAACTTTGCATGATTCTTTGCAAAAACCTGCATATTTCCTAAACTAGGTTACCTAAATGCATTATTCACCTAAAATGATTTTAACCTATTACTAGTTTGGATCATCCCCTCACCCATTTAAACCCACCTTGTTAGTCATGTTCTTCACACATCAAAACATCCTTCCCTAACCCTTAAACCACCCTTGTCAACCATGGTTTCTACAAAAACCTCAAACACCCCAAGGAAGACACTTAAGATTAGGATTAAGGTACCCAAGCCTAACTCCTCACCCTTTCACACACCAAAAAATGAGATGGTTCCAATACTTATTTCCTCATCACCTTCACCACCCCTTGCACCATGCAAGACAACATCCACCCATGGTACTAACCACTCCATTGGTTCTACCTCCTCTTCATTCAACTCAAGAATGAATGAGCTATCTTCACCCTTCACTCCAAGTGCACCCTTGGATGTGACCACACAACCCCAACCTATCCAAAGTATCCCTTTTGTGAATGACTTTGATGATACCTTGGTGACTTCACCATTTACCCCTCCTAACTCACCCATTTCACCAACCTTGGAGAACATACCTCCACACTCACCCATTTCCCCTTTGGGGAACATGCCTCCACTCTCACCCACATCACCCTTGGAGAACATGCCTCCTCCACCTCCACCAAACTCAAACATTCCAATTTTGGGTGTCCCACTTTCTCTCTTTTTGGGTGATCCTTACTATGGGTTTCAAGAGACTCATGGTCCTAATTGTCCATGTTGCCTCTACAACCACTACATCATCCATAACCTTAGGATGGAGATGTTTGGACTACATAGGAGGTTACAAGAGTTCTTGCTTACCTTGTTCTCCATGCCTCCTCCTAGGAGATGAATGATGAGTTTTCTTAATAAGTTTTTTAACAAAACCAAGCCAAAGAAGACTACTTATCTAGATCTAGTATTAAGCTAACTTTGTATTAGTTAGTTGATCTTGTAGTTTATTTGTAATTGTACTTTCTTCCTTCATGAGTTTTTCATGAAGTTAGTTAATGGATTTAGCTTTATGTGTTCCTATTCTTATGTGCACATTAATCAACTTTAATTTAAAATTAAAATTGAACCTAAGTCTATCACAACCTCTAAAAACTTGACTAAAAATTGATTCAAAATGATATCTAAATATTTTGTCACCCTTTGTCAAGACATTCTTTGTGAATGTGTTGTTTTTATGCAACCCTAGCATAATTTATTGCTAATAGAGGTAAAATTCCAAGATTTGCAATTTTTTGAAAAATTCTTAGTTTTTCTCAAAACCCTAGAAAAACTTGGTTTCAAGTCCACTGCACGCAGATCCTTAAAGTCCCGCGGTTCCTTAAGTGGTAAGGAACCGCCGGTCCCTATAAGGTACCGCGGACAGAAACTGACTTTTGACTCGTTTTTGGTCAAAATTCTTTAAACCCTATACCCTGTCAAGATTCCTTATTTGCTCAATTTGGCTAAACATTCCTTGACACTTCACATTTTGTATTCAAATTCGTACCTTGATTACATTTTACTTATACCCCAACCTTGAGATTTCATTATCACACCTTCCCAACCTTGAGATTTCATTCTCACACCTTCCCAACCTTGAGATTTCATTCTCACACCTTCCCAACCTTGAGATTTCATTCTCACACCTTCACAATGCCTAACTCCTCCATTCCTAACCTTGACATTTCTTTGTCACAACCCCACTCACCCAAAGCTTCCTCATCCAAGCTTTCAAAGAAACCGAAAATCTCGGTTCGACCTAATTGGGTTAAGAAGAATGAACCATCTTCTTCCAAACCACCCAAAAAACCCTACCTTCTCTCCAATCAAGTATTGGAATGAGACTTATACCATTAACCCCATCACGGAGCAAAAGAAAATGTTCCCCCACCACCTCAATCCTTTAACACCCCTCAACTCAATGACCTTTCAACCTTCTCAAACCTCACACGGCATTGTGAAAACATTTCCTACCCTATTACCCCACCACCACCAAACCCTAGGTTTGATGCCCTACCCCCATCAAACGATTTTGTGTTGCATCATGGTTCCTCGTGTGCTTGTTGTCGATTTCAACAAATTGAACTTGCTCATGTATATGAGAAGTTAAATTTTCTTGAATTCCTCCTCACTCGACCTCCTATCTAAGTTTTCGTTCCGGTGGACAAAACTTCGAATGATGCATCGTCGTCTTATTTTTCCAACTAAAGGACTAACTACTCTTAGAGTCTTTATCACTTTAGTTGTTTTAGAGTCTTTTATTTTTTTAAGCAATCTTGGAAAATTATCACTATTAGAATAGCTTATGCTTAGTGGTTTATTTTCCATTTTTTTTTGCTTTAGATACACATATTGTGTGTATGACTATCTACCTTGTTATGTCTTTTCTTTTATGTAACCTTTGTGTTGTTTGTGTGTTACTTCCTTAGTTCTCTTTTGAGTTGATCATGGTTAATTTTTACAATTGCTTATGGGTAATTCCATCAATTCTAAACATTAACCCATTGACAAGTTTATCATCTTCATTGGATTGAAGCTTGATTTTGTCAATTACCTTTTTGGACATACTTAGCAAAATACTTGCTTCTAATTTGAGATTTATTCTCTCTCTCCGTCTCAAGTTACTTAGTAGGTAGTGATAATATATACATTGGTGTTTCTTTTCTTTCTACTAACCTTTGTGTAACATGTCACCTTAGCTCACATACTTGGTGCCCCAAGCAAGGGGGAGCAACCACCAAGGGGGAGCTACTAGCAAAGTCCGATTTTCTTCAAAAGACTTGTGCTAACCTTTTTTCTACGACAAAGGGGGAGAAATGATAGTGATAAACTCGTTAATAATTCGATCTTTTGTGTTTCTACGTAAATGAGTTTATCGTTTGTCGTAATCAAAAAGGGGGAGATTGTTAATGCAAGTGATGCCTAAAAACATTATTAGTGTTAACTAATCTTTCTTAGTTTTGATCACAACAAACTATACAACACATTTAGTGTAAAACACAAAACGAATTATTTAACTAACACTATCATCAAGGTAATAATCATATCACTAACCTTTCTTAATCATACTTATTGATCATCAAAATGATTATCCTTAAAACTCACTTTTGTTAATATGACAAAAGACTTTTTAATAAACTTTCTTTTTTAGAAAATGTTTTATTAAAATGGAAAATGAAAATTTGAAAATAGCATATTTCATATGCTATTAGAATATCCTTTGAAGGCTTTAAATACCTCAGATATTCCTACCCCACTAAAAGACAAAAAACGGATCGTACTCTAGGGGCGGAACCTTAAGTAGCTAGGCGGTTCCCTGGCGATATGGAACCGCCGGGCTAGATAAGGTACCGCGCCCAGATAGCCGTTATATATCCGTTATACTTTGTCTCCTTTAAATAGTGGGTCAAATCTCATTTTCCAACAAGCCTCTTGGACGTTTTTCTCAGCCCCCTTTCTCTTTTTTATAGCATAATCATTAGTAAATGATCACTTAAAGTGTTAAGGATGTTTACATATGATTATCCTCTTGATCCCCTCCTTTACCTTGTCCAATGAGAAGATCACTCACTCACTAGTGTTGTGATGAAGATGAATCTATGAGCTAGTCATATTCATCATGATACCCTTTTTTGTTTTATGTCAATCCATTGTATTTATGAATACTTGGACTAGTTGTGTTCAGCCAAGTTATTTATGGATACTTGGATTTGTTGTGTACATCCATTGCATATGTGTTTGCTTGGATTTGTGTTGTGTAGATCCAAGCTACATGTGTGTACTTGGATATGTCTAGTTGAGTTGTAATAGATTTGATTAGTAGTTCTCACTAAACTATAAAGTGATGTGGTTGTGTCTTGTGAGTTCTCACTAAACTTGAAAGTGATTAGTAGTTGTGTTGTGTGAAGTTCTCACTTAGCTTCAAGGTGAAGAGTCGTGAAGATTGGTTCTAGCTTTGGATTAGAACTCGACATCTAGCCTTGTGTCGTAAAATGGTGAAGTAGGCAACGTCGTGAAGATTGGTTCTACCTTAAGATTAGAACTCGACATCTAGCCTTGTGTCATTAAATTGTGAAGTAGGCAACGTTGTGTAGATTGGTCCTAGCTAAAGATTAGGTCTCGACATTTAGCTTAGTGTCGAAAAATAATGTAAGCGACGATGTAAGGTTTTCTCCGCCAAGAAGGGAGCTTGTGGATATAGTGGAAATCTCGAGTAGGTGTACTCGAGGAGTGGAGTAGAAACGAGGATAGAGCCTCGTTGTCGAACCACTATAAATCTTGGTGTCTTCCCACTAGGTTGTCTCCTTCCTTACTCTTTACTTATTTCATTATCATTACACTTATCTATTATCTTTACTAGTGCATTTGAATTGAACCTAATCATTATGCAACTTAGCTTCAAGCAAAAGATAGTTTTGATACAAACCAAATTGAAAGTAATTTTAATTTGGTTGCCAATCTAAGAGAAACTATTCAACCCCTCCCCCCTTCTAGTTTCTACAGGTTACTTTTTACCAATAATCATCTAAGAAACTTTCTAATGTTTTAAGTTACTGATCATTTCTCAACTACACCAACCACACCCGTTTCACCACCTTTAATGATCAATCAAAATCCAACACAAATAATTTTATCAGGTATCAACTAAGTTCCTTGATAAGGAAGAGACCCAAATCTTAGCCAAGAGGCCTGTGATCAAAACATTTAGCATTCCCTTATAAAGTAAGTACACTTTTAATAATGTGTTTGACTACTATGACGAATAGAATCTTAAAAAATAATCATATGTTAAGCATAAGCAAGATTACCTTGTCAAAATTGTTTGGCGTTGATATGCACCATGCTAATAACTCTCTGATGCATCCTTTTGGAGCAAATTGAGGTGAACCCCATATTTTTCAGACATGTCGGACTAATGCGACCATGTTTTCATCAGATAATGTGTACATTAGCATTACATTTTCTCGAGTTACTATCTTTATTATCTCCATGAGTATTTTTCGTCGTCAAGCTCATATAAAAGACAGTGAACTCGGTTAATGGATCATAATTAAAATATCAGTTCTAACAAATCGAGCTGTAGTAGATAAAGGTTAGATGTGCTTGTACTTGGTGTCATAGTATTCACCTGTTATAACTTATAACATCAGTTGTAGAGTGTTTAACAACTTAAATATCAAAATTAGTTTTTTTACACTCAAAATTTTTTAACAACCCAGTAACCGTTTCCACAGTAAAGTGTCTATTACCACATGGTCCTAGGTCTATTGTTCCTCTATTTAAATGTCAATCCTCAACTTTCACAAGTCCGTTATAAAATATCAGTGAGAAGGATTTTTTTTAAAGTTCTCGAAAATTTCTGAAATATTTTCACAAAATTGTGTCTGTTGCTAACATTCTTACTTCCTCATTGTTAAAACATGATTTTAATTCTACTAATAAAATCCATTTATGTAGTTCAATATGCAATTTAAGCAGAAGTAAGAAATGATACCAAACAACCGCATAAGAGCTAAGGATTTTAAATAAGCAAATTCAAAGAGCCCTAATCTACCCATACCTTCAATGTTACATTATTAATCTGTAAATGCTAATAATGGGAACAAATATCATGTACCTATGAGATGCACATTTAAAAAACATGTGGCGGTATCAAAATATTACCAATTTATAATACCTTACATGTGATGTTACTACAAAAAGATAACCCGTCTTATAGGAAACAATGATAGTATACCATTTGGTCGGTTTTGCATGGCTTTACAATTGGCATTACTAACCCATGCTAACAGTTGCAAGATGCTAACCAACAAATAAAGAAATATGGTAAGAGTTCTAACTCAATAAACAAAGTGTACATTAGTATTTTAATCTTCTAATACCTTTTTAACTCATAATCATAACCCCATTTGACACTTTTAACTCAATTTTAATGGTCTCTAACAGCATAATCAATGGCAACACATGATTCCTGCATCGTTTAATGTCTTGATGGAATCTCGGTATCCAAAACATCGTTGAATATCTAGATGGAATTTGGTCCAATATCTAATCTCAACAACTCGTTCTAATGACTTTCACATGACATGACCCATACCCATATACAATTGAGAAATAAATCTAAAATTAAATATTGTGTCATACTATAAGATTGCGACATACTCCATAGTTTAGATTATAATCTTAGATATTCAAATAATAATTTCAGTTGGCATTTTATCAAACAATTTGGCACATAAACATGAACTTTTCAAGTATGCAATAAAAGAGAAAAACTCTACCTTTTTGGATGGTTCATGGCTGAATTGGTAGATTCATAAAACTTTTTAACCTAATTTGTAAAAAGGAAAAAATAAACAGAAGAAAATAATCATAAAATAATTTAAAATAGCACATTAAAGAAAAACATGCTTCATGATTTGCATAAAGAATGATTAACCCATATGAAATAAAGAAAGAAGAATAATCGGTAATCTTCTTACCGGTTTGATCAGATAATTGTGGATTTGATATGAACATTCTTAGAAGATGGTACAAACTCCTCAAGAAATAGGTTGCATTTGGACGAATGGAGGCTTCAAAATTTACGTTCTTGATGATGAAGTCGAGCAGTGATTAGTGAAATATTGAGTTCTGAAAGGTGAAAAGGTTTGGTTAGAACTGATATAGGTAAATCCAAAAATTATGAGGCTTGCATGAGAAGTTTTGAAATATCATTTCCATAATTATTGGTGTAATTCAAATAAGTGTGCAAAATTACCAAGATAGACACCCTTAAAATTCAAAAATTGTTTTTTAAAAGGGTATTTAGTATTTTTTTTTAACTCTCCTTTATTAAAAGATATAGATAGATGATTGTTTAATAGATAATAGGTTTTTTATATTAATAGGTTTTATATATACATATCAAATATTAAAAATGATTGTTTAATAGATATTGGTGTAATTCAAATAAATAATAGGTTTTTTATTAAAAATGATTGTTAATAGGTTTTGCACACTCATTTTTATTAAAAATGATTGTTTAATAGATAATATGTTTTTTATATTAATATAAATATAAAATTAACAGATAATATTGTCACTTCTCATTGTTTAATAGCTTAAGTATGTAAAATGCGAACATATTATCGATAAAAACTAACCAAATTATTTTGTAATCAAAAATAAAATCAAACTAATTAAGAATCTTTTACTTAGTAAAGAAAAACGAATAGCAGGGATTTTTTATTGAAAAATATTTTTTTTTAAATAATCTTTTGATTTAATCTTTTCTATTTTTATGTTTTTTTTAAATCTAAAAATTTCTTTGAGTAAAAGTTTTTAATAAAATTGATGGAAAAATTTAATAAAAAAATATAAAATTATAAATGTCAAATTTGTGAAAAAAAACTTTAGAAAAAGAAGATAACAAAAAAGCTTTAATAGTTAAATTTGATATAACTTAGATAATGTTAAGTAAAAATTATAATTTTTTATATTTTTTAATAATTAAAAAAACTAACAAATATCCCTTACACTTTATAATTTAATAACGTCATATTTCTAAAATACTAAGCAAATAAGTTGTATTCAATCTTGATAATTTTTATTTATTAAAAATGATTGTTTAATAGATAATAGATTTTTTATATTCATAAAAATATAAAATTAACAGATAATATTGTCACTTCTCATTGTTTAATAGCTTAAATATGTAAAATGCGCCATAACATATTATCGATAAAAACTAACCAAATTATTTTGTAATCAAAAATAAAATCAAACTAATTAAGAATCTTTTACTTAGTAAAGAAAAAACGAATAGCAAGGATTTTTTATTGAAAAATATATTTTTTTTTAAAAATATCTTTTGATTTAATCTTTTCTATTTTTATGTTTTTTTAAATCTAAAAATTTCTTTGAGTAAAAGTTTTTAATAAAACTGATGGAAAAATTTAATAAAAAAATATAAAATTATAAATGTCAAATTTGTGAAAAAAAACTTTAGAAAAAGAAGATAACAAAAAAGCTTTAATAGTTAAATTTGAAATAAGTTAGATAATGTTAAGTAAAAATTATAATTTTTTATATTTTTTAATAATTAAAAAAACTAACAAATACCCCTTACACTTTATAATTTAATAACGCCATATTTCTAAAATACTAAACACACAAAGTTTTCATATCTTTACATATATAGGAGCAAGTTGGATAATGTGACATGACACATTTAATCCTACATGTCATAATCTAATCCTACACGGCACAATTCTAATCCTACATGGCACCCCTAAAAGATGACATGGCAGTATTCAAATTTTAAGAAATGTAAAAACTATGTCACAGGCAAGATTCGAACTTGGGATGTTGGACTTAAAGCCCATGCACACAACCACTGTGCTATTAATACTTTGATGATCACATTTGAAAAATAAAACTACCATCCTTTAAATTTTCTAATATTAATAACAATGCCTAAATTTCGGTTCAAACAAGAAACGCATAATTGTGATCATTATCAGTCTTTTGACTTTGTCATGTTCCATAAGCATTCAATATCTCCAGGTAACATCCCTAATTCATCGGCCAAATTTATTTTTGATTTCAAATCCTTTCCATTGTTATCCTTTTGGCGGTTTAATGTTTTTCCAATTTCAAAATCAAATCACGAGATTGTCTCATGATTTTAGAAACTGAAAGCATTTCCTATTATCTTTAGTTACAACTCAAAATCCTATTTTATGGGTATAAATAGATTGTTTAATCACTCATATGAATCACATTATTCAACACATCTCATTGGTAAATTTCCAAAAAAAGCATGAGTCGATTATCAGGGAAGAAGGTAACAAAAATGTGTTACCAAAAGACACATGGTTATTTAGGTCGGAATTTTAGGAAGAATGGGTCACATGGAGGTGTTGGAGGATTCGGAGGTGCTGGAGGATCGGGTGGATCAAAGGGTTCTAGTGTATCAAAAGGCTTGGGTGGTTCTTCTGGCTCTGGAGGGTTTTTTTTAAATGTTTTAAACATTTTTTAATACTTTTTTTAGTTCATAATTGAAGCATCTTCTAAATAATATTGTTAAACAAAATGTCAGGAGATGGTCACAAAGAAACCAAAATCACGCCTATACGCGATGTTGATCTTATGTTGGACAACATTTCGATCAGAGTAAGGTGTATTTCACTCTGGCATTCTCACCGGATCAATGTTGCTCATGATCCGTATAGCCTAGATTTCATTTTGCAAGATGAGCATGTTTATTATTTACAGTGTATTATGTATTTAGTTAGTAATCATATGGTGTAGATTTTGACAAGAACATTTGCCGTTTTCAGAACAACAAAATACAAGTGTATATTAATGATGAGATGGAATTTATACATGATCTCATCATTCTTTTCGGGCTTTAAATGCATAAAATGTCATCAATATACCATATATATGCTTGTATTTGTTTACTTGTGTATTTTAGGTATGGATATCGTGAAAAAAGACAAAAGATCACAAGAAAAAAGGAAAAACGGACACGAGAAACGAAGCCGTACAATGAACCGGTCCCTAGTTATGGATTTCTCAAAGAAAAACCCTTGAAGACTTGAAGATGTACAAGATTGATCCATCATTTATGAATAAATGACACATAATACCCTTGTATATTCATAATTACAAGTTTTGTCCCTTAAGTTTGTCAAAATTATAAAAAGGTCCTTCAACTTTGAAGAATTGGCAAAGTTTAGTCCCTCAACAATTCTAAATTATTAATAATGGTCCCTAATGAAGTCAAAGATACATTGAAGACCTTTGAAGGTCAAGAATGTCCAAAATCAGTCCTCAAACTATGCAAAAAAGGCAAAAACAACCCTTGGAAACCTTTTGCCAAAGTTTTGGGGCAAAAGTATGATGTATAGAACTTAATTAACAAAGGGAAACCAAGTTTCAAGTTGAAAAATATTTTATACCACTTCTGCCAAAACACAAGGACCCAATGTGCCAATTTCCAAAGTTTAAACTCACTAAACACGCGCCAAACACTTCTCTCCCACTAATATCGGATCAAACTTGTTACTGTAGCACGTGATGAACCCATAATTAACACCCACTTAACCAAAGGGTAAAATGAAATTACCTTGACACACGTTTAATTCACACACTCCAGAACTCATCCCACACACAAAACCCTCAATCCCACTCACCAATGGCCCCCACCATTCAACCCGTTACCCAATCATATCACACCCTCCTCTCCAAGTAAAGACACGTGGCCAAATCAACAGCTAACACTCATTGCTTAGCCCCAAAGCTAAAATGAACGTCCTTGATTCATTTGGACAGCTCAACAACAAAATGCGTCTAGAAGATTTCAAGGGCATCTTAGGGATTTCATGGTCTAGGGTTTTACTTATTTGTGCCTTGTATTCGTCTATATAAAGACTCCTCAACATGTGAGAGAGCTTTTGTTCCAGATTTTAGCTATCTCTTTGTAATTCCTTTTTATTGAAATAAAATTTGAATTTTTGAAAATCTTTAATTCTCTTGTGTTATTTATAAAAGTTTGGTGATTGAATAGCTGAAATCTGAGTTCCACTTACATGTTTTGTTGGTTTTGAGAAAAGGTTTTAAAGTTTAGAACACTTGTTTTCAAAATCAAGGGTATAATCTGTTTATTGCTCACTTTTCTGTTTGTTCATCTTAGCATCTTTGGAAGCTGGTGCTTGTTCTTGCTAGCACCTCAGCTCAAACATTCCAAGGATTTGATGTAAGTCTTGTAGGTTTGCATCTCTTTTCCTTTTTCATTTTTCTGAATTTTATTGAATATTTGGTGATTTTGCATGATTTATTATGAATCTGTGAATTTGTGGTTGATTTGAGTTACTGAGGTTGGATTAGTGTTGTTAGGGTTGATTAGATCTTGTTTGGAAGGTTAAATCATAACAATCCTTTGGAAACTTGAGAAATCAGATTCCAAAGGGGTGTTTGGGTTAACTGATTCAAAGGGATTTAAGGCAACTAGTGTGTTGTTTATTGTTTCTATTGGGTTGGTATCTGTTTATCTGGTGCAAAGGGTTCATTATCTGCAAGTTTTGTGGCTGGAAACAACAAAATCAATCAAAAGGCTATAAAATCTGTTTAACTTGGGTATTTTGGCTAAACTTTTGGGGACACCTAGATCTAAGGGTAGACTAGGGTTAACAAGTGCTAAATTTTGGTTAACTTAATCAGGGAAGCGGATTTGAAGGCTTGAAATTGGATTGGTGGTCAAATAGATCAGCAAAAGGATTTTGGATAATCACTTTTGCTAATCAATAACTTTTGGTGCTTGAATCTGCTTATTTACTTTGATCCATTGCTTGAAACAAGTTTATTTGTGCTTATTGGACTTTATTATAGCTTGTGTGTGCATTTGGTTCAATTTGGCTGGCTTTTTCATGCTCAATATGCTTATTTGTTCATAACTGCTTATTTTCTAGGTATGTGGCATATCTGTGAACTGTTTGCTTATTCTGTGCTTATTGAGTAAACCAAATTGTGATTTCTTTGTTGATATTGTCTCCTTGTGATCCACTGATTACAAGGGTGCCCTTGTTTCCATTTGAATCTAACTGGATCTCTCTAAAAAAGCAAGTCAAATAGTCAAAGCAGTGGGAACTCCTTTCCCCTGTTGTTAGCCACTGCTAGTGTTATTTCAACTGGTGCTTATCAATAAGCTATTCTAGCTTATTTTAACCTGCAACAACTTTAAATTTGTAATAGGTGTCACTTATTTGACCCATTTGTTCATTCTGGAGCATTTGAGGGGTTGACTTTGAGGTTTGACTAGAAAACCAAAAACTTTGACTTTTAAATAAGTGCTTATCAGCTTATTGTGCTTATTTGGCTTGGCTTATTGAACTTTTCTTTGTTGATTTGTTTTAATTAAGTCATTTAGAGTCTTTTGCAACTTATTAGAAGGTCTGAGGTGGTCTAGAACTCTAAGTCGACTATATTGTCTTTTAGTGAAATTCTACTTTGCTTATTTCTGGCTTATTGGGTTTGCTTTTTCAAAACTTATTTTCATAGATCTCTTAGGCATCTCAAAAGAAGGTTGTGTGTTCAATTAGAGCTTATGGCATTGGCTTATTGCTTAATGGGCTTATTGGCCCAATAAGAATAAGTTGTTGACCATTTAAGCTGTGATAAGCTCAAAACTAACTTTTGGGCCTTCAGACTTTTGTGTTTAGAATTAAATTTTGAGTCAGATAGGGCTTTTTCAAGTCATTTGGGCCAAGTTTGAGTTTTTGGGCCAAAAAGCCCATTAGTGTGGACTGTTTTCTATTTTAGCCCATTAGGGGTATTTTGGTAATTTTACTTTCATTTTCTGTTTATTTAGGTTAAAATATACTAGTTTGCAGGTTTTTAGAATTTTTTATAATTTTTAGATTTTTAATATTATTTTAATATTATTTTATTATTAAATTTCTAATTTCACATTTTTGCATCTTTTATACTTTTCTTAGGTTTAATACATTAAAATAGGATTTTTGCAACTCTTAGATTAATTTTATCTTCATTTGTCTAATTTCTAGAATTATTTTAAGTTTTTAATCATTTTAAATAGTTTTAATTAGTTTAAAAATTTATAAAAATAGTTTTTAGTCTTATTTGGTCATTTTAGAGGTTTAAAAAGTGAAAAATCTTAATTTGAGCTTTTTGATAATTATTTTGATTTTTAGGGCTTTAATTAGCATTGAAAAATTAATATTTAATTAATTAAAAGGTTTGAAAAAGTTTTGATCATTTGTAAACTCTTAGTTTATTTAATTTGATTTTTGCTAATTTTTTGGGAATTTTTAGAATTAGTTTTTATTTTGTCACTTTTTACGGTTTTAATTTTAGTCGTCGTAGTAATAATTTTCACGTCTTCGTCATTCTATTTTCTCATCTCCTTCTATCAAATATTAATCTCAAACCAATTACGAATTATTCACACACATATACCTCCTTAGGAAACGAACTTAATTGGGTCATTAACACTTGATTTTCCTAAATCATTTGTTTAATACTTTCCGCTTTTACGCCTTTTTCCTAAAAGGTCGTATTTTTCCTACAATCATTTTGGCGCCGCTGTCGGGGAGGTGTGTCGTGATTAATTTTGTCATTTTGTTCATAATATTAACCATAAATAGTATTTGTATTAGTAGAACTCTACTAATACGTATTACTGGTTTTTTCGTTTTTCTTGTGAAATTATTATTACTATATTGTATTAAGTATCACAACAAAATCAAAATATCTCCAAAAGTGTGCAAACACAACCTTAATTGGGATTTTATCTCCTAATTATTGTATTCGAATCTCAAACAAAAAGAAAAAGACAAAAATAGATAAATACTTTCGTGAAGCTCGATTTTGAAAAAATTCAAACTATAAGGTGGGTATAAGGCGGGTATTATAAAATATACCCTAAGGAAAAAGGCTCTTAAGTGCTTCGCGCCGCCTCATTTCCCCGCTTGCTTGTGAGTATTTTGAGATTGAAGGCTAATCGAGGGTTTTGCCGCCCAAAGTATTATTACGTATTATATATATTTGCTTGGTTTCTTTGTGATTAAACCCTCTTGAACAATTTGGTCTTCACCAAAGTTCTAAAGTCATTCGAAGGCGTTCACTCCACGTGATCGTTTTCATTCTTTTGAGGCTTCTTTAATCAAGAGTTTGATTCGAGGAGAGATTTGGTAGATTGTTGTCTACGAAGATACACAAAATCCAAAAAAAAATTAAAAACAATCAAAAATACAAAAAAATTGAAAATCCACAAAACACCCAAAAAGAATCTTCTTTGCTCACCTCCCATTCTTCGTCAAGTTTATGCTAACTCGTAACCAAGCAAAACGAGCTCGTAAACGTCGTCAAAGTCAAGGAAATCAAGAGCCTTTGATTGAAGAACAAACTCCAATTGTCGAACCCTGATAGGTGTGTAAACACCCATCCTTTTTACCATTTAATTACAATAATAACCGAGCCAAAACGTGTATTTTATGTCATTTATGTCGGAATTATGCGTGGTTTGTGTTTTTGTTGTGATTTAGGACGAAAAGGTGAAAAGTGGAGAAAACACGGGCATTCACGGGCTTTTATCGAAGAAAAAGACGAAAGACGAAGTCAAGAAGTCAAGAGTGCAAAAAGAACGGAAGTCCAAGACCAATTCTGAAGATTTATCGAAGAAAAAGTCAAAAGACGGAAGTTTACTAAAAGCCGAAGAACTAAAGTCTAATTTATTGAAGAATTACAAGACGAGTTCAAAGAAATCCCGAGACAAAGTCGTTAAAGTCAAAGAATTAAGAAGATTATCAAAGAATTAAGAAGAGCAAGGACTTAATGACGCAATTAAGGAAAGAAGAAAGAGGGGAGGAAGCTTCCTAAGCACATCCTAATCCTCCCCTATAAATAGAACATTAGGATTTACATTTCATTTTGTTGGCTAATAGTGACAATTAGTTCTTACATTTTATTTACTTGCACATTTACCTTATTGCACTTTAAATATTTGTCTTGCACCTTAAATACCTTTAATTTCAAGTAAGTTTTCTTTTAATTATTGTTAATCTTTAATTTTCTTGTTAATCTCTCATCTACCTTTCTTTTTTGCTTGATCTTTATGTTTATGTGCTATTTGTTATGCTTATTTGATTAAAGATTATGTATTTATGCTTTTGATTATTTTGGATTATTGATTTTTATAGCTTATTTGTGTTTATCTTAAAGTTTCTAAAGTTTTTATAAAAGTTATTTTTATATAAAGTTTGTTTTCGTACATCTTTCTCATTTCATGTTTTGAAAAGTCTTTAAATTGTAGCTTATTAGCTTTTTCTTATACGTGTTTGCTTAGGTTTTTAGTCTAGTGCTTATTTGAGTAATAGCTTATTAGTTGTGCTTATTTATGAATTTGTTTACTGTATTCCGATTACTACCCGTCGGAAAAGGGTTTTGCATTCCGACGGGGATTCCGATCTACCATCGGAAAAGGGTTTCCAGATTCAACAAGTATTCCGATTGGACATTCCGACAGGGGTGTTTTTGAGTGATATTCCGATGGGACCTAGGTACCACATTCCGATGAGATCCCCTTAGGTTGTATTCCGATAGTAGATTCCGATACACATTCCGATAGGGGTGTCTTTGATTTCATTCCGATTGGTGAGTTGTATTCCGATAAGATTCCGACGTCGTCATTCCGATTGGAAGGTAAGGGTGTATTCCGACGAGAATACATTCCGACCACATTCCGACAAGGGTGTTTGTTGGGTATTTCGACAGGTAGGTTTATTATTCCGATCATATTCCGATCGGAATGTATTCCGATTAGGTTTGTTTTTACATTTTGTCTTGTTTAATTTTTAAGTTTACATTTTAATACTTTGTCAAATCTTAATTTTCGTCACGCTTTAGTTTTAAGTCATTTAATTAATTTACTTTTCAAAGTTTTTAAATATTGCACCCTTTACTTTTAAATTAGAGTTAGATTTATATTAACGTCATTTTCATTTACTTCTTTGCACATTTTAATTACTACAACGACACAAACATTTGTTTCACCAAAGAACGATTGAGTCGCATAGTTAACCAGGATCAATTCGATTAGACCACAACAACGAACTTTAACTTTCTTACTAGGTAAAACCCAGTTATCAAATGGCGCCGCTGCCGGCTCTTTTCGTAAAGATTAACAGTTTTCTGTGAGAGACGCGTTGCTTTTTGGGATCCGCTCACTTGTGAGCGTTATTTTCTTGCTTAAAAATTTCAAAAAATCCAAAAAATTAAAAATTGTTAAAAATCCATAAAAATCAAAAAATTTAAAAAAATCCAAAAAGATTTTATTTTTATTGTGTATATATATATTCTCTTTGTGTTTGGTATTGTTTTCTTTTGCCTTTGTAGGTGTATGCGTACTAGATCTTCTACTTATCAAGAGCCCGAGACTCCTGAAGATTTAGCTATGGCAGGTGTTAACAACAACAATAATCCACCGCACCTCAATAATAACAACAACAATGTTCTTCCGCAGCCCGATCTTCGGACAATGGGGGAGCTTTGTCAACCTACCATGTTTGGACGAGGAGGACCGATTGCGCCGATGCAAATCACGGCTCCGGAGTTCTCGTTGAAGCACCACATGATTCAGCAAGTGCAAACTAATCCATTTCGAGGAATGCCTGATGATTATGCCAACAAACACCTCGACAAATTCATTACAATCACCCAAAGCATGAAGTTGCCCGGTGCCACAATGGATGTCCTTCGCCTACAACTCTTTCCACATACTTTATCACACCACGCCGAGAAATGGTTTGATCGTCTCCCGAAGAATTCAATTCATACTTGGGATGACATGACTCAACGCTTTTTGTCGCGCTACTTTCCACCATCCATGGTCACGAGCCTTCGCAATCAAATCAGCGGTTTCATGCAAGAACCCGATGAATCTCTTTTTGATGCTTGGGAAAGATATAATGTTTTGGTCGATCGTTGCCCAAACCACAACATGCTCCCTGTAACCTTAATTGATACTTTCTACAACGGTTTGACTTTTCGTGATCGTGATACAATTAATGCAGCCGCCGGTGGCACATTTATGAAAAGGAGACCCGAGGAGTGTAGAGAGCTTATTGAGAACATCCATACTCATCACAAAAACTGGGATTCCTCCGCTTCTTCAAGGAACAACCCGAGAGTCAATGTTTCTTCTACTTCAGCAAACCCCGACATGACCGAATTCACCCGCATGATGACCGAAATGAACAAAAATATCTTGCTTTTCGCTACAAACCAACAACAAGTGAAAGCGGTAGCCACTCCTTGTGAGACATGCGGCGGTCCTCACTCATACACTGATTGTCCTTCGACTCAAGGAAATCCGGAAAACGTGTATGCAGCTTATGGTAATTATTCACCGGAAAATTACCAAGCTCGACCTCAAGGGGATAGAAATTTGCTGAGTTACCGGTCAAACAACTACCTTTCACCCGGTTTTTCTCCTCAAAACCAAAACCTCAACAACAACTACAATAGAAGCAACCAAATCCCACCAAGAGCTTCTAATCCTTATCACCCACCCGCTCAACAAGCCCCACCCATGAATCAAGATGTTGAAGCCTTAATGAGAACCCAAGGTGAGCAAATCAAGAATCTATAGAGCCAAATTATCAATTTGAAAGGGAATATCACCAAGCAAGGGAATGAAATTAGATCTGAGCTTCGAGATAATATTCAATTCTCCTTCAGCAATCAAACGAATGATTTGAAGAATATGCTGGCTAGTTTCTTGCCCACCACTCAACCCTCTTCCTCGAGTTCTCTACCTTCAAACACCGTCACCAATCCACGAGCGAATGTGAGTGCTATTACTACCCATAGTGGAGTTACCATAGTAGGACCACCTATCCCACCCCCATCATCTACACCTCCTCCACCACCATTTATCCCTACTACTCCTACACCTAGTATTAGTACGCCATTACCGTCTCCGCCTCGTCGTGACAAAGTAACCAAGAAGAATCCTTCAACATCTCAACCTTTACCTGCTACACCTACACCTTCCACCTATAAACCCAACATCCTATATCCTTCTCACTTGGACAAGCCTAACTTGCTCACTAAGGATGACACTCAAGTGTCGAATTATTTGAAGATGATCTCTCAAATGAATTTCAACATTAGCCTTGTTGAAGCACTTGTCCACATGCCGAAATTTGTCAAAGCATTCAAGGAATTGCTTAACAAGAAGGAGAAGTTGATTGAGCTCGCCAACACACGCTTAAATGAAAACTGTTCTGCGGTTATTCTTAAAGAACTTCTGGAAAAACATAGAGATCCCGGTCGTTTTGTGTTGCCTTGCATTTTTAACAAAACCGAAGAATTTACTGCCCTGGCTGATCTCGGGGCCAGTATAAATCTGATGCCTTTAAGTGTTTGGACATCACTATCATTATCCGACCTTACTCCAACAAAGATGACTCTTGAGCTTGCAAATCGCACTCTCGCTTACCCCGTTGGTATTGCCGAAGATGTGTTCATTAAAGTTGGCACCTTCACTTTTCCGGTCGACTTTGTCGTTGTTGATAATGAAATAGACCCTCGTATTCCTTTAATACTTGGTCGGCCATTCTTGAGAACCGGACGAGCTTTAGTTGATGTGGCCGAAGGTGAATTAATTTTAAGGGCCAGGAATGAACAACAAGTGTTCAAAATGGGGAAGCTTACAAGCAAATCCTATGAAAGAGAATCCGCGAATATGATTAATGTGCTCGATGATTTTATCATCTACAACAATCCTCTATTCGAGTCTTGCATTGATAATCCACTTTTTCAAGATGATGTGGATGATTCTCTCTCCAATTTGGAACCTTCACCCATATATGATTCTCCACCGATCTTTGATGCTTATGATGATGATTCTAGCTCAGATACGGATGATTTTGATGATTTTACTTCCGAGTATCCCGACATGCCCACATATGATGATTTTGATGAGGCCGATACTCTTTCAAGTGATTCTTCTCATGATGAAGATCCTCCGCCATCACTTGATCCTACTTTGGATGATTACTCATTTGAGGAAGACTTTTCAACTTTTCTCAATACTTACTTCCCTCGTGAGAGTGATGCTCCTCCTTTAGATTTTAATGATTATCGTCTTGATCCTACTTTGGATTTGAAGAAAATTCTTTCAAAGGAGAAGCAACCGGACGACACCAACATCCGCAGCACGTATGATTTGACACCTCTTTGTCCACCTTCTGAGGACGAGGTTGTGCATTTTCTTCGCGGATCTTCTTCACATTCTGCTGAGCCTGAGTGCTATTTTCCCCTAAAGGAAAAGGTGTTCGACCTCGGTATCGATATTCTTCAGCCATTTCAGTATCCGTCTGATGAAATAAAAGGAAAGATCTTTGGAACTTATGGAAATCTGCTTGCACCACTTCACCCTTGCTCCCACCGTGCTCCGTCTTTTCTTAAGGGAACCTTGCCTACTCTTCTTTGGCTTGCCTTGTTTGCCTTAAGCTTGTGCTATTTGATGGAAGAAAACTATGTCTTTGATCCCGGTGGATATGTTTCATGCTTCTTCCTATGCTAACCAAAGTCGAGTCAGGCTCACGACTCGGTGAACAAAAATCAAGCGCTTCTTGGGAGGCAACCCATGTATCTATCTTTTAGCTTTCTTTATCCTAAGTGTAGGGGAGACCCGTTGGTGTTTGCTATTTCCTCTCTTCTACTATTCAGGGATTCGAGCGCTCAATGATCCACTCTTGATGATTTTTGACGACCGTGATTCCGTGTTCCCTTCTTCCCGGTTCTATCCTAAACTCTTTTCGATTCACTATTTTATATTTTCTCAATATTAAAATAGGAATCTCTTTAGTTGTCTTTTCCTTAGCGAGATTTAATCAAAGTGCACAATGTCCTAAGTGTAGGGGAGTTTACTCCCACATGCTTAAACATTGAGGACAATGTTTATATTAAGTGTAAGGGGGACTTCTATCGAAGTTAAGTGGTCTTTTCCTTGTATTTGTCCTCATTTTAACCAGAAAATCAATTTTTCGACATTTTTCAAAAATCTTGATCTATTTTGGCCTATTAGTTTTTACCTTTGTATAGTTATTTTCTTTCTTTGCTAGAATAAATTTTTAATAAAGTGGTTTTAATTTTCAAACGTTGTGAAACTTTTGACTCAACCCGAGTTTACTTATCTTAGTTTACTCTAGCTAGTATCCTTAACGTGTTTAAGTCATGTTTTGCTAGGCTTTTATATAGGGAGCTATAAAACGCGAAAGTCTTAACTCTCACGGGTTAAGAACAACAACTTTTCGCAAGTTCCTATAATTGATCCTAGAGAGTCGTTTATCAAGGGAACTTTAAAACGTGATTTCTAAACTTAAAAAAGTCTAAGAGTTTGCAAGATCCTATAGACGACTCGAAAACCCAAAACTTTGATTTAATAGGCTAAGCATCCACGAGTCTCATTCCTTGAGATTTTAAACTGTGGAGAACGAGAGATGATAGAGTCAATTATAAGTTTGGTATTCTTTCGTGAATTTATGTGAGTTAATTATAAGCCTATTCTCCCATCGCTTGTTAATAAATTTATCTGCAATAAATAAGGTTGTACGATTTGAAAAGTTACTTAGCTTCTAGCCCAAGATCGTTTAAGAGTTGCTCGGTATGGATTAGAGTTCATAGCCAAGGCATAACTTATTGAAGCGGGATGCGAAGATTGGCGAGTCCGAAAAGGCCCTAACAAGGCATGAGGGCTACATTTTGTTGCTAAAGATCCAAAGTAATGTGAAGAATCATTTATCAAAGATCAATATGAAGGATCAAGACACACGATGAAAAGCAAAAACTCCCCAAAAGTCATGGAGAAGTCTATCTGAAAAGGCCCTAACAAGGTATGAGGATAAATAGATCCAAGTCCAAAAAGGAGGCAGATCGTTGTATATCAAAGTCTAAAATAAAGATTAGAGAAAAATGAAGAAGTCGTGGTCCAAATATGAAGAATCTCTCAAAACTTCAAGTGAAGAAATTCCTATATGAAGAGAAGACCATTATTTCATGAACGTCTCTCAAGATTTGAAGTATGAAGTCGCTGCCAAATATCGGTCCGAGAAAGGTCTCAAATCGCGAAGCGAGTTATGCCAAGATATGAACTTTATGAGGTCCCGAGAAGCAGTTTTAAAAGATTTTGTCCTTTAGCTAACTATTGATTAAATCGTCCCACTTTATTCAGCCTTAATAACTATCGAAATAAGTCAACAATGCATCCTCGTGATCATTCAAGACAATAATAAAATATAAGAGATACACCTAGGAATAAGGGAGTCTAAGTGAATAATTGGCCCACATGAGTTCGTGTTAGTTTGCTAACTTATAATAACAATGATCTCGTTTTTAAGCTTGGTTTGGAGAAAGTGAAAACTTGAGGATGATGATCATTCATGACATTTTCAAAACCCCAAGGTATGTTTTTTATTTCTTTACTTGTTTTGTTATTTTCTATCTCTTTAATAAAGGTCAAGGTGGATTGATTGTGATGAAAAATGTAAACATGCTTTGTAACTAATGCATTGCATGAGGACATTGCAATGGTCAAGTGTAGGGGATTTGATAGGTGTGTAAACACCCATCCTTTTTACCACTCAATTACAATAATAACCGAGCCAAAACGTGTATTTTATGTCATTTATGTCGGAATTATGCGTTGTGTTTTTGTTGTGATTTAGGACGAAAAGGTGAAAAGTAGAGAAAACACGGGCATTCACGGGCTTTTATCGAATAAAAAGACGAAAGACGAAGTCAAGAAGTCAAGAGTGCAAAAAGAACGGAAGTCCAAGACCAATTCTGAAGATTTATCGAATAAAAAGTCAAAAGATGGAAGTTTACTAAAAACCGAAGAACTAAAGTCTAATTTATTGAAGAATTACAAGACGAGTTCAAAGAAATCCTGAGACAAAGTCGTTAAAGTCAAAGAATTAAGAAGATTATCAAAGAATTAAGAAGAGCAAGGACTTAATGACGTAATTAAGGAAAGAAGAAAGAGGGGAGGAAGCTTCCTAAGCACATCCTAATCCTCCCCTATAAATAGAACATTAGGATTTACATTTCATTTTGTTGGCTAATAGTGACAATTAGTTCTTCCATTTTATTTACTTGCACATTTACCTTATTGCACTTTAAATATTTGTCTTGCACCTTAAATACCTTTAATTTCAAGTAAGTTTTCTTTTAATTATTGTTAATCTTTACTTCTTGTTAATCTCTCATCTACCTTTCTTTTTTACTTGATCTTTATGTTTATGTGCTATTTGTTATGCTTATTTGATTAAAGATTATGTATTTATGCTTTTGATTATTTTGGATTATTGATTTTTATAGCTTATTTGTGTTTATCTTAAAGTTTCTAAAGTTTTTATAAAAGTTATTTTTATATAAAGTTTGTTTTCGTACATGTTTCTCATTTCATGTTTTGAAAAGTCTTTAAATTGTAGCTTATTAGCTTTTTCTTATACGTGTTTGCTTAGATCTTTAGTCTAGTGCTTATTTGAGTAATAGCTTATTAGTTGTGCTTATTTACGAATTTGTTTACTGTATTCCGATTACTACCCGTCGAAAAAGGGTTTTGCATTCCGACGGGGATTCCGATCTACCATCGGAAAAGGGTTTCCAGATTCAACAAGTATTCCGATTGGACATTCCGACAGGGGTGTTTTTGAGTGATATTCCGATGGGACCTAGGTACCACATTCCGATGAGATCCCCTTAGGTTGCATTCCGATAGTGGATTCCGATACACATTCCGATAGGGGTGTCTTTGATTTCATTCCGATTGGTGAGTTGTATTCCGATAAGATTCCGACGTCGTCATTCCGATTGGAAGGTATGGGTGTATTCCGACGAGAATACATTCCGACCACATTCCGACAAGGGTGTTTGTTGGGTATTCCGACAGGTAGGTTTATTATTCCGATCATATTCCGATCGGAATGTATTCCGATTAGGTTTGTTTTTACATTTTGTCTTGTTTAATTTTTAAGTTTACATTTTAATACTTTGTCAAATCTTAATTTTCGTCACGCTTTAGTTTTAAGTCATTTAATTAATTTACTTTTCAAAGTTTTTAAATATTGCACCCTTTACTTTTAAGTTAGAGTTAGATTTATATTAACGTCATTTTCATTTACGTCTTTGCACATTTTAATTACTACAACGACACAAACATTTGTTTCACCAAAGAACGATTGAGTCGCATAGTTAACCAGGATCAATTCGATTAGACCACAACAACGAACTTTAACTTTCTTACTAGGTAAAACCCAGTTATCAAACCCGTTGTAGAACCAATAGTCGCCATGGCTAATCGTACTATGATGGAGTTGCTTCAAGCACCCACCGAGGGTTTTGGAGAAGCTATTGTGATTCCCGCCATCCTTGCGGAGAATTTCGAGATTAAGACGGGTTTAATGTCGATGTTGCAAGCAAATAAGTTTAGAGGTCATGAAAAAGACAACCCGCATTACCACATAAGGAATTTTAATCGTCTCACCGCAACAAGCAAGTTTAAGGATGTTCCACATGACGCCATTAAGATGATGTTGTTTCCATTCGTTAGATGGACTCGCTAAAATTTGGCTCGAGAAAGAACCGCCAAATTCGATTTTGACATGGGGTGATCTCGTTTCTAAGTTTGTGAACCAATTTTTTCCACCATCTAAAACAACACATTTAAAAATGAGATTTCATGGTTTACACAACGTAATAATGAAAGTTTTTCAATGGCATGGGAACGATTTAAGGAAGTGTTACATGAATGTCCACACCATGATTTTTCGGAATTGCATCAAATAGATACTTTTTATAATGGGCTTAATGATCATGAACGAGATTATTTGAATGCCGCCGCGGGTGGTAATTTTTTGTGCAAAACGACCGATGAAGCTTTAAAGATTATCGAGAATAGATCTAAGGTTTATAACCCTCGTAACATACCGAGTGTTGCCAATATGGGTTCCTCATCGTCGTCATCATCTCGTAACATGAATGCCTTACATGATGAAGCTAATGAGGAAAATCGGTTTTTCGATAGATTTGCAAATCTTATGACTCATTGGAAAGCACAAGATGCTTTGAATTCCGCATCGGTTAAAGCGGTTGAAAAGAGTTGTTTATCTTGTGGTGGAGCTCATGATCTTTCCGAGTGCATTACCGCCGGTGGTAACACTTCGAGTGCTTACGTAGCAACGGGAACTTACAACCAAAACGGCCAAGGTTCCCGCCCAAATCAAGCTCCACCAAATCAAAATGCTAATAACTATTGAAACAACAATCAAAATGGTTGTTATCAAGGCAATTCACGTAGCTACAACAAAGGGAATTATCAAAGTGGAAATGGACAAGTTTCAAATCAAAACCAAAACCGTGATTTTCAAAACACTACACAAGGTTTTCAAAATGCTCACACTAAAAATCTTAAGGGAGAATTTTTGGATTATGCAAAGGCAAACGATGCTAAGTTTGATAATATGCAACGTGAGATGATTAGCTTAAGAGCCGAGTTGAAAAACGAGCTTAAAAACGAACTTGCTAATGAACTTAAGACTCATGCTAATAAAATGGAAGGAAACGTTTAACGTCTTCAACAAAATTAACAAAAGATGGAACAAGGACAACATGAGATTAAGCAAGAATTGTTAAAAGCGGATGCTAGGCAATCAAAATATGAAGACCGAATTGCAAAAATGTTTGAAGCAATCATGTGTAAACCTTCTTCCTCGGGTGGTCTTCCTAGTGATACCATCGCAAACCCGAAGGGAGAAATGAAGGTTATTACTACACGTAGTGGTAAAACTTTCAATGAACCAATCTCTCGTCCAAGTACTTCTACGGAGAAGGAAATCGAGAAAGAGCCCGAGGTGATGGTCGAAAAGGAGCATATCACAAGCCTACGAAGTACCGCTCATACCACACCGACGGTTGAACCAAAAATCCAATCATGAAACCCGAGATTCCAAGGCCGTTGCCTAATGTCCAACCCACACCACCCTTACCTTACTCTTCAAGACGAAACAAAGAGAAATTGCAAGAACGTAACAAACAACAAATCGAGCTTTTCATAAAAATGTTTCAACAAGTTCATTTTGATGTAAGTTTAGCCGACGCGTTGTTATATATGCCTCGTTTCGCTTCCACTTTTAAAAGTATGATGAATGATAAGGAAAAGCTTTCAAAGCTTTCTAATTGTTCTTCAGTTTATCTTAACCACATACCGGAAAAAGTTGGTGACCCCGAAAAGTTTCTCATTCCTTGTGATATACAAGATATGAAAGAATGCCTCGCTTTGGCCGATCTTGGTGCGAGCATTAATTTGATGCCATTTTCCATTTGGAAATCGCTTTCGCTTCCGGCTCTTACTCCTTCGAACATGTTTATCGAGATGACCGATCATTCTACGATTTTAGCATGTGGAGTAGCCGAGGATGTTTTCGTAAAAGTAGGGAAGTTCTAATATCCCGTTGATTTTATAGTAGTTGACATCCCCGCGGATCCTCAAGTTCCTCTAATTTTAGGTCGTCCATTTTTAGACACCTCGAGATCGCTTATCGACGTTCATGCAAGAACTATTACTTTGAGATTTAACGAAGAGGAACTTGTTATAAACGCTACTCAAAAATCGACACCTTCTCATGTTTATGCAATCGCTACCATCAATCACATTGACTTAGTTGATGTGGTTTGCGATGAGTTTTCACAAGAAGTGTTAGGTTTTTCCGATAGTTCGTCAAGTGGCAATCCCACTATTTTGGATCCGATTCTTGCTAATTCTACACCAAATCTCACTCCATTCCAAGGAGGCGATTTTACTTGAAATGAAATCGACAATGAAGATGAGGTGATTATTAGTGATGATACTTCTATTCTACCATTTCTTCCGCCGATGGAAGTTATGAGTGTTGAGCAAAAATCTTCAATCGAGGAACCACCTATCCTTGAATTGAAAGATTTTCCATCTTACCTTGAATACGCATTCTTGGAAGGTGATGACAAGTTGCCGGTTATTATTGCAAAAGGTCTTGCTAATGATGAAAAAACCGCGCTCTTGAAAGTTCTTAAAGCTCATAAAGGGGAAATTGCGTGGAAAATTTCCGAAATTAAGGGTATTGACCCAAAATTTTGTACTCACAAGATTTTAATGGAGGAGGACTACAAACCCGCAATTCAAAGTCAAAGAAGGGTAAACCCCAAAATTCACTATGTCATCAAAAAGGAAGTCTTAAAACTCCTTGACGCGGGAATGATTCATCCTATCTCCGATAGCCCATAGGTGAGCCCAATCTATTGTGTCCCTAAAAAGGGAGGAATGACCGTTGTGCCCAATGAAAACAATGAGTTAATTCTCACTCGTGTTGTGACCGGTTGGAGGGTGTGTATTGACTACCGAAAGTTAAATGACGCCACTCGTAAAGACCACTTTCCTTTGCCCTTCATGGATCAAATGTTAGAGCGACTCGCGGGAAATGAATTCTATTGCTTTTTAGATGGTTTTTCCGGTTACTTTCAAATCCCCATCGACCCTCGTGATCAAGAGAAAACTACGTTTACGTGTCCTTATGGAACGTTTGCTTATCGTAGGATGCCTTTCGGACTTTGCAACGCACCGGGTACGTTTCAACGGTGTATGATGGCTATTTTTCATGATATGATCGAGAAGTTGATGAAAGTGTTTATAGATGACTTTTTGGTGTTTGGCAATTCGTTCACGTCGTGTTTATCTAATCTCGAGCAAATGTTAAAACGTTGTAAAGTAACCAATCTTGTGCTTAATTGGGAAAAATGTCATTTTATGTGTAAACAAGGAATCGTCTTAGGACATAAGGTCTCGAAAGCGGGGATTAAGGTCGATAAAGCTAAGGTAGACGTCATCGCCAAGTTACCTCATCGTAAAACCGTTAAGAGAGTTAGGATTTTCCTAGGCCACGCGGGCTTTTATCGTCGTTTCATCGAAGACTTTTCAAAAATCTCTCGACCTATGACACACCTTCTCGAGAAGGATGCTCCTTTTAATTTCAATGAGGATTGTGTTAGAGCTTTCGAAACTCTAAAAAGGAAACTTACCGAAGCTCTCATTCTTGTTGCTCCTAATTGGGAATTACCCTTAGAAATCATGTGCGATGCAAGTGATTATGCTATAGGGGCCGTTTTAGGGCAACGTTATGAAAAGCATTTCCGTCCTATCCATTATGATAGTAAGACGATGACCGAGGCTCAATTAAAGTACACCACTATGGAAAAGGAATTCCTTGTCGTGGTCTATGCTTTTGAGAAATTCCGACCTTATCTTGTCTTAACTAAAAGCATCGTGTATACCGACCATTCAGATATCAAGTATCTCTTAGCTAAGCAAGATGCTAAGCCGAGATTGCTTCGTTGGATGCTCCTCCTCCAAGAATTTGATGTCACCGTGCTTGACAAAAAAAGGAGCCGAGAATCTAGCGGCCGATCATCTCTCTCGTCTAAAATATCCTCAAAAAGATGTTTTCGAGAACAAGGAAATCACCGAAACATTTCCTCTCGAGACTCTCGGTGTAGTGAATTCTAAAGACACCACCCCATGGTTTGCCGACATTGCAAATTACCATGCGGGCAATTTCATAATCAAGGGTATGACGACACAACAAAAGAGAAAATTCTTTCGTGACGTCAAGTTCTATTTTAGGGACGACCCTTATCTCTTTCGGGTTTGTGCGGATCAACTCGTTCGACGTTGTGTTTTTGGTGCCGAAGCTTCTAACATCCTTAGAGCTTGTCACGAGGGACCCACGGGTGGTCACCACGGTGCTAATCTCACGGCTAAGAAAGTGTTCGATGTCGGCTTCTTTTGGCCTTCTATCTATCGTGATGCACACGCACTTGTGAAGTCGTGTGATTCGTGCCAACGTCAAGGAAAATCGTCTCAACGTGATGAAATTCCACAAAATATAATTCAAGTGTGTGAGATTTTCGACATTTGGGGCATAGACTTTATGGGGTCGTTCCCATCGTCTCATGGTAACAAGTATATCCTCGTCGTCGTCGACTACCTTTCTAAGTGGGTGGAAGCTAAGGCTTTACCTACTAATGATGCTTGTGTGGTAGTGATGTTTTTGAAGCAACTATTCTCTCAGTTTGGAACCCCTCGTGCTATTATAAGCGATCGTGGAACCCATTTTTGTAATGACCAATTCGAGAAGGTCTTAAAGAAATATGGAGTTACTCATCGTCTTTCTACGTCTTATCACCCACAAACGAGTGGGCAAGTCGAGGTTTCAAACCGAGCTTTGAAGAGGATTTTAGAGAGGTCGATTGGAGAAAACCGTGCTTCATGGTGCGACAAACTCGATGACGCTTTATGGGCCTTTAGGATCGCTTATAAGACACCTATCGGTTGTACTCCTTATAAGTTAGTCTATGGGAAGAATTGTCATTTGCCAATTGAATTGGAGCATAAGGAATATTGGGCCCTTAAGCATGCTAATTTTGACTTGAAGACCGCGGGAGATCACCGAAAAATACATTTGAATGAATTGGATGAATTAAGAGATAATGCTTATGAAAATTCATTGATTTTCAAAGAAAATACTAAAAAGTTTCATGATGCAAAGATTAAAAACCGGGTTTTTAACGTTGGTGATCAAGTGCTACTTTTTAACTCTAGATTAAAGATATTTTCCGGGAAATTGAAATCTCGTTGGTCGGGTCCTTTCACCATTATACAAGTGTTTCCTTATGGGACCATCGAGATAGCTCAAAATGATGGTCCTAACTTTAAGGTGAATGGACATAGGCTTAAGCACTACTTTGGTGGGGAAGTTCCTTCATTGGATGACCTCGACCAATCCCCAATGATAATTAGCATTGAGGGGATCGAGTCGAGCTCATGACTCGGTAATAAAAAACGAGGTGCCTCGTGGGGGAGATCCCATGCTTATCCTTTTTATGCTTTCTAATAAATAATGAGAAGGGATTTGTACCCTTCAAACTCGTTGTCTCGTGGTTGTTTGTGATTGTGTTATTTAGATCATCATCATCATCACTACGATTAAAGACTCTCGTGTTCGTTTACGTGAGCCTCGATCGTTTGCTTGAAGAAATTTTTCACGAATCCATGACATATCCTTTATTGTTCTAAAAATTATCTTTTAACATAATTAATAAACGGCTTTAGATATATTGTTGATCACCCTTTCCATGCTAGATCCTAAGCATCCGATTCTTCGTCTCTAGTATGGGGGTGCTCCACCTTTAGACTCGAAACATTAAGGACAATGTTTAATTTTAGTATGGGGGGTGAATAGATACTTGCTTTGCCACGCCCTCACGTTTTCCAACTTTCAATGTTTTATTTTATTTTGTTGCTAATAAGGCTAAAAATGGCAAAATTTTAAAATTTTTCTTAGTTTTAATAAGTGTTTTTAAGACACGAATGTATATTTTCCGATGGGTAGAATAAGAACTAATTTTTGACTTGATGGGCATTTGGAGCCCTTTACATTTCTTAACCTGCTCAATTCAAGTTTTGCTAGACTTTTATATAGGGAACGTTAAAACGTGAAAGTCTTAGCTCATTCGGGTTAAGAACAAGAACTTTTCGCAAGTTCCTATAATTAATCCTAGAAAGTCACTTATCAAGGGAACTATAAAACGCATTCTCTAAACTTGAAAAAGTCCAAGAAAGTGCAAGATCCTATAGGTGGCTTGAAAACCCAAAACTTCGATTTGATATAGTCTTAATGAAAGCTAATCCAAATTTGGCTTAATTTTGACTTGCATGGCTAAGTATTCACGTGTCTCTTTAATTAGAGGTCTTTAAATAGCGAAGAACGAGAGATGATAGAGTTAGACAAGTGATCATGCTAAACGTAGAACATGAAAATGTTCTTTCAAAAACTCATATGTTTTTAATTGTGGCTTTTTCTCCCATAAGATCAATGCATTAGGAATAAAAATAATTGCAATAAGTAAGGTCGTACGATATGAAAGGTTACTTAGCTTCTAGCACAAGATCGTTTAAAAGTTGCTCGGGGTTGAATAGAGTTCATAGCCAAGGCATAACTTATTGAAGCGGGATGCGGAGATTGGTGAAGATCCAAAAAGGCCCTAACAAGGCATGAGGAGGTCTATTTTGTTGCTAAAGATCCAAGATGATGTGAAGTATCATTATTCCTAAATCAATATGAAGGATCGAGACACGACGAAAAGAAATTACTCCCCTAAAGATCATGGAGAAAGTCTATCCAAAAAGACCCTTACAAGGTATGAGGATAAATATATCCAAGTCCGAAAAGGAGGCGGATCGTTGTATATCAAAGTCCAAAATAAAGATTGAAGAAAAATGATGAAGTCGTGGTCCAAGTATGAAGAATCTCTCAAAAACGTCAAGTGAAGAAATTCCAAAATATTAAGAGAAGACCATAATTTCAAGAACGTCTTCCCAAGATTTGAAGTATGAAGTACATGCCAAATATCGGTCCGATAAAGGTCTCAAATCGTGAAACGAGTTATGACAAGATATGAACTTAAGGAGATATACGAGAAGCCGTTTTAAAAGATTTTGTCCTTCAGCTAACTATCGATTAAATCATGCTACTTTACTTTCAGACTAATAAATACTCAAATAAGTCAATATGAATCACTTGTGATCCATGACAAGTAGTTAAAAAATTCTAGAAACCCATTTCCTTTCATAATAACTAGGATTGCGGGGAGAAAAAGTATTACACAATTTGGACGTATGAGTAGTGTTAGCATTGTGACTTGTACCAATAATGATCTCGTTTTTGCACTTAGCATGGAATGTACGACAATCAAGGATGACGAAATTTACTCTATGGAACATTTACTTGTTTCTATTCATTGACCCTAAAAGTCACATTAGTGATGAAAATCATACATTATGTCTTTACACATTTTCGTAGTATTGTTGCAAGTCTTTTACTTTTCAATAAAGGGTAATAAAATTAAACTTTGGTGATGCTTAGATACTGTATTCTAGCATTGCGTGAGGGCACGGCAATGGCTTAGTATGAGGGAGTGATGAGATGGCATTTATACATGATCTCATCGTTCTTTTCGGGCTTTAAATGCATAAAATATCATCAATATACCATATATATGCTTGTATTTGTTTACTTGTGTATTTTAGGTATGGATATCGTGAAAAAAGACAAAAGATCACAAGAAACAAGGAAAAACGGACACGAGAAACGAAGCCGTATAATGAACTGGCCCTAGTTATGGATTTCTCAAAGAAAAACCCTTGAAGACTTGAAGATGTACAAGATTGATCCATCATTTATGAAGAAATGACACTTAATACCCTTGTATATTCATAATTACAAGTTTGGTCCCTTAAGTTTGTCAAAATTACAAAAAGGTCCTTCAACTTTGAAGAATTGGCAAAGTTTAGTCCCTCAACAATTCTAAATTGTCAATAATGGTCCCTCATGAAGTCAAAGATACATTGAAGACCTTTGAAGATCAAGAATGTCCAAAATCAGTCCTCAAACTATGCAAAAATGGCAAAAACAACCCTTGAAAACCTTTTGCCAAAGTTTAGGGGCAAAAGTGTGAAGTATAAAACTTAATTAACAAAGGGAAACCAAGTTTCAAGCTGAAAAATGATTTATACCACTTTTGCCAAAACACAAGGACCCAATGTGCCAATTTCCAAAGTTTAAACTCAATAAACACGCGCCAAACACTTTTCTCCCACTAATATCGGATCAAACTTGTTATTGCAGCACGTGATGAACCCAGAATTACCACCCACTTAACCAAACGGTAAAATGAAATTACCTTGACACACGTTTAATTCACACACTCCAGAATTCATCCCACACACAAAACCCTCAATCCCACTCATTAATGGCCCCCACCATTCAACCCGTTACCCAATCATATCACACCCTCCTCTCCAAGTAAAGACCCGTGGCCAAATCAACAGCTAACACTCATTGCTTAGCCCCAAAGCTAAAATGAACGTCCCTGATTCATTTGGACAACTCTACAACAAAATGCGTCTAGAAGATTTCAAGGGCATCTTAGGGATTTCATAGTCTAGGGTTTTGCTTATTTGTGCCTTGTATTCGTCTATATAAAGACTCCTCAACATGTGAGAGAGCTTTTGTTCCAGATTTTAGCTATCTCTTTGTAATTCCCTTTTATTGAAATAAAATTTGAATTTTTGAAAATCTTTAATTCTCTTGTGTTATTTATAAAAGTTTGGTGATTGAATAGCTGAAATCTGAGTTCCACTTACATGTTTTGTTGGTTTTGATAAAAGGTTTTAAGGTTTAGAACACTTGTTTTCAAAATCAAGGGTATAATCTGTTTATTGCTCACTTTTCTGTTTGTTCATCTTAGCAGTTTTGGAAGCTGGTGCGTGTTCTTGCTAGCACCTCAGCTCAAACATTTCAAGGCTTGAATGTAAGTCTTGGAGGTTTGCATCTTTTTTCCTTTTTCATTTTTCTGAATTTTATTGAATATTTGGTGATTTTGCATGATTTATTGTGAATCTGTGAATTTGTGGTTGATTTGAGTTACTGAGGTTGGATTAGTGTTGTTAGGGTTGATTAGATCTTGTTTGGAAGGTTAAATCATAACAATCCTTTGGAAACTTGAGAAATCAGATTCCAAATGGGTGTTTGGGTTAACTGATTCAAAGGGATTTAAGGCAACTAGTGTGTTTTTTATTGTTTCTATTGGGTTGGTATCTGTTTATCTGGTACAAAGGGTTCATTATCTACAAGTTTTGTGGCTTGAAACAACCAAATCAATCAAAAGGCTATAAAATCTGTTTAACTTGGGTATTTTGACTAAAACTTTGGGGACACCTAGATCTAAGGGTAGACTAGGGTTAACAAGTGCTAAATTTTGGTTAACTTAATCAGGGAAGGGGATTTGAAGGCTTGAAATTTGATTGGTGGTCAAATAGATCAGCAAAAGGATTTTGGATAATCACTTTTGCTAATCAGTATCTTTTGGTGCTTGAATCTGCTTATTTACTTTGATCCATTGCTTGAAACAAGTTTATTTGTGCTTATTGGACTTTTATATAGCTTGTGTGTGCATTTGGTTCAATTTGGCTGGCTTTTTCATGCTCAATCTGCTTATTTGTTCATAACTGCTTATTTTCTAGGTCTATGGCATATCTGTGAACTGTTTGCTTATTCTGTGCTTATTGAGTGAACCAAATTGTGATTTCTTTGTTGATATTGATTTCCTTGTGATCCACTGATTACAAGGGTGCCCTTGTTTCCATTTGAACCCAACTGGATCTCTCTAAAAAAGCAAGTCAAATAGTCAAAGCAGTGGGAACTCCTTTCCCCTGCAGTTAGCCACTACTAGTGTTATTTCAACTGGTGCTTATCAATAAGCTATTCTAGCTTATTTTAACCTGCAACAACTTTGAATTTGTAATAGGTGTCACTTATTTGACCCATTTGTTTATTCTCGAGCATTTGAGGGGTTGACTTTGAGGTTTGACTAGAAAACCAAGAACTTTGAATTTTAAATAAGTGCTTATCAGCTTATTGTGCTTATTTGGCTTGGCTTATTGAACTTTTATTTGTTGATTTGTCTTAATTAAGTCATTTAGAGTCTTTTGCAACTTATTAGAAGGTCTGAGGTGGTCTAGAACTCTAAGTCCACTATTTTGTCTTTTAGTGAAATTCTACTTTGCTTATTTCTGGCTTATTGGGTTTGCTTTTTCAAAATTTCTTTTAACATATCTCTTAGGCATCTCAAAAGAAGGTTGTGTGTTCAATTAGAGCTTATGGCATTGGCTTATTGCTTAATGGGCTTATTGGCCCAATAAGAATAAGTTGTTGACCATTTAAGTTGTGATAAGCCCAGAACCAGCTTTTGGGCCTACAGACTTTTGTGTTTAGAATTAAATTTTGAGTCAGATAGGGCTTTTTCAGGTCATTTGGGCCAAGTTTGAGTTTTTGGGCCAAAAAGCCCATTAGTGTGGACTGTTTTCTATTTTAGCCCATTTGGGGGCCATTAGGGGTATTTTGGTAATTTCACTTTCATTTTATGTTTATTTAGGTTAAATAAACTAGTTTGCAGGTTTTTATAATTTTTTATAATTTTAGGATTTTTAATATTATTTTAATATTATTTTATTATTAAATTTCTAATTTCATATTTTTGCATCTTTTTTATTTTTCTTAGGTTTAATACATTAAAATAGGATTTTTGCAACTCTTAGATTAAGTTTATCTTCATTTGTCTAATTTCTAGAATTATTTTAAGTTTTTATTAGTTTTTAATCTTTTTAAATAGTTTTATTTAGTTTAAAAGTTTATAAAAATAGGTTTTAGTCTTATTTAGTCATTTTAGAGGTTTACAAAGTGAAAAATTTTAATTTGGGCTTTTTGATAATTATTTTGATTTTTAGGGCTTTAATTAGCATTGAAAAATTAATATTTAATTATTTAAAAGGTTTGAAAAAGTTTTGATCATTTGTAAACTCTTAGTATATTTAATTTGATTTTTGATAATTTTTTGGGAATTTTTGGAATTAATTTTTATTTTGTCACTTTTTACGGTTTTAATTTTAGTCGTCGTAGTAATAATTTTCACGTGTTTGTCATTCTATTTTCTCATCCTCTTCTTTCAAATATTAATCTCAAACCAATTACGAATTATTCACACACATATACCTCCTTGGGAAACGAACTTAATTAGGTCATTAACACTTGATTTTCCTAAATAATTTGTTTAATACTTTCCGCTTTTACGCATTTTTCCTAAAAGGTCGTATTTTTTCCTACAATCAATTAACAAGGAGTTCATGTTTCGTTTCGAACCATTGTTTCAAGAAGGGTAATGTTACATTATTTCCAACTTTGACATTGCCAAAAATGGTGGCCGACTACCTTTGTTACCTCACAGGTACAAGATTAGTTTTTACAAATCAACCACTGTAACCAGGATTGATCATTTGACAACAATACTCATGGGTTGGTTCTTGAGCCATACAACCATCTTTTGGACAGTGAACAACATGAATATGCCAAAAATGACGTTGTTGGTATGTATTTATAGTTTCGGTTACTAACACATATTTATTTGATTATACAAAGTAATTAAACCATATTTACTAATATACAATATATTTCATTATTTAAAACAAATGTTATTGGTTCGGTTGTTGGTATTGGTGACATTGTCCCTGTTATGTCTACTGTTGGGAAAAGAATCCGCAGAACGATTGTTGTTGAAGACGATGAGTAAGTCTTAAAATATGTTTAATAGACTATAAATTTAATAGCATGGTTTATACATCATAACCATATTAATATGCTATGTTTGTATATGACAGAGGCAGACACTTGGATTGCACCTTTTGGGACACATGAGCCTCAATGTGGGACGAGTATGCTTACAAACGGGATCACATGGGACATGATGTGTTCATACTTCAGCTAGCCAAAGTGAAGTACTGGGATGATAATTGCAATATTTTGATATTATTACTATTAATAAGCAATCTTTTTATAGTTATTTCATAAGATTTATGCATCTGATTTGATGCAGGGGTTCCCATAATTCACAATGCTTTGTTTGGCACCAAGATTTATTTTAACCGTGACATACCTGAGATAGTTGCTTTTAAAAACAGGTTCGCTTATTTATTTCACTTTCTATAAAATATTGTATGCACATATGATGAAAATAGGCACTTGTTGTTTCACTATGAAAAATGCACAAAACTGTATATAACCTATCTTAATTTGTTGTATGAGATAGTTTCTTTAATTGATTGATCATACCTTTTTTTATGTATGTTACCGTTTCCTTTGTAGCTTACTTATTTTGATTATACCAGAAATTTTCTTTTCCTATTACTATTGTATACGTAGTTTATGAATATTGGCATTTGTCGATTCCTACAAAAAATTAACAAAAATGTATATCACATATGTTAGTTTTTTATAAATATTGTATGATAGGATTCAAGAGCGTGAATGCTATGATCCCTCACAATTTAATATTGAAGTATTTTCTCCTGAAGTTAGGGTTGCTTTGATTGCTGAAGTTCTTACATGGGTGTGTGAAAAATATGTTTGGTGGTATTCGAGATTGTGAACCGGTTAGTGACACGTTATACTGTATTTTTCTTTATACATAATGATTTATTGCCTTGTTTTAAATTGTTTATTTAACCACTTTTAAATGTATATATACCAGGATAGCCATTGCGTTGTGTACACCACAATCCATAGGATCCATAGAGAACATGGATGGGCCTATACTGCGTGCAAACAATGCAACAAAAGGGCCGAGACTATTCAGCATGTGAACCGCAAGCCGTCTTTTATATGTAAGGACCATGGGAATGTTCAAATTGCCTATAGGTAAAAAAATTGTTGTTTTCCTTATCTAAATTAGTATTTTTTAAACCATAAATTAGTAGTTAGACTATAAAGATAATTTTTTTTTGCTATAGGTTTAAGGTAATTGTGCGTATAATTGACGAGACTCGTTCAACGCTTATCGTGTTATTCAATAACAACTTTTTCAAACTATCTTGTTATACCGCTTGGGCGTTTATGAAAAACATTATATGGATCCTGATACTTAATGGCCTGAAGAATTGGATGAAATTATTGGAAAAAAAATGTTTTTTCAAAATTTTCTTTTCTAAATATAATGTGAACAGCAACAACCACATTTATCGTTGTGACACTTTTTCGGAGGATGTTGCATTGATAAACCACTTTAAGAAAGACTTTCTTAATGAGGAACTCCATGAAGAGGTAAATTTTCATACATATATTTTTAGTAAACTTTTGAATCATTCATATATGATTATAATTTACATTTCATACAGGTACAAAATGATGAATTCTCTACGCCAGCTACTAAGATAAACTGTGTTACCATGATCGATACATCTGCGACCCGTGTTCTTGAATTGGGATCACCCTCTGGTGCAAATGAGTCATCTGGTAGCGGAGAAAGTTCAAGATTAAAGAAGAGGCGCGCCTTGATTGATCTTGATGACATTGATAGTGAGCTTGAAAAGGAAGACGGAAATCCAAAGGAGCTGGTTGCAGTCAAATTGGAGCCTGAAGACTAAACTTCATGGTGTTCTTAGTTGCTTTTTTTATCGTACGCAACTTTTCATTTTGTTGGTAATAATTTTACTTCCTGGATATGTGTGGTTTTTGAACCATGCACATGTTAATGTTTGAAGTAAGGATTGTGAATTTTTCCCATTTATGTGGTATTTTGACTTCAATTAAGTTTGCTTTTTACCATCTTTTTATTTACTTTTTGCATTTTTATGTATTTTATTTTTATACTACTTATATATGGTTTGCATATGTTGTATGTTGTATGTAATTATACTTATGGACCAAAAACAAAGTTTTAAAAACATTTTTAAACCTTTTGTATACAATATAACTTTTTCCTGCAACTTTTTAACTCAGTTTTTTAAAAACATAGTTGTTTTTTACAATCTTTTTTTGTTACAAAAGATTTAACTAACCCATAATATTTTCAAACATATTTTTTTTTCAGTCGAGATTTTTGAAAGAATTTGTCAATGATTTTATAAAACCATTTTGTTTTTACATGCCAAACATGTAGATTTTTAAAGATATACATAATGGTAAATATTTGAGTATTGTTTTGATAAGCATACAACAATCATAAGCTTATATCATCTTCAATGGCTGCAACAAACCCTATAATGAGGGAAAATTCTGCCAAGCATTCCCTCAAAGGCAAGACAAGTGTTGATTCAAAGACCGATACTGTAGGTTGTGATAAAAAGTCAATCTCAACAAAGGAAAAAGTTGACGATGCAATTAAGTTTCTTGCATCAATTTTTGAACATGTTAAATATTCAAATACAAGTCCATGTAATCTTGCGAACATTTTAAATTTTTTCTTTTTAACATTTATAAAATGACTGTATGGTCCGAATTTATTTTGATGCACATTTAATTTTCTTGCATATGATCTCGATGTGTCCATCATGTTTGACTGGCTAAAAGTTAATGTTGGAGATCCTAAGAATATCAAAAGTTCTTGATGGTGTACAAGAGAGGCTTTCAACGACAAATTATTTGATCAACCAACTTCGTGCAATGGGTCATGAGTTAACTGCCGATGATGTTGCTAATTTAAATTTCTTCAAGGAAGATTAAAGGCCATTTGAGTTTCAAAAGTTTATCAAGTCATATTTTTATTTACGCAATGTAGTAGGATAACAATAGTTAGCGTTTCGTTTTTATGATTTTGCTTTCAAACTTTATCATTCTGATACTGAATGTAATTCAGTTAGCAAAGTTTTCATTTGCAATGTCATTATAAGTAAACTGAATAAACATAATCCCAACTGAATAAAATCCATCATAAGATAACACACTTAACATAATCCCAACTCCATACGCCCTTAACACTAAAGTTCTAAAAAGTAGATGATATAAACAGATCTTTTGGCAGGTCTATTCGATGAAACTAAATATTCTACATGTTCATAAAACATTATACGCAAATGGTATCAAATGAAAATGTACTTACCAGAAATCCACAATCCTAAATAATCTACCAAAGTTATAAGTTTAACAGCCATTAACATCAGATCCAATATATGCAAAATTATGATAAGTTTAGGAATTGTATAACAAACATCAAATACCGGACAATCTTCTTCTTCACCATCACTGTCGAATACCTGAATATTTCTCACATACTTCAACCTTAGAATTTCATCGTAGTGAAACCTACATGCCTTTCCAAAATCCCTCCATTTTCCTTCAAGATTTACATGATTAGTCATTGACGTCTTCTCCTTGTGATGGTATGTTGTCATACGCATCCAACATTGTTGATCACGGTGTTTGAGCAGAGCCCTACGATAAATATGCATTGGATGATCCTCCATCAGTGAAGCTTTGATTGCCTAACAAATTTCAGACCAGATAGACGTTTAAGTAAACTATATCATATTTATGTATAGATTATTAAAATGTTGTTAAATTAGTAAACCAAAACAGTTACTAGTCTTTGCTTATCCACAGTTGATGAGAATGGCCTGTAAAATGCACGAGATCTTTCGGTAAAATGCCCAGAATGATGTGGTCATAAACACACGTGTTGCATCCTCTCATCGGTTGCAATTTTTCATAATAACCATCAACTATGGATATTATACAATTTAATGTATAAAAAAATTAAGCTTTTTCATTAGTTGACATACCTTTTTCTGAATAAGAAAGCTCCCTTTGTCGTTTTTTCAGGTTGGTTAGACCAAACACTACTGGATGTGTTATTGGATTCCCCTCCATTTCAAAAGCCATTAGTCCAAGTCTGTTATGATTTTGTTTTGTTAACACTACATACATACCATCCTTAAAATCCAGTCCATTAGCCAATGCAGTCCAGTCTGTTCCATTCAGTTGATACTTGAATACCCCAGGGCTTTCATCAGACGTTGATACCTGACAGTATAGGTCTCATTGTTTGCCGATATAACTAATGGTTCATTGTGATTAAAGCCAGTCAGGAAGGTTCTCAGAACCATCTGCGCATAATCATCAGATGACAAATAACATAAGTAATGGTGTGTTATTAAAAGAGCTATTTTCGTTAAAGATAAGTATGTTATTTAAAACATATTTTCCATTTATAAGCTTTTTACTATATATGTAAAGTTACCCGTGCATACTCTTCATATGGATAGGAACGTGTCAACAATCTTTTCGGTCTATTAGTAATGACATTATACCCGCCACATTTGATTCCATCAATACCATACCTAGTAACATAAAATGTGTCATCTCCCTCTTTAATGAAATGCATCAATACTGCAGTTTTCACGTTCTCACGAAAAAACTCAGCCCACCTTTGACCTTCAACCCGAATGTTTTCATTGTTTGGCACCTTTAAATCGCATTTGAACCTATATAGATCATTCTAGTTAATATTCACCCTAAATTCGCAACGTTTAGCACACCCTATGCACCACCTGAGCTGTACCAATTACCGACGATGATAAGCTGCAACTTCTAGCGCTTGAATGTTTTACCTGATCATCATCGTTCTACATACAAGGTCAATTGGGTAGGATCCAAGTCATGCGTCGTTTGTATCACCAAACCCAGTGCAAAGCCAGCAAAGAAACTATTCTACCAAAACTTTTAATAGGGAAATAACTGTTGAAGGTTTGTATACTAAATGATTAATAACTTAACCGAATCATTCATAAAATAAGTCAACTGCATGTTTCGAGTTAGACCACGAGATTCAAAGGGCTTATATGTTAAGAGAGTGCCAATGATCCAGCGTCATAATCATCTTGTCACAACCATTCTTGATAAAAAATCCAAGCATTTTCTTGTTAAACAATTTTTGCCTATGAGCATAAGCATATAATAAGCTTCATACAAAAAACCCTAGGATAAGCTTATTAAATAGTTATAGTAAGCTTATTAAACAATAGGACAACGATTCCTGGTAAGGATATATAAGTAACATATACTTATAATAAGATTAATAAACAAAACATATAAAAAGGGTAAAACTTAATGTATCTCGCCTTCCTTAGGAGTTCTCGATCTCAAAGTCTCTGACTTTCGCTATTTTCGCTCCAGCTTCAGGCGATTCGTCACCACAGATCATATATAACAAAAAAGAGACCTATACGCACATTGAAAAGAAGACAATGAAAAAGTAATTATTTTTCATCTTTATGCTCAGATAACTGAGCAATTAGATATGAGGTCATGGCCACCATGGTTGTAAACTTGGTAAGCTTGCCCCGCCAGACGACACACGATCCGAATTCCAATCAAATCCTGTTAGGGACGCTCAAATAGTATCATCATGGTCATCCAGAAGCATTTTAATCTACATAAATGTAACTGATATACGCGGCCAGAGGTGACGTGTTCCCGCTAGTAATCCGCCAAAACAATATAACAATGGGAAAAAGAATATAGTAATGATTACTGTTCATTATGTGAGACAAATGTATACCATTAACAGATAATATTTATAACTATAACATAATATAATACACGATCAAATAAACATGACACATTCCTTATGGCTGCTAACGCGCAAGCGCCCTGCCAAAGTAGGGAGAGTGTCGGTTTCACCGACCCAACTGAAAAGCCATGACAAACACATATGACATAATATAATAATGATTACTGTTCATTCTGTGAGTTCAACGCTTTATTATAAACATATAGTGGTAATAATGGAGTAAACATGATACATCCATTACGGCAGCGACCGACCATGCCAAAGTAGGGAGAAAGGAATAAACATGATACATCTGTTACGCCAATAAACAAGATACATCCCCTATGGCTGCTACCGCACGGGCGCCATGCCAAATTACGGAGAATCTCAGTTACACCGACCCGCTTTAAAATCCGCATACGACGTAGTATAATAAAGGCAAAGATGTAAATTGCGTGAAGTGTAGCACGCGGTATGGCCAAGCTTCAAGCTACAAAAGCTATAGCGAAGCTACGACGTTTTCTGAAGCGTGATATATAGCGCATAAAATATTTATAAATTAATATTTATATAATGAGTTTACAAAAGCCGGAATACATAAGAAATTAAATATGTCATTTAGTAACTTACTCCTTACATGATACAATATGAAGCAAGACTTTAATTCAAACTTAAAACAAAATCGGCTTGTAATTACTCAAGAATTTATTTTCATATTAAAATTACTAACCCCAAGTCTAGTAATAGCGCAAAGCTAGTAAACAAGCCCAATTTCAAAAAATCTTCAAAAAGATTAAATAAAAAGCTCCACGCTACGCGCTATAGCACACTATATCACGCTTTATACCGCTTTTAGTACGCTACGCATAGAGACGTCGCTTTAGTTTTTTTCGTAACGTAGAGGCCACGCTTCACGCTATAGCTCGCTATTTAGAACCATGAATAAAGGTTTGTGTTCAATATGTGAATAGGAGAATTGCATACCATAAACAGAGCAGACATGCCAAAGTAGGGAGTTTCTCAGGTTTACCGGACCGATTTAAAATTCATCACAACCACATACAATGGATACCATCAGAGTGAAATCACCACAACCACAATCTTACATTCAACTTTCATAGACGGTGGAAAAGTAACGCCTTTGTTATTTTTAGGCTCAGATAAGTTAGCAATAAGATATGGGGACATGCCTGTCATGGCTGCAAACTTGGCAAGCTTGCCACACCCAAGAGGCACACGATCCGAATTCTAATCAAATCCCCTTAGGGACACTCAAACAGTATCGTCATGGCCGTTTAAAATCATTATAATTTCCTCAACTGCTAGTATGTTGTAGTCGTGTAAAACAAATCAGGCTGTATCATACTAAATGGTATCCAATTGAAAGGAACCGGTAAGACAATATAATCTGAAGCACTACCAAACTGCACTTACTATTGCTGAAACCATGTCGTAAATTGAATGCCCGTTACAATTGTCAGAAGCGGCCACGAAAGTATACACGACATCGAAAGTGCATAAGCTGAACGTCTAGGAAACCCTCAACCATACATATCAGATACAGAGACATGGCCGCCATGGCTGCAAACTTCACATGCTTACCCCCCCAGGCGCCACACGATCCAAATTTTAATCGAATCCCCTTAGGGAAGCTCAAATAGTATCATCATGGCCATTCAAAAGCATTATAATTTCCTCAATTGCTAGTATGTTGTAGTTGGGTAAAACTAAGCAGCCCAAATCCCACTAAAACGTACCCAATTCAAAGGAAATAGTAAGACAATATAACCAGAAGCACCACAAACTTAGTGAAACCATGGCATAAGTTCAAGGGCCGTTACCATCATCGTCCGCAATGAAAATCGGCAATGAAAATATCGACGCCACCAATTGGTTCCCTATCCCGTAAGAGAAAATAGTTAAAAAAAACGAATCAATCAATTATTGAATGAAATCCTAAATGTGAAAACCAAATATCACCTACAATATGAGAATAGGAGCAAAAAGGGAAAAAATTATATACCTGCGGCTGATGTATCACATCTCGCAAACGCACCAAAGTGAACATGCAGGATACCCAACACGATGGCAATTCGAGATCCAAATCATCAAAACCAACGCCATCAATAGTACCATCAATAGTAACATCGGTGTTAAACATAACCCACCAATTCGAGATGTTTTTTATAGATCTTAATCGTAAAAAAACAACGCCATCAATTGTACCAATAGTCATATCGGTGTTAAGCATAACCCATCAATTCGAGATCTTTTTTTATAGATCTTAATCATCAAAACCAACGCTATCAATAGCAGTATGGGTGTTAAATATAACCAGCAACTCGACATCTTAAAGATCGAGAAATTATAACTATTATATGTTTATGATATACATTTGTCTCATATAATGAACAGTAATCATTCTAGAGAGAGTGGGGCGATACAAATGAGGATAGAGAAAGATGGGTGAAAGAGTTATCCCAAAAACAGCATGTGAGATAAATATATACAATAAAAACCAAAGCAAACACGTATCTCATATACGTAGCCAAATAAACAATATAATGGTTACTGTTTATAATAAGGCTGAGCGGCGGACCCAGACCGGACCAGACCGACCAAAACGGATCGACCAAAACTACCGATCAAAATTGGACCGAACCGAGGACCGAATTGGTCCAAAACCCCGGACCTAAATGGTCTGGTCCGGTCTTCGGTCTGATCCGGTCCCGATTAGGCAAAATAAACGAATTTTTGGTAAGACCGAACCGGACCGGACCGAACCAAGGACCGAAATGATCCAAAATCACGGACCAAGGACTTGGACCGAATTTGTTCAATCCGGTACGGTTTGGTTTTCTGATCTGATCCAATCTGATGATCCAAATGCTCACCCTTAGTTTATAGCATGAGACAAATGTATACCATAAACAAATAATATATAATCTCAATTCATTTTATAAATATTTTTTTATAAAATATTTATGTTTGTAAGTGTAATCTTTTATATAATAAAAGAATTAGATTTTTTGAGAGTTTTATTGAAAAGTGGAGGTTGTAGAAAAATAATTGGACCAATCAAATGACTTAATTTTAACACATAAGCAAAATCAAGCAATGTGATTGGCCTAAAAAGTCAAAATTGAATGAAATTTAGTCAAAATTAAATGTTTTGGTGGAAGAATTTGATGAAATCACAAAAAGATATATGTGTCAAATTTGTAAAAATAAAAACTTAAAAACGGAGGAGGGGATTAATTAAAACTATAATGGTTGAATTTTAAAAAAATTAGATAGACTTAAATGTAAACTTATAATTTTTTATATTTTTAGTAACTTTATAAAATAAACGAAATACCCCTTAAGCTTTATACCATCTAGATTTTATATTTTAAAAATACAACATATATGTAATATTAAAAAGTCAACAAATTACAAGGTTATTAATATTCAATAAAAACACACATTATTGTTTATTTATATTTTGACATTCAACAAAATCAAACAATGTAATCTACATAATTTATTATTAACATGAATATAAATAGTAAAATGAATACAAGACCTCAGAGACCTCAGATATAGGTGTTAGATGAAAATAAATAGACGGGATTCCACATATTACAACAACATATATTTTTTCAAGGTTGTTATGTGTTATTAAAAACAAAATGTCTAGAAAAAATTGCTAAAATTTCATTTAAAAAATTCAAATATTATATGCAGTAAATTTTAATACAAAATATCAATTAATATTTACTCAAAAAAAATATCAATTAATATTATCACATAATGAAAAATAAGGTAAAAACATATATAAATACATAAAATCGCAATAACGAAATTATTATTTTATTTATCTTTTACGTTCAAGTCCTGTGCGTGCACGGGCATTAAAACTAGTATTTATAAAATATTTATGTTTGTAAGTGTAACAAAATATAACAACACAAAGTTAAAAACTTAACACCACCCACTAGAGTTGACTTTTTTCATCTACACATAACAACATTAAACTTGGAACCAAACACAACTCTTCAAAACTCTTTTAACCATACGTGTATCCTTTCTTTGACCTTAAAAAACAACACACACACACTCTCTTCTCTCTCTCACTTAAAAAACGGCATATTCATCTCTCTCTCTCTAGAAAAAACAACCTTTTTTCACGGAACCAAAATTAAAAATGAATCTTTGATAAAAAAAGATCCAAAAAATAAACACACCCATATCATATAATTTGAAGAAACAACAATGGTGGTTAAAAATGTGATAAAATGGAGACCATGGTTATTAATGTCAAAGAAATACAAGGTGAAATTAGTTGTGGTGAGAATGGAGGGGTGTGATCGTGTGCATGCGGACACAGGTGGTGGTGGTGTTGTGGTGGAGATTAGATGGAAAGGCTCTAAGATTGGTTTAACTTCTTTTAGGAAAACTGTAAAGAGGAATTTTACTAAAGAGGTTGTTTTTGAGGAGGAAGGAAACGGTGTCGTTTTGTGGGATGAGGAGTTTTCTAGTGTTGTTTCACTTTCTGGGAACGTTAATAATAAGGACAATCATGTGGTTTTTAATCCTTGGGAAATTGCTTTTACTGTCTTGAATGTAAGTTTTTTTTTTTTTTACCTTTTTATTTGGTTATTAATTGTGTTTTTTATGTTTAAATTTTTTTAATTTTTTAATTTTTTTTTAATTTTTATTTATTTATGTAGTGTGAACCATTTTTTATGATGTTTATTTTATTTAATTGAGGTATATTTTAATGTATTTTTTTTTACCTTTTTATTTGGTTATTAATTGTTTTTTTTATGTTTAATTTTTTATATATTTTTTTAATTTTTATTTATTTATGTATTGTGAAACATTTTTTATGATGTTAATTTTACTTAATTGAGGTATATTTTAATGTAAGTTTTTTTTTTTTACCTTTTTATTTGGTTATTATTTATTTTTATATGTGTATGATTTTATTTATTTATGTATAGTAAAACCTTTTTTATAGTGTTAATTTAACTTAATTGAGGTATGTTTTAATGTGTTTTTGGAATTTTTTTTTAATGAAATAATGAAGTTATATAAGACAGAAAGTTTCAAAATAAGCCAAAAAACTTTTACAGTATGGAACATAAGTTCAAAACCAAATAAGTTACAAGCTGGTTATATAAGCTGAACAAACACCCTCATAATGTGTTTTCCTTTTTTTAAAAGTTTTTTTTTTTTTTTTTTTTTTTATATTTATTGGTGTTTTGTTTATGAAAATATGTATGTGAGTAAAATTACTTTACTTTTACTCACATACAAATTTTGGGGTGTTAATTAAGCTTGAGATGTTTATGAGTGGTGATTTAATTCCATTTTTGTGCATGTTCTTTTTTATTTTGAATTTCAACTTTCTTTAAAAAAAATAAAATTGAAATACCAACAAGTTCATACTATTTTTGGCTTTTTGATAAAAAACAAAATGCATTTGCAGCCCTTGTATGGGATAAAATGATAAATAGAGTACTTTTGTTTAAGAAAAAAAGAAAAAAAGAAGAAGCTCAAATGGAATTATTAAGACAAGAAAAAGTGCAGATAATACTTTGAATCTTTGATGTCCTGTGTCATGGTAAACAAATCTATAATTTCTTGATTTTGAGACGTCATTGGTATGAGATGTCGCACGCCCTAGTTGAGCTCAATGATTGGTCTGCTACTGTAGTTAAGAGCTGTTGTTTATGATATTTTGGGGATTTCATAACGGATGACGCAGATCAAAGATTCTCAAGCTATATGAACCATATATTGTCGCTTTATACGTGTGCTACCTTGTCGTTTATGTGTGTGTTATACTGTCGCATTATACATGTGATGTCTTGTCGCATTGTACGTGTTTTACATTGTCGCATTGTACGTGTTTTACATTATGTGTGCTATCTTGTCGCATTATACATGTGGTATATTGTCGCAGTATATACGTGCTATATTGTCGTATTGTCAATGTATATAAGTAAAACCGACCAGTGCATTGTATAATGGTAGTATGTATTTAACCTCCCATTGAATTAGATGATTTGTTTCTAAATAAACGGAGTTATTGCATTCCCAAGCGTAATCACTGAACTTTCCTTGCGCTTCATGATAACTTAAAAAAACTGAAGATTCTGTATCTTTTATATCTTTTTGTGGTCCATTTGCTAATAAATCATATAAATCATTCTTAATCCAGGGATTAAGCCCAGGACCAAAAAACAAGGTTCCTGTAATTGGAACGGCGTCATTGAATCTTGCTGAATTTGCTTTGGCTGCTGAAGAAAAAGAGCTCGACCTCACAATTCCCGTTAACATATCAAATGGAGCAACCGAGCCTCACCCATCTCTTCATGTATGTAAACTTTACATTTGAGCATTTTCTGTACATACTAGATGCTATAATTCTAGTTTAAGGATGCTGGATATACTTTAAAGAACTTCAACATAAAAATTGACTTGCTTGTGTGTACTTGAATGATAACATTTCATAAATGTAGTCGTTTGGTGTGACATGCATGTAGGTCCTATAAAAAGGCACTGGTATTTCTTAAGACTGAAACCTTTTAAAGCATCGATAACAATTTCCTCTTACGTTATCACTTCTGATATACATGTAAGAATTTTTATGTATGACTCGGCACATAAGTTAAGACGCGCCTATCCTAAATACCCTTGAATAACGACACAAAAGAAGAATCTCGTGGCTCTTAATCAACAGCATCCATTTATATGTAATGTTGGCAACCACAGATATGTAAAAGCAACTTTGAAACTTTTTGGAAATGAAAAATGTGGCTACTTATCATAGGTATGTAATCTTAAATTTTATTGTGCAGATACAACTTAGTTTGACGGAGTTAAAAGCTGACCAAGAAACAGCAGAACCGATACAAATATCAGAAAGCTCATCTGGAGAAAAAGATGAGCTTTCTGCACTCAAAGCTGGATTAAGAAAAGTCAAAATCTTTACAGAGTATGTATCAACTCGGCGAGGGAAGAAAACTTCTCGTGAGGATGATCACGATACTCGAAGCGAGGGTGATTATCCATACCATTTTGACTCGTCATCACTTGAAGAATCTGAAGAAGGCGACTCAAATGAAGTCAAAGAAGACACTGATGCAACTTTCAGGAAGTCATTTGGCTACGGCACACTAGCTTATGCTAATTGCGTCACAGGGTCTCTTTATGAAGACGGTGTTTATTACAGTTATAGAAAATCTGATGTGGGTTGCTCTCAAGACGTTGATGATTTAACTACTTCGGTTTCTGAACCATATGTGATTCAGAATACAAAACGCGGAATCTTTCCATGGAAGAAACGGAAACTGAACTTAAGATCACCAAAATCTAGAGGCGAGCCATTGTTAAAGAAAGCATACGCTGAAGAAGGTGGTGATGACATTGACTTTGACCGCCGTCAAAGTCTTTGGGTAAAAAATAAAAACCCTTTTAATGTTTTGATTTCCAATGCAAAAAAGTTTATCTTTTTCTGAAAAATTGTATATATTCTTTGAACTAATGACAGTGGCATATGCTGGATAGAGATATTCGTGTGAATGAGTTTGGTGACGACTATTTTGCTGTTGGTAAATGGGAAGAAAGGGATATAATAAGCCGTGACAGTTATATGAAACTAACAACACAAGTTTTCTTTGCTTCCATCGATCAACGGCATGAACGAGCTGCTGGTGAAAGTGCATGTACCGCCCTTGTCGCAGTGATAGCCGATTGGTTCCAAAACAATCTTGATGAAATGCCGATCAAGTGTCAACTCGACTCATTGATTCGTGAAGGCTCTTTAGAGTGGCGGAATTTATGTGAAAATGAAACTTACAGAATCCGGTTTCCCGACAAACACTTCGATCTTGATACCGTGCTCGAAGCCAGTTTACGTCCTTTATCTGTCGTTCCTGGAAAATCTTTTATCGGATTTTTCCACCCGGAAGAAATTGAAGAAGGTAGTTTTGACTTTTTGCAAAGTTCAATGTCTTTTGATTCTATGTGGGATGAGATTAGTCGCGAGTCAGAGCCACGAGTCTACATAGTAAGCTGGAACGACCACTTCTTTGTATTAAAAGTTGACTCTGAGGCTTATTATATAATCGACACTTTAGGAGAGAGGCTCTTTGAGGGATGCAATCAAGCTTATATCTTGAAATTTGACAAAAATTCGACAATTTATGAAGTTCCTCTCTCTGATTCTGGTTCTGATGGTTCAACCGGAAAGTCAACTGCAGAACTGGTGGAATCAGTCCAGAATTCGTGTGAAAATGTGGTTATTTGCGAGGGAAAAGAATCTTGCAAATTGTATATAAAAAGCTTCTTGGCGGCCATTCCTATCAGAGAACTGCTAGCAGATATGAAAAGAGGCTCATGCTCTTCAAAACCGCTTCACCACAGGCTACAAATTGAGTTTCACTACACTGCCATCTCAGCACCACCACCACCTGCTGCCACAAACCCTGACACTGTTCCCGTCGCTGACCATGCACCTGTTCCTACCCCCGTCCCAGTCCCAGACACTGCCATCTCAGCACCACCATCACCTGCTGCCACAAACCCTGACTATATTCCTGTCCCTGACTACGCACCTGCTCCTACCCCTGTCCCAGTCTCAGTACCAGACACCGTCATCTCAGCACCACCAGTCGGCGAGTCAGCAATCCCGGTTGCTGCATAGGATAGTTGCACAAAGTGCGATGCAAGTTTTAGGTTTAAAGTTAAAACAAAATAGCTGTTAATTTATAGTTTCTGCAAGTTGTTTTCCTTAAAAGTGTTCATAGTGTTTAACTTTGTTTGTTAAAGACTATATTAGTATGAAAAGTGAAAGAGAATCCCAAAATGTGTAGTTTCTTATCATCTTTGCAAATGAAAGTGTTGACTTTAGTTGGCAACTATGTTTTCGCTTGAAGTTTTGTTGTTTGATTAGCTAATTCCAAATTTCTAATTATTTTGACTTGTGTTATATTCTGGACTTTTAGATTACCACCATATCATTGGGTCAGATAAGAACATTGACCTTTTGGGTCAAGTTCAAGATTTTTTATAATATGCAACTTGATTCCATTTATTTTGATTTGAACCCACTTACTAATTCCATCATTCCAGTCACCAAGTTGATGGTAATTGGTGTTTGTTTGTAAAGATTCTGCAATGGTGATGATTGTTTTAGGCAACCATGTGATTTATTTTGTCCCAATGAAGGCCATTACTTATTGGTCAATTTTATAGTGTTCCAAAATGTGTGGTTTGGTTCCAATTGTCTTGTTTTGAAGCCACTTTCTGATTCCATATTCCAAGTTGAGAGCAATTGGTGCTTCTAAAGATTCTGGCCTGCATTTGTGATTTTTGTTTTTGGGTTGCCATGTGATTCAGTTCTTTTGGTTCTGGTCATGTATTTGCTGTAAAGTTTTCACCTTTTTCACTTGTGGGCATAGAGACTAGAGAGGGACTTTTTGTTGTCTCAATAAAACTTTATCCATTCAAAAAAAAAAAAAAAAAAAAAAAAACTGATTCAGATTGATTTATTATTTTAGTATATTGTTAGACCCCAAAGTTTGTCTTGTTACATCAGATTATTATTTTAAAACCAAATGTTTTTGCATGTTGAGAAGCCCTTTGGATGAACATGTGCTTTCTAACATGAATATGAACATGGTATAACTTGTGATGTACTAAAAAGTGGTATCAATCTTACTTGTTATGCCAATTAGCATCCAAAATTCTAAGGCCCCCTTTAGAAAATGCATGTGATGCAACACTCATGTGGAAGTTCTATCTCAAAATATACACATAGATACAAATTTGTATTCTTTTTAAACTAATAAGGTGCAAAATATTATACATTCTCAAAAAAGCTTATATTCTGGTTTGACTTGGTCCTTTTCTTTTGTCTTATTAGATATCTAGTCAAACATTGATCAACATGGTATCCTTTTTTTTTTGAGCAAACATGGTATCTTCACCATGATTCAAATCTGATATCAGTTAAAGAACTAATCTGCTAATTAAAGATTCATGTACTGTCTTGTTCTAGTATGTAACAATGGTATGGTCTCCGACTCTCGATTCGGTTCTTTATGCTTGGTATTGAGGACTTGCTGGTTTTAAATGGTGTTATGTTGCGTTGGTTTGATGGCGAAACAATAGTTTACATGAACATATAGTTTCTTATGTCCAGATGTTACAAGTTCCATAATGTTGGCATTTTGATCAAGAGTGGGGTTAGTCCCAAGCAGGTTATAATTTTATCAAAGAATGTATTGGGAAAGACATTACACTAGACCGAAAAGGCAGGCCTTGACGGTATTTGGTATACGTCTCATTTACCATATACTAGTTACCGGCACACATTTAACCACATAGAATTTCTCATGTTCCTCAAAATTTCATGTGAGTCCGATCCTTTCATCAGCAAATTTCCTTAACTTACGTAGTCCGTGCTGGCTCTAAAGTTATTGGTTTGCTTTTTGTATCTACATCACGATCAACGACCCTGCAATATATAAACTATAAAGCATCAGAATGCTCCTTAAATTTGATGAAACCAGGAATTTGCAAGCAAACATGGAATAGCATAGATACAGGGTTATACAAATTGTAACTCTAGACATTAAAACAAAATAATAATGCAACGATTCTCTATTGAAATCTCAAAGTTAACAAGCTAGTGCTTTAGCAACCACCTAGCTATAGATAACGAATTGTACGTAAAGAAATTAAATAACGCATACTGGTTAGTGATTCCACCTGAGAGTACAGGCAAGACATCATAACCCGTGACTTAACTGGTAGCAATTTGATCACATACCGATAGGACCTCTAAAATTCATGAAACGGCCTTGCTCACGATCAGCCATCCTTCTCTCACGCTCTCTTTGTTCAAGCTCTTCCATTAGTCTCCGCTTACTTTCGTCACGACCACGAAACCTCCTGCGCTGGTCCTGCCAACTTCCTACATAGCAATCGTACGTATTTCCTTTATAACGATCCCTTCGAAGTCCATAACACTTTTTTGGTTCTGGAGCGTCCGGCCGGTGGACAACTTCACTCGTACGCTTTCTTTCTGACGGAACTTTCATCCAATTTTCAGAACGTTCTTGTTGACGTTTCTGTGCATTTACTCGAACCATGACAGCAATATCAAACACTTTCCTAGTTTTCTCATCCTTAAGGACATCATAAGACGCCTGAAGCTGTTGAAAGTCCGCAACTGCATTAGGGTCGTCCCGTTTCTTATCGGGATGCAATTCCAAAGCCTTTGATCTATAAGCTTTCTTTATATCTTCGTTTGCAAGATTGGTTCCTTTTTCGCCTGATGGTAAACCAAGAACAACGTAATGATCAATGAATGTTGCAGCCATAGTAACGAAAAAAACCTAAAAGTATTGCGGAACAAGAAACTTACTACTATCTTAACGATATGTACGTCCTTTGAATGATTGTCGACTATGATATACGGAGTACGTTTATTTATAAACAAATATATGGAAAATATGTAGTCGGTTACTTGCTTGTGTCCCACGCAATCCAAAATTTTTACCGACTTAATTACCCTCTCCTATTATAATTCTATCGTGCATCAAGCTTGCATTGTTCTTCTTCGTTATCCACCAGATTGTTGATCGTTTTATATAAATACAAAAAGAACCTGCTACCCCATCGAATAAACCATCTGGCAATCGAGATGAACGATTGCAAGCATTCCAACAGTGCCACTGACCTAAAACAGGTATAAAAATCCTTCCTCTTGTGTTCTACTGTAGTTTTTTTTTCGAATTCTTTTGTTTCAATTCAATTCCAAAAATCAACTAGCAGTTATTCTTGTTATTAACAACTGGTTAATATAAAGCAGTCTAATTATTAGGAATCACGCAACGACATGGGTAATACATGGGGTGGACCTACATGGGAGCCGGGTGTGGCACGGGCCACACCCGATTTGAGGCTACAAAGTGTAATTTTTTTGCGAAAAGTATTGCTTTTCTAATATTTGCAACACCCAAAAACTTTGTGCTACTTTGGTTTAGGCTAAAACATGTTTATTATGTAAAATTTATTGTTTATAAAAAAAAAAATGATATGCAACGGCTCCAAAAAAGAATTTTGTGCAACACTTGATAAAATGTCCGCCCCTGAGTAATAGGGAGATATATATAGAATAACAGGAATCATGTGTGTTTTGATCGAAAACCACCTCGTAAGAACACTTTAGGTGATGAGATAAAATTTTGTCGCACTCTTGGTTGCGTCATATATAGGTGCAAAAATCTCACCCCAATTGGTCTGATTGGATTTCGAATCTGATATTATTTAGCTTGTGCTAATCTTATGCAATTATGTCATTTTTTTTAGTTCTTGCTAGTTTAATAAATTTGCCTTGAAAAATATATATCCACCTTGATCTTTTATTTTCTAGTCAAATTTCTGCTATAAAAACAACATACTGTACTATCAAATGTTGAATTGAAACTTCATTGCTATGTTATTATTTTCCTGTTTTTAGCTAAGCTAGTTACATCTCACACGATGAAGGTGATACCTCCTGCCATAAGAAAATCGAGTATTATTTGCTATGATCTTTCAAAATAAAATTTTGATTGAGTATTATTTGTTTCATTTAAAATAAAGAGATGCAAACTTATTTGCTCTGCTCATGACCTTTTTTTTCTTCTCAAACAGAATAATAAGCTTCCTGGTATGACTCGGACGACAGAACCATTTAGTTTGATCATACCCACAAAAGGAGAACACCCAGTGTGTGAAACGCTGTCCACCGAAAAGGAGAACAAGGTAGAAACCAGCTCTTATAAGATACTAAGACCTGGAATGATCCTTTTGAAGAATTACCTCAGCCTAAGCGACCAGGTATATAGTTTTTCAAATTGTTTTTCAGGTTCTAAAATCCATTCCTTTTCCCAATCCCACCTATGCTAACAGACTACTTACCGTGTCTCTGATCTATTAGGTTGAAATAGTGAATATATGTCACGAACTAGGCATAGGACCAAGGGGGTTTGCCCAGCCTGGTTACGAAGACGGAAGGAAACTTCATCTACAGATGTTATGCCTTGGTAGATATTGGGACCCACTAACTAAATACAGAAAGGGCAATCGTTTTAAAGTACCACAAGTTCCTGATAAATTCATTTCATTGGTGGAAACTGCACTTGAAGATTCTCAAACCTTTATGAACTCAGAGGATCAATTTCCTTGGATGTCCCCGAATATAGGCATAGTCAACTTTTATACAGAAACCGGCAGACTTGGGATTCATCAGGTTAGTTTTCATTTGACACAAACACTCTTGTAAGCTGGCCATGACAAACTCATATTATATCTGGAATTTAATTGGTTGTATATGTTTGTTTTTACGAAGGATCGGGATGAGAGCCCGGATAGCATAAGTAAGGGATCACCTGTTGTTTCCATCTCCATTGGCGACTCAGCAGAATTTTTGTATGGAGATCAGAGAGACGTGGATAAATTACACAAGGTGGTGTTAGAATCAGGAGACATATTGATATTTGGTGGGAAGTCAAGATCGGTTTATCACGGTGTTAAGGCCATCATCCCGAATTCAGCTCCTGAGGCGTTGTTAAAAGAATCCATGCTGCGACCAGGACGTCTCAACCTTACTTTCAGACAATATTAAGTTTGATTAGTTAGCTTATCTTTTACAATGTACAGAGTATCTTATTAGTGAGCCTGTCCTCCCTGGAGGAACACACGAATGTCGTTTTAATCAAGCCTAGCAAGTCGACTTATAACTAAGCATGTTATTTAGAATAAGCTAGGATGTAGAGCTTCTTACTAAATTTTCTCAGGACAAATATACATAGTAAGCTGGAATGATAGTTAGTCACACTAACACTAAACCGACTTCCTCAATCCACCGTTAGAGTTGATTAAAAGATTGACGGCTAGACGATAATAATCAAATCAAGAACACACAAACACAATGTGTTTGTATTGTATTCGTTTGTAAGTTTTAATGATACCCAATACATCATAATGCCATTATCTTTGCGAATTTGCAAAAGAAGCTGTCTGTCTTATTATCTTTGTTAGGCCATGCTTATTAGCCACAGTCCTTTTATAATTGATTTTGTGTCTGCAAGGTGTTTTTTAAGTCATCAAATAAGGAGCTTCTTAATGGTGTCGTAATTTACTATAGGCCTTTCTAATGCCAGTGTTTCCGATTATCACGTTTTGCCAGAATTTACTAGGCTTTGCTTGGCCGAGTGACTTTTTTTTTCTCTAAATGGGTCGTTTCTTGAGCCTCTGCATTCTTTAACATCGACGGATTATTATCGAAGTGGGATAACCCATAGCACAAAAATAATACACTTAAACCATACTTTTGCCATTGATCGTTTCAATTCATTATGTTCTCCACAATAGACAATTACTCTAGTAAATTGCTCTCATACATGTACATGACGTTGTTATGAACCCGAATAGGGTACCGGAAACCTCTCGTAGTCATTGTAATGTAAATAAGTAAGCAAGTAAACAGATATACTGCAATATTAGTGAGATGCAACAACACGTAAAAAAACATAAATTCACATTAAGATGAAACACACCAAAACACTTGCTAGTTGCCACAAATATTTCGATTACTTAACAAAATCCACTAATTATCGTTCTTATTCATAATTATACCCATAGATGGAAAAGTTCTCAACACGAACATAAGTTCCTTATGAAAAGCTTCCCTAGTTTGTTTGTTCTTGAGGATCTTGTAAGACTCTTGAAGTTGTTGAAAATCTTCAGCAGCGTTAGGGTCATCCCGCCTCTTGTCAGGATGCAATTCCAAAGCCTTTGATCGGTATGCTTTTGTTAACACTTCCTTTGAAACCTTGAATCCTTTTTCGCTTGACGGGAGCCCAAGAAAACTGTAATGATCAATGAAACCCGCTCATAGTAATTAACAAATTACCTCTTAGTAACAAGAAAAATGTTGGTATTTTAGACGCAACCAACAACCCGAGAACTATAAGTGGAATCTGATCGACTTGGACACACCAAAAACAAGAATTATAACTTTTAAGATATAAGTGGAATCAGTAAGATATAACTTTTAGTCAAACAATTGATTAAGCTTGAAAGACCCCTTCCTCTCATCTATATTTATAGAGAATGAGGTGAAAATCTATGTTGCACGGGGACGGATACGGAAACGGGGACGGGGACAGGTACTTAAAAACGCCAATGTCTCAAAACTCAAGGTACGGGTACGGCCAGAAACGTTTGTGTATTTTTTATAAATATATCTATATATATGTATTAATAAAATAAATACACATCAAACATACATTAAAAAAACTAAAACTAACTTATATATACACATATCAGATAACAAAATTTTCTATTTATTTTCAGCCAAAAAAAAATTATTTATCAAAAACCAAATATATATAAACGTAACCTATTAAATTCTAGTGTTGAATAATTAATATTGATTTTCATATTAGTAATCAACTACGTAGTAACGAACATGACTTTTTTTAACTAAAAAAATTAACACCCATTTTCATTTGATAATTCACATCAATAATATTAATGAATATATAAGTATATATTTATTCGAATTTTGTTTAAAAGAAAAGTAGGCATGTAAAGCTATTACAGTATTTAACATGAAACTCTTTTTTCATTTTAATAAATAGTGGGCCTGTTTCTAATACTAAATTACAAAACACACTAAATAAAATATTTATCTATTTCTCATTTTCTCTTTCCAATAGGTCTTCTTCTACCTCCATTTTCTTCCTCCATTAAAACAAGATCTAGTTTTTCTCTTAAGATTTGATTTCTGCTACAATATATATCGAAAATAAGCCTCAGAAATGCCTAAAAAGGCCTAAGAAACGTTTCTCAAACGTTTCATAGTATACACTATACGTTTCTCAAACGTTTCATAGTATACACTAAACGTTTCTCAAACGTTTCATAGTATGCACTAAACGTTTCCAGTCGACATGAAATGTTTCCTATTTTGAAGAAACGTTTCCAACGCGTTTCTGGACGTTTCCAGACGTTTCCCGTTTCCGAAACGTTTCCGGTACGGGAGACGTCACTCCGACGGCGTTTCCGTGCAACATAGATAAAATTTTAATTCTAGTCGGTTGTAAAGAAGAAGAAAAATAAGGAAACTACTTGGGACACAATCTAACCCGTTCGTTGCTTAGGGCACAAGTCACAAGTTATAGACTATTGACTGAATTGAGAAGAGTTATTTTGGATACATAATTTTTCTTGGATATGAAGGGACTCATTTCCACCATTCATCTCATTTTCATCTAATGGATAAGATTAATTATATTTTATTTTTCACCTATTTTTTATAATTTAAATATCTTCTAAATCGTTAAGTGTTAAACGAAAATAATTATACCACCGCGACGAGCGTTTAATTATCTTTCTACCAATATGCACTATGATATACTTTTGAAGAAAAATTAATTTCGACATTTTTTCTATCTTGCTAAAATTTCCGTAAAATATCATATATAATAATACTGTTTCATCATATATGATACAGTGTTAAATCATATATGATATTGATTTATATCATATACGATAGATTATATCATATATGATACCGGTGTTTATCATATATGATATTAGTATCATATATGATAATTTTCGAAAACGTGAAAAAAAAAAAAAAAAATTTTGTCGAAAGTGTATGATATAGCATATCTATAGAAAGATAATTAAATGCTATTCGTAACGGTATGTTTTTTTTCGCATAACGATTAACGGTTTAAGAGATATTAATATTTGAAAAAAGAGGGTGAAAATATATTTTGTGTTTAATCTTGTCCATTGGATTAAAATGAGATGGATGGTGGGGATGAGTCCCCTCATATCCAAAGAAAATTATGGTATCTAAATGAACTTAAATCGATTTTAATCATAAATTTTACTATATATGGTGGATTTAGTATGTTTATTGTTAGATATTTGACAACTGTGTTACTACATTCGTTTATTGGCACACAGTTTAAATGAAAAATATATTTGTTATAGTTTTTTTTTTTTTACTTTTTCACATAATAACAGTGTTACATATAATTAATTAAAGTTTTATTAAATTTTGTAACAATATTTTAAATAAAAATAATAATAAACTTGATTAGACTTTTTTATTTAGGTAAATTGCATAAAAAGGTACTCATTTTTTCTTTCTAAATTCAATTAAAAGTACTTAATTTAAGGTATCTATCTTTTTTCTTTTTGCAATGTTGGATAATTAACGAATTTAAAGACGACCGTTTATTTTATTATTGCATCGTTAGTCCTTTATATTAACGGCACTTTATAATAAACTCAAAATCCGTTTTTATAGTTTTAGACCGTTATCTACCTTTTTCGTCGGATTTCTATCGTTCTCGGTCAGTAACGGTAAAAAACGAAAATGTCAAAAAATTGTCGAGAAGTGTAAAAAATGGATGAAACTGGTAAAAATAATTTGAAAAACGTCGAAAATGGTCGAAAACTATAAAAAAATGAATTTTAAGTTTATTAGAAAGTGTCACCAATATAAAGGACTAACGGTGCAATATGAAGTAAATGGTCATTAATAAATAACTATTAAATTTGTTAATTGTCCTAACATTGTAAGTAGAGAAATGATTGATACCTTAAATTGAGAAAAGAAGAAATTAAATACATTTAATTGAATTTAGACGTTAAATAAGTATCTTTTTATGCGATTTATCATTTTTATTTATATTTAGCAATAAACAATTAAATTAGAACGTGCATAATAAAATTGAGATAGATGGAGTATTTAAAAGTGAAAGCATAAATATGTCAAATTATACTTGTATGTTTTAACTTGGGTTATTTGGACTTTTTTTACATCATGCTTAAATGTGTTTTATTTTAATTAGGTTTATTAAATATTTGGATTGAATAAACGGTATTATTGGCATATATGAAAATATGTGATGGGTATATTAATTCCCATATTCGTTAATCTTTGGTTTAGCTGGGTCTTCTTTAAAACTATAAACGAGTCTAGTTGATCTTCATTCATTTTGTAGGTATTTTTTTTATTTTTGGACGTTATTATATGTTTTCATCTGTTTTCTTACGTTTTTATCCGTTTTCTTGCGTTCTTTTTATTCTTTATAACTGTAAATGATTCTAGCTGGCCTTCATTCGTTTTATGCGTATTTTTTTTATATTTTTGGACCTTATTATATGCTTTGATATGTTTTCTTCCGTTTTTGTCCGTTTTCTTACGTTCTTTTTATTTTTTACGCTTTCACCCGTTTTCGTCTGTTTTTACGCTTTCCCGTTTTCGTCTGTTTTTTACGCTTTCGTCCGTTTTCATACGTTTTTTTTTCCATTTTTTACGTTTTCGTCCGAGTTCATTTTGCCCCTACCGGTTTGGTCAATGCTTATTTGAACTGTGCCCGTTTTACCCAAGATTACAAGTGGTCCGTTTGGCCTGTTGCCCAAAGCCAATCGCGCACCCGTTTTGCCACCGCTTTTATAGAATGTTGCCATATTAAATACTAGTAGAACAACAACATGATTGAGATCACATTGAAAATACACAATGTTAGTAACTTGTCTTCAAATATTATTAGTGTAATCGAGGCGTGTGAATGGTTCTCTCAGCTCTTAAAACCTCAGGCATTGCCTTTACAGGACACGTTGCAACTTGAACTTCTAATAATGTGTCTAAACTAGCAAAAACATAGAAACTGTAATAACTTCATCCTGTTTGAAGTTAACTAGGGTTGTTCTCATTGATTGTTCTGTTGGGTTTAATCTTGAAGTATTTTAGTATTTCGGTATTTAAATTAAATAAGTTAGTTTGAATTGGTATGCTATCTAACCGAGTATAAAGGCTGATGAGGGTCATGTGAAAGAGTGGATCTCCATGTATACTGGTTCTTTAGGTAGACTAAGTATTTGCTTTTACTGCTCCTATTTTGCAGCCTATGTAAGGCTATATATAGGCATCTATTTTATTGAATAATATACAGTTTTTCCATTTTATAAAAGTCACTTTCATCTTCTTTATACATACATCCTGTAACATGGGCCTGAACCAACACTTGGTATGAGAGCATTGTAGCAAGATTCTCGCTAGAAAGAAAAGCTGATTTAGGTCAGTAAATAAATAAGAAAGAAAGAAAGTTAGTAAAGAAAGAAAGTAAATAAATAAAGAAAGAAAGTCATGTGCCGTGAGAAAGAGAAAGAAAGTCAGGTGCCGTGAAAAAGAAAAAGGAAGAAAGAATGAATGTCTGGTGCCATGATAAGTGAAAGAAAGTGAGATGTCGTGAGAAAAAAAAGAAGTGAAGAATGGCCTTGGTACCTAAAGAAGGAGGTTTGATGTCCTATCAAGTACCGATCTTGATCTCAGTGAATAAGCTTTTGTGGTCTGTGAAGGTCAAGTAAATTATGGATGCTTATGGCCTCTGGGGGACAGCTGAACCAAGAGGGTTAAGTGAAGAACCTAATGAAAAGAAGTCAAACAAGCTCTTGCGTTTTTGTTCAAGCAATAACAGAAGACATGGTGTTGCAAATGGCGAGTTACATTGACCCAAAGCAAGTATGGGATGGTTTGAAAATACGTTTTTTGAGTGTAGATCGGGTGAGGAAGGCTCGACTTGCAACCCTAAGGAAGGATCTTGAAACTATGCGCATGAAGGAGAGTGAAGCGATAGATGATTTCGTGTCAAAACTGAATGGTATAACATCAAAGGTAAGATCTCTTGGTTATAAACTTAAAGAAGTTGATTTAGTAAAAAGATTGCTTAACTCGATGCTGAAACTGTTTCTTCAAATTGTTGCCTCAATTGAACAATGTTTCGATTTGGAGTTAATAACTTGATTTTTGCCAAGTATAAAAATATTCGTTGTTCCAGTCTCTTCGAATTGATAACAATTAACAGTGCGACTCAGTCGTCTTTTGGTGGGAAAACAATAGCTTTGGTCGTTGTAGTGAAATTAATTGCGAAACGTTAAAGTAAATGACGGGTAAATAAATCTAAAACTAATTAAAACTTAAATGGTGCAATATTTAAAACTTTAAGAGTAATTAATTAAACAAAAATTAAGACTTGACGAAAAGTAAATTTGACAATGTAAGGAAAATGTAAACTTGAAATTTAAAATAAAGAAAGACAATTAAAATAACATTTAAGAAAAATGGCGGGAAAATAAATGCTCGAAAATAAAAAGGAAGTAAACAGAACCTGAGTCGGGATCCAAAACACTGTCACTATCCGGAATCCAATCTTACTCTTATCCTGAATAACAAACCTGCTGCTTATCCGGAATAAAACTGTCACTCTTATCCGGAATCACCAACCTGTTGCTTATCCGGAATCTGGTTCTACGAGGTGCTTATCCAGAATAATTTCACCCTCTTATCCGGAACACTTTCCTGACTTCTCTTGCTTATCCGGAATCTGGATCGAGAAGCTTATCCGGAATAAATCCCAAGTGAAGCTTTATCCGGAATATTTGTTTGCAGTTTATCCAGAATCAGGAAAATACCCTTATCCGGAATAATCTTCAGCTCTTTATCCGGAACCTAAATCGAACCCTTATCCGGAATACAAGATATAGCTACTATCCGGAATAATCAAACCTCCTTATCCGGAATACCGTTTTGAGGTATATCCGGAATTCCCTTTCTGCTGTTTATCCGGAATAAGATCTTCCCACTATCCGGGATATTGTGTTGTCCTGCAGCTTATCCGGAATCTTCACTTGTTGCTTTATCCGGAATAATTGAACTTGGTGTTATTCGGGAAAGAAGGGTTTTAAAACCCGGATAAGAACTAGATTAGGAATAAGCTAATAACAAAAATTAAGCTAAAAACTATTAAGCACTTAACTAAAACTTTTACCAAATCAAATTTAAGAAAAAGTAAATAAGCCAAAATTTAAAAACTTTTAAAAACACTATATAATAAAAATATTTAAAATCAACTTTTTATAAAAATCAACTAATAAGCACTTAATTAAAAATAATAAAAGCACACAATAAGCAATAAAATCAATAAGCTAACACAATCATAAACATAAAAACATGACAATTAATCAAATAAGCATGACAATAAGATAATAAGCACAAAGATTAAATCAAGAACAAGAAAGGTAGAATGAGAGATTAATTAAAAACTTGATTAAAATTAAGATTCAACAATTAAAGTAAAGACAAGAATTAAAAACTTACAAATTTAAGGTGCAAGACAAGAAATTAAAGGTGCAATTAAGTAAAGAACATTAAAAAAGTGCAAGTAATTAAAATGGAAGAACTATTTTGTCAAGATAGTCAACACCTCCTAATGTGTCATTAGGAGGGTATTTATAGTGATTAGGGAGGTTAAGCATGTGCTGCTTCCTTTCTTTCTCGTCTTTTCGTCTTCTAAATTCTTTGACTTTTTCGACTTTGTCTCGGGATTATTTGAACTCGTCTTATAATTTCTTCATTAATTTAGACTTGAGTTCTTCGGCTTTATTAAACTTCTGTCTTTAGACTTTTTCTTCGATAAATCTTCAGAATAGGCCTTGGACTTCCGTTCTTTTTGCACTCTTGATCTTTTGACTTCGTCTTTTGTCTTTTTCTTCGATAAAAGCCCGTGAAAGCCCGTGTTTTCTTCCCTTTTCACATTTTGATCCTAAATCACAACAAAAACACAAACCACGCATAATTCCGACATTTACGACATAACATACACGTTTTGGCTTGGTTATTATTATAATTAAGTGGTAAAAGGATAAGTGTTTTCACACTTATTAAATCCCCTACACTTGACCATTGCAATGTCCTCATGCAATGCATTAATTACAAATCAAGTTTTACATTTTCCATCATAATCAATCCACATTGGTCTTTATTAAAGAGATAAAAAATTATAAAATATTAAAAGGAAGAAAACAAGTAAAGAAATAAAAAACTTACCTTAGGATTTTGGAATGTCATGGATGTTCATCATCCTCAAGTTTCACGTTCCCCATACCAAGCTTAAAAACGAGATCATTGTTATTATAAGTTAGCAAACTAACACAAACTCATGTGGGCCAATTATTCGCTTAGACTCCCTTATTCCTAGGTGTATCTCTTATATTTTATGATTGTCTTGAATGATCACGAGGATGCATTGTTGACTTAATTTCGTTAGTTATTAGGCTGAAAATAAAGTAGGACGATTTAATCAATAGTTAGCTGATACTTAGGTTTTTGCTTGGGTTCAGATAAATTCTCGGTATCTTCTCGAATCGATCACGGTTCAAAGTGGAATAGTTGTTCTTGGTTACTAAAAAGGGGGTTGGTTTTCTAATCTACTAAAAGGTTTAAATGCACTAAGATGTAAACTTAAACTAAAAGCAATTAATTTAAAAGCAATTAATAAAACTTGAATTAAAATTTAACAATTAAAACAGAAACAGTAAATACCACTTAACACTGATTCGGAATGCTCAAAAGAAAACTGATCCGGAATATTTATGACAAAAACTGCTCATTCGGAAGATTAGCTTCATTCGGAAGAATTAATTGATTCGGAATAAATGATAAAAACCCTTGATTCAGAACAAACTGATACGGAACTTTTTAAAACACTCATTCGGAACTTTTACAATTACTTGATTCGGAACTTTTAGACTTACTTGATTCGGAACTTTTTCAAAAATCTGATTCGGAACTTTTTCACAAATAATCTGATTCGGAACTTTTAAAAAAACTGATTCGGAACTTTTAAAAACCTTTCATTCGGAAATTTTAAAAAAAGTTGATTCAGAACTTTAAAAATAAACTGATTCGGAACTTTTCAAAATGAACTGACTCGGAACTTTCAAATAAACTGATTCGGAACTTGCAAACGAAACATTGATTCAGAACTTTTAAAGATAAACTGATTCGGAACTTTTAAAATGACTGATTCGGAACTTTTTAAAACACTCATTCGGAACATTCAAAAACACTGATTCGGAACTTTTAACTAAGATCCTTCATCCGGAACATTTGTGTTCATTCGGAATCTGGGAAAACTCAAGAACACGAGAAACAGGGAGATTAAATGACACGATTTTTAGCCAAAATCCACCAAGTTTTTAACCAAAACTTAACCCAATTTAACCACTAATCATCTACTAATCATAAACATCAAATCAAAACAATAAAAACACAAAACCCACTTACTTTTATGGATTAAAATCAACCAAATAAGAACTTTAAACTTTAAATAAAAAAGATGAAGATGAACAAGATTAATGGAAGGATTATATTGATTGATTAAGGTAAAGTAAACAAAAAGAAAGATTAAAAAACTTACAAGATTAAAGATTCAATAATAATGAAAAATCACCAACACCTTAATGGTGTTGGCTTCCTACGAAAGAAAAGAAAAGAACTGGAATGAAAAACTTGCTCAAAATGTGTGAAGGGTTCTTCTATTTATAGGCCTAGTGGTTGGTCGGTGAGTGGGCTTTCTTCCTTTCTTCTTGTCTTCTCGTCTTTTCAGAAAAGTTGACATTTTCGATTTCGATTCGGGATTTGTCGACGAATAAATTCAACTCGTCTTTAAATTTCTTCGTTTAATAGACTTGAGTTCTTCGACATATGTAAATCTTCCATCTTTGGTCCTTTTCTTCGATAAATCTTCAAATAGGCCCATTGACTTCAAATCTTTTGCATCTCTTGGACAATAGACTTCGTCTTGAGTCTTTTTCTTCGATAATACCCGTGCAATCCCATGTTTTCTTCAACATTTATCCGGTTGGCTCTGAAAACACAACAAACACACAAACCACGCATAATTCCAAACAAATGACATTAAATACGCGTTTTGGTCTTGTTTTAGCAAGAAATAAGTGGTAAAAGGATGGGTGTTTTCACACCTATCAAATCCCCTACACTTAACCATTGCCATGCCCTCATGCAATGCTTAGTGATAAAGCAAATTTACACTTTCCTCAAAATCAATCAACCTTGGCCTTATTAACAATAACCACTACTACTAAAGAGATATATAAAAACTTGAATGAAACAAAAGGAATAGAAAACCATTTTCACTTGAAAATAGCTAATGGAAATAACTCGCAAAGAGATCTAAGACTTACATTAGGGCTTCGGTGCTGCGAAGATTTATCACCCTCAAGTTTCACGTTCCCCAAACTAAGCTTAAAAACGAGATCATTGTTATTATAAGTTAGCAAAACAAACACTTACACACATGGCTTAATTATATGCTTAAACTCCCTTATTCCTAGGTGTATCTCTTATATTTTATTGTTGTCTTAGAATGATCACGAAGATGCATTTTTGGACTTATTGCGATAGTTTATTTAGACTGAAAGCAAAGTAGGACGATTTGATTAATAGTTAGCTAGAGGGAAAAATCTCTTAAAACTGCTTCTCGGGATATCAAAAAGTTCATATCTTGGCATAACTCGCTTCACGATTTGAGACCTTTCTCGGGCCGCTATTTGGCATGTACTTCATACTTCATATCTTGAGAGACGTTCTTGAGATAATGGTCTTCTCATCGTTAATAGAGTTTCTTCACTTGGAGACTTTTGAGGGATACTCCAACTTTGTTGACCACGACTTCATCATTATTTCTTCAATCTTTAATTGGGATTTTGAGATACAACGATCCGCCTCCTTTTCGGACTTGGATCTATTTATCCTCATACCTTGTTAGGGTCTTTTCGGATAGACTTCTCCATGATCTTTATGGGAGTTGATTGCTTTTCGTCGTGAGTCTTGATCCTTCATATTGATTTTGGGAATAATGCTTTTCACATCACCTTGGATATTTACCAATAAAATGGAATCCTCATGCCTTGTTAGGGCCTTTTCGGACTCGCAAATCTTCGCGCCCCGCTTCATAAGTTATGCTTTGGCTATGAACTCTTATCATTACCGAGCAACTTTTAAACGATCTTGGGCTAGAAGCTAAGTTATTTAATAAAATCGTACGACCTTACTTATTGCAGATAAATTATTAACAAGTGATGGGAGAATAGGCAGATAATCACACCAAGTGTGCTTGTGCAAGAATACCGACTTATAATTGACTCTATTATTTCTCGTTCTCCACAATTTAAAATCTCAAGTAATGAGACTCGTGGATGCTTAGCCTAATAAACCAATTAAGGTCTACATGGTTAAGGATACTTGCTAGAATAAACTTGGATAAGTCTATTCGGGTTGAGTCAAAATAATCGCAACGGGCCTAATATGTCAAAGACTTCAAAACTAGCTACACCACTTTATTGATATTTTTGACATTATTGTGGGATATATACATACGAAAGCAACGATAAAAATTTAAAAATAACGACTAAATGGCCAAAGTTAATTAAAAATTTAAAAAATGCTGAAAAAGATGATTTTCCGGTTAAATGAAGGCATTTTCATGGAAAAGTCCACTTAAAACTTCGACAGAAGTCCCCCTACACTTAATATAAACATTGTCCTCTAAGTTTAAGCATGTGGGAAAAGTCTCCCCTACACTTATGACATTGTGCACGTTGGTTAAATCAAGCTAAGGAAGAGACGACTAAAGTGATCAATTTCAAATGTGAGTATGAAGAAAATTGAATCACGATAGTTGAGAGATAGAACCGGATTTCGGATAACACGGGAGCACGGTTCTTCAAAGGTTCCAAAAGTGCATTCATCCCTGTAATCACATCACCACACAAACACAAACAACCTATATAGGTCTGTGACAACCCTGGTTTTGAGGTTCGTCACTTAGTTTTATTTTGTGCTAGTTACGTGTCTTTACGTGTTTATGTGCTTATTGGTGTGTATAGATTGTGGTTTGGATATCGTTTCTGGTACGGGGTACCTTGTGAGTGAAACGATGTGTGATGATTTCATGTTCATGAGTTCACATGGTAGTGACTATGAAGTGAGATGGTGTTATTTGGTGGTTTTACGTATACGTATATGTATTATAGAAAATCGTATTTTTACGATTTACGGTTTAGCGTTTAGAGGTCTCGGATGAGGAAATTGGTCATATGGATATTTTTCGGGATGGTTTTAAGTCATTTAGGACTTAGTTATAAAGTTTATTTCAAAATTTGAGATCTTTTTTAAAAGTGTATATTTTACGTCTTTTACGGTAAAACGCGTAAATTTGACTAGTTTTACGGTTTTGAGGTTTTGGAGGCTTTAGGAGCTGAAATAAATTAAGGAAAATCAAGGTAATATTATTAATACAAATATTAATAATAAAAAGGAAAAAAAACGAAATTAAATGGGTATAGGTCGGTTATGTGAAAAAAAAGAAAAGAAAAGGGAAAAAAAGGGAAAAAGGGAACCGGGCTTTTGTATATGGGCCAAGGACTTGTTAAGAAAGTATATAAAGTCTTTTTATTAATCAAAACACTCATAAAATCCATGGATATCAAGGTTTGGTCGGCATAAATGGTGATTTTAGGGTTCTTCATTAATTTTTCTTCTTTCAAAAATTCTAAGGTAAAATCTTTAATACTCTTTTCAATTAAATTGTTTAATGTTTTCTTTAATCATCTTATGATGGATTTAGGTTAGGGTTTAATTTAAGAACAGTAAATTAATGTTATAATAATGAGTTCATAATGATTAAATAAATTAGGACTTGTAATTAGACGGATTAGGGTTAATCAATGTGGTTGATTTTGTTAAACCCGTTTTTAAAAACTGGGCAGAATTTTGAGTCAATTGTTTTGATCATATCGGGAGTTCTAGGAACATTCAAGATGCGATCCAAGTACCCCTGGAAATATATTTGAAGTGGATTTCTAATGCAAGAAACGAGAACTAAATTGGAGGTCGGGAAGTGGGTCAAAAACAGGTTACAACAGTCGGAGGTCAAAACAGTTTTGAATTCAGCCTGTTTTCTTTTTAAGTTTTGGGTTGTTTGGGGTAGTTAGGGTTGCATTGGGATCTTCTCACGAACGTGAGAGATGGCTTATATATTGTAGTAAGTATCTGCACTTGGGCTAAGGTTGTGGTTTAGGGTAAGACCCCTTAATGGTAACAAACTTTTAGTACGTTTAAAATTAAGAAATCTGGAATGACAAAAGTAGATATATGTATATCGGGGCCTTAACAGTAGCTTTAAGGTTAGGGAAAGTGGGAGGTGTTAGCCAACATATGTAAGGGTATGAATATTCCTTTTACAGAAACCATGGGTATGTTTAAGTAGACGTTTGACTTAAGGGTTTGAGACCTAAAAACTAGGACTGTTTTGGGTAAAATATGAACGGGTTAGTTATTAGACTTAACCAAGTTAGGGACTTGTTAAGGAAGGGTAATGGGGTGATTAGAGCTTAACAATGAGGTAATTATACGGGAATAGACTAGATGTCCATCATAGGTTGATGAGCCATTTTAGTGATTGGTTCGTGTATTGATTGCGTGTTTTGGTTTGTTAGCTTGTTGCTAGTGCAAGGACTTGTGAAGGAGCTATCAGGTGAGTTTCATAGTCCCATGTTTATTATTGATTTTGACTTCCAGATGGGATGGAAGAGACACTGTGTTGAGTTATTTATAAATTGATGTTGTGAATGTTTTTATGGTTTTGTGATGGACTTGTGTGTACACTTATGTGATTAACTGCTATGTGATTCTTGATTGTGTATGATTTGGATCGGGGGACACGTGCCGTCTCAGTTATTGTGGTTTGACAAGGTAGTGGCCTTGTGGTTTGACAAGGTAGTGGCCTTGTGGTTTGACAAGGTAGTGGCCTTGTGGTTTGACAAGGTAGTGGCCTTGTGGTTTGCCAAGGTAGTGGCCTTGGGATAGGTACATAGTGTGATCATCTATGGTACCATGATGTTGTTTGGCAAGGTAGGAGCCTTGGATTGGTTTGGTATGATTAATCTTGATTGATAGTTGTTAATGCATATTTGTATCACATTGTCCATATGTTATTGTGTTGATGGTTGTTATTCACAGCTTATAACTGATTTAGCGTTAGAGTCTAAACCTATGACTCTCACCAACTTTATGTTGACGTGTTTTAGTGTCTCTTTCAGGTGATGTTATGATTAAGCATGAGAACATAAGTGGCTAGGATTGGAGAAGCTTAGGAATGCATATAGAAGGAGAATCCCCGTTTCCTTCTTAGTTTTTATTTGGCTTTTTTTATAAGTGATACATGGTGGCACCTATATGTTTGTTTTGTTTGTGTTATTTGTCTGTCTTGGGTAAGAGGTAGGACTGTTACCTACTTACTTAGACTCCTGCATTGTTGAGATATTGTCATGACCTTCGTGTCACCATTTTTACGACATTTCTTATTTCATATAGTTATCTCTATAGACACGCCATGTTGTGATGATATCCATACGTCGCGCCCCATGTTCCGCCATGGTGGGGTATGACAGAATGGTAATCAGAGACAATAGTTATAGAGAATTAGGTTTCCTAGTCGCGTAGCCTAGTCTATAGCTTAAGGGTCCCTGCATATAGGCGTCATAGGAGTATGTGTGCATTTTATATTAATTGATGTGTTTGGATGTTATTTATTGCGATGTTTTGACTAGTATGAATTGAACCGTAGTATGTTCATACTTAGTCGCATGTTATTTTCTTTTCGGGTTTGTGACTAGTGCGGGTTGAACCATAATCGTCCACGCTAGTCACTGTTGTATTTTGCTTAAATGGTACATTATAGTACATAATTTAGTACAAGGTAGTTTCTATCTTTTATCGAGTTATTCTACATACCCGAGGTATGTTATTTTTCTTTTGATGTTTAAGTCATGTTCCCTAAGAATCGTGTGGTGGTTCGAGTTACTAGGAGTAGGTGGATAGGAAGGGTTTTAAGCTGTTTTCCACTCTTACGGGCGACATGACTTATAACTGATTATGTTTTTGTTTTGGATTTAGTCTAGGCTGTTTTAGCTAGACTATGGATTTCGGTATTCCAAGAGTTTTATTATGTTATTTTTATAGTTGGAGTTTTGGACCTATTTGGTTATGTGGTTATGAGCTTATGTGAGTAGATGGATTTATGTGTTATATGTTGTATTGATTATTATAAGTGTCATCATAGGAGGGAGTGCATTGGGGAAAGGGTAATTGTATAAGTATGGTGGCCAACATAGTTATACAAGTACCACAACTTCAATGGGTTCTCAAGTATGATTGCATTAAAGAGGATTAGTACATGCTTGTATATGGTGAGATGTAGATATTGGGTATACGTATAATATATGGGTTTATGTAACGGCTGCCTACGATATGGCTATTTTTATTAGTGTGTTATATGTTTTGGGATTATAGTGGTGCTGTGTGATTTTGGGGTCACACGATATGGTTTGGTTTTGGAGGTGGGCTTTATGCCTTGTTGTGGCACGGTGAGATGGTGATTACTCGTATGGAAAAACGAGCGTATAAAGCGATTGATTGACTTACGTGTATGATAACGAGTATGTTTTGGGAGATTTAATAGGTATATATATGCGGATGTATGTATACTACTATGTGTTAAGTTATGGTATATGGTCGTTCACCAGTTATTATAACTTGAACGTACCTTGTGTTTGTTCGTGTTTTATGGTGCTGGAGTTTAATGGAGTTCCAACGACGTTTTGAGTCTTTTGAAGTGTGTCTTGTAGCGTATTCTTTGAGTTTCGTATTTCACGTGTACGTTTTAAAATGGTGTTTTTGGTTTCAAGCCTATTGAAATAACTTGGGATTTCTTTTGAGATAATGGAATCTTTTGTGTTGGGTCTTACATTTATTTTGGTCGGTATATATTGAGAAAAAGGGGGACTTGGAAATCTATTATAGGGTTAGATAATTGGTTGTATTCGGTAAAATAAGGGTAAGGTGTTGGAGTCGTGTTTGAAACAAGGTGCAACATAAGATTTTTTTTTAATCAACACTTATTTATTTCAAATTCTAAAAGACTTTCTTTAAAATAAAGCGAAGTAAAATTTCTTTCTACTTACATAGTTTATATAATTGCGTTTAACCGATTCACGTCATTTATAATTATTAATACGAGGTTAAATTGAGTTTATGAAGGTTACACATACAATTATATCTTTCATTTAAAAGGATTGCATTAATCACTAAGTTTATTCTTTAATTTTAAAACAACTAGTATAAAATTGTTTTGGTCATAACTTGTTCGTTTTTAGAGCTTTTTGGATGATTCAAAAGACTAAAATTATTTGCTCGGAACGTACTTTTCAAATATTCAGAATGTATAGTCATGGGAGGTCAGTATCTTGGCCGAAATTATTGTACAAGTGTCGGGTTAAAGGTTGAGTTTGAATAGTAGTTTATTTTTTTTATGATTTTGGATGCACGGGATACCTAGTCTTTGAGTTGAGTTTTGAGATCGTCTAGAAGGTTATTTGTAGATTGTTTGAGTCACATAGATGTGGGAGGTAATAATAAAAAAAAGGAGATATAAATTCTTTTGGAAAAGTCGATCTTTTGCACGGTTTAAATAATATGTCACGGGGCGTAATGCGTTTGTTTGCCATTGGGTGTTTCTTGGATTATTTTTCGTTATGATGGGTCATTTTGAATTGATACACGTTTTGGGTTTGAGTTCTATTTTTAGTCTCATGGTTTTTTACTTGTTTTAACTGGTGCACGTGAAATGTCGTTAGTTATCCGTTGGTTTGATTCGTTGATTGTATCTGGTGGATTCAGGATGTAGTTTTGGTTTCGTATTGTTCGAGAGCGTTGAGGTAGTCATATGAAAGACTTGGTCGCGCCTACACGCTTAAGTAGGTGACCATGAGAGAACGGTCGGAATGCCCTTAATGGGGAGGAAAGGAGTTCGTAGACGAACTAATGTGGTCATGAGGTCTCTTAGGAGTACCAGGGAGATGAATAGAGGTTTGTGTAATGTATGGATATTGGCACAAGTAACGTGCCATAGAGAGTGTTGGAAGGGGATATTGTTCGTAAGGCATGTATGTTTTCCGAAAATTTCCAGAAACTTAGTAGGTTTGCCTATTATTTTGAGATAGAACCATGAATAGAGCAAGTAGGAGAAGGGAGAGGAGTTGCAGTTAGTGCTTTTCCAGGAAATTTTTTGATGGAATGATTTCAAGAACAAGAGTTAATGGAAATTGCAACGGATGCAAGGTAAAAGTTGAGTTGCTTAGTAGTAGATTAGATGTGGAAAGCGGTTGAGTGGTATGATGAGAGGAAACATTGGTCTTTTAAAATGCGTGTAGAATTTCGCAAGTGGAACAAGGTAGGAATCTATTCGTATTGTCGCTAAGAGAGGGTGCAAGGAGGACATAGTTGAAACTGCTAAGGATGTTGTATGAACGCTTTGGGTTTACGGTTATGCATTTGGCTTCACCAAAGCACTAGCGGTATTCATGGTGTCAATGAACCAAGTGTGCGTGAACGTGTATAAACGAGTTGTCATCGGGAGCATCGACGACATCTTGATATACTCAAATCTGAGAAGGAGAGTGAGGCGAATTATGTGTTGGTTTTGGAGTGGAATTATACGTGAGATTTTCAAGTGTGAGTTTTAGTATTAAGTCTATCATGATGAGTAGTTAGAGATGATAGCATATCATGGAACCAGCAAGGGGCGAAGTGAAGAAGGATGAGGAAGCATTTTGGAGGCTGAAGAGGTGGATTGGATAATGAGCCGATCTTGGCATTATCAGAAGGGTTGGATGAATTCGCGAAGCATGACGATACGTGGAGCAAGGATTTGGACGCGTACGAGGACGACAAAGAAAGGCGATCACTATACGTTGCAGGAACGGAAGATTTGGAAGAACTAGATAGACTTAGTTATTGGAGCTGGATTGTTATATCTGCCTAGAATGCTAGAGGAATTTGGTGTATGAGACGTGGAGAATGATCTATACGGATCATGAACGTCTCCAACACATACTCAATCATCTTGATTGAACATTTGGAAAAGGTGATGGGTGGAGTTAATGGATGAAAGAAAATTACAAGGCCAAGTACCATCTGGGAAAGGCAAGCATGGTTGATGAGACATGGAATAAGAAGGATGAAGTGAAGCTGAGACGAACTCGAACTGTATGGATGACGTATTAGGGTGGTTTGGATGAAGGATGTAGGTTGCACGAGTTGAGTTGTCTAAAGCAGAGAACGCGTCAACATGTATGTTGCGTGGCTTGGACAATCATATGGAGAAAGGGACGTAGACTATACTTCCTACATAGATAGGAGTAGCTTAGAAAGGGCAATGTAAGTGACAAAGTTATGTAGGGAGTTTCACCCATAGTAACGGGTGGTATGATTCGGTAAAATGGAAGAGTTGATGTAGAGTTTTGTAGGTCCATTTATGATCTTTGGAAAGATCGGACCATTAGCTTATGAGCATAGAATTACCTGGGGGAAATGAGTTGTATACATGATACATTTCATGTACTGAGATTGGTAAAGGTTGTTTGAGAATGCATTTTGCATGTATGGTTATTCGGGACTTGTGTTAATAAGAGTCTTTGTTTTATCAAAGAGTCATCTGTGAGATTTATTGACTGTGAGGTCAAGAGTTTGGCAATGAGTTTAATTATTTTTGGTTTGTATATGTTGTATTTTGAAACTTGAACTAAAGTTCACGTGGAAATGAGGGGAGTTCGTTTAGAACAAGTATCCTCGTGTGATTTGTTGGTTGTGTGTTGATCCTAAGGAGTAAATCTCGGGACGAGATTTCTATTAGGAGGGAGTGATGTGACAACCCTGGTTTTGAGGTTCGTCACTTAGTTTTATTTTGTGCTAGTTACGTGTCTTTACGTGTTTATGTGCTTATTGGTGTGTATAGATTGTGGTTTGGATATCGTTTCTGGTACGGGGTACCTTGTGAGTGAAACGATGTGTGATGATTTCATGTTCATGAGTTCACATGGTAGTTACTATGAAGTGAGATGGTGTTATTTGGTGGTTTTACGTATACGTATATGTATTATAGAAAATCGTATTTTTACGATTTACGGTTTAGCGTTTAGAGGTCTCGGATGAGGAAATTGGTCATATGGATATTTTTCGGGATGGTTTTAAGTCATTTAGGACTTAGTTATAAAGTTTATTTCAAAATTTGAGATCTTTTTTAAAAGTGTATATTTTACGTCTTTTACGGTAAAACGCGTAAATTTGACTAGTTTTACGGTTTTGAGGTTTTGGAGGCTTTAGGAGCTGAAATAAATTAAGGAAAATCAAGGTAATATTATTAATACAAATATTAATAATAAAAAGGAAAAAAAACGAAATTAAATGGGTATAGGTCGGTTATGTGAAAAAAAGAAAAGAAAAGGGGAAAAAAGGGAAAAAGGGAACCGGGCTTTTGTATATGGGCCAAGGACTTGTTAAGAAAGTATATAAAGTCTTTTTATTAATCAAAACACTCATAAAATCCATGGATATCAAGGTTTGGTCGGCATAAATGGTGATTTTAGGGTTCTTCATTAATTTTTCTTCTTTCAAAAATTCTAAGGTAAAATCTTTAATACTCTTTTCAATTAAATTGTTTAATGTTTTCTTTAATCATCTTATGATGGATTTAGGTTAGGGTTTAATTTAAGAACAGTAAATTAATGTTATAATAATGAGTTCATAATGATTAAATAAATTAGGACATGTAATTAGACGGATTAGGGTTAATTAATGTGGTTGATTTTGTTAAACCCGTTTTTAAAAACTGGGCAGAATTTTGAGTCAATTGTTTTGATCATATCGGGAGTTCTAGGAACATTCAAGATGCGATCCAAGTACCCCTGGAAAGATATTTGAAGTGGATTTCTAATGCAAGAAACGAGAACTAAATTGGAGGTCGGGAAGTGGGTCAAAAACAGGTTACAACAGTCGGAGGTCAAAACAGTTTTGAATTCAGCCTGTTTTCTTTTTAAGTTTTGGGTTGTTTGGGGTAGTTAGGGTTGCATTGGGATCTTCTCACGAACGTGAGAGATGGCTTATATATTGTAGTAAGTATCTGCACTTGGGCTAAGGTTGTGGTTTAGGGTAAGACCCCTTAATGGTAACAAACTTTTAGTACGTTTAAAATTAGGAAATCTGGAATGACAAAAGTAGATATATGTATATCGGGGCCTTAACAGTAGCTTTAAGGTTAGGGAAAGTGGGAGGTGTTAGCCAACATATGTAAGGGTATGAATATTCCTTTTACAGAAACCATGGGTATGTTTAAGTGGACGTTTGACTTAAGGGTTTGAGACCTAAAAACTAGGACTGTTTTGGGTAAAATATGAACGGGTTAGTTATTAGACTTAACCAAGTTAGGGACTTGTTAAAGAAGGGTAATGGGGTGATTAGAGCTTAACAATGAGGTAATTATACGGGAATAGACTAGATGTCCATCATAGGTTGATGAGCCATTTTAGTGATTGGTTCGTGTATTGATTGCGTGTTTTGGTTTGTTAGCTTGTTGCTAGTGCAAGGACTTGTGAAGGAGCTATCAGGTGAGTTTCATAGTCCCATGTTTATTATTGATTTTGACTTCCAGATGGGATGGAAGAGACACTGTGTTGAGTTATTTATAAATTGATGTTGTGAATGTTTTTATGGTTTTGTGATGGACTTGTGTGTACACTTATGTGATTAACTGCTATGTGATTCTTGATTGTGTATGATTTGGATCGGGGGACACGTGCCGTCTCAGTTATTGTGGTTTGACAAGGTAGTGGCCTTGTGGTTTGACAAGGTAGTGGCCTTGTGGTTTGACAAGGTAGTGGCCTTGTGGTTTGACAAGGTAGTGGCCTTGTGGTTTGCCAAGGTAGTGGCCTTGGGATAGGTACATAGTGTGATCATCTATGGTACCATGATGTTGTTTGGCAAGGTAGGAGCCTTGGATTGGTTTGGTATGATTAATCTTGATTGATAGTTGTTAATGCATATTTGTAGCACATTGTCCATATGTTATTGTGTTGATGGTTGTTATTCACAGCTTATAACTGATTTAGCGTTAGAGTCTAAACCTATGACTCTCACCAACTTTATGTTGACGTGTTTTAGTGTCTCTTTCAGGTGATGTTATGATTAAGCATGAGAACATAAGTGGCTAGGATTGGAGAAGCTTAGGAATGCATATAGAAGGAGAATCCCCGTTTCCTTCTTAGTTTTTATTTGTTTTTTTTATAAGTGATACATGGTGGCACCTATATGTTTGTTTTGTTTGTGTTATTTGTCTGTCTTGGGTAAGAGGTAGGACTGTTACCTACTTACTTAGACTCCTGCATTGTTGAGATATTGTCATGACCTTCGTGTCACCATTTTTACGACATTTCTTATTTCATATAGTTATCTCTATAGACACGCCATGTTGTGATGATATCCATACGTCGCGCCCCATGTTCCGCCATGGTGGGGTGTGACAAGGTCCCCCTACACTTAGGAGGTAAAACGAAAAAGGATAGATACTCGGGTTGCCTCCCGAGGAGCGCTTGTTTTGGATAACCGAGTCACGAGCCTGACTCGACCCAAAATTAGTTCATGGGAAACGTGGTGAGGGATGGAATCATCTCATGAGAGATGTCCTCACCAAAGTACAACTTCACTCGTTGGCCATTCACCCTAAAATTAGGTCCATTAGGTTGAGCGAGCTCGAGAGTACCATATGGAAAAATTTGGGCAATGGTGAATGGGCCGGACCAACGAGATTTCAGCTTGCCCGAAAAGATTTTCAATCGAGAGTTGAAGAGTAAAACTTTGTCTCCAACTTGGAACTCTCGGTTTTTAATCTTGGAGTCATGAATGAGCTTAGTCTTTTCCTTATAGATCAAATAATTTTCATAAGCCTCATTCCGGAGTTCATTCAACTCATTGAGTTGGATTTTGCGTAGGTCACCGGCTTTGTTGATGTCGAAATTAGCCCACTTAAAGGCCCAATAAGCCTTGTGCTCCAACTCAATGGGGAGGTGGCATGCTTTCCCGTACACGAGACGATATGGTGTACAACCAATAGGAGTCTTGTATGCGGTACGGAAAGCCCACAAAGCATCATCAAGTTTATCGGCCCATGAGGCACGATGCTCTCCCACGGTTCGTTCAAGAATTCGCTTTAACCATCGGTTAGATATTTCAGCCTGGCCATTAGTTTGTGGGTGGTATGCGGTGGAAAGACGATGATTTACACCATACTTAGCCATGACTCTTGCGAATTGATCATTGCAAAAATGAGTCCCGCGATCACTAATAATGGCACGAGGCACACTGAGTCTAGCGAATAGCGACTTCAAAAAGTTACAAACCACCCTTGCGTCATTAATGGGTAAAGCTTTGGCTTCAACCCATTTAGAAACGTAGTCAACGGCTACAAGGATGTATTTGTTTCCTTTAGATGAAGGGAATGGCCCCATAAAGTCGATGCCCCATACATCAAAGATTTCACATTCTTGTATGAAATTTTGAGGCATCTCATCTTTATGTGTGATCTTGCCTTGTTTTTGGCAAGCATCACAATGTTTAACCATCTCGTGAGCATCACGATAAATGGTGGGCCAATAAAATCCCGAGTCAAACACTTTTTTGGCGGTGTAGTTGGGACCAAAGTGACCACCGGTGGGTCCTTTGTGGCAAGCTTCGAGAATGTCTAAAGCTGCCGGTCCATCAACACATCAGCGAATAATCAAATCAGCACATTGTTTGAAGAGATACGGGTCATCCCAAAAGTAAGTCGTAATGTCTTTAAAGAACTTCTTCTTTTGTTGGGATGTTAACCCGTCAATGAGAATTCTACCCGCCAAGTAGTTTGCAATGTCCGCAAACCACGGGGTCTCATCTTGATTCGAATTGATATACATTAAGGTCTCCAGGGTAAAAGAGTCATTGATCTCTTTGTTCGGATGATCCCCTTGATAAGGATCCTCAAGTCTACTGAGATGATCCGCGGCTAGGTTTTCAGCTCCCTTCTTATCACGAATCTCGATTTTAAATTCTTGAAGTAGCAAAACCCAGCGAAGAAGTCTTGGTTTAGAATCTTGTTTAGTCAACAAGTACTTCAACACGGAATGATCGGTATACACGATGGTGGTAGAAAGGACAAGATAGGGGCGAAATTTTTCAAAAGCATAGACAACAGCTAAAAGCTCTTTTTCGGTTTTCGTGTAATGCAATTGAGCCCCCGTCATTGTCTTGCTAGCGTAATGGATCGGTTGGAAGTGTTTGTTCACTCTTTGGCCCAAAACCGCTCCAATAGCAAAGTCGCTAGCATCGCACATCAACTCGAAAGGCAGCTCCCAATTAGGGGTAACCAAGACCGGTGCCTTAGTTAGCTTATCCTTAAGAAGGTTGAAGGCTTCAATACACTCGTTGGAAAAGATAAAAGGAGTATCTTTTTCCAAGAGGTGGGTCATCGGGCGAGCGATTTTAGAAAAATCTTTGATGAATCGACGGTAGAAGCCCGCATGACCAAGGAAACTTCTCACACCCTTCACGGTTGAAGGTGGAGGCAATTTAGCAATAACATCGACTTTAGCACGGTCCACTTCAAGACCGGCTTTGGAGATTTTGTGTCCTAGCACGATACCCTCTTTTACCATGAAATGGCATTTTTCCCAATTAAGAACAAGGCGAGTGTCTTCACACCGCTTAAGCATACGTTCTAAATTGGCAAGGCAAGCAGAGAAAGAATCGCCATAAACTGAGAAATCATCCATGAATACTTCCATAGTTTCTTCAACCATGTCATGGAAAATAGCCATCATACACCTTTGGAACGTCCCAGGAGCATTGCATAAACCAAAAGGCATGCGTTTGGAAGCAAATGTTCCGTAGGGACAAGTGAATGTGGTTTTCTCTTGGTCTTTGGGATCGATGGAAATTTGAAAATACCCGGAGAAACCGTCTAAGAAGCAGTAATAGTCATTACCCGCTAGACGCTCGAGCATTTGATCCATGAAAGGAAGAGGAAAATGATCTTTTCTCGTGGCATCATCGAGTTTGCGATAGTCGATACAAACTCTCCACCCAGTAACGAGACGAGTAGGAATCAACTCGTTGTGTTCATTGGGAACAACGGTTATTCCGCCCTTCTTGGGCACACAATGGACGGGACTTACCCATGGCGAATCCGAAATAGGGTAAATCAAGCCGGCATCAAGAAGTTTGATAACCTCTTGTTTGATGACATCATGAATGCGAGGATTAACCCTTCTTTGGCTCTGGATTGCGGGTTTAAAGTCATCTTCCATGAGAATCTTGTGAGTACAAAAGTTTGGATCAATTCCGCGGATATCGGAAATTTTCCAAGCAATTGCCTTCTTATGATCTTTAAGCACGACGATAAGGCGAGATTTTTCTTCTTCTTTCAAGTCCTTCGCGATGATGACGGGCGACGTCTTCTTGTCTTCAAGGAACACGTACTCGAGATGGGGCGGCAACTCCTTAAGCTCTAAATCCGGAGGATTTTCGATGGAAGGCGTATTCAAATTCGGTTCATCGATAGCAATAGCCTTGGGATATGGTGGAGAAATATGGTCCTCTTTGAGAAGTTTCTCAATGAGACGAATGTCTTCATCCCAATTGGTGGGAGAATCGTCATATTCTAAGTTCACATCTCCCATGGTTGCTTCAAAATCTTTCCAAAAGAAATCACTTTCTCCAAATAGAGTAAGTGATGAATCAATAGAGGAAACGGTCTCAACATTGGGAGGAGAGGTAGGAATACTTTTACAAGCATCTTTAAAGTGTTCTTCACAAGCCTCATCAAGAACGTCGATACAATTAACACTCTCGTATGAATAAGGCTGTTTAGAAATCTTACCAATGTTGAAGACAATTTGATCGTCACCAACTCTCATGATAAGCTCACCCGCTTCTACATCGATGAGAGTGCGACCGGTCCTCAAGAATGGACGTCCAACGATTAATGGCACACAAGGGTCCATATCGTAGTCGACCACGATGAAATCAGCAGGAAAAGTGAATTTGTCGACTCCTACAAAAACGTCTTCGGCTATCCCCACTGGATAAGCAACCGTACGGTTAGCTAATTCCAAAGTCATTTTGGTGGGGACTAGCTCAGGGAGAGATAATTGCTTCCAAACACTTAAAGGCATTAAGTTAATACTGGCACCTAGATCGGCTAGGGCCATGAAATTCTCTACTCCCGGGAAGTTGCAAGGGATTAAGAAGCGACCCGGATCACCAAGTTTGGTTGGCAATTTCCTTAAGAGCACTGCAGAGCAATTCTCGTTAAGTTGGGTATTAGCAATATCAAGAAGCTTCTCGTTGTCGCTAAGAAGATCTTTGAACATTTTCGCATATTTAGGCATGTGAGCGAGAGCCTCAGCGAAGGAGATGTTGCAATTCAATTGTTTAAACATTTTGAGAAAGTTTGAAACTTGAATATCGTCCTTGCTTTTGAGCTTCTCTTTCCTCAACCTTGAGGGATAAGGTATATCGGAAGAAGAGGAAGGCTTTTGGAGAGTAGGATCACTCACATCCTTGGGTGGTGGAGGGGTAGAAGTAAGAGGTGGAGGAATTAGGGAAATAGAAGGTTGAGGAATATGAGTAGGTGACTCGTTTTCCTTAGTCACAATCACCGGTGGAGGTATAGGAAGCTCGGGTTCCTTGGTACCTTTGCCACTGCGAGTGGTGATTGCTTTCATCTCCCCTCTTGGATTAGCAACGGTGTTACTCTTCAGAAGAGTACCTGAAGAAGAGGTTTGATTACCTTGGAAGAAACCAGCCATCATGTCCCTTAGGTCATTCGTTTGACTACTCAAAGAGTTTCGCATATCGGCTCTAAGATCATTCCCTTGTTTCACCATGTCGCCCTTCAAGTTAATAATCTGGGTCTGCATATTCTTCACCAACACATCATTGGTCCGCATGTACGTTTCGACCTCGTGGTTGAAAACGCTGGGTTGAATAGGAGGAGCTGCTTGATAAGCAGGTGGTTCGTAAGGAGCGGGTTGGTAAACTTGAGTAGGATTTGGAGGTGGATATGGTTGTCTTTGAGGTGGTTGGTATGGTGCTCGAGGTTGGTTGTGGTTGGTTCTGTTAAGGTTTTGTTGTTGGTTTTGATTGTGTGGAGGAAAACCGGGCGGGGAAAGAAAGTTGTTTGAGCGATAGCTGAGCAAGTTGCGGTCACCTTGAGGACAAGCTTGATAAGCGGCCGGAGGATAGGTACCGTATGCTGCGTTAACATTTTCAGAAGGATAGTCTTGGGTGGAGGTACAAGTGGTGTAAGAGTGAGGACCCCCGCATATTTCACATGGTTGGCTTACAGCATTGACTTGAGCGTTTTGAGCGTTGATGCTTTTGGTGTTGCTAGCGGTTTGGGCAGCAAGCGATTCAAGAAGCGACGTAATTTTGTCAAGTCTCTTGTCGTTGTCACTAGTACTAGCACTAGCGGCATTGGTCCGAACACTCTTGGTTTGCACTCTAGACTTATTCTCAATAATATCCCAAGCGGCATTAGAACTCTTAACCAAAATATTACCCCCCGAGGCACTATTTAGTGAATCTTGGTCGTTCATGCTTAAACCATTGTAAAAGGTATTAATTTGGTGCACTTTGGTAAAACCATGTTGTGGGCACTTTCTTAAAAGGTCTTTAAAACGGTCCCAAGATTCACTAGAAGTCTCATCGTACTTTTGTTCAAAATTAATGATTTCATTCCGCAAAGCGGTAGTACGAGAGGGTGGGAAAAAGTAGTTTATGAATTTGGTCTCTAAGTCCGTCCACGTCAGAATACTTTGTGGCGGTTCCTTTGCAAGCCAATGTCGGGCTTGTCCCTCTAAGGAGAAAGGAAAAAGTTGTAAACGGATTACCTCTTGTGGAACACCATTGAATTTGACCGTATTTGTGAGTTGCATAAACCTTTTGATGTGGTCATGAGGATCATCAATGGTACGCCCTAAGAATGGTTGAGCAGAGACCATTTGAATAAATCCGTATTTGAGCTCAAAGTTGTTGGCTGCAATCGCGGGTATGACAATTGGATCGTTGTTGCCCTCCACATGTGCTTGCAAAAGTTCAATCATAGGGCGATTGTCCGGTAGAGGTTCATTGTTGTTATTATTCATGTTGTTTTGAGGTGGATTATTATTGTTGTTGTTGTGTACATCGGCCATGTCTAAGTTATCGAGAGTCTCGGGCTCTTGATAAGACGTTGATCGAGTGCGCATACACCTGCAAAAGAACTAATAAAGCAAGAAATATTTTTGGTTTTTTATGTTTTTTATTTTTTTGTATTTTTGAAAATTTTATATTTTTTAGATTTTTTTTGAAATTTTTTATGAAAAAGTAACGTTCACGGAGAACGGATCCCAAAATCCAAGTTCTCACAAAAAACTGTTAATCTTTACGAGAAGAGCCGGCAGCGGCGCCATTTGATACTTAGGTTTTTGCTTGGGTTCAGATAAATTCTCGGTATCTTCTCGAATCGATCACGGTTCAAAGTGGAATAGTTGTTCTTGGTTACTAAAAAGGGGATTGGTTTTCTAATCTACTAAAAGGTTTAAATGCACTAAGATGTAAACTTAAACTAAAAGCAATTAATTTAAAAGCAATTAATAAAAATTGAACTAAAATTTAACAATTAAAACAGAAACAGTAAATACCACTTAACACTGATTCGGAATGCTCAAAAGAAAACTGATCCGGAATATTTATGACAAAAACTGCTCATTCGGAATATTAGCTTCATTCGAAAGAATTAATTGATTCGGAATAAATGATAAAAACCCTTGATTCGGAACAAACTGATTCGGAACTTTTTAAAACACTCATTCGGAACTTTTACAATTACTTGATTCGGAACTTTTAGACTTACTTGATTCGGAACTTTTTCAAAATCTGATTCGGAACTTTTTCACAAATAATCTGATTCGGAACTTTTAAAAAAATATGATTCGGAACTTTTAAAAACCTTTCATTCGGAACTTTTACAAACCTAGGGCATGTCGATCCTGAATGAAACTAAACATCATTAAAGTTGATTCGGAACTTTTAAAATAAACTGATTCGGAACTTTTCAAAATGAAATGACTCGGAACTTTCAAACGAAACATTGATTCGGAACTTTTAAAGATAAACTGATTCGGAACTTTTAAAATGACTGATTCGGAACTTTTTAAAACACTGATTCGGAACATTCAAAAACACTGATTCGGAACTTTTAACTAAGATCCTTCATCCGGAACATTTGTGTTCATTCGGAATCTGGGAAAACTCAAGAACATGAGAAACAGGGAGATTAAATGACACGATTTTTAGCCAAAATCCACCAAGTTTTTAACCAAAACTTAACCCAATTTAATCACTAATCATCTACTAATCATAAACATCAAATCAAAACAATAAAAACACAAAACCCACTTACTTTTATGGATTAAAATCAACCAAATAAGAACTTTAAACTTTAAATCAAAAAGATGAAGATGAACAAGATTAATGGAAGGATTATATTGATTGATTAAGGTAAAGTAAACAAAAGGAAAGATTAAAAAACTTACAAGATTAAAGATTCAATAATAATGAAAAATCACCAACACCTTAATGGTGTTGGCTTCCTATGAAAGAAAAGAAAAGAACTGGAATGAAAAACTTGCTCAAAATGTGTGAAGGGTTCTTCTATTTATAGGCCTAGTGGTTGGTCGGTGAGTGGGCTTTCTTCCTTTCTTCTTGTCTTCTCGTCTTTTCAGAAAAGTTGACGTTTTCGATTTCGATTCGGGATTTGTCGACGAATAAATCAACTCGTCTTTAAATTTCTTCGTTTAATAGACTTGAGTTCTTCGACATATGTAAATCTTTCATCTTTGGTCATTTTCTTCGATAAATCTTCAAATAGGCCCATTGACTTCAAATATTTTGCATCTCTTTGACAACAGACTTCGTCTTGAGTCTTTTTCTTCGATAATACCCGTGCAATCCCATGTTTTCTTCAACATTTATCCGGTTGGCTCTGAAAACACAACAAACACACAAACCACGCATAATTCCAAACAAATGACATTAAATACGCGTTTTGGTCTTGTTTTAGCAAGAAATAAGTGGTAAAAGGATGAGTGTTTTCACACCTATCATTAGCTAAAGGACAAAATCTTTTAAAACTGCTTCTCGGGACCTCATAAAGTTCATATCTTGGCATAACTCGCTTCACGATTTGAGACCTTTCTCGCACCGATATTTGGCATTGACTTCATACTTCAAATCTTGAGAGACGCTCATGAAATAATGGTCTTCTCTTCATAATAGGAATTTCTTCACTTGAACTTTTTGAGAGATTCTTCATACTTGGACCACGACTTCTTCATTTTTCTCCAATCTTTATTTGGGATTTTGATATACAACGATCCACCTCCTTTTAGGACTTGGATCTATTTATCCTCATACCTTGTTAGGGCCTTTTTGGATAGACTTCTCCATGATCTTTAGGGGAGTATTTGCTTTTCGTCGTGTGTCTTGATCCTTCATATTGATTTTTGATAAATGATTCTTCACATCACTTTTGGATCTTTAGCAACAAAATGTAGTCCTCATGTCTTGTTAGGACCTTTTCGGACTCGCCAATCTTTGCATCCCGCTTCAATAAGTTATGCCTTGGCTATGAACTCTAATTAATACCAAGCAACTTTTAAACGATCTTGTGCTAGAAGCTAAGTAACTTTTCAAATCGTACAACCTTACTTATTGCAATTAAATTTATTAGCAAGCGATGGGAGAAAAAGCTTATAATCAACTCACATAAATTCATGAAAGAATACCAAACTTATAATTGACTCTATCATCTCTTGTTCTCCACAATTTAAAATCTCAAGGAATGAGACTCGTGAATGCTTAGCCTATTAAATCAAAGTTTTGGGTTTTCAAGTCATCTATAGGGTCTTGCAAATTCTTAGACTTTTTCAAGTTTAGAAATCGCATTTTAAAGTTCCCTTGATAAACGACAATTATAGGAACTTGCGAAAAGTTCTTGTTCTTAACCCATGAGAGTTAAGACTTTCGCGTTTTAAAGCTCCCTATATAAAAGCCTAACAAAACTTGACTTAAACACGTTAAGGATACTAGCTAGAGTAAACTTAGATAAGTAAACTCGGGTTGAGTCAAAAGATTCATGACGTTTGAAAATTAAAACTACTTTATTCAACATTTATTCTAATAAAGAAAGTAAATAACTCTAACAAAGTTAAATAAAACTAGGCCAAAATAGATCAAAAATTTTGAAAAATGTCGAAAAATCAATTTTCCGGTTAAAATGAGGACAAATACAAGGAAAAGCCCACTTAACTTCGATAGAAGTCCCCCTACACTTAATATAAACATTGTCCTTAATGTTTAAGCATGTGGGAGTAAACTCCCCTACACTTAGGACATTGTGCACGTTGTTTAAATCTTGCTAAGGACGAGACAACTAAAGTGATTCCTATTTCAATCATAAATGATAAAATAATGAATCAAAAGAGTTTAGGATAGAACCGGGAAGACGGGAACACGGAATCACGGGTCGTCAAAAGTCATCAAGAATGGATCTTTGATAGCTCGAATTCCTGCACATGATAAGAAAGAAAACAACAAACATATACTAGGGTCTCCCCCTACACTTATTATAAAAACAAAGAAAAAGGATAGATACTGCGGGTTGCCTCCAGAGAAGTGCTTGTGTTTATTAACCGAGTCGTGAGCCTGACTCGACCTTGATTAGCATAGGAGGAAGCTTGGAACACATCCACCGGGATCAAATACATGGTTTTCATCCATCAAGTAACACAAGCTTAAGTCAAACAAGGCAAGCCAAAGAAGAGTAGGCAAGGTTCCCTTAAGCAAAGATGGAGCACGGTGGTAGCAAGGGTGCTGAGGTGCAAGCCTATCTCCATAAGTTCCAAAAATCTTTCCTTTTATTTCGTCAGATGGATACTGAGATGGCTTAGAAATTGCAATACCGGGGTCGAACACCTTTTCCTTTAGGGGAAAATAACACTCAGGCTCAGTAGACCTTGAAGAGGATCCGCTCATAAATCTCACAATCTCATCCTCAGAAGGTGGATAAAGAGGTGTCAAGACATAAGTACTGCGGATATCGGTGTCAGTCGACTTCTTCTCCTTTGAAACGGGTTTCTTCATATCCAAAGCAGGATAAAGACCATAATCATCAAAGTCCAAAGGAGGAGCATCACTCTCATTTGGGAAGTAAGTGTTGAGAAAAGTAGCAAAATCTTCCTCAAATGAGTAGTCATCCAAAGTAGGATTAAGCATCGTTGGCGGAGGATCTTCATCAAAAGTGGGTGCAAGGTCATCATGTGAAGAATCACTCGAAAGAGTATCAGCCTCATCAAAATCATCATAAGTGGGCATGTTTGGATACTTAGAAGTAAAATTATCATAATCATCCCCATCGGAACTAGAATCATCATCATAAGCATCATAGATCGGTGGAGAATCATAAATTAGGGGAGGATCAGAATTGGAGAAAGAATCATCCACATCATCTTGGAATAGTGGATTATCATGGCAAGAATCGAATAGAGGATTGTTGTAGACGACAAAATTATCAAGCACATTAATCATATTCGCTGATTCTCTTCCATTTGATTTGGTTGTATTCTTCCCCATTGTAAATACTTGTGCTTCATTCCTGACTCGTAAGATTAACTCACCTTCGGCAACATCGACTAAGGCTTTTCCGGTTCTCAAGAATGGCCGACCAAGTATTAACGGAATACGAGGGTCTATTTCATAATCAACAATAACAAAGTCGATCGGAAAAGTGAAGGTGCCAACTTTAATGAACACATCTTCGGCAATACCAACGGGATAAGCGAGAGTGCGATTTGCAAGCTCAAGAGTCATCTTCGTTGGTGTAAGATCGGGTAATGATAACTTTTTCCAAATATTTAAAGGCATCAAATTTATACTTGTCCCAAGATCGGCTAAGGCAGTAAATTCTTCGGTTTGGTTAAAAGTACATGGTAGCACAAAACGACCAGGATCTCCAAGTTTCTCCGAAAGTTCTTTAAGAAGGACGACAAAACAATTTTCATTCAATCGAGTATTAACAAACTCGGTCATCTTCTCCTTCTTATTAAGCAATTCCTTAAACATCTTAACAAATTTAGGCATTTGTGCAAGAGCTTCAACAAGGCTAAAGGTGATGGTCAGTCCCGAAATCTTCTTCAAATAATTCGACACTTGAATGTCATCCTTGGTTTGCAGTTTGGCCTTGTCTAAGTGAGATGGATAAGGAATGTTGGGTTTAGTTGGTGTAGGTGTAGCAGGTAAAGGTTGAGATGTTGAAGGTTTAAAGGTGGAAGGTGGGGTTGGTGAAGGGTTCTTCTTGGTTACTTCTTCATGCATAGGTGGAGACGGTAATGGAGAACTAATACTAGGCGTGGGAGTAGGAGGGATAAATGGTGGTGGAGGAGGTGTAGATGGAGTAACTGGGGGAGGGATAGATGGTCCTACTAAGGTTGCTCCACTGCGTGTAGTAATAGCACTCACATTCGCTCTCGGGTTGGTGACGGTATTTGAAGGTAGAGAGCCCGAAGTAGAGGGTTGAGTAGTTGGTAAGAAAGTTTTTCTCCTCAAAACCACAACCCCAACAAGTACAATAGAAGCAACCCAAACCCACCTTGAGATTCTAATCCTTATCACCCACCCGCTCAACAAGCCCCACCCATTAGTCAAGATGTTGAAGCTTTTATGAGAACCCAAGGAGAGCAAATCAAGAATCTGCAAAGCCAAATTATCAACTTGAAAGGAGATATCACTAAGCAAGGCAATGATATTAGATCCGAGCTTCGACATGATATCCAAACCTCTTTTAGCACTCAAACAAATGATTTGAAGAATATGTTGTTGTTGATTTGTAGCCAAAAGTTGCATGTTTTTGCTCATTTCGACCATTGCGCGGGTCAATTCGGTGATATCAGGGTTTGAATAAGTAGAAGAAACATTGACTCTTGGGTTTGATCTTGAAGATGCGGATGAATCCCAATTTTTGTGGTGAGTAGTCATGTTCTCGATAAGCTCTCTACACTCCTCAGGTCTTCTTTTCATAAATGTGCCACCGACGGCTGCATTAATCGTATCACGATCACGAAAAGTTAAAACATTGTAGAAAGTATCAATCGAAGTAACGGGGAGCATATTGTGGTTTGGACATCGATCGATCAAAACATTATATCGTTCCCAAGCATCAAAAAGTGATTCATCGGGTTCTTGAGTAAATCCACTAATTTGATTTCGAAGGCTCGTGACCATGGATGGTGGAAAGTAGCGCGACAAAAAGCGTTGGTTCATCTCATCCCAAGTACGGATTGGATTCTTCGGAAGACGATCAAACCATTTTTTGGCATGGTCGGATAAGGTGTGAGGAAATAGGTGAAGGCGAAGAAAATCCATAGTAACACCGGGCAACTTCTTGCTTTGAGTAACGGTAATGAACTTGTCGAGGTGTTTGTTGGCATCATCATCCGGTAATCCTCGAAATGGACAAGTGTTCTACACTTGTTGGATCATATGATGCTTCAACGAAAACTCCGGAGCCGTGATTTGCATCGGCGCAATCGGTCCTCCTCGTCCATTCATCGTAGGTTGACAAAGCTCCTCCATTGTCCTAAGATCAGGTGGGGGAACATTGTTGTTATTATTATTGTTGAGGTGCGGTGGATTATTGTTGTTGTTCACACCAGCCATATCTAAATCTTCACGAGTCTCGGGCTCTGAATAAGTTGAAGATCTAGTACGCATACACCTGCAAAAGCAAAAGAAAAAGATACCAAAGAAATAGAGAATATATATGTACGTGTAAAAATAAAAATAAAAATAAAATCTTTTTGGATTTTTGAAATTTTCTAATTTTTATGGATTTTTAAGAATTTTTAATTTTTATGGATTTTTGAAAATTTTTGAGCAAGAAAAATAACGTTCACGAGTGAACGGATCCCAAAATTCAACGCGTCTCTCATAGAAAACCGTTAATCTTTACGAAAACAGCCGGCAGCGGCGCCATTTAATAACTTGATTTTCGCCAAGTATAAAAATATTCGTTGTTGCAGTCTCTTCGAATTGATTACTGGTTAACGTGCGACTCAGTCGTCTTTTGGTGGGAAAACAATAGATTTGGTCGTTGTAGTGAAATTAAATTGCGAAACGTTAAAGTAAATGACGGGTAAATAAATCTAAAACTAATTAAAACTTAAATGGTGCAATATTTAAAACTTTAAGAGTAATTAATTAAATGACAAAAATTAAGACTTGACGAAAAGTAAATTTGACAATGTAATGAAAATGTAAACTTGAAATTTAAAATAAAGAAAGACAATTAAAATAACATTTAAGAAAAATGGCGGGAAAATAAATGCTCGAAAATAAAAAGGAAGTAAACAGAACCTGAGCCGGGATCCAAAACACTGTCACTATCCGGAATCCAATCTTACTCTATCCTGAATAACAAACCTGCTGCTTATCCGGAATAAAACTGTCACTCTTATCCGGAATCACCAACCTGTTGCTTATCCGGAATCTGGTTCTACGAGGTGCTTATCCGGAATAATTTCACCCTCTTATCCGGAACACTTTCCTGACTTCTCTTGCTTATCCGGAATCTGGATCGAGAAGCTTATCCGGAATAAATCCCAAGTGAAGCTTTATCCGGAATATTTGTTTGCAGTTTATCCGGAATCAGGAAAATACCCTTATCCAGAATAATCTTCAGCTCTTTATCCGGAACCCAAATCGAACCCTTATCCGGAATACAAGATATAGCTACTATCCGGAATAATCAAACCTCCTTATCCGGAATACCATTATGAGGTATATCCGGAATTCCCTTTCTGCTGTTTATCCGGAATAAGATCTTTCCACTATTCGGGATATTGTGTTGTCCTGCAGCTTATCCGGAATCTTCACTTGTTGCTTTATCCGGAATAATTGAACTTGGTGTTATTCGGGAAAGAAGGGTTTTAAAACCCGGATAAGAACTAGATTAGGAATAAGCTAATAACCAAAATTAAGCTGAAAACAATTAAGTACTTAACTAAAACTTTTACCAAATCAAATTTAAGAAAAAGCAAATAAGTCAAAATTTAAAAACTTTTAAAAACACTAAATAATAAAAATATTTAAAATCAACTTTTTATAAAAATTAACTAATAAGCACTTAATTAAAAATAATAAAAGCACACAATAAGCAATAAAATCAATAAGCTAACACAATCATAAACATAAAAACATGACAATTAATCAAATAAGCATGCCAATAAGATAATAAGCACAAAGATTAAATCAAGAACAAGAAAGGTAGAATGAGAGATTAATTAAAAACTTGATTAAAATTAAGATTCAACAATTAAAGTAAAGACAAGAATTAAAAACTTACAAATTTAAGGTGCAAGACAAGAAATTAAAGGTGCAATTAAGTAAAAAACATTAAAAAAAGTGCAAGTAATTAAAATGGAAGAACTATTTTGTCAAGATAGTCAACACCTCCTAATGTGTCATTAGGAGGGTATTTATAGTGATTAGGGAGGTTAAGCATGTGTTGCTTCCTTCTTTCTTTCTTTCTCGTCTTTTCGTCTTCTAAATTCTTCGACTTTTTCGACTTTGTCTCGGGATTATTTGAACTCGTCTTATAATTTCTTCATTAGTTTAGACTTGAGTTCTTCGGCTTTATTAAAGTTCCGTCTTTAGACTTTTTCTTCGATAAATCTTCAGAATAGGCCTTGGACTTCCATTCTTTTTGCACTATTGATCTTTTGACTTCGTCTTTTGTTTTTTTCTTCGATAAAAGCCCGTGAAAACCCGTATTTTCTTCCCTTTTCACATTTTGATTCTAGATCACAACAAAAACACAAACCACACATAATTCTGACATTTACGAGATAAAATACACGTTTTGGCTTGGTTATTATTATAATTAAGTGGTAAAAGGATAAGTGTTTTCACACTTATTAGGATTCGATGTTTTTTGATGAAGCGGATGAAAGACTCAAGGCGTTTGAAGAAAGACTTAAAGGCCTTGGTATAAAAGAGGAAGAGTAAGGCCAATTCTTGATGGCTGAAAAAAGTATGGTGAAAGTAGCGGACAAGGAAACGGTCGTGGAAGAAACTATGAAGCCAACTTGATCCACGAGGATGAACCGACACTGTTGTGAAGATGTGATCCAAGATTAAGAGGGGTGAATGTTGGATTTAATCTTGAAGTATTTTAGTATTTAAGTATTTAAATTAAATAAGTTAGTTTGAATTGGTATGTTACCTGACCGTGTATAAAGGATGATGAAGGTCATGTGCAAGAATAGATCTTCATGTATACCTATTCTTTAGGTAGACTAAGTAGTTGCTTTTATTGCTCCTATTTTACAGCCCATGGAAAGCTATATATATCCATCTATTTTATCGAGTAATATATAGTTTTTTCATTTTACAAAAGTCACTTTCATCTTCTTTATACATACATCTTACAACATAATTCATATTAAGTGTGTGTTGTGTGTGTATAACCTGGGCCTGAACCAATAGGGTCTCCCCGGCCTTTTGGTTATAAGTAAAGTGGATGTTGTCCTATGTGTCGTGTTTCTACTATCATAGACGATGGTTACATATGTGATATTGTGAACCTTGGTAATCTAGGCCCTTAGGCCAGGCTTTGTCTACTTTTTAGTGGACACTTTCTTGGGCATATATTGATCTTTACCGTCTCTGATCTTATATAACTGGGCCAGCCTTTATAAAGTGGCATATAGCTATCATATCACACTCTCTTATAAAGCATTTTATCATGTTATTTATAAAATATTTGAAATTTTAAGTTACAACACTATTAAGCTATTTGTACAAACAAAACAAGCTTACTAATAAAAGTACAAATTTGAAACATGTAATTATAACATATTATATTAAGTATTATAATTAAAACACCTTCTCACCTTATTTTACAACTAAAACAACACATGGTGCAAGTATTAATACATATTTAAAAATTAATTTAAACATAAACATATATTTTAATACTCTATTAAAGCTAATTAGTACATAATAATTAATATAAACTTAAAAATAAAATTAATTAATACTAATTAATTAATATAATTAATGCATCTTATTACTTAAAAATACAATTATAAATACACATTGTACCCCAATTAAAAGCATGTATCACAAAAGCATACATATGTTGTCTACCTAAAATAATGGTGTACATACTATTAAATCGAATAGGACCAACGGGTTCAACTAGGAACTGGAGTCACAATTGGTTTGGCTAGCTAAAAAGTCGCCCGAATAAGAACTAAAGAGGCCACATCAAAACTGATAAAAACAGCCCCATTACATAAATATATACTATTTTTTAACGGAACATAAATATGTACTACTTATAAAAGAGATTGCACCCTCTCTCTCCAAAATTTAAATTATTACATTCTTACAAGCTTTTGGTACAAACTTGTACAACACAAAAACTTCATAAATCTATTTCTGTATTAAATAGGGAGCAATACACATTAAATGACAAAATTAATACAAATTATATGCAACATGTACACATAACTATTGCTATAAACTATAATTTTTTACATAAAATTATTTAAATTGTTCACAAATGTAAGTTTAATATTAAATGTGCGTTTGATTTTGAATCATTCAATTTTTTTAACAATTTGCATATTCGAAAACACATATCGTCTATGTATGTATTTTACTACAAATTTAGTGAAATACTAATCATTTTGCTAATTAATTCGATTAAATCGTCCATATCAAAATTAGAAGATTTTAAGGTTATTATAATATATAAAAACGTGTACACATATAAATTACGAAAATTTTATTAATATTTACACGTTATATAATATTATGACGAGTGTAACAGAGATTAACAAATATATTTCACAATCAATCATCACAATTGCGTAATTTTATTTTTAAATGAAGTAGTTTATTATTTCTTAGAATTATTCTAACTTAAAACTATTATAATTATTTATAAATTATTAAAAAATATGTATAATCATAAAATATTAGGCACGCGGAATTTTAATTTTACAATATCTGCAGCCGTAACGCAGTACTATTTATGACATGTCTTGAATTTTTCTCGATTTTAGGAATGACAAATAATCGCACTGTATACAACAGAATTTAGTCACACTTATTCAATATGAATATACTAAACTTATAACCAATTGTTTAGAGAGCATCACACCACAGCATGTATATGCTACAAGGTTTTTGATCTGCAATTCTGGTATGTTTTGAGAATGAGCATTTCGATACTCTGTTATACTTTCAATGACACACAAATTGGTTTTGGTACATCTTTTAAAATGTTTAAATCTTAAGACTGTAAACAAGGCAAGCTTAGCAACTTCAAATTGCTTGAATTCAAATAAAACTTAAGTAATGTAAAGAAAAAAAAGAAGAATATCAAGCTTGACTAAATGATCAAAAGATAAAAATGGTAAAATATATACAATAAATGTATGCAATTCAAATGTTTCCAGTAGCGTAAAATTCTACAAGATCTACAGTATATCATAAATAGAGTAAAATGTAAAACTTACAAGGCCACAACATGATCATAAAACTGTTCATACGAATCGAACTAAACTGATCAAAATCGATAAAAATAAATCAACTTCTTCTGTTCATTGCAAGCGGGACAACTTCGGCCAAAGGTGTCGAGAGAGGTGTTGGCAATGGAGAGGTACGACAATTTGGGCACGTTGGGTTCACCCGCAACCATGGATCGACACACTTGACATGAAAAAGGTGGCCACAATCAGGAAGTTGCCTAAGCATATCACTTCCTTTATAATCACCCAAACAAATAGAACAGCAAGTCGAGAAGCCCGAATCCCACTTGTTGATCTTTGCATCTTTGTATAGCATAGTAGGATAGCTCAAAAGTGTCTCATCATCTATGCCAACAATAACATCAACAACACAATGAGCAGACTGAGGTTGACCTAGAGCATGAGCTAGACTATTTCTTTGAGCACGTATATACGCGGCTGAAGGTGATGGTGAAGATTGTGTAGTTCTATTACAAAAATAAGAAGCTAGAGTGATTGTTGTGATAAGCAAAAGCATCCCAACTGAGATCCCTATACCATAGCCGAAACCGCTTATGTTCTCTGAGCCGAGGAACCCGCCGGTGTTCGGATCAGTGCTGTTATTCATAATCTTGTTCTTTTGGTGATTTGAGAAAATGGTTATGATTTATGAATAGAATGAAGTGAATGATGATATTATGAAATGGTGATTTTGCCAACCATGCTATGCTTTTTGGGTGTAAACTGGAGAAAAGGCTATTTGGTGGGGTTGATATTAAAATATTATCTTACGTTAAAAAGTCAATTACAACGTAAAGAAGGGATCAAGTTGCAAAAAGGATTATTTAATGGGGGATTAAGTGTCATTTTTCAAAGTATTGTCAATATTTAATTATATGAATTATGAATATGAATGCTTACGTTAAAAAATGTCAACGGTTTTCTCTTAAAGATACACTATTGAAATACTTGACATACACGTTGATTATTATGTTGTATTCATTACGTATTTAATATGATACAAACGTATAATTTAATGCATAAATGTCTTAAAATTCAGGATGAAAATGCTATTAGTAGTTAGATTTTAATAAAAAGTTTGCCAATCTAGCTCGTATACTATTTTTATAGTATTAAGTTTGTTTTTTTTAGTGATAAAATGGTATAAAGCTTGTGGATTTTAATTTTGATTTGACTTAAAATGATAGGTCGGTTTGGACGTGAGGTTGCATGGTGGAAATGCACGTTGTGAGCACCACAAAATATGGGGATTCAATTGGTATATTTTTCAGTATTTGTTAGATTAAATACATAAACAATTAGAATGTATTAAATGCGGATGTAAATAAAATACGTCGATCACGTTCATAAAAGCAAACTTTGTGTTGAAAAAGTCTTTTATTTTAAAACTCGATCATTTGGTTTGTAATTACTTTAAGATTTAAGTTTATTTAAATATCATAATGTTCTTTAGATATAAGAGGACTAATCCCCACCATCCATCTTATTTTAATACAATGGATAAGATTAAATACAAAATATATTTTCACCTTCTTTTTTCAAACATTAATAGCTCTTAAACCGTTAATCGTTATGCGAAAAAAAACATACCGTTACGACGGGCATTTAATTATATTTTTACAGATATGCTATATGATACACTTTCGACAAAATTTTTTTTCTTCATTTTTTTGACTTTTTCGAAAATTATCATATATGATGTATCACCAGTATCATATATGATATAGCGTATCATATATGATAGAAACCCATATCATATATGATTTCACACTGTTATCATATATGATGCAACAATATTATCATATATGATATTTCACGTAAATTTTAACAAAAAAAAAAAACGAATTTTTTTTCTTCTTCGAAAGTATATCATATTGCATATTGGTAGAAAGATAATTAAACGCTCGTCACGATGGTATATTTATTTTCGTTTAATAATTAACGATTTAAAAGATATTTAAATTATAAAAATTAGATAAAAAATAAAATATATTTAATATTATCCATTAGATGGAAATAAGATGGATGGTGGAGATGAGTCCCCTCGTATCTATGGAAAAATATGATATCCAAAATAACTCTTCTCAAATGGTAGATGAATCTAGTAGATAGTCAGATTCGAAGAAGTCCTTTTCATGCATCAGTTTTTGGTGAGGGTTTGGTTTTTGAGTAGTTGAATATATTGTCATAACATCATTATTTTTAAAAGGAAAAAAAAATTATATGTTCGTTAGAATCTAGTGCCTGTTTAGAGAGTATAGGAGAGTTTTATTTTTAAAAGGCTTCGTGTGGTTTGAAATTATGCCAAAAGTAAATATAAGTTGGATGATGAATTAGTCTTTGTAAGAGTGACCAAAATGTCAAATACTGCATTATGCAACTTTTTTATCGTTTACCTAACAAAGTTGGGTCAAGTCGTACGTCAATTATATTTATGTCTTGAGATATGGTATTTCTTCGTACAACTTGTGTCTATAATTCTTCTTCCTTGCATGATCGTGTCAAGGGAAAAGTTTAATAACTTAAAATTAAAGAAGATAATCAAAGTGCTCATTTAATGTGAGTACCATATTACTAAGCTATTTTAATTCGCAGTGGGTAATGGCGACAAGTTTTTATTTTGGAAGGATCGATAGATTGGAGATACACCACTTCACGTAAGATTTCCTTCACTATTTTCAATTGAATCAAACAAGGATTGCCTTATCAAAGATCGGTGTTCCAACCTCGGTTACTCATGGGCTTGGAATTGCAGTTTAATGATTCGCATGTGATCAACAAACTCTGTAATCTACTACATCTCCCCACGGACACTAGTTTGAAATACCATCCAGATAAATTAACATGCAATTTGTCTCCTGATGGGAGATTTATGGTGCATCACGCGAGGATGCTTATGGATGAGAAAAACACTTCCATTGGGTTCGTTCATATGCCTTGGGTTAGAACTGTCCCTCCTAAAGTGAGTTGCTTTGTATGGAGGGTTGGTTTAGGGCGCATTCTTGTCTCCAAAAACCTTAATGACAGAGGCGTTCATTTGGATACCACTTTATGCCAAGTTTGTAAGCATCAAGAAGAAAACGTTGATCATGCGATTGTCCTTTGCCCCAAAGCACTGGACACTTGGAGATGGATATTCAAATGATGTAACATTCCACTTCGTATGCTCTCTTCTGCATACGACATCCTTGACTTCAGAAGCAAATGGGGCAATTGTCCTTAAAGGAGAAAAGTATCATTAACCATGTTAATGCAAGTGATGCCTAAAAACATTATTAGTGTTAACTAATCTTTCTTAGTTTTGATCACAACAAACCATACAACACATTTAGTGTAAAACACAAAATGAATTATTTAACTAACACTATCATCAAGGTAATAATCATATCACTAACCTTTCTTAATCATACTTAGTGATCATCAAAATGATTATCCTTAAAACTCACTTTTGTTAATATGACAAAAGACTTTTTAATAAACTTTCTTTTTTAGAAAATGTTTTATTAAAATGGAAAATGAAAATTTGAAAATAGCATATTCCAAATGCTGTTAGAATATCCTTTGAAGGTTTCAAATACCTCAGATATTCCCACCCCACTAAAAGACAAAAAATGGAGCGTAGTCTAGTGCCGGTACCTTAAGTACCTACGCGGTTCCTTAGCGATATGGAACCGCGGGGTGAGATAAGGTACCGCGCACAGCTAGCCATTATAGATTCGTTATACTTTGTCTCCTTTAAATAGTGGGTCAAATCTCATTTTCCAGCAAGCCTCTTGGACGTTTTTCTCAGCCCTCTTTCTATTTTCTATAGCATAATCATTAGTAAATGATCACTTAAATTGTTAAGGATGTTTACATATGATTATCCTCTTGATCCCCTCCTTTACCTTGTCCAATGAGAAGATCACTCACTCACTAGTGTTGTGATAAAGATGAATCTATGAGCTAGTCATATTCATCATAATACCCTTTTTGTTTTAGGTCAATCCAATGTATTTATGAATACTTGGACTAGTTGTGTTCATCCAAGTTATTTGTGGATACTTGGATTTGTTGTGTACATCCATTGCATATGTGTTTGCTTGGATTTGTGTTGTGTAAATCCAAGATACATGTGTGTACTTGGATAAGTCTAGTTGAGTTGTAACAGATTTGATTAGGAGTTCTCACTAAACTATAAAGTGATGTGGTTGTGTCTTGTGAGTTCTCACTAAACTATAAAGTGACTAGTAGTTGTGTTGTGTGAAGTTCTCACTTAGCTTCAAAGTGAAGAGTCGTGAAGATTGGTTCTAGCTTTCGATTAGAACTCGACATCTAGCCTTGTGTCGTAAAATGGTGAAGTAGGCAACGTTGTGAAGATTGGTTCTACCTTAAGATTAGAACCCGACATCTAGCCTTGTGTCGTTAAATTGTGAAGTAGGCAACGTGGTGTAGATTGGTCCTAGCTAAAGATTAGGTCTCGACATTTAGCTTAGTGTCAGAAAATAATGTAAGCAACGATGTAAGGTTTTCTCCGCCGAGAAGGGAGCTTGTGGATATAGTGGAAATCTCGAGTAGGTGTACTCGAGGAGTGGAGTAGAAACGAGGATAGAGCCTCCTTGTCGAACCACTATAAATCTTGGTGTCTTCCCACTAGGTTGTCTCCTTCCTTACTCTTTACTTATTTCATTATCATTACACTTACCTATTATCTTTGCTAGTGCATTTGAATTGAACCTAATCATTATGCAACTTAGCCTCAAGTAAAAGACAGTTTTGATACAAACCAAATTGAAAGTAATTTTAATTTGGTCACCAATCGAAGAGAAACTATTCAACCCCTCCTTCTAGTTTCTACAATTGGTATCAGAGCGATGGTCACTCAAGATCTTTGAAGTATATTGTACTTTGAAACTTGGATCGATCCATTGTCTCCTCAAATTAGAAGTTCAAGTTATACTAAAGTTTCTCTTTGGTCAAAACTATGTTTTCTTTGAAAATAGGTCTTTTAATTGATAATATTGCATCCCACTTAAGATTAGTAGCCTTTATGCATTTTAGATATACTCTTGAAATGTATCTACTAGTTTGCATCTTGCTTTGTGTAGGTACTCATGAAGATCAATCACTTAATTGGTTGTGGATTGAGTTACTTGAACTTGTAGAAGACTCATCTTCATTGATCTTTAACATCTTTGAATGATGATACCAAGATGATTGGGAATGATACTAGTCCTTGAAGACTTAGTACTCATCATAGTCAATGATTGGGCATAGCACTTATTCCTTCATGGATTGCTCTTTGTGGCCAAGGTACGCTTTCGTTCTTCCACACGCCCTTTGATCATTCTTTTGATCATTACTTGACTATGTGCTTGTTCTCGGCATCCTTGCCTTGACATTTATTTGTGGTTTGTGTTTCTTTTCCTTTATCCTCTCAAACCTTCATTTTTTGGATACTTGACTCACTATGGTGATGTAGAGTGAGTTAGTAGAAGCTTAAAGTATCAAGCATGATTTCCATGGTTTGAACCCATACGGTTATGTTAGCCTCAAAATATTGAGTCAAACAAGAATGTTCGGTCATAGGTTTCTATTGTAATATTTATTAGAACGTTGTAATAAGTAGTTATTTAGTCGTGGTTCACGGGCTTGGATTTAAACTAATTAAAGTTCAAAAGACAAGCCCGACCCAATATATAGTCCATTAAAGCCCGCATGTGGGTGGACTATATATACTACCCTCCTAGCATGTTAGGAGGGTGGATGGTCATTTGTAACAACTTCTTTTCTTAATCTAATCTCACCAAGTTAATCATCTTCTCTCTACTTTCTCTCACTACTTTCTCTCTCTAGGAATTCATCTCTTCTTCATCTATTTTCTTTCTTTCTTCATTGCTTAATCATCACAAATATATGGGAAAACATTTGGTATCAATCGCCATGGGGTAGTTTTGTGATTCGTTGTTGATTTTACTTGGTTCGTGTGATTTTCTCTTATAATCATCTCGAATTCAAGATTCTTTTTGTGTTTCTATGCTCTAAATCTTGATATAAATCTTCTACATAGCTGTGGTAGGGATTTGGTCGCATTTGGTTGGTTAAAATCGCAGATTTCTTGTCGAAAAATTCATTTTTTTACCCCAAAATCTCGTAACAGCACTATATATTCCGATCAGTGCAATCGGAAAAGGGATTGTGATTCCGATTACTCCAATCGGAAAAGGGTTTTAACATTCCGACCAGCTTTTCCGATCAACATTCTGATTGGACTTCGAACATTCCGATTGGACTTTGAACATTCCGATTGGACTTTGAACATTCCGATTGGACTTTGAATTTTCCGATTGGACTTCGATCATTCCGATTAGACATTCCGACGAAGGATTCCGATTAGTCATTCCGATCATACATTCCGATCATACATTCCGATCATACATTCCGACGAAGTGATTCCGATGACATGTTTTTGCTAATTTTTGTTTGAGTATTTTTTAGACTTAGCCACCATCTAGACTAGTTTCGGAATATCGTTTCCACGAAGATCAAAAAAAAAAAAAAAAAAAAAAGAAGAGTTAAAATTTTTTCGTCAAGTAAATTCAAATTTTTTCCATACTAGTTTTAGGACATTTCTAGCTCGATTTCAAATTTTGGTGATTACAAAATTTTTTAGTCTACCATTTTGTCGGACTGGAGAATTTATTGTCGGCCTGGAGAAAAATTGTAATTTTCGGAATTTAAACCACAACAACAATCACAACAAATATACTTAAGATCCATATTCACTTCATCATTTCAGAGAATATTGAGATGGATTCTACTGCCGAATATCGTGTGACGAACAACAACATAATGGTGGCGGGTAACAAAGAGAGACCACCAATGCTTGTATCTGGACGGTATGCTCAATGGCAATCACGTTTCATACGATATCTTGATACAAGAACTAATGGTGATGCCTTGAGGAAATGTATTACTCATGGACCATATATATTTAAGAAGATCTCAGTTCCTCCAAGAGCAGCCACAGATACTACTGATCCAATACCTGCAAGTGAACGTGATGAAACAAGAGCTGATCTCACACCTGAAAATTGTGTTTGGCATGATGCGGAGAAGGAAGCCATCTATATGGTTTTAAGTGGGATTGGAGATGATATTTACTCCACGGTTGATGCATGCCCGACAGCACATGAAATGTGGACTGCTATTGAATGCTTGCAACAAGGAGAATCACTCAACAAACAAGATGTCAAAACAAACTTGTTCTGGAATTTTGGCAAGTTTACTTCAAGGGATGGAGAATCAATTGACTCTTACTACTCCAGGTTTTATAAGATGATGAATGACATGACAAGAAATAACCTGCAAGTCTCCACCATGCAAGTCAATGTTCAATTTCTTCAACAACTTCAACCCGAGTGGACACAGTTCGTCACTTTGGTGAAACAACAAGAAAAGTTAGACGAGGTCTCATATCATCGACTCTTTGACATCTTAAAGCAATTTCAGAATGAAGCAAATGAGATTCGAGTTGAACGTGTTGCCAAGACGGCTAATCCACTTGCTTTACTGACTACCACTCAACATGTTCAAGATCCTCACTCTCGTGCTCCTAAGCCATACTCCAATACATCCTCTTCACCACGATATTCCACATCATCTAAGTCTTCATCTTCAACAAAATCTCGAGGTAAAGCGCCAAGAGCACCATCACCACCATCTGAGTCCTCATCTGAAGAAGATAGTGATGAAGACCAAGCTCAAAAGAACCGAGAGATGAAACAACAAATTGCTTACATAATGAAGACTTACAAGAAAATCTACAAACCCACCAACAACAATCTTCGCACATCATCTAACACAAAGAACCGATATGTTGAGAGTCCTCCAAGGTATGACACACGTCGACGTGGTGAAAGTCCTTCTAGGTATGATCGACATAATCCAACGCATGTTGAGGGTTCTGCAAGATATGATCGACAAACTGCAAAGTATGATACTCAGAGGATTGCTGCTGCTACTGGGAATAGGGAAACGGTTGGAAGTCAAGTGGTTCAGCAGAGTGGGATTCAATGTTTTAATTGCCAAGGTTTTGGGCATATGGCAAAGGAATGCAGGAAGCCGAAAAGGGTTAGAGACTCCAGCTATCACAAGGAAAAGATGTTGCTATGCAAAAAGATGGAAGCAGGGGTTAAATTGTCAGCTGAGGAAGGAGCCATGCTTGATGATACTGATGATGAAGATTCTGATCAAGAGCTTGATGCACATTACTCGTACATGGCAAAGGTTGAAGAAGTTCTCAAAGTCACTGAAGATGACAATGGCCCTATCTTTGACACTGAGCCAATCGATAAGGTACACACTACTGATGAATATAATGTGTTTGGTGATATTCCTGAGCATAGTGATCTACCGAATGCCATTAATGACACGTGTATGATGGAAACGGTTGATAGCAATACCACACCCGATTCATCAGACATGTGCAATAATGAGTCTGAGGATGATCAACATGCAAATGAATATGATGAAGAGGAACGTATTGCGCTTGCTAATTTAATTGCTACTTTACAAAAAGATGTCACTGAAAATAAAAAGAGTCAAAAGCAATTAAAGAAGGCAAACGCTACGCTCACTCAAAGCTTTGAAGAATGCAAAGCTGCTCTTATCAAATCTACTGAGATGACTGAAAGCTATAGAGATGAACTCCTTCAGAAAACCAAAGAGCTTGAGGGGTATAAGGGAAGTGCGTTAAAAAACCAAAAGGACGATTTTGAAAATAAATATAATACAACTCTTGAGTTATTAGCTAAAGAGAAGCGTCAATATAATGTTTTCTTAATGGATGAACGTCAAAAAACGTACCTTGCCAATACCAAAGTTAATGAACTTGAACAAAAGCTCTCTATGACCACTACTGATTCTGCTAAAATTCTAGAGGATAAGAAACAAGAGGTAGATGCGTTAAAACAAGACTTCAAAAGTAGATATGATAAAGAAACCGAAAAAGTTACAAAACTAGAAGCACAAGTCGACTTTTTGAAGAACGTTGTTTATAAAACACATGATTCTATTCAATCCGTAAGAATGCTAGCACCTCCATCGATGTTTAAGGGTCAAGCTAGCTTTGCAAGTCCTGGGTACCTTGCCAAAGCTCAAGCTGCGAACCCGTGTCTCTATCTTGATGAGACTGAAAGGACAGATCTTGATTGCATGCCTGTTAGTGCCGATAGTGAAGAGACTGCCCTTTGGGATGCTGATAGTCAACCACTTGTTCATAAGGAGTTTGTGAAACCTTATAATTATGCTTATGAGAATAGTCTTTATGACCTGTTCAACAAACAAACTCAGAAAACTCGTGAGGAAGTGTTCTTAGAATGCAAACAAAAGAGAATTCAATGGAAGAAAGCATTTGCCCCTACGAAATCTAATGTTTACAAATACATCAACTACCTCCCTCTAGATGAATCTAAAAGCAAGAGTAGGAAAACATTAGGTATTCTTAAACATCACATAGATAATGTTAAATCTATTGTTGAACGAGACTGGGCAAAACGTGAAAATGCTGAATGGACACGTCCGATTCCTCAAGATATTACCCTGCTTGTCAAAGAACTCTTAATTCCAAACACGGCGTTGATTAAAGAAACTGTTCTTCAACTTGAGGAGTTCATTCGGACTGAAATGTTTGATGATTTAAAATATGTTGAATCTATTGAGAAACACATTGATGATCTTCAAATGGAGAAGTCTGATTTCTCAGATGAATATGATTTACTCTTGCAAGAATGCGTTTCTAAAGATGTTATGTGTGCTTATTTTACATCCTGTGCTGATATTGATGAATATTCTGAAGTTGCATGCCAATATCTTGATAAGATCAAAGAATGTGAACGTCTTGTAATTGAGCTTTCGAAACGTAAAGAAAATGTTGACAAAAAGGCTTTTGAGTTACTTCAACACAAAACTGATTTCCTTCAAAAACATTGTCATTCACTTGAACTTGCTTTGCAAAAAGACGTTGGTCGTTTTCCACATGATAATAAATTGCAAGAAAAACTTTGCCAAACATTTCGAGAAATGAATGAACAGAATTTGGAAATTAAAGGGTTGAAAGCTCAATTACAAGACAGGGACAGAGCGATAGCAGAGTTGTAGAAACTCATTGCTAAAATGGGTGGGAAAATTGTGGAACCTAGCATTAAGAAAAATGTTGTTAGACAACCCAATGCCTCTAAAGAGAATAGATCCTCTATCTTGGGAAAACCATCTGCTTTTTCTAATTCCTCGTTTGCAAAACCTGTGTTTGCCCCCAAGATGGATGGAAAGGAAAGGTTACCACAAGCTCAACCTATAAGGAATCCTATAGCACCAAGCGTTAAGCACAATAATGTGATTAAACCAGGGATGTATAGAATGTCCACGAAGCCCACAAACAAAGATACTCACTCGCCTCAGACTTCTAGAAACACTAATATTCGTGTGTCTTCTACTACAGGAATAGTCTCCACTACTAGTGTTAGCCGGCCTCAGCTTAAGCGCACTCAAGTGAATGATAAGGTCTGGAAACACAAGAATCAAGGGGAGATGCAGGAAGTAGAAGAACACCCTAGGAATTTGAACGTTTTTAAGAATAAAAAGTCTGTAATCTCGTGTAATGACGATTTGAATGCTGTGAATGATTTGAATGCTATGAATGTGAAATTTGTTTGTGTCAAATGTGGAAAGTGTGCTAATGATAATCATTCTATGTGTGCTATAAATAAAGTCAAAGGCGTAGATACTAGAACTAAGAAGCAAGTTGCAATGCCTATTAGAGCTAGTAAACCCAAACGCAAAGTGAACCATTCTGGTGCAACCCCCACTAAGAAAAGTAATGCATCAGACTCCACCACTAATAATCCTAGAAGCAAAATTAGGGAATTATATGAGTCTGCCAGTAAGTCTTGGAAATGGTGGTTTGCTAATCAATGTCCTCCCGGATATAAATGGATGCCTAAAGTTAGGACAGAAAATGTGAAAACGAGTGTTAGTTTGCCTTTAAATGTTGATAAGGACACTAATGATTCTACTATCACAATTACTGTGGTATCCAATTTAGCAAATGCTCCATCGTGTTCTAACTCTTCTGCAGGTGATACAAATAATTCTCTTCATAATGGACTCCGGATGCACGAAGCACATGACGGGGAATCTCAAGCTTCTAATTAACTTCGTGGAGAAGTTCCTGGGTACGGTCCGATTCGGAAATGATCAATTTGCACCGATCCTAGGATATGGAGATTTGGTTCAGGGGAATATCACGATTAAAAGGGTATACTACGTCGAAGGGCTCAATCACAATCTTTTCTCGGTTGGTCAATTCTGTGATGCGGATTTGGAAGTTGCTTTCAGAAAGAAGACATGTTTTGTTCGTGATTATGATGGGAATGACTTACTTACCGGTACACGGGGTACTGATCTTTACACAATTTCACTTCAAGACACAACTTCATCAACTCCAATTTGCTTCATGGCAAAAGCTTCAACGACTCAGGCATGGTTATGGCATCAACGTCTTTCTCATCTCAACTTTGATACCATTAACTTGCTTTCCAAGAAAGATATTGTGAGAGGCCTTCCAAGCTTGAAATTCATGAAAGATCATATTTGTTCTTCTTGTGAACTTTGTAAAGCTAAACGAAGTAGCTTCATAACAAAGACCACACCAAGCTCTAAAGGACAGTTAGATCTTCTTCACATGGATCTGTGTGGTCCCATGCGTGTTCAGAGTTTCAATGGAAAGAAATATATTCTGGTAATTGTCGATGATTACTCAAGGTACACATGGACTCACTTCTTGAGGTCCAAGGATGAAACACCTGAAGTTCTCATCAACTTCCTTAAATTGATACAACGTGGTCTTCAAGCTCAAGTTAAAGTGGTTCGTACTGACAGAGGTACATAATTTTTGAATTCTAATCTGAGAAAGTATTTTGAAGCCGAAGGGATTGAACATGAAACATCTATTGCTCGAACACCCGAACAAAACGGCGTTGTTGAAAGACGAAACCGTACTTTGGTTGAAGCTGCTCGAACATTATTATCCGCTTCAAAACTTCCACTATACTTTTGGGCCGAAGCCGTGTCAACCGCATGCTACACACAAAACCGATCCTTAATTATCCCAAGACACGAAAAGACACCATACCACATAATTCATGATCGAAAACCTTCACTCAAACACCTTCATGTTTTTGGATGTACTTGTTACATCATTCGAGATGGTGAAAACTTGGATAAGATGAAAGAAAAAGGTGATGCATGTATTCTTGTGGGATATACAACTCAGTCTAAGGGATATAGAGTGTACAACAAGAGAACAAAATTGATAGTAGAGACAATTCACATCCGATTTGATGAATCTCAAGAAATGGCACTTGAACAAAACAATTTAAGTCCCGATCCACAACGACAAACGACTTCCGTTCACAACCGCACGGAACTCGAAACTCAAGACCACAGCAATGAACCGTCAAGTTCAACGCTGGTTCCAGAGAATGTTCCTAGAGCTGATATGACAGTCGACACGACCATTGAAGAGTTGGAAATGTTATATGGACCAATGTATGATGAATATTTCACGGGGGAGAAACAAGTTGTATCGAAGTCTTCCGCTGTCACTCATGATAAGAATGATGAAACCGATCATCGTCAACAACAAGATACAACTTCATCTACTTCAACACGGGTTGCTGCAGATTTACCTCCTCAGAATATTACTTCAACAATCGATCCTACAACATCCACAACTACTGTCATTGCTCCAGAGAACACAAATCAAGCAGACAATGCATTATCTGACGAAGACGAATTCATCAACCCATTCGGTACACCGGTACACGAAACTGGAGAGTCTTCTACTCGCCATGTTGATCCGTCAAATATGCATACTTTCTATCAACGACATCCTTCAACACATCATTGGACCCAAGATCATCCTTTGGTTCATGTAAATGGAAACCCTTCACAGCCCGTTCGTACAAGACGACAGCTTCACACTGATGCCGATGTTTGTATGTTCGCACTCGCCGCGAGTTCAGCTGAACCGAAAAACATCAAAGAAGCATTAGCTGATCATGCTTGGATTGAATCGATGACGGATGAACTTCAACAATTTGAAAGACTTAAAGTCTGGGAACTTGTTGACAGACCATACGATGTAACACCATTAAATCTTCGATGGATCTGGAAAAACAAGATGGATGAAGAAAACACGATCATCAAGAATAAATCTAGGCTAGTGGCTAAAGGGTATGGACAGCAAGAGGGTATTGATTTCGAAGAATCATTTGCACCAGTAGCTCGAATGGAAGCTGTCAGGATTTTTCTTGCTTATGCTGCACATAAGGGATTCATAGTTTATCAAATGGACGTAAAGACGGCGTTTCTTAACGGTCCTTTGAAGGAAGAAGTCTATGTCACGCAGCCGGAAGGATTCGTCAATCCTCATTATCCTGACAAGGTGTATCGTCTCCACAAAGCACTTTATGGACTCAAGCAAGCTCCAAGGGCGTGGTACGACGAACTCTCGAAATTCCTGGTCTCCAAAGGTTTCTCAAAAGGTTCCATTGATCTAACTTTGTTCACTTATAAATATGGGGATGACATTCTGCTTGTGCAAATTTATGTTGATGACATTATTTTCGGGTCTACAAACCTAAAACTTTCAAAATGGTTTGAAAAGTAATGCACAGCAGATTTTAAATGTCTATGATGGGCGAACTAAAATTCTTTCTAGGAATTCAAGTTCACCAATCCCCAAGTGGTATCTTCATTAACCAAGCTAAGTATTGTCAAGAGATAATCAAAAAGCATGGTATGACATCATGTGACCCCGTTGGGACACCATTATCAACCACATCCCTAGATGCTGATTTGGAGGGATTACCCATAGATCAAACGAGATATCGTTCCATGATCGGGTCCCTCATGTACTTGACAGCAAGCAGACTTGATATTCATCATGCTACATGCTATTGTGCACGATATCAAGCACGACCCACTAAAAAGCACCTCAAGGAGGTTAAACGGATCTTTCGGTACCTTAAGAATACCATTCACATGGGACTTTGGTATCCGAGGGAAACCAGTTTCTTTCTAACGGCCTATTCAGATTCTGATCATGCAGGGTGTCTTGATACACGTAAAAGTACTTCTGGTGGTGCACAATTTCTAGGACAAGATAAGCTTGTGGGATGGTCTTCCAAGAAGCAGGATTGCACGTCACTTTCATCAGCCGAAGCGGAGTATGTGTCTCTATCTGCGTGTTGTGCTCAAGTCCTTTGGATGAGAACCCAACTCACGGATTATGGTTTCCAATTTGATAAAGTACCTATGTACTGTGACTCAAAGTCGGCCATAGCCATCTCCTGTAATCCGGTACAGCATTCCCGCACGAAGCACATTGATGTCCGATATCACTTCATAAAGGAACAAGTTGAAAGAGGTATTGTTGAATTATACTTTGTTGGAACTGATTACCAATTAGCTGACTTGTTTACAAAAGCTCTTTCGAAAGAGAGGTTTGCGTATCTAGTTAGGCAAATTGGTATGAGATGTTTGACTCCAGCAGAACTGGAGGTTCTGGCAAAGAAGCCTGCTTGATTCATCTATCAAACATCTATCTTGTTAATATTCATGAAAAAGCAAAATACAAAATTAAAAAATCTTTGATAATCCAAAAATATTCTTCTCGACATGTCTTTCAGTATCGATAATATGGACGTACCTAGAAATGTCGCTCAATAACGACACGGGTGTGTACATAAAGCTCGAATGAAAGTTGTAAATATTTTTCAAAACATGTCATTTCTATCTTTTCAAAAGGAAATTGTCTATTTTGGACAATATTTCCAACAAAGGGTAGAGCAATCTATCTCGGGTTGAGCTTGTCACAAAACATTCAACGTTTTGAGCTCAACACAATGGCTTGTAATCACTTTCAGATTGCAACCCGGATCTAAATTCACGGGGGAGTGTACGCTTTTGTACTCTTACCCTTAGCAAAAGAAGTTAAATCTTCTTACACTTGAGTGGATTCGTCAAGACATTCAAAGTCTATGAACTCAAGTTTATGCTTTAGAAAAACCTTTTCGTCAAAAAGAATTGATTTTTCAAAAAGCGTTGAACACAATTTTTTCAAGAATTTCTCAATGATATTCAAAATCTTTCAAAAATTGTGTGTTCAACAACTCCTATCCTCAAAAGTTTAATGTGGATCAAATCCTCGTAATGACAATTCCATTGGATCAATTTTTGAGGGGGAGCAATTCAACTTCATGCAAAAGATTAACACATCTTTCTCCCGAAGATTTTCAAGACTATTTTTCAAAATATATTTTAATCAAATTTGGTATCTCTAATATCAAAAGATTTTATATATTAGAGATAGAGGGAGAAAATGTGATTAAAATGTGATCTATAGACTCAAGCACGTTAACTCTTACCCATATGTGCAAAATGTTTACTTAAATTCTTTCGCATTTTAATGCACATGTGAAGGGGGAGTTTTTCTGAAACGACAAAACTAGCAAGTTGTTAAATGTTTTTCAAACACTTTGTTAGAATTTAAAGTGGTTTTCATGGTTACGATCAAATACTCATAACATCTTTAATTCACGACGTTATTGGTGTCAAAAGGGTGGTTAGGTTTAAGTCCTATGATCCAACCAGAACCGGAGGGATCTTCCCAGGGACAATCCAATAGATTATTAGAAGTCCTTAGGAAAGATGGAGTAGAATGTGAACGTAGCAGAATGCCGACTAAGTACTGATGCTAGCACTGGAACAATCACAACAAGGTGCTAGTAATGATGTCTTGGTAAGCATTGAAGGGGTTGAAGAATGAAAAAGAAATGTAAGGATAAAGGGTCTAAAGAAAGAAGCCCTCCATACAACTTAGGCAGAAACCGGGTCAACTCATCATGAAGACAAACTCATCATGGACCCAGTGATGTGAAGCACAACCCTTTCCTAGCTACTCAGACTTCTCTCAAAAGAAGTTTGTTTTATTGTCACGGAGATCAACACGACTTCTATTGACTTTCTCACTCCGAGATAGTTGATATTGAATAGGTGGCATCTGCTCCAGCCTCCGACCACTAAAAGTGCACAAATCGAGTCTAGATCCAAGAGATCAATCAAATCTCGTTAGGACACACGGATGAAGATCAAGAGAGTCCTACGCTATATCCTTGCGATATTGCTAGAACACTTAGAGTGATACTATTTAGTATTCACAATGATGAGTGGAAATCCTTCCAGTGTTAACATCAAACAGCACTGCGATAGGTCATATGCAAGATTCTTTATGAATTGAACATATGTAAAACTGAAAAGCAACAGTGGTTTGATTCTGAATTGATTCAAACTCGTTTCAGGTTTCTACGCAATATCTTTATGGTCTTGCCAGAACATTCAGAGTGATATTCATTAATACTCACAGTGACGAATGGAAATCCTTCTAGCGTCAACATCAAACAGCGCTACGGTAGGTGACTTGTGAGATTCTTATGAATCAAACTTGTGTCAACTGGAAAGCAACAATGGTAAGATTCTTAATGAATCAAACTTGTTCCAGGAATTTGAATTGACGACTTTAATCAAGCGGATATTTATCCAATTGATTCACTCTTTATGTTCGCAGTCTTGCTTTGAGACGGTCGAGTAAAGAGAACGGCTAGTACAGCCGCGAAACCCTGTCAAGGAGATTCTTAATTGAATCTACCTGATCACAGGTACGATATTTAATATCGTATAACGGTCTTCACCGACCGGAGGTAAAACGCTACCGATTTAGGACGAATGTCAAAGCCATTCAGTCCGTGTCTATGTTTTGTCTCGAGAAGGTGGCGTCACGGTGTACTCAGCAAAGTCAAAGATTCACAACCACATATTCATGCCCAAAGACTTATCCAACAATTGATAGTGTGAGCATGTGGATAAAGACACAAGATCACAAGATGGCAATGACAAGTCAAGGATGATTTGAAGATCTCAAGACTTAAAGACAAAGTCGAAAGACAACGACAAAGGCTCAAAGATCACAACATGAAGGAACAAAACTACTGTTACACGTTCAAGACTCATTTATGACGAAATTCATAAATCTCCATTGGAATCCAAATATCAAAGAGGAATGACCTCACATTGGGGGAGATTGTTAGCCTCAAAATATTGAGTCAAACAAGAATGTTCGGTCATAGGTTTCTATTGTAATATTTATTAGAACGTTGTAATAAGTAGTTATTTAGTCGTGGTTCACGGGCTTGGATTTAAACTAATTAAAGTCCAAAAGACAAGCCCGGCCCAATATATAGTCCATTAAAGCCCGCATGTGGGTGGACTATATATACTACCCTCCTAGCATGTTAGGAGGGTGGATGGTCATTTGTAACAACTTCTTTTCTTAATCTAATCTCACCAAGTTAATCATCTTCTCTCTACTTTCTCTCACTACTTTCTCTCTCTAGGAATTCATCTCTTCTTCATCTATTTTCTTTCTTTCTTCATTGCTTAATCATCACAAATATATGGGACAACAGGTTAGTAGGCCCTTTGTGGGTGAGAAAGTGAATTAATACCTTGCTCATATTTTGGTTTAGACTAAGACTATTATTGAAAGTGATCTTAGTCTATACTTGAATAATTGCTTTGTGCTTATTCATTACCAAAGCCGTTTAACGTTTCACCGGAAAGGCACGTCTTAAACCATTATATATGACACAAGATCTTCGTTACCACTATTTGAAGATTGTCATTAATCCCTTGAGCATTGGTCCTAGTCTTGATTCACTTCCCTTGACTTCTCTCCACTTTACCGTTTTGCTACGAGTAGTCGTTTGTCTGTTTCGGTTCTTTTCGATCTTGATTTAACTCGTAATCCTTCGTTAAGGCATATTGCTTAGTGTTATGATGATCTAATGATATTCTAAAAGGCTCATGATTTAATTTTAAGTATTTAAAAAAAAACTTGGTTTTCAAAATTTGGCGTTTTTCATAGATAAAAACCTGCCTCTGTAGGCGGTTCCTTATCTAGGCGGCTCAAACCCGCGGTACCTTATCGATAAGGAACCGCGGGCAGTAACTTTGTCAGAGCGCCAGTTTGATTATTTTATTCTTTTTCAAACCAAACCCTCTCTCTCCCAAAAACACACAGCCCACGGTTTACCCTTTTTCCACCATTGTTGAAGCTTCCAAAACCTTCAATCACTCAAATTAATTGATTCCAAGTTGTGGGTTTCACTCATCCTTCATCTAGCATCAATTAATTGTAAGTATTTTCTTTCAATTTCATCTATTTTGTTCTAGGGTTCATCCTTTCATAATTGGGGATTTTTAAAAAACTGAAATTGAATTAAAACCTTAATAGGAATGTGGGTTGACATGGTTATTTTACTATGATTCCTTAGGTTCATATTCATTAAGATTTCACTAAAACCCACTTATAGAACAAATCCGAATTTAGGCTAAATGATTTTGGTTAAAAGATGGATTTGAGATGAACCCATGAACAAGTAGGTAATGACATTGTTAATGCTTACCTAAAAACCTTGTTTTGAAAAAACTAATGTTCTAAGTCCATTGTTGATCCAACATAGTTCATATGTTCTTGGTAAATAATGGAATAGCTACATTGTGAACATGAGAATGATATGGATTCAATCCTTTGTTAGTCAAGAAATTGATATAACACATTCTCATATTTTTGATCTTTGATTTTATTTTTCATATGAGTGATTGGAAAAATATTGTCTTATGTTTATTTAGGTACTAATCATGCCTTCTCAATTTCAAAAGGATCATCAATACACTAGACAACACATGCCAAACCTTTCCCAAACCTATGCTTCCCCCCAACTTCAAAACTCTTTTCCATCCCTTTCTACTCGTTGTTTCCATGAGGGTAGAGTCGTTGACAAGGAAATAATGGGTTATGACTATATCCAATCTATGTTTGAGCTTTCGGGGTTTGATTGCTTGCTCAACATAGAAGAAGATATTTACCCCTTATTCCTTCTTGAATTCTTTAGCACCTACTCCATGCTTGAATACAATGGAGAAATTTTCATTCGTTTCGTGTTGAATGATCAATTGATTCAATACTCCCTCGAAAACTTTGGTGAAATTCTCGGTGTGCCATATGAAGGCACTTGTCGTTTTACGGATAAATGGAGACTTGATGCTCTATTGGAATCCTACGATAAACCTCCAAATGACCTCACCGAAATTGATCTAGAGTTCATCCTTGACATTATTTTGAAAGAGCGTGATGGAAACGTTGTGAGAAGCCTTCATTCAAATGTACGAAATGTGAATCGATATGAAGTGCTCTCTAGCGAACTTAAGGATTTTATGGTCCAATGGGAAAATATCCTTAGGGAGAATGTCTTTTGTCTTGGTGGAAACCGAGATCATATCCCGGCTTGTATGGTGCATATGTTGAGTTGCATCTTTACATCCACCAAATACAATTTGGCATTCTATATCGCTCGACGAATCAATTATGCCCTTTCAAATCCCAAAACAAACCTTCCCTATGCTGTGCTTCTTACTCGCCCTTTCAAAAGGGTTGCTCATGATTTTCCCCACCTCGATCTTTCTCGCTTCTACCCGGTTCATCGGGTTATGTTGCCTATTCAAGAGGCATATGCAAGAAAGACAAGAAGTGATCGAGGATCGCGAAAATCTGATCATCATGAGATGGATGATGAGGACATGGACATGCCAACAAGTGATGGTGATGGCATAGGTACTAGTTCTCACTTCAACTCTTCGAGTAATTCCCACCCATCCTCAAACCCATTCGAGGATGAATTTGAAGACTTAGCTCCTCCGCCTCATCATTCTAGTGAAGTACCGGAAGATCTCAATATGGAGCATCTTTACCGTGAAAATCTTAGAACTCGAGGGGAATTGCACGAACACCGGGTTGAATCAAGAAAGGGTTTCAAGTTCTTGGGGAATATGATCAAGGGATTGGGCAAATATAGAAGGTGAAAGCTTTGAATTATTTCAAAGAATACATGTTGGTAAACATGTAATGTTGAACAATTTTATTTTATCTTGGATGTGTATTAACTTATGATTACATGTTTGGATTATTATTTATGTTGATCCTAATTATTGCTTATGCAATGATGTTTGTGATTTACATAGCTTTGTGCATGCCTTATGATAGTTAGCTTATTAGATTGTGATCTGTAGTTAACTTTGGCTTGTGAATCTTTTGGTAAAAATCTGGGTTTATCAAAAACTGGGATGAGAAACTTTTGAAAGCCCTCTGGTCGCGGTTCCATATCGACCCGCGGATCCTTATCGATAAGGTACCGCCGGTCCTAGATAAGGAACCGCCGGCCACTGTGCACGACAACATCTTTTGCTTTACACTGTTTTCTTAAATCTGTGTAAACCTTGCATGATTTTCAGTAATAAACTGCACATTTCCTTAACTAGCTTACCTAAATTCATTATTCACCTAAAATAATTTTAACCCATTACTAGTTTGGATCATCCCCTCACCCATTTAAACCCACCTTGTTTGCCATGTTCTTCACACATCAAACATACCTCCCTTAACCCTAAACAACCATGGTGTGTACCAAAACCTCAAACACTTCCAAGACCTCCACCCCAAGGAAAACACTCAAAATAAGGATTAAGGTAGCCAAGCCTAACTCCTCACCTTTCCACACACCTAAGAATGAGATGGTTCCTATCCTCATTTCTTCATCACCTTCCCCACCTCTTGCACCATGCAAGACATCATCCACCTATGGTACTAACCACTCTATTGGTTATACCTCCTCTTCATTCAACTCAAGAATGAATGAGCTCTCTTCACCCTTCACTCCAAGTGCACCCTTGGATGTGACCACACAACCCCAACCAATCCAAAGCATTCCTTTTGTGAATGACTTTGATGACACTTTGGTGACTTCACCATTTACCCCTCATAACTCACCCATTTCACCAACCTTGGAGAATTTACCTCCACACTCACCCATTTCCCCTTTAGGGAACATGCCTCCACTCTCACCCACATCACCCTTGGAGAACTTGCCTCCTCTACCTCCACCCAACTCAAACATTCCAATTTTGGGTGTTCCACTTTCCCTCCTTTTGGATGATCCATACTTTGGGTTTCAACAAACACATGGTCCTAGTTGTCCATGTTGTCTTTACAACCACTACATCATCCATAACCTTAGGATGGATATGTATGGACTACATATGAGGTTGCAAGAGTTCTTGCTTGCCTTGTTCTCCATGCCTCCTCCTAGGAGATGAATGATGGAGTTTTCTTAATAAGAGTTTTCAACAAAACCAAGCCAAAGAAGACTACTTATCTAGATCTAATGTTAAGCTAGCTATGTATTAGTTAGTTTTATTTGTCATTGTACTTGCTTCTTTCATGAATGTTTCATGTTGTTGATCTACGGATTTAGCTTTGTGTGTTTCTATCCTTTTGTGCACACTAATCAACTTTAATTTGAAATTAAAATTGAACCTAAATCTATCACAACCTCTAAAAACTTGACTAAAATTGGTTCAAAATGATATCTAAATTATTTTGTCACCCTTTGTCAAGACATTCTTTGTGAATGTGTTTCTTTATGCAACCCTAGCATAATTTGGTGCTAATAGAGGTAAAATTCCAAGATTTGCAACCTTTTGAAAAAGTCTTAGTTTTTCTCAAAAACCTGTAAAAACTTGGTTTCAAGTCCACTGGACGCGGATCCTTAAAGCCCCGCGGTTCCCTAGCGATATGGAACCGCCGGTCCCTTTAAGGTACCGCGGGCAGAAATAAGTTTTTGACGAATTTTTGGTCAAAACTTTTAAAACCCTATACCCTGTCAAGATTCCTTGTTTACTCAAATTGACTAAACATTCCTTGACACTTCACATTTTGTATTCAAATTCTTACCTTGATTACATTTTACTTATACCCCAACCTTGAGATTTCATTCTCACACCTTCCCAACCTTGAGAATTCACTCTCACACAACCTTGAGATTTCATTCTCACACCTTCCCAACCTTGAGAATTCATTCTCACATAACCTTGAGATTTCGTTCTCACACTCTCACAATGCCTAACTCCTACATTCCTAACCTTGACATTTCTTTGTCACAACCCCACTCACCCAAAGCTTTCAAAGAAACCGAAAATCTCGGTTCGACCTATTTGGGTTAAGAAGAATGAACCATCTTCGTCCAAACCACCCATAAACCCTACCTTCTCTCCAATCAAGTATTGGAATGAGACTTATACCATAAACCTCATCACCGGAGCTAAAGAAAATGTTCCCCCACCACCTCAATCCTTCAACACCCCTCAACTCAATGACCTTTCAACCTTCCCAAACCTCACAAGGCATTGTGACAACATTCCCAAACCCATTACCCCACCACCACCAAACCCTAAGTTTGATGCCATACCCCCATCAAACGATTTTGTGTTGCATCATGGATCCTCGTGTGCTTGTTGTCGATTTCAACAAATTGAACTTGCTCATGTGTATGAGAAGTTAAATTTTCTTGAATTCCTCCTCACTCGACCTCCTATTCAAGTTTTCGTTCCCGATGTATACAAGATGTTTATGTAACATTTGTAAACTAAGAGATGTTAATCCTATATGCAATGCACACATAATGTTGCAACTAAAATGCAAGAAATCTAGCATACATCCTAATTAGGAAAAACTAGATACTAACAAATACAAAGCAAGGCACAAGAGACTAGACATATAAGCAATACTACTATAAATAGCAAGGAACACTTAATAATGTCTACAAATAATAATAACACACAAGGAAACACACACAAACAATTAGCTTAACACATAAAAGCATTCGTCCATGTTTTGAGTGTTAGATACAACAAAGTATTCATAGCTTGATTTTATTTGAAAATAGTCTTTGACCCATTTAAGATTTAATTAAGTTTAACACTTTGTAAATATATCAATTTTTAAAGATATATCACCAAGAGATGTCCAACTTAATAGAAAAGAGTAAAACACAAGTTTTACGACAAACCGACGCTCAATACTTTGGACAAAGTATGGAACTTAGAAACCATACAAATTTTAAAGTTTGAATAAAGGTTTGTAAGCATTTTTAATTGAAATAAAATTCAATTACGTTCGAAATGACGGGTGGCACGACTTCTACGGACTTACGGTTGATTTTATATGATTTTTCAAAGTTTTCAAAAATCTGAGTCAGACTGACTGCGGTTCCTTATTGATAAGGATCCGCGGGGAACAATAAAGAACCGCGGTCAGAGGACAAAAAATGGGTTTTTGGTCAAAATCATTTGGTAACTTTTTGGAAGGACTTAGGACTCTAAAAAATCATTTTAGACACATAAAACTCGTATTTTAGAGTTAATTATGACACAAAAGATTTTTATACTTCCAAACATGAAAAGATTTAATTCAAGCTATTATACAAAGTTTATTTAACACCAAAACTTGTACGAATAAAACAACAAAACACATTTAATAAGTAATCACTCTTCATGAATAATTTGATACAAAGATCGTCTCTATTTTAAAAAAAAAATGTTTTCATTTTAAAAACCATTTGTTTTGAAAAAGAGAGCAAAGATCGATCCAAGCTTTAAAGTACAATATACTTCAAAGATGTTGAATAACCTCGCTGTGATACCAATTGTAGAAACTAAAAGGGGGGGTTGAATAGTTTCTAGTTAGTTTTCAAAACATTTCGGCTTAATCCACTGTGCGCGGTTCCTTATGTGTACCCGCGGTTCCTTATCAATAAAGAACCGCCGGTCCATTTATGGAACCGTCGACAGTGGACGAAACTGTTTATTACATGTTTAAACTTTGACAATCCTTTGTATCAAATTCTTGATCATGCTTGACTAGATATGAGATGTGTTTGATTGAAAGATAAATACTACAAGTAAGTAAACACACAAACACATCAAATCAAGAGTACATCAAGCAATAGTCTAAACACTAAGCACACACGTACTAAGCATAAGCTTTTCCGCAACTAGGATGTTTAGACTAAGTGATGTACACTTGACCATAATCTAAACACGAAGTACACACGTACTAAGTACATAGCTTTTCCGCAACTTAGATGTTTAGATTATGAGATGCACACAACACACAACACAAGTATGCAACTATAAATACATCTACAAAGGTAAAGACACAAATGTAAAGGAAAGTACCGACACGATGATTTATAGTGGTTCGGTCACGAAGCTCCTCTTCGCCTTACTCCACTCCTCGAGTACACCTTACTCGAGAGTTACTTCACTAGTCAACAAACTCCTTAAGGTGGAGAAACCATACACAACGTCGCTTATCTAATTTCTGACTCTAAGCTAAAAGTCGAGTCCTAATCTTAGGTAGGACCAATCTACCCAACGTCGCCCACTTCACCATTTAACGACACAAGGCTAGATGTCGAGTTCTAATCGAAAGCTAGAACCAATCTTCACGACTCTTCACTTTGAAGCTAAGTGAGAACTTCACACAACACAACTACTAATCACTTTCAAGTTTAGTGAGAACTCACAAGACACAACCACATCACTTTATAGTTTAGTGAGAACTACCTAGACACAACCACATCACTTTAGAGTTTAGTGAGAACTACCAAGACACAACCTAATCTACCCACTAGTTATGTTTTATAGCCCAACATAACAAACCTTGTGTTTTATGGCCTAAACACATAAACCATATAGATCTAAGCACACATCACTTAGATCTATAACTCTAATACTATATCCAAGTACTAACAAGACTTGGATCTACACAACTAACACCTAATCCAAGGATACCCATAACTTGGATATTCTACCCTTACAAACACATCCAAGTGTACCCAACACTTGGATCTTCTACATATACATAGTAGGAAGACTAAAAACATAACTTAGATCTATAGAAGAAAAGATCTTCATCATGTAGTGAACCCAACACATCATGGTAATGATAGTGTTCTTCTCTTTGCACTTGAGAGGATGAGGAGATTGAAGATTGAATCACATCTTAAACAAGATTAATCAAAACTAACTAATCAAGGATCTAAGATGGTTTTTTAAAGAAACTGTGCAAAAAGGGTTGAAAGAAAACCTGGAAATGATCCACTATTTATAGGACAACATTGCAACGGTAAAAAACACCCGCGGTTCCTTATCTCTACCCGCGGTACCTTATCAATAAGGAACCGCGGGTTCCTTTAAGGAACCTCCGCGTCGGAGTCCGTGCAAATTTGTCCTTTAGTGGGGATATGCCATCTGGGGTAGTTTATACCCTCAAAGGATATTCCTTTGGCATATGGAATATGCCAAATTCAAATTTCCATTTTCTTTTTAATAAAACATTTTCTTAAAAATAAAGTTAATTAAAATCTTTTGTCACATTTGATTAAAATGTGAGTTTTAAGAAAATATTAATCCTTGATCACTTAGTTAGGTTAATGACATGTTTGTACATACCTTTAGTGATTCATGCCGAATGCGGTCTTGGAGGTGTCGAGAGAAGTATACAAATGTATTCTTGAGTGATTACGAGTACCTTAACATTTTACATAATGTATTGCGAATTATACGTTTGTCATCAACAAAACACAAAGAGATTATATCGACAAAGCATCGTAATGTTTGCACTAACAATCTCCCCCTTTTTGATGATGACAAACAAGTAAACCGCAACACATATTAAAATGCATAAGTTACTCGTTTACACTTACTTCTCCCCCTTTTGTCGAATCAAAAAGGTAGTCTTCATTTGTAGAAGAGGAGGATCGACTTCGAGAGAACATGCATCTAAAAATCTAATCATCCATAGTGGTCGTCGTTTGAGAGGCGAGAATCCAAACCATAAACCCATCATACAAAAGTATTGAGCTTGCGTCATCCTAGTGAAGTCTTCAATCACCATAGGTTAACCAACTCCAAGCATAATAATATGCTTATCTACGAGTGTCCAAAATGCATTACTAGTAAGATGTTCGATGAATGCAATTTGAGTGAGTCAACGATCGCAAAGGCAATGACTTGAACTCTTTCAAATGCTCTCCCTTGATATGAGCTCCCCCTTGCTTGAGGTACCAACAAAGCAAGAATAGTGACGAGCTACAAAAATGGGTTAGAATTGTCCTACAAAACAAGGTTAGTAGACAAGACCATATATAAAAAGAGATGTCACCCAAACGGGGATGATAAACAAGTCGTTTGCACAAACAATGACAAGCAAAGAAGTGTGCATGCGATGCTATCAATCCAAAAACAAATCAAAGGGGAGGATCTTGACAAGATCAATTCACAATTGTTGGAATAGAGATAGAAAAGAAACATCCATACCAATTGTAATGATAATATGTCAAAGGGTAAAAAGCTTAGAATTTTTGGAATCACCCAAGAAAATTCAAGATTTAACCATCAACTCTCAAAAAAAACAAGGAGAGTATTTTGAGGAAATCAATTCAAAATTGTTGGAGTAGAGGTAGAAAACATCCAATAATTTGAAGATATCATCTCAAGGTGTTAAAAACTTAGAATTGATGGAATCACCCATACCAATTGTAAATTTTAACCGCAATCAACTCTCAAAAGGAGGAACAAAAATATCTCAACCTAGAGACATTTTTGACCAAAAAAAAAATAAAGGAAAACCAAAAGCGGATAAATCGACGCTTTAAGAAAAATACGGGATATATGCCATTATAGGCAACAATGCGTATGAATGTCGACACCAAATGGTGTTTAGCATACGATAAACTACATGCTCAAAGTTTCGTAGCTCTTCTCAATCATTAAGGATGTTCAAAGAACAATTACATGATGAGGAAAGGGTAAGGTTCGACTCAACTTAGTTTAGAAAGACTAGAAGAAAGAGACTCGACTTAGAAGAGCATGATTAAAATGAATTGAGAGAGACTCAACAAAGAAGTTAAGGATAACTTCACAAACTAATTCATGAATACTATACCTTAGAAGGTGATAGTGAAATCTCGAAAGAAAATAAGAGAAGAAACTCAAAAGAAGCTCAAGAAGACATGAAGAGTTAGTACAAAATCTAACACATAATCAAGTAAACACATAGGATAATTCATGTAATGCCTTATGAAGTCTACAATAAACCAATGTAGAGAAGGTGCGCAATTAACACATATGGCATGCAAGAAACAAGATTACTTAAAAAGAGAAGACTAAGTAAAACATGTTAGCACGTAGCATTTAAGGACATGCATGAGTTAGACACATCTAAGAGATATTATATCGGAATTGCTTGACAAAGACAAAACCTTTATAATAAGCATTCATTCATTAACTAATAACTTAAGCAAATAACATACGGAAAAGCAAGAAGATATATAAGCAAGTAGCATACAAGCAAGTCATCTATCTAGATATCACAAATTAAGCTACATGTAATGTAAATCTCCAAGAAGATTCCTAATTCTTATTAGTTTAAGAAAAGGACTCAAAATAAGAGAAAAAAAACATAATAGTAACAAGATCCAAGACTTAAAGAAAAATCATGTTGAAAAACATGAAAGGAAATACAAGAGAATAAAGATCATACAAAGATGTAAAAAAAACAAGCCTAAAACTTAAGCATAATTTTAATCTTAGTTACACTAGAATCCTAAGATTTGCTTAAATTAGATGTCTTAGCAATAAGCAATCCACATGCTTAAATGAAAGACAAGGGTGGTGGCGGAATTTGGTGGGGGTGAAAGGTGAAGTCACCAAGGGTTCAACAAATTCATTCACAATGGGAATGCTTTGGATGGGTTGAGGTTGGGTAGTCACATCCAAGAGAGTACTTGGAGTGAAGGATGATGTTAGCTCATTCATTCTAGATTGGAATGAAGAAGAGGTAGAACCATGTGAATGGTTGGTACCATGGGTTGAGGTAGTCTTGCATGGAGCAAGAGGTGGTGAGGGTGATGAAGAGATGAGAATAGGAACAATCTCATTCTTGGGTGTGTGAAAGGGTGAAGAGTTAAGTTTGTGTAACTTAATCTTAATTTTGAGGTGCCTCTTTGAAGAGGAGGTTTTGGATGAATTGGAGGTTCTTGTAGAAACCATGGTAGTAATGGATGGTTTAAGGGGTAAGGATGAATGGTTTGAGGTGTGAAGAACATGGCTAACAAGGTGGGTTTAAAAGGGTGAGGGATGATCCAAACTAGTAAAGGGTTAAAAAGGGAAAGCCCAAGATATTTTGGGAGTGTTAGAAGGTTTGGAACAAAGATTCCAAAGGGTGTTGGAACAATTGGGAAGTTTCAGAAAACCCGAATTTGAGAGCTTCTGCCCGCGGTTCTTTATCTCCACCGGTGGTTCCATATTGATATGGAGCCGCGGTCTATTTAAAGAACCGCCTACAGAGGCTAGGTTTAGGTGGTGAAGGAGGATTTTCCAATTCAGCAAATCCTAATGTTCTAGTCTAACTTATCATAAAGTCATGCTTAAGAGCAATAAAAACTAGAACACACACAAAGGAAAGATACATAGGTTCAATTAGCACTTAAGAGGAAAGCTAAGAAAAACCTAATGGCTACAAAAGAAAAAGACTCCTAATGACATACAAAGTTCATCAAAGTAAACTATCATTAGTCATATATAGGAAGAGCCATTTAGCCAATTTAGAGAATGAGTATGAGACTATCACTAGAGGTGCTCAATTAAGGCTAAACGACCATTTTTACGAGTTATACACCAACTCAACTTCCCACATGGAAGTAATTCAACCGTTAGGTCAAATTAAGATCCTAGTGCATAAATTCTCTAGCAGTCATTCTCAAGTTAGACAAAATGTAATTCCAACATTTGCCTAATAAAGTTTAGCAAGGATGAAACTTGCATGGCGACACAATGCATGACCTAATGAGGGTTAAGAATGCACCATTGCATATCTTGTCAAACAAGTCTAGTTAAGGTTATTTACCTTAATAGAACTTGAGGCCAATAACTTTGAAGTGTATAAACAAAGTTTACACAAACCAAATGAACACTCTTGATTGGTCTTTCGGAAATGACACATTTATAAATTGCATAGCAATGTAAATTACTTGAGTATTTCAGATGAAACATCCAAGTTATCAAACCGACTCTATTGTGCATTATAAGTAATTGTTAAACAAAATATGTCTAACAATTTGAACAAGTAGATTCAATATAACACCATCAACACAAGTGTGAGTTATGATCCGATGTATATTATTAATAAACCACATTCATATCTACACAAAAAAAAACATGTCAATTAGATTCGATAATGATACCAATCATAGTTTGAATAATGCATTGATATTTAATCAAAATCTTTCTTGATTCCCACAAACACTCTTTTAAGAGAAAATAACTACGATTTTCAAAGGGTGTTTCATGTTTTATAGTGAGACATTTATCTACTTGAACTAATAACACAATGATCGAGTAAGATGACCTAAATCAATAGATTTGACAAGCTCCCAAAGCTTTCAAACCTAAAAGTGTTAAAGAACATCCCGAGGTGTACAAGATGTTTATGTAACATTTGTAAACTAAGAGATGTTAATCCTATATGCAATGCACACATAATATTGCAATTAAAATGCAAGAAATCTAGCATACATCCTAATTAGGAAAAACTAGATACTAACAAATATAAAGCAAGACACAAGAGACTAGACATATAAGCAATACTACTATAAATAGCAAGGAACACTTAATAATGTCTACAAATAATAATAACATACAAGGAAACACACACAAACAATTAGCTTAACACATAAAAGCATTCGTCCATGTTTTGAGTGTTAGATACAACAAAGTATTCATAGCTTGATTTTATTTGAAAATAGTCTTTGACCCATTTAAGATTTAATTAAGTTTAACACTTTGTAAATATATCAATTTTTAAAGATATATCACCAAGAGATGTCCAACTTAATAGAAAAGAGTAAAACACAAGTTTTACGACAAACTGACGCTCAATATTTTGGACAAAGTATGGAACTTAGAAACCATCCAAATTTTAAAGTTTGAATAAAGGTTTGGAAGCATTTTTAATTGAAAGAAAATTCAATTACGTTCGAAATGACGGGTGGCACGACTTCTACGGACTTACGGTTGATTCTATATGATTTTTCAAAGTTTTCAAAAATCTGAGTCAGACTGACTGCGGTTCCTTATTGATAAGGATCCGCGGGGAACAATAAAGAACCGCGGTCAGAGGACAAAAAATGGGTTTTTGGCCAAAATCATTTGGTAACTTTTTGGAAGGACTTAGGACTCTAAAAATCATTTTAGACACATAAAACTCGTATTTTAGAGTTAATTATGACACAAAAGATTTTTATACTTCCAAACATGAAAAGATTTAATTCAAGCTATTATACAAAGTTTATTTAACACCAAAACTTGTACGAATAAAACAACAAAACACATTTAATAAGTAATCACTCTTCATGAACAATTTGATACAGAGATCGTCTCTATTTTAAAAAAAACTGTTTTCATTTTAAAAACCATTTGTTTTGAAAAAGAGAGCAAAGATCGATCCAATCTTTAAAGTACAATATACTTCAAAGATCTTGAATAACCTCGCTCTAATACCAATTGTAGAAACTAGAAGGGGGGGTTGAATAGTTTCTAGTTAGTTTTCAAAACATTTCGGCTTAATCCACTATGCGCGGTTCCTTATGTGTACCTGCGGTTCCTTATCAATAAAGAACCGCCGGTCCATTTATGGAACCGCTGACAGTGGACGAAACTGTTTATTACATGTTTCAACTTTGACAATCCTTTGTATCAAATTCTCGATCAAGCTTGACTAGATATGAGATGTGTTTGATTGAAAGATAAATACTACAAGTAAGTAAACACACAAACACATCAAATCAAGAGTACATCAAGCAATAGTCTAAACACTAAGCACACACGTACTAAGCATAAGCTTTTCTGCAACTAGGATGTTTAGACTAAGTGATGTACACTTAACCATAATCTAAACACGAAGTACACACGTACTAAGCCATAGCTTTTCCGCAACTTAGATGTTTAGATTATGAGATGCACACAACACACAACACAAGTATGCAACTATAAATACATCTACAAAGGTAAAGACATAAATGTAAAGGAAAGTACCGACACGATGATTTATAGTGGTTCGGTCACGAAGCTCCTCTTCGCCCTACTCCACTCCTCGAGTACACCTTACTCGAGAGTTACTTCACTAGTCAACAAACTCCTTAAGGTGGAGAAACCATACACAACGTCGCTTATCCAATTTTCAACTCTAAGCTAAAAGTCGAGTCCTAATCTTAGGTAGGACCAATCTACACAACGTCGCCCACTTCACCATTTAACGACACAAGGCTAGATGTCGAGTTCTAATCGAAAGCTAGAACCAATCTTCACGACTCTTTACTTTGAAGCTAAGTGAGAACTTCACACAACACAACTACTAATCACTTTCAAGTTTAGTGAGAACTCACAAGACACAACCACATCACTTTATAGTTTAGTGAGAACTACCTGGACACAACCACATCACTTTAGAGTTTAGTGAGAACTACCAAGACACAACCTAATCTACCCACTAGTTATGTTTTATGGCCCAACATAACAAACCTTGTGTTTTATGGCCTAAACACATAAACCATATAGATCTAAGCACACATCACTTAGATCTATAACTCTAACACTATATCCAAGTACTAACAAGACTTGGATCTACACAACTAACACCTAATCCAAGGATACCCATCACTTGGATATTCTACCCTTACAAACATATCCAAGTGTACCTAACACTTGGATCTTCTACATATACATAGTAGGAAGACTAAAAACTTAACTTAGATCTATAGAAGGAAAGATCTTCATCATGTAGTGAACCCAACACATCATGGTAATGATAGTGTTCTTCTCTTTGCACTTGAGAGGATGAGGAGATTGAAGATTGAATCACATCTTAAACAAGATTAATCAAAACTAACTAATCAAGGATCTAAGATGGTTTTTGAAAGAAACTGTGCAAAAGGGTTGAAAGAAAACCTGGAAATGATCCACTATTTATAGGACAACATTGCAACGGTCAAAAACACCCGCGGTTCCTTATCTCTACCCGCGGTACCTTATCAATAAGGAACCGCGGGTTCCTTTAAGGAACCTCCGCGTCGGAGTCCGTGCAAATTTGTCCTTTAGTGGGGATATGCCATCTGGGGTAGTTTATACCCTCAAAGGATATTCCTTTGGCATATGGAATATGCCAAATTCAAATTTCCATTTTCTTTTTAATAAAACATTTTCTTAAAAATAAAGTTAATTAAAATCTTTTGTCACATTTGATTAAAATGTGAGTTTTAAGAAAATATTAATCCTTGATCACTTAGTTAGGTTAATGACATGTTTGTACATACCTTTAGTGATTCATGCCGAATGCGGTCTTGGAGGTGTCGAGATAAGTATACAAATGTATTCTTGAGTGATTACGAGTACCTTAACATTTTACATAATGTATTACGAATTATACGTTTGTCATCAACAAAACACAAAGAGATTATATCGACAAAGCATCGTAATGTTTGCACTAACATATTCAACCCCCCTTCTAGTTTCTACAAACCATAATACTTAGTACTATGTGGAGCATTTGGAAGGCGAGAAACGACCTTATCTTTAATAAGATTAATAAATCATACACAACGATAGCGGGAGAAATTATATCCATGACATTTTTTTGGATTAAGCATAAAAGCAATTATTCATGTAATTGGATAGATTGGGAGTGTCATCCTTTTCCAATTTTATCGTAATCATACTTTCTCCTCGCCCTCCCTTAGTTTCTTGCTAAGCGAGGTGCTTATTAATAATATTTGCCGTTTCCAAAAAATGTTAATTATGGTAGAACTGAATAATGCCCAAATCCATGCCGTTTGAAAGATTAGTTCATATTAAGAATGCCAAAGATCTTGTGGTGCTCAAATCCCTCTACGAAGAACATCAAGAGTCCATGGGGTTTTATGGAAGATGAAGCTCAAGGGTTCTTACGGTTCCAAGTTAAAAAATTCAGCTATAAAATAACAGACTTCCTCTACATCCCATCACCGTTCACCTCACACCTTCTCCTCATCCGTCCGCCACACAACACCGAAAAACAGTTATACACGCATACAAAGTCAGACACAAAAAAAATAAGAACCCGAACATAAACACGCATACAATGTCAGACACGAAAATCAACAACTACAACCACCTACCGTATACCTCCTTGTGAGATCTTAAAGCCGTAAACCCACAATTAGACCTTTTCATGTGTTTATTTGTGTAGATTATATTTGATAAGAAAGGTTGTTTGTGATTTGCATTAAATTCGTGAATAACATGAAAACAAACAATCATCACTGATCTTTGTCGAAGCAGATAACTTCTTTAATATCCGAAAATCATGAAAGATTTATAACAATTTTGTTATAATCAACTCATTTTTTTGATTAAAATAAAACCAAACACATGCAACAAAATCACCTACCCGAGACCCTTCTTAAAAGATCTTGATGCCACGATCATTTAGTGCTTCAAACAACATAAGAAGTCAACGAGTTTGTGTTTGATTATTTCGGATTAAAAGCAGAGTACAAAAATCTATATTGATTTTTGGTATGCAAAGAAGATAGAAGGATTGATGATTCGTTGGATTGTATTTGAGTTTTTGTTTAGTTTTGAGGAGATGTATAAGAAGTGCGAGTTGGGATCTCCGAGGGAAGAAAGCGACATGGAATGTTATATGTGAGATTAGGTTTAGGTCACTTATGAGATACATTAGGGATAAATATGTCTTATATATCATCATGACTCGAGGTGGACCGGGTATATCAATTGTGAAGGTGGACGGAGTGTTTTTATTTGGGCCGTGATATGGCTTAATTTTGATGTATATTGGTTATAATCTGAAATAAGTCCCTATTGATAAAGATTATATCCGAGTTTTATCTCAATACTTATTATTTTGAAGAAAATCGATGTATTAAGTGTGGTCTTTTGGGTATATTTGAGGCTTAACAATGACAAAGTGACGAGACATAGTGATGTGACAATGTGACGTGACAAAGTGACGAAATTTAGTGACATAACCGATATAAATAGCTAAATTTGAAATTAAGTGTCTACGGATTTGATCGAGTATTATTATTTGAAATTGAAGACGGATTTATCGAAAGCGTGTATTTATTTTATCTTGAAATCGGGGTGTTATTTTTGTTAGTTTCTATTTAGTTGTTTTTTTAAGATTAAAAGAAAATATGCACGAGTATTTAGAGAAATGCTATAGTATTTTTAAATATGTCATAGAATGAACAATAAATATTTAAATAGTAAGTTTGTGAAATATTGTTCCCTAATTTATTCACTTCACTATGGTTGAATATATGATTAATCAAGAATTAAAGATAGAAAATAGATGGATTATAGAGAGAGAAAGTAGTGAGAGAAAGTAGAGAGAAGGTGGAGAAAACTAGGTGAAATTAGATTAAGAAAAATGAAATGCCTTGCCACCCTCCTAACATGCTAGGAGGGTGCTTATATAGTCCACCCACATGCGAGCTTCTTTTGGACTATATTGTTTTGGGTCGGGCTTGAGTAAATGCTTAGTACCTTGAAAGAGGCCTTTTAAGCTAACCATCAAGCCCGTAATGTCACGACTATTTTAACTAACTATTACAACATTATAATAAATATTACAATATAAACCTATGACCGAACATTCTTGTTTGACATAATATTTTGAGGCTAACAATCTCCCCCAATGTGAGGTCATTCCTCTTAGATATTTGGAGTTCAATGGAGATTATGAATTTCGTCATAAATGAGTCTTGAACGTGTAATAGTCGTCGTGTTCCTTCATGCTGTGATCTTTGAGCCTTTGTCATTGTCTTTCGACTTTGTCTTTTATCTTGAGATCTTCAAATTATCCTTGACTTGTCTTTGCCATCTTGCGATCTTGTGTGTTTATCCACATGCTCATACTTCGCATCATCTTGAAAGCTTGCTAACAACTTCCTTTGAAGAGAGGTCATTCCTCTACATTAATTGATAAGGAAGATTTTGATCATCAGAGTTGCGGAAGTCTTTAGCTTTCTTGATTTGTTGAATGTCTTTGGGCATGAGTATGTGGTTTTGAATCTTTGACTTTGCTGAGTACACCGTAACGTCACCTTCTCGAGACAAAACTTAGACACGAACTGAATGGCTTTGACAATCGTCCTAAATCGGCAGCGTTTTACCTTCGGTTGGTGAAGACCGTTACACGATATTAAATATCGTACCTGTGATTAGGTAGATTTAATTAAAAATCTCCTTGACAGGGTTTGGCGGTTGCACTATCCGTTCTCTTTACTCGACCGTCTCAAAGCAAGACTGCGAACATAAAGAGTGAATCAGTTGGATAAATATCCGCTTGATTAAAGTCGTCAATTCAAATTCCTGGGACAAGTTTGATTCCTTAAGAATCTTACCATTGTTGCTTTCCAGTTGACACAAGCTTGATTCATAAGAATCTCGCAAGTTACCTACCGTAGCGCTGTTTGATGTTGACGCTAGAAGGATTTCCATTCGTCACTGTGAGTATTAATAAATATCACTCTAAATGTTCTGGCATGACCATAAAGATATTGCGTAGAAACCTGAAACGAGTTTGAATCAATAGAGAAACAAACCACTGTTGCTTTTCCGTTTTACATATGTTCAATTCATAAAGAATCTTACACATGACCTACCACAGTGATGTTTGATGTTAACACTGGAAGGATTTCCACTCATCATTGTGAATACTAGGTAGTATCACTCTGAGTGTTCTAGCAATATCGCAAGGATGTAGCATAGGACTCTCTTGATCTTCATCCGTGTGTCCTAACGAGATTTAATTGATCTCTTGGCTTTAGACTCATTTTGTGCACTTTTAGTAGTCAGAGGCTGGAGCAGATGCCACCTATTCAATATCAACTATCTTGGAGTGAGAAAGTCAATAGAAGTCATGTTGATCTCCGTGACAATAAAACAAACTTCTTTTGAGAGAAGTCTGGGTCAGCTGGGGAAGGGTTGTGCATTACATCACTGGGTCTATGATGCGTTGTCTTCATGATGTGTTGACCCGGTTTCTGCCTAAGTTGTATGGAGGGCTAATTTCTTTACACCCTTTATCCTTACATTTCTTTTTCATTCTTCAACCCCTTCAATGCTTACCAAGACATCATTACTAGCACCTTGTTGTGATTGTTCCAGTGCTAGCATCAGTACTTAGTCGGCGTTCAGCTACGTTCACATTCTACTCCATCTTTCCTAAGGACTTCTAAAAATCTATTGGATTATCCCTGGGAAGATCCCTCCGGTTTTGGTTGGATCATAGGACTTAAACCTAACCACCCATTTGACACCAATAACGTCGTGAATTAAAGATGTTGTGGGTATTTGATCGAAACCACATTTTCGTGAATTAAAGATGTCGTGAATTAAAGATGCTTGAGTCTTTAGATCACATTTTAATCACATTTTCTCCCCTATCTCTAATATATAAAATCGTTTGATATTATAGATACCAAATTTGATTAAAATATATTTTTGAAAAATAGTCTTGAAACTTTTCGGGAGAAAAATATGTCAAACTAAGCATGAATGGAATGCTCCCCCTCAAAAATTGATCCAATGGAATTGTCATTATGAGGATATGATCCATATTAAACTTTTGAGGATAGGAGTTGTTGAACACACAATTTTTGAAAGATTTTGAATATCATTGAGAAATTCTTGAAAAAATTGTGTTCAACGCTTTTTGAAAAACTCTATTTCTTTTTGGCGAAAAAGTTTTTCTAAAGCCTAAACTTAACGAATCCACTCAAGTGTAAGAAGATTTCTCTTCTTTTACTGAGGGTAAGGGCACTAAAGCGTACACTCCCCCGTGAATATAGATCCGGGTTGCAATCTGAAAGTGATTACAAGCCATTGTGTTGAGCTCAAAACGTTGAATGTTCTATGACAAGCTCAACCCGTGATAGATTGCTCTACCCGTTTGTTAGGATAAGTTTATCTTTAAAGATACAATTTGCTTTATTTGAAGTTCAAGTTACAGTCTGACATTTAACTGTAAGTCGTTTACATGAGTTTAAAAACTTTGAATGTTTTATCGATAGCTCATGACCGAGAAATTTAATTTCCCGTTGTTGGGGATAAGTAATCATCGTGATCAACTTTCCTTTCTTTGAAGTACGAGTCACAATCTGAGGTAATTGTAAATCATTGAAATGACATGTTTTGAAAAATATTTACAACTCTCATTCGAGCTTTATGTACATCCCCGTGTCGTTATTGAGCGACATTTCTAGGTACGTCCATATTATCGATACTGAAAGACATGTCGAGAAGAATATTTTTGGTATTTTGATAGTTTTTCCATTTTTAATTTTGTTTTTCTAATGATATTTACATTTTATTTTATTTTTGTGTTTTCTCAAGTTTTTCGAAAATAATCCAAAATAGACTTTTGTACAACAGAAGAAGGTGAAATCGAATGTACAGAATTGGAACCCTTTGAAGAAGTGGGTTCAGAATCCGCTGTTGTACCTGCAATGACAGAAGAAGAGTTTGCAAAAATATTAGTGTTAGGAGTAACAAATTCATTGTCTATATTCAGAACACCCGCATTAGTGCTGGAGTAGGTTTCAACACTCTTCTCTATTGGAATCCACTTAAGACCAACTTCCGTGAAGATCCGACCCATTAGTTTCTACTGAAGACTAGATTTAGGAGTAGTTTTCTCTTGCACAACAGAAGACTTCTTTGGAGATAAACTATCTCCTTTTTGAATCCACGTTTCAGATTTGTTATTGCTTTTCTTTGCGACGGGTTTGTATCTCCTTGGTGTCTTATGGGATTCTATATTCGATCTTCGTTTAAAGGAACGAGATTTTACCTCATAGAGGTATTGCAAAATGCAATGGTCATGATTTCCATTGTGAATGACCTTTTTGCAGGTGGGACATACAGAGAATTTGGAATTCATAAAAGTACTTGTATTCCTTGGTTTTCCAAATCGATCATGCGTAGTGTTCGAAACGCGAGTACTCATGGATGGTTACCATTTCCTAGGTTGTTGGAAAGGGATCCTAGGTTTTGGTTGACTACCATTAGGAGTGTGTTGAACTCTAGCAGGATTTGGTGAACTAGGTTTTGAATACTTGGGTTTGTCTTTCTGAATCTTCCCTTTTTGCTTAGCATCCTCTAGGTTGTTGGTATGAAATAAGTCATTTGAACCTACAGATTCCATTGTGGACGCGAATGTCACACGTTTTGGAGGAGTCCTAGAAGTGCTAGGTGCATTCACATGGTTGGATTTAGCAACAGTGTGCTTTCTAAATGGAGGATCATAGGGTGAAATGGATGGTTTAGGAACACTTGGATGCACATTAGTCTTAGGGGGTAACCTAGATTTTACATGAGAAGAATTGGAGAAAGGAGTCGGTTTTCCTAAGATAGATGTCTTTGGATCCTTTTAGGCATTGGGTTGTCGAACAACGAGTTTAGGTTCCACAATTTTTCCACCCTGCTTAACAACGAGTTTCTTCAACTCTTCTATTGCTATGTCCTTTTCTTGCAACTGAGCTTTCAAGTCTGTAATTTCCATACTCTTTTCTTTCATTTCTCGACACAATGCGGAAAGTTTTACTTGCAAGTTATTATCATTTGGACCTTTTCCAACTTTGTCTTGCAAAGCAAGTTCAAGAGTATGACAGTGTTTTTTTAGGAATTCACATCGGTGTTGAATCAACGCAAAAGCCTTTTGATCAACATTATTTGTGTGTTTTGAAAGCTCTGTTTCAAGACGTTCACACTCTTTGACTTGATCAAGATATTTGCATGCCACGTCAGAATATTCGTCTATATCTACACAAGATGTGAGAGCAACACACAAAATATCTTTGGAGAGACATTCTTGTAAGAGTAGATCATATGCTATGGAAAACTCGTCGCTTTCAGGCTGATGATCGTCAATTTCTTTTTCAAGAGATTCCACATATTTCAAATCGTCAAACATTTCTTGCTCGATTAACTTTTCAAATTCCAAAGCATGTTTCTTTGTTCTTTCTGCAAGCGGAATCAAAATAGTTTCACAAGCACAGTTATATCGTGAGGAATTTCTTTACCGCCGTTTGAAAGTTCACGTTTTTTTCCAATCATCGTCAACAACCTTTTTGAAATTTTTAATGTTACTCTTAAGAATACTAAGTTCTTGCTTACTCTTGCTTATAGAAGCTTGATGCGGCAAGTACCCAATATATTTTGAAACATTAGTTTCCTTAGTGGCAAAAACTTGTCTCTATTTAATTCTTATTTGTTCACATTCAAAAAAGATTTGCTCACGAGACTTCTGTGTTTGCGGTTTGAAAAGACCATAAAGACTGTTTTTTTAAGCATAATTATATGGTTTAACAAACTCTGTATTAACTTTTGGTCTACTCTCTTCTTCCAAATCGGCTGTCTCTTCACTATCAGGCCTAACAATAAGGCAATCAAGATCGGTCCATTGGGACTCATCAAGATATAGGTGCTGATTCTCAGATTGAGCTTGCTCAAGGTACTTAGGATTTGCAAAACTAGGTCTATCCTTGAAAAACGAACGAGGTACCAACATTCTCATGGTTTGAATTGATTGATTAGTTTTGTAAACAATTTTCTTGTAAAAATCAATTTGAGTTTCAAGTTCCACTATTTTGTCGATGTCATTCGCTTGTTTGGTTTTGAAATCCTTTTCCATCTTTTCAGCCACAGCTTTCTTTTCATTAACAAGTTTAGTTTTATCCTCTTGAAGAAAACATTTACTTGAGTTAGCTCATTGACTTTAGTGGTAGCAAGATACGTTTTGTGACGTTCAGTACTCAAAGAGGTGTTATAATTACGTTTCTCTTGCTCTAGAAGCTTAAGAGTTTCATTATATTTCTGTTCATAATCATCCTTTTTGACGTTAATTAAACACCCTTTCTACCCCTCAATCTCATTGGTCTTTTGAAGAAGCTGAGCTCTATAGCTATCAATGGTCTCACTAGATTTTATTAGGGCAACTTTGCATTCTTCAAAATTTTGAGTGAGTGTAGCGTTTGCCTTCTTTAATTTCTTTTGACTCTTTCTTGTTTCTTTGACATCTTTTCGTAAAGTAGCAATTAAATTAGCAAGCACAATACGCTCCTCATCATCATACTCATTTGCATGTTGATCATCGTCAGACTCATTATTGCATGTGTCTGAGGGATCAGGTATGGTATTGCTATCAACCTTTTCCGTCATACATGTGTCAATAAGGGTTTGAGTTTGATCACAATGCTCATGCGTATTATCATTGGCAAACACATTATATTCATCATTGTGTACCTCTTCCAATGGGTCAGAGTCGAAGACAGGACCATTATCATAGGAAGGTGTATTGTTGATGACATTCTCAGAACTGATGCCTTGTGTGCCAGTGCTGCTGCTTTCTTTCCCATGTATGGTATGATCATCCTGCCTACCATGGTTTGTGTTCCGTGATGTGCAGCTTTCATTCACATGACCTGATACTGAACCACAGTTTGCCTTGAACCTTTTATCTATCTCTTGTTCGTGAATTATTGTTTTGTGGACATAGGTTTCAATGGATTTGATGTTACTTGGGATCAGGTCTTTGAACATTTGAGCAGTTTTATGATATCTCATGAAGCATCGCTGTGTACTCGAAGACATGAGAAATTCTGAATCAAAAATCTTGTCAAATGTCGTCTTGAGGTCAGTGAAGGTGACCTTGCATTCACTCCCAAAAAGTCTTTCTTTGGTGAATTGTGCCGCAAGTTTCTCCATGGCTTGTGTGAAAGCTCTTATGAGCGTGCCAGTGGATTCACCTAAGTCTAGCAGGACTTTTGAAAGGCTCTCAAACGATGATTGAAGTATTCTCATACTTTCCAAGCATTTATCTCTCAAGAAGCGTGTCTGTTGTTGTAATTGTTCCATCTCGAGAGTTGTTACAACTGAACACTCATTGCTCTTTTCCATGATGATGGTGTCTTGGTTGATGAAGTGACTTTGGATCTTTAGTAGATGTGTTGTGATTGTTATTGTGAGAAAAGATGTTAAAATCCCCTAAAAATGTTCTCAATAATCTAAAAAATTCCAAGACTAACAAAAAAACACACGAAAATTTTTTAAGTGTAAAAAATGTTAACTTCGGAATACCTGGATATTAAGTGTGAACTTCGGAATCCACTTCGCAATACTTAAGAATTGTACTTCGGAATAATAACTTTTGATGCTTCGGAATAATTTACCTACACACTTCGGAATCCAGAACAAAAACAATCTCCGGAATAACTTCACCGTGGAACTTCGGAATGATTCTTCTTGGGTACTTCGGAATAATTTTCCTTAGGTACTTCGGAATAATTTTCCTTAGGTACTTCGGAATGTTAAAGTTTTTCACTTCAGAATAATTTGAAAGATCACTTCGGAATCCCAAACTTTTATATCACTTCAGAATCGTAACAAAGAAGAACTTCGGAATTTTTGATGTTGGGTACTTCGGAAGATCTGAATTGTGAGAACTTCGGAATATTAGAATATGGAGTACTTCGGAATATTGATATGCTTCACTTCGGAATATGAAATTGTTGAGAACTTCAGAATTGTGAAGTGATGCACTTCGGAATAATAACAAACTTGGTGACTTCGGAATATAGATAAACTTCCTCACTTCGGAATATATTGAAGTTTAACTTCGGAATGTGATGCACTTTGGAATACTAAAAACATGCACTTCGGAATACTTAAAACCCTCTTCACTACTTCGGAATATCAACAAATATTTCGAAGTAGATCAATCTGTTTGGTAATTTCCGTGTTATTCACTTCAAATAAACCAAATTCGTGATTTTAACCCAAAAATCGAACCAAACACCAAAAAACTTCGCGTTTTTACCCACAAAAATTATACCAAATCCATACCACATGAATATAGAAGATATATATATGAAGACTTACAAGCCGAAAACCACAAAAAAAATTAATTCGAGATGATTATAGATCAAATCACACGAATCAAATTGAAAACCAAACAAACAATCACAAATCTACCCGTGGCGATTGATACCAATTGTTATTCCCTAATTTATTCACTTCACCATGGTTGATTATATGATTAATCAAGAATTAAAGATAGAAAATAGATGGATTCTAGAGAGAGAAATTAGTGAGAGAAAGTAGAGAGAAGGTGGAGAAAACTAGGTGAAATTAGATTAAGAAAAATGAAATGCCTTGCCACCCTCCTAACATGCTAGGAGGGTGCTTATATAGTCCACCCACATGCGGGCTTCTTTTGGACTATATTGTTTTGGGCCGGGCTTGAATAAATGCTTAGTACTTTGAAAGAGGCCTTTTAAGTTAACCATCAAGCCCGTAATGTCACGACTATTTTAACTAACTATTACAACATTCTAATAAATATTACAATATAAACTTATGACCGAACATTCTTGTTTGACTCAATATTTTGAGGCTAACATGAAAAAATCCAAAAAAGTGAACCAGTTATGATTTACGTTTACCATTCTTAGCCACTAGACTACAAATGGATACAAAAGATGTTTATTACGCCTAAATTAGCATCATCTGATATATGGAGTTTATTGAGGTATAAGATTTGAATCGATATTAGAATCGACTGTAAACTATTGAATAGACAGTAAACTATTAGTAAAACTGATACACAAAGCAAGGTTTCATAAATAAAAACTTCAATTATAACAAATAACGTTCGATAAACACAACGATCTCACCAACACGCGATCAACAGACATGCTTCAAAAATTATGCACATAATTCTAAATACTCGATAAGTGGAATATTCAACGATCAAACCATGTCACCAACCCGCGTGCAACGCGCGGGTCTGCATGCCTCGTTATAAAAAGATTTTGTAAAAGATTAAATCAATGCTCTAACAAGAAACAAATTGACTGATCTAAGACATCTATACCGTGATGCGATAAAACAAAATGTTTTGAATAAACATGAGAGTTAAAGACATAAATTATCAACGAACTTTATTTCTTTCGATATTACAATATGGAACATATATTCTTTATATAACCATTGAAACTTGTTGGTACCGGCTACTATTAGTAACGTGAAAATATTATTTTCCACATCATTATTTTTGCCCACGTGTCGTTGACTTTCACATGTCACATCCCAACTAGTTGGGTTTTTTAACCGTTATCCCTAACGGGTCTTTTTCTCCCTTTTTTATACAACGGTTCATTTTTATCCCCCTTTTATCAACTTCAATTAGGGTTAGGATTCATCTCTAAAATTTAAATGACAAACATGGCTTCATCTTCCTCATCTTCCCATTCTATTAGAAAAAGTGCATTTTCATTAACTTGTTCCTGTAATCTTCCTAATAGGGTTTTAACTTCTTGGACACCAACCAATCCCGCAAGACGTTTTATTTTTTTATCCCAATCGACATGTGAGTTTCTAACATTGTAATCTAATTTTAATTTCGCCTTTGTATTAATTTTGTTAATATTTTTGTTTTAGAAACCGAATATAAAGAAGTGCGGTTTATTGGATTGGTATGATGTTGAAGTAGATGATTGGTATCGACAACAATTAATTGAGATGTATTATCTACTCAATCCCAATCAAAGAAATTCTCTTCAAATTCAGATGACCCCTGAAGAAAGGCTACTGGATCTACATGAGGACATTAACCTAGTTCATACCCATTTGACTTTTTGGAAGTTAACATGTTTTCTGCTTTTGGTAGTTGTTGTCATGATGTTTCTAGGAATGAAGTATTACTCTTGTTTCATGTATCATATTGTAGTCACAGTCTATGGATCTTGTTGCATGTAATAGGTGATGTATGGATGTTGTTTCAAATGAATATGAGTAATTTTATGGTAAAGACATTTACAGTCTATGAGTAATTGTAAGCAACACTAAAAACTAACACACCAAAACCTACAAAACACTTGTATATGCAGTCAAGAGTCATTGCATGCACTATTTTTATAAGTTAGTCAATTAGACAACACATATACTAAATAAACACATAAAAGCAGAAGACAAGTGAATATAAATAAAAATTCTACATATTAAAACCATTAGGCATGTGAGGGAGGAGGACAAACCCCATGTTTTTTGGTACCAAAACAAAATACATCACATGCTGCACATACAACCCTAACAAAAGATATGTTTTTGTTGTCTGCAAATGCTATTGTCTAGGATACTAAACTATTACAAAAAATTAGTTAGACAGAAAAATCAGAGTCTAGTGTTGATCCTTCTCCATTTGGTCTAAATCCTGTGTTTTTCATTAGTATCTGATTAAAGATCCTCTAATATATCCTCCTATTCTTATGATAAATCCCGAATGGTAGGGAATCACTTACACTTGCTTCAGCTTGCTTTCTTTTCCTACCCTAGTCATATCTGGAGGTACTGGTATTGCATTTTTATCAACTTCTTTGCCTTTAGGTTTTGGAGTGATATCCATGTCTATTACAGACTCTTGTGTATGCATATTTGCATTCAGACTTTGAAGGTTTATATTTTGAGTTTTATCTGGTGTCAACATACCATGGTAGTACCACTACTGGCTCATATTAAACTCTTGTTCTTCTCTGAACCTAACTTCATCTTGAATCTGAAATCTTGCTTCTTCCTCAAGTGTCATCCTCAAAACTTCTGCATCATACTCATCTTGCAATGCTTTTGCACACAACATCCATTTCTTCCTCCTCTTCAACAAGCATATTTTCCATATAATCATGTCCCATTGATTCCCAAATTTCAGCCTTAGTCAGTTCCTACATTGTGATAGATTAACTCATGTTATATAGTATCATGTTTTTTAGACAACATTTGCAAATTCAAAATCTTAAAAGAGTGTACATTTTCATCAATTAGTGTCATGCTGCTACCACTATTTCTACCCCTTCCACCCCTGCCCATTCCAACACCCCTAGGCTTACCTCTTGGCTCACCAGTAACAATAGTTGGCTCACCTATTCCACCACTTGGCTCAACTCTTCCACCACTTGGCTCACCTCTTCCCCTAGAACCTCTTCCACGACCTCTATTAGATGCATAATGAGAATATGAGAATACTACTGTTCTATTTTTCTACCAGCCTATTTTTTAGCTATTGTTGGTTTTGGTACATGATTTTTATCATAGCCCTCTTGTTATGGCCTTTCTCATAACAATTTATACATGTCATTTGTCTTCCCATCCTACTGACTTGTGTATTGTTTTCACCAGCTGCCTTCATCCTTTGTTTATTTTGTCTATGAAGCATCCTTTTTATAGTTGGTGGCAAAAGAGGTGGCTTGTTTACCTTTTTCCACATGTTACTACCATATATAGGCTTAATATTGAACAGGTAAGCCTCAAAATATTTTTCTTGGTTGTGCTAGTGAACAACTCCTTCATTGGGCTCTTTATTTAAAAACAAATATGTTGAAACAACATGAACACATGGAATACCTGATAACTCCCACAACATACACATACACTTCTTGAGATGGACGTTTACACCATAATTTTCATCACTCCTCTTAACTTCAAGCTCTTAAAAACCACTTTGAGCCACTATGCATAACCTACATTTTTAATTAAACATTAGGATACATTCTTAAGAAGTCGTAGAATTGGAAGTCATAGAAATGGAAATTATTCTTATGTTAAGACTAGTTATCTTTTCTTGACAGAAAGTGTGATTGTGTCTTCCAAGTTCATTGCTTTGGGGTGCATATGAACTAATCTTTGCATGACATACAGTCTGATGTCCTCCAATATAGTGATTATAGGCTTTGTTATTTGAACAAGTATAGCTTTGTTGAAACAACTCTGCTATACCATTTTCAAAGGAAGGACATTTTAAATTTGGGTCAAAAAAGGCTTTACACCAGGTGTTGGGCTTCCCCTGGACAAGATACTCATAAGCCTTTTGATAAACTCCTTTCAACTGATCCATCTTGTTGTAGAAGTGTTGTTCCACAGTTGTGAAGCTACATTCCAAAAGAGTCTTTGTAAGTGCACCCTACTGAATTTCCTTTTGAAGTTAGCAAAAACCATGTCTGGTACACTTCTTGTGTTCAACATTGGGTAGCCAATCTAACACAAAATCTAGCAATCCTTTTTTAATGGAAAGCTTTATATTATTCACTAATAAAGGAGAAAAGTCACTAAGATTTAAAATAAGAAGAAAACAAGTACCTTGTGTGAATAAGAGATTATCGTTATTTCAGTCCCATTCCACAACTCCAAATCTTCATGTAATAGAGACAAAAACCAGGCCCAATTCATATAGTTTTCCGCCTTGACAACTGCTCAAGCAATTAGGTACATATGATTATTAGCATCGCTACCAATAGATGTGAGCAACTCTCCTCTACAAGTGTGTTTGAGAAGCAACCATCTAAACCAATTACCCTTCTATAACCTACTTTCCTACCATCTACAATCCCCTTAAAACAAATATACATTCTTAAGAAGTATCGGATACCATGTTCTATTTCCTCTTCATCTAATACACAAGTAGAACCTGGATTTGTGTCTAATAGAGCCTGCCTATAGTCCCACAACCTACCATAATACTCAATCAACCCCTCCCTCCTTCAAAGTCAAATAAAGCTCTCTGGTTGGCTCTCTTGCATTGTTCAAGGCTAACACTGATCTTGAACTTTTCTCTAATTGAAGCCTTCATTTGCCTCAGAGTGATAAAAGGGTCTCCAATTATTTTATTTGTATATTGGTGGGGAGTGTTATCCGTGCTTTTGTACATGTATATTGGTTATATCTATAATACTTTTGCGCATATTTGTGCCAAAATGTGTTTGTAAGTCTATGTGTAGCCAAATGCAGGAATGAAGAAGAAAGCAAGGTAAAAGTGAAGATTAGTACGAGCACGAAGAATCCTAGTCAAGTTCAAGACCGTGTACAAGTTACAAGCCTTTGAGAATCTATCCCAGGTGCAAGAACAAGTGTTTTCAAGAATTGATGCGTCCGTCGTGGCTGGATTTGGAGAACAAGTTTTAAATTTATAAACATGAATTACCGGATTGACTAAAAACGCACGGGCAAGTATAACCCTTTCGTTTGTGTATAGCTTTTGTGTGGTAATACCGAGACCATTCACGGGGATTTGGAAAACCTATGATCATTCAAAATAAAACTATAATCGTTGATTGTAGCAATTGGTGACAAACAAGTAACAAGTAGAAATGATGAGATGAATAATAAGATTAAAGGCAACACCTGGTAAAGACTAGTTTGAGCATCCGTAGTGGTATGATTGTGATGATACGTTTAACAAATATGATTATGATAATTAGATGGATAATCCAATCTATTATTTTCAAAAGATTTAATCTTCGTCAAAACCTTGATTAAAGAAAACAAGCATTAGACTCAATCACTCAATTTAAGACTTAATCCAATTTCAACACATTCGATTCACGGTCGTTTCACGAATTTGCTAACACTTATAATTATGTTTCTTGATAATCGAAACTTCTTAAGAAATGATCAATACAAAAGATTGCCAATCATAGACAAACCGGCTATGACTTGTTGATAGAAAATAACCCTTTCGACCGATGAAATCTTTACCAACAAATTAAGTTTTGATAACAATTGTCACATGAAACATAAGTACTAATGGTTCAAAGGAAAGCTTGACATTAAAATAAACTGTTAGCCTCAAAATATTGAGTCAAACAAGAATGCTCGGTCATATGTTTATTATGTATCGTATATTAGAACGTTGTAATATGTTGTCCCATATATTTAGATGATTAAACAAGAAAGGTAGATAAAATATGGAAGATTTCTAGAGAGAGAAAGTAGTGAGAGAAAGTAGAGAGAATGGTTGGAACTTTTGGAGGATTAGATTAATGAGAGAGATTAACAAAATGACCAACACCCTTCCTAACATGCTAGGAAGGGTATATATAGTCCACCCACATGCGGGCTAGTTTATGGACTATTGTCTAATGGGCCGGGCTTTCCTTTTGGGCTTTAGTTACTTATGAATGAACTTTAGCCTTAAGTTAAGACCGTATAACACGACTAATCTACTACCTATTACAACGTTCTAATATACGATACATAATTAACATATGACCGAGCATTCTTGTTTGACTCAATATTTTGAGGCTAACAATCTCCCCCAATGAGAGGTCATTACCCTTTATGAGAGGTCATTATCCTTTGTCATTTGGAGAATTGTAGAGATTACTAATCTCGCCATAAATGAGTCTCGAACGTGTAATAGTAGTCTTGTTTCTTCATGTTGTGATCTTTGAGCCTTTGTCGTTGTCTTTCGACTTTGTCTTTTAGTCTTGAGATCTTCAAATCATCCTTGACTAGACTTTGCCATCTTGCGATCTTGTGTCTTCATCCACATGCTCACACTATTAGTTGTTGAATATGTCTTTAGGCATGAGCATGTGGTTTTGAATCTTTGACTTTGCTGAGTACACTGTGACGCCACCTTCTCGAGACAAAACATAGACACGGACTGAATGGCTTTGACATTCGTCCTAAATGGGTAGCGTTTTACCTCCGGTCGGTGAAGACCGTTATACGATATTAAATACCGTACCTGTGATAGGTGGATTGAGTTAAGAATCTCCTTGACATGGTTTCGCGGTTGTACTAACCGTTCTTTTTACTCGACCGTCTCAAAGCAAGACCGTTGTAACACCTGGTAATTTTCCCTACTTTAAAATGACTATTTTACCCTTTGAGTTTTTATTTAGTCACCTATGTGATTTAACTGTGTTGGAACCGGGAGGTTATCCCGCGTTTTCTGAAAAACTGTTTGCTGACGAGTAATGAGCTGACACTGTGCTCAGTCATTATTCTGAACATTTTCTGTGAACGTAACCAAAGTGCTGATACGGTCATTGAATTGACGATAATCCATGGGATTATTCGTTATCTGTGAATTATGTGCTTAACTGTTAGTTTTTTTAGCAGCGTGATCGTATTTTCTTGAGCAGCGTATTTAAATATTTCTGTATATGTTTATATATGCCTGTATTTTAGTATTTTTGCTATTTATAGTAATAAATCGTATTTACTGTGAATATTTAATTAACGTATCGCGTTTTCGTATTTTACGTCGTTTTTACGTTTAACCGTCGTTAGCATGCATAAAATACTTTACCAATCATAAAATGTCAGTTTTCTTCGAAAAATCGTAAATTTGATATATTTCGTCAAATTTTTAAGTTTTACGTAATTTTAAACTTAACTATATACTTTTTGATATTTACCTAAAACTAACTAACCTTTTTACCTTAAACCTTTTAACTAGTTACCATAGTAAATTTTTTGAATAATTTACCACCATATGGGACCCCCATAACCGGCCAAAACCACCACCATGTGCATGATGCACCAAAATTTCACTCTTTACCATATTAAGCTTAAGCTTACACTCCTTACACTTTTTAACTTATTAACCAAAATCACCTCAAATAATTCACATTATTCACTCTTCATTTCACTTAAAAAAAACACACACATCTCTCTCTTTCTCTCTCAAAACTCACGACACACATACACATACATTTTCCACCATTGTTGATTTCTTAAAGCTTCATTTTAATAAGAATTAACACAAAATAAATACACCCTAGAGTTTGTACAAGCATAAAGAAGAATGGTTATTCTTGGTTTGTTGATTGAGTAGTTTTTGGGTTGAAGTTGTAGAAGTAGAGTTCTTGTTGATTATTAGTGGGTTAGAGCGTAGATCGGGTCGTTGTGATTACGTAGAGTCGTTACTCAAGGTTACTTCTTAAACCTTTTTCATCTTTACATTTTCCATGCATAATCTTTGTAGATCTATGCATGCATGTTACTCATCAAGTATTTTCTCGAAATAAAATGATAAAAACTACTTTGGTCATGAAATATTTTAAGATCTATGGAAATTTTGTGTGGATCTATTAGATCCATACATGAAAATGGTTTAATTGAAAGACTTGTGAAAAATATAAGTATGTATATTTTAGATTTGTGAACTTGAAGTAAAATCTTTGATTTTGTTGGTGTTTATGAATAATTGGAGGGAACTAGTAGTGTTACTACTAGTGGTTACGCTTGAAAATGGTCGAAAACGAGTTTTTACGAAAAACATACAATCTGTCCGATTTTTATAACAGGCGTAGAGGGTCGTAAAAATTGTTTTGACACTAGTTTACTACGATATTATGAAAATATAAGTTAATACCTTCGTTTCGATATATTATGGGCTAAAAACGGAGCTAAAATGAGTAAGATATGGTCGTTTAAATTTCGTTGTCGGAAAACTTAATTTTTGTGAAAAACACTATAAGTGTTTGCTGTCCAGATTTTTAAAGTGGTCGAAAAGACGTTTTCGAGTCAAACGGAGATGTTTTAAGTGTCGAAATGGTTACTAAAAGTTGTATATGAATGTTGGACTTGTTTTGTAAAAAGGGTATTAGCGCGAAATGTGAACACTTGATGTACCGTTAAAAGTTTGAACGTTGGAAGTGGAAATTGATACTATTGCAGAAAATGACTTGTTGAAATATTGGCGATTGAGAAATTTTTGAAAATAGGGGTTTTAGGACGAGATTTGAGTACTTACTAAAAATGGCAAATTTTTATGTGACGCCGAAAGGCTGCCGAATTTTCGTTAGAAATCGTGTAGGAAAATTTGTTAAGATAAATTTTGGTAAATTAAATTTTACGCCGAAAGGCTGTCGAAATTTCGTCGAGTCAAAAATAAATATTTTTGCCTAAGTATATATATATTATAATGTTTATAACGATATAACATTTACAAGTCACGATTTTAACAACAATATATATATATATTATTGATGAGTAACGTACGTGACGAACTATTGTGACTTATTTGCTAGCGCCTAAACTATAGTATTATATTTAGGTTGTTGCTAGAGTTGCTCGCTACTATTTGATCTTACTTGTGCGGTTTGAATCGTTGCTTGAGGTGAGTTTATAGATCCCTATTAAACTGTTTTCGTATGTTTAATGTTTTGGGATAAATGCTTTGATGACTTGCTTCTGGAGGCAAGTAAAACTTGATTTCTGTGAACGCTTTGTGAACACTATTTATGAGATAGCTTAAGTTGCTTTAGCCATAGTCCCCACTATCGTGAATCGTTAGTTACTCTGCTGGAGTAAGCTCTTATGTTACAGATAGATCTATTGAGGGTTGACAACCTCCACTCGGGCATTCTGACGTCGGACGAGTGTGTACCATTTGTATGAACGGAGTCATCTTGGCTAGGTACTCCATTGGGGAAAAATTTATGTATGCAATCTATTGTATGCACTGGATCACTAGTTTCGATGTCACGAGCTTAGCTATCATAAATATTGTGAACACCTAATTTATCCTACACTTGGCACTATACCTCCTATAGTTGCATGTGTACATGAAATGAAATCTGAAATTGAACTGCTATGAATTTTTACTTGAAACCTATATTCTCACCAACTTTATGTTGACCTAATTTAGCATTTATCTCAGGTAATTGATGATGAGTTGTATCTGCTGTGTGAAGTACTTGGAGTCCGCATGCATTTCTTGGCTATCTTCGGACATTTATTTACTTATGCTTTTGAACTATTATCTCGTTGATGTTTAAAACTTTTACATTCCTCTGCACTATCTTTTGAAACTGAGACCTTTTGTACTGTGATGCTTTTAATTTAAATTCAATGAGGTATTTTTATAAAATGTCTCATTTAGAGTCGTTCTCTTGTACCTTAAACTATGATACAATGACGTAACAGCCCCCGAGCTTCACCGCTTCCGCATATCACATTTTGGGGTGTTACAGAATTGGTAATCAGAGCCTTGGTTATAGAGAACTAGGTTTGCATCTTAGGCCTAGACTATAACCGATGTGGCTACTTGTTACTCTGTATATATATATGTGTACTACGTAATGTGTTACGTAGGATAACACTATAAGTAATATGTAATATATATTATGTAATACGTAATATGTATTATATACATATGCATTTCGCTGATTTGCATACTTTAATTTCTATACATGATTATTTCATGCATACCCTACAACTGCTTTAATACGCATTTTGGTTGTTGCAGGTTATGTCGTCATCTACTGTTTCTTTCTAGCCCGACTCTGCTGACGAAGAGTGGGAAGACGAGATTGAGATGATACCAGATCATGTTGAGCCGGAGATTGACCCAGAGGAGGCTGATCCTGAGGAGGAAGGTGCGGAGTATGACCCTGACGAGGATCCGGAGGAGGATGATGAGGGTGAGCCTGATGTGTTGTCTGATACTTCCGATGTTGTTGATGGGATGCCATCGGTTGTGCAACGTACTTTGATCGAGTGGGTTAGTGGTAGCGAGGACGATGAGGATGATGAGGATGACGTGGATGGTATTGAGGTAGATCACGAGGGTGATGAGGATATGGATGGACATGGGGTAGGTCATGAGGATGATATGGATGGTGTTGAGGTAGATCATGAGGGTGATGATGATATGGATGGATATGAGGTAGATCGTGAGGATGATGAGGACATGGATGATGGGATTGAGAGTGATACTGACGTTAGGATGGTTGTGGCTAGTAGTGATAGCGAGGATGCTGATGATAGTAGGGTTGATGCTCTGACTGTCGTACCTGAGAGAGTTGAGCCTAGTAGGAGGAGTGAGATTAGGAAGACGTCCAACTTGAGGAAGAAGCTTACTGTTCTATGTCAGCGGTTTAGAGAGGAGAGGGAAGCTTTATGGGGTACGCCACCAGCTGAGGTTTATACTGATTCCGATGATACTGTACCACCTGCTGATGGAGTTGGACCATCCGGTGTTAGATCTCGAGCTTTGTCTGATTCTGATTCGTCATGCCCACGGAAGAAGATTCGTATGTCTGATTCACACACTACACCTGAGGCATCGCCTACTCATGGGAGTCGAGTTGCTACTACTATTTCTACACCACCTACTCATCATGTTGGAGAGCCCTCCAGACCTAGGTCATGTGTTGTTATGATAGGATCTGCTAGGGATTCAGATGTTGTTCGTTTTTGTCTACTTGAGGATGCGGTGTTTGGATTGTTAGAGGATAACGAGGATACCCGTGACTTGTTGGATACCACACTTGAGGAGGTTGCTAGGTTGAGGCGTGAGTTGGAGTCAGTTCGTGGAGGAGACCGAGCTGTAGATGGAGACCCGAGGAGTGATTCACCGAGATGTGCTGAGTGTGATCGTCGTCGTCGCACTTAGAGATTCATCGTTATTGTGCTTAATTCTAGAGTAGATTGACATCTTTATCTTTTGGGTATTGTATCCACTAAACTAGAGTAGTACTCGGTTAGTTGGAATAGACTAGATGTAATCATACTCTTATTTTATGAATATGTACTCGATATTTTGATTATGAATGGAAATTTAACTTTATGACCTTGACCAGTGACTATCCTTTCTATGTTTGTTGTACTATTAAATTCTGCATTCTATTTTAGCTTAAGAAATATATAACGTGTATATTCGTGCTTGAACCTTATTTGCATTGTTGTCTTAACGCAGAGAAACAATGGTGAACACACGTAACGGAACGACCGACGCACAATTGGAAGCACTGATTACGCAACGAGTGACTGCTGTACTGGCAAACGTTCAAGCTAACAACAACGTGAACGAAGCACCACCGAACAATGTTGACAATCGACCGCCTAAGCCGTGTACTTACAAGGACTTTAGGAGCTGTGACCCCTTGAATTTTAATGGTACTGAAGGAGCTGTCGGATTAGCTCGTTGGGTTGAAAAGATGGAAGCTGTGTTCCGTGTTAGTGGATGTGCTGTTGAAAACCAAGTGACTTATTCTACTTGTACTTTAGCTGCTGGAGCGTTGACATGGTGGAACACCCATGTGCAGACGGTTGGAGCCGAGGAGGCGTATGGAATGAGTTGGGAGGAACTTAAGAAGTTGTTGACTAAGGAGTACTGTCCTCGTAATGAGATTCAGAAAATGGAAATTGAACTGTGGAACCTGACTGTGAAGAACAATGACATTGGTACGTACACTAGGAGGTTTCAAGAGTTGTGTTTGCTATGTCCTGGAATGGTTCCGGATGAAGAGAAGAAGGTTGAGCGCTATATTTGGGGTTTACCTGGTAGAGTTCAAGGGAATGTGACATCGTCTGGACCGACAAAAGTTAGTGATGCTATAAGGATGGCTCACAGTTTGATGGACCAAGTTGTTCGAGCAAATGTTGGGAATGCCGCGGACAACAAGAGAAAATGGGGGAATAACCAAAGGAACAACCATGGGAACTATCCTAATAAGAGGCAAGACACCGTGAAAGCATACACTGCTGGTAGTGGGGAAAAGGGAGTGTACAATGGGACGTTACCTTTGTGCAATCGATGCAAGCGTCACCATAATGGACAATGCAATGTACAATGTCACAACTGCAAGAAAACTGGACACATTGCTAGAGATTGTAAGTCACCACCCAACACGAAAGCCAACGTCACTTGCTTTGAATGTCAACAAAAGGGACACTACAGCAATGAGTGCCCAAAGAAAAAGAACAAGGACCAAGGAAAGATTGCTAAAGCTGGGGAAGCTCATGGAAGGGTCTTTGTGATAGGAGGAGGAGAAGCGCAACAAAACCCCGACGTCGTGACGGGTACGTTTCTTCTCAATGGTCGTTATGCTTCTATTTTATTTGATACTGGAGCCGATAGGAGTTTTGTGTCGACTGCTTTTAGTGTTTTAGTTGATGTGACCCCTTCGCCCTTAGACACTAAGTACACTATTGAGTTAGCTAACGGGAAGTTGATAGAAGCCGACACTATACTTCGTGGACGCACTTTAAATCTTCTAGGTCATCCTTTCGTAATAAACCTTATGCCTGTTGAGTTAGGGAGTTTTGACGTGATTGTCGGAATGGATTGGTTGTCGAGATATCGTGCTACGATTGTATGTGACGAAAAGATCATTCGCTTACCATTTGGTGATGAAGTTTTGGAGGTACAAGGGGATACAAGTAACGGAAAAGGGAAGTCACGACTGAACATTATCTCGCGTGTCAAGGCTCAGAAGTTGTTATCGGAAGGTTGCCACGTATTTTTAGCCTGTGTTACTGAAAAGCAGACGGAAGAAAAATGGTTGGAAGATGTACCTATCGTACGGGATTTTCTGGAAGTCTTTCCTGAAGATTTGCCTGGATTACCGTCGGCTAGACAAGTTGAATTCCAGATCGATTTAATACCGGGAGCTGCACCTGTTGCTCGAGCGCCTTACCTTTTAGCACCGTCAGAATTGCAAGAACTAGTGACGCAACTACAAGAGTTGACTGATAAAGGATTCATAAGACCGAGTTCTTCACCCTGGGGAGCCCCAGTCTTATTTGTGAAGAAGAAGGATGGGAGTTTTCGGATGTGTATCGACTATCGTGAGTTGAACAAACTTACCATCAAGAACCGTTACCCGTTACATAGGATCGATGATCTGTTTGATCAGTTGCAAGGATCGAGCGTATACTCGAAGATTGACCTTAGGTCTGGTTATCACCAATTGAGAGTCCGTGAGGAAGATGTTGCAAAGACTACTTTTAGGACTAGGTATGGACACTATGAGTTCCAAGTGATGCCGTTCGGTTTGACAAACGCACCTGCTGTGTTTATGGACCTCATGAACCGGGTGTGTAAACCGTATTTGGACAAGTTTGTCATTGTGTTCATCGATGACATACTGATTTACTCAAGGAATGAGAAGGAACATGAGGAACATCTTAAGATAATATTGGAATTGCTTAAGAAGGAGGAATTGTACGCTAAGTTCTCGAAGTGTGATTTTTGGTTGCCAAGAGTACAATTTCTAGGTCACGTTATTGATAGCAAGGGGATTCATGTTGATCCTGCCAAGATTGAGTCAATTAGGGAGTGGACTGCTCCTACGACACCGACTGAAATTCGCCAATTCTTAGGACTCGCCGGATATTACCGAAGATTCATCAAGGGATTCTCGAAGATCGCGAAACCATTGACGAAGTTGACTCAAAAGAAGGTGAAATACGAATGGGGAGATAAGGAGGAATTAACATTCCAAAAGTTGAAACAAATGTTGTGTAGTGCGCCTATTCTATCGTTACCAGAAGGATCAGAAGACTTTGTGGTCTACTGTGATGCATCAGCAAAAGGATTGGGAGCTGTGTTGATGCAGAGGAAGAAAGTTATCGCCTACGCGTCATGACAATTGAAAACGCATGAGAAAAACTACACTACGTACGACTTGGAGCTAGGAGCGGTAGTATTTGCCTTGAAATTGTGGAGACACTACTTGTATGGAACCAAGTGTGTCGTCTATACCGATCACAATAGTTTACAACATATTCTTGATCAGAAGGAACTCAACATGAGACAACGTCGATGGATCGAGTTGCTCAGCGATTATGACTGTGAAATCCGCTACCACCCTGGGAAGGCCAATGTAGTGGCGGATGCGCTAAGTAGAAAGGAACAACTGATGACACGTAGAGTTAGATCGTTAGCTATGGTTATCAATCCGAACTTACCTGTGCAAATTCGTGAAGCACAAACCAAAGCCCTTAAGCCTGAACATGTTGAAGCTGAGAAATTAGGGGGAATGGTTACAAAGAGATTGGAGACTAGCACTAATGGAACGCTATGTCTGAATGGTAGAAGTTGGTTACAACGGTTTGGAGGACTAAGGGACGTGATTATGCACGAGTCGCATAAATCCAAGTATTCGATTCACCCAGGATCTGACAAAATGTATCAGGATATGAAGAAGCTATATTGGTGGCCAAATATGAAAGCTGAAATCGTTACTTACGTAGGGAAGTGTCTGACTTGTGCTAGAGTGAAAACAGAACACCAAAAACCATCTGGATTGTTGGTTCAACCTATAATTCCTATGTGGAAGTGGGAAAACATAACCATGGACTTCATAACTAAGCTACCTAAAACGACCAACGGATACGACACAATTTGGGTAATTGTGGATCGACTTACGAAATCTTCATACTTTTTGGCTATGAAGGAAGATGATTCAATGGATAAGCTTACGAGACTTTATCTGAAGGAAGTAGTAGCAAAACATGGGATACCGATCTCGATAATTTCCGATAGAGATGGTAGATTTACTTCAGAGTTCTGGAAATCACTTCAGAAGCGTTGGGTACGCAATTGGACATGAGTACTGCTTATCACCCGCAGACTGACGGACATAGTGAGAGAACTATTCAAACGTTGGGGGACATGTTGCGTGCTTGACTTTGGGAAGCAATGGGACAGACATTTGCCTCTAGTGGAATTCTCTTACAACAATAGTTATCATACCAGTATTAAGGCTGCACCGTTTGAAGCGTTGTATGGTCGTAAATATCGCTCGCCTGTGTGTTGGAGTGAGGTTGGGGATAGTCAACTCACTAGCCCTGAACTCATTCGTGAAACAACTGAGAAGATTGTTCAAATCAAGAGCCGAATTCAAGCAGCCCATGATCGTCAAAAGAGTTACGCCGGCGTTCGACGTAAGCCTCTCGAATTTCAAGTGGGAGACAAAGTGATGCCAAAAGTATCGCCTTGGAAAGGTGTGGTACGTTTTGGCAAGCGAGGAAAGCTGAACCCCCGTTATATTGGACCTTTCAAAATTCTGGCAAAGGTTGGAACTGTAGCCTATCGTCTCGAATTACCGCAAGCATTGAGCCGCGTGCACAACACTTTTCATGTGTTGAACTTGAAGAAGTGCCTTTCTGATGAGACACTCGTTATACCATTGGAGGAACTCCGAATTGACGACAAAATGCAATTTGTCGAAGAACCTGTTGAAATCATGGACCGTGAGGTCAAACGATTGAAACAGAGTCGTATTCCTATCATCAAGGTGAGGTGGAATTCTAAACGTGGACCTGAATTCACTTGGGAGCATGAGGATCAATTTCGCAAGAAATATCCGCAACTCTTTGACAACTCTAGAAACCGTGACACTCCTAAGCTTTGAGGACAAAGCTTCTCTATCAAGGGGATGATGTAACACCTGGTAATTTTCCTTACTTTATAAAATGACTATTTTACCCTTTGACTTTTTATTTAGTCAACTATGTGATTTAACTGTGTTGGAACCGGGAGGTTATCCCGCGTTTTCTGAAAAACTGTTTGCTGACGAGTAATGAGCTGACACTGTGCTCAGTCATTATTCTGAACATTTTCTGTGAACCTGACCAAAGTGCTGAGACGGTCAATGAATTGACGATAATCCATGGGATTATTCGTTATCTGTGAATTATGTGCTTAACTGTTAGTTTTTTTTAACAGCGTGATCGTTTTTCTTGAGCAGCGTATTTAAATATTTCTGTATATGTTTATATATGCCTGTATTTTAGTATTTTGCTATTTATAGTAATAAATCGTATTTACTGTGAATATTTAATTAACGTATCACGTTTTCGTATTTTACGTCGTTTTTACGTTTAACCGTCGTTAGCATGCATAAAATACTTTACCAATCATAAAATGTCAGTTTTCGTCGAAAAATCGTGAATTTAATATATTTCGTCAAATTTTTAAGTTTTACGTAATTTTAAACTTAACTATATACTTTTTGATATTTACCTAAAACTAACTAACCTTTTTACCTTAAACCTTTTAACTAGTTACCATAGTAAAATTTTTGAATAATTTACCCCCATATGGGACCCCCATAACCGGCCAAAACCACCACCATGTGCATGATGCACCAAAATTTCACTCTTTACCATATTAAGCTTAAGCTTACACTCCTTACACTTTTTAACTTATTAACCAAAATCACCTCAAATAATTCACATTATTCACTCTTCATTTTACTTCAAAAAAAAACACACATCTCTCTCTTTCTCTCTCAAAACTCACGGCACACATACACATACATTTTACACCATTGTTGATTTCTTAAAGCTTCATTTTAACAAGAATTAATACAAAATAAATACACCCTAGAGTTTGTATAAGCATAAAGAAGAATGGTTATTCTTGGTTTGTTGATTTGAGTAGTTTTTGGGTTGAAGTTGTAGAAGTAGAGTTCTTGTTGACTATTAGTGGGTTAGAGCGTAGATCGGGTCGTTGTGATTACGTAGAGTCGTTACTCAAGGTTACTTCTTAAACCTTTTTCATCTTTTCATTTTCCATGCATAATCTTTGTAGATCTATGCATGCATGTTACTCATCAAGTATTTTCTCGAAATAAAATGATAAAAACTATTTTGGTCATGAAATATTTTAAGATCTATGGAAATTTTGTGTGGATCTATTAGATCCATACATGAAAATGGTTTAATTGAAAGACTTGTGAAAAATATAAGTATGTATATTTTAGATTTGTGAACTTGAAGTAAAATCTTTGATTTTGTTGGTGTTTATGAATAATTGGAGGGAACTAGTAGTGTTACTACTAGTGGTTACGCTTGAAAATGGTCGAAAACGAGTTTTTACAGAAAACATACAATCTGTCCGATTTTTATAAGAGGCGTAGAGGGTCGTAAAAATTGTTTTGACACTAGTTTACTACGATATTATGAAAATATAAGCTAATACCTTCGTTTCGATATATTATAGGCTAAAAACGGAGCTAAAATGAGTAAGATATGGTCGTTTAAATTTCGTTGTCGGAAAACTTAATTTTTGTGAAAAACACTATAAGTGTTTGCTGTCCAGATTTTTAAAGTGGTCGAAAAGACGTTTTCGAGTCAAACGGAGATGTTTTAAGTGTCGAAATGGTTACTAAAAGTTGTATATGAATGTTGGACTTGTTTTGTAAAAAGGGTATTAGCGCGAAATGTGAACACTTGATGTACCGTTAAAAGTTTGAACGTTAGAAGTGGAAATTGATACTATTGCGGAAAATGACTTGTTGAAATATTGGCGATTGAGAAATTGTTGAAAATAGGGGTTTTAGGACGAGATTTGAGTACTTACTAAAAATGGAAAATTTTTATGTGACGCCGAAAGGCTGCCGAATTTTCGTTAGAAACCGTGTAGGAAAATTTTTTTAAGATAAATTTTGGTAAATAAAAATTTACGCCGAATGGCTGTCGAAATTTCGTCGAGTCAAAAATAAATATTTTTGCCTAAGTATATATATACTATAATGTTTATAACGATATAACATTTACAAGTCACGATTTTAACAACAAAATATATATATGATTGATGAGTAACGTACGTGACGAACTATTGTGACTTATTTGCTAGCGCCTAAACTATGGTATTATATTTAGGTTGTTGCTAGAGTTGCTCACTACTATTTGATCTTACTTGTGCGGTTTGAATCGTTGCTTGAGGTGAGTTTATAGATCCCTATTAAACTGTTTTCGTATGTTTAATGTTTTGGGATGTGTTAAATGCTTTGATGACTTGCTTCTGGACGCAAGTAAAACTTGATTTCTGTGAACGCTTTGTGAACACTACTTATGAGATAGCTTAAGTTGCTTTAGCCATAGTCCCCACTATCGTGAATCGTTAGTTACTCTGCTGGAGTTAGCTCTTATGTTACGGATAGATCTATTGAGGGTTGACAACCTCCACTCGGGCATTCTGACGCCAGACGAGTGTGTACCATTTGTATGAACGGAGTCATCTTGGCTAGGTACTCCATTGGGGCAAAATTTATGTATGCAATCTATTGTATGCACTGGATCACTAGTTTCGATGTCACGAGCTTAGCTATCATAAATATTGTGAACACCCAATTTATCCTACACTTGGCACTATACCTCCTATAGTTGCATGTGTACATGAAATGAAATCTGAAATTGAACTGCTATGAATTTTTACTTGAAACCTATATTCTCACCAACTTTATGTTGACCCAATTTAGCATTTATCTCAGGTAATTGATGATGAGTTGTATCTGCTATGTGAAGTACTTGGAGTCCGCATGCATTTCTTGGCTATCTTCGGACATTTATTTACTTATGCTTTTGAACTATTATCTCGTTGATGTTTAAAACTTTTACATTCCGCTTCACTATCTTATAAAACTGAGACCTTTTGTACTGTGATGCTTTTAATTTAAATTCAACGAGGTATTTTTATAAAACGTCTCATTTAGAGTCGTTCTCTTTGTACCTTGAACTATGATACAATGACGTAACAGCCCCCGAGCTTCACCGCTTCCGCATATCACATTTTGGGGTGTTACAACTGTGAACATAAAGAGTGAATCAATTGGATAAATATCCGCTTGATTAAAGTCGTCAATTCAAATTCCTGGAACAAGTATGATTCATAAAGAATCTTACCATTGTTGCTTTCCAGTTGACACAAGCTTGATTCATAAGAATCTCACAAGTCACCTACCGTAACGCTGTTTGAGGTTGACGCTAGAAAGATTTCCATTCGTCACTGTGAATATTAATGAATATCACTCTGAATGTTCTGGCAAGACCATAAAGATATTGCGTAGAAACCTGAAACGAGTTTGAACCAATTCAGAATCAAACCACTGTTTCTTTTCAGTTTTACACATGTTCAATTCATAAAGAATCTTGCATATGACCTACCGTAGTGCTGTTTGATGTTAACACTTGAAGGATTTCCCGTCATCATTGTGAATACTAAGTAGTATCACTCTGAGTGTTCTAGCAATATCACAAGGATATGGCGTAGGACTCTCTTTATCGTCATTCCGTGTGTCCTAATGAGATTTGATTGATCTCTAGGCTCTAGACTCGATTTGTGTACTTTGAGTGGTCGGAGGCTGGAGCAGATGCCACCTATTCAATATCAACTATCTCGGAGTGAGAAAGTCAATAGAAATCTTGTTGATCTCAGTGACAATAAAACAAACTTCTTTTGAGAGAAGCCTGAGTAGCTAGGGAGGGTTGTGCATTACATCACTGGGTCCATGATGAGTTGTCTTCATGATGTGTTGACCCGGTTTTTGCCTAAGTTGTATGGGGGGCTTCTTTCTTTACACCCTTTATCCTTACATTTCTTTTTCATTCTTCAATCCCTTCAATGCTTACCAAGACATCATTAATAGCACCTTGTTGTGATTGTTCCAGTGCTATCATCAGTACTTAGTCGGCATTAAGCTACGTTCACATTCTACTCCATCTTTCCTATGAACTTTTAATAATCTATTGGATTGTCCTTGGGAAGATCCCTCCGGTTCTGGTTGGATCATAGGACTTAAACCTAACCACCCTTTTGACACCAATAACGTCGTGAATTAGAGATGTTGTGGGTATTTGATCGTAACCATAAAAACCACTTTAAATTCTAACAAAGTGTTTGAGAAACATTTAACACCTTGCTAGTTTTTGTTGTTTCAGAAATGCCCCCCTTCACACGTGCATCGATAATCGAAAGTGTTTTGCACATGTAGATAAGAGTTAAAGTGCTTGAGTCTTATATAAGATCACATTTTAATCACATTTTCTCCCCTATCTCTAATATATAAAATCTTTTGATATTAGAGATACCAAATTTGATTAAAATATATTTTGAAAAATAGTCTTGGAAATCTTCGGGAGAAAGATGTGTCAATCTTTGCATGAAGTTGAAATGCTCCCCCTCAAAAATTGATCCAATTGAATTGTCATTGTGAGGATGTGATCCACATTTCGCTTTTAGAGGATGGGAGTTTGTTAAACACACAATTTTTGAAAGATTTTGAATAATCATTGAAAAATTCTTGAAAAAATTGTGTTCAATGCTTTTTGAAAAATCCTATTTCTTTTTGGCGAAGAGATTTTCTAAAGCATAAACTTGAGCTCAGAGAATTTGAATGTCTTGACAAATCCACTCAAGTGTAAGAAGATTTCTCTTCTTTTGCTGAGGGTAAGCGTACTAAATCGTACACTCCCCCGTGAATATGGTTCCGGGTTGCAATCTAAAAGTGATTACAAGCCATTGTGTTGAGCTCAAAAACGTTGAATGTTTTGGGACAAGCTCAACCCAAGATAGATTGCTCTACCCGTTGTTTGGAAATATTTTCCAAAATAGACAATTTCCTTTATTAAAAGAAATGACATGTTTTGAAAAATATTTACAACTTTCATTCGAGCTTTATGTACACACCCGTGTCGTTATTGAGCGACATTTCTAGGCACGTCCATATTATCGATACTGAAAGACATGTCGAGAAGAATATTTTTGGATTTTTAAAGATTTTTAATTTTGTGTTTTGTTTTTATATGTTTTATATTTTTGTATTTTGCTTTTTCAAAGATATTTACAGGTTGATGTTTTATAGATAAATCAAGAAGGCACCTTTGCCAGAATCTCCAGGTCTGCTGGAGTCAAACATCTCATACCAATGTGCCTAACGAGGTACTCAAACCTATCTTTTGACAGAGCTTTCGTAAATAAGTCGGCTAATTGGTAATCCGTTCCAACAAAGTATAGTTCAACGATACCTTTTTCAACTTGTTCCTTTATGAAGTGGTATCTGACATCAATGTGCTTCGTGTGGGAATGCTGTACCGGATTGCAGGAGATGGCTATAGCCGACTTTGATTCACACTACATAGGTACTTTATCAAAGTGGAAGCCATAATCCGTGAGTTGTGTTCTCATCCAAAGAACTTGAGTACAACACACAGATAGAGACACATACTCCGCTTAGGCTGATGAAAGTGACGTGCAATCCTGCTTCTTGGAAGACCATCCCACAAGCTTATCTTGACCTAGAAATTGGGCACCACCAGAAGTACTTTTTCTAGTATCAAGACACCCTGCATGATCAGAATCTGAATAGGCCGTTAGAAAGAAACCGTTTCCCTCGGATACCAGAGTCCCAAATGAATGGTATTCTTAAGGTACCGAAAGATCCGTTTAACCTCCTTGAGGTGCTTTTCAGTGGGTCGTGCATGATATCATGCACAATAACACGTAGCATGTGAAATATCAGGACTGCTTGTCGTCAAGTACATGAGGGAGCCGATCATGGAACGATATCTCGTTTGATCTATGTCATTTCCCTCCAAGACAGCATCTAGCGATGAGGTTGATAATGGTGTCCCAACGGGGTCACATGAAGACATACCATGCTTTTTAATTATCTCTTGACAATACTTAGCTTGGTTATGAAGACACCACTTGGGGATTGGTGAACTTGAATTCCTAGAAAGAATTTTAGTTCGCCCATCATTGACATTTCAAATTTGTTGTGCATTACTTTTTCAAACCATTTTGAAAGTTTTGGGTTTGTAGACACGAAAATAATGTCATAAACATAAATTTGCACGAGCAAAATGTCATCCCCATATTTATAAGTGAACAGAGTTAGATCAATGGAACCTTTTGAGAAACCTTTGGATACCAGAAATTTCGAGAGCACATCGTACCACGCCCTTGGAGCTTGCTTGAGTCCATAAAGTGCTTTGTGGAGACGATACACCTTGTCAGGATACTAAGGATGAACGAATCCTTTCGGCTGCGTGACATAGACTTCTTCCTTCAAAGGAACGTTAAGAAATGCCGTTTTCACGTCCATTTGATAGACAGTGAATCCCTTATGTGCAACACAAGCAAGGAAAATCCTGACCGCTTCCATACGTGCAACTGGTGCAAATGATTCGTCAAAATCAATTCCCTCTTTCTGTCCATACCCCTTAGCCACTATCATAGCTTTGTTCTTGATGATCGTGTTTTCTTCATCCATCTTGTTTTTCCAGATCCAACGAAGATTTAAAGGAATCACATCGTATGGTCTGTCAACAAGTTCCCAGACTTTAAGTCTTTCAAATTGTTGAAGTTCTTCCGTCATCGATTCAATCCAAGCGTGATCAGCCATGGCTTCTTTGATGTTTTTCGGTTCAGCTGTTAGCCTCAAAATATTGAGTCAAACAAGAATGTTCGGTCATAGGTTATTATTGTAACATTAATTAGAACGTTGTAATAAGTAGTTAATTAGTCGTGGTTCACGGGCTTGGATTTAAACTAATTAAAGTCCAAAAGACAAGCCCGACCCAATATATAGCCCATTAAAGCCCGCATGTGGGTGGACTATATATACTACCCTTCTAGCATGTTAGGAGGGTGAATGGTCATTTTGTAACAAATCTCTTTCCTAATCTAATATTCACCAAGTTAAATCACCTCTCTCTCTACTTTCTCTCACTATTTTCTCTCTCTAGGAATCCATCTATTTTCATCTATTTTCTATCATTAATCATCTAAATAATATGGGACAACATTTGGTATCAATCGCCACGGGGTAGATTGTGTTTGGTTGTTTGGTTTGAATTTGATTCGGTTGATTTTTTCATATAAATCATCCCGAATTAAATTTTATTTTAGTATTTCGGGCAAGAAATCTTGATATAAATCATTTATATCGATTTGGTAGGGATTTAGTTTGTTTTTTGTGGTAAAAATCACAAGATTTTGAGGTGTTTGGAGTCATTTTGGAGTTACGGTTCGTCCTTGATTCAAGAGTATTCAGAAATAAACTTTTCAGAAAAGGGTCAGTTATTCCGAAAAAAGATTTTCGGAAAAGGGTTTACTATTCCGAAGAAGTGAATATTCTGAAAAAGTGAATTTTTCTGAAAAAGTGTTTATTCCGAAAAAGTGGGTTTTTTCGAAATTTTCTCTGAAAACAACAATATTCCGAAAAAGCACTTTTTCCGAAGAAAGTTCTGAAAACTCATTTTTCCGAAGAAAGTTCTGAAAACTCATTTTTCCGAAGAAAGTTCTGAAAACTAATTTTTCCGAAGAAAGTTCTGAAAACTCATTATTCCGAAGAAAGTTCTGAAAACTCATTATTCCGAAGAAGTCTTTATTCCGAAGATTATTCCGAAGAATTCCTTATTCCGAAGATAATTCCGAAGACTTGCTTATTCCGAAGATTATTCCGAAGAATTACTTATTCCGAAGATAATTCCGAAGACTTGCTTATTCCGAAGATAGTACTTATTCCGAAGATTTGCATTTTTCTGAAAACCTCATTATTCTGAAATACCCAATTTTTCTGAAAATGTTAGTTATTCCGAAAGAACCCCAACAGTGAAACTTTTTAGGTGTGATTTTTCGCCTTCGATTTTTTGGTTTCTTGTGAAGACAATTTTTAGGGGATTTTAACATTTTTCATCGACAACAACAATCAACACACATCTACTTAAGATCCATTCACACTTCATCGATTTCAAGTTTCTAGTTATGGATTCTACTCAAGAGTATCGTGTCACAAACAACAATATAATGGCGGCGGGGAATAAAGAGAGACCACCAATGCTTGTATCTGGTCGGTATGCTCAATGGCAATCACGTTTCATACGATACCTTGATACAAGACCAAATGGTGATGCCTTGAGGAAATTTATTACTCATGGACCATATGTATTCAAGAAAATCTCAAGTCCTCCAAGAGCAGCCACAGATACTACTGACCCAATACCTGCAAGTGAACATGATGAAACAAGAGCTGATCTCACACCTGAAAATTGTGCTTGGCATGATGCGGAGAAGGAAGCCATCTATATGGTTCTGAGTGGGATTGGAGATGATATTTACTCCACGGTTGATGCATGCCCCACAGCACATGAAATGTGGACTGCGATTGAACGCTTGCAACAAGGATAATCACTCAACAAACAAGATGTCAAAACAAACTTGTTTTGGTATTTTGGCAAGTTTACTTCAAGGGATGGAGAATCAATTGACTCTTACTACTCCAGGTTTTATAAGATGATGAATGACATGACAAGAAATAACCTGCAAGTCTCCACCATGCAAGTCAATGTTCAATTTCTTCAACAACTTCAACCCGAGTGGACACGGTTCGTCACTTTGGTGAAACAATAAGAAAAGTTAGACGAGGTCTCATATCATCGACTCTTTGATATCTTGAAGCAATTTCAGAATGAAGCAATTGAGATTCGAGCTGAACGTGTTGCCAAGACGGCTAATCCACTTGCTTTAGTGACTACAACTCAACATGTTCAAGGTCATAACTCTCGTGCTCCTAAGTCATATTCCACTACATCATCTTCACCACGATCTTCCACATCATCTAAGTCTTCATCATCCACAAGATCTCAAGGTAAAGTGCCAAGAGCACCATCACCACCATCTGAGTCCTCATCTGAAGAAGATAGTGATGAAGACCAAGCTCAAAAGAACCGAGAGATGAAACAAAAAATTGCTTTCATAATGAAGACTTACAAGAAAATCTACAAACCCACCAACAACAATCTTCGCACATCATCTAACACCAAGAACCGATATGTTGAGAGTCCTCCAAGGTATGACACACGTCGACGTGGTGAAAGTCCTTCTAGGTATGATCGACATAATCCAACACATGTTGAGGGTTCTGCAAGATATGATCGACAAACTGCCAAGTATGATACTCAGAGGATTGCTGCTGCTACTGGGAATAGGGAAACGGTTGGAAGTCAAGTGGTTCAGCAGAGTGGGATTCAATGTTTTAATTGCCAAGGTTATGGGCATATGGCAAAGGAATGCAGGAAGCCAAAAAGGGTTAGAGACTCTAGCTATCACAAGGAAAAGATGCTGCTATGCAAGAAAATGGAAGCAGGGGTCAAATTGTCAGCTGAGGAAGGAGCAATGCTTGATGATACTGATGATGAAGATTCTGATCAAGAGCTCGATGGACATTACTCGTACATGGCAACGGTTGAAGAAGTTCTCAAAGTCACTGAAAATGACAATGGCCCTATCTTTGACACTGAGCCAATCGATAAGGTGATACAAATAATTCTCTTCATACTGGACTCCGGATGCACGAAGCACATGACGGGGAATCTCAAGCTTCTAATTAACTCCGTGGAGAAGTTCCTGGGTACGGTCCGATTCGGAAATGATCAATTTGCACCGATCCTAGGATATGGAGATTTGGTTCAGGGGAATATCACGATTAAAAGGGTATACTACGTCGAAGGGCTCAATCACAATCTTTTCTCGGTTGGGCAATTCTGTGATGCGGATTTGGAAGTTGCTTTCAGAAAGAAGACATGTTTTGTTCGTGATTATGATGGAAATGACTTACTTACCGGTACACGGGGTACTGATCTTTACACAATTTCACTTCAAGACACAACTTCATCAACTCCAATTTGCTTCATGGCTAAAGCTTCAACGACTCAGGCATGGTTATGGCATCAGCGTCTTTCTCATCTCAACTTTGATACCATTAACTTGCTTTCCAAGAAAGATATTGTGAGAGGCCTTCCAAGCTTGAAATTCATCAAAGATCATCTTTGTTCTTCTTGTGATCTTTGTAAAGCTAAACAAAGTAGCTTTAAAACAAAAACCACACCAAGCTCAAAAGGATGGTTAGATCTTCTTCATATGGATCTGTATGGTCCCATGCGTGTTCAGAGTATCAATGGAAAGAAATATATTCTGGTAATTATCGATGATTACTCAAGGTACACATGGACTCACTTCTTGAGGTCCAAGGATGAAATACCTGATGTTCTCATCAGCTTCCTTAAACTGATACAACGTGGTCTTCAAGCTCAAGTTAAAGTGGTTCGTACTGACAAAGGTACAAAATTTTTGAATTCAAAACTGAGAAACTATTTTGAAGCCGAAGGGATTGAACATGAAACATCTATTGCTCGAACACCCGAACAAAAAGGAGTTGTTGAAAGACGAAACCGTACTTTAGTTGAGGCTGCTCGACAATTATTATCCGCTTCAAAACTTCCACTGTACTTTTGGGCCGAAGCCGTGTCAATCGCATGCTACACACAAAACCGCTCCTTAATTATCCCAAGACACGAAAAGACACCATATCACATAATTCATGATCGAAAACCTTCACTCAAACACCTTCATGTTTTGGATGTACGTGTTATATTATTCGAGATGGTGAAAATCTGGACAAGATGAAAGAGAAAGGTGATGCATGTAATCTTGTGGGATATGCAACTCAGTCTAAGGGATATAGAGTGTATAACAAGAGAACAAAATTGATTGTCGAGACCATTCACATTCGATTTGATGAATTGCAAGAAATGGCACTTGAACAAAACAATTTAAGTCCCGATCCACAACGACACACGACTTCCGTTCACAACCGCATGGAACTCGAAACTCAAGACCACAACAATGAACCGTCAAGTTCAACGCTGGCTCAAGAAAATGTTCCTAGAGCTGATATGACAGTCGAAACGACAATTGAAGAGTTGGAAATGTTATATGGACCAATGTATGATGAATATTTCACGGGGGAGAAACAAGTTGTATCGAAGTCTTCCGCTGTCACTCATGATAAGAAGGATGATACCGATCATCGTCATCAACCGGATACAACTTCATCTACTTCAACACGGGTTGCTGCAGATTTACCTCCTCAGAATATCACTTCAACAATCGATCCTACAACATCCACAACTACTGTCATTGCTCTAGAGAACACAAATCAAGCAGACAATGCATTATCTGACAAAGACGAATTTATCAACCCATTCGGTACACCGGTACACGAATCTGGAGAGTCTTCTACTCGCCATGTTGATCCGTCAAATATGCATACTTTCTATCAACGACATCCTTCAACACATCATTGGACCCGAGATCATCCTTTGGTTCATGTCATTGGAAACCCTTCACAGCCCGTTCTTACAAGACGACAGCTTCACACCGATGGCGATGTTTGTATGTTCGCACTCGCCGTGAGTTCAGCTGAACCGAAAAACATCAAAGAAGCATTAGCTGATCATGCTTGGATTGAATCGATGACGGATGAACTTCAACAATTTGAAAGACTTAAAGTCTGGGAACTTGTTGACAGACCATACGATGTAACACCATTAAATATTTTATGGATCTGGAAAAACAAGATGGATGAAGAGAACACGATCATCAAGAATAAATCTAGGCTAGTGGCTAAAGGGTATGGACAGAAAGAGGGTATTGATTTTGAAGAATCATTTGCACCAGTAGCTTGAATGGAAGCGGTCAGGATTTTTCTTGCTTATGCTTCACATAAGGGATTCATTGTCTATCAAATGGACGTAAAGACGGCGTTTCTTAACTGTCCCTTGAAGGAAGAAGTCTATGTCACGCAGCCAGAAGGATTCGTCAATCCTCATTATCCTGATAAGGTGTATCGTCTCCACAAAGCACTATATGGACTCAAGAAAGCTCCAAGGACGTGGTACGACGAGCTCTCGAAATTTCTGGTCTCCAAAGGGTTCTCAAAAGGTTCCATTGATTTAACTTTGTTCACTTATAAATATGGGGATGACATATTGCTTGTGTAAATTTATGTTTATGACATTATTTTTGGGTCTACAAACCCAAAACTTTCAAAATGGTTTGAAAAAGTAATGCACAGCAGATTTGAAATGTCTATGATGGGCGAACTAAAATTCTTTCTAGGAATTCAAGTTCACCAATCCCCAAGTGGTATCTTTATTAACCAAGCTAAGTATTGTCAAGAGATAATCTTAAAGCATGGTATGACATCATGTGACCCTGTTGGGACACCATTATCAACCACATCCCTAGATGCTGATTTGGAGGGATTAACCATAGATCAAACGAGATATCCTTCCATGATCGGGTCCTTCATGTACTTGACAGCAAGCAGACCTGATATTCATCATGCTACATGTTATTGTGCACGATATCAAGCATGACCCACTGAAAAGCACCTCAAGGAGGTTAAACGGATATTTCGGTACCTTAAGAATACCATTCACATGGGACTCTGGTATCCGAGGGAAACCGGTTTCTTTCTAACGGCCTATTCAGATTCTGATCATGCAGGGTGTCTTGATACACGTAAAAGTACTTCAGGTGGTGCACAATTTCTAGGTCAAGATAAGCTTGTGGGATGGTCTTCCAAGAAGCAGGATTGCACGTCACTTTCATCAGCCGAAGCGGAGTATGTGTCTCTATCTGCGTGTTGTGCTCAAGTTCTTTGGATGAGAACACAACTCACGGATTATGGCTTCCATTTTGATAAAGTACCTATGTACTGTGACTCAAAGTCAGCCATAGCCATCTCCTTCAATCTGGTACAACATTCCCGCACGAAGCACATTGATGTCAGATATCACTTCATTAAGGAACAAGTTGAAAAGGGTATAGTTGAATTATACTTTGTTGGAACTGATTACCAATTGGCTGACTTGTTTACAAAAGCTCTTTCGAAAGAGAGGTTTGCGTATCTTGTTAGGCAAATTGGTATGAGATGTTTGACTCCAACAGAACTGGAGGTTCTGGCAAAGCAGCCTGCTTGATTCATATATTAAACATCTATCTGTAAATATTAATGAAAAAGCAAAATACAAAATTAAAAAATCTTTGTAAATCCAAAAATATTCTTCTCGACATGTCTTTTAGTATCGATAATATGGACGTACCTAGAAATGTTGCTCAATAACGACACGGGTGTGTACATAAAGCTCGAACCTAAGTTGTAAATGTTTTCCAAAACATGTCATTTCTATCTTTTCAAAAGGAAATTGTCTATTTTGGACAATATTTCCAACAACGGGTAGAGCAATCTATCTTGGGTTGAGCTTGTCACAAAACATTCAACGTTTTGAGCTCAACACAATGGCTTATAATCACTTTCAGATTGCAACCCGAAAGTATATTCACGGGGGAATGTACGATTTCGTGCTCTTACCCTTAGCAAAAGAAGTTAAATCTTCTTACACTTGAGTGGATTCGTCAAGACATTCAAAGTCTATGAACTCAAGTTTATGCTTTAGAAAAACCTTTTCGTCAAAAAGAATTGATTTTTCAAAAAGCGTTGAACACAATTTTTTCAAGAATTTCTCAATGATATTCAAAATCTTTCAAAAATTGTGTGTTCAACAACTCCTATCCTCAAAAGTTTAATGTGGATCAAATCCTCGTAATGACAATTCCATTGGATCAATTTTTGAGGGGGAGCGTTACAAAATTCATGCTAAGTTTGACACATCTTTCTCCCGAAGACTTTCAAGACTATTTTTCAAAATATATTTTAATCAAATTTGGTATCTCTAATATCAAACGATTTTATATATTAGAGATAGGGGGAGAAAATGTGATTAAAATGTGATCTAAAGACTCAAGCACTCATGGTTACGATCAAATACCCACAACATCTTTAATTCACGACGTTATTGGTGTCAAAAGGGTGGTTAGGTTTAAGTCCTATGATCCAACCAGAACCGGAGGGATCTTCCCAGGGACAATCCAATAGATTATTAGAAGTCCTTAGGAAAGATGGAGTAGAATGTGAACGCAGCTGAATGCCGACTAAGTACTGATGATAGCACTGGAACAATCACAACAAGGTGCATTAATGATGTCTTGGTAAGCATTGAAGGGGTTGAAGAATGAAAAAGAAATGTAAGGATAAAGGGTCTAAAGAAAGAAGCCCTCCATACAACTTAGGCAGAAACCGGGTCAAATCATCATGAAGACAAACTCATCATGGACCCAGTGATGTGAAGCACCACCATTTCCTAGTTACTCAGGCTTCTCTCAAAAGAAGTTTGTTTGAATAGGTGGCATCTGCTCCAGTCTCCGACTACCAAAAGTGCACAAATCGAGTCTAGAGCCAAGAGATCAATCAAATCTCGTTAGGACACACGGATGAAGATAAAGAGAGTCCTACGCTATATCCTTGTGATATTGCTAGAACACTCAGAGTGATACTACTTAGTATTCACAATGATGAGTGGAAATCCTTCTAGTGTTAACATCAAACAGCACTGCGGTAGGTCATATGTAAGATTCTTTATGAGTTGAACATATGTAAAACTGAAAAGCAACAGTGGTTTGATTCTGAATTGATTCAAACTCGTTTCAGGTTTCTACGCAATATCCTTATGGTCTTGCCAGAACATTCAGAGTGATATTCATTAATATTCACAGTGAAGAATGGAAATCCTTCTAGCGTCAACATCAAACAGCGCTACGGTAGGTGACTTGTGAGATTCTTATGAATCAAACTTGTGTCAACTAGAAAGCAACAATGGTAAGATTCTTCATGAATCAAACTTGTTCCAGGAATTTGAATTGACGACTTTAATGAAGCGGATATTTATCCAATTGATTCACTCTTTATGTTCGCAGTCTTTCTTTGAGATGATCGAGTAAAGAGAACGGCTAGTACTGCCGCGAAACCCTGTCAAGGAGATTCTTAATTGAATCTTCCTAATCACAGGTACGATATTTAATATCGTATAACGGTCTTCACCGACCGGAGGTAAAACGCTACCGAGTTAGGACGAATGTCAAAGCCATTCAGTCCGTGTCTATGTTTTGTCTCGAGAAGTTGGCGTCACGGTGTACTCAGCAAAGTCAAAGATTCATAACCACATATTCATGCCCAAAGACTTATTCAACAATCAATAGTGTGAGCATGTGGATAAAGACACAAGATCGCAAGATGGCAAAGACAAGTCAAGAATGATTTGAAGATCTCAAGATAAAAGACTAAGTCGAAAGACAATGACAAAGGCTCAAAGATCATAGCATGAAGGAACAAAACTACAGTTACACGTTCAAGACTCATTTATGACGAAATTCGTAAGTCTCCATTGGACTCCAAATATCAAAGAGGAATGACCTCACATTGGGGGAGATTGTTAGCCTCAAAATATTGAGTCAAACAAGAATGTTCGGTCATAGGTTATTATTGTAACATTAATTAGAACGTTGTAATAAGTAGTTAATTAGTCGTGGTTCACGGGCTTGGATTTAAACTAATTAATGTCCAAAAGACATGCCCGACCCAAAATATAGCCAATTGAAGCCCGCATGTGGGTGGACTATATATACTACCCTCCTAGCATGTTAGGAGGGTGAATGGTCATTTTGTAACAAATCTCTTTCCTAATCTAATATTCACCAAGTTAAATCACCTCTCTCTACTTTCTCTCACTACTTTCTCTCTCTAGGAATCCATCTCTTTTCATCTATTTTCTATCATTAATCATCTAAAAAATATGGGACAACAGTTGCTAGTTATCGTCTTGTACAAACAAGCTGTGAAGGGTTTCCATTTACGTGAACCAAAGGATGTTCTCGGGTCCAATGATGTGTTGAAGGATGTCGTTGATAGAACGTATGCATATTTGACGGATCTACATGTCGAGTAAAAGACTCTCCAATTTCGTGTACCGATGTACCTAATAGGTTGTGAAAATCGTCATCGTCAGATAATGCACCGTATGCTTTATTTTTGTTCTCTGAAGCAATGACAGTAGTTGTGGATGTTGTAGGATCGATTGTTGAAGTGATATTCTGAGGAGGTAAATCTGCAGAAACCCGTGTTGAAGTAGATGAGGTTGTATCCTTTTGTTGACGATGATCGGTATCATCATTCGTATCATGAGTGACAGCGGAAGACTTTGATACAACATGTTTCTCCCCCGTGAAATATTCATCAAACATTGGTCCATATAACATTTCCAACTCTTCAAGTGTCCTGTCCACTGTCATATCTGCTCTTGGAACATGTTCAGGAACCAGCTTGAACTTGACGATCCATTGCTGTGGTCTTAAGGTTCCGAGTTCCGTGCGGTTGTGCTCAGAAGTCTTTTGTCGTTGTGGATCGAGACATAAACTGCTGTGTTCAAGTGCCATTTCTTGTAATTCATCAAATCTGATATGAATAGTCTCGACTATAAATTTTGTTCTCTTGTTGTACACTCTATATCCCTTAGACTGAGTTGCATATCCCACTAGAATGCATGCATCAGCTTTCTCTTTCATATTGTCCAGATTTTCACCATCTCGAATAATGTAACACGTACATCCAAAAACATGAAGGTGCTTGAGTGAAGGTTTGCGATCATTAATTATGTGATATGGTGTCTTTTTGTGTCTTGGGATAATTAAGGAACGGTTTTGTGTGTAACATGCAGTTGATACGACTTCGGCCCAAAAGAATAGTGGTAGTTTTGAAGCAGATAATAATGTTCGAGCAGCCTCAACTAAAGTGCGATTTCATCTTTCAACAACTCCGTTTTGTTCAGGTGTTCGAGCAATAGATGTTTCATGTGCAATCCATTCGGCTTCAAAATATTTCTTCAGAGTTGAATTCAAGAATTCTGTGCCTCTGTCTGTACGTACCACTTTTACTTGAGCTTGAAGACCACGTTGTATCAACTTAAGGAAGTTAATGAGAACCTCAGGTGTTTCATCCTTGGACCTTAAGAAGAGGGTCCACGTGTACTTTGAGTAGTCATCGACAATTACCATAACATATTTCTTCCCGTTGATGGTTTGAACACGCATGGAGCCACACAGATCTATATGAAGAAGATCTAACCGTCCTTTAGAGCTTGGCGTAGTCTTTGTCTTGAAGCTACTCCGTTTAGCTATACAAAGCTCACAGAAGAACAAAGATGATCTTTGATGAATTTCAAGTTAGGAAGGCCTCGCACAATATCTTTCTTGGAAAGCAAGTTGATGGTATCAAAGTTAAGATGAGATAAACGTTGATGCCATAACCAAGCTTGATTCGTTGAAACTTTAGCTATGAAACAGATTGGAGTTGAAGAAGTGGAGTTTTGAAGTGAAATAGTGTAGAGATCAGTACCCCGTGTACCGGTAAGTAAGTCATTCCCATCATAATCACGAACAAAACATGTCTTCTTTCTAAATGCAACCTCCAAATCCGCATCATAGAATTGACCAACCGAGAAAAGATTGTGATTGAGCCCTTCGACGTTGTAAACCCTTTTGATAGTGATATTTCCCAGAACCAAGTCTCCATATCCTAGGATCGGTGCAAATTGATCATTTCCGAATCGGACCGTACCCAGGAACTTCTCCACGAAGTTAATTAGAAGCTTGAGATTCCCCGTCATGTGCTTCGTGCATCCGGAGTCCAGTATGAATAGAATTATCTCGATCACTTGTAGAAGAATTAGAACACGATGGAGCATTTGCTAAATTGGATTCCATGTTAGTTGTGATATCCGAATCATTAGTTTCCATAGTTTCATCACTTAAAGGCACACTAACGCTCGTAGTCACATTTTCAGTCCTAACCTTAGGCATCCATTTATATCCTGGAGGACATTGATTAGCAAACCACCATTTCTAAGACTCGCTTGTAGACTCATATAATTCCCTAATTCTGCTTCTAGGGTTCTTAGTGGTGGAGTCTGATGCATTACTTTTCTCAGGGGGGGTTGCACCAGAATGGTTCACTTTGCTTTTGGGTTTTCTAGCACTAATAGGCATCGCAGTTTGCTTCTTACTTCTAGTATCTACGCCTTTAACATTATTCGAAACACACATAGCATGATTGACATTAGCACACTTTCCACATTTCACACAAACAAACTTAGCATTCATAGTCGAATCATTCAAATAGTCATTACACGCGATTACAGACGTTTTATTCTTAGAAACATTGAAAATCCTAGGGTGGTCTTCTAATTCCTTCATCTTCCCTTGAATTTTGTTTTGCCAAACCTTTTCATTTATTCGAGTGCTCTTAAGCTGAGGCCGGCTAATAAAAGCAGTGGGGACTACTCCTGTAGTAAAAGACACACGTCTATTAGTGTTTCTAGAAGTCTGAGGTGAGTGACTTTCTTTGTTGTGTGTGGGTTTAGTGGCCAATCTATACATCCGTGGTTTAACCACATTTGTGTTTTAATGCTTTGTGATCGAATATTTGTTTCGAGAGTATTATGTGTTAACCTATCCTTCCCATCCGTCTTGGGGGCAAACGCAGGTTTTGCAATGCAGAATTAGAGAAAACAGATGGTTTTCCCAAGACAGAGGGTCTAGTCACTTTTTGCGCATTGGGTTGTCTTACAACAGGTTTCTTAACACTAGGTTCCACAATTTTTCCACCCATCTTAGCAACGAGTTTCTTCAACTTTGCTATCGCTATTTCCCTGTCTTTTAACTGATCTTTCAATTTCCAAACTCTGTTCATTCATTTCACGAAACGTTTTGGAAAGTTTTTCTTGCAAGTTATTATCATGTGGAAAACTACCAACGTCTTTTTGCAAAGCAAGTTCAAGAGAATGACAATGGGTTTGAAGGAAATCAGTTTTGTGTTATAGTAACTCAAAAGCCTTTTTATCAACATTTTCTTTATGTTTCGAAAGCTCAAGTTCAAGACGTTCACATTCTTTGATTTTATCAAGATATTTGCATGCAACATCAGAATATTCATCGATATCAGCACAAGATTGAAGAGTAACACACAAAATATCTTTGTAGAGACATTCTTCTAAGAGTAGATCATATTCGTTTGAAAAATCTGATTTGTCATTTTGAAGTTCATCAATTTCTTTTTCAAGAGACTCAACATATTTCAAATCATCAAACATTTCAGACCGAATCAAATTTTCAAACTCAAGAACATGTTATTTTATTATCTTCGTATTTGGTATTAAAAGTTCTTTCACAAGCACAGTTATGTCGTGAGGAATCTCTGTTTTCCACTTGTCCTTTTGACGTTTTTCCTAATCGCTTTCAACAATTGATTAAACATTATCAATGTGGTGTTTAAGAAAACCAAGTGTTTTTCTACTTTTGCTTTTAGAAGCATCTAGAGGCAAATAGTTAATATATTTAAAAACATTAGTTTTCCTCTTCGTGGCAAAAGATTTTTTCCATTGAATTCTTCTTTGTTTGCATTCTAAAAACAATTCCTCACGAGACTTCTGTTTTTGTGAAGTGAAAAGACCATAAAGACTGTTAAGATAAGCATAGTTATATGGTTTCACAAAATCTTTATTGACTGGTGATCTACTCTCCTCATCCCAAAGGGACGTGTCTTCACTATCGAGGTTAGCTATAGGGCAATCATGATCGGTCCATTCAGACTCATCAAGATATAAGTTAGGGTTAGCAGCTTGAGCTTGTTCGAGGTACTTGGGGCTTGCAAAACTAGGCTGACCCTTGAAAAACGACCGAGGTGCTATCATTCTGACGGTTTCAATAGAGTCATGTGTTTTATAAACAACGTTTTTTAAAAAATCGACTTGTTCTTCGAGATTCTTTACTTTTTCAGTATCTTTGCTTTGTCTATTTTTGAAATCTTGTTTTAATGTTTCAACTTCTTGTTTCTTTTCGTCAAGAATTTTAGCAGAATCAGTGGTATTCATAGAAAGCCTTTGTTCAAGTTCATTAACTTTTGTTGTGGCAAGGTACATTTTTTGACGTTCATCACTTAATAAGACACTAAATTGACGTTTTTCTTTAGTTAATAAAGCTAGAGCTTCGTTGTATTTATTTTCAAAATCGTCCTTTTTAACGTTGATGACACGACTTTTGTACCCCTCAAGCTCTTTGTCTTTTGAAGCAGCTCAACCCTATAACTATCAATTGTCTCACTAGATTTTATAAGAGCGGCTTTGCTTTCTTCAAAGTTTTGAGTGAGCGTTGCGTTTGCCTTCTTTAATTGCTTTTGACTCTTTCTATTTTCTTTGACATCTTTTTGTAAACTAGAAATTAAATTAGCAAGCGCTACACGCTCCTCGTCATCATACTCATTTGCATGTTGATCATCCTCAAACTCATTATTGCACATGTCTGATGAATCGGGTGTGGTATTGCTATTAACCGTTTCCATCATACACGTGTCAGTAATTGTTGTTGGTAGATAACTATGCTTATGTGTATCACCAAACACATTATATTCATCATCATGTTGTACCTTATCAATTGGCTCGGTATCAAAGATAGGACCATTGTCATCTTCAGTGACGTTAAGGACCTCATGAATCTTTGCCATGTATGAATAATGTGCCTCGAGTTCTTGGTCGGATAGTTCATCATCTGTGTCGTCAAGCATTTCTCCTTCCTCAGCTGATAAATTGATCCCATCTTCTATTTTCTTGCACATCAGCATCTTTTTCTTATGATAACCATAATCTTTAACCCTCTTTGGCTGCCTGCATTCCCTAGCCAAATGCCCAAAACCTCTGCAGTTAAAACACTGAATCCCACTTTGTTGCACAACTTGAGTACCAACAGTTTCCCTATTTCCAACAACAGTAGCCACCCTCTAATTATCATACTTAGGTTGTCGATCATACTTTGGAGGACTCTCAGCACGTCTTCGTGTGTCATACCTTGGAGGACTCTGAGCATAGTTGTTCCTCGTGTTAGATGATGTTCTAAGGTTGTTGTTGGTAGGTTTGTAGATTTTCCTGTATTGTTTCATAATAAAATCCATTTGTTGCTTGTATTCCCTATCCTTTTAAGCAAGTTCTTCATCACTGTCTTCTTCAGATGATTGCTCAGGTGTGGGTGATGGTGCTCTTGTAACTTCTTTGCCTCGGGATCATGTTGGAGCATGTGACTTAGAAACCGTGGATGATCTTGGTGATGATGATTGAATAGAGTAGGTCTTTGGAGCACGAGAATGATAATCTGGGTAATGTTGAGTGGTAGACACCAAAGCAAGTGGATTTGAAACCTTTGTAGCACGTTCAGCTCGAAGTTCATTTGCTTCATTTTGAAACTGTTTCAAGACATCAAAGAGCGTGTGATATGAAACTTCATCTAACTTTTTTTGTTGTTTCACTAAGGTAACAAACCTTGTCCACTCCGGTTGAAGTTGCTGTAGAAATTGGACATTGACTTGCAGGGTGGAAACTTGCAAGTTGTTTTGGGCCATGTCATTAATCATTTTGTAGAATCGGGAGTAATAAGAATCAATTTATTCCCCATCCTTTGATGTAAACTTGCCAAAGTCCCAAAACATCTTAGGTTTCATGTCTTGTTTGTTAAGTAATTCACCTTGTTGCAATCTTTCAATAGCCGTCCACATTTCTTTAGTAGTAGAACATGCATCAACCGTGGAATAAATATCATCTCCAATGTCACTGAGAATTAAATAGATTGCTTCCTTTTCTGCATCAAACCAAGCACGGTTCTCTGGAGTGAGATCGTTTCTTTTTTCATCATGTTCATAAGCTGGTTGTTCTTCAGTTGTGTTTGTGGCTGGCACTGTAGGAACTTGAATCCTTTAGAGTTTATAGGGTCCGTAAAAAATACATTGCCTTAAAGCATCACCGTTGGGTTTTGTGAAAAGAATAACGTAGAAAACGAGATTGCCATTGATCATATCGACCCGACACAAGCATTGGTGGTATTTCTTTGTTACCCGCCACCATGATGTTGTTGTTCGTGACACGATACTCTGTAGTAGAATCCATCTTGGGTGTCTCAGTTGATGAAGTGACTTCGGATCTTACGTAGATATGATGTGATTGAGTTGTTGAAATTCCGAAAATTGCGATTTTTCTTCAGTCCGACAATAAATTCTCAGTCCGATAAAACGGTAAATCGAAAAATTATGAATCACCAAATTTTGAAATCGAGTTAGAAATAGCCAATAACTAGTAGGGAAAAACCTGAAAAATGAAAATTTTGACGAAAAATAAAACCTAAAAATGGCCTAAAAATTTGAATTGTGGTCCGAAAATTTGAATTTTTGGTCAAAAAAAATTTCGCATCGCCAAAATTTGAAATCGAAGCTTAAATGGCCTAAAAATGGTCTAGGAAAAAATAAATTTTACTTGGGTAAACTATGTTCCGGGACTAGTCTAGATATTGGCTAAGTCTAAAAATGCTTCAGTCAAAAAATTACACAATTCCGCAATGTAGTACACGATTCCGCAATATGTGCAAGATTTCGCAATGTTTGCAATGATTCCGCAATTTAGTGCAAGATTCCGCAATTTTTGCAATGATTCCGCAATTTAGTGCAAGATTTCGCAATGTTTGCAATGATTCCGCAATACCTTGGAGTATACAATTCCGCAATGTCAAAACTTAAGATTTCGTAATCACTAAAAACATACAATTCTGCAATTTTGGCAATAATTCCGCAACTTTGTCAATAATTCCGCAATCACCACAAAGTTCAATTCCGCAATTCCCACAATGATTCAATTTCGCAATTCCCACAATGATTCAATTTCACAATTCCCACAATGATTCAATTCCGCAATTCCTACAACAATTTAATTCCGTAATTCCCACAAGAACATATGATTTCGCAATACTTTAGTGCACAATTCCGCAATTCACAAGAATTCAATTTCGCAATTCTTGATGGGATTCAATTCCGCAATTCTTGGAAGGATATTGCGAAATTATGGCAGATTTCCTAAAAAATAGGATCTCGGATGTACTTTATGAAATTCGAGATTTCAAGCCTAAAAAGAAGCCAAACACCACAAAATTTTGCGTTTTTAACCAATCTAAGTAACCCAAATCACTATCACGCCTATGTAGATGATTTGTCTACTCACTAACACCACAAAAACGCAAATGTTTTGATGATTCAAGCTAAAAAATGAATAAAAACCACACGAATTTAATAAGAAAATTAAAACCAATCACAAATCCACCCTGTGGCGATTGATGCCAATTGTTGTCCCATATATTTAGATGATTAAACAAGAAAGGTAGATAAAAGATGGAAGATTTCTAAAGAGAAAAAGTAGTGAGAGAAAGTAGAGAGAATGGTTAGAACTTTTGGAGGATTAGATTAATAAGAGAGATTAACAAAATGACCAACACCCTTCCTAACATGCTAGGAAGGGTATATATAGTCCACCCACATGCGGGCTAGTTTATGGACTATTGTCTAATGGGCCGGGCTTTCCTTTTGGGTTTTAGTTACTTATGAATGAACTTTATCCTTAAGTTAAGCCCGTATAACACGACTAATCTACTACCTATTACAACGTTCTAATATACGATACATAATTAACATATGACCGAGCATTCTTGTTTGACTCAATATTTTGAGGCTAACATAATAGGTAGTAGATTAGTCGTGTTATACGGGCTTAACTTTAGGCTAAAGTTCATTCATAAGTAACTAAAGCCCAAAAGGAAAGTCCGACCCATAATCATATAGCCCATTATGCCACATGTAGGCAAAGGCTATAAATACCCTTCCTAGCATGTTAGGAAAGGTGTTGGTCATTTCATTTTTTCACTCTCTAATCTAATCCTCCAAAAGTTTCAACCATTTTTCTCTCTACTTTCTCTCTCTAGAAATCTTCCATCTTTTATCTTCCTTTCTTGTTTAAACATAACAAATATAAGGAACAAGAATTGGTATCAATCGCCATAGGGTAGTTTTGTGATTCGTTGTTGATAATATATTTGGTTCGTGTGATTTTCTCCTAAAATCATCTCGAATTCAATTGTTTCTTGCGTTTTTCGTGGTATAATTCGTTCTATAGATCATCTTCATACTTGTGGTAAGTTTTTGTCTACGTTGGTTTGGATTCAAACACGGAATCCTTGTGAAATTCTTCACTTATTTCCATAAAGTTTCGTACTTGCATACTCATCGTAACAAAAGGGACCACTCATTACGATCGTATATTCTGATCGCAACAGCCCTCGGGGTTTCTACTTGCGATCGTGGATTGAGATCACTAGATTTGCGATCTAAGGTTGCGATCAAAGGTTGCGATCCAAGGTTGCGATCAAAGGTTGCGATCAAAGGTTGCGATCAGGAGTTGCGATCAAAGGTTGCGATCAAAGGTTTCGATCAGGAGTTGCGATCAAAGGTTGCGATCAGGAGTTGCGATCAAAGGTTGCGATCAGGAGTTGCGATCAGGAGTTGCGATCAGGAGTTACGATCACTCATTGCGATCAGGGTTACGATCACTCATTACGATCAGAATTGCGATCACTCATTGCGATCAGGGTTACGATCACTCATTGCAATCAGACTTGCGATCACTCATTATGACCAGACTTGCGATCACTCATTGCGATCACACTTGCGATCACTCATTGCGATCAGACATTGAGATCTGTTTGGTTAAATTTTGTTTGAGTATTTTTTGGACTTAGCCACTATCTAGACTAGTTCCGGAACATAGTTTACTCGAAGATTAAAAAAAAGAGTTAAATTTTTTAGGTCAAGTTAAATCAATTTTTTTCCCTACTAGTTTTTGGCTATCTCTAACTCAATTTTAAAATTTGGCGATACAAAATTTTTCCAGCTTACCATTTTGTCGGACTGAGAAAAATAGCAATTTTCGGAATTTCAACAACAACTCAATCACAACACATCTACTTAAGATCCATATTCACTTCATCATTTCAGAGAATATTGAGATGGATTCTACTGTCGAATATCGTGTGACGAACAACAACATAATGGTGGCGGGTAATGATAACTAGGTTTTTACTCAATTAAAATTTTTCTCCGTTTACAATCGAATTGATTTTCAGTTAAATGTGCTACTCAGTCGTCCTTTGATGAAAAAGAAATATTTTTGGTCGTTGTTTAAAATTAAAATTGCAAAACTTAAAAGTAAAAGGCAAGGTAAATAAGCTAAAAGTAATTAAAAAGTAAATGGTGCGAAATTAATAAAAGCTTGACGAAAAGTAAATAAACAATATTAAAAACAAATATGAAAACGAAACAATTAATAAAAATAAAACTAAAAGACGAAATTAACTATCGACTCGAAAATAAAGTTTACTTAATGAAAAATGAGAAAATAAAACTAAGAGGGTACTTTAAAACTAAACGAGACAAAAGCTAAAGCGGATACTAAATAAAAGATAAAACTTAAACTTTTGGAAAAAAATTTAATACTAAAAATTGACGAAAAATTCAACTAAAAATACGTAACTTTCAGAATTAAAATCGGAACAACTTTCAGATTAAACTAAACAATTACGGAACAATACTAAATAATAAATAAGCTAGCAAGCAAGCAGCTCAAGCTAGCAAGCTAGCTGATCAGTTTTTGGCGCGAAAAGAAAAGCAGGCATGTAGGCATGTCACTTTTCGCAATATATACAGTGAATTCTTCGGAATAATTTTTTCGCAATATATACAGTGAATTCTTCGGAATAATTTCTTTTCAGAACTTTCTTCGGAAAAATGATTTTTTCAGATTTTTGGGAGATTTCTTAGGAATCTTACACCTTTTCAGAAAAATGGCATATCTTCGAAATAAACTACATTTTCAGAAAAACTAAAATCTTCGGAAAAATTATAATTTCGGAAAAGGGAGTTTTTCAGAGAAATGCTAATCTTCGGAATACCAAATATTTTCAGAGAAATGACATATATTCGGAAAAGCAATAATTTCCGAAAAATGACAAATTCAGAGAAATCTTCGGAATTTAAAACCCTAATCCGAAAATCCTAAAGAACAGATAAAAAGTTACAGTAACAACCAAAAATCAGAAAATAAGCCACGAATAAGCTAAAATCAAATAAGCAATCTAACAAAACTTAATCTAAAACACTTTTAAGAAAAACTAATTCAACAACAAATCAAAAACTTCAAAAACACTAATTAATCTAAATAATAAAAATTAACTTTTAATAAAATAAACTAATAGAAACACTTAACTAAAATCAAATCAAACACACAATAAGCTATAAAATCAATAATCCAACACAATCAAAAACATAAAAGCATAACAAACAATCAAATAAGCATAACAATAAGCACATAAACATAAAGATTAAATCAAAACAAGAAAGGTAGAATGAGAGATTAATATAAAAACTTGATTAAAATTAAAGATTCAACAACACAAAATTAAAAAATTACTTGAAATTAAAGACAAGAAATTAAGATGACAATATGAAAGTGCTTGGAAAATAAAATGGAAAGACTAATGTGTCAAATTAGCTAACACCTCCCTTTTCACATTTTGATCCTAAATCACAACAAAAACACAAACCACGCATAATTCCGATATTTACGACATAAAATACACGTTTTGGCTTGGTTATTATTATAATTAAGTGGTAAAAGGATAAGTGTTTTCACACTTATTAGGTAACAAAGAGATACCACCAATGCTTGTGTCGGGTCGATATCATCATTGGTAATCCCGTTTTCTACGTTACCTTGACACAAAACCTAACGGTGATGCTTTAAGGCAATGTATCTTTGATGGACCTTATAAACTCTCAAGGATTCAAGTTCCTGGAGTACCAGCCACAAATGCAACTGAAGAACAACTTGCATATGAACGTGATGAAAAGAGAAACGACCTCACACCAGAGAATCGTGCTTCGTTTGATGTAGAAAAGGAATCAGTCTACTTAATTCTCAGTGGCATTGGAGATGATATTTATTCCATGGTTGATGCTTGTTCTACTACTAAAGAAATGTGGACCGCTATTGAAAGATTGCAACAAGGTGAATCACTTAACAAACAAGACATGAAAACTAAGATGTTTTGGGACTTTGGCAAGTTTACATCAAAGGATGGGGAATCAATTGATTCTTATTACTTCTGATTCTACAAAATGATGAATGACTGACCCGAAACAACTTACAAGTTTCCACCATGCAAGTTGTTGTCCCAGATATTTGTTATGATTAAACAAGAAAGGAAGATAAAAGATGGAAGATTTCTAGAGAGAGAAAGTAGTGAGATAAAGTAGAGAGAAGTGTGTGAAACAATGGGAAGGTTAGATTAATAGAAAATGAATCAACCAACACCCTTCCTAACATGCTAGGAAGGATATTTATAGCCTTTGCCTACATGTGGCATAATCGGCTATATGATTATGGGTCGGGCTTTCCTTTTGGGCTTTGGTTACTTATGAATGAACCTTTGCTTAAAGTTAAGCCCGTAATACACGACTAACCTAATACCTATTACAACGTTCTAATATAAGATACATAATAAACATATGACCGAGCATTCTTGTTTGACTCAATATTTTGAGGCTAACAATCTCCCCCAATGAGAGGTCATTACCCTTTATGAGAGGTCATTACCCTTTGTCACTTGGAGATTTGTAGAGATTACTAATCTCGCCATAAATGAGTCTTGAACGTGTAATGGTAGTCTTTTTCCTTCATGTTGTGTTCTTTGAGCCTTTGTCGTTGTCTTTCGACTTTGTCTTTTGATCTTGAGATCTTCAAATTATCCTTGACTTGTCTTTGCCATCTTGTGATCTTGTGTATTCATCCACATGCTCACACTATTAATTGTTGAATATGTCTTTAGGCATGAGTATGTGGTTTTGAATCTTTGACTTTGCTAAGTACACCGTGACGCCACCTTCTTGAGATAAAACATAGACACGGACTGAATGGCTTTGACATTCGTCCTAAATCGGTAGCGTTTTAACTCTGGTCGGTGAAGACCGTTATACGATATTAAATATCTTACCTGTGATTAGGTAGATTCAATTAAGAATCTCCTTGACAGGGTTTCGCGGCTGTACTATTCGTTCTCTTTACGACCGTCTCAAAGCAAGACTGCGAACATAAAGAGTGAATCAATTGGATAGATATCCGCTTGATTAAAGTCGTCAAATCAAATTCCTGTAACAAGTGTGTTTCATAAAGAATCTTACCATTGTTGCTTTCCAATTGACACAAGCTTGATTCATAAGAATCTCACAAGTCACCTACCGTAGCGCTGTTTGAGGTTGACGCTAGAAGGATTTCCATTCGTCACTATGAATATTAATGAATATCACTTTGAATGTTCTGGCAAGACCATAAAGATATTGCGTAGAAACCTGAAACGAGTTTGAATCAATTCAGAATCAAACCATAGTTGCTTTTCAGTTTACATGTGTTCAATTCATAAAGAATCTTACACATGACCTACCGCAGTGTTGTTTGATGTTAACACTGGAAGGATTTCCACTCATCATTGTAAATACTAAGTAGTATCACTCTGAGTGTTCTAGCAATATCGCAGGGATATAGCGTAGGACTCTCTTGTTCGTCATCCATGTGTCCTAACGAGATTTGATTGATCTCTGGGCTCTAGACTCGATTTGTTCACTTTTAGTGGTCGGAGGCTGGAGCAAATGCCACCTATTCAATATCAACTATCTCGGAGTGAGAAAGTCAATAGAAGTCATGTTGTTCTCCGTGACAATAAAACAAACTTCTTTTGAGAGAAGCCTGAGTAGCTAGGGAGGGTTGTGCATTACATCACTGGGTCCATGATGAGTTGTCTTCATGATGTGTTGACCCGGTTTCTACCTAAGTTGTATGGAGGGCTTCTTTATTTACACCCTTTATCCTTACATTTCTTTTTCATTCTTTAACCCCTTCAATGCTTACCAAGACATCATTACTAGCACCTTGTTTTGATTGTTCAGTTCTAGCATCAGTACTTAGTCGGCATTTAGCTACGTTCACATTCTACTCCATCTTTCCTAAGGACTTCTAATAATCTATTGGATTGTCCCTGGGAAGATTCCTCCGGTTCTGGTTGGATCATAGGACTTAAACCTAACCACCCTTTCGACACCAATAACGTCATGAATTAAAAATGTTGTGGGTATTTGATCGTAACCATGAAAACCAGTTTAAATGTTTAACAAGGTATTTGAAATACATTTAACACCTTGATAGTTTTGTCGTTTCAGAAGTGCTCCCCCTTCACATGTGCATCGATAATCGAAAGTGTTTCGCACATGTAGGTAAGAGTTAAAGTGATTGAGTCTTATATAAGATCACATTTTCTCCCCTATCTCTAATATATAAAATATTTTGATATTAGAGATACCAAATTTGATTAAAATATATTTTGAAAAATAGTCTTGAAAATCTCTGGGAGAAAGATGTGTCAATCTTTGCATGAAGTTGAAATGCTCCCCCTTAAAAATTGATCCAATTGAATTGTCATTGTGAGGATGTGATCCACATTTCGCTTTTTGAGGATAGGAGTTTGTTGAACACACTATTTTTGAAATATTTTGAATTATCATTGAGAAATTCTTGAAAAAAATTGTGTTCAACGCTTTTTGAAAAATCCTATTTCTTTTTGGCGAAGAGGTTTTTCTAAAGCATAAACTTGAGTTCATAGACTTTGAATGTCTTGACGAATCCACTCAAGTGTAAGAAGATTTTTCTTCTTTTGCTGACAGTAAGAGAACGAAATCGTACACTCCCCCGTGAATATAGATCCGGGTTGCAATCTGAAATTGATTACAAGCCATTGTGTTGAGCTCAAAATGTTGAATGTTTTCGGACAAGCTCAACCCAAGATAGATTGCTCTACCCGTTGTTTAGAAATATTATCCAAAATAGACAATTTCCTTTATTAAAAGAAATGACATGTTTTGAAAAATATTTACAACTTTCATTCGAGCTTTATGTACACACCCGTGTCGTTATTGAGCGACATTTTCAGGTACGTCCATATTATCGATACTGAAAGACATGTCGAGAAGAATATTTTTGGATTTTAAAAGATTTTTAATTTTGTGTTTTGTTTTTATATGTTTTATATTTTTGTATTTTGCTTTTTTTCAAAGATATTTACAAGCTGATGTTTGATAGATAAATCAAGCAGGCACCTTTGCCAGAATCTCCAGGTCTGTTGGAGTCAAACATCTCATACCAATGTGCCTAACAAGGTACTCAAACCTATCTTTCGACAGAGCTTTCGTAAACAAGTCGGCTAATTGGTAATCTGTTCCAACAAAGTATAGTTCAACGATACCTCTTTCAACTTGTTCCGTTAGGAAGTGGTATCTGACATCGATGTGCTTCGTGCGGGAATGCTGTACCGGATTACAAGAGATGGCTATGGCCGACTTTGAGTCACAGTACATAGGTACTTTATCAAAGTGGAAGCCATAATCCATGAGTTGTGTTCTCATCCACAGAACTTGAGCACAACAAGCAGATAGAGACACATACTCCACTTCGGCTGATAAAAGTGACGTGCAATCCTGCTTCTAGGAAGACCATCCCACAAGTTTATCTTGACCTAGAAATTGTGCACCACCAGAAGTACTTTTTCATGTATCAAGACACCCTGCATGATTAGAATCTGAATAGGCCGTTAGAAAGAAACCGATTTCCCTCGGATACAAGAGTCCCAAATGAATGGTAATCTTGAGGTACCGAAAGATCCGTTTAACCTCCTTGAGGTGCTTTTCAGTAGGTCGTGCTTGATATCGTGCACAATAACACGTAGCATGTGAAATATCAGGTCTGCTTGCTGTCAAGTACATGAGGGAGCCGATCATGGAACGATATCTCGTTTGATCTATGGTATTTCCCCCCAAGTCAGTATCTAGCGATGTGGTTGATAATGGTGTCCCAACGGGGTCACATGAAGTCATACCATGCTTTTTGATTATCTTTTGACAATATAAGATACCACTTGGGGATTGGTGAACTTGAATTCCTAGAAATAATTTTAGTTCGCCCATCATAGACATTTCAAATTTGTTGTGCATGACTTTTTCAAACCATTTTGAAAGTTTTGGGTTTGTAGACCCGAAAATAATGTCATCAACATTAATCTGCACAAGCAAAATGTCACCCCCATATTTATAAGTGAACTGAGTTAGATCAATGGAACCTTTTGAGAACCCTTTGGATACCAGAAATTTTGAGAGCTCATTGTACCACGCCCTTGGAGCTTGCTTGAGTCCATAAAGTGCTTTGTGGAGACGATACACCTTGTCAGAATAACGAGGATTGACGAATCCTTCCGGCTACGTAACATAGACTTCTTCCTTCAAAGGATAGTTAAGAAATTTTTTCTTCACGTCCGTTTGATAAACAGTGAATCCCTTATGTGCAACATAAGCAAGGAAAATCCTGACCGCTTCCATACGAGCAACTGGTGAAAATGATTCATCAAAATCAATTCCCTCTTTCTAGCCATACCCCTTAGCCACTAGCCTAGCTTTGTTCTTGATGATCGTGTTTTCTTCATCCATCTTGTGTTTCCAGATCCAACGAAGATTTAAAGGAATCACATCGTATGTTCTGTCAACAAGTTCCCAGACTTTAAGTCTTTCAAATTGTTGAAGTTCATCCGTCACGAATCAGGCCGTCCCTTTCCTTGAAAGAATTCACATGCGGCCACCAGCTTTCCCAACTTCGATTCAATCCAAGCATGATCAGCCATGGATTCTTTGATGTTTTTCGGTTCATCTGAACTCACGGTGAGTGCGAACATACAAACATCACCATCAGTTGCTAGTTGTCGTCTTGTACGAACAGGCTGTGAAGGGTTTCCAATTACTTGAACCAAAGGATTCTTGGGTCCAATGATGTGTTTAAGGATGCCATTGGTAGAACGTATGCATATTCGACGGATCAACATGGCGGGTAGAAGACTCTCTAGTTTTGTGTACCGGTGTACCGAATGGATTATGAAAATCGTCATCGTCAGATAATGCATCATCTGCTTGATTTGTGTTCTCTGGAGCAATGACAGTAGGTGTGGATGTTGTAGGATCGATTGTTGAAGTGATATTCCGAGGATGTAAATCTACAGCAACCCGTGTTGAAGTAGATGAAGTTGTATCCTTTTGTTGACGATGATCGGTATCATCATTCTTATCATGAGTGACAGCGGAAGACTTCGATACAACATGTTTCTCCCCCGTGAAATATTCAGCAAACATTCGTCCATATAACATTTCCAACTCTTCAAGTGTCATGTCTAGTGTGATATCTTCTCTTGGAACATGTTCAGGAACCAGGTTTGAACTTGACGGTTCATTGTTGTGGTCTTGAGTTCCGAGTGCCGTGCGGTTGTGCACAGAAGTCTTTTGTCGTTGTGGATCGGGACTTAAACTGTTTTGTTCAAGTTCCATTTCTTGCTATTCATCAAATCTGATATGAATAGTCTCGACTATCAATTTTGTTCTCTTGTTGTACACTCTGTATCCCTTAGACTGAGTTGCATATCCCACTAAAATGCATGCATCACCTTTCTCTTTCATCTTGTCCAGATTTTCACCATCTCGAATAATGTAACACGTACATCCGAAAACATGAAGGTGTTTGAGTGAAGGTTTGCGATAATTAATTATGTGATATGGTGTCTTTTCGTGTCTTGGGATAATTAAGGAACGGTTTTGTGTGTAGCATGCGGTTGATACGGCTTCGGCCCAAAAGAATAGTGGTAGTTTTGAAGCAGATAATAATGTTTGAGCAGCCTCAACTAAAGTACGATTTCGTCTTTCAATAACTCTTTTTTGTTCAGGTGTTCGAGCAATAGATGTTTCATGTTCAATCCCTTCGGCTTCAAAATAATTCTTCAGAGTTCAATTCAAGAATTTTGTGCCTCTGTCAGTACGTACCATTTTTACTTGAGCTTGAAGACCACGTTGTATCAGCTTAAGGAAGTTAATGAGAATCTCAGGTGTTTAATCCTTGGACCTTAATAAGAGGGTCCACATGTACCTTGAGTAGTCATCGACAATTACCATAACGTATTTCTTCCCATTGATGCTTTGAACACGCATGGGGCCGCACAAGTCTATATGAAGAAGATCTAACCGTCCTTTAGAGCTTGGTGTAGTCTTTGTCATGAAACTACTTCGTTTAGCTTTACAAAGCTCATAAGAAGAACAAAGATGATCTTTGATGAATTTCAAATTTGGAAGGCCTCTCACAATATCTTTCTTGGAAAGCAAGTTAGTGGTATCAAAGTTAAGATGAGATAATCGTTGATGCCATAACCAAGCTTGAGTCGTTGAAGCTTTAGCCATGAAACATATTAGAGTTGAAGATGTGGAGTCTTGTAGTGAAATAGTGTAGAGATCAGTACCCCGTGAACAGGTAAGTAAGTCATTCCCATCATAATCACGAACAAAACATGTCTTCTTTCTAAAAGAAACCTCTAAATCCGCATCACAGAATTGACCAACCGAGAAAAGATTGTGATTGAGCCATTCGACGTAGTAAACCCTTCTGATAGTGATATTCCCCTGAACCAAGTCTCCATATCCTAGGATTGGTGCAAATTGATCATTTCCGAATCGGACCGTACCCAAGAACTTCTCCACGAAGTTAATTAGAAGCTTGAGATTCCCTGTCATGTGCTTCGTGCATCCGGAGTCCAGTATGAAGAGAATTATTTCGATCACCTGCAGAAGAATTAGAACACGATGGAGCATTTGCTAAATTGGATTCCATGTTAGTTGTGATTTCCGATTCATTAGTTTCCCTAGTTTCATCACTTAGAGGTACACTAACGCACGTAGTCACATTTTCTGTCCTAACCTTAGGCATCCATTTATATCCTAGAGGACATTTATTAGCAAACCACCATTTCCAATACTTGCTAGCAGACTCATATAATTCCCTAATAATGCTTCTAGGGTTCTTAGTGGTAAAGTCTGATGTAATATTTTACTCAGGGGGGTTGCACCAGAATGGTTCACTTCGCGTTTGGCTTTTCTAGCACTAATAGGCATCGCAGTTTGCTTCTTAGTTCTAGTATCTACGCCTTTGACATTATTCGAAACACACATAGCATGATTAGCATTAGCACACTTTCCACATTTCACACAAACAAACTTAGCATTTAAATCAATTAAAGTCGAATCATTCAAATCGTCATTACACGCGATTACAGACGTTTTATTCTTAGAAACATTGAAAATCCAAGGGTGGTCTTTTACTGTCTTCATCTTCCTTTGACTTTTGTTTTGCCAAACCTTTTGATTCATGCAAGTGCTCTTAAGCTGAGGCCGACTAACACTATCAGTGGGGACTACTCCTGTAGTAAAAGACACACATCTATTAGTGTTTCTAGAAGTCTGAGGTGATTGACTTTCTTTGTTGTGTGTGGGTTTAGTGGCCAATCTATACATCCCTGGTTTTACCACATTGTGTTCTTAATGCTTTATGATCGAATATGTGTTTTGGGAGTGTTTTGTGGTAACCTATCCTTCCCATCCGTCTTGGGGGCAAACCCAGGTTTTGCAAATGCAGAATTAGAGAAAACAGATGGTTTTCCCAAGACAGAAGGTTTAGTCACTTTGTGCCCATTGGGATGTCTTACAACAAGTTTCTTAACACTAGGTTCCATAATTTTCCCACCCATCTTAGCAACGAGTTTCTTCAACTTTACTATCGCTATTTCCCTGTCTTGTAATTGAGCTTTCAACTCTTTAATTTCCAAACTCTTTTCATTTATTTCTCGACACATTTGGGAATGTTTTTCTTGCAATTTATTATCATGTGAAAAACTTCCTATGTCTTTTTGCAAAGCAAGTTCAAGAGAATGACAATGTTTTTGAAGGAAATCAGTTTTGTGTTGAAGTAACTCAAAAGCCTTTTTATCAACATTTTCTTTACGTTTTGAAAGCTCAAGTTCAAGACGCTCACATTCTTTGATCTTATCAAGATATTTGCATGCAATATCAGAATACTCATCGATATCAGCACAAGATTGAAGAGTAACACACAAAATATCTTTGGAGAGACATTCTTCTAAGAGTAGATCATATTCGTTTGAAAAATCTGATTTGTCATTTTAAAGTTCATCAATTTCTTTTTCAAGAGACTCAACATATTTCAAATCATCAAACATTTCAGACCGAATCAAGTTTTCAAACTCAAGAACATGTTCTTTTATTATCTTCGTATTTGGTATTAAATGTTCTTTCACAAGCACAGTTATGTCGTGAGCAATCTCTGTTTTCCACTTATCTTTTTGACGTTTTTCCCAATCGCTTTCAACAATTGATTGAACATTATCAATATATTGTTTAAGAAAACCAAGTGTTTTTCTACTTTTGCTTTTAGAAGCATTAAGAGGCAAATAGTTAATATATTTAAAAATATTCGTTTTCCTCTTAGTGGCAAAAGCTTTCTTCCATTGAATTCGTCTTTGTTTGCATTCTAAAAACAATTCCTCACGAGACTTCTTTTTAGTGGAGTGAAAGGACCATAAAGACTATTTTCATAAGCATAATTATATGGTGTCACAAAGTCTTTGTTGACCAGTGATCTACTATCCTCATCCCGAAGGGACGTCTCTTCAATATCGAGGCTAGCTACTGGGCAATCATGATCGGTCCATTCGGACTCATCAAGATATAAGTGAGGGTTAGCAGCTTGAGCCTGTTCGAGGTACTTGGGGCTTGCAATAATAGGTTGAGCTTTGAAAAACGATCGAGGTGCTATCATTCTAACGGTTTGAATAGAGTCATGTGTTTTATAAACAACTTTTTTCAAAAAATTCGACTTGTTCTTCGAGATCCTTTACTTTTTCAGTATCTTTGCCTTGTCTATTTTTGAAATCTTGTTTTAATTTTTCAACCTCTTGTTTCTTTTCGTCAAGAATATTAGCAGAATCGGTGGTATTCATAGAAAGCTTCTGTTCAAGTTCATTAACTTTTGTTGTGGCAAGGTACGTTTTTTGACGTTCATCACTTAATAATACATTAAATTGACGTTTTTCTTTTGTTAACAAAGCAAGAGCTTCGTTGTATTTATTTTCAAAATCGTCCTTTTTAACGTTGAGAACACGACTTTTGTACCCCTCAATGTAAAACCCGCATGCTTTTACCATGAATAGTACCCTTAAGATCGTACGTACATGATTAGAACTTTCGTTTTATAGCACGTTTACGTTTCACGTACAAGAATTATTAGTATTACGTACGTGTTATAACACGATAAGTATTTACTACGTATGAACACACGATAATTATTCCAATAATAATTATAATCACGAGCATACGAACATGAAATCATGAACGTAAATTAATCACGAACTAATATTACGTATGTATATATATTTATTACGAACACGAATAAATATATTAAGTCACGATCGATAACTAATTAAAACACGTAAAACACGAACACGAGAACACAATTATTAATTAGACACGAAAAATGTTCGGGTTACCCCATGTGGGCCCCATACCCATGAAATTAGGGACAAGAAAAGGGCCTAGCCCATCAATTATTACTAAACAAGAAAAAGGAGAAAACTTGTTTCATTATAACAAAAATTAGAAAAACTAAGAAACCCTAATTCTCCTTCTTCCTCTCCTTTTGGCCGCCACATTTAAGAACACCAAAGGGGTGATCGGGTTGATTTTGATCTTGGAATTTTTGCAAGGATTCATGTGTGTTCGTCCTCATTTTATTCACGTATTCGGTATAACTTTTAACCTTTTCTTTTTATGTTTTGATTTATAGAATCACTTAAATCATGATGTTTTTAATTAAACTAATTAAAAACAAGTATTTTGAACATGTTAATGAAACTTATTTTTAGAAACTTTCTATTCCTAGAAACTTATTTAATTAAGGCAGCTAATCTATTTATGGAAACTTTCTATTTTTAGAAACTTATCTATTTTAAGCAGTAATTCTATTTTTGAAAACTTTCTATTTTTGGAAACTTTCTATTTTTGGAAACTTTCTATTTTTGAAAACTTTCTATTTTTGGAAACTTTCTATTTTTGTAAACTTTCTATTTTTGGTAACTTTCTATTTTTGGAAACTTTCTATTTTAGGAAACCTGCTATTTTTAGAAAGTTACTTATTATTACACAACAAGTATAATAATACATGAAATACAAGTAATACTTAATCAGAATAGACAGAATATAAGATAAACACAGTATAAAGCTTAAAACAGTAAACCATGACATGAACATATAAAACAAGCCAAGACATGATATAAAACCAGTTACGTATTTAGTAATCAGATAGTTATACACGTATGTATTTATGTAGCGTTAGTGATACCGAAGTAGGACTCTCTTCCGTTCGTCTTCTTCGTTCACTAGACATAAGGTACGGATTCCCGTCCTTTTAGTAGGGACATTCTTTCCTTATTAGGATTCCATGTATACAGCCAACTGTTTTCCCATAGTATAAGTTTATATGTTTGATTGCTTATGTTTAAATTAGAATACCTGAAGCCATATACATGCATGACCAGTTTCACCTAGTTATGGAGGTACCAAAACCATAACAGTAGAGGCACTGGTGTTATGACTTCCCCACGGCAGAGTGATTGCTCGTGGCGTCCCTTCAGCTTTTGGCCATATTATTATATTTATCATGTGGGGCGTATGGGTGCATCTTAGTTACATGTTTTCAGCAGATTACTCAGTGTGAATGTGGTGTGTGCCTTGCATCCTTCACAAGGAGCTGATCCCTCCTACCCAAAAACCAGTATATTAAATTAGAGGCAGCCCCTCTAATTTGCATGACGAGGTCACCCCTCCAAGTATTCATGCACGTTGATTTTCATGACCTATACTGGCTAATGGTAAAATATGTTAAACAGTTTTTACAAGATGAAGGCTTTTCAAACTATAACCAGTTTTACTAAGACATAACCGGGTTATCCAGGACTTAGTTTTCTTCTACTGTTTCATGCTTATTTGCTTATATTATTCATGCTTTACTTGTACATCCGTGCACTGAGCGTTATGCTCAGCCGTTACTTTCCTTTCCATGTCCCAAAACGGCAGGTACCCAAGGACAGACTCGAGCATTTTGGAGGACATGCATAGGATGGAAGCTGCCATAGACTTCTTCTCCTTTTGCCTTCATATATTTATGCTTGTTTAAGTCTTTCATTCATTTCATTTACTTTATTTTGTTTTGGGCTTATGTTTGGGGAACCGATGTTTGATTCCGGTTTACCCTATGGTCATGTAATGTTTTAGACATTTATATTTGTATGCTTTGATGACACGCCATAATCACGCGTGACAGTCCATTTATCAAAATGAGGTGTTACAATTATGGTATCAGAGCCAAGGCTTCGACCTGTAGGCTCTAAAACTCGACCTGTGACTAGTGGGTAGTCACCAGGAGCTTCCTAAGCCAACGTTTGTTATTCCACGTATTGATGTTTTTAGCGCATTGTTATTTTAACCATGATGTTTTCAGCACCTTGAGGTTTTAACCTTGATGTTTTTTATCGATATTGTTTTTACTAATATGGATGGACAACCGTCATTCATATTTAGTTATGTGTCATGGTTTCATGCATGACGTTCCTCGTGAACTGGGACTATGTGGACTGAACCTCTGTAGTTCATAATTAGTCACATAAAAAAAAATTCTGATAAGTTTTGACAGATGAGTTTCATTTATTTATGTTTCATGTATCATTGTTGCAGGGATTATGACTAAGTAATGGTTGGTACAAGACTGGCCCTATTTAGTCGCATGTGCTTTTATCGAAACTTTTAACTTTGGGACCGACCCATAGGCGTCCCCTCGCCATGTATTTTGTTTTGGGACCGACCCATAGGCGTCCCCTCGCACATATATATGTTTTTATAAACTACATCATGCATTCATACACTGTTTTCATGCATAAAATTTTTCTCATGATTTATTGGCATAATTTTTTTTTCATGTCCCCTCATAAGTTACTATGTTTTTATGTCAAGTATGTCTTCATACTGTCATGGTTAACTTCAGTTTCATGCTGATTATGCTATACACTCCGTCACGTTGAGTTGTTCCATGTTTCTTCATAATGACTTGGTCTTCACGTGATTATGTCCTACGTCTCTTTTGTTGTCTTTGCTTCCATGCAAGACACTGTTGGAATTCATGTAAATTCTGCTTTCATGATAGTCATGGTTGGTTTTCATTAATCATGCTTTCAGGAAAATCATCATTGAAATTCGTTTAACCACACATTAGCGTTTCTCTATGCAACCAGAATGAGGTGTATACTGGCATTGCCAGGTTATCATGATGGTATTTTTCTAACCGTTTAACCGATTATAGTTCCTTTAAAATCATGACAAATGATCGACCCCATACCGATCATTTCATGTGCATTCCATGTTTTCTCCATGCACCGTATTCCATGTGTATTACACGTACCTTAATCCATGTGTATTTAATTTGCAATACTTCACGAGTATTCGCTAGTCAATTCTGAATCATCTCAGGCGTATTTTCAATTGTTGATATTCTACAAGATTGCTGATGCCGCTCATAACTTGGAGATGTTACTAAAGGTTGATGCTGCTGATGTTAGGAGACGCTACGAGACGCGGATGCTGTTCACAACCTGGAGATCATACAAGACGAAGACAAAGGCGTTAGAGCAAAGCAATTGGACGAGAAGATGCTTCACCATCAGACGATTTTCATCAATCATTGTCCCTAATTCTTAGTTACATGTCACACGTCATTCAGTTGTCGTTTCAGTCATATGAGTGCAAACCGGTACCAGCCAGCCACTCAGCTGAATAGTTACATGAATCATAGTCATGAGAATGACCGTCATGGAACTGACCGACAGGATGATAGCAACCACTACTATGACAGCAACTATCCTAGAAATCGCAACCGAGGCTCCGGCCGCGGGCGTGATCAAACATACAAATGATCAGTAGTCCAACCGATCCGCCAATTCTGGCATAATAACCTAATATTGTAGTTCTATTTGTTTCACATCTCGAGACACATGTCAAGACATCAGTCAAGACACATGTCTCACGTATACTGTGACAATCCGTCAATTTATGGTTGATATTTTATTCTCAAATATTATTTAAAAATATTATTTTAATATTATATTATGAACTCACTTATTTTTGGGAAGTAATTTAGATTTACGTCTTGAAGTAGCATCGACTACGTCTAAACCGGAGGATTCAATGTTACGTGCTTACGTTTACATACACCGTTTTGGTGACACTCCGACATTTCAGAAAATAAATTTATCCATGAATATTATTTTGGAATTTTAAATTTGTGTTGGTTCGTAAACTCATAAATTTACGAGAAGAGATTAGGACTTACGATTATAATTTAACGCCCTTTACGACTAAACCGGAAACCTTAGGATTACGTATTTACGTTTTCGAACTCCGTTTTTGATGAGACAATTTTTATTAGATTCGTTTTGTGTCGTTGATTCATAATTTATAAAAACGTTTTTCGTAAAACGACCCGAGGGCACGTAAATCGAGAAAACTAGAATCGAGGAATACCCGTAAATTAGTGGGATGAGACAAGTTTACACTTGCCTCACCCCACAAATGGGTGGCCAAAACTCCACCAACACATCTAAGATGTGTCAAAGCTTACTAAGTAAGCTAGGACACTTGTCCTAGCTACTTACACAAATAAGCTAACTAGAAAAACCACTAAACACTCAAACCATTCCTCACAAAAACATACATGCAAAACCACTAGTTTCTCTCATCTCTCTCTCTTATTTTCGTCCCATATTCACCCAAAACAACCTCCATTTGATCTTGATTCAATCATAAATCATATGTATAATTTAAATATGATGAAAACCCATTAAAGTTATAAAGATTGGAGGTGATCTTAACATGTAAAAAGGAGTTTTCAAGGGAGTTTGGGGCTGATTTCTCAAGGCGTTTTCATGAAGAACAAGGGCTGTTTTTTGGAGGAATCTACAAATACTTGGTGATCCTAGAAGTGATGTTGATATCTCATAAGATTGGTTACCCAAAACCAAGTCTTGTTCATCATCAACCCCATCTTTTCATCATCTTGGTGGTATAAAGATTGTTCTTTCAATCTTCTTGTTATTTTGATTATGTAAACTTGTATTTCTTTTACTTATGTATATGTATATGATGATGAATGATGATTAAAAATATTATGTGGGGATTTGGTGTTGATAAATTTGATAAACATGGGTAAAAAGATGGACAAACTACATGTAAAAATGGTTAAATCTTGCTTAAATGGTAGGCTGTATAAAAACAGTAACTAACCACATGATGAACTGATAAAATGGCATAGATTAATGGATATACAGTAAGTAATATGTCTTGTACACATGTGAGAGTTGGCCATGCAATGGAATCATTAAAATGAGTGAGATATGATCAAAACAAGATGAGTGTGCTAATCTGAATAAGCTGTTTTGTAGGGACTGTTAAGGATAGATAAACTTAAAATGAGCAGTAGCTATAACTAAGTTAATTGTATCACATAATATGAAGATCATGCCACCCAAAAATGAGCTTCTAATTCATTGTAGAACTCTAGATATGATAAAAATGGTGAAGATGAAAATAAAAATCAGATTTTGAAGAATTAATGTTTATTACTATTATATAAGCACTCAAATTATATAGTATAAAATATGAAATTAAAACCCACTAACTTATGAATTTCATTTATATAAATATTTATAAGGTTAAATAAATGGATAAATTATAAAAATATTAGTGGAATAATATTTATTAGTTATAAAAACTATAAACTTGATTTTTACGACTTTTTCGGCTATTACCGTAAAATTAACGTTTTTCGCCAATTAAAACTGAGACGATCAAACCCGTCTAATGTAAAGTTTTTAAAAGTCATATACTGATATATAAGTATCTAATACAAGTAAAAACCGATAAAACCCGAAATATAAAACATACGGACATTAACGGGCTAAGTTAACGTTATTGGACTAATAATACAACAAAATGGGCTAAAACACTTATAAACTTATTTATTGGGCTTAACCCATTTGGGCCCAACTTGTAAAGTATAAATACTGATAATACAAGTATGAAATGGATTAATACAAGTTAATGAACTTATAATCAGCTTATTGGACCTAAAACATGTAAATAGGTAAAACTAGTAAACTAGTGAAAGGTTACCAATACATAAACACAAAAATGAGTGAATGAGAATCTATAAACCCACTTGATCATCATATATATATAAAATCATCATATGTATACATAATTGTTATTTTTATAAAGTCATTGGACATGAGTCTAAGACGAATATTATTTGTCTAGGTTTCCGTGATTAAAGCACGTGTCGTACGTCCGAATTACCGATAACCCGCCTTCCCACATCAACGTGAGTTCATAGCCTCGCACTCTTTTAAATGTTTTTATGAAATGTTTTATAAACCCGCGAGGGAGATAACATGTTAGTTTTTATAAAATAGGACACCATTTGTCCCGATTGTTTGTTTATTGATTTGGACCCGAATGATTGTATGACCCGATTGTATGACCCGATAAATGATTAAAGGACCCGATAGATGAAATTAAATGGATTATTAAAGTTAGGATATGTCACTAAAAGTCCCATTAGCATGAATTGTGAACTACCGGGATTTGGTAGACGCTTATGCATTTAATAGTACTATTTGGGGAAGATCACCCCAGTTCGCGCCTTGACGGTTGATCCCCGTCGTGCCACATTGATTGGTAAGCGAATTTATGTATGAGAAGATTTCCATAGCGTGACCTTTGTGACGACACGCTAATTTAGATGGGCAAATTGAGTTTCGGGCTAGCTACCCGTTGTTTGGTTTAGTAAGGTAACAATGTCATGCGGCTTATAATAATCCAACTAACGAAATACTGCTATATGCACCGAATTACGATGTATTGCCTGACTAGCAATACAGGGTCATACTATTGATATTGTGTTCGTGTTTTGGTTTTATATAACTATATTCATATAACGGTTTTTATTTAACTTTATACAACGTCATAAGACGTATTGTATGATGTTTTTACGACATTGGCTCGTATAATGATTTTTATGGCAAATGCCTATATTATGATTTTCGATAAGGATTTGTATAAAAATGACTTTGGCTATTTTATGGCCTGTTACAATGATTTGTACAGAATGATTTTTGGTAATAATTTTATACCAAAGTTATATTGATGGAATTTATTAAACTCTATGAATTCACTCGGCGTTATCGCTGACCTTTTCTTTTAACATGTTTTATCTCAGGTACTTGAAGGTAATTCTCGGGAAGACATCAAGAATTCATGGCCCGCACTTAAATATTAATTTCCATTCAAATGCTTTGTAAAACCTGTATTAAATACAGTGACTTGGGACCTATGTAACTTTGATATTTATGAATGGAAATGATTTATTAATAAACGACGCGATTTTTAAGCGTTGTCTATGATGTGAGTAATGTGCTATCCCGTAACACCAACGAGTCTTCCGCTATATTGAGTTGTATAAATTTGGGGGTGTTACAGTTTGGTACCAGAGCTCTCGTTATAGAGAACGAAAGATTTTGAAAACCAAGGTTTTGAATAAAACATTTCAAAATCTTTTAACCATAAACATTTTTCTAAAAATGTCTAAAAATCTTTTGACTATAACGGTGCCGAAGAATCCCCGAGTTACCGACAAGACCAGACTGAGAAGTGTTATTTTAATATATATATATAACTTGGATTATATATATATGATGTAATTTTACTACATGATTGTTTGATGATTATTTTGATATTTATACGAGGTATTTATACGACGTAGATTGTCACAAGGAACCCTAAATCCCCTAGTAAATCAATCGAAGCTATTCCCGTAGGAATTCTAGCTATCCTAGATCTAAACCAAGTTGTGGATATCTATGATCCCAACAAATGGTTGATATTCGTAGAAATGTAGATATTAGTTGATTGTGATATTGAAGAAGAATTGGCGAGATTAAAACTGATATCGATGTCATGACGATCTTTCCTTATAGAGTGGAGTTTGACAAAACGTTACCACCTAGAAAGATGTCATCTGATTCGTTGTCATCCAATACTTAAATTTGAAATCGAAAGGGTGAATGTTGCACTTGAGGCTGTCATTGGAACCATTACCCAAAAGCCTCATGCCACTAGTACCTTTCCGATAAGTCTAATTGAATGTGTGATTCATTTCATACTAGTAACTCATTTGATGACTATTGTTGAAAGAACTATAGGATTGGAAATTAAGTGTTGTTCATATCGAGCTTTTATTGCCCTATTAAGGTTTATGAATAAGGTTGAAAGTATTCGAGAATGATGTAGGATATCACATTGAGTATGATTTGGTTGAAACTTGAATGAAATAAAATTTAACTCGTATGGAATAAGAAATTGTTAAGAGGAAGTTGTTAAGTTCTATGATTGAATTATAAGGTTTTAATTGATTGTTGATTCGTGTTAAGTGTTGTTCCTAGGCCATTGTCCACTAACGAGGATGCCCAGTGTCCAATAAATAAATTGAAGAAATCTTCTTCTAAATTAGGACCGATGGATCTTCCGGGACAGGTGGGACACCTAATGACTCTTGTAGATTAGTATTCATTGTGGTATCTTTTAAAAATCCCTAACTTAACTGAGATATCAGTTGGTAGGATGACTTCTGAGAATTGTATGACATAGTGACACGTAATGTGTTATGGTACAATTTTGACTTGTTTGTGATTAATGAAAAAGACTACCTTTGATTGCTAAATTCTACATGTATCGATGTTATCTATCTTTTATTTCTTCTTCCTAATGCTCGCATTAGTGATGCAACCATTGAACAAGTACTCATCTCGATTTGAGTTACGTTGTGGATTATTCTTTTGAGTGCCATCGAGATCATGAACCTCATGATTATTTGGCTAAAGCTCATTTCCTATTATATTGAAGTTAGTTCTTGGTAAACAACTTTTCATCACATTTTTGCAGATCACTCATTGTTTTTATAAGTTAAAACAGTATCCCTTTAGAAAAATTGAATTTTCATCACTATAAGGGTTATTCAAAGTGAGATTTATAAGTGATTGTTATCGAAATGAAGTTGTTTATAAAACACCTTAGAAAACTTAATTGTTTTTATAACAAAGAAGATCTTTGTAAATTTATTCTTGATTCTTATTTAAGAATTAAGCATGAAAATGTTTTTATTATGAACATGATCATAAAATTTTGACGAACTGAGCATTGCATCGTTAATCTTGAAATTGTATATAGTTACGCGCCTACATACAATTTGGAATGGACCATGCAAGACTGATTAGTAGTCACCATAAAACTAAATGAATAACACTACATTTTCCTTGAAGGTTGTGAAAGATTAAATTTTATGAGATCTGCAAGAAGTGAAAAATAGGGACATAGTGTTAGGGACACCTACATATGTGCCTGTATCATCTATTCTTCTGAGTCGAATTTACTCATCTGTGGAAATTGTCTTATTTGACAATTGACGATTCTTTCTTGTCCAGTTCTCCCGTTGTGAGATTCTTAGGAAAAGTATCTGGTTACCGAGTGTTGATACCCGACTGGATGTATCGACGTTCCTATCATTTCTTTTGAATTGATTTCATTTGAATGACCTGGGTAACGATCCGAGGAGCTTTCGAATGCGTACTCAAATTATGAAAACATGGGATATATTCATATTCGTTAAATGTTTTCGTCTGTATCTGATTTGAACTTCTCTTGCATAGATGACCTTACCCTTTTAAGGTTAGTTATGTATCCATATATCCTTGGATTTATGAAGGATTATGAGTTATTATTAGTCTTTTGAGAAGTTCACATCTTATCGACGGCAATGAAACTGGAAAGTTGATAGTACCAGTAGAATGGATTGATTGATTATGACATGACGACATTGTCTTAGTTGATGGGAACTCGAGTAGAATTCCCCTAAATGATAAGATGTTGATTATCAAAAGTGATCTAAATAATTCTTGATGAATGACCATATCCTGCATTTAGACTTGAAATTATACCTTGAATGGTTGTGAATTAGTCATAGAGATTATAATCTAGAAAGAACTTAAAGTAAATTTATTAAAAGATGTTTCTTTTATCTGAAACTTTAGGAGGTATTTATTGGTGAATTACCTAGACTTTTGTCATTTAGGCAAGTTGAATTTGGTATTTGATTATATTCCCGGTGCTGCACCTGTGGCGTGTGCATTGTACGTCAGCACCATCTGAATTAAAAGGAATTACCGTACAATTGAGAGAGTTTCCGGAGAAAGATCTTATTCTACCAAGCTCGTCATCATGAAGAGCTATGGTGTTATCATTCCTTATATTTATAGATTACTATGAACTGAGTAAATTGACAATCGAAAACGATAGCCATAACTCGAAATGGAAGATTTGTTCGATCATTTACAAGGTTTTAGCGTATGTTTTAAAGATTTGATCCATGGCATGGTTATCATCAACTTCGCGTCCGCGAAAAAGATTATCTATTCCAATCATTACATCCAGAACTTGTAATGAACATTATGAGTTTCACGTGATGTCGTTTGGATTGACTAATACACATGTAGCATTCATAAATTTGGTGAATCACGTGTGAAGGCTGTAATTTGATAAATTCATGCTTGTGATCATTCAGGACTATTTGTTTGTTTATAAGTATAAGAAGGAGTTAGTAATTATTTATAGATTGCCCTGAGTTGACCGAACAATAAAAACCTTGTACCTTAAATATTTAACATGTGATTAAAGACTTAATCCTTTACGTGATTTGACCGTGTGATTAATAAGATAATGGGATCTATATTGACATTTCAAAAATTAGAGCCATTAAGGCTTAGGGTCATACCAAAAAGGAAGTGCAAATATGTTTCGACAGATATTTTATCAAAGAAATTTTTAAGGGATTATTTCCTTATACACAAATCATTTAACTAAACTCCTGTTTAGGGGTAAATGTTTGTGTATACTTCTAGACAACCAAAGAAGAATTGAGGAAACCATTTAAACCAAGACTTGAGATTTGAAAGGACAATTTACGCTTTTCAACTAAGAAGATTTTGACCAAAATATAAACAAAGGTTTTTCGAACATTTACGAATTTTAATAATTATTTTAATTATTTTCGATAAATCAACAAAAATCGTGTTAATTAAATTCAAAAATTGTTTTGAACATTTTATTGTAATTGGTCGAACTAAGAAATTTAAAATTTTTACGTTTACGTTTCATAAAAATTAAATATTTATTGTTAATTTACATGTAATAATTATCGACGCTTTAGACGTCAGATTGAGTAAAACAGATAAAGATAATAGTAAAGACGAAACTAAAACATAGAAGATATGAAGAAAGAATTTTGAATAAATACGGTTATGATATTTATTTCATCAGGAAAGTGAACGTAATTACTGACACATTATGTATAAAAGATAAAGAACCAATTAGGACATGTTCCTTAATAATGAAGGTGCAAAATAAATTGCCGAACAATTTAAAAATAGCCGATGATTGTAAAAAGGATAATATAGATAATAAAAAGTGGTTCGCGGCTAATGTGAACCATTAGAATTGAGAAGCCGATAGCGTTAAATATTTTAAAGACCACTTGTGATTGTCTAAATATGGAGGATTGTGAGATATAGTTATGTTGGAATCTGTAAGTATAAGTATTCTATTCCTGTCATTTCTGACTAAATGTATCTTTATCTAAAGAATATTTACTAATGGCAAATTATGAAGGCATACATTGCCTCATACATTAGTAAATGTCTAGCTATTGCAAAGGTCATCATCTGAATTTGATTCGATTTGGGTCATCGTCGACAGACTGACCAAATCTGCTAATATCATTCCTGTTAATGATAGATTCTTGATGAAGAAATTGACTCTTTTGTGTTTAAAGGAGTTGTGTGAACATGCTATGCCTGTATCGATCATCTCTATCAAGATCCTCGCTTCGCATCGAATTTCTAAAGATTTGCTCAGAAGTCATTAAGAACGAATCTTGATGAGAGTACTGTGTACCACCCCAATCGAAGGGACGAGGTAAAGTAACGATACAAAATACTAGAAGTCTTGTTTTATGTTTGAATGATTGACCTTTGGTAATGAACCATATAATCTTTTTCCTTTGGAGAGATTATCATTGAAAATTATCGTATTAGGATCGAGATTGAATCTTGTTAGGATCTATATTAGAGCATATGTAAGCAGGAGTTGGGATGAAGACACCCGACATACACCCATTGTGAGTTGGACATGTCTTTTAGGTTTAAGGTTTCCTATGATGGCGAACCTAACCTTACAAAATACTCGACCCGCGAGACCTGAAATGATTGTTGAAATTAGGATCTGAATATTGACTGCCGATAGTAGGCAGGAGGTTATGTGAATATGAAATGTAGATCTTGAAATGCCAGATGGGTAGCGAAGTTATGCCAAAAATATTAACCATGGAAAAATAAATTGATGATCTGAAAGATCATGGGATATAAGTCCCCGTTGTATGAGACCATTGAGATGATGTAAAAGATTGGTTTGAAAGGCATCTAAGCTGGATCTACCCTAGGACTTCAAGAGCTGCGTGAATTATGTTTTGTATATCGAACTTGATAAAATGTCTATCAAGTGAAAATCTTATTGTTTCTTAGTAATGTTTAGATCGGCGAAAAGTTGCATTCATCAAAAACCCGTGAACATCATGGATAGAGAAAGTAAGTCAATATTAAGCCTGATCTTATTCCCGTAGTTATGTTTGATGAAACTCGCGTAATGTAATGAATTACACTTGTGAGAAAAGACCGAATGTGGAGGAAATACCCGCATGGCTTTAACTCTATAAGAAGCGAGTAGTAAGGTAAGATGATCTTTGAGGACAAAGATCCTGTTTAGGGGTAAATGCTGTGACAATCCGTCAATTTATGGTTGATATTTTATTCTCAAATATTATTTAAAAATATTATTTTAATATTATATTATGAACTCACTTATTTTTGGGAAGTAATTTAGATTTACGTCTTGAAGTAGCATCGACTACGTCTAAACCGGAGGATTCAATGTTACGTGCTTACGTTTACATACACCGTTTTGGTGACACTCCGACATTTCAGAAAATAAATTTATCCGTGAATATTATTTTGGAATTTTAAATTTGTGTTGGTTCGTAAACTCATAAATTTACGAGAAGATATTAGGACTTACGATTATAATTTAACGCCCTTTACGACTAAACCGGAAACCTTAGGATTACGTATTTACGTTTTCGAACTCCGTTTTTGATGAGAAAATTTTTATTAGATTCGTTTTGTGTCGTTGATTCATAATTTATAAAAACGTTTTTCGTAAAATGACCCGAGGGCACGTAAATCGAGGAAACTAGAATCGAGGAATACCCGTAAATTAGTGGGATGAGACAAGTTTACACTTGCCTCACCCCACAAATGGGTGGCCAAAACTCCACCAACACATCTAAGATGTGTCAAAGCTTACTAAGTAAGCTAGGACACTTGTCCTAGCTACTTACACAAATAAGCTAACTAGCAAAACCACTAAACACTCAAACCATTCCTCACAAAAACATACATGCAAAACCACTAATTTCTCTAATCTCTCTCTCTTATTTTCGTCCCATATTCACCCAAAACAACCTCCATTTGATCTTGATTCAATCATAAATCATATGTATAATTTACATATGATGAAAACCCATTGAAGTTATAAAGATTGGAGGTGATCTTAACATGTAAAAAGGAGTTTTCAAGGGAGTTTGGGGCTGATTTCTCAAAGAGTTTTCATGAAGAACAAGGCTGATTTTTGGAGGAATCTACAAATACTTGGTGATCCTAGAAGTGATGTTGATATCTCATAAGATTGGTTACCCAAAACCAAGTCTTGTTCATCATCAACCCCATCTTTTCATCATCTTGGTGGTATAAAGATTGTTCTTTCAATCTTCTTGTTATTTTGATTATGTAAACTTGTATTTCTTTTACTTATGTATATGTATATGATGATGAATGATGATTAAAAATATTATGTGGGAATTTGGTGTTGATAAATTTGATAAACATGGGTAAAAAGATGGACAAACTACATGTAAAAATGGTTAAATCTTGTTTAAATGGTAGGCTGTATAAAAACAGTAACTAACCACATGATGAACTAATAAAATGGCATATATTAATGGATATACAGTAAGTAATATGTCTTGTACACATGTGAGAGTTGGCCATGCAATGGAACCATTAAAATGAGTGAGATATGATCAAAACAAGATGAGTGTGCTAATCTGAATAAGCTGTTTTGAAGGGACTGTTAAGGATAGATAAACTTAAAATGAGCAGTAGCTATAACTAAGTTAATTGTAGCACATAATATGAAGATCATGCCACCCAAAAAGGAGCTTCTAATTCATTGTAGAACTCTAGATATGATAAAAATGGTGAAGATGAAAATAAAAATCAGATTTTGAAGAATTAATGTTTATTACTATTATATAAGCACTCAAATTATATAGTATAAAATATGAAATTAAAACCCACTAACTTATGAATTTCATTTATATAAATATTTATAAGGTTAAATAAATGGATAAATTATAAAAATATTAGTGGAATAATATTTATAAGTTATAAAAACTATAAACTTGATTTTTACGACTTTTTCGGCTATTACCGTAAAATTAACGTTTTTCGCCAATTAAAACTGAGACGATCAAACCCGTCTAATGTAAAGTTTTTAAAAGTCATATACTGATATATAAGTATCTAATACAAGTAAAAACCGATAAAACCCGAAATATAAAACATACGGACATTAACGGGCTAAGTTAACGTTATTGGACTAATAATACAACAAAATGGGCTAAAACACTTATAAACTTATTTATTGGGCTTAACCCATTTGGGCCCAACTTGTAAAGTATAAATACTGATAATAAAAGTATGAAATGGATTAATACAAGTTAATGAACTTATAATCGGCTTATTGGACCTAAAACATGTAAATAGGTAAAACTAGTAAACTAGTGAAAGGTTACCAATACATAAACACAAAAATGAGTGAATGAGAATATATAAACCCACTTGATCATCCTATATATATAAAATCATCATATGTATACATAATTGTTATTTTTATAAAGTCATTGGACATGAGTCTAAGACGAATATTATTTGTCTAGGTTTCCGTGATTAAAGCACATGCCGTACGTCCGAATTGCCGATAACCCGCCTTCCCACATCAACGTGAGTTCATAGCCTCGCACTCTTTTAAATGTTTTTATGAAATGTTTTATAAACCCGCGAGGGAGATAACATGTTAGTTTTTATAAAATAGGACACCATTTGTCCCGATTTTTTGTTTATTGATTTGGACCCGAATGATTGTATGACCCGATTGTATGACCTGATAAATGATTAAAGGACCCGATAGATGAAATTAAATGGATTATTAAAGTTAGGATATGTCACTAAAAGTCCCATTAGCATGAATTGTGAACTACCGGGATTTGGTAGACGCTTATGCATTTAATAGTACTATTTGGGGACGATCACCCCAGTTCGCGCCTTGACGGTTGATCCCCGTCGTGCCACATTGATTGGTAAGCGAATTTATGTATGAGAAGATTTCCATAGCGTGACCTTTGTGACGACACGCTAATTTAGATGGGCAAATTGAGTTTCGGGCTAGCTACCCGTTGTTTGGTTTAGTAAGGTAACAATGTCATGCGACTTATAATAATCCAACTAACGAAATACTGCTATATGCACCGAATTACGATGTATTGCCTGACTAGCAATACAGGGTCATACTATTGATATTGTGTTCGTGTTTTGGTTTTATATAACCATATTCATATAACGGTTTTTATTTAACTTTATACAACTTCATAAGACGTATTGTATGATGTTTTTACGACATTGGCTCGTATAATGATTTTTATGGCAAATGACTATATTATGATTTTCGATAAGGATTTGTATAAAAATGACTTTGGCTATTTTATGGCCTATTACAATGATTTGTACAAAATAATTTTTGGTAATAATTTTATACCAAAGTTATATTGATGGAATTTATTAAACTCTATGAATTCACTCGGCGTTCTCGCTGACCTTTTCTTTTAACATGTTTTATCTCAGGTACTTGAAGGTAATTCTCGGGAAGACATCAAGAATTCATGGCCCGCACTTAAATATTAATTTCCATTCAAATTCTTTGTAAAACCTGTATTAAATACAATGACTTGGGACCTATGTAACTTTGATATTTATGAATGGAAATGATTTATTAATAAACGACGCGATTTTTAAGCGTTGTCTATGATGTGAGTAATGTGATATCCCGTAACACCAACGAGTCTTCCGCTGTATTGAGTTGTATAAATTTGGGGGTGTTACATATACTTTCTGAAGACACATGTCAAGACATCAGTCAAGACACATGTCTCACGTATACTTTCTGAAGACACATGTCAAGATACCAGTCAAGACACATGTCATGCTTACATTTCCCAAGACACGAGTCAAGACACATGACTCACGTCCAATTATGGAACATTTCTAAGAAATTCAGGGTACCCTCCAAGGGTATATCCATTTTGTTGTGCCATGCATTAATCAGGCCACAAGAATTTTAGTACCATTACCGGCGTATCAGTGAGAACTGTCATGTTGCCGATGACACTTTCATTTCTTGTACCCATATCTCATAGATTCATGACCATGAAGGGCACCATTCGTATTTCCCCATGTATACGAAGGTTTTTCCTTCAGCCTAACGATAAGATCCAAGCTGCTAACGCATTACCTTAGACAAATGCGAGGTGAATTCTATCCTAATTATGGACTACGAACAGCACACCATGCTACGATTCATGATTATGTACAGTAATGTTCAGGCTCCTGAATACATTCAACTTGATTTTCCATCAGGAAAATTTGTACAAATTATCTATGCTTACAAGCATGTGCCTTGTTAGCCATGGTTGCTAAAATTTTTAGCTGTCAGTTAAGACATGACCACCGAAGTTCCTTTTACGCATAACCAGACGAGTATTCCAAAATCTTCCCATACATTCTAGAAGAACCTACAAGGAGAAGGATGGTACCATGAGATTATGTGTCGACTACCGTCAATTTAAACAAATAACCATTCATAACCGTTATTCTCCTCCACGTATTGACGACATGTCTAATCAACCGTATGGTGTTAAGCATTTTTCCAAGATCAGATTCATGATCATGCTGCCAATAGTGACGAGTGAAAGAGCAGGACATGTCCATGACTGCTATTCGTGCACGACTCGGTCATGTTAGATTTATGATTTTGTATTAGTCTCATCAATGCTCCAGCAGGATTATAAGAATGAGTTTCCATGAACTCATAAGCAAATTCGTCTGTTTTTTCATTGAGGATAACCTGATTTTCTCTAAGTCTAGAGAAGAACAGGAAGACCGTATTTGCACCATGTTAAAATTCTATGACAGGAGAAATTCCACCCTGGAAATTTCCAATATCAATTCTGGTTGATTACAGTGACACGTTGGATCACATGGATTTGCATGCTAATCTTACCATGACTCAGCTTATGTGCAAAGATGAGAACCCTACACTACATTAGGTGCCCAGAAAACCCTATGCTAAGAGAAGTCTAAATTTGGAGACTCGTAGTTCCGCAAATTTCTATGTATCGAGTTTCTACGAAGCAAGATACAGTTACGTTCATATCTAGGTACCTGACATACCAACAGGTTAAGATAGGACACCAACAGACTAGGATGTTTTCATCATCTGAAATTGTGAATTGAAATGGTACAAGATCTCCATGGATTTTGGTTACCAGATTAACGCAAACTCAGAAGAAGCATGATGCTATCTGGGTTATTACAAACAGTTTGATCAAGTCTGTAGAATCCTTACATCCGCAAGGATTTCAGAACCAACAGATTGATCAGACATGTTCCAGCCAAGGCTCATCCGATCACTTGGAAATCCCTCAGTTATCGGGTCAGAAAAAGATTCGCAATTGTGCTCCTTATTTACTTCACATCTTCATTCTAATTCCACGATTTGCTTTCACGCTCGCGTTCATGACACTATTCACGTTCATGATGGTATCTTGGCTTACGATTTTATGTTCATTTTCGTTCTGGGAAGTTTTACAAGAACTTGAGAGACCAGACCCAAGTTTAGTATAACTCTCTATCCTTAGATAGACGTTTCACGTCATATTCCACGTCTCACCTTGTAGCGTTTGGCGTTACCACCATTATATTCCATGTTCACGATATGTTTCACATGTCATGTTCATTCCACGTTCCTCATATCACGTTCACGATATGTTACACGTATCATTGATCATGATATGTTTGCTCATACTACACTAACCATATCTCCACGTATCACGTTCAAAATGTTTCACGTACCACGTTTCTTTATGTCACGCGCATCGTTGCTAATTATCAGTTAAGTTAGAGTGTTTTGCACGATAACGTTTCAGTTGCACTTACACGTTAATTCTTATTCCCTCGATCAAATTTAGGGGATCTACCTTACGTTGATAACCAAGAACTTCTTCGTATTTCAAGTCAAGGTCAGGAGGACCAAGATTTATCATTTGTGTCAAGATCTTGTGAAGGAACCGTTCCAAGAGGGAAGCCACTTGGAAACGGACAAGTTCATCCGGACTTCTTATCCGTTTTTCTCTTATCATATAGATATGTCCTTTCAGTCACGTTACGTTCCATGTCCTTTCAAGACATGTCACATTCCACGTTCCTTCTACCATGTCACCTGCACGTTCGTTTATCTTACATACCCTCTCAGTTTGATTCGGGTATGTTTCTCTTTCAGTTTACGTTATCTATAATTCGGGGACGAATTATTCTTTTTAGGGGGGAAGAGTTGTAAAACCCGCATGCTTTTACCATGAATAGTACCCTTAAGATCGTACGTACATGATTAGAACTTTCCTTTTATAGCACGTTTACGTTTCACGTACAAGAATTATTAGTATTACGTACGTGTTATAACACGATAAGTATATACTACGTATGAACACACGATAATTATTCCAATAATAATTATAATCACGAGCATACGAACATGAAACCATGAACATAAATTAATCACGAACTAATATTACGTATGTATATATATTTATTACGAACACGAATAAATATATTAAGTCACGATCGATAACTAATTAAAATACGTAAAACACGAACACGAGAACACACTTATTAATTAGACACGGAAAATGTTCGGGTTATCCCATGTGGGCCCCATACCCATTAGGGACAAGAAAAGGGCCTAGCCCATCAATTATTACTAAACAAGAAAACGGAGAAAACTTGTTTCATTATAACAAAAATTAGAAAAACTAAGAAACCCTAATTCTCCTTCTTCCTCTCCTTTTGGCCGCCACATTTAAGAACACCAAAGGGGTGTTCGAGTTGATTTTGATCTTGGAATTTTTGCAAGGATTCGTGTGTGTTCATCCTCATTTGATTCACGTATTCGGTATAACTTTTAACCTTTTCTTTTTATGTTTTGATTTATAGAATCACATAGAATCATGATGTTTTTAATTAAACTAATTAAAAACAAGTATTTTGAACATGTTAATGATCATGGGGTAAATCAAACAAGGTTTTTTTTAGGGGTGTTTGTTTGTTTGCCGCCGCCTAAACCGAGCCCAATGGGGTATCGGCTTGGCTTTTATGCACACCACCGAGACCTTAAGGTCTCGGTTTGGTGATGATGTTGTCACGGAAGCAGCAAGGGGAAGAAACCCCGACCTAGGTCGGGGTATGGTGATGTTTACGGGTCCGGTTCATGGTTTTTAGTCACGGGTCCGGTTCATAAATTATTTTCAAGGTTTATGATTTTCACTAGTTATGTTTTAGACTTAAATTAAATTAATAAAAACATGACATGATTAATTTAATATACATGACTTAGGTTATAAATTTAATTATTAGTTCATGAATTTTAACCTAAGTATTTTTTATTTAATTAGACTTTATAATTAATTAATTATTTAAAACCATGACTATAATTAATTAATTAACATGACTTAGGTTATATTATTAATAGTTAATAATACATGTTGTAACCTAAGTATTTTACCTTTATTTAATTAAAATCATGTTATATTTAATTAAATACTTTTAACTTATAGTTTATTTATATTACATGTAATAATTAATAAACTATACTTTATAATCACATGACTTAGATTAATAATCAAAAAACCACTTAAGCTTATATAATTAGCTTATTTAACCAGCTTATATCTATTTATGGAAACTTTCTATTTTTAGAAACTTATTTAATTAAGGCAGCTAATCTATTTATAGAAACTTTCTATTTTTAGAAACTTATCTAGTTTAAGCAGTAATTCTATTTTTGGAAACTTTCTATTTTTAGAAACTTTCTATTTTTGGAAACTTTCTATTTTTGGAAACTTTCTATTTTTGGAAACTTTCTATTTTTGGAAACTTTCTATTTTTGGAAACTTTCTATTTTGGTAACTTTCTATTTTTGTAAACTTTCTATTTTAGGAAACCTGCTATTTTTAGAAAGTTACTTATTATTACACAACAAGTATAATAATACATGAAATACAAGTAATAATTAATCAGAATAGACAGAATATAAGATAAACACAGTATAAAGCTTTAAATAGTAAACCATGACATGAACAAATAAAACAAGCCAAGACATGATATAAAACCAGTTACGTATTTAGTAATCAGTTACTAATACACGTATGTATTTATGTAGCGTTATTGATACCGAAGTAGGACTCTCTTCCGTTTCTCTTCTTCGTTCACTGGACATAAGGTACGGATTCCCGTCCTTTCAGTATGGACATTCTTTCCTTATTAGGATTCCCCGTATACAGCCAACTGTTTTCCCATAGTATAAGTTTATATGTTTGATTGCTTATGTTTAAATTAGAATACCTGAAGCCATATACATGCATGACCAATTTCACCTAGTTATGGAGGTACCATAACCATAACACTAGAGGCACTGGTGTTATGACTTCCCCTCGACAGAGTGATTGCTCGTGGCGTCCCTTTAGCTTTTGGCTATATTATTATATTTATCATGTGGGGCGTATGGGTGCATCCTAGTTACATGTTTTCAGCAGATTACTTAGTGTGAATGTGGTGTGTGCCTTGCATCCTTCACAAGGAGCTGATCCCTCCTACCCAAAAACCAGTATATTAAATTAGAGGCAGCCCCTCTAATTTGCATGACGAGGTCACCCCTCCAAGTATTCATACACACTGATTTTCATGACCTATATTGGCTAATGGTAAAATATGTTAAACAGTTTTTACAAGATAAACATAAGGCTTTTCAAACTATAAAACTAGTTTTACTAAGACATAACCGGGTTATCCAGGACTTAGTTTTCTTCCGCTGTTTCATGCTTATATGCTTATATTATTCATGATTTACTTGTACATCCGTGCACTGTGCGTTATGCTCAGCCGTTACTTTCCATTCCATATCCCAAAATGGCAGGTACCCAAGGACAGACTTGAGCATTTTGGAGGACATGCATAGGATGGAAGCTGCCATAGACTTCTTCTCCTTTTTCCTTCATATATTTATGCTTGTTTAAGTCTTTCATTCATTTTATTTACTATATTTTTTGGCTTATGTTTGGGGAACCGATGTTTGATTCCGGTTTACCCTATAGTCATGTAATGTTTTAGACATTTATCCTTGTATGCTTTGATGACACGCCATAATCACGTGTGACATTCCATTTATCAAAATAGGGTATTACACTCAAGCTCTTTGGTCGTTTGAAGAAGCTCAGCCCTATAACTATCAATAGTCTCACTAGATTTAATAAGAGCGGCTTTACTTTTTTCAAAGTTTTGAGTGAGCGCTGCGTTTGCCTTCTTTAATTGCTTTTGACTCTTTCTATTTTCCTTGACATGTTTTTGTAAACTAGCAATTAAATTTGCAAGCGCGACACGCTCCTCATCATCATACTCATTTGCATGTTGATCATCCTCAAACTCATTATTACACATGTCTGATGAATCAGGTGTGTTATTGTTATCAACCGTTTCCATCATACACGTGTCAGTAATTGTTGTTTGTAGATCACTATGCTCATGTGTATCACCAAACACATTATATTCATCATCATGTTGTACCTTATCAATTGGCTCGGTATCAAAGATAGGACCATTGTCATCTTCAATGACGTTAAGGACCTCATGAATCTTTGTGCTGTATGAATAATGTGCCTCGAGTTCTTGGTCAGAGAGTTCATCATCTGTGTCGTCTAGCATTTCTCCTTCCTCAGTTGATAACTTGATCCCAGCTTCCATTTTCTTGCATACCAGCATCTTTTCCTTATGATAACCATAATCTTTGACCCTCTTTGGCTGCCTGCATTCTCTAGCCAAATGCCCATAACCTCGGCAGTTAAAACATTGAATCCCAGTTTGTTGCACAACTTGAGTACCGACAGTTTCGCTATTTCCAACAACAGTAGCAACCCTCTGATTATCATACTTTGCGGGTTGTCGATCATACTTTGGAGGACTCTCAGCACGTCTTCGTGTGTCATACCTTAGAGGACTTTGATCATAGTTGTTCCTCGTGTTAGATGATGTTCTGAGGTTGTTGTTGGTAGGTTTGTAGATTTTCCTGTATTGTTTCATAATAAAAGCCATTTGTTTCTTGAATTCCCTATCCTTTTGAGCAAGTTCTTCATCACTGTCTTCTTTGGATGATTGCTCAAGTATGTGTGATGGTGCTCTTGCAACTTCTTTGCCTCGGGATCTTGTTGGAGCATGTGACTTAGAGATAATGGATGATCGTGGTGATTTTGATTGAGTGGAGTAGGTCTTTGGAACACGAGAACGATAATCTGGGTAATGTTGAGTGGTAGACACCAAAGCAAGTGGATTTGAGACCTTTGCAGAACGTTTAGCTTGAAGTTCATTTGCTTCATTTTGAAATTGTTTCAAAACATCAAAGAGCGTGTGATATGAAACTTCATCTAACTTTTTTTTTTGTTTCACCAAGGTGACAAACCGTGTCCACTCTGGTTGAAGTTGCTGTAGAAATTGGACATTGACTTGCATGGTGGAAACTTGCAAGTTGTTTCGGGTCATGTCATTCATCATTTTGTAGAATCGGGAGTAATAAGAATCAATTTATTCCCCATCCTTTGATGTATACTTGCCAAAGTCCCAAAACATCTTAGTTTTCATGTCTTGTTTATTAAGTGATTCAGCTTGTTGCAATCTTTCAATAGCCGTCCACATTTATTTAGCAGTAGAACAAGCATCAACCGTGGAATAAATATCATCTCCAATGCCACTAAGAATTAAGTAGATTGCTTCCTTTTCTACATCAAACCAAGCACGGTTCTCTGGTGTGAGGTCGTTTCTCTTTTCATCATGTTCATATGCAAGTTGTTCTTCAGTTGTGTCTGTAGCTGGTACTCCAAGAACTTGAATCCTTAAGAGTTTATAGGGTCCATCAAAAATACATTGCCTTAAAGCATCACCGTTAGGTTTTGTGTGAAGGTAACGTAGAAAACGGGATTGCCATTGATCATATCGACCCGACACAAGCATTGGTGGTCTCTCTTTGATACCCGCCACCATTATGTTGTTGTTCATCACACGATATTCGGCAGTAGAATCCATCTCAATATTCTATGAAATGATGAATTGAATGTGGATCTTAAGTAGTTGTGTTGTGATTGTTTTGTTGTTGAAATTCCGAAATTGCGATGTTTCTCAGTCCGACAATAAATTCCTCAGTCCGACAAAACGGTAGACCTAGAAAATTTGTAATCACCAAATTTTGAAATCGAGCTAGAAATAGCCTAAAAATAGTATGGAAAAAATTTGAATCTACTTGACGTGAAAATTTTAACTCTTTTTTTAATCTTCGTGTAAACAATGTTCCGGGACTAGTCTAGATAGTGGCTAAGTCTAATAAGTACTCGAACAAAATTTATATGTCCATCGCAATGTCACCCATCGCAAGACCCATCGCACTCTTAGATCGCAAGTCTGATCGTACTCGTAGATCGCAAGTCTGATCGCACTCTTAGATCGCAACCCTGATCGCACTCATAGATCGCAACCCTGATCGAAAGTTGGATCGTAACCCTGATCGCAAGTTGTATCGCAATGGTAGATCACAAGTTGGATCGCACTCTTAGATAGCAACTCCTGGATTGCAGCCTTGATCGCAACTCCTTGATCGCAACTCCTGGATCGCAGCCTTGATCGCAACTCCTAGATCGCAACCTTGATCACAAGTCGTGATCACGAGTTGTAATCGTAACACCGATCGCAGTGTCAGATAGAAATGTGGATCGTAATATGTGATCGGACTATTAGATCGCAAGTAGAAACCCCAGGTTTATGCGATCGTAATATCCAGATCATAACCAATAAAAAAGTTCGAGACTTTTAGGCAACAAGAAAAATGAGATTTTTTTACCTGCGAATTCGTGTTTCAATCCAAACCAAAGTAACCAAAATCTTACCACAAGTATGTAGATAATCTATAGTATGATTTAGAACACGAAACTCAACGAAAAACAAGAAAATACTTGAATTCGAAATGATGTTAGGAGTAAAGCACACGAACCAAATATTATAGCAACAACGAATAAAAAAAACTACCCCATGGCGATTGATACCAATTGTTTTCTCGTGAAAGCCCGTGTTTTCTTCCCTTTTCACATTTTGATCCTAAATCACAACAAAAACACAAACCACGCATAATTCCGATATTTACGACATAAAATACACGTTTTGGCTTGGTTATTATTATAATTAAGTGGTAAAAGGATAAGTGTTTTCACACTTATTAGGTAACAAAGAGATACCACCAATGCTTGTGTCGGGTCGATATGATCATTGGTAATCCCGTTTTCTACGTTACCTTGACACAAAACCTAACGGTGATGCTTTAAGGCAATGTATCTTTGATGGACCTTATAAACTCTCAAGGATTCAAGTTCCTGGAGTACCGGCCACAAATACAACTGAAGAACAACTTGCATATGAACGTGATGAAAAGAGAAACGAACTCACACCAGAGAATCGTGCTTGGTTTGATGTAGAAAAGGAATCAATCTACTTAATTCTCAGTGGCATTGGAGATGATATTTATTCCATGGTTGATGCTTGTTCTACTACTAAAGAAATATGGACGGCTATTGAAAGATTGCAACAAGGTGAATCACTTAACAAACAAGACATGAAAACTAAGATGTTTTGGGACTTTGGCAAGTTTACATCAAAGGATGGGGAATCAATTGATTCTTATTACTCCCGATTCTACAATATGATGAATGACTGAATCGAAACAACTTGCAAGTTTCCACCATGCAAGTTGTTGTCCCAGATATTTGTTATGATTAAACAAGAAAGGAAGATAAAAGATGGAAGATTTCTAGAGAGAGAAAGTAGTGAGATAAATTAGAGAGAAGTGTGTGAAACAATGGGAAGGTTAGATTAAGAGAAAATGAATCAACCAACACCCTTCCTAACATGCTAGGAAGGGTATTTATAGCCTTTGCCTACATGTGGCATAATGGGCTATATGATTTTGGGAGGGCTTTCCTTTTGGGCTTTGGTTACTTATGAATGAACCTGAGCTTAAAGTTAAGCCCGTAATACACGACTAACCTAATACCTATTACAACATTCTAATATACGATACATAATAAACATATGACCGAGCATTCTTGTTTGACTCAATATTTTGAGGCTAACACAAGTCAATGTCCAATTTCTACAACAAGTTCAACCAGAGTGGACACGGTTTGTCACCTTGGTGAAACAACAAAAAAAGTTAGATGAAGTTTCATATCACACGCTCATTGATGGTTTAAAATCTACTTGCTTTGGTGTCTACCACTCAACATTACCCAAATTATCATTCTCGTGTTCCAAAGACCTACTCCACTCAATCATCATCACCACGATCATACACTGTCTCTAAGTCACATGCTTCAACAAGATCCCGAGGCAAAGAAGTTGCAAGAGTACCATCACCCATACCTGAGCACCATGACCCATACCTGAGCAATCATCCGAAGAAGACAACGATGAAGAACTTGCTCAAAAGGATAGGGAATTCAAGCAACAAATGGCTTTTATTATGAAACAATACATGAAAATCTACAAACCTACCAACAACAACCTCAGAACATCATCTAACACGAGGAACAACTATGTTCAAAGTCCTCCAAGGTATGACACACGAAGACGTGGTGAGAGTCCTCGAAAGTATGATCGACAACCCGCAAAGTATGATAATCAGCGGGTTGCTACTGTTGTTGGAAATAGGAAAACTGTTGGTACTCAAGCTGTGCAACAAACTTGGGTTCAGTGTTTTAACTGACGAGGTTATGGGCATTTGGCTAGGGAATGCAGGCAGCCAAAAGGGTCAAAGATTATGGTTATCATAAGGAAAAGATGCTGCTATGCAAGAAAATGGAAGCTGGGATCAAGTTATTAGCTGAGGAAGGAGAAATGCCTGACGACACAGATGATGAACTCTCCGACCAAGAACTCGAGGCACATTATTCATACATGGCAAAGATTCATGAGGTCCTTAAGAGCTTGAGGGGTAAAAAAGTCGTGTTCTCAACGTTAAAAAGGACGATTTTGAAAATAAATATAACAAAGCTCTTGCTTGTTAACAAAAGAAAAACGTCAATTTAACGTCTTATTAAGTGATGAATGTCAAAAAAACGTACCTTGCCACAACAAAAGTCAATGAACTTGAACATAGGCTTTCTATGAATACCACCGCTTCTGCTGAAATTCTTGACGAAAAGAAACAAGAGGTTGAAAAAGTAAAACAAGATTTCAAAAATAGACAAGGAAAAGATACTGAAAAAGTAAAGGATCTCGAAGAACAAGTCGATTTTTTGAAAAAAATTGTTTATAAAACGCATGACTCTATTCAAACCGTTAGAATGATAGCACCTCGGTCGTTTTTCAAAGGTCAACCTAGTTTTGCAAGCCCCAAGTACCTCGAATAAGCTCAAGCTGCTCACCCGCACTTATATCTTCATGAGTCCGAATGGACCGATCATGATTGCCCAGTAGCTAGCCTCGATAGTGAAGAGACGTCCATTTGGGATAAGGAGAGTAGATCACCGGTCAACAAAGACTTTGTGACACCATATAATTATGCTTATGAAAACAGTCTTTATTGTCTTTTCACAAAAACAGAAGTCTCGTGAGGAATTATTTTCAGAATGCAAACAAAGACGAATTCAGTGGAAGAAAACTTTTGCCAATAAGAGGAAAACTAATGTTTTTAAATATATTAACTCTTTGCCTCTTGATGCTTCTAAAAGAAAGAGTAGAAAAACACTTGGTTTTATTAAACAATATATTGATAATGTTCAATCAATTGTTGAAAGCGATTGGGAAAAACGTCAAAAAGATAAGTGGAAAACAGAGATTCCTCACGACATAACTGTTCTTGTGAACGAACTTTTAATACCAAATAATAAGTTAATCAAAGAAAATGTTCTTGAGTTCGAAAAATTGATTCGGTCTGAAATGTACGATGATTTGAAATATGTTGAGTCTCTTGAAAAAGCAATTGATGAACTTCAAAATGACAAATCTGATTTTTCAAGCGAATATGATATACTCTTAGAAGAATGTCTCTCCAAAGATATTTTGTGTGCTACTCTTCAATCTTGTGATGATATCGATGAATATTCTGATGTTTCATGCAAATATCTTGATAAGATCAAAGAATGTGAGCGTCTTGAACTTGAGCTATCGAAACGTAAAGAAAATGTTGATAAAAAGGATTTTGAGTTACTTCAACACAAAACTTATTTCCTTAAAAAACATTGTCATTCTCTTGAACTTGCTTTGCAAAAAGACATAAGAAGTTTTCCACATGATAATAAATTGCAAGAAAAACTTTCCCAAATGTGTCGAGAAATGAATGAAAAGAGTTTGGAAATTAAAGCGTTGAAAGCTCAATTACAAGACAAGGAAATAGCAATAGCAGAGTTGAAGAAACTCGTTGCTAAGATGGGTGGGAAAATTGTGGAACCTAGTGTTAAGAAACCTGTTGTAAGACAACCCAATACGCACAAAGTGACTTGACCCTCTTTCTTGGGAAAACCATCTATTTTCTCTAATTTTGCATTTGCAAAACCTGGGGTTGCCCCCAAGACGGATGGGAAGGATAGGTTACCACAAAACACTCCCATAACACATATTCGATCACAAAGAATTAAGAACACAAATGTGGTTAAACCTGGAATGTATAGATTGTCCACTAAACCAACACACAACAAAGAAAGTCAATCACCTCAGACTTCTAGAAACACTAATAGACGTGCGTCTTTTACTACAGGAGTAGTCCCCACTGATAGTGTTAGCCAGCCTCAGCTTAAGAGCACTCGCATGCATGAAAAGGTTTGGCAAAACAAAATTCAAGGGAAGATTAAGACAGTAGAAGACCACCCTAGGATTTTTAATGTTTCTAAGAATAAAACGTATGTAATCGCGTGTAATGACGATTTAAATGATTCGACTTTGAATGCTTTGAATGTTAAGTTTGTTTGTGTGAAATGTGGAAAGTGTGCTAATGCCAATCATGCTTTGTGTGTTTCGAATAATGTCAAAAGCGTAGCTACTAGAACTAAGAAGCAAACTGCGATGCCTATTAGTGCTAGAAAACCCAAACGTAAATTGAACCTTCCTGGTGTAACCCCCCTTGAGAAAAGTATTGCATCAGACTCCACCACTAAGACCACTAGAAGCAGAATTAGGGAATTATATGAGTCTGCTAGCAAGTCTTGGAAATGGTGGTTTGCTAATCAATGTCCTCCAGGATATAAATGGATGCCTAAGGTTAGGACAGAAAATGTGACTACGTGCATTAGTGTGCCTCTATGTGATGAAACTAGAGAAACTAATGAATCGGACATCACAACTAACATGGAATCCAATTTAGAAAATGCTCCATCGTGTTCTAATTATTCTGTAGGTGCTCGAAATAATTCTCTTCATACTGGACTCCGGATGCACGAAGCACATGACAGGGAATCTCAAGCTTCTAATTAACTTCGTGGAGATGTTCCTGGGTACGGTCCAATTCGGAAATGATCAGTTTGCACCGATCCTAGGATATGGAGACTTGGTTCAGGGGAATATCACACTAAAAAGGGTTTACTAGGTTGAAGGGCTCAATCACAATCTTTTCTCGGTTGGTCAATTCTGTGATGCGGATTTGGAGGTTGCTTTCAGAAAGAAGACATGTTTTGTTCGTGATTATGATGGGAATGACTTACTTACCGGTTCACGGGGTACTGATCTCTACACCATTTCACTACAAGACTCCACATCTTCAACTCCAATATGTTTCATGGCTAAAGCTTCAACGACTCAAACTTGGTTATGGCATCAACGTTTATCTCATCTTAACTTTGATACCATCAACTTGCTTTCCAAGAAAGATATTGTGCGAGGCCTTCCTAACTTGAAACTCATCAAAGATCATCTTTGTTCTTCTTGTGAGCTTTGTAAAGCTAAACGGAGTAGTTTCAAGATAAATACTACACCAATCTCTCAAGGTACACGTGGACCCTTTTCTTAAGGTCCAAGGATGAAACACCTGAGGTTCTCATTAACTTCCTTAAGCTGATACAACGTGGTCTTCAAGCTGAAGTAAAAGTGGTACGTACTGACAGAGGCACATAATTCTTGAATTCAACTCTGAAGAAATATTTTGAAGCCGAAGGGATTGAACATGAAACATCTATTGCTCGAACACCTGAACAAAACAGATTTGTTGAAAGATGAAAGCGTACCTTAGTTGAGGCTGCTCGAACATTATTATCCGCTTCAAAACTACCACTATTCTTTTGGGCCGAAGCCGTGTCAACCGCATGCTACACACAAAACCGATCCTTAATTATCCCAAGACACGAAAAGACACCATATCACATAATTAATGATCGCAAACCTTCACTCAAACACCTTCATGTTTTCGGATGTACGTGTTACATTATTCGAGATGGTGAAAATCTGGACAAGATGAAAGAGAAAGGTGATGCATTCATTATAGTGGGATATGCAACTCAGTCTAAGGGATACAGAGTGTACAACAAGAGAACAAAATTGATATTCGAATGATAGGTGTGAAAACACCCATCCTTTTACCACTTAATTATAATAATAACCAAGCCAAAACGTGTATTTTATGTAGCAAATGTCAGAATTATACGTGGTTTGTGTTTTTGTTGTGATTTAGGACCAAAATGTGAAAAGGGAAGAAAACACGGGCTTTCACGGGCTTTTATCGAAGAAAAAGACAAAAGACGAAGTCAAGAGATCAAGAGTGCAAAAAGAACGGAAGTCCAAGACCTATTCTGAAGATTTATCGAAGAACAAGTCTGAAGATGGAAGTTTAATAAAGCCGAGGAACCCAAGTCTAATTAATGAAGAATTTTCAAGATGAGTTTAATCAATCCCGAGACAACGTTGAAAAAGTCGAAGAGTTTAGAAGACGAAAAGACGTGAAGAAAGAAGGAGCAACACATGCATCCTTCCCTTCTCCCTATATAAGCACGCATTTCACTTCATTTCTCTTTGTTAGCTAATTTTGACAAAATTAGTCTTTCCACCATTTTCATTCCTTGCACCATTTATTTTTCATGTCATTTTGATTTCAAGTCTTAAATTTCTTGCCTTTTAATTCCAATAAGTTCATTTTGTTGTTGAATCTTTATTTTTCCTTTAATCAAGATTTCTATTATCCATCTTATTCTACTTTTCTTGTTTTGATTTGATTGTGGTTCGGATTAAGCATTGATTTTGCTTAATCTTATTGCTTATTTGATTAAAAAGTTCATCTTTTTTATTTTCATCTAGGCTTGTATAAGATTTAAGCTATAAGTTTGACAATCTTATTGGCTTATTTTGTATTTAGCTTATTTGATTTTAAAGTTTCTAAAAAGTTTTATCTTTTTAAAGTTTGCTTATTTTGTTTGCTTATTTTGTGTTTTGAAAAAGTCTTTAAATTTGTTGCTTTTTGTCTCGTCTCATTATCTTTTTAATCACGTTTCAGTTATTGCTTATTAGTCTTAGCTTATTGGTTTTGCTTATTTTGTATTACGTTCCATCGGAATGGGATTTGGATTCCGACAGCTTGTTACGATCGCAAAAACCACAAGGGTTTCTACATTGCGATCGGTATTGTGATACTCCCCCTTATTCGGATCTGGGATTCGGATCTGGGATTCGGATATGTGATTCGGATCTGGGATTTCGATCTGGGATTCGGATCTGGGATTCGGATCTGGGATTTCGATCTGGGATTCGGATCTGGGATTCGGATCTGGGATTCCGATTTGGGATTTGGATCTGGGATTCGGATCTCGGATTCCGATCTGGGATTAGGATATGGGATTCCGACCTGGGATTCAGATCTGGGATTCGGATCTAGGATTCGGATCTGGGATTCCGATGGAGTCTTAGTTTTTATGTCTTGTCTTTATTTTCAAATCAAAATTTTATATTTCCCGCCATTTTCTTAAACTTTATTTTAAATTGTTTTTATTTTAGTTTTATTTTAAGATTGCATTTTATTTAAGTGTTTTTCTAGTAATTTTCTAGTTTAATTTTTCACCTTGTTTTACTTTTATTATTTGTACCTGTCTTTAATTTGCTTTTAAATACTTTCCGCATTTACTTTTTAATTAGTTATAGATAATCAACTTTCTTTTTGTTAACCAAAAACGACTGAGTCACACTTTAAACTGGTAATCAATTCGATTAGACACCGAGAAAACGAACTTTTTCAACTAGCAAAATCTCAATTTCAAATGGAGCCGCTGCCGTCTCTTTTCGTGAAGATTAACGGTTTTTTGTGAGAGACGCGTTGGATTTTGGGATCCGTTCACTCGTGAACGTGATTTTTCTTACATTTTTCAAAAAAAATTTCAAAAATACAAAAACATTTAAAAAATCATAAAAAGCATTTCTTTTTCGAAAGTTTTGCGCCAAATATAATCTTCTTGCTTATCTATTGTTATTCATGGATTCTTATGTCCATTGCGTAGGGTGTGGGAGACGATTATATGGGTGCGAATCATGTCAATGGTGTTCATGCGAGCAATGCGGAAAAGACCTTCCACCTATTTCAATCGATTCACAATTGGAATTTTGTCTCATGCAATTCAACTAATTCGTCCTTTTCTAATCCACCTCCTATCCCCCCTTGCATATATTGTGGAAGCGATTCTCATTGGCATGTTTCGTGTTCAATTCGATACCCGCCTCATGGCGAGCAAGAACTGGGTTACAATTATGACAATGGTAATAGCTATCTACAAGAAGCACCGGGTTTTCCTCAATACCCGTATTGCAACAATTGTGGGGGCCCTTACTATACTTCTTATTGTCAGCCAATGAATTATTATGAGCAAATCCGTGTCCTCAGTTTTCTTCACCTATGGATTATTATGAACCAAATCCGTGTTCTAGTGAGCCACACCCATGCTATAATTCAGGTTTTCAAAAATTTGAGCCCCCACAACACTCCCTCGATCATCAACCCTCTTTTGCATTTCCTCCTGAGCAAATTGCCACTCTTTTTGACAACTTTCAAAAAGTTCAAGAAGCTTGCAACAAGATCACCGAAAAAGGTCAAGAGGATCAACGACAAGAGCAAATATCGAATAGCGAGACTTATACTCCTCCTCATGTGTATCCATACTATTATGATGATGATGACAATGAGCCTACTATTTCTTGGAATGATCTTGTTACTCAATGTCCTAGTGCTTTTGTACCTCATTCTCTCGATATCCCTAATGCGTCTAAGGATTGTGATACATTGAGTGAGATTAGTGAATTTGGTCTCGACAACTTATTTGAGGAGGTGTGTGATGTCCCTACTTTTTCTGAGCTTAAGGACGAGGTCGCTTTTAATAATGATTTCCAATTCAAGCCCGAGATTGCGGAAATTATCGAACGAGAGCTAGCTCTTTTACCTCCACTTCTTCCTACAAGTGAGGTCGATTTTTCCAACGTCGAGGCCGAACTTGATGAGTTGTAACGTCTTATTTTTCTTAATAATGACGAACCAACTCACTTGACAATCATCCAATTCTCGAGGAGTTACCTAATCAACACTCCTCAAATGAGAATTACGTTTACCACATTCGTGCGGATTTAACTTATCAACAATCCCCACAAATGAATGATGGACTCGTACTTGATCGTGATCTTTTCGAGCGAGTTTCTAAAATCCTCAATGAGGGGAACGAAAAACCTTGGTTTGACGCCCCTATAGATGATGAAGAAATCGAAGAGATTAACGTTCACGAGGATGAGTGCTTTGACCCGGGAGGTGACATTGGCCATTTTATGATTGATAACCTTACGGCTTTGCCGCTTTCTGAGCATCAATTGTCTTTGGGGAATGACAATTTGCTTACTTTACCCACCCCACCTCCCGTGGATCGCAACCTCACATACTTTTCGTATGTTGAGAGGACTTTTATGCCGTTCAAGACTTACCCTCCGGCCTCTCCTTTATTATTTTCCTCCGGGAACGAGGACAAGGTCTTTGATCCCGGTATTTCATTCGAGGCTTCCCCATGGACCATTTAATTCGGGGACGAGTCAGGCTCGCGACTCGGTTAACAAAAACAAGCACTTCTCGGGAGGCAACCCGATTATCTATCTATCTTTATTTGTTTTTATAATAAGTGTAGGGGAGACCCTTGTATGTGTTTGTTGTTTTCTTTCGTATCATGTGCAGAGATTCGAGCTTTCAAAGATACATTCTTGATGACTTTTGACGAACCGTGATCCCGTGTACCCTTCTTCTCGGTTTTATCCTAAACTCTTTTGATTCTCTATTTTATATTTTTCAATATTAAAATAGGAATCACTTTAGTTGTCCTTTCCTTAGCAAGATTTAAACAAAGTGCACAATGTCCTAAGTGTAGGGGAGTTTACTCTCACACGCTTAAACATTGAGGACAATGTTTATATCAAATGTAGGGGGACTTCTATCGAAGTAAATGGGCTTTTCTTTGTATTTGTCCACATTTTAACCAGAAAACTGATTTTTCGACATTTTTCAAAATTTTTAATCTATTTTGGCCTAGTAGTATAGTAGTATTCTCCTTTGTTATCGTTATTTACTTTCCTTGCTTAAATAAAAGTTTAATAAATGGTTTTAAATTTTTCAGTCGTAAATATTTTGACTCAAACCGAGTTTACTTATCCAAGTTTACTCTAGCTAGTATCCTTAACGTGTTTAAGTCAAGTTTTGCTAGGCTTTTATATAGGGAACTTTAAAATGCGAAAGTCTTAACTCTCACGGGTTAAGAACAAGAACTTTACGCAAGTTCCTATAATTGATCCTAGAGAGTCGTTTATCAAGGGAACTTTAAAACGTGAATTCTAAACTTGAAAAAGTTTAAGAGTTTGCAAGATCCTATAGATGACTCGAAAACCCAAAACTTTGATTTAATTAGCTAAGCATCCACGAGTCTTATTCCTTGAGATTTTAAATTGTGGAGAACGAGAGATGATAGAGTCAATTATAAGTTTGGTATTCTTTCGTGAATTCATGTGAGTTGATTATAAGCTTTTTCTCCCATCGCTTGCTAATAAATATATTTGCAATAAATAAGGTTGTACGATTTGAAAAGTTACTTAGCTTCTAGCACAGGATCGTTTAAAAGTTGCTCGGTATTAATTAGAGTTCATAGCCAAGGCATAACTTATTGAAGCGGGATGCGAAGATTGGCGAGTCCGAAAAGGCCCTAACAAGGCACGAGGGCTACATTTTGTTGCTAAAGATCCAAAAGTGATGTGAAGAATCATTTATCGAAAATCAATATGAAGGATCGAGACACAAGACGAAAAGCAAATACTCCCCAAAAGATCATGGAGAAGTCTATCCAAAAAGTCCCTAACAATGTATGAGGATAAATAGATCCAAGTCCTAAAAGGAGGCGCATCGTTGTATATCAAAGTCCAAAATAAAGATTGGAGAAAAATGAAGAAGTCGTGGTCCAAATATGAAGAATCTCTCAAAAACTTCAAGTGAAGAAATTCCTATTATGAAGAGAAGACCATAATTTCAAGAACGTCTCTCAAGATTTAAAGTATGAAGTCACTGCCAAATATCGGTCCAAGAGAGGTCTCAAATCGTGAAGCAAGTTATGCCAAGATATGAACTTTATGAGGTCCCAAGAAGCAGTTTTAAAAGATTTTGACCTTTAGCTAACTATTGATTAAATCGTCCTACTTTATTTTCGGCCTAAATAAAATATCGAAATAAGTCAAACAATTCATCCTCGTGATCATTCAACACAATAACAAAATATAAGAGATACACCTAGGAATAAGGGAGTCTAATTGAAGAATTGACCCATATGAGTTCGTGTTAGTTTGCTAACTTATAATAACAATGATCTCGTTTTTAAGCTTGGTTTGGGGAATGTGAAACTTGAGGATGATAATCATTCATGACATTCCAAAACCCTCAGGTAAGTTTTTGATCTTTTACTTGTTTCCTTCTTTTAAATATTTTGTCTCTTTAATAAAGGCCAATGTGGATTGATTATGATGGAAAATGTAAAACGTGCTTTGTAACTAATGCATTGCATGAGGACATTGCAATGGTCAAGTGTAGGGGATTTGATAGGTGTGAAAACACCCATCCTTTTACCACTTAATTATAATAATAACCAAGCCAAAACGTGTATTTTATGTCGTAAATGTCGAAATTATGCGTGTTTTGTGTTTTTGTTGTGATTTAGGACCAAAATGTGAAAAAGGTAAGAAAACACGGGCTTTCACGGGCTTTTATCGAAGAAAAAGAAAAAAGACGAAGTCAAGAGATCAAGAGTGCAAAAAGAACGGAAGTCCAAGACCTATTCTGAAGATTTATCGAAGAACAAGTCTGAAGACGGAAGTTTAATAAAGCCGAGAAACCCAAGTCTAATTAATGAAGAATTTTCAAGACGAGTTTAATCAATCCTGAGACAACGTCGAAAAAGTCGAAGAGTTTAGAAGACGAAAAGACGTGAAGAAAGAAAGAAAGAAGGAGCAACACATGCATCCTTCCCTTCTCCCTATATATAGCACCCATTTCACTTCATTTCTCTTTGTTAGCTAATTTTGACAAAATTAGTCTTTCCACCATTTTCATTCCTTGCACCATTTATTTTTCATGTCATTTTGATTTCATGTCTTAAATTTCTTGCCTTTTAATTCCAAGTAAGTTCATTTTGTTGTTGAATCTTTATTTTTCCTTTAATCAAGCTTTCTATCATCCATCTTATTCTACTTTTCTTGTTTTGATTTGATTGTGGTTCGGATTAAGCATTGATTTTGCTTAATCTTATTGCTTATTTGATTAAAAAGTTAATCTTTTTTATTTCCATCTAGGCTTGTATACGATTTAAGCTATAAGTTTGACAATCTTATTGGCTTATTTTGTATTTATCTTATTTGATTTTAAAGTTTTCTAAAAAGTTTTATCTTTTTAAAGTTTGCTTATTTTGTTTGCTTATTTTGTGTTTTGAAAAAGTCTTTTAATTTGTTGCTTTTTGTCTCGTCTGATTATCTTTTTAATCAAGTTTCGGTTATTACTTATTAGTCTTAGCTTATTGGTTTTGCTTATTTTGTATTACATTCCATCGGAATGGGATTTGGATTCCGACATCTTGTTACGATCACAAAAACCACAAGGGTTTCTACATTGCGATCGGTATTGTGATACTTCCCTTATTCGGATCTGGGATTCGGATCTGGGATTCGGATCTGGGATTCGGATCTGGGATTCCGATCTGGGATTCGGATCTGGGATTCGGATATGGGATTCGGATCTGGGATTCAGATCTGGGATTCGGATCTGGGATTCGGATCTGGGATTCCGATCTGGGATTCGGATCTGGGATTCCGATTTGGGATTCCGATCTGGGATTCGGATCTGGGATTCGGATCTGGGATTCCGATCTGGGATTCGGATCTGGGATTCGGATATGGGATTTGGATCTGGGATTCCGATCTGGGATTCGGATCTGGGATTCGGATCTGGGATTCGGATCTGGGATTCTGATCTGGGATTCTGATGGAGTCTTAGTTTTTATGTCTTGTCTTTATTTTCAAATCAAAATTTTATATTTCCACCCATTTTCTTAAACTTTATTTTAAATTGTTTTTATTTTAGTTTTATTTTAAGATTGCATTTTATTTAAGTGTTTTTCTAGTAATTTTCTAGTTTAATTTTTCACCTTGTTTTACTTTTATTATTTGTACATGTCTTTAATTTGCTTTTAAATACTTTCCGCATTTACTTTTTAATTAGTTATAGATAATCAACTTTCTTTTTGTTAACCAAAAACGACTAAGTCACACTTTAAACTGGTAATCAATTCGATTAGACACCGAGAAAACGAACTTTTTCAACTAGCAAAATCTTAATTTCATCGAAACTATTCATATCAGATTCGATGAATTGCAAGAAATGGAACTTGAACAAAACAGTTTAAGTCCCGATCCACAACGACAAAAGACTTTTGTACACAACCGCACGAAACTCGGAACTCAAGACCACATAAATGAACCGTCAAGTTCAAACCTAGTTCCTGAACATGTTCCAAGAGCAGATATGACAGTGGACACGACACTTGAAGAGTTGGAAATGTTATATGGACCTATGTTTGATGAATATTTCACGGGGGAGAAATATGTTGTATCAAAGTCTTCCGCTGTCACTCATGATAAGTATTTTGATACCGATCATCATCAACAAAATGATACAACTTCATCTACTTCAACACGGGTTGCTGCAGATTTACTTCCTCAGAATATCACTTCAACAATAAATCCTACAACATCCACAACTACTGTCATTGCTCCAGAGAACACAAATCAAGCAGACGATGCATCATCTGACGATGACGATTTTCATAACCCATTCGGTAAATCGGTACACGAAACTGGAGAGTCTTCTACTCGCCATGTTGATCTGTCTAATATGCATACGTTTTATCAACGACATCCTTTAACACATCATTGGACCCGAGAACATCCTTTGGTTCAAGTAATTAGAAATCCTTCACAGCCTGTTCGTACAAGACGACAACTAGCCACCGATGGCGATGTTTGTATGTTCACACTCGCCGTGAGTACTGCTGAACCGAAAAACATCAAAGAAGCCATGGATGATCATGCTTGGATTGAATCGATGACAGAAAAACTTCAACAATTTGAAAGACCTAAAGTCTGGGAACTTATTCACAGACCATATGATGTGATTCTATTAAATCTTCGTTGGATCTGGAAAAACAAGATGGATGAAGAAAACACGATCATCAAGAACAAAGCTAGGCTTGTGGCTAAGGGGTATGGTCAGAAAGAGGGAATTGATTTTGACGAATCATTTGCACCAGTTGCTCGTATGGAAGCGGTCAGGATTTTCCTTGCTTATGCTGCACATAAGGGATTCGCTATTTATCAAATGGACGTGAAGACATCATTTCTTAACGGTCCTTTGAAGGAAGAAGTCTATGTTACGCAGCCGGAAGGATTCGTTAATCCTCATTATCCTGACAAGGTGTATCGTCTCCACAAAGCACTTTATGGACTCAAGCAAGCTCCAAGAGCGTGGTACGATGAGCTCTCGAAATTTCTGGTATCCAAAGGTTTCTCAAAAGGTTCCATTGATCTAAATCTGTTCACTTATAAATATGGGGATGACATTTTACTCGTGCATATTTATGTTGATGACATTATTTTCGGGTCTACAAACCCAAAACTTTCAAAATGGTTTGAAAAAGTCATGCACAACAAATTTGAAATGTCAATGATGGGTGAACTAAAATTCTTTCTAGGAATTCAAGTTCATCAATCCCCAAGTGGCATCTTTATAAACCAAGCTAAGTATTGTCAAGAGATAATCAAAAAGCATGGTATGATTCATGTGACCCCGGTGGGACACCATTATTAACCACATCGCTAGATGCTGATTTAGAGGGAAATGCCATAGATCAAACGAGATATCATTCCATGATCGGTTCCCTGATGTACTTTACAGCAAGCAGACCTGATATTTCACATGCTACGTGTTATTGTGCACGATATCAAGCACGACCCACTGAAAAAGCACCTCAAAGAGGTTAAACGGATCTTTCGGTACCTCAAGAATACCATTCACTTGGGACTCTGGTATCCGAGGGAAACCGGTTTCTTTCTAACGGACTATACAGATTATGATCATGCAGGGTGTCTTGATACACGAAAAAGTACTTCTGGTGGTGCACAATTTCTAGGTCAAGATAAACTTGTGGGATGGTCTTCCAAGAAGCAGGATTGCACGTCACTTTCATTAGCCGAAGCGGAGTATGTGTCTCTGTCTACGTGTTGTGCTCAAGTTAAATGGATGAGAACACAACTCACGGATTATGGCTTCCACTTTGATAAAGTACCTATGTACTATGACTCAAAGTCGGCCATAGCCATCTCCTGCAATCCGGTACATCATTCCCGCACAAAGCACATTGATGTCCGATATCACTTCATAAAGGAACAAGTTGAACGAGCTATCGTTGAACTATACTTTATTGGAACGGACCAATTAGCCGAATTGTTTACGAAAGCTCTGTCGAAAGATAGGTTTGAGTACCTCATTAGGAAAATTGGTATGAGATGTTTGACTCCAGCAGACCTGGAGATTCTGGCAAAGGTGCCTGCTTGATTTATCTATAAAACATCAACCTGTAAATATCTTTGAAAAAGAAAAATATAAAACATATAAAATCAAACATAAAATTAAAAATCTCTGAAAATCCAAAAAATATTATTCTCGACATGTCTTTCAGTATCGATAATATGGACGCGCCTAGAAATGTCGCTCAATAATGACACGGGTATGTACATAAAGCTCGAATGAGAGTTGTAAATATTTTTCAAAACATGTCATTTCTTCTTTTAATAAAGGAAATTGTCTATTTTGACAATATTTCCAAACAACGGGTAGAGCAATCTATCTTGGGTTGAGCATGTCACAAACATTCTACGTTTTCAATGGCTTGTAATCAATTTCAGATTGCAACCCGGATCGATATTCACGGGGGAGTGTACGATTTAGTGCGCTTACCCTCATCAAAAGAAGATAAATCTTCTTACACTTGAGTGGATTTGTCAAGACGTTCAAAGTCTATGAACTCAAGTTTATGCCTTAGAAAAACCTCTTCGCAAAAAGAAATAGGATTTTTCAAAAAGCGTTGAACACAATTGTTTCAAGAATTTTTCAATGATTATTCAAAATCTTTCAAAATTGCGTGTTTAACAAACTCCCATCCTCAAAAAGCGAAATGTGGATCACATCCTCACAATGACAATTCAATTAGATCAATTTTTGAGGGGGAGCATTTCAACTTCATGCTAAGTTTGGCACATCTTTCTCCCAAAGATTTTCAAGACTATTTTTCAAAATATATTTTAATCAAATTTGGTATCTATAATATCAAAAGATTTTATATATTAGAGATAGGGGGAGAAAATGTGATTAAAATGTGATCTTATATAAGACTCAAGCTCTTTAACTCTTACCTACATGTGTGAAACACTTTCGATTATCGATGCACATGTGAAGGGGGGGCATTTCTGAAACGACAAAACTATCAAGGTGTTAAATGTTTTTCAAACACCTTGTTAGACATTTGAAGTGGTTTTCATGGTTACGTTCAAATACCCAAAACATCTTTAATTCACGACGTTATTGGTGTCAAAATGGTGGTTAGGTTTAAGTCCTATGATCCAACCAGAACTGGAGGGATCTTCCCAGGGACAATCCAATAGATTATTAGAAGTCCTTAGGAAAGATGGAGTAGAATGTGAACGTAGCTGAATGCCGACTAAGTACTAATTCTAGCACTAGAACAATCACAACAAGGTGCTAGTAATGATGTCTTGGTAAGCATTGAAGGGGTTGGAGAAAGAAAAAGAAATGTAAGGATAAAGGGTGTAAAGAAAGAAGCCCTCCATACAACTTAGGCAGAAACCAGGTAAACACATCATGAAGACAACTCATCATGGACCCAGTGATGTATGTACAACCCTTTCCTAGCTACTCAGGCTTCTCTCAAAAGAAGTTTGTTTTATTGTCACGGTGAACAACATTACTTCTATTAGCTTTCTCATTCCGAGATAGTTGATATTGAATAGGTGGCATTTGCTCCAGCCTCCGACCACTAAAAGTGCACAAATCGAATCTAGAGCCTAGAGATCAATCAAATCTTGTTAGGACACACGAATGACGAACAAGAGAGTCCTACGCTATATCCTTGTGATATTGCTAGAACACTCAGAGTGATACTACTCAGTATTCACAATGAGGAGTGGAAATCCTTCCGGTGTTAACATCAAACAGCACTACGGTAGGTCATAAGTAAGATTCTTTATGAATTAAACATGTGTAAAACTAAAAAGCGACAGTGGTTTGATTCTGAATTGATTCAAACTCGTTTTAGGTTTCTACGCAATATCTTTATGGTCTTGCCAGAACATTCAGAGTGATATTCATTAATATTCACAGTGATGAATGGAAATCCTTCTAGCGTCAACCTCAAACAGCGCTATGGTAGGTGACTTGTGAGATTCTTATGAATTAAGCTTGTGTCAACTGGAAAGCAACAATGGTAAGATTCTTCATGAATCACACTTTTTCTAGGAATTTGAATTGACGACTTTAATCAAGCAGATATTTATCCAATTGATTCACTCTTTATGTTCGCAGTCTTGCTTTGAGACGGTCAAGTAAAGAGAACGACTAGTACATCCACGAAACCCTATCAAGGAGATTCTTAATTGAATCTACCTAATCACAAGTACGGTATTTAAGATCGTATAACGGTCTACACCGACCGGAGGTGAAACGCTACCGATTTAGGACGAATGTCAAAGCCATTTAGTCCGTGTCTATGTTTTGTCTCAAGAAGGTGGCGTCACGGTGTACTCAGCAAAGTCAAAGATCCAAAACCACATACTCATGCCTAAAGGCATATTAAAAAATTAATAGTGTGAGCATGTGGATGAAGACACAAGATCGCAAGATGGCAAAGACAAGTCAAGGATGATTTGAAGATCTCAAGATTAAAGACCGTCGAAAGACAACTAGAAAGGCTCAAAGATCACAACATGAAAGAAACAAGACTAATATTACACGTTCAAGACTCATTTATGGTGAGATTAGTAATCTCTACAAATATCCAAATGACAAAGGGTAATGACCTCTCTTAAAGGGTAATGACCTCTCATTGGGGGAGATTGTTAGTCTCAAAATATTGAGTCAAACAAGAATGCTCGGTCATATGTTTATTATGTATCGTATATTAGAATGTTGTAATAGGTTGTAGATTAGTCGTGTTATACGGGCTTAACTTTAGGCTAAAGTTCATTCATAAGTAACTAAAGCCCAAAAGGAAAGCCCGACCCATAATCATATAGACCATTATGCCACATGTAGGCAAAGGCTATAAATACCCTTCCTAGCATGTTAGGAAGGGTGTTGGTCATTTCATTTTTTCACTCTCTAATCTAATCCTCCAAAAGTTTCAACCATTTTTCTCTCTACTTTATCTCACTACTTTCTCTCTTTAGAAATCCTCCATCTTTTATCTTCCTTTCTTGTTTAATCATAACAAATATAAAGGACAACATAAACATAAATCACAATCACAACCACTACTTCATACCACAAACATCATCCTACCAAGTGTAGAATGAGATTTAGCTACTCATAACAAATGATGAAACAAACTCTGAAATAATAGTCTTATAAGTAATAATCAAGAGTCTTACAAAGTAGAAATATGTTGCTAATTATTAGGGTAATGATCCCTAAGAGTTTCGTTATATTAACTTTGCTTTTCGGACTCCAAAAGTGACTTTCCTTGCACCACCTTGCTCAAATCCGGGAATGGAGGTTTGGACAAGGTTGAGAGAGTTATTATGAGGTGATATGAAGAGATATTTGAGTTGTCAAAATATATGTTGTTACATGACCCTAAGGGTCTTATTTATAAGCAAAATTGAAGGCATAGAGTGAATGCATGGCTTGGAGCCAAAGAAAAATGCTTAGAGCCAAAGTAAGTCTAGAACTTTCTTGTATGATCTTGTGTGTTCTCCCATAAGTATGCATGAATGTAGACACAAATTCTGCCTACACAAATGTGGGTGGCAACTTGAATCTTGTTGGTGGCAACTTGGATGAGTTTTTCCAGTGGCGACTTTATTTCTGTTGGTGGCAAGTTCATGCTGAGTGACTTGTATGCTCCTTGGAAACACTTGTTCTTGCACCCAAAATTGATCTTTAAAGGCTTGTAACTTGTACACGGGTCTTGAACTTGACTAGGATTCTTTGTACTCGTACTAATCTCTATATTTGCGTTGTTTTATACTTCATTCCTGCAATTGGCTACACAAAGACTTGCAAAAACAATTGAGCACAAATATGCACAAAAGTATTATAGATATGACCAATATACATGTACAAAAGTACAGATAGCGCTCCCAAAAACATGTTTGATTTGGGCGTTATCAAATCCCCTCACACTTAAGTTTTGCTTGCCCTCAAGCAAGAAGAAAAGAAAATTAAATCCAAGGGTACATGTATTTTATAAAAATTCGATGCAAGTCTACCAAGTACAAGTACAAGATAAAGCTCATCGACTTAAGTTTTTACGGTTGAAAAATTGAGATATAAAGTCAATACCCATAAAAATCTAGAAAGTCTTTTATTTCTAACTATACTAATAACGTATGAATTGAAGCAACATGTATCCCGACTTAGTACATTGGCTAATCGATACCTTTTATTTCTTCTTCTTCCTTTAACTTTATAATATTATAGCTTATTGGCTATTTATTTGTCTTTTTGACTTTTTCTTTCTTTTTCTCTTTTTTATTTTATAATTTTTTTTCTTGTCTAAAACTCCTAGCCATTGATCAACATACTTACAAAGTTCATGTTGTATTGACAAACATTGAACTTGCAACTTTCTCTTAATTTTTTTGGATTTTTCTTCTACTATTATATGAGACTTTGACTTTGGTAAGTTTGACACAAAAATATATCTCAAATTTTCAAAAATTACCTATTGGATAATTTCTTAATTATTTATATACATTTTCTTGAAACTTTTTTATTTACGAGGACAAAACATAACAAAATTTTAAAATAGCCCAAAAATATGGCAATTAAACATCTTTTTTTTTTCTCGATTTCCCTACAAACCCCTCACACTTAAGTTTAGCATTGTCCCCAGTGTGATGAAACTGAACAAAAGTATAGGGAATAGGAGAAAACCAGAATCACGGGCATATCATGTATCATACAAGAGTCTTGTCTTCGCCTTCAACTTGCGGTACCTACAAAAAAAGATAAAACAGACAAAAATACGAAAACACTCTATTTTTGGTTTCTATAGGTTTTATAAAAGCGACACATGCTACACCCCCTCACACTTAAGCAAAAAATTGGTTAAAAACTGTGGGGTGTAAGCATGAATTTATTTTAAAAAGGAAAATCACACTAAAAATTTTTTAAAGCACACGGGTTGCCTCCCGAGAAGCGCTTATTTCATTATTGAGTCATCAGCCTGACTCGTACTTCTTTTTATTTTTTTATTATTATCGAGCGGAAAATGTTCACTCCACTCATCATGGTATAGTTTAATACGGTGTCAATTAACAATGAAGCTTCCTCCATTCTTGTCATACAATTCAACATAACCGGACGGATATCCATGTTTTACTATAAAAGGACCGTACCACTTTTGTTTAAGCTTTGGAGCTTTGAATTTATATCACATATCAAACAAGAGAACTTTGTCTCCCTTCTTGAACTCTTTTCGGATTCGAAGTTTCCTGTCATGATAAGCTTTGGTACATGCTTTGTATAATTTGAAATTCTCATAAGCTTGGAGTCTTAATTCATCGAGTTCATGCAATTGCAAGAATCGGTTTTCTCCAACGATTTTGAGATCGGGATTACAGCTTCTCAATGCCCAATAAGCATGGTGCTCAATTTCGAAGGGCAAGTGACACGTTTTACCGTACAATAAATGATAAGGTGTTCTGCCAATTGGTGTCTTATAAGCTGTTCGGAATGCCCACAGAGCGTCGTCAAGTTTCCTTGACCAGATGGAAGGATTGTCCTTAACCATTTTTTCGAGTATTCGTTTCAAGGCTCTGTTGGTATTCTCAACTTGTCCACTCGTTTGTGGATGATATGCGGTGGCAAAGCGATGGGTGACTTCATAACGCTTTAATATTTTCTCCATTTGTTTGTTAAAAAAATGGGAACCTCGATCGCTAATTAAAGCTTTCGGCATTCCATAACGAGAGAAAAGCTTTTTTAGAAAATTGATTACGGCTCGTGAATCGTTTGTGGGTAAAGCTTCGGCTTCGGCCCATTTGGACACGTAATCAATCGCGACTAAGATATATTCAAACTTATGGGATTTGGGAAAGGGTCCCATGAAATCAATTCCCCATACGTCAAGTATTTCACTAACTTGGATGTTGTTTTGAGGCATCTCATCTCTTCGTGAGAGGCTACCAGTACGTTGGCAAGCATCACAATTCTTGACTAGAGTATAGGCATCTTTAGAAATTGTTGGCCAATAGAAACATCAAACACTTTTTTCGCAGTGGTGGAAGGACCATAATGTCCCCCAGTAGGTCCATCTTGACATTCATCAAGGATCTTTCTTGTTTCCGCACCATAAACACATCTCCTAATCATGCCATCGGGGCATACCTTGAAAAGGTAGAGATCTTCCCAGAAATAGTGTTTTAGGTCAGAAAAGAATTTACATCGTTGGTGATAGGTTAAACCTTTTCTTAGAATTCTTCCAACGAGGTAATTTTCAAAATCTACAAACCACGGAGATTCGTCCGTAGAGATTTGCATAAGAGTTTCATCGGGAAAATAGTCATCGATATCTTCGTCCTTTAACTCTTCCATGTTTGTATTTTCAAGTCGCGACAAATGATCGGCTGTGACGTTTTTGGCTCCTTTCTTATTTTGAATTTCGATGTCAAATTCTTGGAGTAGTAAAATCTATCTAATAAGACGCGTCTTAGCATCTTGTTTAGAGAATAGGTATTTCAACGCGGAATAATCGGTGAATACAATCGTTTTCGACAACACGAGATAGGATTGAAATTTGTCAAAAGCAAAAACTACGGCAAGTAGTTCTTTCTCGGTGATCGTGTAGCTGAGCTGCACGCTATTTAGAGATTTGCTCGCAAAATGTATAGGACGGAAATGTTTTCGTTCGCGTTGTCCTAATACGGCTCCTATAGCGAAATCACTTGCATCACACATAAGTTCAAACGGTCGCGACCAATCCGGTGAAACCATGATCGGTGCATTCGTTAACTTGTCTTTAAGCTTTTCAAATGCCTTTATGCATTCTTCATTGAAGTCAAAGACTATGTCTTTTTCGAGGAGTTTGGTCATCGGTCTAGCGATTTTGGAAAACTCTTTTATGAATCGGTGGTAGAATCCCGCATGACCTAGAAAACTTCTAACGACTTTAATGTTAGTGGGTGGTGGTAATTTGGATATCACTTCGATCTTGGCCTTGTCTACTTCTAATCCGGCTCCGGAGACTTTGTTGGGTCCACTAGATGTGGATCTTGCAGCTTGTCAGGAACGGTGAACGACTTCTGTAATCACAAGTCTATTCACAGAGAGACTCTATACACAATATAAATGCGGAATACAAATAATAAAGAAGAACAAAATAACTATAAAGACTTGATCCTTTCTAAGGATTTCTAATATTGATAATGACTAGAACTATGTTTGATGAAGGTTTCTCTAACCCTTCTGTCTCAGGTTCCTTTTATACTACAAGGAAACCCTAATACATCATTAAACAAAACGTGTAAAACTGATATGCATATCCTTTCCTAACATATCTCATGCATATCCTAACAGAATAATAAATAAATAATAAAGTTTGACTTTGACTAGGACCAGGAGCACGACTTGCTCCTACTACTACTAGGACCAAGAGGAACTACATACCTCCTACTCTACCTATTACAATTAACTATTCCAATGGTCCTAACAATCCTCCCCTAAACTTGAATTTGACCTGTTGAGTTCAAGTTTCCTGGTAAAACGGGCAATAACGCTTGAGGATTGAAACAGCAAAAGAAACAGCAGCAACAACAAGATAAGGAACAGAAGAACCGCCGCAACAAAGAACACTAGAAGCTTCTGGAAAGCATGAAACAAATCAGCATCGTGTTGAATCTTTACAGCAACATGAGCAGATTTGATGAGCCTTTACCAAGTAGCTGCTCGCTCTTGGGCTAGCCAGTCATTGTGGTGGAATAAGCATCACCCTGGGAGACCAGAACCCATCCCAACTCTTAGAACGTGAATCAATGGTGAGTGGGGGTACCCTGATGATTTTAGGCAAACCATCACAGCCATCAACGGATTTGATATGTCTTTACCAGAAGCCGTACCCCTCTGGACTCGCCAACTCTCAGCAATGAAGCATCGGTGAGTTGAAAACCCTATAGCTTTAAGCAAGCGATTACAAATACCAACGGATTTGATAAAATCTTTACCAAGAGCCGTACCCCCTTGGATTAGCCACTTTTCAGTATAGGACCATGGCAAGTGAAAACCATCCAGTTTTGGGTAACCTGGCAACCATCAACGGATTTGAGAATCACACCAGGAGCCGTACCCTCAAGGTGAATCAACTCTTTCTTGTCGGTTAGACATGGTGAGTTGAGGACCATTTGTTGTGAGGACCAAGTCCAACACCAGATGAAACCAGTAACCAGCACAAGTATGAATCAGTAACCAGAACCCAAAGTGTGAATCAGCAGATGGTATTGTATTCACAAGTGTAAAATCCATGATATGTTTAAAGTAGAAGCATATATTATATAAAAAGTATACTGTTTTTTTAGTTATAATGAATGAAAGTCACCAATCACTGTACATATTGGTGAAAAGAATTGCAGTATTAACAAATGATCAAAAACACAAAACATAAAAACTTACAAACCAACCATATCAGAGACCAGAAGCAGCCACCTTATCAGCTTTTAAACGAGCTTGGATCCCCTCCACCAATGTAGTTGCCATAGAAGACTCATTCCCGGAAGGGGCATTAGAAATCTGCAAGTGACAAGCAAGCATAGCCTCCATCGAAGCAATCGTCAACGGATAATCCAAGTCGGTGAGCATGAATACCATAAGACCAGATTCCAACTCTAACATATGCACACCACAACCCGCATATAACTTCCATCGCTGAATAACCCATTGTGGCTGATCCTTCCAGACACCAGAAATAGGAGCATGGGGAGGGGCATCAAGCATCATCTTCAAATCAGCCCATACTCGTAGACCAGGCCTGGAGGGCACATCATTAGGATGAACAGGCATGCCGGCATCCACAAACCCATATAAATCCATAAGATCCTTACGATCCGCCCAAGACAAAATACCTTGCAGACCCGAAGCAAACCTAACAGACCCATCACTAAGAGTAATCCTATGAGATACCGTACCAGGAAGAGTCGTGGAATGCGTAACCGTCCAACCAGTAATATATCCATTACCCAAAGGCAAATCGGAGTCACTATCAGAAGCTGCATCAATAAGATTTTCGGGAGCACGCTTCTTATAGGGAACCGTCTTGCCATGTCTAGCACGTTTAGCCAATTTCTTGCGCATGGAACGGCGAGGAGTGGGATCATTAGGCGAGGGTTCAACCTTTACCTTTACCTGAGCAGCAGGAGTGGGAGCTGTAGAAGTAGAATCAATAGTTTGCCCACCCAAAGGATCAACAGGAGCTACACTAGAAGAAGGAATAGGTTGAGAACCAGGCACGGGTGGTGATGGTGATACCATAGCAGGTGTAGCAGTGGTGGTGGTAGTGGTAGCAAAGGTGGTGGTGGTAGCAGGACCTGGAGAAGAAACCGGTGGAGCAACCGAAGAAGTGGGGGTGATACCAACTGTAAAAGCAGCAAAAACCGATGGAATAGCAGCAGAAACAGGAGTAGTATCAGATGTAGGACAAGTAGTAACAGCAGGTGAAGAAGTGGTCACCATACGTGGAGAAGGACGATAAATGAATCGCTCCGGAATTGGGGTGCTCTGATGCTTGACCATTCGTTCATAGAGCGCCTTAAGCTCATCAAAAGACAAAGCCCTAACCCTGTCCCACTTCCAACCAGTAGTGAAATAGGCAGCCGACTGGTACTTCACATATCGTTGCATCTGCTTTCGCTCCTCAGCTCTCGACAAAGGTCCGTTCTTCTGCTTCTCACGAAGCTATGCAGCAAGCGCCAATTGGTGCTTGCGCATTAACACCATGGCTCGAGGAATACAGTTATGCTCATCCACATCCGAGCCCAAAAGATCAGTGAATTGGGAATAATCCTTGGTAAGAATAGTCAACACCTGCATCCAATCGCTATCATTCTAATGCATAGCATCATGCTGCACCTGTTCACGTCTCTGCTGTTGAAGAGCCTCCTCCTCAGCCCGAGCAGCTTGATCAATTTCGGCTTGCATCCTTTGAGCAACCTCCTCACCCAACCTATCCTTCTCAAGTTGTCTGCGTGTACGCTTGCGAGGTGGTGAGGGAGCATCAGTCATGGGGGCCTTTCCTTTTGGATCATGAGAGGGACCAGCAGTGGAACCAGCAGCAGGACCAACAGCACCTTCCATTAGTGTGGAAACAGCAACAGGAGAAGGAGCACTGGAGGAAGTCGGAGGAATCGGCAGATCATCATACAATTTATCAGCAAAGGCAGCCTTTGCCAACAAAGTCAACCCATCCTCAATACGATCCTTAACCTCCTCATCAGAATCAGAGTGAACCACATGCTTCTTCCGACGCCTTTGCTGAGTCTCCAAGGCTTTGATTCGATCAGCCATGGGAAGAACAAATTCCCTAGTAAGCTTCTGGTGTTGATTCAAATCTGCTTCCAAGGAAAGAATCCGTGCATGATACCTGTGCATAAGATCAAGTAAGGAAGTAAGTGGAATAGGCTCCTCCGCTTTCCCACCAAGAGGACTTGGGTCAGGGAAGGCTTCATTGGAACCAGAAGCAATAAATGGGTCAACATTAGGAGCACCAACACCTGAAGGCTTATCAGAAGAGTGTGGAGTAGGACTAGGAGGGGGAGTCTCCACAAAGGGAGACGAATGTGGCAATGAAGAAGGAGCAGCCTTGGAAGTGGATGGCCTTTCAACCACCACCTCCTCAACCGGCTCTTCCTCAACCACATGAGGTGCACCACCAGCATGATTCTCCTCCTCCATTGGGTCATCACCTAATTGAGGTTCCTCCTCGGCTTGTTCAACCGGAGGAACAACAACATCAGGAGGACCCTGAGCCAGCCCCAACATGACCTCAGTAAGGGGCCTCCACTCCCCGCTAAACCCATGGGACAAGTTATAGTATACTTTAGCAGTAAGCTTAGAAGGCTCATGTTCAGCCCTATCACGAGGTATACAAACAAGTATCTGTTGTAAAAACCTAGGATACATCAGAAACTTCTTCCTAGAACCAGCACTAGACAGATTGCTAACCATCCCCTCAAACAAATAACGAGAGAAATTAAATACCCTACCCTGTGCTAAGCATATGAGACCAGTAGCCAAAGGAGTAGGAAAAGCATCCCAACTCCCAGACTTGGTACTTAAACAATGAATCAGAAAATGCACTAGAAGCTTCCATTGGGGGGAAAACCGATTCTTTTGGAAGTTAAACTTCCCCCCATGATTATACCCAAGAGCAGCCATCCCCTCCAACACCTCCGCATTGGGGATGGAAACAACACCACCTTCATCTTGAAGATGAAGGGAACTACGAATAGAAGCTTCAGAAACCACGTATGAACGTCCATCTATGGTAGCATGGAGTTCACGTGGACGACCAACCACAGCCACAAGACGAGCAGAAGCCCAAAACTGACGAATGACACTATCATAAACAATGGGACACACAGTAAAAGCATACCTGAGGTTTGAAGCCTCAACGAAGTCCAGAATGTCAGTGAAATCATCACGGTGTGGACCATCTCCTAGATAGGCGACCTTGTTGTGAGCAGGTTGGTATACCAGGGCAGCCATGGATCTTGATTAATACGAATGGAAGATGATTTTTGTTAGGGTTGAGAGAGTAGGATCGGTTGTGTGTGTGTTATGAGTGAGATGAATGAGTCAAGGGGGGTTAATTGACCATAAATAATGGTTGGAGTAACTGTTCATTGACCCCTAATAATGGGGGTTGCCCTTTCAAATTAGACAGTTATTGCAAAGTAACCACTTGCCCCTTTTAACATTATTTCCAAATTCCAATTTACCAAAGTTAAATAAGATGATATATACCAAAATTTGAATGTGTTTACTAAAAGTCAAAGCGCACAATGGTCTATACTAGAAGCAGAATGTGGTCAACAGAAGTTAATAAGGTAAACAGTTTCCCAAACCAGTACCAGAAGCCAACCATCACCTGACAAAGAAGGATTTTTATCCACTAGAAGCCAACCAAGAATGACTAGAAGCTACCCAATAAGGACTAGAAGCCAGTCATGAAAGAATATAACCATCAGAAGTGAGCAAAAAACCTCCACCAGGAGTAACACACACCACCAGAACCAATGCAATATGTTGTTAGAATCTACCAATATGTTAGTCTGTGCAAATAAATATGTACACGAAGCCTCCCCTTAGGCTTAGCCTCCCCTCAATCCTAGACCTCAAGGATTGACCATCCCAATGTGAACCACCAAGTGGTTGAACCGAGGACCATCAAAGGCTTTTGTCAATAAATCAGCAACATTATCATCCGTATGAACTTTAAGAACCTGTATCAACCTCTTCTCATTGGCATCCCGTATAAAGTGGTGCCGAATTTCAATATGTTTTGTCCGTTGATGAAAAACAGGATTCTTCACAATGCAGATAGTGCTTTGATTGTCAATAAAAATTTTGGTGTTCATAAAATTGAACCCATAATCCAACATCTGATTTTGGATCCACAATACTTGTCCACAACAGCTAGCAGCAGCAACGTATTCAGCTTCTGTAGAAGAAGTAGCTACGATCGTCTGTTTCTTGCATTGCCATGAAATAAGTCTTCGACCCAAAAATTGACAACCACCAGTAGTAGATTTTCTGTCATTATTAGCACCTGCATAGTCACTATCACTATATGCTTCAAGAACAAGAGGTGATTCTCTAGGATTCCACAAGCCTAGCTTGGGTTGAGCCTTGATATACTTGAAAATCTTCTTAACTGCATTCAAGTTAGAAACCATTGGAGCCACCTGATGTCTAGAACAAGCACTTACTGCAAACATGATATCCGGACGTGATGCAGTCAAATACATGAGTGAGCCAATCATAGACCTGTACATGTGAACATTGACCAGGGGATCTGGCTCATTCTTGAGTTTGACTTTAGCAACTTCATAAGGAGTTGCTGCTGGTCTAAGAGGATCCATGTCAAATTTCTGAAGGATCTCATGAACGTATTTATCTTGACTGATGAAGATCCCATCTGACTGTTGCTTGACATGAAGACCAAGGAAGAAGGAAAGCTCTCCCATAGCACTCATCTGAAATTCGCCTTTCATCAAGTGTTCAAACTCATCACACCATTCCTTCTTAGTAGAACCAAAGATAATATCGTCCACATAAACCTGAACAAGGATTATGTCCTTGGTATCCCTCTTAAGAAATAGTGTTTTATCAATAGTACCTTGTCTATAGCCATTCTTTAACAAGAAAGTTGAAAGACGCTCATACCAAGCTCTAGGAGCCTGATGTAATCCATAAAGAGCCTTGACCACCTTGTAAACTTTCTTGGGATGAAGTAGATCTACAAAGCCCTTAGGTTGAGTGACATACACTTCCTCATCGATCTTGCCATAGAGAAATGCACTCTTGACATCCATCTGAAAAACCGTAAAGCCCACATAAGAAGCAAAAGCAAAAAACAGACGAATAGCCTCAATCCTAGCAACCGGAGCAAAAACTTCAGTGTAGTCAATGCCCTCAATTTGAGTGTGGCCCTGTGCGACAAGCCTATCTTTATTCCTCACTACAATTCCCCGTGCATCTTTCTTGTTCTTGAGAATCCATTTGGTATTGATTGTTGTCTTTCCATCTGGTAAGTCAACTAGAACCCAAACATTCTGAAACAAGAATTGCCGCATTTCCTCCTGCATAGCCTCCACCCAACTTTGATCCTCAAGAGCATGAGTGACTGATCTAGGTTCCACCTGTGAAAGAAAACAAGCAAACAAACAGTGTTGAAAGTCTGTATGATTATTACGCTTTTGATCTTCAATATAGCTCACAAGAGCATGATGATCAGACGAGGCCTTCTTATGCATTCTGCGTGTCTTGACAGTAGAACCAGGATCTCCAATGATTTGATTGGTAGGGTGATCTTTGTGTGATTGCAACACTGGATTGGAAGCTACCTCCACTTCTGGTGCCAAGTTATTGAGATCCCCAACGAAGTCAGCATCATATAAAGCAGCAATGCCATCTATTGGTTGTTTATGAATATCATCCAGCTTGGTAGAAGACTTCTTTTGATGGTTCCCCAAATCAGAAGGACTGGAGAATCGACTATGAGAATCAGACTCACTAGCCGGAATACCAATAGGTGTTAAACTAGCACTAGGAGTAGTAGCTGGGGTACTAGGAGCAGCTTTGTCAGTAGGCGAATTCAAAGGAAACTCAAAGCCACCTTGAGCAGCTGCTGTAGTAGCTTCTTGTTGTTGTTTGAGGAGGGTGTCAAGAGCTACTTGTGAATCCAATACATCCAATGGAGTTGCATCACTAGGAGGAGTAGGAGAGACGGTGGTGGAGTAGGATGGAACCATAAAAATATCATCCTCGTCATCTGAGTTAGAAAGACTAGAAGGAACACCTGTACTAGAAGTTGCAAACACTTGTGGACCTGCATCATGGTTAGTTTTGAAACAAAAATATCCTAATGAATCACTAAGATAATCAAGATCAAAATACCATTCAGGACCCTTGCCTTGGATGTTTGACTTCTCTTCAAAATACCTGAGATTAATAGTTTCAATGACCCGCTTGGCTTGGAGATTGTAGACACGATAAGCCCGAGAGTGAGCTGAATATCCCACAATGTATCCTTCATCTGCCTTGCCATCAAACTTCCCCAAATAGTCACTAGTATTCAGAATGGTGACAGGACACCCAAAAGGCTTCAAATGAGCAATATTTGGAACTTTGGCCGTTAGGAGCTCATAAGGAGTCTTCTTGTGAGGATTGGTAATAGAAACCCTATTCAAAACATAACTTGCAATATTAACAGCTTCTGTCCAGAACATGGTTGGAAGCTTGGAATCGGCAAGCATTGTTCTTGCTGCTTCTATTAGAGTCATGTTCTTTCTTTCTGCCACGCCATTTTGTTGAGGAGTTCTTGCTGCACTATAATCTCTTTTGATGCCCTTAGCATTACAAAGTGCTATGAGGTCTTTATTTTTGAACTCGGCTCCATTATCACAACGAATACCTTTAACCTTCTTGGACAACTGGCTCTCTATAAGGGTAAGAAAATCTCTAAGAATTGGGTAGTCTCGCTCTTGGCAGCCATGAAGAACACCCACGTAAAGCTGCTATATCCATCAGTTACCACCAGACAGAATTGTTTGTGGTCAATGCTCCTAATAGAGGTAGGACCAAATAAATCCATGTGTAGTAGCTGCAATGGTTCAGTTATAAGACTAAGAGCAGTAATGGCCTTGAAGGATGCTTTATGTTGTTTGCCTTTGCTGCAAGCAATACAATTTATATCATTTCTGAATGAATTGGGAGGTAAACCAGAGACCAGATTCAGATTTGCTAGTTTGTGAATGGTCTTGAAGTTCACATGCCCCATCCTTCTGTGCCATTGAGTGGCTTCATCTTCTGAGGATTTAGCAACCAAACATGCTAGTTGACCAGTAGGGTTGACTTCATTCAGCTTGATGCTATAGAGATTGTGTCTTCTAGGGATTCTGAGCAGAACCTGTGAGTCATCCGGAAGTTTAAAATCTTTGGATAGCACAAGTGCATCAGTATCCGTAAAGAGAACAAACTGCTTCTTGTCACAAATCTGAGAGACTGATATCAAGTTGAAGTGTTGAAGTGCTTCCACATAGTAGACCTGCTCAAAATTTAGATTAGGCGTCTGAATTGTTCCTTTGCCAGTGATCCTGCCTTCACCTCCACCAAAATAGACCTTTCCGCCTTGAAATGGTACAAAGTTAGAGAGAAGACTTTTATTTCCTGTCATGCTCCTAGAGCAACCACTATCAACAATTCCTAGACTAGGATCTTGGTATGGAGTAACCTACAACAACAAGATAATAAAAATGCAAAAGTTAGTGTCTTAAGGGTACCCAAACCTTGTCAGGTTTGAGCCTGCCTTGTGGATCTTTAGTAGAGAGCCAAGAAGATTGATGAGATCCACCGTTGTTCTTTGGTTGCCTATGCATCATATTGGTATTATTATTTAACCAAGAACAACCTGCTGAGGGCTTAACAGCAGTTCCCAAACTTCCCAAACCAAAATACATGTGGTCAAAATTATGTGAATAAATTGGATTAATATTCTGAAAATAGTTACTGGTGGTTCTATTTGTTGTTAATCCAATGTTTCTCCAATGATCAGAAGCTAATGGAGAGGTCCTTCTAGAAGAAAAAAACGATTGAGCACTAGGATTGAGTCTTCTAGAAGAATATGGAGCAACTCCTGGTGGACCAGGAGCAGAAAATGCTTGATGAACAGAAGCATGTTTGTCATGAAAATCACAATCTTTAATCAAATGAAATGCACTTCCACAAACAAAACATGTTTTAATCGACCTTTTATTAGAATGATATTGTTTCATACTGCTAACTTTACTACACACAATTCTAGGAGAATCAATCTTCCTAGGACCAGACACAGTTGACTTAAAAGTAACTCTCTCTTCACACTTCCTAGCACCAGTAGCAGCATGATCATTCGACTTGGAACTTGTAGGTCTTGACTTTTCACTTGAACCACTTGATGCAGAGTCACTGGCTTTGTCACTGAAAGTACACGAGACAAAGTCATTAGAATTAGTAGAACATTTTGGGGACTCATGCATCTGTGATCCATCCAAGTCGTTATGCCTAGAAGTGGGCATGAAAGTTACAGTAAGAGGAGGAGGGACAACATGCATTTCTGCTGCTGGTTTAAACCTATTGTAACTAGGTTCTCCCTCTTCCTCTTTGTCGGCATCAAAGACACTCGAAAAAGATAAATCAAACACATCTTCTGAATCAATATATTTATCAAATCCCAACCCTCTTTTAGTCCTACCAGACATGCTACTATTGATTAACTTTGAAAGATTTTTAGGTGCCTTTTGCCATTTTTCAAATCTCAACATTGTAGCATCTAATCTTTCTTGCATCTCTTGTTTTTCTTTGATACTGGCATCTTTTACCTTTTCTGTATATTTAAGCATATTTGTTGTGTTTTCTAAATTGATGCTTAGTATCCTAATTTTATCCTCATATTCACGTTGAGTATCTTGTAGCCACCTCTTTTGTTGTTCCAATGTGTTTAAAGAATCCTTATAGGCTTGAACCTCTAAAAAATACTTATCATTCTGATCATTTAAATCATTATATTGGGACAGCAATTCTGAATATTTATCATGACAACCAAGAGGACAATGTTGTACCTGAGGTGAGATGCCCATAAGAGCAAACTCTTCTGCTTCCTCTGCATCAGATAGATTCCCAGCAATCATTGCAAACACGTCAGTCGAGGACTCAGCTGATTCCAAAGTGGTAGTCTGATGATCATTCCAGTTGACCATAGAGTCAACAAATACCAATGCCTTCTTGTCATCTTTTACCTCCTGAACCTTAAAAGCTGAGTATCTGCTCTTCTTCTGGTCATTCTTGCTAGGGCATTCCCTTGCAAAGTGACCTTTCTGCTGGCAGTTATAGCATCGAACCTTGCTTCTGTCAAATCTTGCTGGCTCCCTTGGGTTGTAATTGAATTTTCGACCTGCTTTCTTCTCAAACTTGTGAACCCTAAGAGTGAGCATGGCCATCTGCCATTTAAGATCCATTTCATCCAGGTCAAGTTTATCGACCTGTTTGAAGTCATCAAAAGCAAGTTGTTGTTGAGCATCAACATCAACCACAAAAGAATGAAGAACGGCTTCTACCATGCTACTAGACTTGGCTGTAGGATCAGGAGCAGAAGTATGCTGAAAAGTATGTTGAGAAGACACAATATTGCTTGGGCTACTAGCATACGACATGGGACTGGATGCCATAGAACTCACAAAGGCAGAATTAGCAGGAGTGGGAAAAGAATCACTTGAATATCCTCTCACATGAGGTTCAAAAGTTTTAAGCTTATGAAATAGATCATCAAAATTGAGATAGTCAAGCCCACCTTTTGCTTTGAGAGAGATTACCACCTGATTCCATGAGTAGGGTAAGGCTCTAAGAAATCTTGCATTAATATCACCATCGTCAGGTTTCAACCGAAGTTGATTCAATTGGCTCAATATATTTTGGAACCTGTCATACCCTTGATGTATACCTTCAGTTTCTGAGATTTTGAATTCTGTGAATTCATCTCTCAGCATGGATCTTCTCATTTTCTTTGACTCCTCATTCCCACCAAACCGTGCTTTTATTCCATTCCAGATCTCTCTAGCATCATCCAAATGGTAGAAGTCACCCATGTGATCATCAGGAAGAGATTGAAGCAAAATAGTTTTTGCTTTGACTTCCTTCTGAATGGCTATGATTTCTTCATGAGTTTTAGGGTCAAGAAGAGTAATATTACCATTCTTGTCTCTTCCAGTTAGCTTCCTGCTGTTCCCATTCAGAATAACCTTCCAAAGGTCTTGATCAGTGTTGGTGATCCATCATTCCATCTTCATTGCCCAACTATCATACTCATCCTTTTTCAGAAGAGGGAATTTCCCATTTGTGTTGGAAATCGTAGCAACGATCTGCTGAGGTTGCACAGTTTTAGGAGTGCTGTCTTCTCCTGTTTGAGTAGAACTTGAGGCAGACATGATAAAACAAAAATGTTAGTAATAAGAAAACTTGATTCTTCTTGTACTAAGACTCTTCCAGGCTCTGATACCACTTGTTGGGTCCACTAGATGTGGATCTTGCAGCCTGTCAGGAATGGTGAACGACTTCTGTAATCACAAGTCTATTCACAGAGAGACTCTATACACAATATAAATGCGGAATACAAATAATAAAGAAGAACAGAATAACTATAAAGACTTGATCCTTTCTAAGGATTTCTAATATTGATAATGACTAGAACTATGTTTGATGAAGGTGTCTCTAACCCTTCTGCCTCAGGTTCCTTTTATACTACAAGGAAACCCTAATACATCATTAAATAAAACGTGTAAAACTGATATGCATATCCTTTTCAAACATATCTCATGCATATCCTAACAGAATAATAAATAAATAATAAAGTTTGACTTTGACTAGGACCAGGAGCACGACTTGCTCCTACTACTACTAGGACTAGGAGGAACTACACACCTCCTAGTCTACCTATTACAATTAACTATTCCAATGGTCCTAACAGACTTTGTGTCCAAACACAATTCCTTCATTCACCATAAAGTGACATTTCTCCCAATTGAGCACGAGATGAGCTTGTTTGCATCGGATGAGCATGTACTCTATATTAAAAAGGCAAGACTCGAATGAGTTTCTGAAGACTGAGAAATCATCCATGAAAACTTCCATGGATACTTCGATCATGTCTTGAAAGATCGCGATCATACACCTTTGAAAAGTCGCATGTGCATTGCAAAGAACAAAAGGCATACGCCTATAAGCAAATGTTCCAAAAGGGCACGTAAAAGTGGTCTTGTCTTGATCGGATGGTTCGATAGGTATTTGGAAATATCCGGAAAAGCCATCGAGAAAACAAAAGAATTTGTTCCTCGCTAGTCTTTCCAACATTTGGTCCATGAATGGTAGGGGAAAATGATCTTTTCGTGTGGCATCATTTAATTTGTGGTAACCAATACACACACGCCAACCGGTAACGGTTCTTGTAGGAACAAGTTCATTATGTTCGTTGGTCACAACATTCATTCCTCCTTTGTTAGGAACGCAGTGAATAGGACTAACCCAATGACTATCTTCTATGGCAAAGATGATTCCTGCCCCAAGGAGTTTGATTACTTCGGATTTTACAATCTCCTTCATGTTTGGGTTAAGTCGACGTTGCCTCTCAATAACGGGCTTGGCATCGTCTTCAAGATTGATCTTGTGTTCGCAAAATTGCGAATCAATTCCCGGTATATCAGATGTTTTCCATGCAAACGCTTCTTTGTGGTTTTTGAGCATAGAAACAAGGCGTTTCTTCTGATATTCCTCGAGTGAGGCTGAGATAATCACCGGAAGGAGTGAATCCTTCTCTAGATAAGCGTACTCGAGATGTTCGGGAAGAGGTTTCAATTCAAGATCCGTCGGTGGATCATGAATAGATTTGTGAACTATAAAGTTCGACTTCGAAGGCAAAACTTCGAAGGGTTTGTTCTCCTGTTCTTCGAGAGTTACTTTAGAATCAAGGTCCATGAATTCTTCGAATTCACGATCATGATCGGTATCGCTAATCTTTTCTGAAGTTGTTTAGAATGGTGTGTTGTCATCAAGCAATGCATCCAACTCTGCTTCCGTTACTTCATCGATAACATCCACGCGAAAGCATATGTCATCATTTGAATGGGAATGTTGCATAGCTTTATCGACTAAGAATGTGACTCGATCATCACCAACTCCATGGTTGAGTTCTTTGTTCTTCACACGAATGATAACATCAGCGGTGTGCAAGAATGGTCGTCCTAAAATGAGAGGGACGTGATGGTCTTCCTCTATTTCAAGGATTACGAAGTCGACGGGAAATATGAATTTTCCAACTTGAACAAGCATGTTCTCGGATATCCCAATAGAATATTGGTAAGTGTGGTTAGCCAAACGTATACTCATACTTGTAGGTTTCAAAGTATTGTTTAAAAGATTCTTGTATAATGAGTATGGCATAAGATTGATACTCGCGCCTAGATCGGCCAAGGCGTGACATTCAACATTGTTGGCTAGAGTACATGGTATGAGAAAGCTTCCCGGATCTCTGAGATTTGGTGGAAGTTTTCTTTGCAAGACTGTAGAACATTCTTCATTCAGAAACGCAGCAGAGATTTGCTCCGTCTTATAATGGTTGCTCACAAGATCTTTGAGGAATTTCCCATAGTTGGGCATGCCAGTTAAGATATCAACAAGGGGAACGTTGATCTTAACTTCTTTGATCATCTTAAGGAATTTGGCATTACGAGCCTCCATCTTTTCCTTTCGTAGGCGTTGAGGATATGGAATTTTGGATGTATACGCCTTTGGTGTTGGTGTTGGAATGGGTGTAGTTTGTTTTGGTTTTGGTATCGAAGGAGGAACGGTTTCTTCCTTCTCGGGCTCATCGGCTTCATCTTCACTTTCATCGGCGAAAGTGGGAGCATTGGTGTTTGGGATTTGTGGTGGATCATAACTCAGCCCACTCCCTGTGAATACGGCATTCACATGTTCATTACGGGAGGAGGGTGGGCGGTATGGTTTATCCATAGATGGTTTTGGGTTTGATTGAGTGTTTCTTGGCAACGAAACACTTGGTCGATTGGCTAATTGGTCGGTGATTCGACCGATCTTGGTTTTGAGATCACTAATAGTGGCGGTGTGGTGTCTTTGTCCTCTTTCAACGTTGGCTTTAAGATCGAAGAATTGGTTCTTAATGAACGTGTTTGTTGATTTTTGAGATTCTATTGAAGCTAACAACGTTTTTTCTAAGTTCAATCCTTTGGGTTTCTTCTCGTTTGATGGAACGGAATTATCGTTCTCACGAGGTTGTGAGTTACGATTTTTGTTTTTGGGGTACTCACGCCAAATTCCGGGGTTTCTACTGTAGTGGTTACCTCGATAACCACCTACTCGGTATCCTTGGGCGTAGTTTGCTTCTTGTGGTGGTTCTCTTATTGGTGTGTCATCACACTCTGTAGATAGGTGTGGTCCTCCACAAAGAGTACATTCGCCTCGCATCTCTTTCATTTCGTCTTTGATAGTTTTGAATTGCAAGTCGAATTTAGATGTGAGAGCGTCCATCTTTTCCATGAGTTTAGAATTTTCGCTACTTTCAACGAAAGCAACGGTTCTCTTGAAAGGTTTGGAACGGTTATCTTTGTAACAATCGAGTTTAAAGAGAACTCGGTCCTCGAGCAATTGATATGCTTCGTTGGGATTCTTATAGAGAAAGAGTCCACCGGCGTCAAGGATTACTTGCGTCGGTTCATTGAGACCATGATAAAAGATTTGGATGATGGTTCCTTTTAATAAACCATGTCCATGACAACTACGAAGTAGGTCTTTCATTCGGTTCCACGCATCAATGAGTGTTTCTTGTAGAATTTGGGCGAAACCTCGGATTTCTCCCATGAGTCTTTCGTACATGACGGGTGGAAAGAAACGGCTAACAAAAGCGGTTCTCAATTGTTCCCGTGTTTCAATGGTACCGGACGTCAACTCATTATACCAAACTCTTGCATCTCTGGATAGAGATGATGGGAAGAGTTTGAGTTTTATAGCGTCTACATCGACGTCGGCTCCATATCGGAACAGGCCACATATCTCTATGAATTCGGCTATGTGCTTATGCGAATCGACCGTCGTACGGTCGTCAAATTGGCGGTCTTTGATCATTGAAAGGTGATGACCTTTCACGGTAAAGTTTTTTCCAAGCTCAACTTGAACAATAGCAGCCTCGGGGGTAGGTGCTACTACTCGGTTGGCTGCCCACATGGATTGATCGTCGGCCATTGGGAATGGTAGATCGATAAATGGGTTATAGACGACAAATGCGTCTAAGAGATTATCAAATGGTGGGTTTTTGGTTTTTGGAATTCGGTTTCCAAAAGAAACAAAGGGTTGCTTCTTGCGGTTTTTCTTTCAAGATTGATGAATATAACATTCGGGATCGGTGTATGGACTAAGTAATTTTTGACCGAAAGAACGTGTAGGATATGTAAATTTTGCTTATGTTTTAGAGAGAGAAAGAGATAGAGAGATGGTGGATTACACACAATTCTAGAGAGAGAAACTTATAAGAACTATGTGAAAAATGAATAACCACACTACCGTCTCCATCGAAGGAGAGGGTTTATATACCCAAGCCCTTGACATGGGCTTGGGCTTACATTTGGGCCGGCCTACACATGTTGTAGGCTAGGCTTTGGTTTGTTTGTTAAATAAAGATAAGTAACTAAACTACGAGCTATTACATGAACTATCGTTGGAGTGACCAATCCTTCTTAATACGTAAAACGTATTTCCAACAATCTCCCCCTAAGGGAGGTCACTCCAAACAAGGGCATTACCCAAGTTACAATAATAAGGTAAACCTAGCATACTATGCTTGTCTTGAGCTCGTAGTCTTCATCTTTCTTTTCTTCAGGTGAACATGCTGATGTGATCATTGATATCAATCTTGAGAATTAACTCTTGCCTTGATCTCGTGCATCCATCACTCATGATCTTCGCCTCTTCGTGACCTCACGTCCCACATACTTATACCTTAGTAATTCTTAAAAGCTTCAGAGTTCGATACAGCGGAAGACTTAACTTTAAGGCTTTCTTGAATTAGATGAGGTATTAAGTGCATAAAGTATAAGCATGCGGGGACGACTTCTTCTCGGATTCCGCAACGCCACCGTCCTCAAATGCCGTAACATAAGTAGACACGAACGAAATGGCTTTGACCATTTCATTCTAATTCGGTAGCATTTTACATCCGGTCGGTGAAGACCGTTGGACGATATAAAATATCGTACTTGTGGAAGGTATATTTAATTAAAAATCTCCTTGACAAGATTTCGCGGGTAAAACCGTTCTCTTTACTCGACCGTCCAAAGCTGACTGCGAACGTAAAGAGTGAATCATTTGAATAAAATTATCTGCATGATTGTAGCCGTCAATTCTGATTCCTGGAACAAGTTTGATTCATTAAAGAATCGCACCTTCGTTTCTTTCCAGTTGTCACGAGCTTGATTCATATTGAATCTTGCAAGTTACCTACAAAGTGATGTTTGATGTTAATACTATAAGGATTTCCACTCATCACTGTGAACACTAAGGTATCACTCTGAGTGTTCTGGCAAGATCACTAAGATTTTGCGTAGAGGTCTGGAACGTGTTTAAGTTCAGTTAAGAATTAAACCACTGTTGCTTTCTAGTTATCACAAGTTTGATTCATAAATAATCGCACAAGTCACCTACCATGAGCTTTTTAATGTTCGCTCAAGAAGGATTTCCATCTTCATTGTAAATACCTTCGTATTACTCGGATGTTCAGGCAAGATCATGAAGATTTTGCGTACGACTCTTAAAACCTTTCTTACTTTTCACAGTGTGTGAAGAAGCAAGGAAATATGAAAGTGTGTCCTAATGAGATATTTGATGATCTCAAAAGGCTCTAGACTCGATCGTGCATTTTGGATTTTAGTGATCGGAGGCTGGAGAGGAGTGCCACCATTTCAATACCAATTTATTCGGAGTGAATAAATCAATAGATAACGTGTTGTCTCCGTGTGATTAAAACAAATACCTTTTGAGAGATATCTGAGTTAGCTGGGATGGGTTGTGCATTGCATCACTGGGTCCATGATGTCTTATCTTCAATATCAAGCATCATTAAAAATGATCTCAATAGCATGCGTATTGACCCGGTTTCTGCCTAAAGTTGTATGGAGGGCTTCTTTCTTTACAACCTTTATCTTTACAATTCTTTTTCATTCTTCAACCCCTTCAATGCTTACCAATACGTCATAACTAGCACCTTGTTGTGATTGTTCCAGTGATAACTTAAGTACTTGGTCGGCATTCAGCTACGTTCACAATCTTTCTCCATCTTTCGTAAGGACTACTATTTCTAGCTATGGAATGTCCTTGCGAAGATTCCTCCGGTTTTGGAAGAATCATAGGACTTAACCTATCCTACCATCCTTATGTCACCACAATCTTCATCGTCGTGAAATAAATGGGTTTTGGGTAAGTATATGTCATCATGAAATCCATTTTTGATATGCAAATCCATTTTTCTCCCCCTTAACATATGCCACGATATTCGAAAACATTTTTCACATGTCGGGATGAGCCAGCACATTAAGTCAGACCATTTGTGATAATATCCCATATTAAATCACATTTTCTCCCCCATATTAAAAATATTAACCTAATCGATGTTTTTAATATCAATTGATTTAATGAAGTTTTAACAAAGGTTTTGGGAAGAAAAATGCAAGTCCGTTTAATCTTCATGATTCCAAATGTATGAAATATGATACCGATTTGTAACATGATCACATATTCACCATATTAGAAAAAATTTGACAAAGTTGGACCTGATTGATGAGAACATCATATGATAAGATCAAATAGTTCTTGTCAGCATATGTTGGTCGCCTCGTCACGTCTGAAGTCATCTCTTGACACCACATGTACGATTGGTATTGTTGTCTTGACACCAGTTAGTGAGCTTGGCACGTTCGGCATCGAAGATTCTGAATGAATGACAATTGCTCCCCCTCAATTGTTGACCCGTGTTCTATTGAAAGAGATGTAGTCGTCGTTTGAGTAGTCGCATCGTCGAGTATGTAGATACCAATTGTAGATTGCTATGGTTGTAGAGATGATAGCTTCATAAAAACAAGACTTCTCTTGTTTTAACAAATAAATGCACTGAAACCTACATATATTTGTGTTAGACCAAGTTATAAAGTAAACTTGATCCCTTACAAGGTTTTAAAGTAAACCTTGCCCGAGAAAATTAATTCCCGTTGTGAGCCAAAGCTTTCATAAGAAATACTTGACTTTAATGTGAAATCCGGGTTGCAGTCTGAAATAACTACAAGCCATAAGGGCATGTTTTTTGAAATATTTACAACTTTTGTATGAACTTTATTTATGGCGCCGTGTCGATATTAATCAACATTTCTAAGGCCGTAAATATTATCGTACCAAAAGACATGCCTTTAAAAAATAAAGTAAAAATATTTTTGGATTTTTCTAGATTTTTCAATTTTTATGGTTTTTATATGGTTTTATATTTTTGCATTTTGCTTTTGTGGATAAAAATATAAACAATATATACAGATGATCACCAAGGATACGGAGAATAGTTTTACCAAGACTATTCTTTCGCTTCATCTGCTAGTTCCTTTAGAGTCTCAGGCGAGAAGGTTCTCATTCCTAGCTTGTCGGCCAAAAATTCAATTCGAGCGCGATCTAAAGCCTTCGTGAAAATATCCGCCAATTGATACTCAGATCGGACAAAGTAAAGCTCGATTACTCCATTTTCCACTTGCTCCTTGATGAAGTGGTAGCGAATGTCAATATGCTTCGACCGGGAGAATTGAACGTTGTTGCAGCATAAGGCAATTGCACTTTTGTTGTCGTAGTACATCGGGATTTTGTTGAAACCTAGACCATAGTCGGTTAATTGCGATATCATCCAAAGAATTTGAGCACAGCAACCGGACATAGCTATGTATTCTGCTTCCGTACTTGAAATTGCAGCGCTTTTATGCCTTTTCGATGCCCAACTGATTAGTCGATCTCCTAGTAGTTTCAAAGTTCCACTCGTGCTACGCCTTGTATCTTGACAACCCGCGTGATCCGCATCTGCATATGCCATAAGTGTAATCGAAGAGTCCTTCGAATACCAAAGTCCCCGATTAATGGTTCCTTTAAGATATCGAAAGATACATTTCATAGTGGCCAAGTGTAACTCAGTAGGTCGAGTTTGATACCGAGCACACATACATATAGCAAACTGAAGATCAGGTCGACTAGCTGTGATATACAGAAGAGTACCGATCATTCCACGGTAAAGTGTCGGATCAACGGCAACTCCATGTGGATCTGCATCAAGCTTTGTTCGTTCCACCATTGGAGTATCCACGGGGTCGCAAGATTCCATCTTATACTTCTTAAGCGATTCAAGAGCATACTTGGATTGATTGATAAAGATGCCTCTAGGACTCTGAGATATCTGAAGACCTAAGAAGAACGATACCTTGCCCATCATTGACATCTTAAACTTGGAAGACATGAGTGTCCCAAACTCGTCGGATAAGGTTTGGGTCGAGGCTGCAAATATAATATCATCAACATATATTTGTACCATAATCATATCTTTACCTCGTTTCTGAATGAACAACGTGGGATCCACCTTGCCTTTAGCGAAGCCTTGCGTAATGAGGAATTGTGACAAAAGATCATACCATGCGTGAGGAGCTTGCTTCAACCCATAGAGAGCCTTCTTAAGCTTGTACACATGATTAGGATAATTAGGATTCACAAAACCATCCGGTTGTTGAACATAGACCTCTTCCTTGAGTTCACCATTAAGAAATGCCGTCTTCACATCCATATGATAGACGATCATATTCATATGGGATGCATAAGCGAGGAATAGTCGAATAGCTTCCAAACGGGCAACAGGTGCAAAGGATTCCATAAAGTCGATGCCCAATAATTGCTTGTATCCACGAGCTACTAGTCGAGCTTTGTTCCTCAATATACCGCCTAACTCATCGAGTTTCACCTTGTAAACCCATTTCAAAGTGAGTAACTGCACTTGATCCAGGCATGGGACAAGTTCCCAAACTTCAAGACGTCTGAATTCGTTAAGTTCTTCTTGCATAGCTTCTATCCCACAAGATTGAGTAAAAGCTTGTTGCCATGTCTTAGGTTCAACTTCAGTGAGAAAAGCATCAAAGTGACAAAACATTGCACTTTCTTGTAACTGACTTCGTGTGGATACCGGACGATTAGGGTCACCAATAATAGAATCTATAGGATGATCCTTTGTCCACTTGCTGTCATGTTCACGAATCCGTGGATTGGAGTAAACTGTAGAAGGAGCTTCCTCTGAGGTGGACGACCCGGCTTGATTAGGGTCGGGAATAGGTACACCAAAGAATGGAAGTTCACGCATTTGAGCGAATTCCAAATCGTGATCATCATCATCCTCTTCAGCATCAATAGGCATGACATGGGTAGTTGAAACAGGTGTTGGTTGAGAATTACTTGTTGATGGTATATCTTGACCAATTGTAGGTGCAGATGTGTCTGATTGTGCTTCGGTTGCTGGAGCGACAACTTCGGTGACCGGAGCTATTACCTCAGGTTCTGGAGCAACAATACTGGGAGGAGTAAAGAATTCATCAAAGAACGGTTGAAACAACGTATCCCATTCAGTCCTAGAAGGTGGTGTAAATGATGATGAAGTAAGGTTGTTTGGGACAAGACCAGAACTAATGTTACTGGGTCCCATTTCATGAAGTGCGGGTTCAGAGCTGCTTTGCTCAGAAGCCATTGCTGTCAGCTCATCAAAATCAACATTCATAGTTTCGAGGATCTTGCGAGAGTTACGGTTGTAGATTCGGTATGCCTTCTTTGCCGGGGCGTAACCAATGAAAATACCAATATCAGCCTTTTGGTTGAAGTTTTCCCAAATTGTCACCATCATTATTTGGATAGCAAAGAGAACCAAATACATGAAGATATGATAAATCTGGTACTTTTCCATGGAGAAGCTCATAAGGTGTTTTACCATGGCGTTTACGAATTAGTGACCGGTTTTGGGTGTACAGTGCTGTAGATACTGCTTCTGCCCATAAAAACAATGGAGCCTTTGCGTAAATTAACATCGTTCGAGCAGCTTCCATACGTGTGCGATTTCGCCTTTCAACGACACCGTTTTGTTGTGGAGTGCGTGCAACGGATGTTTCATGAGATATGTCAACTTCTTCACAATAATCACGCAAGATTTGATTCACAAATTCGGTTCCATTATCTGTACGAATGCGTCGGACAGTAGTGTTGAGACGCACTTGAATCCTCTTGAGAAATCTGATGATGAATTTAGGTGCCTCATTTTTTTGTTTTAAGAAATTTCACCCATGTAAACCGAGAGTAATCATCGACAATGACGAGGATGTACTTTTTACCACTAAGACTTTCAACACGCATTGGCCCACAAAGATCCATATGCAACAGATAAAGTTTCTCTTGGTTGGTGTCTTCCGTCTTGGGTTTGTAAGATTTCTTAGTGCTTTTCCCCATTCTACACGCGGAACACAAATGATCCTTGTGAAATAAAAGTTTAGGAAGACCACGAACAAGTTCGTTTTTCGCCATATGATTAATAGCGTCAAAGTTAAGATGAGATAACCGTTGATGCCATAACCATGACTTAGTCTTCGATGCTTTGGAGAGAAGACATAAGGGAGAAGTGGCCATCATGTCTTGTAGAGACAAAGTATAAAAATTATTCCCTCGAGTACCTTTCAATAAATCAACCCCTTCCAAATTACGAATGAAGCAGGTATGTTCTCGAAAAGCAACTTTTAGGTTTGCATCACAAAATTGTCCCACAGAAAATAAGTTGTGACCGAGACCTTCCACATAATACACTCTCGAAATTATAACATTCCCAATATGATATTTACCATAACCCATTATCTTTGCAATATGATCATTCCCAAATCGAACCGTACCAAGAAACTTGCTGACGAAATTTCTGAGCTGAGAGCGATCTCCGGTCATATGCTTGGAGCAACCAGAGTCCAAATACCAGAGAACAATTTGGACCACCTGTTTTCAACAACAACAGTAGACAATGCATTGGAAACTATTGGTTCCGGAGTGTTAGCAGATACAGATAAAATATTATCAGAATTGCTAACAGGTTTGTGACCCTTAGATTTCTTGCGTTTTCTAATGTGAGTTTTAGCACTAACAGGTTTTACTGTTCCAACTTTCTTAGGTTTTGGATTATTCGCGGGCACTATAGTGGGAGTAGACCTATTTAAAGGGCACTTGGTTCCTACAGTAGTGTCGGTGTTCCTAGTTAAAGGACACGCTTGTGTTTTGGTAGCCTTGGTACTCCTAGTTAAAGGGCACGCTTTCTTCGCTTTAGTGGGAGTGATCCTAGTCAAAGGGCACGTATTTCCTACTATAGTGAAAGTTCTACCAGTGGGGCGCCACAACCAACCAACTTGGGTTAACACTTTCCCAGTCGGTTTCCATTCTAATCCATTTTTCCGGGCATGCATCTCATTCACATGGTCAATAAGGCAAGAATCATGACGACTATAAAACATATATTCATTGCAATTCCAACATTTTAAATTAGAATTCACAGTAGGCTTAGAACTCTGCACAACCGCAGAGCCTTTAGGTTTAGCTACATGATTCTTTTTATTCAAAACAGAAATAACATTCCTAGGATGGGCTTATACTTTCTTCTTCACTTGACTACTAGATGGGGGCAAGATCCTATCATTCTTCTTGTTTCTTTTAAGCTTAGATCTTTGAGCCTTAGTAGTGGTGATTACTCCTGTAGAAGGCAACACGAGAATATAAGAAGCTGGTTTTGATTCCGCCTTATCTTTAGTGACCAAAGTTTGAGATGGTTTAGTCCTAGGGCCCTTGTTAAGTGGTGTGACGGCTATAAGGTTCCTTTTGATTGCACTAGAGGACGATGCTGAGACAGTGGCTGCGTTATCCACAACATTCTTACCTTTTAGAGTAAGAAGTGTTTCCTTTAACTCAGCCAAGACCAGATTCTTATCACAAATTTGTTCCTTCAAATCAGATATTTCCATCGATTTTCTATTCAATTGTTCAATCAAGGATTGATTCTGTGCAGTGGTATTAGCACATGCGGGCTTTACTGAATCAAAGAGTCGTGTATCTTTCTGTTTTAAGTTATCAACTTTGGACATAATCTTGGAAACTCGATTATCTAGATCAAGTTTAAAATTCTCAGCCGCCTCAAGTACGTTCACACAGTTAAGCTCCTTAGATTTCTCTATTTCTATCGGCAAAGATTTAGCAACATTGTCACTTGGCTGACTCTGTTTTGATTGTAAATTCATTCGAAAATTCTTTTCAAAGTTTGCATCATCGATATTAACACCTTCGAATGACGTTTCAAAGATTTCTTGAATAAATTTTTGCTTGCATTCAAGCGAAATACAATGTGTTTGAATCTCATCCAAACGTTTTGAAAGCGAAGAATATGAATCTTGAAGCTTTAAAAATTCAGCGTCAGATTCGTGACAAGTACTATCTACCACATTATCCACAGATTCAATATTATGCACAATAGAATCATTATCAACACTTTTATTCACACAGACAGAGACTATATCATGAGACATCACTTGCTTCAGAAGCTGATCATTTTGGCGTAAAACCCGTTCTATTTCTAGTAAACTGTTTTCATAAGTATCATCCATTTCATTGAAAACACGTCTAACTTCTTCTATTTCCAAAAACAAATCTTGATCAAGATTACTAAGACAAGCCTTAACATTCTTTACAAACGGAACAATTTCATCTCGAAAAGCAGCTCTAGTGTGCTCAAAGTTCCATTCACCTTCCGTTATGGCCGAAGCCGTCGTACGTTCCAAAATGACCTTGTCAAAATCGGCTAAGTGTTGGTGTACCGCATTTAAGTTAACGGACGCCTTACTTACCGACGGGATTAACTTCGTTAAATCCGTTTTGACAAGTGTAGGAGACGTACTAGGAGGGTTTTCATTTGACAAACTTTGGGGCACAAGAACTGTCAATTCAGCTAATTCCTTTTGTAAGCGAATGCGGGTCTTTTTAGACAATTGATCTTTGTTATATTGATCATAATGAATTGTATGGAATTTTGAAAGCATTTTAGAATGAGTTTCATCCGCAAGTGACTATGTCTCCTCAGAACTACGAACAAAAGGTGCTTCTTTCGATTTGCCAATTAGGGTCATATCATAAAGACACGGAATATATTCCTGAGCTTGTTTTGCATAACCGGGATTAGGTGGTAAATCTTGAAGACGTTTAAGTTCGAGTTCTTTAAATGATTTAGTTAAAAGATGAACCTTTTCTGTGGAAGCGTATTGTTTTAAAAGCTGTTGTTCCTTGAATTTAAGAAGTTTGGTAGCATTAATTTCTGATTCAACCTTTTTAGACTCGAGAGTTTCGAAATCCATTTTAAGTTTCTGAAAATCATTGAAAATCGACTCTTTTTCTTTTAATTCATTGGAAAGATTAGCTTTTAATGATTCTATTTCTTTCAAGTGTTCAATCTTTTCAAAACGAAATTGGTCAAATTCAGAACATGTTATTTTCTCTGCTTGAGGGACCATTTCAAAAGCTTTGACCTTTTCTTTATGCAACGCAAGCTCAGCAGTTAGGGTGGAATTCGTATCTACGGATTGTCTGAGAGCCATATGCATTTGATCAATAATATGTTTAGGCACCATGACCAGATCATGTTGAGAATAAGATTCCATACCCGTCGTAGCATTTGGTTGAGGTTTACTCAAATGTGTAGGATTGGGTACCACATCATTTGAGTTACTAGTTCCCGAATGCTGTTCGAGGTTGTCATTTTCATGCCCAACTTGATGTTGGTTATCATCAATACTATTAGATGTGGTTGGTACCTCACTGATGACATCATAACCGTAGTGAGAGAGATTAGCAACGAGAGCAGCTTGGGCAGAGTAAATGTCATCACAATCTGAATCATATGCGTCAAGATCATCTGCTTGATAAGCTGCATTAGAAGTAGAAATGACTGCAATGCCTTCAGTATCTGCTGTCCCTGGGTCTGCAAGAAATGCTAACTCCTCTGAATCCAAAATATTCCCCTTAGACTGAGCATCAACCAAATACATCTTCTCACGAAACCATGCATCATCCCTCCTCCTTTTCGGCTGAGTGCATTCCCTAGCCATATGACCTTGTCCTCGGCAATTGTAGCAAGTCACAACCTTCTTAGGACCAATAGGACTCCCATTTCCACTAGCTTGCGAATTCACAACTTGATTGTTCCCAGTCCTTGTAGGAGGTCCATATGAATTTTGCTTTCCCTGAATAGGTTGCACCGTCACTTGACCATCTTGAACAGTGGCTTGTTGTCGAGGATTTTATGAGGTGCGAAGCTGATTGTTTGTTGGTGGAAATCCTCTAGTTGCAACAAGTTTTGACAAGTAGGCTGTGAGATGGTTTAGAACATCAGCTAGCATATCATTTGGAGTAAAGACCGGTGCTTAGATTGGTGGAAGTTCATTAGAGTAGAAAGCTTGTGCTGGTTGTGCTTCTATTGGAAAATATCCTTGCTGAGGAGTATAGCCCATTGGAGAAGTGTTCGCTTGTGATGGTGATGTCTGATATGGTGGTTGCTGTGGAAAAGATTGTTGATGAACACTTTGTTGAAATGCTTGCTGTGGCTTCATTGGTGGTTGATAAGATGGTTGCTGATAGGTGTGTGGTGGTGGTTGCTGCAAGTATGATGGTTGTTGATAAGTATAAGCCATGTTTTGTTGAGAAGCATACATTGCCAGTGGATCATGAACTTGAGGTATAGACAACCGAGCCTCGATCACATGGCATTCGTGTTGTTGAAGAAAAGCTTGAAGTTGATCCACATTGGTGTTATGCAAGTCCTTAGCCAATTTAACATCCGTCACGTATTTTTTCCATTCTGAAGGAAAAGTGTTCAAATACTTGGTGTTCAATTGAAAGGTAGGAATTATCATGCCATAGATATTGAGCTCATTCAACAATAGGGTAAATCTCAGATAGTAATCATTGAGAGTCTCCCCTGGCACATAGGCAAACTTATCAAAAGTATCATAAAGCTTACACTCTCGTTCTTGTTTAGTTAACGAGGTGCCTTGCATGAGAACACGAATTCTATCCCATAACTCTTTGGCAACTTTATGTTTGCTGACGAGTTTGTAGACATCTGGAGGAAGGGCTTTGAGAATGATGTTTGTAGCATACTTATCACATTTGTCTTGAATCTTCATATCTCCAGTCAATTCACCCGTTGTGCGAGGACGAGTAGTTGTACCTTCCGTCACTGTACCATAATCTAATGGTCCACTGAGCACCGATGCCCAAATGAGATGTCCATTCTCCTTGTTCAACATATAAAGTTCCATTCGGGAAGCCCATTCCTCGTACATAGTCTTCACCAACATTGGAATAATTTTTAATTATCGGAATGTTGATCGGAATAGTGATCGGAATATCAGTCGGAAAGCCGTCGGAATAAACCCTATCGGAATAACCTTGATCGGAAAGTCCATAATCAGAATAAACCAAATCGGAATGTCCCTTGTCGGAATGTGCCAAATCGGAATGTCCCTTTTCGGAATGTGCCAAATCGGAATGTTCCTTTTCGGAATGTGCCAAATCGGAATGTACCTTATTGGAATGTACCAAATCAGAATACCTAAACCCTATTCCGATTACACTGATCGGAATGTCCTATAAACCCTTTCCCGATGACCTGATCGGAATAATTCCCACTTTTCTCGGACAAAACTCAACCAATTCGTGATTTTAAGCCAAAAAATGATCAAAACACCCAAAAATTTTGTGTTTTTAGCCAAAGTAACTATACCAAATCCCTACCACAACTATGTAGAAGATTTGTATCAAGAAAAAAACCATAAAAAACACAAAAAAAATTTGGACGTGTGTTTAAATGGATCAAAAGGCTACAAAGATCAAGAACACAAACACATAAACAATACAATCATCCCATGGCTCTTGATACCATTTGTAGGCTATGTAAATCTTGCTTATGTTTTAGAGAGAGAAAGAGATAGAGAGATGGTGGATTACACACAATTCTAGAGAGAGAAACTTATAAGAACTATGTGAAAAATGAATAACCACACTACCCTCTCCATCTAAGGAGAGGGTTTATATACCCAAGCCCTTGACATGGGCTTGGGCTTACATTTGGGCCGGCCTACACATGTTGTAGGCTAGGCTTTGGTTTGTTTGTTAAATAAAGATAAGTAACTAAACTACGAGCTATTACATGAACTATCGTTGGAGTGACCGATCCTTCTTAATACGTAAAACGTATTTCCAACAGAACGTGTGTTCATTCAAGTCTTGAAGTACTTTTGAAAAAGACTACAAGTAACAAAAATAAAAACAAACAAAATATAACTAATAGGAAAATAAGTAGATTAGAAATTAAATAAACCAAACAAAATAAAAACATAATTTTTTTTTATTTTTTTTAGAGTTGCCGGCGGCAAGAAGGGGGTACCGGCCGGCAAAACCGGGTCTGTAAAAAAAAGGGAAAAGTTTTCGGCGGCAAAATGCTTTGCCGGGTGGCAAAGTTGGAACTATGGAAGGTTTGCCGGCGGCAGAAGGGTTTTGCCGGTCGGAAAAATCCTTTCTGTGTTGAAGTTGCCGGCGGCAAAACCGACTCTGCTGCAAAAAATTTGATTTTTTTTTACTTTTTGATTTTTGGACCTTTTGGCAACAAGAACGCCACAATGGGTTTGATTATAAGATGATTTAGGAACTAAGAACACAATCAAATCCCCGGCAGCGGCGCCAAAAACTTGATGCGTCCGTCGTGATTGGATTTGGAGAACAAGTTTTAAATTTATAAACACGAATTACCGGATTGACTAAAAACGCACGGGAAAGTATCACCCTTTCGTTTGTGTATAGATTTTGTGTGGTAATACCGAGATCGTTCACGAGGATTTGGAAACCTATGATCATTCGAAAATAAAAGTATAATCATTGATTGTAGCAATTGGTGACAAACAAGTAACAAATAGAAATGATGAGATGATTAATAAGATTAAAGGCAACACTTGGTAAAGACTAGTTTGAGCATCCGTAGTGGTATGATTGTGATGACATGTTTAACAAATATGATTATGATAATTAGATGGATAAGCCAATCTATTGTTTTCAAAAGATTTAATTTCGTCAAGACCTTGGTTAAAGAAAACAAGCATTAGACTCAATCACTCAATTTAAGACTTAATCCAATTTCAACACATTCGATTCACGGTTGTTTCACGAATTTGCTAACACTTATAATTATGTTTCTTGATAATCAAAACTTCTTAAGAAATGATCAATACAAAAGATAGCCAATCATAGACAAACCGGCTATGACTTGTTGATAGAAAATAACCCTTTCGACCTATGAAATCTTTACCAACAAATTAAGTTTTGATAACAATTTTCACATGAAACATAAGTACTAATGGTTCAAAGGAAAGCTTGACATTGAAATAAACATAAATCACAATCACAACCACTACTTTATACCACAAACATCATCCTACCAAGTGTAGAATGAGATTTAGCTACTCATAACAAATGATGAAATAAACTCAGAAATAATAGTCTTATAAGTCATAATCAAGAGTCTTACAAAGTGGAAATATGTTGCTAATGATTAAGGTAACGATCCCTAAGAGTTTCGTGATGTTAACTTTGCTTTTCGGACTCCAATAGTGACTTTTCTTGCACCACCTTACTCAAATCCGGGAATGGAGGTTTGGACAAGGTTGAAAGAGTTATTATGAGATGATATGAAGAGATATTTGAGTTGTGAAAATATATGTTGTTACATGACCCTAAGGTTCTTATTTATAAGCAAAATTGAAGGCATGGAGTGAATGCATGGCTTTGAGCCAAAGCAAGTCTAGAACTTTCTTGTAGGGGTGAGCATGAAGCGGGGCGGTGCGGATATTAGCAAAAATCAAACCGCATCCGTGATTGCGGTTTTCAGAAAAGTATAGATCCGCACCGCGCGGTTTTGTGCGGTTTTGGTTTTGCGGGTTTTTTTGGTTTTTGCGGGTTTTGTGGATTTTAACCGCACCACACCACCAATTATGAGTTATATAATTAGTGTGGGTTTTTGCGGTTTTTTGTTCACAATGTAGGTATTTCTAGTTATAACAATGCATATATGTAATGTAAACACACACATTAATTAGAATGTTAATGATAATACACACTAAAACCCTTATAACACACGTTGTATAATTGATGTGTCGATTTTCGGTTTTATATAATTAATGTGCGGTGCGGTGCGGATTTTGTAGTGCGGTTTTAAGGGTAAATCCGCAACCGCACCGCATTTGCGGTTTTTCTTTTTCTTAAAACCGCTCCACCGGTTTTTGTCGTGGTGCGGTTTTTGCGATGCAGTTTTTTACGGGTTTTGCGGTTTTGTGGTTTGCGGTGCGGTTTCTGCTCACCCCTACTTTCTTGTATGATCTTGTGTGTTCTCCCATAAGTATGCATGAATGTAGACACAAATTCTGCCTACACAAATTTGGGTGGCAACTTGAATCTTGTTGGTGGCAACTTGGATGAGTTTTGCCAGTGGCGACTTTATTTCTGCTGGTGGCAACTTCATGCTGAGTGACTTGTATGCTCTATGGAAACACTTGTTCTTGCACCCGAAATTGATCTTTAAAGGCTTGTAACTTGTACACGAGTCTTGAACTTGACTAGGATTCTTTGTACTCGTACTAATCTTCATATTTGCGTTGTTTTATACTTCATTCCTACAATTGGATACACAAAGACATGCAAACATAATTGGGCACAAATATGCACAAAAGTATTATAGATATGACCAATATACATGTACAAAAGTACGGATAACTCTCCCAAAAACATATTGGATTTGGGCGTTATCAAGAATCTATAACCCTTAAAAGTAATCCCGACCTTGGGAAATGCAAGAGAAATAATGTAGCTAGTTGTAATAACAAGTGCAAAAGTCACTCAACATAAAAGTAGAGGCCAACCTTGCAAGTAGATGCCAGTCACCCTCACTTTCCACCATCTTCTTTTCACTCGTTTTCCACCAGCATGAAGGAAGGTTGCCAGCCAAGTTCATATTCCACCATCTCCTTTCAAGTGGGCAGATTTTCTACTACAAGTTACTTAGCATTCTTGAAGCATCGAAGAACACACAAGAACCTTCTATGGAAGATTCTAGATTATCTTTGGCTCTAAGCAAATGCCTTTGCCAACAAGCCATGCATTCACCACAAGCCTTCAATTTTGCCAATAAATAAGACCCATGGGGAAACATCTTTCATATGCTTTTCACATACTTTCATTTTCCACTTCAACTCAAGAATTTAAAAACAAAAAAAAAACATTAAAAAAATTTCACAACTAAACAGCCACTTCGCTTCTCTTTTTTAAATTTATTGATAATTTATTTTTACATTAAAATAATTAATTTTTTAATATTTAAAATTCATTAAAAATTACATACAAATTAAAATAAAATTATAAATAGACTAAACTACTGTTAGTTTTGATGATTTTAAATATGTTACACTAGATCAGATATTAGGATTAGATGACGTCACACCCCACCATGGCGGAATATGGGGCGCGACGTATGGATATCATCACAACAATAGCGTGTCTATAGGGACAAATAAATGAAATTGAAATATCATATATGGTGACACAAATGTCATGATAATATCTCAACAATGCAGGAGTCTAGGTAAGTAGGTAAAAGTCCTACCTCTTACAAAAGACAAACAATAAACAAATATCAAACATATAGGCGTCTAAATGTATCACTTATTCAAACAATGAAAAGAAAACCAAGCGGAAAAGGATTCCTCCCAATGCAATCCTAGCAACCTCTAAAATCTAGCCACTTCTAACACCATTCTTCATAACTACCTCGCTTGAAAATGACACTAAAATCTGTCAACAGAAAGTTAGTGAGAACATAGGTTTAAGTTATCTAGAACATCATAAGAAAACTTGACATCCACTGTAAATGAGTTGAAGAAAAATAAGTTAAAGCAATGAAATATAAAGTGATATTGACATTACATACAACTACACACGAAACATATTATAACAATAGAACATATAATAAGAACAATGCACCTACACCTATCTGAATCTTTCTCACACCCAGTGTGGAGATGTACCATATCCTTGTCGAGATATCTTATCTCCGATAAGACGATGCACAACTACTCATAACTCATGTACTCGGTATACAAATTAGAACATATAACATAACACACAAGTAAGCATATCACATAATAGAACATTAAGTCCACACATTTGAAAAACATATTATCAAAACATTTTAAAGAACATAGTACTAAGACGTTTAAAAACATTACAAGTGTCATCTCCATTCCATACTGGAAAAACATTTAAAAACTTAGTAAAACTAGGACTATGAACTCACCTGATTGAGCTTCTCCAAATATTCCGCGCACTAGCAAAAAGCTAAACAAATAAAATGCATAACATCAAGACATGAACCAATAAATAAAATGGCTTATCAATTTATGATGGACATCTAACCTTCTACCATATATTTACCTCATTAATATGCTATAAACATCCCATTACCCCTCTCTAATAAGCACTTAACTTAGTTAAGTTTATAACTTATCCCGTTCACATTTTACCCAAAACAGTCCCGATTTTTAGACCCCAAACTATGAGCCAAACGCCCACCTAAACAACCCCATGCTTTCTGTAAAGAAAACCCTATGCCCTTAAATGTTTTAGCTAACTCTCCTCTTTTGTCCCAACATTAAAGCTACTGTTAAGGCCCCTATTTACATATATATACTTTTACCAATACAGTTTTTACTGATTTTGAACATATGAAAGCTTTTTATGATCAGAGGGTCTTCCAATACCCCATTTGATTATACCTCCACAAGAAATCTTATTTAATATATGAACTAAGTCTCATGTTCATTTGAAGGTCTAATTATACTCCTAAGTATCATAACCATTTTAAAACATTAATTTAAAACGGACTTATTTCAAAGTTGTTTTGACCTCCGACTGTTGTAACTTGTTTTTGACACCTTTCCCAACCTCCAATTTATTTCTCGTTTCTTGCATTCAAAAGATAACTCAAATACCTTTCCAGAGGTACTTGGATCGCATCATGAAAGTGTATAGAACTCTAGATATGATCAAAACAGTTGACCTAAAATTATGTCCACTTTTTAAAAACGAATTTAACACAATTAGCCTAATTAATTACCCATAACATGTTTGTTTATAAACCATAATTAATCTAATCGTGATTATATAATAAAAATACAGATTTTATAATAACACAAAACCTAAATCCATCATATATTGATTTATAATGATTTAAAAACAATTTAATTTAAAAGAGAATTGAAGGTTTTACCTTAGAATTTTTAGAAGACAAGAAAAATTATGAAGAACCCTAAAATTCTCCATAGATGTCGACCCATCCTTGATCTCCAGGGATTTTATGACGTATTTTAATTAAAATAAGGGTTTATATACTTTCCTAACAAGTCCTTGGCCCATTACAAAAGCCCGGTTCCCCTTTTTCTTTTTTTCCCTATTCTTTTTCTTTCTTGCGTCCCAAGACCGACTTATATATATATATATTTCTCTTTATTACTTATTATTATCTTATTATTAATACCTTAATTTCCCTTAATTTATTTCAGCTCCAAAAGTCTCCAAAACCTTATAAAACTACTCAAATTTACGCATATACCGTAAAAGACGTAAAAATATACATTTTTTTAAAAACTCTTGAAATATGAAACAAACTAAATGACTAAGTCCTAAATGAATTAAAACCATCCTTTAAATTATTCCCGTGACTAAATACCTCACCCGAGACCTCAAAATGCTAAACCCTAAATCGTAAAAATACGATTTACTATAATACATATACATACACATAAAGTCTTAAAATAACGCCATATAGTATAATAGCTTTGTCCAAGTGAACTAATGAGCACGAACTAACCCCATCTAAGCATCATATAATGTACTATGCACTACATGTACGATGTCCAACATCCAGTCAAAGGTTCACATATTAACATATTGCACATAAACGCACACTAAGAACAAAATTAAAGTCAAACAGTCGTAAGTGACAAACTCCAAAATCTAGGGTTGTCACATCACTCCCTCCTAATAGAAATCTCGTCCAGATATTTACTCCCTAAGCACAATAACTATGTCTTGCCATCACAGAAGGCTTCATCTACTTCCTCACTACTACTTTTCGATCGTCCCTCCAAAATTTTAAGTCCATAACATCACATTTGTACAAAATCTTTCCAACTTCCCAACTTTATGAATTCTCATTCTGCTAGAAAAATAGGATGAATTAGTCAGTCTATCGACTATCACCCAACTCTCATCGTACCTACTTCTCCACCTCACTATATATCTTCTATACGGTCAACATCTTTACACCGTCTTTCCAAGACAAAACTATCTAATTAGAAAGTATAACCTATCCCTCTTTTCTCCATTTGGTAGTCCAATCCACGCCACGTAGGTGTTAACGCGTTCTCTGCTTTTGACAACTCAACTCGTGAAACTAGCATCTTTCATCTACCCATCTTAACACGTCATCCATATAGCCTAAGTTTGTCTCAACTTCACTTCCTTCCTCTTATTCCATGCCTCATTAACTATGCTTTCCTTTCCCAGATGGTACTTGGCCTTGCAATTTCCTGTCACCACTTAACTTCCCTTATCTACGTCTTATATAGTTCTTCCAAACCTTCAATTTCCGCAATGTATAAGCAATCACATTTCTTCACCGTCCTTGCCCGCATCCTAATCCTTGCTCCACGTAACGTCTGCCTCGCGAATTCGTCCAGTCCTTTTGATAATGCCAAGATCGGCACATTACTCATGTTAGTTATTTACCTTTCAAAACGCTTCCTCATCTTGCTTCCCTTCAACCTTGTTGGTCCAAACTACATGCTATCATTTCTAACTACTTAGTCTAGTAACCAAATTCCTAAAATTTCACACTTGAAAGTTCCAGCATACTTCACTTGCCTAAGTAACTTCAAACCCAACTCACAATTCTTCCCACACTCTTGCTCCGACTTCGAGTAGATCAAGATGTCGTTGGTACATATGATGACAACTTGTCCATATACGGTCATGCACACTCGTTAATAATTACCAAGGTACTTGTATAATATACGTAATACTATATACACGCCTACACAATACCATAAGCACTACCAATATATACTATACAAGCTTGTATTAACCCTCTTTTATGCAATCATACTTAGAAACCCATTGATGTTGTGGCACTTGTATAACTATGTTGGCCACCATACTTATACGAGTCCCTTTTTCCCAGTGTACTCTATCCTATGATGACACTTATAAGAATTAATACTACACATAACACATCCGTCTATGTAAAACCCGCGTGCTTTTACCATGAATAGTACCCTTAAGATCGTACGTACTAGATTAAAACTTACCTAATATAGCATGGTTACGATTACGTGTTAGGATTTTACGTATTACGTACGTGTTAGAACACGATAAGTATTTACTACGCACGAGCACGTAATAATTATTTGAAAATAATTAATCACGAACATGCGATCATGAAATCATAAACGTAATTAAAACACGAACTATTATTAATTACGTATATATATTTATTACGAGCGTAAATAAATATATTAGATCACGATAATTACGTGATGAGAACACATAAAACGCGAACACAAATAATCATGAACGGATAAATAAACATCGAGACACGGAAAAAGGTACGGGTACCCCATGTGGGGCCCCCTACCCGCGGCTACAAGGAGCAAATGGGCCAAGCCCATTTGTAATTTTACTAAAAGGGGGTTAAAGGATTTTACACTACTCATATTGTTTTTACAGAAGATTTACAGAAAACCTAAAAACCCTCCTCTTCTTCTTCTTTTTGGCCGCCACCCTCAAATCACAAAAAGGGGGTGTTTGTTAATCTTGGATCTTGGAATTCTTGTTGGTGTTCGTGTTTGTTCTTCGTTCTTTTGATCCACGTATTAGGTAAATCCTTTTTAAACCTTTTTCTTTTGATTTGATCTTTTATTAATTAAGAACATGTTATGTTTTTTCAAAAACCCTAATTAAATCATAGATCTAACATGAATTGGGTTTAAATTAAAATCAAAAGTAATGTTTTAAGGGGTTTTTGTTTCGGCCGCAGCCTACACCGAACCCGAGGGGGGTTTCGGTTTGGCCATCCGACCACCACCGAGACCATATGGTCCTGGTTGGTTGGTGTGTGTCCCACGGCAGCATCAAGACAAGGGGTACCCCAATTTGGTTCGGGGTACGGTGTCGAATTCATGACCGGTTCATGGTTTTTAGTCTAGATCCGGTTCATGGTGTATGTTTAGTTTTTATTTTTTTATGATCTTATGTTAAAAATTAAATTAATAAAATGACATGATTAATTTAATAACATGACTTAGGTTATTTTAATTATTAATAATCATGAAATTAATTAACCTAAGTATTTTTATATTTTAGACTTATAATTAATTAATTATTTAAAAACCATGGTTATAATTAATTAATTAACATGACTTAGGTTATATTATTAATAAATAATAATACATGTTTTAAATTAAGTATTTAACCTTATTTAATTAAAAACGTGTTATACTTTAATTAAATATTTTAACCTATAGTTTAATTTAATTACATGAAATAATTATTAAACTATACATTATATCATATGACTTAGAAAATAATCATGAAAACACTTAGGCTTATATACTTAGCTTATTTAACCAGCTTATTTCTAATTATGGAAACTTTCTATTTTTAGAAACTTAATTAAATAAGGCAGTTAATCTATTTATGAAAACCTTCTATTTTTAGAAACTTGTTTATTTCAGGCAGCTAATCTATTTATGGAAACTTATTTAATTAAGGCAGCTGATCTATTTATGGAAACTTTCTATTTTTAGAAACTTATCTATTTTAAGCAGTAATTCTATTTTTGGAAACTTTCTATTTTTGGAACCTTTCTATTTTTGGAAACTTTCTATTTTTGGAAACTTACTATTTTTGGAAACTTTCTATTTTTGGAAACTTTCTATTTTTGGTAACTTTCTATTTTTGGTAAATTTCTATTTTTGGAAACTTTCTATTTTAGGAAACCTGCTATTTTTGGAAAGTTATTTATTATTACACAGTAAGTATACCTATTTTTGGAAACTTTCTATTTTAGGAAACCTGCTATTTTTGGAAAGTTATTTATTATTACACAGTAAGTATAATAATACATGAAATACCAGAAATACTTAATCAGATTAAACAAAATATAAGATAAACACGGTTTAAGGCTTTAAAACAGTAAAACATGGTAAGAACACATAAAATAAGCTAAGACATGACATAAAACCAACTACGTATTTAGTAAGCAAATACTTATTCATGTATGTATTTATGTAGCACTAGTGATACGAAAGTAGGATTCCTCCCAGTTCATCTTCTTCGTTCACTGGACATAAGGTACGGATTCCCGTCCTTTCAGTATGGACATTCTTTCCTTATTAGGATTCCCCGTATGCAGCCAAATGTTTTCCCGTAGTATAAGGTTACGTGTTTGATTGCTTATGTTTAATTAAGAATACCTATAGCCATATACATGCATGACCAGTTTCACCTAGTTATGGAGGCATAACCATAACATTAGAGGCACTGATGTTATGACTTCACCACGGCGGAGTGATTGCTCGTGGCGTCCCTTCAGCTTTTGGCCATTTATATTATATTTATCATGTGGGGCGTATGGGTGCATCCTAGTTACATATTTTCAATCAGGATTTCATGGTGAATGTGGTGTGTGCCTTGCATCCTTCACAAGGAGCTGATCCCTCCTACCCAAAAACCAGTATATTAAATTAGAGGCAGCCCCTCTAATTTGCATGATGAGGTCACCCCTCCAAGTATTCATGCACGGTGGATTTTCATGACCTATATTGGCTAATGGTAAAATATGATAAACAGTTTTTACAAGATAAACATAAGACTTTTCAAACTATAAAACCAGTTTTATCAAGACTTAACCAGGTTACTCGGGACTTAGTTTTCTTCCGCTGTTACATGTTATATGCTTATCCTATTCATGCTTTATTGTACATCCGTGCACTGAGCGTATTTGCTCAGTCGTTTTCCTTTTCTATGTTCCCAAAACGGCAGGTACTCATGGACGCTCGTAGACATTAAGAGTACGTGCATATGGACTGGAAGCTTTCTAGCCTTTCTTTACTTTATGTATATCCTATCTTTTGATACATTGCTATGGACATTGTTTAGTCCTTTCCTTTACTATACTTATGTTTGTGTGTGATGAGCTTTACTTTTGGACTACTGATGTTTGATTCCGGTATTTTCTTTTTATGGTCATGTAATGTTTAGACATTTTTCCTTGTATGCTTTGATGACACGCCATAATTGCATGTAACATTTCTATTATCAAAATAGGGTGTTACAATTATGGTATCAGAGCCAAGGCTTCGACCTGTAGGCTCTCAAATATGACCTGTGATTAGTGGGTAGTCACTACGGTCTTCCTAGAACTAACAGTTGTTTTCATGCATTCATCATTTTTAAGCATACATATACATATCATTGTCGCAGATTTTTGACTAAGTAATGGTTGGTACAGGACGGGCCCTATTTAGTCGCATGTGTTTTATCGAAACTTTTAAATTTGGGACCGACCCATAGGCGTCCCCTCGCTATGTCTTTTGTTTTGGGTGAACTGACCAGAGGCGTTCACTCTCGAGCATACAAAAGTTTTCATAAAAATTCATCATGCATCCATACACAAAATTTTCTTGCATAAAATTTTTCTCGTGAAATTTTGGTATAAAATTTTTTTCATGTATATATATATTTTATGTTTTGATCTGTTTAATCATATGTTTTATGTTATACTGTGAGATGGCAAACACAGACAATCTCTGGGCAATATTTGCAGCTGCTGATGCAGAGATGCAAGACGCCCTTCATCAGAACGACGGTTATCCTCTCCCGCCTAACATCTTTCCCATTGAAGGAAGGAATCGGCTCATGAGGGAATACTATACCCTTAGACAGCGACCTGGCAAAGACAGCAACGACTTCATGCAGCATTTCCTTCGCTACGCTGGTGTCCTGAGAGCAGCTGCAAGCACCACTGAAGAACAAGCACTACATTTTCGTTGGGCTCTTAATCCAAGGATCGCCAATAACTTATCAGGTGCTCCGTTGGATACGGTAGCACAAGTGGCCGATGCAGCACGTAAGCTGGAGATGCTGCAGGAGAGAGATGAGTTCGGGGAAGCTGAAAGACCCGACAAGAGGTAAACGTTCGTATTCAAGCGGTGATCAATACGTATACTTTCCATACATGTCAATTATTCATCTCTTTAAATGTATCTTCCAGGCAGAAAACTGGGGACCGGTCTCAGCCGGCTACTCAGCAGCAGCCTCATCAGCCCAAGGGAAACGGTTAGACTAACGACCGTTCTGCTACGGATAGGCGTGGCGGTAATGATAATTACCGTAACAACGCTGGGCACTCCAACAGCAGCAGGTACTAATACTTACGCATTTCCTTATGATTTCATGTTATAACTCATATTCTGACACTTTAGCAAAACTTCTACCAAGAACCATGGAAACGGTAGGGACCAAAACAAGAGAGGTTCGCAGCTTAGCCGTCCAGCTATCACTGGTATTCAATCTTACGATTATCCGCTTTGTCTTTTATACCCAATTATCATGTCTTATGTAAAATGTTTTATCAGGTTCCCAGCCAGCCAGAGCAGCTGTTGGAGGATTCACTCATCCTCTTTGCTCTACTTGCCACCGTAGGCACCCAGGACCATGTCGCTGTAATACTGACGCGTGCTTCAAGTCTGGTCTTCCTGGCCATATTATGAAGGATTGTCGTAAGGGCGAGATGGAGGGTACATCGGGACATGCTGATACCAAGCCGCCTCCTACTACCGGGCGTTTCTACATGACATCTCGAGACCAGGCCAACAAGTCTACATGTACCATCACTGGAATCTTGTATATGTATGGTCAAGCTGCATGTGTTCTTTTCGATACGGGTGCTACTCACTCGGTTATTTCTACTGCTTATGCTAATAACATTAGGATGCTCCCCATGCCACTAGAAAATAGGCTTACTATTTCCACGCGTTTGAGGGACTCTGTATTAATCACCCATGTATACAAGAGTCTTCCCCTAGAATTTGACGATAAGGTTCGACCTGTTGACGCACTTCCGCTGGACATGAATGACTTCGACATGATTTTGGGCATGGATTGGCTATCCAAGCATCATGCTACCATAGACTGCCATTCACATCGAGTTATCTTCGGTGATGTTAATGCACCAGAGTACATTCATAATGGGTTCATACTCGGACGGTCTGTACAAATCATATCTACCCTGCAAGCACGTGCACTACTGTCACATGGCTGCGAGGGTTATCTAGCTACGGTTCACGACATGGATGCTGAATCCCCATCAATTCATGATCAACCTATAGTGTCGGAATTCCAAGATGTTTTTCCAGCAGAACTTCCGGGCATACCACCTGCACGAGAAGTGGAATTCAGTATCGAGCTTATTCCAGGAGCTGAACCAATCTCCAAGGCTCCTTATCGCATAGCTCCCATAGAGCTGAAGGAGCTGAAGGATCAACTGCAAGAACTTCTTGAACGAGGTTTCATTCGACCGAGCGCATCTCCATGGGGCGCACCGGTCTTGTTTGTTAAGAAGAAGGACGGCAGTATGCGTCTTTGCATAGACTATCATGAGCTCAACAAGATTACCATTCGGAATAGATATCCATTGCCACGCATTGGCGATCTGTTTGACCAACTCCAATAGGCCAAACACTTCTCCAAGATTGATCTTAGGTTAGGCTATCATCAGCTACGGGTCAAGGTGTAGGACATCGCTAAGACTGCCTTTCGTACCCGTTATGGCCACTACGAGTTTGTAGTTATGCCATTTGGCCTGACAAATGCTCCAGCAGTGTTCATGGATTTGATGAACAGAATCTTCCATGAATTTCTGGACAAGTTCGTCATTGTTTTCATCGATGACATCTTGATTTTCTCAAAATCCAAGGAGGAACACGAAGACCATCTTCGTACAGTACTACAGATTCTTCGTCAGAAGCAGCTGTATGCTAAATTCTCTAAGTGTGAGTTTTGGTTAGACAAGCTGGCATTCTTAGGTCACATTGTATCAGCAGAAGGAATCACTATGGATCCAGCGAAGGTTGAGGCCATTACTAAGTGGCCAAGGCCGACATCAGCGACGGAAGTCTGCAGTTTCTTAGGCTTAGCTGGCTATTACCGTAGGTTCGTGGAGAACTTTTCCCGCCTAGCACTACCATTGACCAAACTGATGCGGAAAGGGGAGAAATTCGTCTAGACGGAAGATCGAGAGAAGAGCTTTGAAGACCTGAAGCAGAAGCTAGTATCTGCACCTATTCTTACTCTACCATCTGGTACGAGTGGATTTCAAATCTACAGCGATGCATCAGGGAAGGGACTTGGCTGTGTTCTCATGCAACATGGGAAAGTGATCGCGTACACTTCACGGCAGCTTAAGCCTTATGAAGAAAATTACCCCACGCATGACCTGGAACTTGCAGTTGTGGTGTTTGCATTGAAGATATGGACGCACTACTTGTATGGAGAATCATGTGACATTTTCACGGACCACAAGAGATTGAAGTATATCTTCACTCAACGTGAATTGAACATGAGGCAGAGGAGATGGTTAGAGCTGTTGAAGGATTATGACATTAATCTACAGTATCATCCCGGAAAGGCAAATGTAGTAGCAGATGCTCTTAGCAGGAAGTCCGGAATGATCAACGGCATTAAAATCGAAGAGGAAATCATTAGAGACTTGGAGAGACTAGACATCGAGATCATGGTACATGGACAGCACGGTTACTGGGCTAGTCTTAAAGTAGAACCCGAGTTACTCTCTAAGATCAAGGAAGCTTAGAAGGATGACAACGAAATCTGGGCGATAGTACAGAATTTGGAGAAACAGACAGAATTCAGAGTAGATGCAGATGGTATCGTATGGCAGGGCACGAGACTTTGTGTTCCTGATGACCAAGAACTCCGGGAAGCTTTGTTAGCTGAAGCTCATAGCTCCCCATTCTCTATACATCCTGGTTCGACTAAGATGTACCATGACATCAAGCAGTACTTTTGGTGGAGTGGTATGAAACAGGATGTGGCCACTTACGTCTCCAAATGTCTTACCTGCCAGCAGGTTAAGATCGAGCATCAGCGATCTGGCGGTCTCCTTCAACCGTTAGATTATTCCAGAGTGGAAGTGGGACAAAATCACAATGGATTTCGTTACTGGTCTTCCGCCTACCAAGAGGAAGCACGATGCAATTTGGGTTATCGTAGATCGACTTACCAAATCAGCTCATTTCTTACCGATTCACAAGGAAGTTCCGGTAAGTAAACTCGCCGATACGTAGAGAAGAGAGATCATGAGACTCCACAGTGCACCATCCAGCATCGTCTCAAACAGAGATCCTCGATTCACTTCGCGCTTTTGGAAAAGTCTGCAGAAAGCTTGGGGTACACAACTTAAGCTTAGCACGGCTTTTCACCCTCAAACGGACGGACAGTCAGAGCGAACCATTCAGCATTGGAGGATATGTTGAGGTCATGTGCGTTGGAATGGATGGGTGATTGGGACGATTATATCTGTTTGGTGGAGTTTGCATACAACAACAGTTGGCACGCAAGTATCAAGTGTGCTCCTTTTGAGATGTTGTATGGCAGAAAGTGTCGCGCCCTAATCTGCTGGGATCAGGTTGGTGAGCGAACACTTGAAGGACCGGAAATCATAGAGATGACCAATGAGAAGATCGCAGTAGCTAAGCAGAAAATCCAGGAAGCATGGTCACGTCAGAAGAGTTACGCCGATAAGCATCGTAGGGACATACACTTTAACGTAGGAGATCACGTCTTCCTTAAGGTTTCGCCGGCACGTGGTGTTAGACGCTTCGGGATTAAAAGGAAGCTCAGTCCTCGTTTCATCGGACCGTTTGATATCATTGAACGAGACGGTGAAGTATCTTACCGATTGGCGTTACCTCCGCAGCCTTCGCATGTGCACAATGTGTTTCATGTGTCCTTACTCAGAGGGTACCAGTATCATCCCCTTCACATGGTTCAGTATCCACTGGAACAGATACGCGAAGATCTCACTTTTATAGAAGAACCCGAACGAGTTCTTGACAGACAAGAACGAGTCATGAGAAAGAAGACGATTCCATTCGTCAAAATCCTATGGAGGGATCATATCGAGCGGGAAGCCACTTGGGAAACAGAGGAGTCCATCCGGGCTTCTTACCCTCATTTCATATTTTGAATTAGGGTATGTTCTTCTTTTCTAGTTTACTTTATCTATAATTCGGGGACGAATTATTCTTTTTAGGGGGGAAGAGTTGTAAAACCCGCGTGCTTTTACCATGAATAGTACCCTTAAGATCGTACGTACTAGATTAAAACTTTCCTAATATAGCATGATTACGATTACGTGTTAGGATTTTACGTATTACGTACGTGTTAGAACACGATAAGTATTTACTACGCACGAGCACGTAATAATTATTTGACAATAATTAATCACGAACATGCGATCACGAAATCATGAACGTAATTAAAACACGAACTATTATTAATTACGTATATATATTTATTACGAGCGTAAATAAATATATTAGATCACGATAATTACGTAACGAGAACACATAAAACGCGAACACAAATAATAATGAACGGATAACTAAACATCGAGACACGGAAAAAGGTACGGGTACCCCATGTGGGGCCCCCTACCCGCGGCTACAAGGAGAAAATGGGCCAAGCCCATTTGTATTTTTACTAAAAGGGGGTTAAAGGATTTTACACTACTCATATTGTTTTTACAGAAGATTTACAGAAAACCTAAAAACCCTCCTCTTCTTCTTCTTTTTGGCCGCCACCTTCAAATCACCAAAAGGGGGTGTTTGTTGATCTTGGATCTTGGAATTCTTGTTGGTGTTCGTGTTTGTTCTTCATTCTTTTGATCCACGTATTCGGTAAATCCTTTTTAAACCTTTTTCTTTTGATTTGATCTTTTATTAATTAAGAACATGTTATGTTTTTTCAAAAACCCTAATTAAATCATAGATCTAAAATGAATTGGGTTTAAATTAAAATCAAAAGTAATGTTTTAAGGGGTGTTTGTTTTGGCCGCAGCCTACACCGAACCCGAGGGGGTTTCGGTTTGGCCATCCGACCACCAACGAGACCATATGGTCCCGGTTGGTTGGTGGGGGTCCCACGGCAGAATCAAGACAAGGGGTACCCCGATTTGGTTCGGGGTACGGTGTCGAATTCATGTCCGGTTCATGGTTTTTAGTCTAGATCCGATTCATGGTGTATGTTTAGTTTTTATTTTTTTATGATCTTATGTTAAAAATTAAATTAATAAATGACATGATTAATTTAATAACATTACTTAGGTTATTTTAATTATTAATAATCATGAAATTAATTAACCTAAGTATTTTTATATTTTAGACTTATAATTAATTAATTATTTAAAAACCATGGTTATAATTAATTAATTAACATGACTTAGGTTATATTATTAATAAATAATAATACATGTTTTAACCTAAGTATTTAACCTTATTTAATTAAAAACATGTTATACTTTAATTAAATATTTTAACCTATAGTTTAATTTAATTACATGAAATAATTATTAAACTATACATTATATCATATGACTTAGAAAATAATCATGAAAACACTTAGGCTTATATACTTAGCTAATTTAACCAGCTTATTTCTAATTATGGAAACTTTCTATTTTTAGAAACTTAATTAAATAAGGCAGCTAATCTATTTATGGAAACCTTCTATTTTTAGAAACTTGTTTATTTCAGGCAGCTAATCTATTTATGGTAACTTATTTAATTAAGGCAGCTGATCTATTTATGGAAACTTTCTATGTTTAGAAACTTATCTATTTTAAGCAGTAATTCTATTTTTGGAAACTTTCTATTTTTGGAAACTTTCTATTTTTGGAAACTTTCTATTTTTAGTAACTTTCTATTTTTAGTAACTTTCTTTTTTTGGAAACCTGCTATTTTTGGAAAGTTATTTATTATTACACAGTAAGTATAATAATACATGAAATACCATAAATACTTAATCAGATTAAACAGAATATAAGATAAACACGGTTTAAGGCTTTAAAACAGTAAAACATGGTAAGAACACATAAAATAAGCTAAGACATGACATAAAACCAGCTACGTATTTAGTAAGCAGATACTTATTCATGTATGTATTTATGTAGCACTAGTGATACGGAAGTAGGATTCCTCCCAGTTCATCTTCTTCGTTCACTGGACATAAGGTACGGATTCCCGTCCTTTCAGTATGGACATTCTTTCCTTATTAGGATTCCCCGTATGCAGCCAAATGTTTTCCCGTAGTATAAGATTACGTGTTTGATTGCTTATGTTTAATTAAGAATACCTATAGCCATATACATGCATGACCCGTTTCACCTAGTTATGGAGGTACCATAACCATAACATTAGAGGCACTGATGTTATGACTTCACCACGGCGGAGTGATTGCTCGTGGCGTCCCTTCAGCTTTTGGCCATTTATATTATATTTATCATGTGGGGCGTATGGGTGCATCCTAGTTACATGTTTTCAGTCAGGATTTCATGGTGAATGTGGTGTGTGCCTTGCATCCTTCACAAGGAGCTGATCCCTCCTACCCAAAAACCAGTATATTAAATTAAAGGCAGCCCCTCTAATTTGCATGATGAGGTCACCCCTCCAAGTATTCATGCACGGTGGATTTTCATGACCTATATTGGCTAATGGTAAAATATGATAAACAGTTTTTACAAGATAAACATAAGACTTTTCAAACTATAAAACCAGTTTTATCAAGACTTAACCAGGTTACTCGGGATTTAGTTTTCTTCCGCTGTTATATGTTATATGCTTATCCTATTCATGCTTTATTGTACATCCGTGCACTGAGCGTATTTGCTCAGCCGTTTTCCTTTTCTATGTTCCCAAGACGGCAGGTACTCAGGGACGCTCATAGACATTAAGAGTACGTGCATATGGACTGGAAGCTTTCTAGCCTTTCTTTACTTTATGCATTTCCTATCTTTTGATACATTGCTATGTACATTGTTTAGGCCTTTCCTTTACTATACTTATGTTTGTGTGTGATGAGCTTTACTTTTAGACTACTGATGTTTGATTCCGGTATTTTCCTTTTATGATCATGTAATGTTTAGACATTTTTCCTTGTAAGCTTTGATGACACACCATAATTGCATATGACATTTCCATTATCAAAATGGGGTGTTATAGTCTACCCACTCAAGATCCTACAACTCATATAAGCACATAACCACAACATAAAATAAGATCCAAAATTCCATGTATTAAAATAATATAGCCAATGCATGAAACACATAAACTCGTAATCCAACTGAACCAGCGTAGACAAAATTCAAAATGTATAAAAAAAACATGAAAGCATAATCAAACAAAATCCAACAATGACTAGTGTATACGACTATGGTTCAACCCGCACTAGTCAAAACTTGAAAAGAAAATAAACATGCGACTGAGTATGGACGAATATGGTTCAATCCATACTAGTCAAAAATTCGATAAGAAAACATCATAAATACGAGTCGACAATATCCAGAATGATATCAATCAATATCATAAAAGTAGCTCATATACAAATTACGAAAATTAGCATTTAATCACATCATATACTATAATGCACATGTACTCCTATGACACCTATATGTTGGGATCCTTAAACTATATACTAGGATAGGCAACCTAATTTTCTATAACCATTGGCTCTGAAACCATTGTGTCACACTCTACCATGGCAGAATATGGGGTGCGACGTACATATATCATTACAACAATAGCGTGTCTATAGAGAGAATTAAATGAAATTGAAATAACATAAATGGTGACACAAATGTCATGACAATATCTCAACAATGCAGGAATCTAGGTAAGTAGGTAAAAGTCCTACCTCGTACCAAAGACAAACAAATAAACAAACATCAAACATATAGGCGTCTAAAATGTATCACTTATTCCAACAATGAAAAGAAAACTAAGAGGAAAAGGGATTCCTCCTAATGCAATCCTAGCATCCTCTAAACTCTAGCCACTTCTAACACCATCCTCCATAACTACCTCACCTAAAAATGACACTAAAATCTGTCAACATAAAGTTGGTGAGAACATAGGTTTAAGTTATCTAGAACATCATAAGAAAACTTGACATTCGCTGTAAATAAGTTGAAGAAAATAAAGTTAAAGCAATGGACTATAAAGTTATATTCACATTACATACAACAACACACGAAACATATTATAACAATAGAACATATAATAAGAACAATGCACCTACACCTATCCAAATCTTTCCCACACCCAGTGTGGAGATGTACCATATCCCCGTCGAGATATCTTGTCTCCCAAAAGACGATGCACAAGTACTCAGAACTCATGTACTCAGAACGCATATCAGTATACAAATTAGAACATATAACATAACACACAAGTAAGCATATCACATAATAGCACATTAAGTCCACACATTTGAATAACATATTATCAAAACATTTTAAAGAACATAGCACTAAGATGTTTAAAAACATTTCAAGTGTCATCTCCGTCCTATACTGGAAAAACATTTAAAAACTTAGTAAAAATGGGACTATGAACTCACCTGGTTGTGCTTCTCCAAATATTCCGCGAACTAGCAAAAAGCTAAACAAATTACATGCATAACATCAAGACATGAACCAATAACTAAAATGGTTCATCAATCTATGATGGATATATAACCTTCTCCCATATATTTACCTCATTAATATACTATAAACATCCCATTACCCCTCTCTAATAAGCCTTAACTTAGTTAAGTTCATAACTTATCCTGTTCACATTTTACCCAAAACAATCCAATTTTTAGACCCAACACTATGAGCCAAACGCCCACCTAACCAATTTCATGCTTCCTGTAAAGAAACCCCTATTCTCTTACATATGTTATATAACTCTCATTTTTTGCCCCCACCTTAAAGATACTGTTAAGGCCCCGATATACATATATATACTTTTATCAATCCAGTTTTTACTGATTTGGAACATATGAAAAGTTTGTTATGATCAGAGGGTCTTCCACTATCCCATTTGATTATCCCTCCATCAGACCTCTTATTTAATATATGAACTAAGTCTCATGTTCATTATAAGGTTCTATTGTACTCCTAACTATCCTAATCATCTTAAAACATTAATTTAAAACCGACTGATTTCAAAACTGTTTTGACCTTCGACTGTTGTAACCTGTTTTTGACCCACTTCCCTACCTCCAATTTAGTTCTAGTTTCTTGAATTCAAAATTTAACTCAAATACCTTTCCGTGGGTACTTAGATCGCATTATGAAAGTGGCTAGAACTCTAGATATGATCAGTACAATTGACCTAAAATTCTGCCTAGTTTTTAAAAACGAATTTAACATAATTAGCCAAATTAATTACCCATAACATGTTCGTTTATGAACTCTAATTAATCTAATCATGATTATATAATTAAAATACAGATTTTATAATAACTGTAAACCTAAATCCATCATATATTGATTTATAATTATTTAAAAACAATTTAATTTAAAAGAGAATTAAAAGTTTTACCTTAGAATTTTTAGAAGACAAGAAAAATTATGAAGAACCCTAAAATTCTCCATAGATGTCGACCCATCCTTGATCTCCAGGGATTTATGAAGTATTTTGATAAAAAATAAGGCTTTATATACTTTCCTAACAAGTCATTGGCCCATTACAAAAGCCCGGTTCCCTTTTTTTTCTTTTTTTCCCTTTTCTTTTTCTTTTTTGCGTCCCAAAACCGACTTATATATTTTTTTATTTTTTTTATTTTTATTACTTATTAATATCTTATTATTAATACCTTAATTTCCCTTAATTTATTTCAGCTCCTAAAGTCTCCAAACCCTTATAACCGTAAAACTAGTCAAATTTACGTATATATCGTAAAAGACGTAAAAATATACATTTTTATAAAAACTCTTGAAATATGAAATAAACTAAATAACTAACTCCTAAACGACTTAAAGTCATCCTGTAAATTATTCCCGTGACTAAATATCTCATCCGATACCTCAAAATGCTAAACCCTAAATCGTAAAAATACGATTTAATATAATACATATACATTTATATATGTGATTATTTAGTTCAATGTAATGAATTACTTTTCTAAGTCTTTAAGGCCACCCGTACCGTTGGCACAAGTTTAGGTCACGACCGATGTCGCGCTCGGCTGGCTTGTTGCGACGACCGAATCGACCAAAACGACTCCCCCATTTTTTCTTTCATTCTGATTTTTTTGTATTTTTTCTTTTTTAGATTAAATTTAATTAGTTTTAATTAATTTAAAATTTGTAAATAAAATTTAAATTTTAATATATTGAGCTTTGTTTAATTCCCCGCAACATACATTAATTTGACCATTTTTAGAGTTAGTCTTAGTTAATGCATTTTACCCTCTTTATCTCTAATTAAGTTTTTTTATTCATTTTTTAAACCCTATACCGTTACTCGTTTTCAGAAACTCACTCCCACCTTATACCCTATTATATTTTCATTTTAATTATTTAAAAAGGTAATTAAAAACATAATTAAAAGCGTAAATAAAACCGTAATTAAAAACATAAATAAAAACATAAACGTAAATAATTTTTATTCAAAAATTAAAACAATTATTCCATGCGTAAAACATGAAAATACTAGAATTCAAATACAATAGGAAAGGAAATACACTACTAGATAGATAAAATAAAAATACATAATACGATTAGTCAGTTCTCGGATCGGAATCCGATAACTGACCAGGTAACTCTCAACGGATTGTCTCTTGGTAATCTTCTTCGGCCATAATTTCCGCCTCCAGCTCCCTTTGTGCCCTTTCTTCTTTTTCCAGAGTTTATGTCAATACCTTTTGAACTAGGTATAGTTGATACACCTGATTGTCAGTATGTAAGTCATTTGAGTCGTTTACAATTGGAAAAGGTGGACCGGGAGACACATTTCAGCGTCTGTGTTGTTGTGATAAAGAACCGATATGAGTTATTGAGTTTGGGATGAAGAAACGATATGAGTTTGGGATTAAGAACCCAAGTTATTCAGCCATTCAGTATTTTTTTCAATTCGAGCTTCTAATTATTTCGACTTTCTAAACAAAGATCTTCGCATGTTGAAATCGATATCAGATTCATTAGTTATAAAGGTGTCGATTAAATGACGTTTCTCTAGGGAAATATCACGGCATTTCTCAGATGTTGTGCGTAGTCTCGTTTTATCTTCGTACGCAACATCAAATTTATAGGCTAACGTCGTAAGTGCATCCTGGCGACGTTGTTGTTGAATTATTTGTTTCCGAATCATAGCCTTAATCTCATGAACGGTGTGTGGAAAAGAGCATGTCATTTTGATTTCTGAAAGTGTGTGTGAAAATACAGACAGTTGTGTGGAAAAATATTGAAAATTGTATGTGAAATGTGGTATTTATAAAGAGAAAAAATTGAAATAGGTCGCCTTGTTGGGGCAAATAGGTCGCACTTGGTCGCAGGAGAGAGAACGCTGACGTGTCAAGGTCGCACTAGACCTTTGTTGCGGGTAGCCTACGTTCTAAACACATATAATCTTCTTTGATTTAAGTTCATTTGGATACTAAACTTTATTTAGATACCAAGAGAAAAATCTCCACATTTCGTATTCACTTTAATCCAATGAATAATATTAAACACAATATATTTTCACCATCTTTTTCAAACATTAATATCTCTTGCACCGTTAATCGTTATATGAAAAAAAATATACCGTTATAAAGAGCATTTAATTATTTTTCTATAGATATGCTATATGATACACTTTCGACAAAAAATTTGTTTTTTTCACTTTTTTCATTGTCGAAAATTATCATATATGATACTAATATCATATATGATGTAACACCATTATCATATATGATATAGCTTATCATTTTTTATATAAACCAATATCATTAATGATTTAATAATAATTTATGATTTAACAGTGGTATTATATATGATGAAACACTTTTATCATATATGATATAGACAATATCATATATGATTTAACAATAATTTATGATTTAACACTGTTATCATATATGAATAAAAACTATTATCATATATCATATTTTACATAAATTTTAACAGTTTTCTCTTCAAAGGTATATCATAATGAATATTGGTAGAAAGATAATTAAATGCTCGTTGCCATATATAACTTTTTTTATTTTAACACTTAACGGTTTAAAAGATATTTAAATTATAAAAATAGGTGAATTAATTAAATACTTTTAATATTATCCATAAGATAGGGTAGAGATGGATGGTAGGGATGAATCCGTTGACATTTAAAATAAATATATTATTCAAAATAACTCTCTCTTTTTCTATTTATATTCGGTATAAATAGTATTTTGCATCTCATTTTAGTATTTTGCTACTTGCTAAAGCTGTAAAGCATGAAACGAACCATCACCTCTACTATATACGTAGTCTTAAAAGACAATATTTTTTATGTATAGAAATGTTATAAAATTAATTTACTTTAAGTAATGGTTCAAGTACAAATCAACATATATTCAAAATTGAAAATGAAAATACTAAATATCATTTAATATTTTTATTAAAATATATATTAATCTTTGAAGGAAACGGCGTCGTGTAAGAGTTTTCAAAATCGCTTTGTTCAATCACAGCTGTCGTTTTCACCCCACCAAAACAAATGGCATTGAATAAAAAAATGAATTTACAAAATAACCCCTATATTATGCGACGTGTTATAAAATTAACTTTGACTTTTAGCTATTTATAATTTTTTTATAACAAAATATATTTATCTAATACGAAGCGTAAATCTATCAATTCTTTTGGGAAAAAATACCTTTGAAAAGACCGTATAATTACGAACTGAACGAGCCAATATTCCAATGCTTTTGACATACGTATGATTTTACAAAAAATGTTAAAACTTAATATAAATTTAGAATATTTTTATCAAAATATTCTTTAACGTTATGCGTTCCCTGCAAAGCGAGTCATTGGCACGAACAATCTTTCGTATCATCAATTTACTACAGTCGTTGATCTTACATCCTCCGCCGCGAAGCACGAGCTTTATACCTCGTTAAAAGTAATCAATACATAATATTAAAACTAATTAATACATAATTTAATATCTATACTAAAAGTAATTAATACATATTAATTAATACATACTTAAAAAATAATTAGTACACACCTTTACTTAGAAATACTAAATATTCACATTGTACAACAACTAAAAACATATATATCCACAAAATCGTACATATTGTCTACCTAAAATGATGAGGTTCAACTGGGAACCGGAGTCACAGTCGGTTCAACTATAAAAAAACCTGTCATAAGACGAATCAGAGAGGACCCACCGAAACTATAACGACCCACTTTGACAAGGTGGACGATATGTCATAATCATGGCATGTTATCAAAGCATAATAAAGGCATAACGTCATAAAGACGTACAAGACCAACAGGAAGGCTGGAATCAAACATCGGCTTCCATCACAAGCTCAACATAAATGGAAATAAAGGAAAACTAAGGACAAAAAATATGTCCAACCCAAGCAAAAGTATTAAAATTCATAAAGAGAAGAAGTCTAAGGTAGCCTCCATCCTATGTACGTACTCTTAAATGCTCAAGTCTGTCCTTGGGTACCTGTTGTATGGGACACCGAAAGAAAAATACGGCTGAGCCAAACGCTCAGTGAACGGATATAATGACATGATAAAAATAACTGAAATATGATTAAAAGATATGAAATTAATCGGAATATGTGTATGTCCTCGAAAACCTGGAATATGTTTTATAAACTGATTTATAACTGAAAAGTCTTAAGTTTTATGCATGCAATGTAATTTAAATGCCAAAGAGCTCATAAAGGTCATAACATATATCAACGTGCAGGAATACATAGAGGGGTGACCTCATCATGCAATTAGAGGGGTGACCTCTAATAAATAATAGTTTGGGTGGAGGGATCAACTCCAATATAATGGATGTATAACACACACCACAATGACCTTGTAAACCTGCAAAACATGTACTAGGATGCACCCACACGCCCCACATGATAATAATAATAATAATGGCCAATGTAAACTGAAGGGACACCTCGAGAAGTCACTCTCGTCACGGAAGAGTCATGACACCAGTGCCTCAAGTGTCATGGTTATGGTACCTCCATAACTAGGTGGTCATGGTCATGCATGTATATAGCTCAGGCAATTTAAAATGATAGTATGGCAAATAATGAAAGTTTTTATGAAATGAAAACTGGGGAAAACAGATGGAAACAAACGGGAAATCCTAGTCATGCATAGAAAGAGATGTCCTTACTGAAGGACGGAATATCCATACCTTATGTCCAGTAAACGGCAAAAATCGAAATGAAAGAAAGTCCTACTCCGACTTCACGTAAGCTACATGATAAAGGATGTAAAACCCCTGATTTTTATTTTTAGGATGGCATCACTGTACACGTCACCTCATGATTTTAATATATATTATCACTTTTGCATTAGATATTTTTATCTATCATCTACATTATGTTCTACATAAGTATCATTTCATATATTTGATCACGAGAACTCTTCATATTATTGTATATAATTATGAACATACAAGCATTTAATTGATAACTTTGGTGACTTTTAAGCCACATAGAACTCATGAGCATTTACATTACATTATTTTATATTTTAATATCTAAAACCATGATCACACTTAACTAAATTTACCAAGTTCTCAAAATTCACTTAAATATATATATATATATATATATATATATATATATATATATATATATATATATATATATATATATATATATATATATATATATATATATATATATATATATATATATATATATATATATATATATATATATATATATATATATATATATATATATATATATATATATATATATATATATATATATATATATATATATATATATATATATATATATATATATATATATATATATATATATATATATATATATATATATATATATATATATATATATATATATATATATATATATATATATATATATATATATATAAGTGAATTTGAGAACTTGGTAAATTTAGTTAAGTGTGATCATGGTTTTAGATATTAAAATATAAAATAATGTATAGGGTGGAGTTATTATAAAAGAAATGTTATAATAAAAAGGGTAAGGTGAAATCCTAGCCCTTTGATTAAATCTATCAAAATTTATAATATTCTTGAAAAACCCGGTGTATTTTTCGTAAATTATAGAAATTTTAAGGGCTTTTATGAAAATTGATACGCGCCTATCCTTTTCGTCAAATAAAAAAATCAAAATATATGTTCATTCTTTTCTCTCTCTTAAACACACACAAACACACACACTCTTAAACCTAACCTATCAAATCGATTAAAATCAACGAATCACACTGAATCCTAACGAATCTCATCGATTAAACAACGGACCGGGATGGTTCGAACTTATATAGGACTAACACCGCCTTCTCCTTCCGGTAACTATATTTTTTTGCATTTATTTATATTTAATTTATAATTTATTCTAATTATTTTTGTTATAAATCATGTTCATGTTTAATTATGGAAAAAAAGAAAGAAGATAAAGAATCAACAGATGTTGAAAAATCTTCGAGTAAGTTTTTATGATTATATTTTTCAATGCATTAGGTTAATTTTAGACTTTAATGCTCTAGAATGCAAGTCATGGCCACATCAATGATTTAGGTTTAAATTATTTTATTAATTTGAGTAAATATGTGTTTATGTGCTTGATAATAATTGTGATGCGTTTAAATTGAAAGTTTGATGTTATAGGATGCAACTTAGGGCCACATGAATGATTTAGGATAAAAAAAATTTAGTTTCAGTAAATCTGTATTTATGTGCTTGAAAATAATTGTGATGCGTTTAAATTGAAAGTTTGACGCTATAGGATGCAACTTAGGACCGCCTCAATGATCTAGGTTTGAAATATTTAATTATTAGTTTGAGTAAAATCTGAGTAAAATCTGTGTTTATATGATTTGAAATGATTCTGATGCGTTTAAGTTGACATTTTGATGCTGTGGATATAAGTTAGAACAACATGAATTATTCAGGTTAATTGTTTTTATTAGTTTAGGTAAATCTGTGTTTGTATGCTTTGAAATATTTGCGATGTGTTTTAATTAAAGTTTGATGCTATAGGATGCAACTTAGAACCAAATCAATGATTTAGGTTTGAATATTTTTATTATTTTGAGTAAAATCTGTGTTTATATGCTTTGAAATGATTCAGATGCGTTTATGTTGACATTCTGATGTTGTAGGATACAAGTTAGAACAACATGAATGATTCAGGTCTAAATGTTTGAGTAAATCTGTGTTTATATGCTTTGAAATGATTGCGATGCGTTTAATTTAACAGTCTGATGCTATATAATGAAAATAGATTGCGATGCGATAAAATTTATATTGGATGCAATGCGACTGGATCAATGCAAATAGATTGGATGAAATTTAATAAAATTTAGATTGGATTGGATGCAAATAAAATGTGATAAAATTTAGATTGGATCAATGCGATAAAATTTAGATTTGATTGGATTCAAATAGAATGCGATAAAATTTAGATTCGATGCAATGCGATAAAATTTAGATTAGATTGGATGTGATGCGATAAAATTTGGATTAGATTAGATGCAAATAGAATGTGATAAATTTTAGATTGGATGCAATGATATAGGATGAAAAATACAATGCGATGTGATGCTATAGGGCCACATAAGTTATTTAGGTTGGATGTAAGACATGGACAAAAAAATCGTTTAGATCAAATGTTGATTTAAAATGTATTAAAATGTTTGAAAATGACTGATGCGTTAAAATTTTGATCGTCATGTGTTAGAATTTGATATGTTATTCAATAAGATCTATGCATTATTAAGGTTTATGTTTAAGTTTTAAAACTTGATACAATAGAATATAATTTTTTAAATCAATTATTTTTAGTTTATTTGTAGTAAATTTTTATTTTTTAAATCTCATAATTTAATAATTTTTCAGGTCATACTCAATCACACGATTCTAAGGAAAAAAAGACTTGTTGATAAAAAGATAAAAAAACAAGAAGAAAAATGAAACTGATTCTGATTATGAGATTAAAGCCAGTAATGCATTATTACTCATAGCAGAAAACTTTAATAGTAAGTATTTAATATGTAATGCATTGTTATATTAGCTATTATAAATGATAATTTATAGTTAAATATATTGCAATAGAAGTTAAAGTATAAGTGCAAATAATATTTATGTTTTAATTTTCATGAGTGAAAATATGTGGTAGGATTTTAACTCTAATACAATAGCATATATTAAATATAATGCAATAGATGAGGTAGGATTTTAAAATATAGGTACCAGAATTTGAAATACAAGGCGAGTATAAATGCAAATAATATTTATGTTTTAATTTTCATGACTGAAAGATGTTGTAGGATTTTAACTCCAATGCAATAGGATATATTTATATTTTTTTATTATATTACTTTTATTTTTTTTGAAGTTTATTTTATGTTTAAAATCTCATAATTTAATAATGTTTCGGGTGATAATGAAATAGATGATGATGTACAAAAGATGAATTTGAAGAAAAAAAAACCAGAAAGCCTGGTTTTAAAAATGTGGAAAAAAAGAAGGATGTTGGAAAGAATTACAAGGGTGAACAACAAGAAGACACTGATTCCGACTTTGCAGAAGGAGCCTTTGATAAAAACAAAAAATTAGAGAAGAAAATCAAAGGGAAAAGGCCTGCAGAACAAAAAGATATGCATTATGAAGATGCAGAACATGTTAAGAAGAAGAATAAAAAAAGGGTCAAATGAATATGGTTGTTCCATTTCAAAAACAAGAAGTGAAAATAGTATAAGTGCAAGATGTAGAAAGTGAAGAGAAAGAGACTGTAAATGAACGTAAAACATTACTATCAAGAATGTCTCCCAGACATTTGAAAAAGGTTCTAGAATCATTGAATCCACAACAAGTGAAGCGTCTACATGAAATGGGGTTTGGACATTTCTAAAAAAAAATTGATGTTCATTATGTACCATCAACTCTGGCAATGTTTGTTGCTAAGAATTTGATCCAAAAAATTCGACACTTGGAATGGGAGATGGTAGAAAGATAAAAATAACAAAGGAGATGGTACATGAAATGTTGGGAATACCGATGGGTGATGTAAAAGTTCAATCCCTTAAAGAGAAGAACTTGTATGATCATGTAACTGTTAAATGGGGAGAGATGGTGGACGAAATAGTGACTCATGATAAGAAACTTAACATATCTGCATTAGAGTCATATTTGTATGGTTTAGTAGAAGCTGATTGGTTATTCGATGTTGCTTTCCTTACAATGTTCTTCTCAATCTTCGGCCTAGGAAACAAAGACGACACAGTAAATGAAAGACTTATTCCGTTTCTTGAAAGCACATATAAGATATCTCAAATGGATTGGTGCTCGTACGTCATAGAATGTTGGTTTAAAGAGTGTACTAATTTTAGCGCGTCTAAAAGCTTCTCTGGACCACTACTTTTTCTTGCAGTAAGTTCTTATAATACTTTAACTGTGATGTAGTAATTTTTACACTGTAATTCACTAAAGCATGAACTATCACAGAGTTAATGTAATTTAAGTTAGTACTGATATAAATCTATTTGGTGCAACTTGTATATGTGAATTCAACTGTTTTTGAAGACATGATGGTGGAAAAAATAGTTCCAGCATTTAAGGCTTGGAATCACAAGTTATTGAATAAAAGACAGAAAATGGAACTTGATTTAGGCGGATTTGGAACTTTACCGATTGTAGAAGGTTTAGAATGGAATGAACCAGACTCAAAGAATCTTCACAAAAAAAATTGAAAAGTAGGTATTTTTTTAAAAAAATAATCATACTTTTTATTTTTGGTATCTAATCAAAATGTATGCCAATATTGTATAGAGGATGAAGATTCAACAACATATGAAGATGAAAGAATTAAAGATTTCATGTTAGTGTTTGCCTATTTTTTGTATTAGTACATGATGTGTTAGAAATATAAATGAAATGTTCTTGTAAGTTGGTTTTATCTGTGATGTCAATGATAATCTTTGTGATTCTAAAATTCTAACTGAAATGCAGTAGACATATTAACTTAAATGCAGTAAATTTCTGTGATTTGATAAAATCTTAACTAAAATGCAGTACATTTCTTATGTGGTTTGTATAATGTCCGGTCTTAAGGCTCACGCAATCAAAATTTTTGATGCATGTGGCTCACTAGGAACCAGCTCGAAAACTTAGTGATAGCCTTTTGATTCTCCAATTGGAGAAGACTCCTTCCTTGTAATGAGGACTGAGATCTCGGTTGAATAACAATGAATGTTTTTAGTTTTATATCTAGTTTTAACTGTTATACAATTTAAGAGGGCAAGTAATGCACTAAAATGTCAATGTTGTCTTTTATTTAGGAAATGCATGATAGTGTAAAACATAAACTGCTTAAAGCTACCAGTTTGATGGAGGATACTGATAACCAGCTCGGCATTGCTTTCTCTGTGTACCCTAATAACAAGGAGTTAGAAAAATTGGTTGATGAGAGGAATAAGGTTTTTCATGTTTTTTATAAACATAATTTAGAACGTGATGTAGATGAAAAGGATGAGAAAGATGGTGGAATGGATGATAAAAATGAAAAAAATGATGATAACAAGGAAGATAAAGATGGAAATGATGATAGAAACGATAATAGTGATAGCGATGATGATGAAAATGGTGATGACGATGAATCACATGGGAATAAAAGTAGAAAGGGAGAGGAAAACAAAGATGGTAACGATAGTACAAATGTCAAAGAAAAAAAAGATGTGGGTGAAGGTAAAAAAGATGAAGATGATAATGAGCAAATGGAAGATGATGCATGTATAACTGATGCGGAAAAAGGCTTACAAGATGAATGGGATTGGGACAAAACAAAGGCTATCGTTCCATATGATTTGGATGACATGTCTTAGTCTACAGATTTGACTGATGATGATTTTGATGATGAGATATCTGGTGTAACAAATTTACCTGATGCGACTGGTTATTATAATGCACCAGATAGTGAAGATACATTACAATGTTTTTTCTAATGAGCTTGAACCAATTGAAGCCTTGTCTCAATCCCAAACACCTTTAACATATCAGAGACTCAAAAGAAGAAAGATGACACTTTTTGATGATGTTTCTATATTGGATACTCAACTGGAATATGAAGATGTAGGTGAACTAGGCTTAGTTGAACATCAGATGATCGATGATATAACAAAATTTTGTCGAGCTCGGATGATATACAAGAAAGTACTTATGATGTACGAGATGTGAATGCAACAAAGGAAAAAGAAGCTATTGATGCGTCTCCATTCGTACCTCGTCGTTTCTCTAATATTAAATTAAAGCTTATTCGAAACACTGATGGAAAATATTCTGCAAAAGAAAATTAGTGAATCAGATGATGCGGAAAAGACAAGTGTGAAAGATGTTGATGTTCCTGATTAGAAGACTGTTGATTCTGTAGTTGACAAAACAAGGTCTAAAAAGATAAGTGATACAGCTACAGAAATACCTGTCTCTACAGCAAACAATGTTGGAAAATTTGTTGCGAAGAAAGTTAGTGCAACAGATTATGCGGTGAAAACAGGTTTGGAAATTGTGGGTGTTCCTACTCAGAAGATTGTTGATGCAGTTATCGAGAAAACAATGTCTAAAAACAAGAATAGTGCTAAAGTTGTGGAAAATACACATGTTAAAGCTGTGGAAGTGCCTGTTAAGCTATTTATTGATGCAGCAAAAAAAGAAGTGCCAAAAAAGACAAGTCTTAAATCTGCATTTAAACCTGGAGTTAAACTTGATGCATCCAAAGAAACAAATGTTGGAGTGGCGAAAAAAAGGTGAATATAAAGGATCAAACAGAAAAAAAATCTTCTCGATTACCTCCTTCAAAATAGCCACAGCCTAAACCCAAAATCGTTAAAGATAATGATCAAGCTACTAAAAGAGGAACAAAAAAAGGCTTTAGAAGAGGATCTTATTATACATGAAAAACGTATTCCAAATCCTTCAGCCTTTGTGGTGTCGTCATATTATCAGAGGAAAACAATGTTCACCATACCACTTACTGAAAGAGAGAAGAAGGTTGATGAATACATATGGAGTAACAGTTGTCCTGAAGGGTAATTATTTACTACATTACAATTTATAAGCTATTGCATTTTATTATATTTTTTAATACATTATACTTTTATTCTTACTGCATCTTATAAAATGTTCAAGGATAATATTTTCGATGGAAACGGCATAATGATAGAGTGTGTCTTTTTCTTGAGCCTTTATCTCGAGATTCTAGTATCAGCAAATATAATAGATTTATGGAGTATAATTCTGAATCATGAGGCGAAATACAAAGGAAACTAGTGTGTTACGACAAATATTTATTGCACTACAAGAATACTGGTCAGTGTTTTATTAATTTAAATTTAAATAGTTATTCTTTTAAAATTATTTTGATGCTTATAAAAATTTTCATGTACGAATAAACAGCCCCCTCATATGATTGAAAACAAAAGGAGTCTGAAAGATCAGCAAAGAGTTTTTTGTGAAAACTTTAAAAGTGTTCTAACATAAGCAAAAAAGAAAAAATTGGAAGGAGTTCATTTGGTAAGTAATATTTGACATCTATTTATATGAGTTTCAAATACTTTATTAAGTTATCAATAACAACACTATTAATTCATTAAAAATGTCTACAGGTTTTTTTCCTTGCATAAAATTAGGAAAAGATGCAAACCACTTCTATATCATTTGCTTCAATATGATGACTGCTGAAATAGAGATCATCGGCAACATTGACAATGATCTTGAGGATTTACACCTGAGATATGGACCATATGCAATGTGTCTGGTATGTTTTTTTGCAATGTGTCTATATCATTTGCTTTAATTATGTTTATAAAATTTAATGCATTATAGTACAAATATTACTGCATCATAGTTTATCAGAATGAAAGTTAATGCATTATATTACAAATATTACAGCATCATCATTTATTAATTATGTTTATAGATTTTTTACTACATAAAGCATTAATGCATTAATTTTTTGCATCAAAACACTTAAATTGACTGCATAATAGAGTTAACATAATCTTATTTTTTCGCAGATTAATTTGTTTATCGCCTACCTGGAAATGTTATGGCACCACAAGTTTGATGCATTTGTTCAGGCAATTCCAAAAATAGTCAGGATGAATTAAAGGGCAACCCACAATGATGTCGATTGCGGACTCTTTGTAATGAGGCACATGGAAATGTACAGCGGCCAGTAAATATTTTTGAATAACTTCAAAAAGGAAGATAAAGGACAAAAAGCTGAGATTAATTTTCTTCGTGCAAAGTACTTGGAAAAAATTCTACTGATGGATTACAATGTATACAAGCCTGAACTACTCGAAGCATCAGGAAAAAACTGGAAAAAACAACAAAAGAAGTCAAAGATTGTGGCTCATCTCGATGTCAAAGTGGATGGTGATTTGCTGAACAAGTTCAATGCAACATTAGAAAAAACTTATTAATTCATGACTGAAACATTAAACTGTCTTTAAGATTTTCCTTTATGTTTCTATGTAACTTTTAAATCTGGAAAATGTTAGAAAGTAACTGATATGTTTGAAAAATACTTCTTATTTTCAGTTTTAATGATAGTTTTAATTCGTATGTTCAGTTCATCATGTATGCATGTATGTTCCTGCTAAACAGATTAAATTCACTATGAATAAAACTATAATGCAGTAACGAAATAAGTATAATGCAGTATAAAAGTAATTATTATATTTCATATATTTCATATATTTCATGTATATGTGTATCTCATTTTTTTATATAATTGAATAAATGTTGGAAAAAGAAATGCACGAAGATAAAAAATTAACAAAAATATTAAAAATGGACTAGAAATTAACTATAATGCAGTCAAAATAAAGATATAATGCAATACAAAAAATGAAAGAAAATAAAATATTTTTTTATATCTATCTCATTTTATTTACAACTGAATGTTGAAAAACAAATGCACCAAGACAAACAATTAACAAATATTAAAAATCCACAAGAAGTAAAATTATAATGCAATACAGTAATTATCTAGTTCTAATGCATTAAAAAAACTGTAATGCAATAAGAGTATAATTGTAATGCATAAAAAATTAAACTATAATGAAGTAAGAAGATAACTGTAATGCAACAGAAAAATTGGAAAAAAAGTAAACCTTTGCATTTATTTCTAGACTTCCTGTATCTCAATCTCATTTTTTTACAACTGAATTTTGGAGAATTTAATCATAAGTACTTATTAAAAAATGAAAAATATTTAAAAAAAATCAAAGTATTTATTTTAGAGTACTAGATCTCAACCCAGATCTTTTAGGCTGAACATATTGATTCTTGGGAGCTTGTTGTTGCTTGGGAGTATCTTGTACCTTGGCTTTCTTGGATGCTTCAAAAGGACCTGGGCAAGTTCTTTTATTGTGTCCTTCTTTTTCTCCACATATACCACAAGTCCTCCTCTTGCTAAGTTCTTCAGTTGTCACTTCAGTTACAGGCTTCAACCTTGAAAAGCAGCCTGGACCTCTCAATTTCCTAAGATTTGGATTTTGTAAATCATCATTTTGAGGCTCTTGGACACCCAACATTGCACAAATAACAGCTTTGTTATTTATTTTTGGGACCACTGGAACATCAAGTTCTGATTGTTTAAGCAACTCTTTCATCTTGTCTTTGAAAATATGCAATATATCAACTTTGTGCACCAAACGATCAATAGCAGAATCAAGAATCTGATAAAGTTCTGTAACTTTAGTCTGTACTAAATTTGATACACCATTGATTATGCGACGAGCAGAACTTGAAGGCTTGACATTCTTTAACCACCGTTTATGTAAGTACATTCGTGGAAACTCCTTTACATTATTCATTCTAAGTACATAGAATGCATGACGACAAAGAAGACCATACGACTCATAACGGTTACAGCTACACTCAAGCTTGATCTCAGACTTACAAAAGTCAACCTATAATAGAAAAAAATATTATAAAATGATTATATATAATGCAACCATATATATACTGCATTAAACAATAAACTGAAAATGATGTTTTACAAAATATTATAATGTAGTCAAAATAAAGCTATAATGCAATAGAAAAAATCAAAGAAAATAAAAACTTTTTTTTAGATCTATCTCATTTTATTTACAACTGAATGTTGAAAAAAAATGCACCAAAACAAACAATTAACAAATATTAAAAATCCACAAGAAGTAAAAATTATAATGCAATAATTATATAGTTGTAATGCATGAGAAAAATAAAACTGTAATGCAATATTAGTATAACTGTAATGCATAAAAAATTAAACATACCTGATAAAGAGAAAACTTGTTTGAACCCTTGAAGATATGATACTGGCTATCACGAACATAATATCTTTCTATATTGTCATTTTGATCAACGGACATAGCAATACAATACTTGTATGAAGCATACATTTCATCTTGCACATCGAAGAATATTGTTCTAGTAAATAGCTTGCATGCTTCTTTCTCCATTTGAAGGTCTGTTTTAAAAGCTGGCATTTTGTATCTTGAATCATGATCATTTTTCCTTTCGATATACCTTTGATAATCGATGGCAGTATCATAATGGCTTAAGAATTCAATAAGAGTAAGACGTGGGTTGGTTCATTTTTCTAAGAAATGATTCTCACTTTCTGATCTTGAAGTTGTACGCATTAGACTAGCCATAGGGACATCCCTCAAATACGCAGGTATCTAACTTTGCCTCAGATCAAACATATCAGCCAACAACTTGTTTTCGCCAAGATCAAATTCATTTATCATATGTTCCATTCTCTTTCAAAAACATTATGCGTAAATTGGTCTGTCCAAACAATATCAGAAATACGTCTCTTAAATTCTGTCCTATTACATAGTTCAGCACCCACCTATAGGAAAAAGAAACAAAATAATTGTGAGGAAAACCTTTAATGCATTATAGTGCATATTTTACTACATTATATAATACATACATATCATAGTGCATATTTTAGTGAATTATAGTGCATATTTTAGTGAATTATAGTGCATATTTTACTGCATGTTAATTTAACTAAAAATACACCAGAGACTAAGAAAACCCAAAAAATTGCATTAAAAAGCATATATGAAAATGTTATAAAAGAAAATACATTCGTGCCCAGTTTCATCATTATATGCCACATACAAAAGCGATGAATTGTATCGTGAAAAACTTCAGCTATTGCAATCTTCATTGACGGATCTTGATCTATGATACCAACTTCTGGAGCTTTCCCAAACGCTTCTATAAATACTTTAAGCAACCATATGTGAGCTAATGCACTCTCATCAGCAAGCAAAGCAGCAACAAATTTAATGCATCGATTATGATGGTTGATACCAGTAAACGAAACAAAAACCATTTAATACGTATAGTTAAATAACATATTAAAAATCTTAAAAACAGAATAATTCAAAAACACATAATTTTTTTAGAAAAAGAGATAAAAATATACTTATTAGATCAAAAAGTCGCATCAAAAGAAACTATGTCACGGAACGTTGCATAGTTTCTTATACCTTCTTCATCAGCCCAAAAAAGACCAGCCAAGCGATTATTAGGACCTAAAAAAAGTAAAAAACTTATTATAAAAATTACTTTATTTACACATACTTTCTAGTACATTGTAGTTTAAATTCTAATGCATTAAAATATATAATCTAGTTATAGACCTAAATGCAATAAAAATTAAACATTAATTCAGTAAAAAAATGAATATCAATGTTTATGTTTAAGTTATAAAACTTGATGCAGTAAAATCTAAAACATTAATTCACTAAAAAAGTAAACATCACATTATAAAGAAAACCATCACCTTTAAAATGTTTCACATAAAAACCAGGGGAGTGAAGTTTTCGACTAAGTAGCTTCTCTATAGCCATCTGAGCGTCTCGATCACCAATAAAAACATTAATCTTCTTTTTCTGATTCTTGCAGTCATCAACTGTTACACCAACGTTATCAAACCCACCGTGAAGTTGTTTCATCAATCTAAACCCTATAGCAGGACCAAAATTTGCATTCAAAACTTGATAGAGGAAATGCTGCTTCGTATACCCAACATTCCTTGAATTCTTCATAAAAATCATGTCCTTTTCAGCTACAAGTGGGTGGTTATGACCATTGATCAAAATAATAACCTCAAAAACATTACCTATTATCTTAATAGTAATCGATGCTAAACAACCACACCTAAATGTAGGCTTTCTCCTACTATGCTTTTTCTTAATATCTCCAAACCTTTCAAACCCATCACTATGCTCGACTTCAGTATCTAGCGATACATCAACATCTGAACTCCTATCACTTGATTTATCTTTAGGTTTTGTTGGAAGAAAACGTTCTTTTGAACAATGAAAATACTTAGTCGTGGCATCATCAAAACCTGCTTCCCTATACTCTCCACCTTTTCGAACATCAAAACCTGCTTTTGTCCCATAAGCTACGTAGAAATTATAAGCTTGGTCAATTGAAACGAATTGACATACTTTTATAGGTACTTCACCATGTGATAACTCATCAGGATACCAAGTCCTAGTCCCATCTTTCCCAACAACATAGTGACCTACGTGATCTCTCAATTTAACAATTTCATAATCATCTGAAGCTGTAAAAGAAATAAGGATAAATTATTAGAAACTCATTGCATAAATTAAGAACGCAGTAAACAAAACTGTATAATGCAGTAAAACAATAACTATAATGTTGTAAAATCTTAAATAACTAATCTAAACTAAAATATGTAACTTTATACTACCACATAATGTCTAATTCTACTGAATCATAGAATTAACTCTATGATAACTATGAACTAAACTTAATGAATTAAATGTTTTTTTTTGTAAATTAACGCATTATGACTAATTCTATTGAATCAATGAATTAATATCATTAAAAATTCTAAATATAACTGATGTAAACTAAAATATCAAAATCTATACTACCGAAAACTATCTAAATTCTACTGAATTATAGAATTAACTATACTAGATTATATCATTCAATAATGAACTAAACATACTTAATTATATATATTTATTATAAACTACTACATACTCTCTTATTCTACTGAATCATAAAATTAATATCTATACTACCGCATACTGTATAAATTCTATCGCATTCTATCTAATTCTACTGAATCAATAAATTAACTCAACTACATAAAAATATAATTCAATTATGAACTAAAAAACTATTATTTAGCAAAACTTAAACTACAAAGATTCAAAACTTAAACAACTAAATATTAAAAAAAACTGCAGAATCATAATTCAACAAAAATTGACTTATAATCAATCACAGATGAGGTACATGATGATGATTCAGTTAGCATCTTGATGATGATCAAGTTAACGGTGATCCAGAAAAAACAATAGTAAACTATGGATGAATGATGGTTACGGATAGATCAATGGTGGATAACGGTGGTTACCGATCAAGGTTGGATCAATGGTGGTTACCGATCAAAGGTGGATCAATGGTGGATAACAGTGGTTACCGATCAAAGGTGGATCAGGATGGTGGTTAACGGGTGGTTAACTGTGTGAAAAACAACCATAAAAATAGAGAACGACGATAAGAAAAGGTTTATATGGTTTGGATAGCAAATTACATAAAAGCCCTGATGTTTTGGAAAAAGGACGAAAATACCCCTATAATTATTAAAATAAAAGGTGGGGAATAGTGGGACACGTGTCAAGCTGTGGTTCCACCTCACCTATTTTATTATAAAATCTTTTTTATTTTACCCCAACTCTCTCTCTCTCTCTCTCTTTATATATATATATATATATATATATATATATATATATATATATATATATATATATATATATATATATATATATATATATACTAGTTTCGTAACCCGCCCAACGGGCGGGTCGGTTCATAAACTTTTTTAACACAAAAATCATCTAAAACACTATCTAAACGTTATGGTTGATTATTTGAGTGGACTTTTTTTTGGTTGAATTATCTAAAATCTTATATAAAAATTACACATTAAAAATTCATGCTAATTCTACTTAATAAAAAGTTATAGTTGGTTTTGGCCCACTCTCTTTACAACATACATTTGTTTATGGTAAATAATATTTTAAAATATTATTTTCTTGGCTCACTCAATGAACGGGTCGGTTTATAAGTTTTATTTTGAAATTTTTTTTAATATTATCTTCCTTGGCTATAAAACATTATTTTTGTTAATAGTAATTAATATATGTCATTATTATAATAAAAATTAACTAAGCAACATATTGAAATTCTTATCTTTTGGTTTGGATGAAAAATTAATTAATCTTCATATATGTTTCATACTTATTTAACACAAAAGACATACACAAAGAACCAACATACAAACAAAATCCACACGTCCTCAAAACATCATCATATACCTTTAAGTGTAAGCAACAATAAGTGAAAGCCATAGACATATATAACTAATTTTTTGACATTATATGAAAACGCATTACTATTATGCTCTTATGTGCTATATATGTAAACTAAAATATATGCATATTCAAAATTTCTTCGTTCGTACCGAACCGCTTGCAGAATCAAATCATGTTCCACAAGATCCTATATCAGCTATACATCCTCCTTGCATTTATGCCGGAGCCGTCGCCAGTGCTATTGGCTTTCTCTTATGTAGATCAAAAATGAGTTGAGGTGCTCTTCACTACAACGAGCGTGAGTTAAGTAATTCAAGACTAATTGGTGTTCAAATTTTTTATCAAATATGTTAATACTGTTCAAAAACTCTTTGGGTCGTATTTAAAATGGTTAGTTGGCGATTATCATTTATAGATGATTCATGTGGTTCGGTATAACTAACTATTCATATAAAAGAGTTTTAAGTAGGAAGGAAAATAAATGTTGTATCATTTTATAAACAATACAGTAGTACTTAGACTACAATTATTGACCTGACTTTTTAAACTTATTATAATATTTTTTTTATATTTTAAATTGTGTAAATTTAAAAAGTTCACGATATCATTAGTGTTTTTGGTGATTTATATGAAAATTTTAAATATAATTTATAAAATAATTTATCACACTTTTAAATGTAATCTTTTTAATAGTAAGAATTTTAAAATAAATTTTAACACTCACGTGCGAATATTTTAAAAACAAAATTTAATTTTCGAAGTGACCCGCAAGCTCGAAGCAGTTGAGAATGGAAACTACTTTTCTATTGGTTATCTACATTTGAGGTGGAAGTAACTGGAGTAGAAGACGAAATTTGGCTTTTATCATGTGAATTTGTCGATCCATTTGGTTTTGGAGCCGAACCGTCTGCCAGTTTCACTACATTAACGTAAAGAGCATAAAGACCAGAATAGTGACTTCACCGAAAGAAGAACTGGATTTTGTTGCAAACGGTTTGTTGACTAAAATTTCATCTAAACCCCATTTGATCACCTTCTCCAGATCTAAACTTTCGGGCCTCGAATTATCAACTAAAGGTCCACTAATTACAGAAGTTTGCGTGTAGAAGGACTGCATAATTGGGATGGCCCTAACACCACAGGTAGTATCCAACTCTCCATCTATGCTTTAAGAAGTTTAAGAAACTCCGAAAGGATTAAAGAATTTAGAGCCCTTTTCGATGTAGAAATTGTAATAGGATCAAAAACTGAAGATTGAAACTCTCCAGATTCATTCGTTTCAAACACATGGATTGAAGGAGCAGAAGTCGGCATACCAACGTCGGGTTCCAGTACAATACTTGGATGACTTATGTCATCAGCCGAGAACTGTATTTCATTATCCTCTTCCACCATATGCTCAAACTTCAATTGGAATTGTCGACATCGGATGATCTCTCGAATGAGGTAGATAAAGCCGAACTGCATCAAGCGTTTCATTACAGGATTCACATAAATCAAAATCAAGGCATACTGTGCAATGCCATCTTCTCCAAAGTATAGGAACAGTGGAGCAGCCATCAGAACAGTAGTATTGAACGAATGAGGTGATGGAGTCGTCCTCAACCATAATCCGAGCATTTCCACCAGTTGAGCTTGCCGCATCAGCAGGTGTAGAAGCTGAGGTTCATTTGCACCTATCAGACAGTTACTTGGCTAATATCGAGCTGAGTTAAGCAATGGCCTTTTGTACCGATCATCTAGGACTTTTTTTTAGCAAATTACAGTTTGGATCAAAACTTGCATCCATGCCATAAAGTTGATTTCTTTACTCTATACTCCTATTATTTCAGATTTATCATTTTTTATCTTTTAAAAGTGATAAAAATCAGTTTCTATGTGACCATCATATCAAGTATATTAACATCTCATGAGTCATATCGATGTGCTGATCATCCAAACATCAGTTTCTGTGAACTTGAATAAATATTGCACAAGTCATCAATCGATGTTGATTATCACTTTTAAGCAATTATAGGAGATTCTTATGAGTACAAAAAAGCTAAAGACATCACAGTAAGGTTGAATAAGAATCTATGAGCATCTTCTGACAATATGGGTGTATAACCAGCAAAGAAGAGATACTTTGCCCACTATAAAAAACTATAATTTCAAAGTGATAGTTCTCACTGTGAGTTACATTATTTTGCAGATCATTCGGATTATTCTTTGGCACCACCTTTTATCGTTCACTAAGAAAAAAACTTGGTAACAGGTTCCAAGGATATAGTTATTCAACCCTTAAAGGATATAGAAGTGTGTAACCACTAACCAGCAAAGAAGGGACAATGTGCTACTAACAGAAATGTTAATTTAAAAAATAGCTTCAAAGATATAGTTATTCTATCAAAAATTCAAGTGAGTTGGATACTGAATGGAACGGGTAAAAACGAAGCTTTTCAAACACCAATTTTCTAAGATCCTCATTTGAGTAGAAAAATAATACTTTTACTGTCTGATGATTAAATAATATTTCTCGAAAGGATTTTGTCACATCAGAAGTGAGTGTATAATTTTTTGAGTCTACTATTTTACAACTTGAACTCTAATAAAATTTTGTAAAACAAAATCTGCTCACGAAAACTAATGAAACAAAAATCCACTCACCAATCACTTATAATAAGGTTTTATGCTAAAAATGGTACAGGTTACACGGGCAAAGAATCGCCCAAAGGTTTCTTTTGAGTCATAAAATAGATTATTGATGTCGGTGCGCCAAACCAGCCTACTAATAAACTGGCCGGAATTAAATCAGCGCGTTGCCACCTCTAATCTACGATTAAAGCATTGGACGATATAAGGATTCATTAGCACATTGACAACATGATTAGAATGCTTGATTCAAACCTTAACAATGAGATCAACCGCTTTATAAGACGCATCAATCGGTCCTGATCCAACAGAGCAAGCAATATGTTCTTTCACGTCACTATCTACTAACTTAGTTGTTGTTTAAAGGATTTGGCTCAAGCGCTTGAAAACGTCCAAAGCATCTATCCATCAAACTTGTTATATAAATACCAAGATCTGTCTAAAGTATGTGATATATGAAATATTTAAAGAAAACCAGCTAGCGGACCTCAAAGGCTGCAAAAGCTCGAGCTCAAGAGCCAGAGCCATGTAAAGTGATCAGTGATGGTTATAAAGAAGGTACTGAGAATGAATGAAGTATCAATGGTCAAAAAAGTAGTTAATTCTTGATTTATAGAGTAAGCTGGTGCGGTTACATGTTAACCATCATACTATACTATCAAAACAATGTTGACAACATCCTGTTTTTAACTGTTAACTCAAGGGTACATAAACCTGCTTTATATGGTATGAAAGCGAGAGTCGTAGGATTGTTACTATTGCAGATGCAAGAGTGTGACAGGTTGGTGTTATTTAAATAGTTTAGTTTAGGGTTTACCAGTGTAGGAGGACTATTGACTATAGTTGAACTGCTAGTCAATTAGTTAGAAATTATTCAACACATGATTATTACATAACTTTGCTTAATTATCCCTAGGTGGATTCAAAATATGGTATATTTATGTAGGTTTTGGTTTGTAGACGTGACCTCATTATGGGTATGCTATCTGAATCTGTAACTAAACAATAGCCAGAACAAAGGGTAGAAATAACAGAACAAACTGTTAAATCAACCCTTTTCGTGGAGCCCAGATATGCTATCTTTTAATTTATCACTAAAAACTATACCTTTCTAACATGTTGTCAAATAGCAAGTGATATACAACGTACCGTGTACAATATGCATAAATCAACAACATATACATACATCGACAAACTTTAAAATAATAAATAATGGTTACCTCATTCTTCACTCGGTTGTGAAGAGACTCAAGTTCTTAGTTGTGGCAGAGTTGAAAAGAGCAGGTCATGCCTACGTTGTACTTTTGCATGTAGATATATCATAATGCTGCATAAGCACAACAGAAGAATGAGAATATGCCAATTTATTGATGTCCAAACAGCTTATGTAGTAAAACAAACATGACCCATATAGAACAAAGTCCACACGAGTGTTGAAGGTGGCACCGTTTTCTGATCTGTACATAAGATGCAACATACCAATTTAGAAACACTACCTACTTGATAAAACTGTTATACATACTTTCTCTATTGCATGTCATATTCTAATAAGTATGATCAGTTGTGAGATCCTCGAGGAGTCTTATTTAAGGAACATATATCAACCTTCTGTGTTATTAAGTAGGTGAAGTAGTATGTCACGGAAAGGGTTTGTTCGTTGGGTTAGTTATACCTACTTAATGAGTATAACAGAAAGTATGTGCCACATTAACAATGGATCGAATCAAGCTTTTGACAAGATTAATATTCAATGTTACTATGGAAAAGTATTATATTATACTATAAAAAGGTAGGAAAAAGGATTCAAAAAAGATGTAGGTGAAGTAATCCTTCATACTGAGGTGAGATATCTTGGTCAAAGACACGAAAAAAGGAAAGATTAAGTTTTTAAGTAGGAGCCAGATTAACTATTTTAATTTGAAGTCCAATCTACGTCTCTAAAAAGAAGATATTTTGGCTGAGAAGATGCTAAACGAAACAAATACTGACACGAGGGAAAAGCATTGAAGATTGATTTGATGAGTGGTGTATATCAAATGTGTTGGCCTCAGATATGAGTGAATGCTTGGGTATTCACGTGGTTATACTTTCTTTTGGGTTCACTAATTTGTGCTTCATTTTCTTTTCCTTGTAGCCTTCCCCAACTACTCTGAGATAAAAGGCACCGTCTTATTGTTGTCGAAACAGACTTGGACATGTAAATCTGTGTTTAGGTGTTTGTTCGGTCTTTAATATATATTATTGTAGGTTCTGGACTTGATATGCATATTTTCCCCTTTTTGCATTTGAATTTATTAGGGAGGCATGAATGAAATATCCATGAAGTACCTTTATGCATTTCAATATTATTGTAGGTCAGACGTTCCGGTAATGAAGAATTCTCACCCCTTTATTGAGAAACCTAGGAATAAAATAGAAGATGTTTTTCAATTAGGCTTTTTGATTATTTACTAAAATGGTAAAAAGATACATATACCAAACAAACATGTGTCTCAAGCTCAGTCAAATGGGTCTGCTTTCTTCTTCTTGAGTGTTTAGCAGATTCTTCATTCGATAGCATTATACAAAGAAAGTAAAACATGACATATAACAGCTATACCCCTTTTAGTATACATGAAAATAATAACGATTATTAGATCACCAAATAACACCTACACAGTTCGTACCAGTCAAGGTTGGAAGATTCATGGATCACGTCGACACCATCAAATGCATAGATGGGCACGAAGGCTATTTTTTCTGGGTTTTTCTGGGTTGTATCCGACCTTCTTCAGCCGGACATATAACTCGTTGATGATATCAATATAAACACACATCACATCTCCCCTTTAGACAAAAAGCAACAACATGAGCTCACAAAATGTTACTTAGCTCAACAAACACCAAATCTCAAGATTATAAGATTTGTAACAGAGTTCCTTTGTTCTTTAGCCTTTGCTGACTTTCCACCCCATCCTTTGTATTCCTACAATTTTGTAGAAACATAAAAGCACCTAGGTACTTTCTTGAATGATGATAAACGAAGGCTACCACATGCAACATAAGTTATGACATCTTATAGGCTCCAAACATAGAGTTATGGCATCTTATTTTTCAAGCATGCCAAAGAATCTTAAACATAATATAGAGAACACTTGATCTTTGTTGTATTGTATAGTGATATGCATGTGGAAGTAGCATGTGATTGATATCGGTGTTCCTATCAGATTGTAGTTCCCACACAAAACCTGCGATAACAGTGACAATGCAAATTTCTCTGTTTGAGCATCCATAAAGTCAATCAGTTTTGAAACATTGATTACAAATAAAAAAGGTAAAGAAATGACCTCATTTGTTTTATGTTGTTGACTGTATATATGATATTGCTTTCGCAAAGGATATGTAAGAATTTTGTTGTTGTCTCATAATGAGGGGAATTCTTTGAGTATCTGCAAACATTGTTTTTGGGTAAAAGGGAAAATACCCCGGTAAAATAAGTATAGTATCTGCAAACATATATAATGCATAAGAAGTTCACATAATCGGACCAGCATGCATAGAAAAAGAACATTTTTGCATAAGGTACCATAGAAGCAGATTGTAGCTGTTTCCTTACACTCTACCTCCACCTGACAAATCAAGAATAACTTTAGAAAAAAATACTAAATAAGATTAGTATAGATTTCAACGCTAAGAAATAATTAAACCTCTTGCCAGCTATTGATGCCAACTTGATGATTTAGACTCCTCTGACATAGATGAGAACAAATTCACCATGAATGAGAAGTTTGAAGCATTTAAGAAAGATAGGATGCAAAGACTTGATGCGAGAAATATCGATAGAAGTGCCTACCTATATGTCACACCCCACCATGGCGGAATATGGGGCGCGACGTATGGATATCATCACAACAACAGCGTGTCTATAGAGAGAACTAAATGAAATGGAAATAGCATAGATGGCGACACAAATGTCGTGACAATATCTCAAAAATGCAGGCGTCTAGGTAAGTAGGTAACAGGCCTACCTCTTACCAAAGACATACAAATAAACAAACATCAAACATATAGGTACCACAACATTCACTTAATCAAAACACAAAATAAAATCTAAGAGGAAAGGGATTCCTCTGAATGCAATCCTAGCAGCCTCTATACTCTAGCCACTTCTAACATCATCTTGCACAACTACCTCACCTGAAAATGACACTAAAATCTGTCAACATAAAGTTGGTGAGAACATAGGTTTAAGTTATCTAGAACATCATAAGAAACCTTGACATCCGCTGTAAATAAGTTGAAGAAAAACAATTTATAGTAATGGACCATAATGTGATAATCATGCTACATGCATCCACAACAAAACTCAAGCCAAGTACCAATCATATCTACAATTCACAAAGCACATTATAACAATCAAGAAGTATCCCGTCACACGCACAAGAACACACACCACACTATCCGGATCTTTCCCACACCACCTGTGGAAGATGAACTATATCCCCGTCGAGATATCTTGCCTCCGAAGAGACGATGCACAAGTACTCAGGACGGATCGTGCCCCACGCTCCACACACATCACAACTGGTCCCATAGACGCCCATACATCTATGTACCAAAGCCAATCACAATCCAAACAAGATTCACATAGCAGAACACGTACCAAAGCACATATGAGAACACATAAGCACGCAAGTCACACAATAACACATTTATGTCCACACATTTTATAACATAGTACTAAATCATGTTAAAGAACATTTCAAGTGTCATCTCCATCCCATACTGGAAAAAAAACATTTAAAAACGTAGCAAAACGGGACTATGAACTCACCTGATTGCTTCTCCAAAGTCCTTGCTCTAGCCCCAAGCTAATAATCCAAAAACACATAAATCAATACATGAACCAACCTATAAAATGGTTCATCAACCTATGATGGACATCTAACCTCCTCTCATATAAATACCCCATTTATAACTCTAAACACCCCATTACCCTTCCCTAACAAGTCCTTAACTTGGTTAAGTTTAATAGCTATCCCGTTCACAATTTTACACAAAACAGTCCCAGTTTTAGGTCTCAAAACTTTAAGTCAAACGTCCACTTAAACATACCCATGGTTTCTGTAAAAGAAATATTCATACCCTTACATATGTTGGCTAACACCTCCCACTTGCCCTAACCTTAAAGGTACTGTTAAGGCCCTGATATATATATATATACTTTTGTCATTCCAGTTTTCCTGATTTTAAACGTATGAAAAGTTCATTACCATTCGAGGGTCTTACCCTAAACCACAATCTTAGCCCAAGTGCAGATCCTTATTACAATATATAAACCATCTCTCATGTTCGTGAGAAGATCCCAATGCAACCCTAAGTACACCAAACAACCCAAAACTTAAAAAGAAAACAGGCTGAATTCAAAACTGTTTTGACCTCCGACTGTTGTAACCTGTTTTTGACCCGCTTCCCGACCTCCAATTTAGTTCTGGTTTCTTGCATTGAAAAGCCACTTCAAATATCTTTCCAGGGGTATGTGGATCGCAAAATAAGAGTTTGTAGAACTCCCAATATGATCAAAACAATTGACTCAAAATTCTGCCCAGTTTTTAAAAACGGGTTTAACAAAATCAACATCATTAATTAACCCTAATCCCTCTAATTACAAGCCCTAACTTATGTAATCATCATATTATGATTAATACAACATTAATTTACTGTTTTTATATTAAACCCTAACCCTAATCCATCATAAGAATGATTAATTTAAACATAAAAACAATTAAATTGAAAAGGGTTATGAAGATTTACCTTTGATTTATGAAAACCCCAAAATTTTATGAAGAACCCTAATTTTTTATATAACTCACGAATTTCCTTTATCTCCAGGAGAAAAATAATGAATTTGGTTTAGTATATACATTATATAGGGTATGGGTGAATCCTAGTCCAACCCAAAGCCCACTTACCATAAATCTTTTCTTTTTTTCCTTTTTTTTCTCTTCTAAACCGACCTAAACACCATAAAATTCGTTTTTTTCTTTATTTTATTATTAATAAATATCTTATTAATATTACCTTAATTTTCCTTAATTTATTTCAGCTCCTAAAGCCTCCAAAACCTCAAAACCGTAAAACTAGTCAGTTTTTACGCGTTTTACCGTAAAAGTCGTAAAATATACACTTTTAAAAAAAATCTCAAATTCTTAAATAAACTTTATAACTAAGTCCTAAATGACTTAAAACCATCCCGAAAAATATTCTTTTGGATAATTACCTCACCCGAGACCTCTAAACGCTAAACCGTAAATCCAAAAAAAAAATACTATTACTATAATACTTATACGTATACGTAAACACCATAATATCACCATTTTCATTTCATAGTCACCACTTGTGAGCTCATGAACATGAAATAACCGTTCCTCGATTTACTTATGAGTACTCTATACTCATAAACGATAACCACACCAACCTCGTTCACACAAAATAAACACGTAAACACACAATTCAAGTAAGCACACATAAAATAACCTAAAAGTAAGACCAAGTGACAAACCCAAAACCTAGGGTTGTCACATCACTCCGTCCTAATAGAAATCTCGTCCCGAGATTTACTCCCAAACTCAAACTTATTCTCAGCAAACAAACGAGGATACATATCCTTGATAAAACCTTCACGTTCAAACGTGAACTCAGTTTACACGAAAATAATCTCAACCAACAACACATGAGCCTTAACCGTCCGCGAGGAAACTTATCAAAACCATAAAGTTATGTAACCAACCTAACTAAATCTCGCAACTCATCAGACAAGAACTGTCTTGAAACCAAGTTAGGAGCCGTCACATAACTCAACGGGTTTAACACTGTCACCCTGATTTCAGTCTTACTCATAAGTACCATAAATCAAAACTCATCAAAATATAACCACGTATAATAAGGTCTAAAGAACTCTCAAATTTCTTCCCAACTCATCTCTATGTTAACCCTCCAAGTGTTCATTACCGAAAATTACCCAAAACACGAGTTTAAACCATGTTGTCCGAAAATTAACCTTAAACTCAACACTTGTACAATTAATTAGACCAAGCTACTGACTTCCAATTACGAAACTTTCTGAATATTTGAAAAGTATGTTCCGAGTACATAATTTTAGGCTTTTGAATCACCCAAAAACCATTAAAAACGAATAAGTTATGACCAAAACGATTTTTCTCAAAATCTGCCTAGGCATTAGCGACAGTTTCTGACAGTTAGCGACATATTTTGACAGTTTAGCGACAGTTTCTGCCTACTCCGATTTATACCAAAACAAAAAAAAACGATTTTTAAACCCTAAAAAAAAACCCGTTATTAATTACAAAATTCAAGGTCTAATTTATTTTAATTCTAGAAAATTTAAACTCTCACCCATCATATGATTAATACATGATTTAACATATTTAAGTTAATAAGAACAAGAATTCTAACTAAAGAACAATAACTTTAGGTGATCAAAACCAAAATATTTTAGAATAAAAAGGCCATGCTTATATGAAAAAAAATTATATTCCACCTTATTTCAAACACGTTTTCGACACTTCCTTATTTCATCGACTACCAACAACTATTTTTTTTTTTCAATTTGCAAGTTCTATATTTTTTTTACCATGTATAACTCGAAACAAAAGACATCGTTACCCCAAAAAGAAATCTCCACCATCTCAAAATCCTTCACGCCAAAAGTACCGTACAAACAAACACGTGAAATGAGGACCCGAGTAATGCGCTACTACAGAAGTTGAACATCTCAAAAAGAAACGAGGCTAGCAACCATCCCAAGAATACAACCGGTAAGTAGAAAATAATTTTACATACATAGGCATAAGCGTACATACACTCAAATCCATCCAACATATACTATTACAAGCACATATTAACCCTCTTTCATGCAACCATACTTAGGAATCCATTGGTGTTGTGGCACATGTATAATTATGTAGGCCTCCATAATTATACCTGTTCCCTTTCACCACTGTACTCCCTCCTATGATGACACTTATAAGAAATTAATACTACACATAACACATAATCCAACAACTCACAAGCACATAACCACACAAGATAAGATCCAAAACCCCATGTATTAAAATAACATAGCCAATGCACGAAACACATAAACTCGTAGTCCAGCTGAACCAGCGTAGACAAAATTCGAAATGTATAAAGAACATGAAAACATAATTAAGCGAAATCCAACAATGACTAGCGTATACGACCATGGTTCCACCCGCACTAATCAAAACTCGTAAAGAAAATAACATGTAGTTAAGTATGAACCATAGTAGTTCATAACCTAACAAATACTGAAAAAATAATATTCTAACACATCAATTACTATAAAATGCACACATACTCCTATGACGCCTATATGCAGGGACCCTTAAGCTATAGACTAGGCTACACGACTAGGCAACCTAATTCTCTATAACCATTGGCTCTGATACCATTCTGTCACACCCCACCATGGCGGAATATGGGGCGCGACGTATGGATATCATCACAACAACAACGTGTCTATAGAGAGAACTAAATGAAATTGAAATATCATAGATGGCGACACAAATGTCGTGACAATATCTCAAAAATGCAGGCGTCTAGGTAAGTAGGTAACAGGCCTACCTCTTACCAAAGACATACAAATAAACAAACATCAAACATATAGGTACCACAACATTCACTTAATCAAAACACAAACTAAAATCTAAGAGGAAAGGGATTCCTCTGAATGCAATCCTAGCAGCCTCTATACTCTAGCCACTTCTAACATCATCTTGCACAACTACCTCACCTGAAAATGACACTAAAATCTGTCAACATAAAGTTGGTGAGAACATAGGTTTAAGTTATCTAGAACATCATAAGAAACCTTGACATCCGCTGTAAATAAGTTGAAGAAAAACAATTTATAGTAATGGACCATAATGTGATAATCATGCTACATGCATCCACAACAAAACTCAAGCCAAGTACCAATCATATCTACAATTCACAAAGCACATTATAACAATCAAGAAGTATCCCGTCACACGCACAAGAACACACACCACACTATCCGGATCTTTCCCACACCACCTGTGGAAGATGAACTATATCCCCGTCGAGATATCTTGCCTCCAAAGAGACGATGCACAAGTACTCAGGACGGATCGTGCCCCACGCTCCACACACATCACAACTGGTCCCATAGACGCCCATACATCTATGTACCAAAGCCAATCACAATCCAAACAAGATTCACATAGCAGAACACGTACCAAAGCACATATGAGAACACATAAGCACGCAAGTCACACAATAACACATTTATGTCCACACATTTTATAACATAGTACTAAATCATGTTAAAGAACATTTCAAGTGTCATCTCCATCCCATACTGGAAAAAAAACATTTAAAAACGTAGCAAAACGGGACTATGAACTCACCTGATTGCTTCTCCAAAGTCCTTGCTCTAGCCCCAAGCTAATAATCCAAAAACACATAAATCAATACATGAACCAACCTATAAAATGGTTCATCAACCTATGATGGACATCTAACCTCCTCTCATATAAATACCCCATTTATAACTCTAAACACCCCATTACCCTTCCCTAACAAGTCCTTAACTTGGTTAAGTTTAATAGCTATCCCGTTCACAATTTTACACAAAACAGTCCCAGTTTTAGGTCTCAAAACTTTAAGTCAAACGTCCACTTAAACATACCCATGGTTTCTGTAAAAGGAATATTCATACCCTTACATATGTTGGCTAACACCTCCCACTTGCCCTAACCTTAAAGGTACTGTTAAGGCCCTGATATATATATATATACTTTTGTCATTCCAGTTTTCCTGATTTTAAACGTATGAAAAGTTCATTACCATTCGAGGGTCTTACCCTAAACCACAATCTTAGCCCAAGTGCAGATCCTTATTACAATATATAAACCATCTCTCATGTTCGTGAGAAGATCCCAATGCAACCCTAAGTACACCAAACAACCCAAAACTTAAAAAGAAAACAGGCTGAATTCAAAACTGTTTTGACCTCCGACTGTTGTAACCTGTTTTTGACCCGCTTCCCGACCTCCAATTTAGTTCTGGTTTCTTGCATTGAAAAGCCACTTCAAATATCTTTCCAGGGGTATGTGGATCGCAAAATAAGAGTTTGTAGAACTCCCGATATGATCAAAACAATTGACTCAAAATTCTGCCCAGTTTTAAAAAACGGGTTTAACAAAATCAACATCATTAATTAACCCTAATCCCTCTAATTACAAGCCCTAACTTATGTAATCATCATATTATGATTAATACAACATTAACTTACTGTTTTTATATTAAACCCTAACCCTAATCCATCATAAGAATGATTAATTTAAACATAAAAACAATTAAATTGAAAAGGGTTATGAAGATTTACCTTTGATTTATGAAAACCCCAAAATTGTATGAAGAACCCTAATTTTTTATATAACTCACGAATTTCCTTTATCTCCAGGAGAAAAATAATGAATTTGGTTTAGTATATACATTATATAGGGTATGGGTGAATCCTAGTCCAACCCAAAGCCCACTTACCATAAATCTTTTCTTTTTTTCCTTTTTTTTCTCTTCTAAACCGACCTAAACACCATAAAATTCGTTTTTTTCTTTATTTTATTATTAATAAATATCTTATTAATATTACCTTAATTTTCCTTAATTTATTTCAGCTCCTAAAGCCTCCAAAACCTCAAAACCGTAAAACTAGTCAGTTTTTACGCGTTTTACCGTAAAAGTCGTAAAATATACACTTTTAAAAAAAATCTCAAATTCTTAAATAAACTTTATAACTAAGTCCTAAATGACTTAAAACCATCCCGAAAAATATTCTTTTGGATAATTACCTCACCCGAGACCTCTAAACGCTAAACCGTAAATCCAAAAAAAAAATACTATTACTATAATACTTATACGTATACGTAAACACCATAATATCACCATTTTCATTTCATAGTCACCACTTGTGAGCTCATGAACATGAAATAACCGTTCCTCGATTTACTTATGAGTACTCTATACTCATAAACGATAACCACACCAACCTCGTTCACACAAAATAAACACGTAAACACACAATTCAAGTAAGCACACATAAAATAACCTAAAAGTAAGACCAAGTGACAAACCCAAAACCTAGGGTTGTCACACTATAAGAGTATCATATTACTCGGGATCCAAAGATGAGAACATCAAATCCACATCTTTTATTTCCATTCACGATCCATGCACCACGATCTAGTTTAGCCTGACTACACCAGTTTTAGAGAGATGTTTGAGCTTCAATGTAACAATGTGTGTCGGGCCAAAGAATACATGTATTTGTCGGCCAAAACGTGAAGTTGACTTGATAATTGTTAAAGAAAGAAAAAGAGTTCCACACCATACCTCATCTGCATGACCGGGAAAGCCTTGCTAAAGCTTTTGCGTCTGGATATCCCAAACCCCAAATAACACGAAAACAAAAGAAAAGATCTAGATTATCGACTTTTAGCTGACGAAACCTATTGTTGCACTGGGTTCAATACGCATGCAATTTATAATCACACATTCCTATACATCAATGCTGAGAGTTAGTTCAAAGCAACAATAAAACATTCAAACATATCAGTACATTTACTTGATAAAAAAACTTTCAGTTCTCGAATAATGTCGGATGGTTGGGGCGAAGAGTAAGCACCTTATGCGCAAGATCTTGCTGCTCATGTTCAAGCATTACATGTAACATAAAACTATAAAACAAAACCTACAGATTTTGATTAATAAACATGAATTTAGTGTTTGGTCGCCTTCGGTGTTGAAGCAAGGTGATTTTTTAGTGTTACTATAAAATTGCTTTCTGTGTGCTTTGTGATCTCGATATTGGAGGTGAATTTTTGATGATTTGGTCACAACTACAGTGGGAGAAACCGGAGGAATTGGCATTCTTTGAACAACAACAGAAGCCTAAAGAACACCAGCAACAAAAGGCTGCTTCAATACAGCAATCGCAAAGTCAACTAACCTCTCAGCAGATGACATTCAAAGACTAAGCAAATTATTGAATTACATGATTTCGAAGGATCCCATATGTCCTCAAATTCATGGCTAACAATGGAAGATCATATCGTTTCACTTTAAAACACAATAATAATTTCTGTCACAACAGTTATTTTTAGGGTTTTGAATACATACTTGATCGACACCTAATGATTATTAGGGTTTTGAAGAAAAATGACTATCTGTAGAACCAAACTGGCTGAATGAATGATAATATAATACAAAGATTAAAAATATAATCAACATACCTTGTTCTCACATCGTCAAACAAAAAAATAAACCTTGCACCATTATTCTTCAAAGTGTCTACATCAAGTAAGTCATAAATTAGGGTTATATTATGGAGCAAACATTAATAAAAAAACTGCATGGTACCGCATTATAATTATATCTGAGAACTAAAACCAAAGCAGAAAGATAAAAAGAATTGTTAATCATTTTTTCTTGTTCTGCGCAAAAGATAAGATAGCCAAAGCAGATAATGTAGGATTCATATTATGTCTAAAATTAGGATTGTACCTTGATAAAACAGATTCAAGTTACAACAACTATCCAGCAGAATAAAATCATACACGCATGATAAAAGAAAATTAGGGTTTAGATAAATATTGATAAATACGGTATATATCAAAACCAAATTTGGTTTGGAAGTAAAAAATAAACATGCCGATTGAAGAAAAGATCTAGTTTCCTAAATAAATTAAACATAACCCAATAGCCAATAAGAAAACGCCATGTAGGATATGACATGGCGCATCTTATTTTCCTATGTCAAACTTATCCCCATATATATATATATATATATATATATATATATATATATATATATATATATATATATATATATATATATATATATATATATATATATATATATATATATATATATATATATATATATATATATATATATATATATATATATATATATATATATATATATATATATATATATATATATATATATATATATATATATGTATATATATATATATATATATATATATATATATATATATATATATATATATATGTATATATATATATATATATATATATATATATATATATATATATATATATATATATATATATATATATATATATATATATATATATATATATATATATATATATATATATATATATATATATATATATATATATATATATATATATATATATATATATATATATATATATATATATATATATATATATATATATATATATATATATATATACATATCTATATTACACTATGAGTAATACCACAAGTACATAAAAGCCACCATTTTATATTTCAACTTCACATTTATTATTTCAAAACATTATAACAAATGTCACATAGTTTATTGTGTTAAATTATACATTTTATATAAACACTACTTATACTTTCACTATAAACCCTAAACCTTAACCTAATCACTCTAGATTTAAACTAGGAATTACCTTATTATACCTAGATCATTAGTATCTCCTTGGACTGTCCAAAATCGAACACAAATTTACCTCAAACCTTCATACTAGCCGAATACCATATGTTAGGCTATACATATCCTTCTAGAAACCTTAAACATATATCCTTCTAGAAACCTTAAACATTCCCAACACATGCTATAATTCAACCTTGTACAACCTAGTATTAACTACCTAGTACTACACTTGCCATTTTGTCTCCTTGACCTTGTGTGTCGCGGCTACCATTAGGAGGCAAGGGACAACTTGTACAAACTTTCCAATTAAGATCTAGTACTATGTTTATACTTAGAAGAGATTTAGGGAAGATATACTAGGATATGCAAAGATCTTCCTCTCTCCTTTTCGTGTGCAAACCCAAGCCATAAAACCAAACTTCAACACTTCTATCCTTCCCTTCTTACGTCATACATACACACACACATTTACTCCCTTTCAAAACTCATTCATGATACCAAATTTATGTCACCAACACATTAACTTCTATCATTAACTCCATCCTACAAATCTTGGACACAAAGCCACGAAAGGAAGCTTAGAGACCATATTCTTACCTACACACATCCGTTTAGCTCGCGTAGAAGGAAGGCATTGTCTCATTAGGATGTTTAGTTCATCACAACCAAGGAAAAACAAGTAAGTTCACGTACCCATTTCGTTATACTCACACAAATATGCATGAACATGTTGAACATATCATCAAACACGCCTAAGAATTAACTACAACACGAATAGCTACCACCTAGGACTCCATGCTTACGTAAACTATGGGAAACCAACCCTAGTAAGTCTTGGCTTAGCTAAGTGTTTACATACATGTATGCGTAGAAAGTTAGACTTCTAGAAGTATTGTTAACAAATCCCTTAGATCTAAACTAAGCCTAGAAAAATAGGAACCTAAGTATTCCTTAGGCCAATTATAGCTTGCTAATCCCTCATGTTTTGCTTAACGGGCTTGTAAGCCCAATAACCATGACTAGTAAACACTCGGCCTATTTTATTGGGTAGGGCCTTAGTTGAGCCCACTAAACCCTACGTGACACACGAAGCCCAAAGATATAAGCCCATAATGTAACACCCCCGTTTTACCTTGGCATAACAAAATAATATTTTTGGGGTATTACTTCATGATATGAAAGCACAGTAATAGAAAAACAACTCTAACGAGTGTTTAAATAAACTTTATTAAATTTTTATAATTTATCATTCAAAATCAGATATTTTTAATAAAACACCTTGTACATACTTTGTACAATCACAGGTTCTTGAGATCTAGAAAATAGGTTTGAATGACAAAAATTCTCAAGTCCATATCTCTCCACATCATCATTATGTTGCTCCATGGTATCAATTTATCAAAACCTAAAATATATGCTTAAAGTCAACACAAAGGTTGAGTGATTTCGTAGGTTTAAAATCATTTTGAATACAAGATCCTTTATCCTGAGCTACGTTATTATTCGCCCGTAAAATCAATTAAATCAATACACTAAGCTTATGATACCGCGACTAGACATATCAAACCCACAATTGCCCTTATGAGGAAGTTTGCCAAACTATCCTTATTAGCAAAATAAAGTATGCATGTTTGACCACTGAGGTGCTAGCAAGTGCGACTTTTGCCCAGAAAGGGGATGTCAGTCCTCAAATAGTACCATTTACAATATTAGCGCTCATTTCTAGGAAAATGATTAACGGTTCATAATAAAAAAGGGACTTTCAAGGCAGCAGTAAACATAGTGTCAATAATTATTTCTGAGAAGCATACCAAAAACACTTGTATTCTATTTTTAGCATATATTCCCCTCACGGGTTTTCAAATCATTTAAAAACCAGCACTAGTGAGGCTATGAACTCACATTAGGTCCAGTAAATATTGTCAGGCTAATATCACACAAAATAACTTGAGCTAACAAACAAAGAACTTGATCTTACACCCACCTGTTTTAACATATTTGGTATAGTATTAAGTCTTTAATTTTTGGAGTTCAACATTCTTGTTCTTTATTTATGTATTCTTTATAATTGTGATAATATTGCATCATTGTTCGGTCCATTATACTTAGAATCCATTCTATAAACGTTTGAGGAGCAAGGGCACTTTAAATCGTTAACCCAACCACTCAGTCAGAACGTAATATCGAGATGGAACATCTTTTTACAAGTCCCCTACTAACATGATACATAGTAATATATTTTTTTAGAAATTTCTTCAAAAGTTGGTATATATTTATATCTTTTATCCATTAGTTTCATAATTGGCAAAAATAGTCCTTATACTATATAATAATTTAGAAAGTATGTTTTTCTATATAGTTTTCATTCATATAGTTTTATAAATTACCAAAATGATCCTTTAAGTTTATAATCTAAGAATAATTACCTTTTTAACACTTAATTTCATAAGTTTAGCATATTTACACTTTTAACCCCTTAAGTGTATAGTTTTATTATATATAATTTCAACCCTCAATATTTACTATTAGGGTCTTAAACTTTCCAACATTTATTATTATAGCTTTAACTGTCACAAAATGACACTTTTGGCCCAAAATGTTAAATAGTTTCAAAAATGACAGTTTTAGTCCCTATACTTATAAAAATCACATAACAACCTCAAAAATGGACCAAATGATCTAAAATTTTAAAACAAAGTTTAAAAAAAATGTTTATAATCATAATAAAAACATTTATTTAGAATTATACCTTTTGAAATGGGTTTTTGCTTATTATGTTATGTAAATTACAAAACTAGGGTTTTAAGACATCTTTAACTTATAACTTTCATTTAAATTGATGAAATGACTTAGTTTCTTTTAGATTATCTTTCTAACATAATTTTGGAATTATAAATAGCCTAAGAATTCATTATAACAACATCAAAGCTTGGCTAACATAGAAATTACCTAGGTAACTCCAAAATGGCTCCTTATGACTTCTTATGAACACTACTTGCTATCAAAGCTTCAAAAGCTTCAATGGCTTCCTTATATACCTGGTTTCTGGTCTTGGGGGATGTCCTAGGACGTATATAGAGGTTAATATGGAGAATGGTTAGGAGATAATAATAAAATGGGGTGCGAGTTCTATAGTGAAGTATTCGGCCCTATTTTTAGCAATTCGAACCCTTAGGCTCCAAGCAAGGCCTTGAAACGTGTAACTCAGCCAGGGTAATGACTAAGGGATGCTAGTGAAGCTCTAAACAAGTTCTTAGGCTATAGATTTGATTCAATCTTCATTTGTGGCTAGAAATGGGTCACGACAAGATTAGGATAGGAATGGTGATGTGTAGCAAGCAAGGAGGTGATGAACCTACTTGTCACAACTTTTAAAATATCTTAGAACATGTAAATATCTGGTTTTCAAACTTGGAATGGTTGGTTTAAAATTGTGTTTTGGAGGGAAAATATAAAACCGGGTTGAAAAATTAGGGCTTGTAACTTATGGTTTGTGTTTTTAGTGATTAAGGACTTAGGAAAGTGATTAGTGAATGATTAAGGCTTAATTATGGTTTCAACATCCTATTTAAGAGATTTGGGTCCTTGGTTTGAATTTTAACAAAGGTTTGATGTGAAAATGGGAAGTATACTTTTGTAGATTAGGGTTTTCTAATGATCTAGGGTTTTATCTTAGTAAATGTGATTATCCTTCTCTTAGATACTGATGTAAACTTAATTTAGGTTCTATAAATTGTTTATTAGGTGTCCAAAGTGTTCTTACACTTGTTTTAAGGGTTTAGTTTAGGTAAACATGTCTAAAGAGTGAAAATACCTATTTTGACCTAATTTACAAGTCATGCACTGAAATCTTGTACCTTGTGCATTAGGGTACTTGTACATTGTCTTAACATAATCTTATAACCTTAATGAAGTCCTAGGAGTGTTTGTAGACTTGTCTTAAAAGACTAGGTTATGATTCTATGTAGATTTTTTAATATAAGGGTTTCTATATCATTAAGCCAAATGACTTTCTATTTTGGGTAATTAGGGCTTATATCTTATTGTAAACTTATTATAAGTCTTATATGATATATTTATGACTTCTATGGGTTCTACATTCTTAGTTTAAGGGTTTATATAGGTTGATCATATTCTAGGGTTCTTTATGGGAGCTTAAGATCCTATGCTTTGAAAACTTGTACTTTATGCTTCAATAATTTGTAACTTAGTTTAAAGTAAATGTATTACCTTAATATGATACTTAGTTTAGTTTTATAATTAGTTGCAAAATATTAGGTTCTAATTCATTATAGAATGGATTTTATATGCTAATCTTAGTTTTAGGTCATTTTCTTTTAATTAGCTTGTGATTAGTGAATATTAGTACTTTGTGATTGCTTAACTTCTTTTTGTATAGTAGATTAGAATTAGTATATTGTATTAATTATAGACTCATAGTTTTTGTATAATTATATTGTTTAAAATATTGCCTATAAATCTTTTTAGGTGATGATCTAGACTATTATGTACATTTATTTGTACTTTAGCTTTGTATAGCTTATTCTTACTTATTCTTTATGTAACTTTATACTTTCCATATGATAGTATAATCCTTGTTCTTATTCCTTGTTTACTTGTTCTTATTGATACTTTTATCATCCTTGAGTTTATTATTTATTTATAGGGATTCTAGGGTTTTTAAGAGAATTTAAGGTATCATTATATTTCTTGGAATGTTCTTATTTAAGTATACTTGTTAAATTACTTGTACTTGTTATGTTTACAACATATAGGAATATGTTGATATGGTAGTTCAGGTTGGGAAAAGCAGTTCATCTTACCAAGTAATGTATAAAAAGCAAAAATTTCTAATGGATTTTTCATTTCCATTAAACATATTCTATAATATACTTGTGAAATTTATGCGTTGTCATAGCCTTTTCCCCTTAAGAAAATCTCGTCCCGAGATTACAACATTAAGGCAGTGTACTTAAAGTCAGATATAGTTCTTTCACTCTTAAATTCTTTCTAATATACATTAATGAATATGATTTGTACGTTGTCATTTAGCTTACAACCAATTTCTTCTACTAGAGTTTTTATAAATGAATATTTAAAAAGTGTAAATTCTATATTTTAATTATTAAAATCGCAATATAATCTATTAAGATAAATATAAAGTGTACTGATAAATCAGATAAATACAAACGAAAATCAATAAGTAATTAAAATTTTGAATTAATTAATGTCTTTTTCAAAAATCAACGAGGTTTATAAGGAAAAGATCCTTAAAAGTTAATACTATGAAGATAATTTTTAATAAATTTTCTCTCAAAATTTGTCATTTAAATTTTATAGATAGTTACTAGTTATTACTTACTATATTATAAAGTTTCTAATAGTATCTTTATAGGATAAGTGTAATTCCAGGTAACATAATGCATACATAGAGTATGAATTTATAATGTCTGGATAATTCTCTCACTTTAACCATAGATACATATATAAGGAATAGTATTCTTAATGTATTTCAAACTATAGATATTGGTACTTTATGTCAACAGATTATTTTGTGTATAATCTTGTTAAAGTCTCTATATCGTTAGTAAAATACAATTGATAATAATCCGGATGGCATTATGTCTTAAGAAATACTGAGAAATCTTATTACTTGTTCTTACCTTTCTTTATAAGGGAAATCAAGGTTTTGAACATTCATAGGTTTAGATTTTACTGTCTTATTAGAATATAAAGATCAAATACATAATATATTACAAATGAGTTCTACTACCAGATAATAAAATAACACTTACAAGAGATGTATTAAAACACATAGATTTTATTGATAAAACTCACATATATTTATTACATTTATTTATTTACAAGATACAGAAAAAGAAAATTTAGAAATTAGCCTTGGTCCAACAGTATCGTGTTTGATGACCTTTCTTGAAGCAATTCTGACATTTAGCTAGGCAAGATCCTTTGTGATGTAGTAGACACTTTACACAAAGAGGAAGCTTTCCAGCATAATTTTTGTGTCCTAATGTTTTGGGAATTTTAAAGGAATTGGGATTTGGGTAATATAAGTAAGGAAAATAGGGATCATAGGAGAAATTTAAGGGATTAGGTTTCGTTTCAGCAGATTCTTCTTCTTCTTCTTCTTCACAAAGTTTACGTTTAAGGGTGTTGGATTCTGGCCCAGGATTGTGCTTGATTACGTGATCCATTATTTCTGAGAAATATTGATGGCTTCTTCTAAAATTTGGGGTTTAGAGATGGTAATCATTTTCTTGAATACTTGGGGAAATCCTTTAATAAAACCTTTCATCATTCTTTGGGAATTAGTGATAGGATATAATTTTGCTAACTCTTGAAATTTTCTGAAATAGGCATTGAGATCATTTCCTTGTGTCACTAGATAGCAAAATTTCTTTTTCACTTTCTCGATTTCTATGGAGGGATAATATTGGGTCATTAAGAGGCACTTAAAATCTAACCACTTCATCTTCTGAGCTTCTTCTATTCCAACGAGTTGAGAATAATAATTCTACCATGATAATGCTTCAGTAGTTAGGCTACTAACAGCAATCTTCACTTTACAATCTTCAGCACAACTACTTAGGGAGAAAATTGTCTCAGTTCTTCCAATCCAATGAGTTATACTAATAACATCTTCGGTTCCTTGAAATTTATATAACTGACTAGTTATAAAATTTTCTGTTGCAGTAGTATTCTTTACTATCTTAAAAGTCGGTATTTTCATAGTTGCAGCGATTCTATCATTAATTATTTGTTAAAGTCCTTAGGTAGTTAAGGTAGAAGATATCGATGTCCTTAAATGTGTCATTCTGAATTAGAAGACAAATTTTTTTGAAGTTTAGATATACTTGTCCTTAAGAATTTTCCATATATGTATACATACAACGCTTTACGAGCATATTTATTTTTCAAAAATTTATAGATACTTCCTACAAGATTAGAAGATAGGGTTATAGGGTTACGTAACTATTAACTTGTCTTAAGATTTCTAAGTTTATTTATCCTTTATTTAGATTAATACTTTCTTTTAATCAAATAGACTTGAGAAGTCCTTTTTAGTTTAAGATAATATTTTTCTTTTGCTATAATTCTAATAAAGACTTATACTTTGTCAAGTATTTCTCTTTTATCGAATAATATGCAAATAAAGGAAAGAAAAAGAAACTTTTATTTATTACCAATTCACTTTGCTGATAAGCTAGCTTCTTTGTTACATAAAAGTAAAAAACCAAAAGCTAAAATATTTACAAGACTTTTAGGGAAGCTGAAATATTTTTGAGATGGTTTACTCCTTTTTCTTGAGATCTTTGATTATGGCTAAGAGTCTTTTGATATTGTCTTGATGTCGTACTTGAATATCTTCAATAAACTTTTCCATTGTTGCCATTCTTATTCGGGCTAATGTAATTTCCTCATCATGTAATATCTGCTTATCTCGTAACTCAAAATTCTCATTGCTCACTTTTATCAAATCCTTTTCCTAGTTTCCATTTCCTCTTGCATTATCGTCTTTCCATACTTAAATCCTTCCATTTCATATTCCAGGTCTTCAATACATTTAGGAGGCATTTCGCTAAAATAGTTGATCACATTTTCCATTTATTCTACAAATGTATCTTGGGTATTTGAGATATTGTTGGATGCTTGGGATGAAGAAGTCTGATATTGCAGAATAGGTATATTATTTGGTTGAGGATTATTTTCTGGAGATAAAGGATTAGGGTAATTATTGTTAGAAAGGGCTAGTACTAAAGGTGTAGGTAAATCCATAAGGTAAATATTTTCTGGATCTGAATCTGATATGTCGATGGGATGAAAATAGGAAGACATATTTCTGACGACGTCGATAAAATAAATTATTTACATTAGTATTTAGTATATTACTTACACATACTATCACATATTATCATTATTTAAAGAAAATCACAACTTAAAATTATTACTTACAATTTTTGTAGGAGCATGGTTTTGATGCGGAGATTTTCACTTGGAATTTATTTAAGAAAATCAGTTATAGTTAAGATTTTACTTTCTTGTTCTCTATAAATGTGATTATTGTTGGGAACAAAATGTATCCAGTACACTTGAACGCTGACAAGAAGAAAACAAGCGTTGATAAGAAGAAAACAAGCGTTGACAGATCAAGCGTTGACATGAAGAAGTCAAGCATTGATAGGTTGAAGTCAAGCGCTGATAGAGAGATATGGTCTCGCGTATTATGTTTCTAGTTTGTTTCTAGTAAAGATAGGATCAACAATGTATTTTCTATAATTATCTTTACCTAGAATAGCTGATATGTAGACTCTTGTACAAGGCTTCTTATGTCTATAAAAGAATACCTTTAGGTTATGTTTCATATAAGTTTTTCATACGTTTAACACTATTGTATGCAAGTTTGTTATTATCAATCAAGTGAAAGTTTGTTTTACATTCTTTGTGTGTTCTTGTTTGAGTATTAATTCTGCATAATACTTAAATTGTTTTATACACAAATAAAGTTTCTCTACGTGTTTAACTTGATTTAATCTCGTTTACACAAGCTAAATCGATCTAAGTTTGGGATCAAAAAATATCCTTCTCTTAGCTAATGATGTAAACTTAATTTAGGTTCTATACATTGTGTCTTAGGTGTCCAAAGATTTCTTACACTTGGTTTAAGGGTTTAGTTTAGGTAAACATGCCTAAAGAGTGAAAATACCTATTTTGACCTAATTTACAAGTCATGCATTGAAATCTTGTACCTTGTGCATTAGGGTACTTGTACATTGTCTTAACATAATCTTATAACCTTTATGATGTCCTATGAGTGTTTGTAGACTTGTCCTAAAAGACTAGGTTATGATTCTATTTAGATTTTTTAATATAAGGGTTTCTATATCATTAAGCCTAATGACTTTCTATTTTGGGTAATTAGTGCTTATATCCTAATGTAAACTTATTCTAAGTCTTATATGATATATTTATGACTTCTATGGGTTCTACATTCTTAGTTTTAATGGTTTATATAGGTTGATCATATTCTAGAGTTCTTTATGGGAGCTTAAGATCCTATGATTTTAAAACATGTACTTTATGCTTCAATAATTTGTAAATTAGTTTAAAGTATATGTATTACCCTAATATGATACTTAGTTGAGTTTTATAATTAGTTGCAAAAGATTAGGGTCTAATTCATTATAGAATGATTTTATATGCTAATCTTAGTTTTAGGTCATTTTCTTGTAATTAGATTAGTGAATATTAGTACTTTATGATTGCTTAACTTCTTTTAGTATAGTAGATTAGAATTAGCATATTGTATTGATTTTAGATTCATAGTTTTTGAGTAATTATATTGTTTAAAATATTGTTTATAAAGCTTTTTAGGTGATGATCTAGACTATTATGTATATTTATTTGTACTTTAGCTTTGCATAGCTTATTCTTACTTATTCTTATGTAACTTTATACTTTCCATATGATAGTATAATCCTTGTTCTTATTCCTTGTTTACTTGTTCTTATTGATACTTTTATCATCCTTGAGTTCATTATTTATTTATAGGGATTCTAGGGTTTCTAAGGGAATTTAGGGTATCATTATATTTCTTGGAATGTTTTTATTTAAGTATACTTGTTAAATTACTTGTACTTATTATGTTTACAACATATAGGAATATGTTGATATGGTAGTTCAGGTTGGGAAAAGTAGTTCATCTTACCAAGTAATGTATAAAAAGCAAAAATTTCTAATGGATATTTCATTTCCATTAAACATATTCTATAATATACTTGTGAAATTTATGGATTGTCATACATAAGCCACAAAAACATAAGCCCAACCCACGACTTGTATTTTAAATCGAAGCCCACATAGCTTATTAAGCCCACTTAGGGCCCATAAGCTCATTTTGGCATATCCATTTTAAGCAAGCCTTATTAGTAACATATTTGAACATAGTAAATTTAATAAAGCACATAACAAAGCCTAAAAACCCCTAGAAACCAACAGGACCCTTAATGGGCCAATATCGAGCTCATTAAACTCCTAAACCATTTTTGGTTACCTTTTTGTGCCAAAAATGAGTTATAGTGAAAGTATAGGACTAAAATGGAGATTTATAAAAGTACTATATTGTCTTCGCAAGCCATAGAACCTTAGGTTGCAAATGGTAACTTTAAAAGCCTATTTTATAACTTATACAAAACATAAGGGTCGTTTGGTAAATTGTTCTAAGTTAAAGGGGTGTTTAAATATAAGCCAAGACTTAAATATAACCACAAGGACCATTTTTGCCACTTCTCGAAACATAACCATTCCCTAGGGATCAAAGTGGTAACTTGCTATGATTTCGAAACATAAGGACTCGTTTTGCCATTTACCAAAACTCAAACAAGCCCTAAGGACTTGTTTTGTAACTATCCAAATTTAAACTAACCCTAGGGGTATATTGCGTCAATTGCCGAAAGAGTTGTGAGCCCTAGGGCGGTTTTGAAATTAATACTAACAAACAAGGACCTAACTTGCAATTGAACTAAACAAACAAACCCTAGGGGTATACTTTTCCATTATCCGAAAGTGTTATAAGCCCTAGGGGCTGTTTGGAAACTTTTATAATAATAAGGACTTAGGTGCAATCTAACTAAAGTTTTATTAATATTTAATCTAATTAATAAACTATAAAGGGTTAAGTGGTAACTTGTGTAAACACGGAGGACTAATATTGAACAATTGAAACTTAAGGGACTTTTATGAAACATTACTTTTACATAACTCTTAATTAAATAAAAATCATTTTATTTAATCTATTCCACTTTTATAACTAAAATTAAGGTAAATATACTTTATTGAATTAAAAGAGTATATTGTTTGATAACTTACTATAAGTTGAATAATTAATACCGTAAACAATTTAATAGATCTGTGATCATGCATTTCCATCAATGTATTTCTATGTACATTTTGATGTGCATTTACTGAGACCCATTTAATTACTTAGGTAATTCTACTGTCCTGTGATCATACTATTCCAGTTCATTTAGTGACATCATCACTACTTCATTCAACTGAGGTGAGTTCATGGCCCTATACTTTACTGCTTTTATAGTAAACTAAGGGAGAAAACATGCTACATATTATCATGCAAACATTCACGGACAACAACTTTATTCTTGCCTATTGTGATGTCCATTTCCCGTCGACTGTAATAGTTAATTATGTGGATAGTAAGCGCGAAATGTTATAGATAGATCTATTTGGGACTAACAACCCCCATCTGGGTGAGTAGCTCTTGTTGTGCTTCGACCGGGCCAAACAGACTTGTAACATTGTCGGATTGGGTGTGTCTAAGGACAATTACCAGGATGCTCTAGGGCTCCTGGCTGCGTCTAGCTTCTATTACATACAATAGGACTACTATAGTAAGTCGCTTGGTGCACTACTACTATAGTGATGTTTGGCATGGCTATATGTTGTCCCATTAATTTGTGATGATTAAACAAGAAAGAAAGGTAGATAAAAGATGAATTCTAGAGAGAAAAAGTAGTGAGAGAAAGTAGAGAGAAAGTTGGTTGGAACTTTTGGAGGATTAGATTAGAGAGTGAAAAATGAAAGTGACCAACACCCTTCCTAACATGCTAGGAAGGGTATTTATAGCCTTTGCCTACATGTAGCATAATGGGCTATATGATTATGGGGCGGGCTTTCCTTTTGGGCTTTGGTTACTTATGAATGAACCTTAGCATAAAGTTAAGCCCGTAATACACGACTAACCTACTACCTATTAAAACGTTCTAATGTACGATACATAATAAACATATGATCGAACATTCTTGTTTGAATCAATATTTTGAGGCTAACAATCTCCCCCAATGAGAGGTCATTACCCTTAATGAGAGGTCATTACCCTTTGTCATTTGGAGATTTTTTGAGATTACTAATATCGCCATAAATGAGTCTTGAACGTGTAATAGTAGTCTTGTTTCTTCATGTTGTGATCTTTGAGCCTTTGTCATTGTCTTTCGACTTTGTCTTTAATATTTAGATCTTTAAATCATCCTTGACTTGTCTTTGCCATCTTACGATCTTGTGTCTTCATCCACATGCTCACACTATTAATTGTTGAATATGTCTTTAGGCATGAGTATGTGGTTTTGAATCTTTGAATTTGTTGAGTACGCCGTGACGCCACCTTCTCGAGAAAAAACATAGACACAGACTGAATGGCTTTGACATTCGTTCTAAACCGATAGCGTTTTACCTCCGGTCGGTGAAGACCGTTATACGATATTAAATATCGTACCTGTGATAGGTAGATTCATTTAAGAATCTCCTTGACAGGGTTTCGCGGCTGTACTAGCCGTTATCTTTACTCGACCGTCTCAAAGCAAGACTGCGAACATAAAGAGTGAATCAATTGGATAAATATCCGCTTGATTAAAGTCGTCAATTCAAATTCCTGGAACAAGTGTGATTCATAAAGAATCTTACCATTTTTGCTTTCCAGTTGACACAAGTTTGATTCATAAGAATCTCACAAGTCACCTACCGTAGCGCTGTTTGAGGTTGACGCTAGAAGGATTTCCATTCGTCACTGTAAATATCAATGAATATCACTCTGAATGTTCTGGCAAGACCATAAAGATATTGCGTAGAAACCTGAAACGAGTTTGAATCAATTCAAAGTCAAACCACTGTTGCTTTTTAGTTTTACACATGTTTAATTCATAAAGAATCTTACATATGACCTACCGCAGTGCTGTTTAATGTTAACACTGGAAGGATTTTCACTCATCATTGTGAATACTGAGTAGTATCACTCTGAGTGTTCTAGCAATATCACAAGGATATAGCGTAGGACTCTCTTGTTCTTCATTCATGTGTCCTAACGAGATATGATTGATCTCTAGGCTCTAGACTCGATTTGTGCACTTTTAGTGGTCGGAGGCTGGAGCAGATGCCACCTATTTAATATCAACTATCTCGGAATGAGAAAGCTAATAGAAGTCATGTTGTTCTCCGTGAAAATAAGCCTAAGTAGCTAGGAAAGGGTTGTGCATACATCACTAGGTCCATGATGAGTTGTCTTCATGATGTGTTGACCCGGTTTCTGCCTAAGTTGTATGGAGGGCTAATTTCTTTACACCATTTATCCTTACATTTCTTTTTCATTCTTCAACACCTTCAATGCTTACCAAGACATCATTAATAGCACCTTGTTGTGATTCTTCTAGTGTTATCATCAGTACTTAGTCGGCATTCAGCTACGTTCACATTCTACTCCATCTTTCCTAAGGACTTCTAATAATCTATTGGATTGTCCCTGGGAAGATCCCTCCGGTTCTGGTTGGATCATAGGACTTAAACCTAACCACCCTTTTGACACCAATAACGTCGTGGATTAAAGATGTTATGGGTATTTGATCGTAACCATAAAAACCACTTTAAATTCCAACAAAGTGTTTGAAAAACATTTAACACCTTGCTAGTTTTATCGTTTCAGAAAAGCTCCCATTTCACATGTGCATCGATAATCGAAAGTGTTTTGCACATGTAGGTAAGAGTTAAAGTGCTTGAGTCTTGTATAAGATCATATTTTAATCACATTTTCTCCCCTTATATCTAATATATAAAGTCTTTTAATATTAGAGATACCAAATTTGATTAAAATAATTTTTGAAAAATAGTCTTTAAAATCTCCAGGAGAAAGATGTGTCAATCTTTGCATGAAGTTGAAATGCTCCCCCTAAAAAATTGATCCAATTGAATTGTCATTATGAGGATATGATCCACATTTCGCTTTTTCAGGATGGGAGTTGTTGAACACACAGTTTGTGAAAGATTTTGAATAATCATTGAGAAATTCTTGAAAAAATTGTGTTCAACGCTTTTTGAAAAATCCTATTTCTTTTTGACGAAGAGGTTTTTCTAAAGCATAAACTTGAGTTCATAGACTTTGAATGTCTGGGTGAATCCACTCAAGTGTAAGAAGATTTCTCTTCTTTTGTTGAGGGTAAGAGCACGAAATCGTACACTCCCCCGTGAATATAGATCCAGGTTGCAATCTGAAAGTGATTACAAGCCATTGTGTTGAACTCAAAATGTTGAATGTTTTGGGACAAGCTCAACCCAAGATAGATTGCTCTACCCGTTGTTTGGAAATATTATCCGAAATAGACAATTTCCTTTATTAAAAGAAGAAATTACATGTTTTAAAAATATTTACAACTTTCATTCGAGCTTTATACACACCCGTGTCGTTATTGAGCAACATTTCTAGGAACGTCCATATTATCGATACTGAAAGACATGTCGAGAAGAATATTTTTGGATTTTCAAAGATTTTTAATTTTGTGTTTTGCTTTTATATGTTTTATATTTTTGTATTTTGCTTTTTCAAAGATATTTACAGGTTGATGTTTGATAGATAAATCAAGCAGGCTTATTTGCCAGAATCTCCTGTTCTGCTGGAGTCAAACATCTCATACCAATTTGCCTAACGAGGTACTCAAACCTATCTTTCGACAAAGCTTTTGTAAACAAGTCGGCTAATTGGTAATCCGTTCCAACGAAGCATAGTTCAACGATACCTGTTCCAACTTGTTCCTTTATGAAGTGGTATCTGACATCAATGTGCTTCATGCGGGGATGTTGTACCGGATTGCATGAGATGGCTATGGCTGACTATGAGTCACAATACATGGCTACTTTATCAAAGTGGAAGCCATAATCCGTGAGTTATGTTCTCATCCATATAACTTGAGCACAACACGTAGATAGAGACACATACTCTGCTTCGGCTGATAAAAGTGACGTACAATCCTGCTTCTTGGAAGACCATCCCACAAGCTTATCTTGACCTAGAAATTGTGGACCACCAGAAGTACTTTTTCGTGTATCAAGACACCCTGCATGATCAGAATCTGAATAGGCCGTTAGAAAGAAACCGGTTTCCCTCGGATACCAAAGTCCCAAGTGAATGGTATTCTTGAGGTACCGAAAGATCCGTTTAACCTCCTTGAGGTGCTTTTCAGTGGGTCGTGCTTGATATCGTGCACAATAACACGTAGCATGTGATATATCAGGTCTGCTTGCTGTCAAGTACATAAGGGAGCTGATCATGGAACGATATCTCGTTTGATCTATGACATTTACCTCCAAGTCAGCATCTAGCGATGTGGTTGATAATGGTGTCCCAACGGGGTCACATGAAGTCATACCATGATTTTTGATTATCTCTTGGCAATACTTAGCTTGGTTTATAAAGATACCACTTGGGGATTGGTGAACTTGAATTCCTAGAAAGAATTTTAGTTCGCACATCATTGACATTTCAAATTTGTTGTGCATGACTTTTTCAAACCATTTTGAAAGTTTTGGGTTTGTAAACAAAATAATGTCATCAACATAAATCTGCACGAGCAAAATGTCATCCCCATATTTATAAGTGAACAGAGTTAGATCAATGGAACCTTTTGAGAAACCTTTGGATACCAGAAATTTCGAGAGCTCATCGTACCACGCTCTTGGAGCTTGCTTGAGTCCATAAAGTGCTTTGTGGAGACGATACACCTTGTCAGGATAATGAGGATTAACGAATCCTTCCGGCTGCGTAACATATACTTCTTCCTTCAAAGGGCCGTTAAGAAATGTTGTCTTCACGTCCATTTAATTAACAATGAATCCCTTATGTGTAGCATAAGTAAGGAAAATCCGGACCGCTTCCATACGAGCAACTGGTGCAAATGATTCGTCAAAATCAATTCCCTTTTTCTGCCCATACCCCTTAGCCACTAGCCTAGCTTTGTTCTTGATGATCGTGTTTTCTTCATCCATCTTGTTTTTCCAGATCCAACGAAGATTTAATGGAATCACATCGTATGGTCTATCAACAAGTTCCCAGAATTTAAGTCTTTCAAATTGTTGAAGTTCTTCCGTCGTCGATTCAATCCAAGCATGATCAGCCATGGCTTCTTTGATGTTTCTTGGTTAAGCTATACTCACGACGAGTGCGAACATACAAACATCGCCATCGGTGGCTAGTTGTCCTCTTGTACGAACATGCTGTGAAGGATTTCCAATTACTTGAACCAAAGGATGTTCTCGGGTCTAATGATGTGTTGAAGGATGTCGTTGATAGAACGTATGCATATTAGACGGATCAACATGGCGAGTAGAAGACTCTCCAATTTTGTGTATCGATGTACCGAATGGGTTGTGAAAATCGTCATCGTCAGATAATGCATCGTCTGCTTGATTTGTGTTCTCTGGAGAAATGCCAGTAGTTGTGGATGTTGTAGGATCGATTGTTGAAGTGATATTCTGAGGAGGTAAATTTGCAGCAACCCGTGTTGAAGTAGATGAGGTTGTATCCTTTTGTTGACGATGATCGGTGTCATCATTCTTATCATGAGTGACAGCGGAAGACTTTGGTACAACATGTTTCTCCCCCTTGAAATATTCATCAAACATTGGTCCATATAACATTTCCAAATCTTCAAGTGTCGTGTCCACTATCATATCTGCTCTAGGAACATGTTCAGGAACCAGCTTTGAACTTGACGGTTCATTGTTGTGGTCTTGAGTTCCGAGCTCCGTGCGGTTGTGTACAGAAGTCTTTTGTCGTTGTGGATCGGGACTTAAACTGTTTTGTTCAAGTGCCATTTCCTGCAATTCATCAAATCTGATATGAATAGTCTCGACTATCAATTTTGTTCTCTTGTTGTACACTTTGTATCCCTTAGACTGAGTTGCATATCCCACTAGAATACATGCATCACCTTTCTCTTTCATCTTGTCCAGATTTTCACCATATCGAATAATGTAACACGTACATCCAAAAACATAAAGCTGTTTGAGTGAAGGTTTGTGATCATTAATTATGTGATATGGTGTCTTTTCGTGTCTTGGGATAATTAAGGATCAGTTTTGTATGTAGCATGCCGTTGACACGGCTTCGGCCCAAAAGAATAATGGTAGTTTTGAAGCAGATAATAATGTTCAACTAAAGTACGATTTCGTCTTTCAACAACTCCGTTTTGTTCAGGTGTTCGAGCAATAGATGTTTCATGTTCAATTCCTTCAGCTTCAAAATATTTCTTTAGAGTTGAATTCAAGAATTTTGTGCCTCTGTCAGTACGTACCACTTTTACTTGAGCTTGAAGACCACGTTGTATCAGCTTAAGGAAGTTAATGAGAACCTCAGGTGTTTCATCCTTGGACGTTAAGAAGAGATTCCATGTGTACCTTGAGTAATCATCGACAATTACCATAACATGTTTATTCCCATTGATACTTTGAACACGCATGGGACCACACAGATCTATATAAAGAAGATCTAACTGTCCTTTAGAGCTTGGTGTAGTCTTTCTCTTAAAGCTACTTTGTTTAGCTTTACAAAGCTCACAAGAAGAACAAAGATGATCTTTGATGAATTTCAAACTTGGAAGGCCTCTCACAATATCTTTCTTGGAAAGAAAGTTGATGGTATCAAAGTTGAGATGAGAAAGACGTTGATGCTATAACCATGCCTGAGTCGTTGAAGCTTTAGCCATGAAGCAAATTGGAGTTGATGAAGTTGTGTCTTGTAGTGAAATTGTGTAAAGATCAGTACTCCGTGAACCGGTGAGTAAATCATTCCCATTATAATCACGAACAAAAATGTCTTCTTTTTGAAAGCAACTTCCAAATCTGCATCACAGAATTGACCAATCGAGAAAGGATTATGATTGAGCCCTTCGACGTAGCATACCCTTTTTATCGTGATATTCCCCTGAACCAAATCTCCATCCTAGGATCGGTGCAAACTGATCATTTCCGAGTCGGACCGTACCCAGGAACTTCTCCACGAAGTTAATTAGAAGCTTGAGATTCCTGTCATGTGCTTCGTGCATCCGGAGTCCAGTATGAAGAGAATTATTTTTATCACCTGCAGAAGAGTTAGAATATGATGGAGCATTTGCTAAATTGGATACCACATTAGTTGTGATTACAGAATCATTAGTGTCCTTAGCAACATTTAAAGGCATACTAACACTCGTTGTCACATTTTCTGTCCTAACTTTAGGCATCCATTTATATCCTGGAGGACATTGATTAGCAAACCACCATTTCCACGACTTGCTAGCAGACTCATATAATTCCCTAATTTTGCTTCTAGTGGTCTTAGTGGTGGAGTCTGATGCAATACTTTCTCAGGGGTGGTTACACCAGGATGGTTCACTTTGCGTTTGGGTTTTCTAGCACTAATAGGCATCGCAGTTTGCTTCTTAATTCTAGTAGCTACGTTTTTGACATTATTCGAAACACACATAGCATGATTGGCATTAGCAAACTTTCCGCATTTCACACAAACAAACTTAACATTTGAAGCATTCAAATTCGAATCATTCAAATTGTCATTACACGCGATTACAAACGTTTTATTCTTAGAAACATTGAAAATCCTAGGGTGGTCTTCTACTTTCTTCATCTTCCCTTGACTTTTGTTTTGCCAAACCTTTTCATTCATGCGAGTGCTCTTAAGCTGAGACCGACTAACACTAGCAGTGGGGACTACTCCTGTAGTAAAAGACACACGTCTATTAGTGTTTCTAGAAGTCTGAGGTGATTGACTTTCTTTTTTGTGTGTGGGTATAGTGGCCAATCTATACATCCCTAGTTTAATCACATTTGTGTTCTTAATGCTTTGTGATCGAATATGTGTTCTGAGAGTATTTTGTGGTAACCTATCCTTCCCATCCGTCTTGGGGGCAAACGCAGGTTTTGCAAATGCAGAATTAGAGAAAACAGTTGGTTTCCCTAGACAGAGGGTCTAGTCACTTTGTGCGCATTAGGTTGTCTGACAACAGGTTTCTTAACACTAGGTTCTACAATTTTCCCACCCATCTTAGTAACGAGTTTCTTCAACTTTGCTATCGCTATTTCCCTGTCTTGTAACTGAGCTTTCAACCCTTTAATTTCCAAACTCTTTTCATTTATTTCTCGACACATTTGGGAAAGTTTTTCTTGAAATTTATTATCATGTGGAAAACTTCCTATGTCTTTTTGCAAAGCAAGTTCAAGAGAATGACAATGTTTTTGAAGGAAATCAGTTTTGTGTTGAAGTAACTCAAAAGCCTTTTTATCAACATTTTCTTTACGTTTTGAAAGCTCAATTTCAAGACGCTCACACTCTTTGATCTTATCAAGATATTTGCATGCAACATCAGAATATTCATCGATATCAGCACAAGATTGAAGAGTAACACACAAAATATCTTTGGAGAGACATTCTTCTAAGAGTAAATCATATTCATCTGAAAAAACGGACTTGTCCATTTGAAGATCGTCAATTTCTTTCTCAATAGACTCAACATATTTTAAATCATAAAACATTTCAGACCGAATTAATCTTTCAAATTCAAGAATATTTTCTTTTAATGTGGTCGTGTTCGGTATTAAGATTTGTTTGATAAGCACAGTTATATCTTGAGGAATTGGTTTTTTCCACTCGTCATTTTCTCGTTGTTTCCATTCATTGTCAACAATGGATTTAATATTATCAATGTAATGTTGTAGAAACCCAAATGTCTGTCTACTCTTGTTTTTAGAAGCATCAAGAGGCAAGTAGTTGATGAACTTAGAAACGTTTGATTTCTTAGTGGCAAAAGCTTTCTTCCATTGAATTCTTCTTTGTTTGCTTTCGAGAAACAATTGCTCACGAGACTTTTGTTTTGTGGAGAGAAAAGACCATAAAGACTGTTTTCATACGCATAATTATATGGTTTCACAAACTCTTTATTGAGTGGTGATCTACTCTCCTCTTCCCAAAGGGATGTCTCATCATTACCAAGAGGATATTCAGGATCGGTCCATTCTGACTCATCCATATAAAGGCGCGGGTTCGCAGCTTGAGCTTGGGCAAGATAATCAGGACTTGCAAAGCTAGCTTGACCCTTAAACATAGACGGAGGTGCTAACATTCTAACGGTTTGAATAGAGTCATGCGTTTTATAAACAACCTTCTTCAAAAATTCGACTTGTGCCTCTAGTTCCGTTACTTTTTTAGTATCTTTTTCATGTCGACTTTTGAAATCTTGTTTTAACGTTTCAACCTCTTGTTTCTTAACCTCAAGAATTTTATCAAAGTCGGTGTTATTCATTGAAAGCCGTTGTTCATGTTCGTTAACTTTAGTGGTAGCAAGATACGTTTTTTGACATTCATCCATTAAGAAAACATTATATTGACGCTTCTCTTTGGCTAATAGCTCAAGAGTTGTATTATATTTTTTTTCAAGATCGTCCTTTTGACTTTTTAACGCACTACCCTTGTACCTCTCAAGCTCTTTGGTTTTCTGAAGAAGCTCATCTTTATAGCGTTCAATGGTCTCACTAGATGTAATTAGTGCGGCTTTGCATTCTTCAAAATTTTGAGTGAGTGTAGCGTTTACCTTTTTTAATTGCTTTTGACTCTTTTTAGTTTCTTTGATATCTTTTTGTAGAGTGACAATTAAATTAGCAAGTGCAAAACGTTCCTCTTCATCATATTCATTTGCATGTTGATCGTCCTTAGACTCATTATTACACATGTCTGATGAATCAGGTGTGGTATTACTATCAACCGTTTCCATCATACATGTGTCATTAATGGAATTGGGTAGCTCACTATGCTCATGAATATCACCAAACACATTATATTTGTCAGTGGTTTGTACTTTATTGAGTGGCTCAGTGTCAAAGATAGGGCCATTGTCATCTTCAGTGATTTTGAGAACTTCTTCAACCTTTGCCATGTACGAGTAATGTGCTTCTAATTCTTGGTCAGAGGCTTCATCATCAGTGTCATTAAGCATTGCTCCTTCCTCAGCTGACAATTTGACCCCTGCTTCCATCTTCTTGCATAACAACATCTTCTCTTTATGATAACTAGAGTCCCTAACCCGTTTCGGCTTTCTGCATTCCTTTGCCATATGCCCATAACCTTGGCAATTATAACACTAAATCCCACTTTGCTGAACCACTTGAGTACCAACAGTGTCCCTCTTCCCAGCAGCAGTAGCAATCCTCTGAGCATCATACTTAGCAGTTTGTCGATCATACCTTGCAGAACCCTCAACATGTGTTGTATTACGTCGATCATACCTAAAAGGACTTTCACCACGTCGACGTATGGCATACCTTGGAGGGCTCTTAACATATTGGTTCTTTGTGTTAGATGATGTTCGAAGATTGTTGTTGGTAGGTTTGAATTCTGTTAGGTCTTTATAATGAAAGCAATTTGTTGTTTCATCTCCTGATTCTTCTAAGCTTGATCTTCATCACTATCCTCTTCAGATGATGACTCAGATGGTGGTGATGGTGCTCTTGGTTCTTTTCCGCGTGATCTTGTGGATGATGAAGACTTGGATGATGTGGAATATCGTGGTGAGGATGATTGAATGTAGTATGACTTTGGAGTACGAGATCGATGATCTTGAGTGGTAGACACTAGAACAAGTGGATTAGCCGTCTTTGCAACTCGTTCAGCTCGAATTTCATTTGCCTCATGCTGAAATTGTTTCAATATATCAAAGAGAGTGTGATAGTTTACCTTGTCAAACTGCTTCTGTTGTTTCACCAAAGTAACAAAACGTGTCCACTCTGGTTGAAGTTGCTGAAGAAATTGCACATTGACTTGCATGATGGAGACCTCCAAGTTGTTTCTTGTCATATCGTTCATCATCTTGTAGAATCGTGAATAATAAGACTCAATTGATTCTCCATCCAATGCAGTAAACTTACCAAAATTCCAAAACAAGTTTGTTTTAACATCTTGATTGTTGAGTGATTCTCCTTGTTGCAAGCGTTCAATAGCCGTCCATATTTCTTGTGCGGTAGGACATGCATCAACCATGGAATAAATATCATCACCAATTCCACTTAGTATCATTTAGATCGCTTCTTTTTCTGCATCATACCAAGCACGCTTATCTGGTGTAAGATCAGATAAAGTTTCTTTTCTTGTGGTTGCGGGTACTTCTAGAGTAGTGTATGTGGTTGTTGTATGAGGAACAATGATATCAGAGAAAACATATGGTCCATTGTTAATACATTGCCTCAATGCATCACCATTAGGTCTTGTATCAAGATAGCGAAGAAAACGTGATTGCCATTGAGCATATCTACCAGTCACAAGTATTGGTGGTCTCTCTTTATTGCCCGCCGCCATGATGTTGTTGTTTGTTACACGATACTCTGTAGTAGAATCCATCTTGATAAGCTTTGAATTTAGAAATGAATATGGATCTTAAGTAGTTGTTATAGTGATTGTTGTTGAGGAGAAAAATTTTTTGAAATCCCATAACAATATGTTCTCGAAAAACCAAAAATTCTCAAAAACCAAAAACACACGAATCCAAAACTGTAAGTTTTGTTCGAAATTTTTTTAAGTGTATTTTAAGAATTTTTTAAGAAATCCTTCAATAGTCGCAATGTCCAAACCTATCGCAATGTCTCAAAGTTCTTCAAAATGAAAAATCGCAAGTCTGATCGCAGCCCTGATCGTAACTCTTAATCGTAACCCTTATCGCAACCCTTATCGCAACCCTTATCGCAACACTTATCGCAACCCTTATCGCAACCCTGATCACAACCCCTTGATCGCAGCCCTTATCGCAACCCTGATCGCAACCCCTTGATCGCAGCCTTGATCGCAACTCGCTGACCGCAACCTTGATCGCAATCCTGATCGCAACTCCTGGATCGCAGCCTTGATCGCAATTTGTAATCGTAACGCCGATCGTAGTGTTCGATCGCAACGTGGATCGTAATATGTGATCATACTATTAGATCGCAAGTAGAAACCCTAGGTTTATGCGATCGTAATATCCGGATCATAACCAATAAAAAGTTCGAGACTTTTAGGCAACAAGAAATATGAGAACTTTACTTGGGAATTCGTGTTTCAATCCAAACCAAAGTAAACAAAATCTTACCACAAGTATGTAGATAATCTATAGTATGATTTAGAATACAAAACACAACGAAAAACAAGAAAATACTTGAATTCGGGATGATGTTAGGAGTAAATCACACGAACCCAATATTATAGCAACAACAAATCACAAAAACTACCCCATGGCGATTAATACCAATTGTTGTCCCATTAATTGGTGATGATTAAACAAGAAAGAAAGGTAGATAAAAGATGAATTCTAGAGAGAGAAAGTAGTAAGAGAAAGTAGAGAGAAAAATGGTTGGAACTTTTGGAGGATTAGATTAGAGAGTGAAAAATGAAAGTGACCAACACCCTTCCTAACATGCTAGGAAGGGTATTTATAGCCTTTACCTACATGTGGCATAATGGGCTATATGATTATGGGCCGGGCTTTCCTTTTGGGCTTTGGTTACTTATAAATGAACCTTAGCTTAAAGTTAAGCCCGTAATACACGACTAACCTACTACCTATTACAACGTTTTAATATACGATACATAATAAGCATATGACCGAGCATTCTTGTTTGACTCAATATTTTGAGGCTAACACTATACTTTTACTAAGCAGGTTTATGTGCACTTGGACTTCCAGCATCATATAGGAAGTATCATAATTACCATCGGGGCAGGGTTACTATTATGGACAATAATAAATGTTGATTTTCAGACAATATATAAAATTTGCACATTTGATTCATGTAATAAGTTTAAATGATATTTTATGATCATTGCTCTGTTTACTATTTGCTATTGATCCACCAAGTAACACCCCAAGTACTACTCCACTGCATTTGACCACTTTGAGGGTGTTACAGAATGGTATCAGAGCGATAGTTATAGAGAACTAGATCAAAAACTTAAAAAATTTTAAATAATAAAAATTTTAAAACTGGACTATAACTTAATATAAAATTTAGTTTAAAGAAAAATTGATTTTTGAGGACCCTTGATACAATCATTTTGCTAGGTTCAATTTTACTCTCGATATCCTCTCGAATTGATCTAGGTCTTAAGTGGAATGATTGTTCTTGGTTACTAAATAAAGGGGTTGGGTTTTCTAGTCTAATAGAAAGTGGAAATGAAAGTTTAAACTTGGTTGAAAATTTAAAGTTGAAAATTTAAAGTTCAAATTAAAATCAAATTAAAATTAAAGTTAACAAGTAAATTGTGAAATATGAGTGAAGAAACGGTAAATCAACAACAGTAAAACAATAACTATACTCAAAAATAACTGATCCGGAACTTTAAACCTTGATTCGGAACTAACTGATCCGGAAGATACTATTCACTCATCCGGAACTTGCTCATTCGGAACATACTCATCCGGAACTCAATGGCTGATTCGGAACTTTCCGAATGAATGTTCATTCGGAACTTGCTGGATCGGAAGTTGCTGATTCGGAACCTTCAGATTGATTCGGAACTTTCCGAATGAAAAGGTTGATTCGGAACTTCTCCTTGATTCGGAAGTTTGAAACTTCCGAATGAAAGTGACTTGATGCGGAACTTTAATGCTTGGTTCGGAAGTTTCCGAATGAAGGACTCATTCGGAACTTTTTGCTTGATTCGGAAGATCTGGAAACCCAGTTACAGTAACAGTATACGAAGAACACGGGATACAAATTTTTATCAAAATCAAATCAAATACTTAAAAAGGATTTACCAAATTAAACACAAATCATTTAGACACCATAAGCAACGAATCCCACCAATAAAAACACAAATCCAAACAACTTTTGAAGATCAAATCAAGAAAAATAAAACTTAAGAACTTGAAGATAAAGATGAAGATGAACAAGATTAATTGGAAAGATTAAACAAGAACTTGGTATTGAATGATTGATGTTTTGACAAGATGAAGCAAAGATTAAAATTACAAGATTAAAGAACTAAAGATAAAAATCACCAATCACCCTAGTGGTGATGGTGTTCTACGAACCAGGAGAAAGAGTGGGGAGGAAGAAAGAAAAACTCGCTCCTAAAATGTGTGTGGGATGGCCTATTTATAGGTGTTTCCTTTGGTTGGTGAGTGGGCTTTCTCCCGTTCTTCGTGTCTTTTCGTCTTTTCAGAAAAGTTTCCGTTTTCGATTCTGATTCGGGATTTGTCGTCGATTAAATTCAACTCGTCTTTTAATTTCTTCGTTTAATAGTCTTGAGTTTCTTCGACTTATATAAATCTTCCATCTTTGGTCCTTTTCTTCGATAAATCTTCGAATAGGCCCAGTGACTTCAAATCTTTTGCATCTCTTGGACAATAGACTTTATCTTGAGTCTTTTTCTTCAGTAAAACCCGTGCAATCCCATGTTTTCTTCAATATTTATCCGGTTGTCTCTGAAAACACAATAAACACAAAAACCACGCATAATTCCAAACAAATGATATTAAATACGTGTTTTGGTCTCGTTTTAGCCCGAATTAAGTGGTAAAAGGATGGGTGTTTACACACCTATCAAATCCCCTACACTTAACCATTGCCATGCCCTCATGCAATGCTTAGTGATAAAGCAAGTTTACACTTTCCTCATAATTAATCAACCTTGGCCTTATTTAAAATTCTACTACACAAAAACTAAAGAAATAAAACTTCAAAGATAACAAAGGGATAGAAACCCATTTTCACTTGAAAATAGCTACATGGAAATAACTTGTAGAGAAATCGATGACTTACATTAGGGCTTTGGTGCTGCGAAGATTTATCACCCTCAAGTTTCACGTTCCCCAAACTAAGCTTAAAAACGAGATCATTGTTATTATAAGTTAGCAATTCAAACACTTACACACATGGCTTAATTAAATGCTTAAACTCCCTTATTCCTAGGTGTATCTCTTATATTTTATTTTTGTCTTAGAATGATCATGAAGATGCATTTTTGGACTTATTTCGATAGTTTATTAGGCTGAAAGCAAAGTAGGACGATTTGATCAATAGTTAGCTAAAGGACAAAATCTCTTAAAACTGCTTCTCGGGATATCAAAAAGTTCATATCTTGGCATAACTTGGTTCACGATTTGAGACCTTTCTCGGGCCGATATTTGGCATGTACTTCATACTTCATATCTTCGAGAGACGTTCTTGAGATAATGGTCTTCTCATCATAATAGAGTTTCTTCACTTGGAGACTTTTGAGGGGTTCTCCAACTTTGTTGACCACGACTTCATGATTATTTCTTCAATCTCTAATTGGGATTTTGAGATACAACGATCCGCCTCCTTTTCGGACTTGGATCTATTTATCCTCATACCTTGTTAGGGTCTTTTCGGATAGACTTCTCCATGATCTTTATGGGAGTTGATTGCTTTTCGTCGTGAGTCTTGATCCTTCATATTGACTTTAGGAATAATGCTTTTCACATCACTTTTGGATCTTCAGCAATAAAATTGAATCCTCATGCCTTGTTAGGGCCTTTTCGGACTCGCCAATCTTCGCGCCCCGCTTCATAAGTTATGCCTTGGCTATGAACTCTTATCATTACCGAGCAACTTTTAAACGATCTTGGGCTAGAAGCTAAGTAACTTTTCAAATCGTAAGACCTTACTTATTGCAAATAAATTATTAGCAAATGATGGGAGAATAGGCAAATAATTACACCAAGTGAGCTTGTGCAAGAATACCGACTTATAATTGACTCTATCATTTCTCGTCCTCCACAATTTAAAATCTCAAGTAATGAGACTCGTGGACACTTAGCCTAATAAACCAATTAAGGTCTACATGGTTAAGGATACTAGCTAGAATAAACTTGGATAAGTCTATTCGGGTTGAGTCAAAATAAACGCAACGGGCCTAATATGTCAAAAACTTCTAAACTAGCTACACCACTTTATTAATATTTTTGACTTTATTGTGGAATATATACATATGAAAACAACGATAAAAATTTAAAAATTACGACTAAATGGCCAAAGTTAATTAAAAATTTGAAAAATGTTGAAAAATAGGATTTTCCGGTTAATTGAAGGCATTTTCATGGAAAAGTCCACTTAAAACTTCGATAGAAGTCCCCCCTACACTTAAGATAAACATTGTCCTCAATGTTTAAGCATGTGGGAGAAGTCTCCCCTACACTTATGACATTGTGCACGTTGGTTAACTCAAGTTAAGGAAGAGACGACTAACGTGATCAATTTCAAATGGGAGTATGAAGAAAATTGAATCACGATAGTTGAGAGATAGAACCGGATTTCGGATAAACACGGGAGCACGGTTCTCAAAGATTCCAAGAGTGCACTTATCCCTGTAATCACATCACCACAAAGACAAACGCATATACAAGGTCCCCCTACACTTAGGGGAATAAAACATACAAGGATAGATACTCGGGCTGCCTCCCGAGGAGCGCTTGTTTTTGATAACCGAGTCACGAGCCTGACTCGACCCAAAATTAGTTCATGGGGAACGTGGTGAGGGATGGAATCACCTCCTTAGAGGTGTCCTCACCAAAGTACAACTTCACTCGTTGGCCATTCACCTTAAAATTAGGTCCATGAGGTTGAGCGAGCTCGAGAGTACCATATGGAAAAATTTGGGCAATGGTGAATGGGCCGGACCAACGAGATTTGAGCTTTCCCGAAAAGATTTTCAACCGAGAGTTAAAAAGTAAGACTTTGTTTCCAACATGGAACTCTCGGTTTTTGATCTTAGAGTCGTGAATGAGCTTAGTTCTTTCCTTATAGATCAAAGAATTTTCATAAGCCTCATTCCGAATTTCATTCAGCTCATTGAGTTGGATCTTGCGTAGGTCACCGGCTTTGTTTATATCAAAATTGGCCCACTTCAAAGCCCAATAAGCCTTGTGCTCCAACTCAATGGGGAGGTGGCACGCTTTCCCGTACACAAGACGATAAGGCGTACAGCCGATCGGGGTCTTGTAAGCAGTACGGAAAGCCCACAAAGCATCATCCAGTTTATCAGCCCATGAGGCACGATGCTCTCCCACAGTCCTTTCAAGAATTCGCTTCAGCCCTCGGTTTGATATTTCAGCCTGGCCATTAGTTTGTGGGTGGTAGGCTGTGGAAAGACGATGGTTTACACCGTACTTAGCCATGACTCGAGCAAATTGGTCATTGCAGAAATGAGTCCCACGATCACTAATAATGGCGCGAGGCACACCGAATCTAGCGAATAGAGCTTTCAAAAAGTTACAAACCACCCTTGCGTCATTAGTAGGCAAAGCTTTGGCTTCAACCCACTTCGAAACGTAGTCAACAGCTACAAGGATGTATTTGTTTCCTTTAGATGAAGGGAATGGCCCCATAAAGTCGATACCCCAAACATCAAAAATTTCACACTCTTGTATAAAATTCTGAGGCATCTCGTCTTTATGTGTGATTTTGCCTTGCTTTTGGCAAACATCACATCGCTTAACCATATTGTGAGCATCACGATATATGGAGGGCCAATAAAATCCCGAATCAAACACTTTTTTAGCGGTGTAGTTGGGACCAAAGTGACCACCGGTGGGTCCTTTGTGGCAAGCATGAAGGATTTCATTCGCTGCCGGTCCATCAACACATCTGCGAATAATCAGGTCAGCACATTGTTTGAATAGGTAAGGGTCGTCCCAAAAGTAAGTCTTGATGTCGGTAAAGAACTTCTTCTTTTGCTGGGACGTCAACCCTTCCTTGAGAATTCCACCCGCCAAGTAGTTTGCAAAGTCCGCAAACCACGGGGTTTCATTCGGCTTCGAGTTTACAGAGAATAAGGTCTCCAAGGGAAAAGAATCATTGATTTCTTTGGTCGGATGATCCCCTTGGTATGGATCCTCAAGTCTGCTAAGATGGTCCGCGGCTAGGTTTTCTGCTCCTTTTTTATCGCGGATTTTGATTTTAAATTCCTGGAGCAGCAAAACCCAGCGAAGAAGTCTTAGTTTGGAATCTTGCTTTGTCAACAAGTACTTCAACGCGGAATGATCGGTGTACACAACGGTGGTAGAAAGGACAAGATAGGGGCGGAATTTTTCAAAAGCATAGACAACGGCTAAAAGCTCTTTTTCGGTTGTCGTATAATGCAATTGTGCCCCAGTCATTGTCTTGCTAGCGTAATGGATTGGTTGGAAGTGTTTATTCACTCTTTGTCCAAGAACCGCTCCAATAGCAAAATCGCTAGCATCGCACATCAACTCAAAAGGAAGCTCCCAATTAGGGGTAACCAAGACGGGTGCCTTGGTTAGCTTATCCTTAAGCGAGTTGAAGGCTTCAAGGCACTCTTTGGAAAAGATAAAAGGAGTATCTTTTTCCAAGAGGTGGGTCATCGGGCGAGCGATTTGAGAAAAGTCTTTGATAAATCGTCGGTAGAAGCCCGCATGACCCAAGAAACTTCTCACACCCTTCACAGTGGAAGGTGGAGGCAACTTTGCTATAACATCAACTTTAGCACGGTCTACTTCAAGACCGGCTTTCAAAATCTTATGTCCAAGCACGACGCCTTCTTTTACCATAAAATGGCATTTTTCCCAATTTAGAACAAGGCGAGTGTCTTCGCACCGCTTTAGCATACGTTCTAAATTGGCAAGGCAAGATGAGAAGGAATCCCCAAAGACCGAGAAATCATCCATGAAGACTTCCATGGTTTGTTCAACCATGTCATGGAAGATAGCTAACATGCACCTTTGGAAAGTCCCGGGCGCATTACATAAACCAAAAGGCATTCTTTTGTAAGCGAAAGTGCCGTAGGGACAAGTGAATGTAGTCTTCTCTTGATCTTGGGGATCGATGGGTATTTGAAAATAACCCGAGAAACCATCAAGAAAGCAGTAATATTCATTACCGGCTAATCGTTCAAGCATTTGGTCCATGAAAGGTAGAGGGAAATGATCCTTTCTCGTGGCATCATTGAGTTTGCGGTAGTCTATACAAACTCTCCACCCAGTAACGAGACGAGTGGGAATCAACTCGTTGTGTTCATTGGGAACAACGGTTATTCCGCCCTTCTTGGGCACACAATGGATTGGACTAACCCACGGTGAATCCAAAATAGGGTAAATCATACCCGCATCAAGAAGTTTGATAACCTCTGTTTTGATGACTTCATGTATTTTTGGATTCACCCTTCGTTGGCTTTGAATAGTGGGCTTATAGTCGTCCTCCATGAGAATTTTGTGCGTGCAGAAGTGAGGATCAATTCCACGAATATCCGAGATTTTCCACGCAATAGCCTTCTTATGAGCTTTCAACACAGCAACGAGGCGAGTCTTCTCTTCATCTTTCAAATCCTTTACAATAATGACGGGCGACTTTTTGTTGTCGTCAAGGAACACGTACTCGAGATGAGGCGGCAACTCCTTAAGTTCCAAATCCGGAGGATTTTCGACGGGAGGCGTTTTCAAAGTCGTGGCATCGATAGCAATAACCGTGGGAGATGGAGGCGAAGGATTGTCTTCGGTGAGAAGATTGTCAAAGAAACTCATATCTTCATCCCCCTCGGTGGAAGAATCATTAGTAGCTAACTTCGCATCTCCCATGGCATCTTCAAGATTGTTCCAGAATAAATCACTATCTCCAAATAGAGACAACGATGAATCAATGGAGGACACGGTCTCAACAGTGGGAAGAGAGGTAGGAATACTTTTGCAAGCATCATTAAAGTGTTCTTCACAAGCCTCATCAAGAACGTCAATACAATTAACGCTCTCATATGAATAAGGCTGTTTAGACAACTTTCCCATGTTGAAGACTACTTTGTCGTCACCCACTCTCATGATAAGCTCTCCGGCTTCAACATCAATAAGAGTGCGACCGGTCCTCAAGAATGGACGACCAACAATAAGTGGCACACGGGGGTCCATTTCGTAGTCGACGACAACAAAATCAGCAGGGAAGGTGAATTTGTCGACTCCTACGATGACATCTTCGGCTATCCCCACTGGATAAGCAACCGTACGGTTGGCCAATTCCAAAGTCATTTTAGTGGGGACTAGCTCTGGGAGAGATAATTGCTTCCAAACACTTAGAGGCATGAGATTTATACTGGCACCTAAATCGGCTAGGGCCATGCAATTCTCTACTCCCGGGAAATTACAAGGGATAAGAAAACGACCCGGATCACCAAGCTTGATTGGCAATTTCCTTAAGAGCACTGCAGAGCAGTTCTCATTAAGTTGGGTGTTGGCAATGTCGAGGAGCTTTTCCTTGTCGCTCAGAAGGTCTTTAAACATTTTGGCGTATTTGGGCATGTGAGCGAGAGCCTCAGCGAAGGAGATATTAAAATTCAGTTGTTTAAACATTTTAAGAAAGTTAGAAACCTGAATATCATCCTTGCTCTTTTGCTTCTCTTTCCTCAACCTAGAAGGATAAGGTATATTGGAAGAAGAGGAAGGCTTTGGGAGTATAGGATCACTCACAACCACGGGTGGAGGAGGGGTAGAAAGAAGAGGTGGAGAAATTGGGGAAGGAGAAGGATGAGGAATGGGAACAGGTGACTTGTTCTCCTTAGTCACAACCACCGGTGGAGGTATAGGAAGCTCGGGTTCCTTGGTACCTTTACCACTTCTAGTAGTGATTGCTTTCATCTCCCCTCTTGGGTTCGCAACGGTGTTACTCGGAAGAGTACCCGAAGAAGAGGGTTGACTACTTTGGAAAAAACTAGCCATCATGTTCCTCAGATCATTAGTCTGGCTATCCAACGTGTTTCTCATATCAGCTCGCAAATCATTTCCTTGCTTGACCAGATCTGCCTTCAAATTGCGCACTTCTTCTTGGAGATTTCCCACTATCACATCATTGGTCCTCATATAGGTGGCAACCTCTTGGTGTAGTGCAGTGTTGGTTTGGTTGGAAGGAGCATTGTATGCAGGTGGTTGGTAAGCAGGTTGTTGGTAGATTTGATTGTTACGTTGAGGCGGTTGTTGCTGCTTGTGAGGTGGGACGTATGGTTGTCGAGGTTGTTGTTGTTGTTGAGTAGGGCGGTTAAGGTTTTGTTGTTGGTTTGGGTTGGTTGGAGGAAAGCCAGGTGGTGAAAGATAGTTGTTGCTGCGGTAGCTAAGCAAGTTACGGTCACCTTGAGGTCTAGCTTGATAAGCAGGTTGTTGGTAGGTGCCATATGCCGCATTCACATTCTCAGCAGGGTAATCTTGGGTGGCGGTACAAGTTGTGTAAGAGTGGGGACCACCGCATATCTCACAAGGTTGGCTTACAGCGTTCACTTGTGCATTTTTGGCGTTGTTGCTGTTGTTGTTGCTGACGGTGTGGGTGACAAGCGATTCAAGAAGTGTGGTGATTTTGTCTAATCGCTTGTCGCTGTCATTAGTGCTAGCACTAGCAACATTGGTCCTAACGCTCTTGGTTTGCACACGAGATTTGTTCTCAATGATGTCCCAAGCAGCATTGGAAGTCTTAGCCAATAAATTACCCCCCGAGGCACTATTCAGTGAATCTTGGTCACTCATGCTTAAACCATTGTAAAAAGTATTTATTTGATGAACTTTGGTAAAACCATGTTGTGGGCATTTTCTTAAAAGATCTTTGAAACGATCCCAAGATTCACTGAATGACTCATCGTACTTTTGTTCAAAGTTTATAATCTCATTCCGCAAAGCGGTAGTACGAGAGGGTGGAAAAAAGTAGTTGATAAACTTTGTTTCCAAATCCGTCCACGAGAGAATACTCTGTGGCGGTTCCTTAGCAAGCCAATGCCGGGCTTGTCCCTCTAAAGAAAAGGGAAAAAGTTGTAACCTTATCACTTCTTGTGAAACTCCATTGAACTTGACCGTGTTAGTGAGTTGTAGAAATCTCTTGATGTGGTCGTGTGGATCATCAATGGTGCGTCCCAAGAATGGTTGAGCTGAGACCATTTGGATAAAGCCTGACTTGAGCTCGAAATTGTTGGCGGCAATTGGAGGGATGACAATTGGATCCGTGTTGCCATCAACATGAGCTTGCAGCAATTCAATCATTGGGCAATTATCCGGAAGGTGCTCATTGTTGTTGTTATTCATGTTGTTGAAAGGTGGGTTGTTGTTGTTATTATTGTTGTTCGGAGGTGGTATGTTATTGTTGTTTTGTACACCAGCCATGTCTAAGTTATCGAGAGGCTCGGGCTCTTGATAAGACGTGGATCGAGTGCGCATACACCTGCAAAAGAACGAACAAAGAAAAACAAAGCAAAAATATTTTTGGTTTTTATTGTTTTTTTAATTTTTAGGATTTTTTAAAAAATTTTATATTTTTTAGTTGTTTTTGAAGATTTTCTTGAAAAAGTAACGTTCACGGGGAACGGATCCCAAAATCCAAATTCTCACAAAAAACTTTTGATCTTAACGAGAAGAGCCGGCAGCGGCGCCATTTGATACAATCATTTTGCTAGGTTCAATTTTACTCTCGATATCCTCTCGAATTGATCTAGGTCTTAAGTGGAATGATTGTTCTTGGTTACTAAATAAAGGGGTTGGGTTTTCTAGTCTAATAGAAAGTGGAAATGAAAGTTTAAACTTGGTTGAAAATTTAAAGTTGAAAATTTAAAGTTCAAATTAAAATCAAATTAAAATTAAAGTTAACAAGTAAATTGTGAAATATGAGTGAAGAAACGGTAAATCAACAACAGTAAAACAGTAACTATACTCAAAAATAACTGATCCGGAACTTTAAACCTTGATTCGGAACTAACTGATCCGGAAGATACTATTCACTCATCCGGAACTTGCTCATTCGGAACATACTCATCCGGAACTCAATGGCTGATTCGGAACTTTCCGAATGAATGTTCATTCGGAACTTGCTGGATCGGAAGTTGCTGATTCGGAACCTTCAGATTGATTCGGAACTTTCCGAATGAAAAGGTTGATTCGGAACTTCTCCTTGATTCGGAAGTTTGAAACTTCCGAATGAAAGTGACTTGATGCGGAACTTTAATGCTTGGTTCGGAAGTTTCCGAATGAAGGACTCATTCGGAACTTTTTGCTTGATTCGGAAGATCTGGAAACCCAGTTACAGTAACAGTATACGAAGAACACGGGATACAAATTTTTATCAAAATCAAATCAAATACTTAAAAAGGATTTACCAAATTAAACACAAATCATTTAGACACCATAAGCAACGAATCCCACCAATAAAAACACAAATCCAAACAACTTTTGAAGATCAAATCAAGAAAAATAAAACTTAAGAACTTGAAGATAAAGATGAAGATGAACAAGATTAATTGGAAAGATTAAACAAGAACTTGGTATTGAATGATTGATGTTTTGACAAGATGAAGCAAAGATTAAAATTACAAGATTAAAGAACTAAAGATAAAAATCACCAATCACCCTAGTGGTGATGGTGTTCTACGAACCAGGAGAAAGAGTGGGGAGGAAGAAAGAAAAACTCGCTCCTAAAATGTGTGTGGGATGGCCTATTTATAGGTGTTTCCTTTGGTTGGTGAGTGGGCTTTCTCCCGTTCTTCGTGTCTTTTCGTCTTTTCAGAAAAGTTTCCGTTTTCGATTCTGATTCGGGATTTGTCGTCGATTAAATTCAACTCGTCTTTTAATTTCTTCGTTTAATAGTCTTGAGTTTCTTCGACTTATATAAATCTTCCATCTTTGGTCCTTTTCTTCGATAAATCTTCGAATAGGCCCAGTGACTTCAAATCTTTTGCATCTCTTGGACAATAGACTTTATCTTGAGTCTTTTTCTTCAGTAAAACCCGTGCAATCCCATGTTTTCTTCAATATTTATCCGGTTGTCTCTGAAAACACAATAAACACAAAAACCACGCATAATTCCAAACAAATGATATTAAATACGTGTTTTGGTCTCGTTTTAGCCCGAATTAAGTGGTAAAAGGATGGGTGTTTACACACCTATCAACCCTAATAGTTAGGCATATAACATATAGAGCATACATATTATATGAACTAACTACGCACTGATATATAACATTTGGCTATATGATCACATAAGTATCTACATAACTTTTAACCTACATTGTTAAAAGGCACTTATAACAATGCATACAAAAATTTAATTTTGAAAACTTTTTGAATTGTGTAAGCTAATACTTACTAAACTTTGAAATGCTATTATTTTCATATTATCATAACTTCACCATCCTCATCATCGACTCATGTACCCGATATTGACGCTCTCTTGACTACTACTGCTGCTATACCAGTATCACCTACTTCAGTGCTTTAGGGATTACCATCAAACTCTAGGTCCGGAGATCACCAGACTGCAGGAGTCATCATACTATCTAACAAAGGTTTCATTAGACCTAGTTCCTCGCCTTGGGGAGATCTAGTATTGTTTGTCAAAAAGATGGATGGTTCTTTCCGAATGTGTATTGATTACAGGAAACTGAATAAGTTAACTGTGAAGAATCGTTACCCATTTCCACGAATCGATGACCTATTTGATCAATTCCAAGGATCAAGTGTGTACTCTAAGACCGATTTAAGATCGGGGTACCATCATGTAGAAACTAGAAGAGGGGGGGGGGAGGGGTTGAATAGTTTCTCTTCGATTGGTGACCAAATTAAAATTACTTTCAATTTGGTTTCTATCAAAACTATCTTTTACTTGAGGCTAAGTTGCATAATGATTAGGTTCAATTCAAACGCACTAGCAAAGATAATAGGTAAGTGTAATGATAATGAAATAAGTAAAGAGTAAGGAAGGAGACAACCTAGTGGGAAGACACCAAGATTTATAGTGGTTCAACAACGAGGCTCTATCCTCGTTTCTACTCCACTCCTCGAGTACACCTACTCGAGATTTCCACTATATCCACAAGCTCCCTTCTCGGCGGAGAAAACCTTACATCGTTGCTTACATTATTTTCCGACACTAAGCTAAATGCCGAGACCTAATCTTTAGCTAGGACCAATCTACACAACGTTGCCTACTTCACAATTTAACGACACAAGGCTAGATGTCGAGTTCTAATCTTAAGGTAGAACCAATCTTCACGACTCTTCACTTTGAAGCTAAGTGAGAACTTCACGCAACACAACTACTAGTCACTTTATAGTTTAGTGAGAACTCACAAGACACAACCACATCACTTTATAGTTTAGTGAGAACTCCTAATCAAATCTATTATAACTCAACTAGACTTATCCAAGTACACACATGTAGCTTGGATTTACACAACACAAATCCAAGCAAACACATATGCAATGGATGTACACAACAAATCCAAGTATCCACAAATAACTTGGATGAACACAACTAGTCCAAGTATTCATAAATACATTGGATTGACCTAAAACAAAAAGGGTATCATGATGAATATGACTAGCTCATAGATTCATCTTTATCACAACACTAGTGAGTGAGTGATCTTCTCATTAGACAAGGTAAAGAGGGGATCAAGAGGATAATCATATGTAAACATCCTTAACACTTTAAGTGATCATTTACTAATGATTATGCTATAGAAAATAGAAAGAGGGCTGAGAAAAACGTCCAAGAGGCTTACTGGAAAATGATATTTGATCCACTATTTAAAGGAGACAAAGTATAACGGATCTATAACGGCTAGCTGTGCGCGGTACCTTATCTCACCCCGCGGTTCCATATCGCTAAGGAACCGCGTAGGTACTTAAGGTACCGCCACTAGACTACGCTCCATTTTTTGTCTTTTAGTGGGGTGGGAATATTTGAGGTATTTGAAACCTTCAAAGGATATTCTAACAGCATTTGGAATATGCTATTTTCAAATTTTCATTTTCCATTTTAATAAAACATTTTCTAAAAAAGAAAGTTTATTAAAAAGTCTTTTGTCATATTAACAAAAGAGAGTTTTAAGGATAATCATTTTGATGATCACTAAGTATGATTAAGAAAGGTTAGTGATATGATTATTACCTTGATGATAGTGTTAGTTAAATAATTCATTTTGTGTTTTACACTAAATGTGTTGTATGGTTTGTTGTGATCAAAACTAAGAAAGATTAGTTAACACTAATAATGTTTTTAGGCATTACTTGCATTAACAATCTCCCCCTTTTTGATTACGACAAACGATAAACTCATTTACGTAGAAACACAAAATATGGAATTATTAACTAGTTTATCACTATCATTTCTCCCCCTTTGTCGTAGCAAAAAGGTTAGCACAAGTCTTTGAAGAACATCGAACTTTGCTAGTAGCTCCCCCTTGGTGGTTGCTCCCCCTTGCTTGGGGCACCAAGTTTGTGAGCTAAGGTGACATGCTACACAAAGGTTAGTAGAAAGGAAAGAAACACCAATGTATATATGATCACTACCTACTAAGTAACTTGAGAGGGAGAGAGAGAAGAAATCTCAAATTAGAAGCAAGTATTTTGCTAAGTATGTCCAAAGAGGTAATTGACAAAATCAAGCTTCAATCCGATGAAGATGATAAGTTTGTCAATGGGTTAAAGTTTAGAATTGATGGAATCACCCATAAGCAATTGTAAAAATTAACCATGATCAACTCAAAATAGAACTAATGAAATAACACACAAACAACACAAAGGTTACATAAAAGAAAAAAAAGACACAACAAAGAAGATAGTCATACACACAATATGAGTATCTAAAAGCAATAAATATGTAAAATAAACCACTAAGCATAAGCTAGTCTAATAGTGATATTTTCCAAGATTGCTAAAAAAAATAAAAGACTAAAAAGACGACGATGCATCATTCGAAGTTTTGTCTACCGGAATGAAAACTTGAATAGGAGGTCGAGTGAGGAGGAATTCAAGAAAATTTAACTTCTCATACACATGAGAAAGTTTAATTTGTTGAAATCGACAACAAGCACACGAGGATCCATGATGCAACACAAAATCGTTTGATGGGGGTATGGCATCAAACTTAGGGTTTGGTGGTGGTGGGGTAATGGGTTTGGGAATGTTTTCACAATGCCTTGTGAGGTTTGGGAAGGTTGAAAGGTCACTGAGTTAAGGGGTGTTGAAGGATTGTGGTGGTGGGGGAACATTTTCTTTTGCTCCGGTGATGGGGTTTATGGTATAAGTCTCATTCCAATACTTGATTGGAGAGAAGGTAGGGTTTTTGGGTGGTTTGGACGAAGATGGTTCATTCTTCTTAACCCAAATAGGTCGAACCGAGATTTTCGGTTTCTTTGAAAGCTTGGATGAGGAAGCTTTGGGTGAGTGGGGTTGTGACAAAGAAATGTCAAGGTTAGGAATGTAGGAGTTAGGCATTGTGAGAGTGTGAGAATGAAATCTCAAGGTTATGTGAGAATGAATTCTCAAGGTTGGGAAGGTGTGAGAATGAAATCTCAAGGTTGTGTGAGAGTGAATTCTCAAGGTTAGGAAGGTGTGAGAATGAAATCTCAAGGTTGGGGTATAAGTAAAATGTAATCAAGGTAAGAATTTGAATACAAAATGTGAAGTGTCAAGGAATGTTTAGTCAATTTGAGTAAACAAGGAATCTTGACAGGGTATAGGGTTTTAAAAGTTTTGACCAAAAATTCTTCAAAAACTGATTTGAACCCGGGGTACCTTAAAGGGACCGGCGGTTCCATATCGCTAGGGAACCGCGGGGCTTTAAGGATCCGCGTCCAGTGGACTTGAAACCAAGTTTTTACAGGTTTTTGAGAAAAACTAAGACTTTTTCAAAAAGTTGCAAATATTGGAATTTTACCTCTATTAGCACCAATCTATGCTAGGGTTGCATAAAGCAACACATTCACAAATAATGTCTTGACAAAGGGTGACAAAATAATTTAGATATCATTTTGAACCAATTTTAGTCAAGTTTTTAGAGGTTGTGATAGATTTAGGTTTAATTTTAATTTCAAATTAAAGTTGATTAGTGTGCACAAAAGGATAGAAACACACAAAGCTAAATCCATAGATCAACAACATGAAACATTCATGAAAGAAGCAAGTACAATGACAAATAAAACTAACTAATACATAGCTAGCTTAACATTAGATCTAGATAAGTAGTCTTATTTGGCTTGGTTTTGTTGAAAACTCTTATTAAGAAAACTCCATCATTCATCTCCTAGGAGGAGGCATGGATAACAAGGCAAGAAAGAACTCTTGCAACCTCCTATGTAGTCCATACATATCCATCCTAAGGTTATGGATGATGTAGTGGTTGTAAAGACAACATGGACAACTAGGACCATGTGTTTGTTGAAACCCATAGTATGGATCACCCAAAAGGAGGGAAAGTGGAACACCCAAAATTGGAATGTTTGAGTTGGGTGGAGGTGGAGGAGGCATGTTCTCCAAGGGTGATGTGGGTGAGAGTGGAGGCATGTTCCCTAAAGGGTAAATGGGTGAGTGTGGAAGTAAATTCTCCAAGGTTGGTGAAATGGGTGAGTTAAGAGGGGTAAATGGTGAAGTCACCAAGGTGTCATCAAAGTCATTCACAAAAGGAATACTTTGGATTGGTTGGGGTTGTGTGGTCACATCCAAGGGTGTACTTGGAGTGAAGGGTGAAGAGAGCTCATTCATTCTTGAGTTGAATGAAGAGGAGGTAGAACCAATGGAGTGGTTAGTACCATGGGTGGATGATGTCTTGCATGGTGCAAGAGGTGGGGAAGGTGATGAAGAAATGAGGATAGGAGCCATCTCATTCTTAGGTGTGTGGAAAGGTGAGGAGTTAGGCTTGGCTACCTTAATCCTTATTTTGAGTGTTTTCCTTGGGGTGGAGGTCTTGGAAGTGTTTGAGGTTTTGGTACACACCATGGTTGACAAGGGTGGTTTAAGGTTTAGGGAAGTATGTTTGATGTGTGAAGAACATGGCAAACAAGGTGGGTTTAAATGGGTGAGGGGATGATCCAAACTAGTAATGGGTTAAAATCATTTTAGGTGAATAATGAATTTAGGTAAGCTAGTTAAGGAAATGTGCAGTTTATTACTGAAAATCATGCAAGGTTTACACAGATTTCAGAAAACAGTGTAAAGCAAAAGATGCTGTCGTGCACAGTGGCCGGCGGTTCCTTATCTAGGACCGGCGGTACCTTATCGATAAGGAACCGCGGGTCGATATGGAACCGCGACCAGAGGGCTTTCAAAAGTTTCCCATCCCTGTTTTTGATAAACCCAAATTTTTACCAAAAGATTCACAAGCCAAAGTTAACTACATATCATAATCTAATAAGCTAACTATCATAAGGCATGCACAAAGCTATGTGAATCACAAACATAATGGCATAAACAATATTTAGGATCAAAATAAAATAATAATCCAAACAAAGTTAATACACAACCAAATGAAAGAAAGTCAGTAAATCATCCTAGATGAGAGTTGCAACAAGTAACCATGAGCATAACATCTAATTCCTTGATTCACTTCTGAGACGTTCTCGAAGAAGATGATTGAGATAAAATTGATAGTCGAAATCAACTTCATGGGAGGACAAAATGGAGATTGAGGAGGACATGAAGTTATTGAAATTGGAGGGAGGGTTGCTAGAAGACTCTTCTTGAGAAGTATTTTCGACTTGACACGAATTCACATTGATCTCGGATGAAATGTTCCCTTGAATGGGAGTCATGACACGATCAACGGAGTGATAAGGAGAAGAAACAAAAGACGGAAAGTAAAAAAGAACTCTTCTAAGAAGACGAGAAAGAAGCATTATGAAAGGAAGACTTGACTTAGACTCAAGAAGAACAAATCTAATTCTTCTAGCTATGAAAAATGCGAGATTGTAGGAGTTGTAGTGGCAACACAATACAACATATGTGCAAGACAAGCGGGTACTAAGTCCCGATTCCCATCTAGACACATTGCATTTTCCCTAATGATTTCAGCCCAAGGAATCATGAAATCATTAAGATCGCTAGTAAGTAATTCCCAAGGGGAGAGAGTTCGAATGACTCCTTGAGATTTACCAAGAATAGGATGTTCACGAGGTTTAGAGATGACATGAATGATGTCCGAAGACGATGGAAGCACAGTCACATGATGAGCATCAATAAGGGCCGATTCTAAAGAGTCAATACTCCAAGCATCGGTGAATCGACATTGACCATTAGATGGCACTCTAATAATATCACCGAATTCTTCAAGAGTGTAAATAATGATTTTCCCCATAATGGAAAATCGTATAGATAAACCATTATTGATGCTTATCAATGTGAATGAGCTAAAGAACTCCATAAGAAACGAAGGAAATATTGGCTCATCAATATCAAGAAGACAATCAAACCCAATAGACTTAAACATGAAGCGAATAAACTCATTTGCGAAATTGGAACAAACGATGCGTCCTTCATGGAAACAACGATGTTCAAGAGACTTAGACGAGTTTTTGTGAGAGTGAATCAAATGAGGGTAAGGAGAAGAGGGCATGTATGCTCGTGTTCGTTCATGATCTTTTTGATATCTTGAAGACATGACAAGTACCTAAACACGTAAATATCTTCCAATCACTCATATGAAAAATTAAAATCAACAAAAAAAATCAAAAGTATGAGAATGTGTCATATCAATTTCTTGACAAACAAAGGATTGAATCCATATCATTCTCATGTTCACAATGTGTCTATTCCATCATTAACCAAGAACACATGATCTATGTTAGATCAACAATGGATTAGAACATTGGTTTTTCAAAACAAGGTTTTTAGGTAAGCATTAACAATGTCATTACCTACTTGTTCATGGGTTCATCTCAAATCCATCTTTTAACCAAAATCATTTAGCCAAAATTCGGATTTGTTCTACAAGTGGGTTTTAGTGAAATCTTAATGAATATGAACCTAAGGAATCATAGTAAAATAACCATGTCAACCCACATTCCTATTAGGGTTTTAATTCAATTTCAATTTTAAAAATCCCCAACTATGAAAGGATGAACCCTAGAACAAAATAGATGAAATTGAAAGAAAATACTTACAATTAATTGATGTTAGATGAAGGATGAGAGAAACCCACAACTTGGAATCAATTAATTTGAGTGATTGAAGGTTTTGGAAGCTTCAACAATGGTGGAAAAACAAGAAAACCGTCGGCTGAGTGTTTTTGGGAGAGAGACAGTGTTTTGAAAAGGAATAAAATAATCAAACTGGCGCTCTGACAAAAGTTACTGCCCGCGGTACCTTATCGATAAGGAACCACGGGTTTGAGCCGCTGAGATAAAGAACCGCCTACAGAGGCTGGTTTTTATCAAAGAAGAACGCCAAATTTTAAAAACCAAGTTTTTCTAAAATTCTTAAAATTATATCATGGGCCTTTTAGAATATCATTGGATCATCATAAACACTAGGCAATATGTTTTAATGAAGGATTACGAGTTGAATCAAGATCGAAAAGAACCGAAACGGACAAACGACTACTCGTAGCAAAACGACAAAGTGGAGAGAAGCTAAGGGAAGTGAATCAAGACTAGGACCAATGCTCAAGGGATTAATGACAATCTTCAACTAGTGGTAACGAAGAGCTTGTGTCATATATAGTGGTTTAAGACGTGCCTTTCCGGCGAAATGTTAAACGGCTTTGGTAATGAATAAACACAAAGCAATTATTCAAGTATAGACTAAGATCACTTTCAATAATAGTCTTAGTCTAAACCAAAATATGAGCAAGGTATTAATTCACTTTCTCTCCCACAAAGGGCCTACTAACCGTATGGGTGCAAACCATGGAAATCATGCTTGATACTTTAAGCTTCTACTAACTCACTCTACATCACCATAGTGAGTCAAGTATCCAAGCAATGAAGGTTTGAGAGGATAAAGGAAAAGAAACACAAACCACAAATAAATGTCAAGGCAAGGATGCCGAGAACAAGCACATAGTCAAGTAATGATCAAAAGAATGATCAAAAGGGCGTGTGGAAGAACGAAAGCGTACCTTGGCCACAAGAGCATTCCAATCCATCAATGCAAACCCCAAGAGTGACTATCATGAATACTAAGTCTTCAATGACTAGTATCAATTCCACTCATCATTCAAAGATATTGAAAATCGACGATGATAAGTCTTCTACAAGTGCAAGTAACTCAAGCCGCAACCAATTCAATGATTGATCTTCATGAGTACCTACACAAAACAAGATGCAATCTAGTAGATACATTTCAACAGTAGATCTAAAATGTATAAAGGCTACTAATCTAAGTGGGATGCAATATTACCAATTAAAAGACCTATTTTCAAAGGAAAAAATAATTTTGACCAAAGAGAAACTTTAGTACAACTAGACCTTCTAATTTGAGGAGACAATGGATCGATCCAAGTTTCAAAGTACAATATACTTTAAAGATCTTGAGAGACCATCGCTCTGATACCAATTGTAGAAACTAGAAGGGGGGGGGGGGATTGAATAGTTTCTCTTCGATTGGTGACCAAATTAAAATTACTTTCAATTTTGTTTGTATCAAAACTATCTTTTACTTGAGGCTAATTTGCATAATGATCATGTTCAATTCAAATGCACTAGCAAAGATAATAGGTAAGTGTAATGATAAATAATTAAAGAGTAAGGAAGGAGACAACCTAGTGGGAAGACACCAAGATTTATAGTGGTTCGACAACGAGGCTCTATCCTCGTTTCTACTCCACTCCTCGAGTACACCTACTCGAGATTTCCACTATATCCATAAGCTCCCTTCTCGACGGAGAAAACCTTACATCGTTTCTTACATTATTTTCCGACACTAAGCTAAATGTCAAGACCTAATCTTTAGCTAGGACCAATCTACACAACGTTGCCTACTTCACAATTTAACGACACAAGGCTAGATGTTGAGTTCTAATCTTAAGGTAGAACCAATCTTCACGACTCTTCACTTTGAAGCTAAGTGAGAACTTCACACAACACAACTACTAGTCACTTTATAGTTTAGTGAGAACTCACAAGACACAACCACATCACTTTATAGTTTAGTGAGAACTCCTAATCAAATCTATTACAACTCAACTAGATTTATCCAAGTACACACATGTAGCTTGGATTTACACAACACAAATCCAAGCAAACACATATGCAATGGATGTACACAACAAATCCAAGTATCCACAAATAACTTGTATGAACACAACTAGTCCAAGTATTCATAAATACATTGGATTGACCTAAAACAAAAAGGGTATCATGATGAATATGACTAGCTCATAGATTCATCTTTATCACAACACTAGTGAGTGAGTGATCTTCTCATTAGACAAGGTAAAGGAGGGGATTGATATAGTGTTTTTACACCTTTAGGAAAAGGATGACAAAATAGTGGTAAGTATTAACGAGCGGTTTAGGAAAACCACAAGTTATGACCCTTGATGGGGAATCGTTCTCTCGAGGAGGCACGTGTGTTGTGTAATGAATGATTGATTATGTTTTTGATTATTAATGAGAAGAAAAGAAGAGAAAATGACGAAGACGAAAAAAATAGAAAAATAAGGCAAAAACACTACTAGAAAGTTACGACGTAGAACGTAAAAAGCACAAAATTTAAAATTTTGATCTAAAAATTCCTAAAAATTACTAAAAATCCACAATAATACTATAAGAGTTTACAAAAAATCCAAACTTGCCAAAACCTTTTAATTAATTTAATAATGACTTTTTAATGCTAATTAAAGCCCTAAAAATCACTTTTAAATATTAAAAAGCTCTAAACAAGATTTAATAGTTTGTAAACCTCAAAAATGACCTAATTAAGCTAAAAACTATTTTTAAAAATTTTAAAACCAAATTAAACTATTTTTAAACTCCTAAAAACTATTAAAATCTATTAAATCTTAAATTAATTCTAAAAATTAATTGAAAAGCCTAAAAATTATTATACAAATGGGAAAAGTCCTAATTAATGATATAGAACCTAGGAAAAATGAAAAAGAAATAAAAATAAAACTTTGACTTTTTATGATTAAAATAATATTAAAATATTCAAAAAAAATAAAAAGTTCTCAAATAAATTCTAAAAAATTCTCAAAAATCCTAAATATTCTAACTAGAACAAAAATGCAAACCAAATTTCCTGAAACCTATTAAATAATTTTATATTGAATTTTAAAGTTGCTAAAAAAAACCTAAAATCAAATAAAATTAAAAATTAAAGTTTTTGAAAACTTTATGATTTGTAAACCTCAAAAATAAGAATTAAAACCTAAAAACTATTTTTTTGTATTTTTTATCACTGTTTAATATTTTTAAAGGACTTTTTAAATTTAAAACTAAAAATAATCCTTAAAATTAATTAAATAATGTGAAAAATGAAATTTTGAAACAGAAAAATCTTAAACTCTATTATAATCCTAGGAAAAATGATAAGAAGCTAAAAAGCTTAATAAATAAGCTGAAAATGAGAAAAGAAGCTACGGCTTATATTAATAAGCTAGAAACCAAAACGTGTTAAATAGGTATTGAAATCAAACCTAAACGTAAAAAGGTATCCAGATCAACGGTAGAACTCTTAACCCTCCAGCGAGAGGTCTAGGGTTCGAGTCCGTTGCGGGTATTCTTTTTATAAAAATTTCTTTTTTTTTTCTTTTCCAACTTGATTCCAGTAACTTTTAACACACAAAAACCAAAACACAAACTAGATTCAACAAAGATTAAGCCTGGAATAAGAGCAAACGTGCCCAGTTCTTGTTTGGTGACTGATGAACAAGTGTGAGTTCACACTTGAGCACTTTGGAGCCAAGAGGGCTTGGCTGGTGACTTTTTTGGTGGTGTATTCTTGGAACAAGGGCACCCTTGTGCTTATTGAAGCACAAGGAGTCAAGGACTAGATAAAATAAGCACTTTGCACACCCAATTCAAAAACCAAAGCACACAAGGCACAAAGCAAGTTTCTGATGTAAAAAATGAAGGTCTGTGGACTTTTATCTAGACAGATAGCACACAAGTGACTTATAGCTTCCCAAATTTAGCACACAGACTTACCTAGCAACACACAAACAATCTCAATTCTCCAAATATCCTAACACTTAACAATTTGCAGGATTCAAGCATCAAAATTTCATAAAAAGAAGAAAAAAAGTGACTTATGCAGATTTCTATCTTACTTTTCACTTTTTAACTCTTGAACTTTGCTACAAACTTGATCCAAATACTCTTATACTAACAAGCAAACTCACTCAACCCTACTTACTTACTCTAACACGTTTTAATTTACCAAATCAGAACTTTTGCCCTGCTAAAACATAGATCTAAACACCCTTTTATATTTCCTTTTTCCACTTTTGCAAACAAATACACTTTAAAACTTACTCAATTCAATCCAAATAGCATCTAACATGCATATAACAACATAAAAACACAATTCAAACCAGAATTAACAACAATTATCAAATAATCATGCAAATCACATAGAACTACTATTTTTCTTAAATTTACAAAAGGTAACAAGGATTTACCTTAGGGCTTTACATCCAAAGCCCTAGTGGATGTAAATCCACCTCCTATACCAACTGGGGTTGGTGCAGAACAATAATCAACAACTCTTTAACCTGCCAAAAAGAAAATCAAAAGAAACAAGCAATATGAATGTATATACTGTTTTCTCTTTTATTTTCCTTAAAAACTTTTCTCAAAAACTTCAAACCTGAAACACACGTCTTAAAAACAATCAATTTCAGAAAATCAACACCCCAAATCCACTTTCACTTTTCTGGTGTGCAAATTTCCTAAAATCAAAATCTTTTTAAAACTCTTTTTGAAAACTTGAATCACTCAAAATTTTCACAAATTAAAATGGAACTCAGTAATAGCAATCCAAACACACAAACTTTTTATAAATAATTAAAAGGAATTACAATTTATAAAAATACCAAACTTTAATTTTATAAAAAAGGAATTACAAAGGATTTGCTAAAAACTGGAACAAGAGGGGTATGAACAGGCTCATCCCCTTTAAATACAACTTAAAAGACTATTCTAGAATGTGAAACCCTAGCTACTGAAATCTCCAAAGTGCCCTTGAAGATTTGACTGAAAATGGGTCAAAAATCGCCCATGTGATGCTTGTACTGGATGCCAGCTTGGAATCTTCAATCTTGGACGTTTAAACAATCTTGGGGACAAAGGAGTTGATCTCCCACGTTAAATTGGTCGGGTGTGGGGTTTTCTGTGAAAGTGATGTTGCAGGGGAAGGCTGGGGAGAGGACCACAGGCCACGTGGCGTGATTTGGTGAGGTGGGTTTTTGTGAGGGTGAGTCCAATTAACAATCTGCACACTTTGGGCTTAAACCCCTTTAGTTTTGGTTTAATTGAAACTGGAGGATATTAGGGTTCATTGGGGATTAAGGGGGGTTTAGATTCGTTTTGGGTTTAATTGTTTTTAAATAAGTGTTTTAGGAGGGAAGTAAATGGGTGAGTGGGTTTGACCTTTGACCAGTTTTAATATTAAAACCGGTTTGGGTAATGGACTGGGTTGGGTGGTGGGTACGGGTAGGGTATTTGGTTTTTGGGTGGGTTTAGTGACGTGGCAAGGTCTGGTTGGTGGAAGGGTTTTGGTGGTTAGGCAGATTTGGTCCCCAATCTTTTTACTCTTCTTCACTTTGTATTTAATGTCCATCAGTGCCCAAATAACAAGTGACAACTTTTGGCAAGTTGTCACTTTTGGCACAATTACTTCCAAAGCTTAATCCAAGGGCCTTTAATGTATATCCATGATTTTCCAAGGACTGATCTTGTACAATCTTCAAACATTAAGGATCACACTTGTACATTTGATATTTTGAGGGTCAAATGTGACAAGTTCTTCAAAGATGAGGGACTAAACTTGACAATCTTCAATTCTTCAAGGGTCATTTTGCAAAATTCCAAACTTGGGCCCGGTTCATTGTGCGACTTCGTTTCCCGTGTTCGTTTTTGAATGATTCTTGTGATCTTTTGCCAATTCCTCAATATCCGTACCTAAAAATACACAAGTAACAAACACGAGCATATATTTGGTCTATTTTATGATATTTAATGCATTTTAAGGCCGTTTTGGACGATGCGACTATGTATAAAAGTAGTCTCATCACTCCCCCATACTAAACCATTGCCGTGCCCTCACGCAATGCTAGAATAAAGTATCAAAGCATCTCCAAAATTCAATTTTATTCACTTTTATTCAAATGATAAACTAGCTACACTACACTATTGCTACTACTTGCGTTTTAGACATAATGTATGATTTTCATCGCAAAATGGGACGTTTAGGTTCATAGAATAAGAACACGTGAATGCTTCGTTAGAAATAATTTCGTCGTCCTCGATTTTCACCTTAATTCCATGCCAAGCGTGCAACGAGATCATTGTCATTATAAGTTAGTAATGCTAACACTACTCATATGCCCTAATCACGTACTTATTCTCCCATTATTCCTAAGTTGTATCTCTTATATTTTATTATGTCTTAATGATCACGAGGATACATCGTTGACTTATGCGATAATAGAGATTTAGGTCTAAAAATAGAGTCCTAACGGTGTAACTAAGACCATCAAATCAATAACCCCTCCTAATAGACAACGATGTTAAAAAATTAAGTTGACAAGAAGAATCGATAAACACGGTTTTATAACGGTTTTGAACATGAGACTTATTACCAAGACTTTTATACGCCCCCTAACGGAAGGGCCTTATTATCTTTGGTTTACCTCCATCTTTTATTCAACTTCGCCATGAAGCTTTTATTATGACTTCGGTCTTGCCTTGCCTTTTATTATCCGCCTCATCGGTGGTTTTATTAGCCAAAGACGTATATCCTCACGCTAAAGCGAATTTTGGATCTTTAAAGCTTCGAAGATTAAGGCTTGATTCACTTTCAATTTTGCATAGATTTTAGGCCTTGTGGGGCTTCAAATTGTTTGCTAGATTTAGGTGAGCACTTGAAATCTTATTATTGGGTGAAGCTTTCGATTATTAGGGTGCCAATACTTCAAAACCGTGACGCTGGCGATACCTTAATGTCTTCCCAATTTAATTACACGGAAGCTAGTAGAAAAGACTAGAAACCCAACAATCAAAACTAAACCGCTAAATCAATATTTATTAAGCAAAAAATATTTACAAGCGAAGGGAGAATAAGCAAACAACGAGAACACATGAGTTTTTGAAAGAATACGAGTACTCTACGTTTAGCATAGTAACTTATAATTAACTCTATCATTTCTCGTCCTCATTTAAGAGACTTAGCCTAATGTGTAGTTAAGGAATCAAAGCTAAGTGCTCAACACGCACGGTCGAGTCAAAAATTACTCTTATTCTCGCCATCGGAAAATCTACATTCGTGTCTTCAAACACTTATAAAACATGAGAAAATTTTTAAAATTTGGCCATTTTTAGCCTTATTTTGCAAGAAAACGATAAACAAAACGATAAACTTTGGAAAGCGTGAAGGTTTGGCAAGGCAAGTATCTATTCATCCCCCCATACTAAAGTTAAACATTGTCCTCAATGTTTCGAGTCTAGGGGTGCAAAACACCCCCATACTAGAGACGTAGTCGAATGCCTAATCTAGCATGGAAAGGGTGTAACCAATAAGTAATAGCCGTTTATGAAGTGTGCTAAAAACCTAAGGTTAGAACATAAAAGGATATATCATGATGTGGATATTGGGAATGGCCTCCAAATCAAACGATCGAGTGCTCCCATGAAACGAACACGAGAGGCTCCAATCGTAAAGATCATGATCTAAAAGACACAATTCACAAACAACCACGGAACAAAGGTTGGAAGGGCACAAATCCCCTCACATTACACTAATTAGAAAGCAATAATATGTACATGGATAAGCATGGGTCTCCCCCACGAGGCACCTTGTTTTTGATAACCGAGTCAAAAGCTCGACTCGAATCCCCATAAATGTGATCATTTAGGGATAATCATGGTTAGGTCAATTTTTGGTGGGGCTTACATGATAAACAAGGCCCAAAAGTACGTGGAGTACTTTAAAAATCCGATAAACATATACCGGGGTCAAAGATAGCGTCCTCGTTTTCGGATGAAAGACGAGACAACACAACTCCAACACAAATCCCAATGGGATAGAAGAAAATAGGAGAGAAGAAATAGAAGGGTGGGACAATGGGTAAGGCAAAACATTGAGCTACTCGAGGTAGACTCGCACCAATCAAATGAAAAGATTTTCCATTTATTGCATCGGTGGAAGACCGAGATTTCCCTATAAAAGCAATTCCAGGATCAAATATCTCGTCCTCGGTGGAGAAAGGGGAGGGAACATAAGGGGCTTCCCCCACACTTGGTCCACACAAAGCATCGTCAAAAGGAGAAGACGAGCTTGTAGTACTCAATAATCGCGGTGATGACGGAGTTAGAATTGTAGAAAAATCTTTTAAATTAGATTCAAAATCTTTTTCTTTTTCATCTTTAACACTCTCCTTGTGAAAACCCGATTTAATTATGTCAAAAATATTTGGTGTATCTAAAACAATGTTAGTCACACTAAAAATTCTCACATTTTGAAAACGTTTTGGTTTAGGTGGTGGCAAGTTTTCAAATCTTTTGTCAACAAAGAAAACCTCCCCATCGGGATCAACGTATTCATCATCCGAAGAATCACTCGAGATTGGAATCATAGGCTTAACACTCTTAACCTCCATCGGCGGAGGGGACGGAACTTCATTTTTATCAACTCCTAAAACTCTATTGGAAATCTTTTGACAAATGTTTTTGATGGGATTGACATTGTACAAAGATGTGATCGAATACACATGAGAAAGATTGGAGTTTTGGGTTGCATTAATGACGAGTTCTTCCTCATTGAAACGAAGAGTGATTTTTCTTGCATGCACATCGATAAGTGCTCTCGAGGTATCCAAAAAAGATCGACCTAAAATTAACGGAACTTTAGGATCGATGGGAATATCAACAACAATGAAGTCCACGGGATAATAGAATTTCCCAACTTTCACAAAGACGTCCTCGGCAACTCCACAAGCTAGAATCGTAGAATGATCGGCCATCTCGATTGACATTCTTGAAGGAGTGAGATTTGGAAGATTGAGTGACTTAAAAATCTCAAGAGGCATCAAATTAATACTAGCACCAAGATCGGCCAAGGCGTAGCATTCTTCCATGTCTTGTATAGCACATGGGATTAAAAACTTTCCAGGATCACCGACTTTTTGAGGTATGCGGCTTAGAAAAACCGATGAACAACTAGACGATTTTTGCAATTTTTCTTTGTTATTCAACATACTTTTGAAGTTCGCGGCAAATCGAGGCATCATGACTAAGGCGTCGGCAAAACTTATATTAAAATGCAAGTCACGAAACATTTTCATAAAAAGTTCAAATTGATAATTGTTTCGTTCTTGTGCCTTTTCCTTGTTTCGTCTTGATGGGTAGGGTAAAGGTGGTGTGGGTTGGGGCAAATTAGGCATAGGCATCGACCTTGGAATCTCGGGTTCCATTATGGGTATTGGTTCAACCGTAGGTGTGGTTTGAGCGGTACTTCGTGGGCTTGTAATGTGCTCCTTTTCAACCACAACCTCGGGTTCTTTCTCTTTTTCCTTCTCCATAGAAGTACTTGGACGAGAAGTGGGTTCTTTGAAAGTTTTACCACTACGAGTAGTAATAACCTTCAATTCTCCTTTCGGGTTCACGATGGTATCACTAGGAAGACCACCCGAAGAAGAGGGCTTACACATGATAGCTTCAAACATTTTAGCCATTCGATCTTCAAACTTAGATTGCCTAGCATCCGCTTTTAACAACTCTTGCTTAATCTCATGTTGACCTTGCTCCATTTTTTGTTGATTTTGTTGGAGTCGTGTGACATTTCCTTCCATTTTATTAGCATGAGTTTTAAGTTCATTAGCAAGTTCGGTTTTAAGCTCGTTTTTCAACTCGGATCTTAAGCTAATCATCTCACGTTGCATGTTATCAAACTTAGCATCATTAGCCTTAGCATAATCTAAAAATTCTCCTTGCAAATTTTTAGTGTGAGCATTTTGAAAACCTTGAGTAGGAGTTTGAAAATCACGGTTTTGGTTTTGGTTTGAAATTTGCCCATTTCCACTTTGGTAATTACCTTTGTTATAATTCCTTTGATTTCCTTGGTAATTTCCACCTTGATTGTTGTTTCGATAGTTATTAGCATTTTGATTTTGTGGAGCTTGATTTGAACGTGAACCTTGACCGATTTGGTTATAAGTTCCCGTGGCTACATAAGCATTCGAAGTGTTACCATCCGCGGTAATGCACTCGGAAAAATCATGAGCTCCACCACATGAAATACAACTCTTAGCAACCGCTTTAACCGAAGCGGTGTTTGAAGCTTCTTGAGCTTTCCAATGAGACATAAGAGTCGAAAACCTATCGAAAAACCGATTCTCCTCATTTGCTTCATCTTGCAAGGCATTAATGGAACGAGATGATGACGAGCCCAAATTGGCAACACTCGGTGTGTTACGAGGGCTATAGACCTTAGACCTATTTTCTATGATTTTCAAAGCCTCATTGGTCGTTTTGCACAAAAAATTACCACCCGCGGCGGCATTTAAATAATCTCGTTCATGTTCATTAAGCCCATTATAAAAAGTGTCAATTTGATGCAATTCGGAAAAATCATGGTGCGGACATTCATGTAGCATTTCTTTAAACCTTTCCCAAGCCATTGAAAAACTTTCATTTGGTCTTTGTGTAAAACGTGAAATCTCGTTTTTCAAATGTGTTGTCTTGGAAAAAATTGATTCACAAATTTAGACACGAGATCAGCCCATGTCAAAATCGAATTCGGCGGTTCTTTCTCAAGCCAAATCTTGGCGGGTCCATCTAACGAGTAAGGAAACAACATCATCTTAATGGCATCGTGTGGTACATCCTTAAACTTGCTTGTCGCGGTGAGACGATTAAATTGCCTAATGTGATAATGTGGGTTGTCTTTTTCGTGACCGCGAAACTTGTTTGCTTGAAGCATAGACATTAAACCCGTTTTGATCTCAAAGTTCTCCGCAAGGATGGCGGGAATCACAATGGCCTCTCCAAAACCCTCGGTGGGTGCTTGAAGCAACTCCATCATAGTACGATTAGCCATGATAGCTTCTTGTTCTACAATAGGTTCCTCACTTGGAGACTCCTCACTAGAATGAGTTTTAGTAGGAGTTTTGTTCTTGCGTCTACGTGCACGTTTTGCTTGATTACGAGTGAGCATAAACGTCACGTACAACGTGGAGACGAGCAAAGAAGATTCTTTTTGGTATTTTGTGTTTTTTCAATTTTTTTGTGGTTTTTGATTGTATTAACTTTTTTTTTGGAAATTGGTGAATGTATTAAGTAGACAATGAGTCCACAAATCTCCTCACTAATCAAATCTCTTGATTAAAAAGGCCTCAAGGAATGAAAACGATCACGTGGAGTGAACGCCTTCGATGACTTTAGAACGATGGTGGAACACCAAATCGTTCAAGAGGGTTTAATCAAATGAAACCAAGAAAATATATATGATATGTAGTAATACTTTGGGCGGCAAAACCCTCGATTCACTCTCAAAATCAAATACGCACAAGCAAGCGGAGGAAACGAGGCGGCGCGAAGCACTTAAGAGCCTTTTTCCTTTAGGTTGTGAAATACAACCGCCTTATACCCACCTTATAGTTTGTATTATCAAGATTAAGCTTCACGAAAGTATTTATCTATTTTTGCCTTTTTCTTTGGTTTGAGATTCGAATACAATGATCGAGTGATGAAATCCCGAATCAAGGTTGTGATTGCTCACGTATTTGGAGTACTTGTGTATTTATTGTTCTACGTATACAATATAGTAATAGTATTCACACAAAAACCGAAAAACGATAATACGTATTAATAGAGTGCTATTAATACAAATACTATATGGCTAATATAGAAAAACAACAATGGTTCAATCAAAACACAACACGCCTCCCCGGCAGCGGCGCCAAAATGATATAGTGTTTTTACACCTTTAGGAAAAGGATGACAAAATAGTGGTAAGTATTAACGAGCGGTTTAGGAAAACCACAAGTTATGACCCTTGATGGGGAATCGTTCTCTCGAGGAGGCACGTGTGTTGTGTAATGAATGATTGATTATGTTTTTGATTATTAATGAGAAGAAAAGAAGAGAAAATGACGAAGACGAAAAAAATAGAAAAATAAGGCAAAAACACTACTAGAAAGTTACGACGTAGAACGTAAAAAGCACAAAATTTAAAATTTTGATCTAAAAATTCCTAAAAATTACTAAAAATCCACAATAATACTATAAGAGTTTACAAAAAATCCAAACTTGCCAAAACCTTTTAATTAATTTAATAATGACTTTTTAATGCTAATTAAAGCCCTAAAAATCACTTTTAAATATTAAAAAGCTCTAAACAAGATTTAATAGTTTGTAAACCTCAAAAATGACCTAATTAAGCTAAAAACTATTTTTAAAAATTTTAAAACCAAATTAAACTATTTTTAAACTCCTAAAAACTATTAAAATCTATTAAATCTTAAATTAATTCTAAAAATTAATTGAAAAGCCTAAAAATTATTCTACAAATGGGAAAAGTCCTAATTAATGATATAGAACCTAGGAAAAATTAAAAAGAAATAAAAATAAAACTTTGACTTTTTATGATTAAAATAATATTAAAATATTCAAAAAAAATAAAAAGTTCTCAAATAAATTCTAAAAAATTCTCAAAAATCCTAAATATTCTAACTAGAACAAAAATGCAAACCAAACTTCCTGAAACCTATTAAATAATTTTATATTGAATTTTAAAGTTGCTAAAAAAACCTAAAATCAAATAAAATTAAAAATTAAAGTTTTTGAAAACTTTATGATTTGTAAACCTCAAAAATAAGAATTAAAACCTAAAAACTATTTTTTTGTATTTTTTATCACTGTTTAATATTTTTAAAGGACTTTTTAAATTTAAAACTAAAAATAATCCTTAAAATTAATTAAATAATGTGAAAAATGAAATTTTGAAACAGAAAAATCTTAAACTCTATTATAATCCTAGGAAAAATGATAAGAAGCTAAAAAGCTTAATAAATAAGCTGAAAATGAGAAAAGAAGCTACGGCTTATATTAATAAGCTAGAAACCAAAACGTGTTAAATAGGTATTGAAATCAAACCTAAACGTAAAAAGGTATCCAGATCAACGGTAGAACTCTTAACCCTCCAGCGAGAGGTCTAGGGTTCGAGTCCGTTGCGGGTATTCTTTTTATAAAAATTTCTTTTTTTTTCTTTTCCAACTTGATTCCAGTAACTTTTAACACACAAAAACCAAAACACAAACTAGATTCAACAAAGATTAAGCCTGGAATAAGAGCAAACGTGCCCAGTTCTTGTTTGGTGACTGATGAACAAGTGTGAGTTCACACTTGAGCACTTTGGAGCCAAGAGGGCTTGGCTGGTGACTTTTTTGGTGGTGTATTCTTGGAACAAGGGCACCCTTGTGCTTATTGAAGCACAAGGAGTCAAGGACTAGCTAAAATAAGCACTTTGCACACCCAATTCAAAAACCAAAGCACACAAGGCACAAAGCAAGTTTCTGATGTAAAAAATGAAGGTCTGTGGACTTTTATCTAGACAGATAGCACACAAGTGACTTATAGCTTCCCAAATTTAGCACACAGACTTACCTAGCAACACACAAACAATCTCAATTCTCCAAATATCCTAACACTTAACAATTTGCAGGATTCAAGCATCAAAATTTCATAAAAAGAAGAAAAAAAGTGACTTATGCAGATTTCTATCTTACTTTTCACTTTTTAACTCTTGAACTTTGCTACAAACTTGATCCAAATACTCTTATACTAACAAGCAAACTCACTCAACCCTACTTACTTACTCTAACACGTTTTAATTTACCAAATCAGAACTTTTGCCCTGCTAAAACATAGATCCAAACACCCTTTTATATTTCCTTTTTCCACTTTTGCAAACAAATACACTTTAAAACTTACTCAATTCAATCCAAATAGCATCTAACATGCATATAACAACATAAAAACACAATTCAAACCAGAATTAACAACAATTATCAAATAATCATGCAAATCACATGGAACTACTATTTTTCTGAAATTTCCAAAAGGTAACAAGGATTTACCTTAGGGCTTTACATCCAAAGCCCTAGTGGATGTAAATCCACCTCCTATACCAACTGGGGTTGGTGCAGAACAATAATCAACAACTCTTTAACCTGCCAAAAAGAAAATCAAAAGAAACAAGCAATATGAATGTATATACTGTTTTCTCTTTTATTTTCCTTAAAAACTTTTCTCAAAAACTTCAAACCTGAAACACACGTCTTAAAAACAATCAATTTCAGAAAATCAACACCCCAAATCCACTTTCACTTTTCTGGTGTGCAAATTTCCTAAAATCAAAATCTTTTTAAAACTCTTTTTGAAAACTTGAATCACTCAAAATTTTCACAAATTAAAATGGAACTCAGTAATAGCAATCCAAACACACAAACTTTTTATAAATAATTAAAAGGAATTACAATTTATAAAAATACCAAACTTTAATTTTATAAAAAAGGAATTACAAAGGATTTGCTAAAAACTGGAACAAGAGGGGTATGAACAGGCTCATCCCCTTTAAATACAACTTAAAAGACTATTCTAGAATGTGAAACCCTAGCTACTGAAATCTCCAAAGTGCCCTTGAAGATTTGACTGAAAATGGGTCAAAAATCGCCCATGTGATGCTTGTACTCGATGCCAGCTTGGAATCTTCAATCTTGGACGTTTAAACAATCTTGGGGACAAAGGAGTTGATCTCCCACGTTAAATTGGTCGGGTGTGGAGTTTTGTGTGAAAGTGATGTTGCAGGGGAAGGTTGGGGAGAGGACCACAGGCCACGTGGCGTGATTTGGTGAGGTGGGTTTTTGTGAGGGTGAGTCCAATTAACAATCTGCACACTTTGGGCTTAAACCCCTTTAGTTTTGGTTTAATTGAAACTGGAGGATATTAGGGTTCATTGGGGATTAAGGGGGGTTTAGATTCGTTTTGGGTTTAATTGTTTTTAAATAAGTGTTTTAGGAGGGAAGTAAATGGGTGAGTGGGTTTGACCTTTAACCAGTTTTAATATTAAAACCGGTTTGGGTAATGGACTGGGTTGGGTGGTGGGTACGGGTAGGGTATTTGGTTTTTGGGTGGGTTTAGTGACGTGGCAAGGTCTGGTTGGTGGAAGGGTTTTGGTGGTTAGGCAGATTTGGTCCCCAATCTTTTTACTCTTCTTCACTTTGTATTTAATGTCCATCAGTGCCCAAATAACAAGTGACAACTTTTGGCAAGTTGTCACTTTTGGCACAATTACTTCCAAAGCTTAATCCAAGGGCCTTTAATGTATATCCATGATTTTCCAAGGACTGATCTTGTACAATCTTCAAACATTAAGGATCACACTTGTACATTTGATATTTTGAGGGTCAAATGTGACAAGTTCTTTAAAGATGAGGGACTAAACTTGACAATCTTCAATTCTTCAAGGGTCATTTTGCAAAATTCCAAACTTGGGCCCGGTTCATTGTGCGACTTCGTTTCCCGTGTTCGTTTTTGAATGATTCTTGTGATCTTTTGCCAATTCCTCAATATCCGTACCTAAAAATACACAAGTAACAAACACGAGCATATATTTGGTCTATTTTATGATATTTAATGCATTTTAAGGCCGTTTTGGACGATGAGACTATGTATAAAAGCAGTCTCATCAGGGATCAAGAGGGTAATTATATGTAAACATCCTTAACAATTTAAGTGATCATTTACTAATGATTATGCTATAGAAAATAGAAAGAGGGCTGAGAAAAACGTCCAAGAGGCTTATTGGAAAATGAGATTTGATCCACTATTTAAAGGAGACAAAGTATAACGGATCTATAACGGCTAGCTGTGTGCGGTACCTTATCTCACCCCGCGGTTCCATATCGCTAAGGAACCGCGTAGGTACTTAAGGTACCGCCACTAGACTACGCTCCGTTTTTTGTATTTTAGTGGGGTGGGAATATCTGAGGTATTTGAAACCTTCAAAGGATATTCTAACAACATTTGGAATATGCTATTTTCAAATTTTCATTTTCCATTTTAATAAAACACTTTCTAAAAAAGAAAGTTTATTAAAAAGTCTTTTGTCATATTAACAAAAGTGAGTTTGAAGGATAATCATTTTGATGATCACTAAGTATGATTAAGAAAGGTTAGTGATATGATTATTACCTTGATGATAGTGTTAGTTAAATAATTCATTTTGTGTTTTACACTAAATGTGTTGTATGGTTTGTTGTGATCAAAACTAAGAAAGATTAGTTAACACTAATAATGTTTTTAGGCATTACTTGCATTAACACATCAGTTGACGGTCAGAGAGGAAAACATTCCAAAAACCGCATTCAGAACTCGCTACGGTCATTATGAATTTTAGGTTATGCCCTTTGGATTGGCCAACGCACCAGCTATATTGATGGACCTCGTGAATCAGGTGTGTAGGCCCTACCTGGATAAATTCGTGATTGTATTCATCGACGACATACTCATCTACTCCAAGAATGAACAAGAACACGGAGAACACCTGGCACAAGTAATGAAACTACTTAAGGAAGAAAAGTTGTACGCAAAATTTTCCAAATGTGATTTTTGGATCCTTACAGTTAATTTCCTTGGTCACGTTATCGATAGCGAATACATCACCAACAGAGATTCGTCAATTCTTAGGCCTTGTTGGATACTACCGTAGATTCATTAAAGGATTTTCGAAGATAGCTAAGTCTATGACAAAGCTTACTCAGAAAGGAGTGAAGTTTGAGTGGGGAGAGAAAGCGGAATCAGCATTCCAGACGATCAAACAGAAGCTGTGAAGCGCACCTATCTTAGCCTTACTGGAAGGCAACGAGGATTTCGTTGTTTATTGTGATGCTTCCCATAAAGGTTTAGGTGAAGGTACTAATGCTAAGAAAGAAGGTAATTGCTTATGCCTCATGACAGTTGAAGAAGCACGAGAAGAATTACACTACTCACGATCTAGAATTTGGATCCATTGTTTTTGCCTTAAAAAACTAGAGGCAGTATCTATATGTGACAACCCTGGTTTTGAGGTTCGTCACTTAGTTTTATTTTGTACAGTTGCGTGTCTTTACGTGTTTAGAGCTTATCAACGAGGTATTTATATGGTATTAGGCTATATGTCCATCATAGGTTGATGAGCCATCTTAGTGGTTGGTTTATGTATTGATTGCGTGTTTTTGGTTTTTTAGCTTGTTGCTAGTGCGAGGACTTTTGGAGAAGCAATCAGGTGAGTTTCATAGTCCCATGTTTACTATTGATTTTGACTTCCAGATGGGATGGAAGAGACACTATGTTGAGTTATTTTCTAAATTGATGTTGTGAATGTTTTTGTGATTTGAGATGGACTTGTGTGTACATTATGTGATTAACTGCTATGTGGTTCTTGTTTGTGTATGATTTGGATTGGGATAGGTACGTAGCGTGATCGTCTATGGGACCAATGGTTAATGACAAGGTAGTGGCCTTGGGATAGGTACATAGGTGTATGGGTGCCTATGGTACCATGGTTGTTGGTAAGGCGTGATGCCTTGGAAATTATGGTTGTTGGTAAGGCGTGATGCCTTGGTAATTATGGTTGTTGGTAAGGCGTGATGCCTTGGAAATTATGGTTGTTGGTAAGGCGTGATGCCTTGGTAATTGTGGTTGTTGGTAAGGCGTGATGCCTTGGAATTGTGATGATTGATTGAACTTGAATGCTAGTGTTAATACATAATTGTAGCGTATTGTCCATATGTTATTGTGTTGATGGTTGTTATTCACAGCTTGTAACTGATTTTAGCATTGGAGTCTAAACCTATGACTCTCACCAACTTTATGTTGACGTGTTTTAGTGTCTCTTTTAGGTGAGAATGTGGTTAAGCTTGAGGATAGAAGTGGCTAGACTTGGATGCCTTAGGATTGCATAGAGAAGGAGATCCCCGTCCCTTCTTAGCTTTGTTTGTTCATTTATCTAGTGATACTGTTGGCACCTATATGTTTGTTTGTTTATGTTATTTGTTTGTCTTGGGTAAGAGGTAGGACTGTTACCTACTTACCTTTTACCTACGTACCTAGACTCCTGCATTGTTGAGATATTGTCATGACATTTGTGTCATCATTTTATGACATTTCTTATATCATTTAGTTATCCATATAGACACACTATTGTTGTGATGATATCCATACGGCGTGCCCCATATTCCGCCAAGGTGGGATGTGACAGAATGGTATCAGAGACAATGGTTATAGAGAATTAGGTTGCCTAGTCGCGTAGCCTAATCTATAGCTTAAGGGTCCCTGCATATAGGCGTCATAGGAGTATGTGTGCATTTTATATTAATTGATGTGTTTGGATGTTATTTATTGCGATGTTTTGACTAGTATGAATTGAATTGTAGTATGTTCATACCTAGTCACATGTTATTTTCTTTTCGGGTTTGTGACTAGTGCGGGTTGAACCAAAATCGTCCACGCTAGTCATTATTGTATTTTGCTTAAATTGTACATTATAGTACATAATTTGGTACATGGTAGTTTCTACCTTTTGTTGGGTTATTTTATGTACCTGAGGTATAGTATTTTTCCTTTGATGTTTAAGTCATGTTCCCTAAGAATCATGTGGTGGTTCGAGTTAGTAGGAGTATGTGGATATGAAGGATTTTAAGTTGTTTCCACTCTTATGGGCGATATGACTTATAACTGATTATGTTTTCGTTTTGGATTTAGTCTATGTTGTTTTAGCTAAACTATGGATTTTGGTATTCCAAGAGTTTTACTATGTTATTTTAATAGATGGGGTTTTGTACCTATTTGGTTATGTGGTTATGAGCTTATGTGAGTAGATGGATTTATGTGTTATATGTTGTATTGATTCTTATAAGTGTCATCATAGGAGGGAATGCATTGGGGAAAGGGTAATTGTATAAGTATGGTGGCCAACATAGTTATACAAGTACCACAACTTCAATGGGTTCTCAAGTATGATTGCATGAAAGAAGGTTAGTACATGCTTGTATATGATGAGATGTAAAATTTGGGTACGTATAATATATGGGTTTATGTAATGGCTGCCTATGATATGGCTATTATTCTTTTTGGTGTTATATGTTTTGGGTTATAGTTGTGTTGTGTGATTTTGGGGTCACACGATATGGTTTGGTTTTGGAGGTAGGCTTTATGCCTTGTTGTGGCATGGTGAGATGGTGATTACTCGTATGGAAAAACGAGCGTATAAAGTGATTGATTGACTTGACAAGTATGATAACGAGTATGTTTGGGAGATTCGATAGGTATACATATGCGGATGTATATATACTAATAAATGTTATGTTATGATTTACGGTCGTTCAGTAGTTATGATAACTTGAACATACCTAGTACTCTATTGTGTTTAAACAATTTATTAGAGCTCGAGTTTGGTGGAGTTTCAACGAAGTTTTGAATCTTTTGAAGTGTATCTTGTAGCGTATTCTTTGAGTTTCGTATTTCACGTGTACGTTTTAAAATGATGTTCTTGGTTTAAGTCTGTTGGAATAACTTGGGATTTCTTTTGAGATAATGAAATCTTTTGTGTTGGGTCTTACATTTCTTTTGGTCGGTATATATTGAGAAAAAGGGGGACATGGAAATCTATTATAGGGTTAGATAGTTGGTTGTATTCGGTAAAATAAGGGTAGGGTGTTGGAGTCGTGTTTGAAACAAGATGTAACATAAGATTTCTTTTAATCAACACTTATTTATTTCAAATTCTAAAAGACTTTCTTTAAAATAAAGCGAAGTAAAATTTCTTTCTACTTACATAGTTTATATAATTGGGTTTAACCGATTCACGTCATTTATAATTATTTATACAAGGTTAAATTGAGTTTATGAAGATATCACATACAATTATATCTGTCATTAAAAGAGGTACATTAATCACTAAGTCTATTTTTTAGTTTTTTTAAAACAACTAGTATAAAATTGTTTTGGTCATAACTTGTTCGTTTTTAGAGCTTTTTGAGTGATTCAAAAGCCAAAAATTATGTACTCGGAACGTACTTTTCAAATATTCAGAAAGTATAGTCATTGGAGGTCAGTGGACTGGTCGGAATTGTTGTACAAGTGTCAGGTTCAAGGTTGAGTTGTGAATAGTAGTTTATTTTATTTGGGGTGCACGGTGTAGAAACTAGAAGGGGGGGTTGAATAATTTCTTATATTTACTTGTTAAAATGTGGTTTCCAAAAATCCTTTTTCAAAAACTTAGGCTTGAGGAAATATGTGAAATCTTCTTATGTACAATATGTACAATAGTGTAACTAAACTAATACTAACAAAAATATATCCACAAAGAATAAAGAATGATAGTGTAACTAAGCTAATACTAACAAATGTATATGCATAAAGAATAAAGAATGTAAAGAGTTAAGGGTAAAGAAAGATCAAACCGAACACCAAAGATTTATAGTGGTTCGGCAACTAAGCTCACTCCTCGTTCCTACTCCACTCCTCGAGTACTCCTTACTCGAGAGTTCACTACACAACAAGCTCCTTATGGTGGAGAAAACCGTACACGTCGCTTAACCAATTTCCGACTCTAAGCTTAAAGTCGAGCCCTAATCGTAGCTAGGACCAATCTACACAACTATACTTAGTACATACACAACTTCCAAATAGACACAACTACTTGGATCTTCACAACTATGACACAACTACAAGTGTATAAAATTAGATCTTCAATGGATCTTTGGTGGTGAACTCAATACTTCACAAGGATAGTGTTCTTCTCTTTGCACTTGGAGAGGAAGGGATGGAAGAACAAGATTCACTTCTTAAACAAGTAATAATCATACAAATGATCAAAGATTTGAGTGATTAAAGAAGGGGTTTGACTCTGGAAATAAATGTGCAAAAGAGGTGATTTTAAAAGCTGAGAATGGTCAACTATTTATAGGAAAAGAAGGCCAACGGCTAGAATCTGGTGGTGGTTCCTTAGCTCAGCCTGCGGTTTCTTATCGATAAGGAACCGCCTAGGCGCTAGAGAACCGTTGCCTAGACTCCGCTCCATTTTTTGTCCTTTAGTGGTGGAGGTCTTATCTGGATATAAAAAATATCCTGAAAGGATATTCTTAGCCAAATAAGAATATGCCATTTTTAAATTTCAAATAAATAATTTAATAAAACATTTTCTTAAAAAGAAAGTTTAATAAAAAAACTTGTCACACTTAAATAAAAAGTGAGTTTTAAGAAAGATTAAATCATTTGATCACTTGATTAAGGTTAGTACTTGTTTATCCATACCTTAAGTGAAAATGGGTAAAATGAAAAATACTTGAACTCAAGAATTCGTTTTTCGTCGTTTTCGTAAATGCTTGTTTCTACATATTGTCGTAATCAAAACTAAGCGAGACCGAAAAATGCAAGTAACGTTTTTAGTCATTATTGCATTAACAATCTCTCCCTTTTTTATTCCGACAATACATAAACTCAATCACACAAAAACAAGATTTTCGAAGACGAGTTTATTCATTTCTCCCCCTTTGTCGAAGCAAAAAGGTTGCGTAAGCCGGTGTTGAAGAAACGGACTTCGCAAAGACTCCCCCTTGGTGCTTACTCCCCTAGCTTGGGGCACCGAGGAATCGAGATATGGTGACAAGCTACATAGAAGGGTTAGTTGAACAAAGGAAACAACCAACAAGATATAGCAATAGGTCACATAAAAAAATAAATAAAAGAGAAGAAAGACACAAAGATAAAGATCCAAGATAAGTTACAAAAAAAAATCATACAAAGTTGTATGGAAAAAGAAAACAAGCCAAAAGCATAAATCTAATCGTAGTTATTCTAGAATTGTAAGATTTGCTAGAGTTTGGTGTCTTGTGGATAAGCAACCAATGCTTATAAGAAAGACAAGGTAATTGCGGAGGGTAGTGGTAGTGGCTTGTTGGAGATCTCATAATCATAGTGAATAGGAGGCTTGATTAAGAGACTCTTGATGTAGCTCAACTCCTTATAGATGTGTGCCATAGCAAGATGTTGATATTGACAACAATGACAATATGTTCCATGGTGCATGACATTATCATGAGAAGGAGGAAGAACACTAAAGGGTGGTGGTGGAAGCAAAGAAGTTCCACAATCAATATTCTTGGAAGGAGAGATGTGATTAAGATTGTTCTTGGGTGAATTTGGGTTGAAAGCAATTGGAGAGAATGGTGGGGATTCAAGGCTTTCATTGGTAGAATAAGACATTTTGTGGTGTGAAGAAAGGCAAAATGCTTAAGGTTTAAATAGGGAAGGTTTAAGGTAATTTAGGGTGGTCAAAGGGTTTGAAACTAAGATTCTCAAAAATGTTGGAGCAAATCTGGAGTTTCAGAGAAAAACCCGAAAAAGGAAGGCATTGTAGGCGGTTCCTTATCTAGGGTGGCGGTACCTTATCAATAAGGTATCACGGTTCACATATGGAACCGCCTACAGAGGCAGGGTTTGGTGTTTGGAAGAAGATTTTTCAGCAAATCTTATTTTTCTAGTCTAACTTATCATAGGGATATGCTTAAAAGCAAAGATAGACAAAGAAAACATATGCAAACTTACCAAATAGAGATTTGACCAAAATACATGGATTAAAAAATCGATGTAGGAGGTGTGTAAGACAAGACCTTAAGTCATGACACAATGATCCTCCATGATTCTATCTTGTTCTTGCTATGTTTGAGAGAATCATACATATGAATTGTGTAAGCTCTAGATTAATAGCGAGAATCTATGAAAAATCGTTTTTAGATTGAATTAACAATGTCAAACGAATTTCTCAACCATTTTTGAAAGAGACTTTGAGAATTTTGAAAAGGATAGGAGAATATTTTTCAAAAGGAGTTTAAAAGACTCAAAGACTCAAAGTGATAAACTAAAAAAAAGGAAATCAAGGAAGATGTTCCATTAATCCTAGACCTAGACGTAGGTAATTAAAAGGTTCCCTCTTAAGTGGCTTAGTGAAGATGTCGGCTAAGTTGTCCTCGGAGGGCACCTTCTCAATAGAAATGTTCCCCTTTTGAACATTATCCCTAAGGAAATGGTGTCTAATTTCTATGTGTTTGGTTCGCGAATGTTGCACGAGATTCTTGCTAAGGTCTATAGCACCTTTATTATCGCACATGATGGGAACATCATCAAGAGAAATCCCGTAATCAACAAGCGCTTGCTTCATCCATAGAGCTTGTTGGCATGCTTTTCGAGCACTCACATACTCGGCTTCCGTGGTGGATATTGCAAGAGCGGTTTGTTTCTTGGAGAACCAAGAAGTTAAACAACAACCCATGAAGGTACAAACTCACTAGTGCTTTTCCGGTCCACATAGTCTCCCGCATGATCCGAGTCCGCGTAGACAATGGTTTCTACGCTGGTCCCTTTAGGATACCATAATCCTAAATGTATAGTGCCTTTAATGTATCGGAAGATACGCTTAACCGCTTCAAGGTGAGAGGTTTTGGGAGCCTCTTGGAAGCTAGCACAAAGGCAAACACTAAACATGATATCCGGTCGACTTGTCGTTAGGTACAACAAACTACCAATCATACCTCTATATTTGGTGTTGTCTACCGACTCACAATCATCATCTACGGTGAGTTTAGTATCCGAGGCCATAGGGGTCTTCATTGGTCTAGATTCTTCTAATCCAAATTTCTTTAGCATTTCTTTAGCGTACTTAGATTGACTAAAGAAAATACCATCATCCATTTGTTTAATTTGGAGTCCTAAAAAGAAGTTAAGTTCTCTCATCATACTCATTTCAAACTCATCATGCATGATTTTGGCAAAGTCATCACACAATTCTTGACAAGTTGAGCCAAATATAATGTCATCAACATATATTTGTACGATTATGAGGTGAGGACCTTTCTTCTTTGTAAAGAGTGTATTGTCTACCATTCCCATGGTATACTCATGTTTAACAAGAAACGCTTTAAGTCTATCATACCAAGCTTTGGGTGCTTGTTTGAGTCCATAAAGTGCTTTCTTAAGCTTGTAAACATGATCCGGTTTCTCAAAATCAATGAAGCCGGGAGGTTGAGCCACATATACCTCCTCATTGATCAAATCGTTGAGAAAAGCACTCTTTACATCCATTTGTTGAAGCTTAAAATCTAAGGAGCAAGCATAGGCTAAGAGAATTCTAATGGATTCTAGTCTAGCTACCGGTGCATATGTCTCGTCATAATCAATACCTTCTTGTTGATTATAGCCTTGAGCTACAAGTCTAGCCTTGTTACGAGACACAACACCATTCTCATCTAGCTTATTCCTAAATACCCATTTGGTTCCTATAATGGTAGAACTTCTAGGTGGAGGAACAAGTTCCCAAACATCATTGGCAACGAATTGATTCAATTCTTCTTGCATCGCAATGACCCAACTCTCATCCGTCAAAGCTTCTTTAACATTCTTTGGTTCAATCAAGGAGACAAAACAAAAGAAGTTGCTTTGGTTTTGGACTTGAGATCTTAGGGTCCTTTGATTTAAGTCACCAATGACATTATTGAGAGTATGATCCCTAGATTCCTTAATGTTTACTTCCTTTTCAACACTAAGGTCTTCAATTCCTATTTTTCTAACCTCTTTGACTTTAACTACTTCTAATTCATCCAAGTCATCATCAACCAATGGTGGTGTCTTGAGCGAAGGAGGGGTTTCATCAAAGGTTACGTTGAGTGATTCTTCAATAACCCCCATGGTTCTATTTAGGACTATGTAGGCTTTACTAGTTTGGGAATAACCTAAAAGGATACCTTCGTAAGACTTTGGGTCAAACTTGGTAAGGTAGTCTTTGGTGTTGAGGATAAAGCACTTGCTTCCAAACACCCTAAAATATTCCAATGAGGGTTTCTTACCTTTAAGAATCTCATAGGGTGTCTTTCCTAAGAAAGGTCGAATAAGAATTCGGTTGAGAATGTAAGTCGATGTGTCCACGGCATTGCACCAAAACTTTTGAGGCAAAGATTGCTCATTTAACATTGTCCTACTCATCTCTTGGAGAGTCATATTCTTCCTTTCAACTACCCCATTTGATTGTGGAGTGCGAGGAGCCGAGAAGTTATGGGTAATACCATGAGCTTCACAAAAGGCACCAAATTGCACTTCATTGTCAAATTCCCTACCATGATCCGTCCTAATAGAGACAATTAAACATCCTAGTTGATTTTGAATTCTTCGACTAAAGATTTCAAAGTGATCGAAAGATTCATTCTTAGATGCCAAAAATCTAGTCCAAGTGAATCTAGAATAGTCATCAACAATAACTAGGGTATAAAGGTTACCTCCATAACTCCGTATGGCGGAAGGTCCAAAAAGATCCATATGTAGGAGCTCTAAGCACCGAGAGGTCGAAACCAAATTCTTGACTTTGTGACTTGAGTGAACTTGCTGTCCAATTTTGCAAGCATCACAAAAGTGACTATCAAACTTAATCTTGGGGAGGTGTCTTACCAACTCCTTAGAGACTAAAGATTGAATTAAACGCATATTAGCGTGACCTAATCTCCTATGCCAAAGAGTAGAACTATCATCTATAGTCGCAAAACATATGTTCTCTTTTGACTTCTTATTAACCTTCATGACATAAAGCCCATGCTTTCTAACACCTTTTCCAATGACTTTTCCATCTTTTACGATTTCACTGTCATGTTCCGAAAAGATGACCTTACACTTATTATCACAAATTTGACCTATACTTAAAAGGTTAAATCCTAAGTTATCTATGTGCTCAACATTTTCAATGGTCATGGAGTCAAGAGAAACCGTACCTTTGCCAATGATATTACCACGTAGACTACTAGCGAATGTGACGTTACCTCCATCATATGCTTTGTAATGCGAGAACAAACTTCGATTACCCGTCATGTGTTTAGAACATCCACTATCCGTAATCCACTCATCGGGCTCCAAATCAATTCGCAAGCATATCTAGGTAACAACACACAAGATCAAACATTTGGTCCCCAATATCTCATGGGTCCAAAATTGTTAGTTCCAAACATCCCTTGCATTTGGTTGGGATGCATGAATGAAGGAGGGGTTCCCCATGGAGAACAAAATAAAGGAGGGTAGTAATTCATGTAACCATTTTGTTGTTCATTATTTCTCCTAGGTGTATTTGATCTAGGTTTAGAGTTATGATTATTCCTTCTAGGTGTTGGAGTTTTACTTCTAGATCGTGAATTGTTTTGATTATCTCTTCTAGGCGTTGTCGTTCTACTTCTAGGCTTAGACTCATTCCATACTCTGGGTGGAGTAGAGGATAGTCTAGATAAACTTCTATTTCCCATGAGAGGTTTACTTAATGGCTTGTAGAACTTACCAATAGCATTGTCGTCAAATATGGGTAATTTTACCTTATTAACAGTAAGATGCTTTAGTTTTTCATCTAACTTAGACTTTTCAGAAAGTTCAGGATTTTCACCAAAATCAACCTCTGGCCGCGGTTCCTTATCTATGACAGCGGTTCCATATTGATAAGGAACCGCCCCATACAATCGGGTACCGCGTACAACAGGAGTTTTTTGAGAAAATCTGACTTGCTTTGGTTCACTAGTTGAGGCTTCATTTGAGTTAAAACCTACACCAAGTATTTCCTTTGAATGAACTTGTTTGTTTAACATGTCGTCAAGAGCACTAGTACCTTTCATGAACTTTTCCAATTTAATGGAGGTGCTCTTGAGATCTTCATTTTCTAATCTAAGTTTCTCGCAACTTAAGCAACCTAAATCAACCTCTTTGTTTTTCTCAAGTTTAGCCAATTTCTCCCTAAGTTCATTGATCTCATTTTCAAGCTTAGTTTTGGTTGATTTTAAGGTTTTGTTCTTTTCTATGAATTTGAGACTAAGTTTGTGTAAACTATCATATTTGCCTTCAAATTCAATATCATCTAAGGTGGAGCTATCATTACTATAATATTCGGTTTCGGAATGTACCTCTTTAGAAGTGTGAGCCATAAGACATTTCTCCTCCTTGGGGTTGTCATCATTTTCTTCACCGCTATCGCTCCAAGCACCACTAACAAACGCCGTGTGGTTCTTATCACGAGCGGGCCTTGGACAATCACCAATGAAGTGGTTTGGATCACCACATCTAAAGCAACTCCTATCACCTTTTTTGTTCTTGGCAAACCGATTCTTTGAGAATGGTTTCTTGTCATTGTTGGGTTGCCTAACGTGTTGACCTCGTCTCTTGAAGAACTTCTTGAAATCTCTCACCGCCAATGCATACTCCTCGTCATCGCTTTCCGAGGAACTATCATGGTTACTTTGTGCCTTCTTGGCTTTAAGTGCAAGAGATTTCCTTTCACTCTTGGTTTTCACTAATTCCGAGTCCTTCAAAATTATCATCTCATGAACCTTCAAGTTGCCTATGAGTTCATCGAGTGATAAAGTTGAGAGATCTTTCGATTCTTCAATTGCCGTGACTTTTGCTCTCCACTTTGGATGTAAGGCCCTTAGAAACTTCCTAACATTGTTCTTGCTAGAAAAACCTTCATCAAGTGCTTTTAGACTAGTAATAATGGTATTAAACCTAGCAAATGCACTATCAATAGTTTCATCTTCTAAGATGACAAATTGTTCATATTGTTGGACAAGAAGATCGATTTTGCTTTCTTTGACTTGGCTATTACCTTGGTGGGTTACTAAAAGAGTGTTCCAAATATCTTTAGCGGTTTCACACATAAAAATCCTTTCATACTCTTTCTTAGGCAAAGCATTATAAATTACCATTTTAGCCTCATTATTTTTTGAAAGTTTCCTTTTTGTATCATCATTAGCATTGTCAAAAGTGACCAATTCTTTTGTTTTAGAAACTTCATTAAATTGATAAGGTAAAAAATCACCATTGGCAATAACATGCCAAAGATCTAAATCTTTTGATTTCACATAAGTTTCAAATCTATTTTTCCAATAAATAAAACTATCGATTTCAAAAAGTGGTGGTGTTTGCATAGATTTCCCTTCTAGGTACTTGTTGGAATCCATAGATCGATTCAAGTTTTAAAATACAATATACTTTAAAAATTCTTGAGCAACCACGCTCTGATACCAATTTTAGAAACTAGAAGAGGGGGGGGTTGAATAGTTTCTTATATTTACTTGTTAAAATGTGGTTTCCAAAAATCCTTTTTCAAAAACTTAGGCTTGAGGAAATATGTGAAATCTTCTTATGCACAATACGAACAATAGTGTAACTAAACTAATACTAACAAAAATATATCCACAAAGAATAAAGAATAATAGTGTAACTAAGCTAATACTAACAAATGTATATGCATAAAGAATAAAGAATGTAAAGAGTTAAGGGTACATAAAGATCAAACCGAACACCAAGGATTTATAGTGGTTCGGCAACGAAGCTCACTCCTCGTTCCTACTCCACTCCTCGAGTACTCCTTACTCGAGAGTTCACTACACAACAAGCTCCTTATGGTGGAGAAAACCGTACAAGTCGCTTAACCAATTTCCGACTCTAATCTAAAAGTCGATCCCTAATCGTAGCTAGGACTAATCTACACAACTATACTTAGTACATACACAACTTCCAAATAGACACAACTACTTGGATCTTCACAACTATGACAAAACTACAAGTGTATAAATTAGATCTTCAATGGATCTTTGGTGGTGGACTCAACACTTCACAAGGATAGTGTTCTTCTCTTTGCACTTGGAGAGGAAGGGATGGAAGAACAAGATTCACTTCTTAAACAAGTAATAATCAAACAAATGATCAAAGATTTGAGTGATTAAAGAAGGGGTTTGAATCTGGAAATAAATGTGCAAAAGAGGTGATTTTAAAAGCTGAGAATGGTCCACTATTTATAGGACAAGAAGGTCAACGGCTATATCTGGTGGCGGTTCCTTAGCTCAGCCTGCGGTTCCTTATCGATAAGGAACCGCCTAGGCGCTAGAGAACCGCTGCCTAGACTCCGCTCCATTTTTCGTCCTTTAGTGGTGGAGGTCTTATATGGATATAAAAAATATCCTGAAAGGATATTCTTAGCCAAATAAGAATATGCCATTTTCAAATTTCAAATAAATAATTTAATAAAACATTTTCTTAAAAAGAAAGTTTAATAAAAAAACTTGTCACACTTAAATAAAAAGTGAGTTTTAAGAAAGATTAAATCATTTGATCACTTGATTAAGGTTAGTACTTGTTTATCCATACCTTAAGTGAAATGGGTAAAATGAAAAATACTTGAACTCAAGAATTCGTTTTTCGTCGTTTTCGTAAATGCTTGTTTTTACATATTGTCGTAATCAAAACTAAGTGAGATCGAAAAATGCAAGTAACGTTTTTAGTCATTATTGCATTAACACACGGGATACCTAGTCTTTGGGTTGAGTTTTGAGATTGCCTAGAAGGTTGTTTGTAGATGGTTTGAGTCACATAGATGTGGGGGGTAATAATAAATGAATAAAAAAAAGATATGTATTCTTTTAGAAAATGTCGATCTTTTGCACGGTTTAAATAATATGTCGCGGGGTGTAATATGTTTTGGTTGCCATTGGGTGTTTCTTGGATTATTTTTCGTTGTCATGGGTCATTTTGAAATGATACACGTTTTGGGTTTGAGCTTTCTTTTGAGACTCGTGGTTGTTTTAACTTGTGCACGTGAAATGTCGTTAGTTATCCGTGGAATGATTCGTTGATCGTATCTGATGGATTCAGGATGTAGTTTTGGTTTCGTATTGTTCGGGAGCGTTGAGGTAGTCATATGAAGATTTGGTAGCGCCTACACGCGTAAGTAGGTGACTATGAGAGAACGGTCGGAATACCCTAGCGGGGAGGAAAGAGGTTCGTAAACGAACTAATGTGGGTATGAGGTCTATTAGGAGTGCCAAGGGAGATGAATAGAGATTTGTGAAAGGTATGGAATTGGCACAAGTAACGTGCCATAGAGAGTGTTGAAAGGGGATATTGTTCGTAAGTCATGTATGTTTTCTAAAAATTTCTTGAAATTTAGTAGGTTTGCCTATTATTTTGAGGTAGACCCATAAATAGAGCAAGTAGGAGAAGTGAGAGAAGTTGCAGTTAGTGTCTTTCCAAGGCAAATCGTTGATGGAGTGATTTAAAAACAAGAGCTGTTAGAAATTGCAACAGATGCAAGGTAAAAGTTGAGTTGCTTAGTAGTAGATTGGATGTGGAAAGCGGTTGAGTGGGCTGATGAGAGGAAGCATTGGTCTTTTAAAATGCGTGTAGAATTTTGCAAGTAGAACGGGGTAGGAATTTATTCGTATTGCCGCTAAGAGAGGGTGCAAGGAGGACATAGTTGAAACTGCTAAGGATGTTGTATGAACGCTTTGAGTTTACAATTATGCATTTGGCTTCGTCAAAGCACTAGCGGTTTTCATGGTGTCAATGAACCAAGTGTGCATGAACGTGTATAAACGAGTTGTCATCGGGAGCATCGACGACATCTTGATCTACTCAAATCTGAGAAGGAGAGTGAGGCTTATTATGTGTTGGTTTCGGAGTGGAGTTATACGTGAGATTTTCGAGTGTGAGTTTTAGTATTAAGTTTACCATGATGAGTAGTTAGAGATGATGGCATATCATGGAACCAGTAAGGGGCAAAGTGAAGAAGGATGAGGAAGCATTTTGGAGGCTGAAGAAGTGGACTGGATAATGAGCCGATCTTGGCATTATCGGAAGGACTGGATGAATTTGCGAAGCATGACGATACGTGGAGCAAGGATTTGGATGTGTACGAGGACGATAAATAAAGGCGATTGCTTATACGTTGCAGGAACTGAAGATTTGGAAGAACTGGATAGACTTAGTTAGTGGAGCTGGATTGTTATATCTGCCTAGAATGCTAGAGGCATTTGGGGTACGAGACGTAGAGAATGATCTATACGGATCATGAACGTCTCCAACACATATTCAATCACCTTGATTGAACATTTGGCAAAGGTGGTGGGTGGAGTTAAGTGACGAAAGAAAATTGCATGGCCAAGTACCATCTGGGAAAGGCAAGCATGGTTGATGAGACATGGAATAAGAAGAATGAAGTGAAGCTGAGAAGAACTTGAACTATATGGATGACGTATTAGGATGGTTTGGATGAAAGATGTAGGTTGCACGAGTTGAGTTGTCTAAAGCAGAGAACGCGTCAACATGTATGTTGCGTGGCTTGGACAATCATATGGAGAAAGGGACGTAGACTATACTTCCTACATAGATAGGAGTAGCTTAGAAAGGGGCGATGTAAGGACGAAGTTGGTGGAAGGGATACATAATGCGTTGGAGAATTAAGTACGATGAGAGTTGGGTGATAGTCGATAGACTGACTAATTCATCACCTATTTCAAGAGGAATGAGAAGTCACGTAGTTGGGAAGTTGGAAGAACTAATGGATATGTGAAAGACCGTCGTAGGTCACTTTGTAAGGAAATTGGAACTTTTAAGTAGTTTGGAGTATGGACTGAAGGGAGTTGATGAACATGATTGGATATGAGTATATCCAACTAACTGGGAAAAGGATGGACAAGTGAGATATTTGTACAACCTTAGGAGTTACATTGAGGGCATGGGTGATTGATTTAGAGGGAGTTAGAAAACTCTTTAGCGATGGCTGAGTTTTCATATAATGATAGTTATCATACTAAAAGTCGATAAATGCCATTTGAGGCACTATGTGAAAGGATAGTGTGAGATATCCCCATTGTGGACTAGAATTGGTAAAAGAGGCTACTAATGAGGTAGTGATGTTTGTGGAAAGGATGAGTGCAACAAGGGATGCTATATAGAAAGGAGGAAACCACTAGAGTTAGTGACAGAGTTATGTATGAAGTTTCACCCATAGTAACGGGTGGTATGTTTTGGTAAAATGGAAGAGTTGATGTAGAGTTTTGTAGGTCCATTTATGATCTTTGGAAAGATCGGACCATTAGATTATGAGCATAGAGTTGTATACATGATACATTTCATGTATTGGTATTGGTATAGGTTGTTTGAGAATGCATTTTGCCTGTACGGTTATTCGGGACTTGTGTTAATAAAAGTCTTTGTTTTATCAAAGAGACATATGTGAGATTTATTGACTGTGAGGTCAAGAGTTTGGCAATGAGTTTAATTATTTTGGTTTGTATATATGGTATTTTGAAACTTGGATTAAAGTTCACGTGGGAATGAGGGGAGTTCGTTTAGAACAAGTATCCTCATGTGATTTGTTGTTTGTGTGTTTGATCCTAAGGAGTAAATCTCGGGATGAGATTTCTATTAGGAGGGAGTGATGTGACAACCCTGGTTTTGAGGTTCGTCACTTAGTTTTATTTTGTGCTAGTTTCGTGTCTTTACGTGTTTAGAGCTTATCAATGAGGTATTTATATGGGAGTAGGCTAGATGTCCATCATAGGTTGATGAGCCATCTTAGTGGTTGGTTTATGTATTGATTGCGTGTTTTTGGTTTGTTAGCTTGTTGCTAGTGCGAGGACTTTTGGAGAAGCAATCAGGTGAGTTTCATAGTCCCATGTTTACTATTGATTTTGACTTCCAGATGGGATGGAAGAGACAATGTGTTGAGTTATTTTCTAAATTGATGTTGTGAATGTTTTTGTGATTTGAGATGGACTTGTGTGTACATTATGTGATTAACTGCTATGTGGTTCTTGTTTGTGTATGATTTGGATTGGGATAGGTACATAGCGTGATCGTCTATGGGACCAATGGTTAATGACAAGGTAGTGGCCTTGGGATAGGTACATAGGTGTATGGGCGCCTATGGTACCATGGTTGTTGGTAAGGCGTGATGCCTTAGAAATTATGGTTGTTGGTAAGGCGTGATGTCTTGGTAATTATGGTTGTTGGTAAAGCGTGATGCCTTGGAAATTATGGTTGTTGGTAAGGCGTGATGCCTTGGTAATTGTGGTTTTTGGTAAGGCGTGATGCCTTGGAATTGTGATGATTGATTGAACTTGAATGCTAGTGTTAATACATAATTGTAGCGCATTGTCCATATGTTATTGTGTTGGTGGTTGTTATTCACAGCTTGTAACTGATTTTAGCATTGGAGTCTAAACCTATGACTCTCACCAACTTTATGTTGACGTGTTTTAGTGTCTCTTTCAGGTCAGAATGTGGTTAAGCTTGAGGATAGAAGTGGCTAGACTTGGATGCCTTAGGATTGCATATAGAAGGAGATCCCTGTTCCTTCTTAGCTTTGTTTGTTCATTTATCTAGTGATACTGTTGGCACCTATATGTTTGTTTGTTTATGTTATTTGTTTATCTTGGGTAAGAGGTAGGACTGTTACCTACTTACCTAGACTCCTGCATAGTTGAGATATTGTCATGACATTTGTGTCACCATTTTATGACATTTCTTATATCATTTATTATATTTATTGACACGCTATTGTTGTGATGATATCCATACGTCGTGCCCCATATTCCGCCATGGTGGGGTGTGACACTATACGGGACCAAGTGTACTGTACATACCGACCACAAAAGTTTACATCACATACTAGATCAGAAAGAGCTGAACATGAGACAACGACGTTGGATAGAACTGTTAAGTGATTACGATTGTGATATCAAATACCACCCTGGTAAAGAAAACGTAGTTGCAGATGCACTGAGCCGGAAGGGGACTGATCCTCCCATGATAGTTCGAGACTTAGTCATGACGATTAGCTTGGACCTACCCAAGCAGATCATAGAGGCTCAAATCAAAGCTCAGGAACCGGAAAACCTCGAGAATGAAAACATAGAGGGAATCCTTAGAACGGATCTTACCAAGGAGAAGTTGGAGCCAAGAGCAGACGGAATGTTTTGTATATACGAAAGAAGTTAGTTGCCATGTTACGAAGACTTGAGAAACGTGATCATGCACGAGTCTCATAAGTCTAAGTATTTTATACATCCTGGATTCGAAAAGATGTATCAGGATATGAAGAAGTTATATTGGTGGCCAAACATGAAAGCTGACATCGCCACCTACGTGAAGAAATGTTTAACTTGTGCCCGAGTAAAGACGGAGCACTAGAGACCATCAGGACTATTAGTGTGACCTGAGATACCGAAATGAAAATGGGATAACATTACCATGGACTTCATCACCAAACTCCTGACCTCGTCTCAGGGGTACGATACCATTTGGGTAATTTTTGATCGACTCACAAAGTCCGCCCATTTTCTACTGATAAGAGAAAATGACTCTTTGAACAAACTGGAAAAAGTGTACCTGAAAGAAGTTGTGGCTAGACACGGAATTCCGGTCTCTGTGATGGAGAGGTAGATTTACGTCAAGTTTCTAGAAGGCTTTACAGCGGGCCTTGGGAAGCCTGGATATGAGCACTGCTTATCATCTACAAACGGATGGACAGAGTGAAAGAACGATCCAGACACTGGAAGACATGTTGAGGGCATGTGTGATCGACTTTGGAAAAGGATGGGTTGAACACATACCTTTAGTTGAATTCTCTTAAAACAACACCTACCATGTGAGCATCAAGGTTGCACCATTTGAGACACTCTATGGCCGTAAATGCAGATCACCCGTGTGCTGGGTAGAGGTAGGAGAATTTCAGCTTACTGGACCCGAACTGATCCAAGAAACAACCGAGAAGATCACCCTCATCAGGCAGAGAATTCAAGCTGCCTAAGACAGGAAAAAGAGCTACGCAGACCAAAAGCGGAAACTTATGCAATTTGAGGTAGGTGACCGTGTTATGCTTAAGGTATCACCTTAGAAAGGAGTTTTACGTCTTGGGAAACGTGGAAAGCTAAACCCACGTTATGTAGGACCTTTCAAGGTGATATCTAGAATTGGTGAAGTGGTATACCGTCTAGAGTTACCCTAGCAATTGAGACGGGTGAACTCTACCTTTCATGTATCAAACCTGAAAAAGTGCTACGCGGATTAACCGCTAGCCATGCCATTAGAAGGAGTCCACATTGATGATAAACTCCAATTTGTAGAAGAACCAGTAGAAGTCATGGAGAGAGCGGTCAAGAAGTGGAAACGCAGTCAAATTCTGTTAGTTATGATAAGTTGGAACTCTAGGAGAGGTCCTGAGTTCACTTGAGAACGCGAAGACTCGTTTAGAGCTAAGTACCCACATTTGTTCACCTAGTAGTGACGTCATCTTAAGCTTTGAGGACAAAGTTAAAATAATGGGGTCAGACTGTGAAACCCCTGATTTTCATTTTTAGGATGACATCACTGTACACGTCACCTCATGATTTTAATATATATTATCACCTTTGCATTAGATATTTTTATCTATCATCTAAATTATGTTCTCCATAAGTATCATTTAAGATATTTGATCATGAGAACTCTTCATACTAATGTATATAGTTATGAACATACAAGCATTCAATTGATCACTTTGGCGACTTTTAAGCCACATGGAACTCATGAGCATTTACATTACATTATTTTAGATTTTAATATCTAAAACTATGATCACACTTAACTAAATTTACCAAGTTCTCAAATTCACTTAAATATATATATATATATATATATATATATATATATATATATATATATATATATATATATATATATATATATATATATATATATATATATATATATATATATATATATATATAATATATATGGGGCTAAGTTTGACATAGGAAAATAAAATGGCGCCATGTCATATCCCACGTGGCATTATCTCATTGGCTATTGTTATATTTCATTTATTTTGGAAACAGTATCTTTTTATTCGAAGATTTATCTATTTTGGAAAATATATTTTTTTTAAACTTCGGAAAATTCTCAGAGGATATATACTATATTACCGAATATAACTCTCGGACTAAAGTTACGTGATTGGATTGAAGTTATTCGGAGATTTATTTAGTATTTAGTAGATTTATTTAGTCATAAAATCTATACCATGAATAGACAAAATCAAATCTCTTATTATATACAATCTGTTGAAGATGATTACATACATTCGAAAGATAAATATAAACCCTAATATATCTTGAGTTTTGAGTTTTGTGTTTGCCTCCAAACTATGAGGTATTAATTTTCTTCGTTTTCTAAAATTCATTTATTCTTACTTCTTATTGTTTCTTATTCTGATATTGATGAGCAATTTGGAAGCATGCAGGCTTAGGCTTCATTCGTCTTTTGTTTCGATTGTTTCATATCAAAGGCTCAGCTTACATATGAGGCGATTATAAAGGAAGGCTCCTGGTGGACACAATAGGATTTGAGGAATACTTGGTGAGAAACTCTATAATTCGATATGTTCATTTAACATATATGTTTTTTGAGAATGTAATTCGTCCTGGTCCCACCAACAGTCTTCATTCTAAACCGGGTCATCAGGTTGAATCAGTCCTCTCCTTATTAATTTGATTACCCAGTAATGAGCATTTCCTTTTGCCTTCTTCTTAGCGGATACAGGAAGTTTGTTTTGTGGCTATACGTCGAGGGTGCTACTGTTGATAAAACTGGCTGTCGAAAGAACTTAAGGAGGCTGGCTCATCTTTGGTTGAAGGCTGCAGGTATGGGTGATTGTGTTTGTCACCTACTAGGCAGCTACCTATGGGAGAGTAACTTATGAAAACTGAATATGTAGGATGATGTAGTACCGTCCAACTTGGTTTTCGTTTTCAGCAAAGTTTCTTTTTTGATCATTCTCTTATTAAATTTCACAATAATTTTGAAATTTGTTCTTCTTGACTTCAGGTTCAAAAGATCAGTTTCTGACTCCTGAATCGGAGTGGTGTATAGGCATGGCATCATAATGTTTACATATCAATATCTCATTTGATGTCTGATATGGGTTGACATGAAACATTACATCTATAGTATATGTATATCCTTGATGGTATAAAGCAGCTTCATACGAGTCTTGCTAAATAATCACTGACAATTTTTTGTAAGGCTAGATTTGAAGCCCATCACTTAAGTAGCAGTAGCACTGCCGTTTTTAGTCCAGCAAACTAAAAATACCTAAAAATTTATCCAGTTAAGAGGATGGATATAGGGTTTGGGTTTGAACATGTCATTATTTTATCATTACAAAAATGTATCACGTTCTATAATGTTTACCTTATATATTAGCCATGGATATAGAGGTAATGTAGTGGTGGTAATTCAGTGCCACGTTTACTTGATTTAGATGCACTTACAGAATTACAATTTCTCCCTAATCTGTGATTCTTTACAAGTAATACTCTTTTTGGTTGATCAAGTGACTAGGAGTTTATGGAAGAATGCCTCGATAGGCTTTCGGCTACAGGTTAGACCAGACATATATTTTGGCTTTATATTTTGAAATATTATTATACATGATGTTTTGAAACCAACATTAGACATGTAATTGACATGCTTAAGGAGTACAAACCAAATAACATAGGACACAGTGTTAAATATATATGCATCATGTATCGTCATCCTAATATATGTATATATTAGGATCATGTATCATCATCCTTCTCGATACATGATGTATTGATCAAATAACATAGGATTTCATAGGAGTTTATGTTGTTTTTTTGTATATACGTAATTAGCTTTATAGATACTCAAAACCCTAATAACGCGTTTTATAATGATTTCCATGGTTTCTTTATAGGTAGGAGGGTGGATTGATGACAAAGGACGCATGGTTTGCTAGGTTATGTAAAAGGTATGTATCTTTTTTTCTAAACCCTATTTAGGTATGTATCATTTTTTGCTTTTCTTATTATCACCGCTTCCTAATGATGGTATTCTGGTGCTTTTATATCTTTGTAACAAATTGGGTATAGGTGCATGTGAGCAATCAAGGTTGTCACCTAAAGTGTATTGCATTTTCAATATGGTGTTGGATTCTTTCCGCTGGCTATTCTAATGGATATTGCTTTATATGAGATACTTTATTGGCAAATTAAAATGCATCGATTCTCGTGATGATCTCTAATTGTATTTCATAATACACATACTGATAAAATATTTGAGATGATAAGCAAGTTTATGACTGACCCACATACTGATTTTGATGTCTTCCGAGTGCAGCATCTGTTTGCTATAGAATATGTTAGATGGACCACGTAGGAGGCTACTCTTCATTGTCCGTCGCCGCGTAGGATGGACCACGTAGAAAAGCAATACATGTGGAAACTGGTTTTGGTGAGCGACTTCCATCAATTGATACATGACCACCACGAATGCGTGATTATGATGCTATTATTGAGATGAGTGGTTAGTTTTAGTAAGTTTATATATTCATTAGTGTATAACCGACTTAAAAGCGCCTCAAACGTGTAGTTAATTGTTATCTTCGTGAACAAATTGTCTTGCAGAGATCTCCATCTCTAGAAGTATCTGTTCCAGGAAATGATGCGATGAGCATCTTGAAGATGCTCCCTCAAAAGAAAATCACAGAGAAGGGCGTGAGATTGAATATGACAATGAATCGAATTATTACTATCAAGCCTTATTGTTAAGCATATTTTCTATGGTATATTACTTCTTTGATTATTGGAATTCCTACTGTAAATAATGGTACATTTACAATCGAGTCAATTTGACTTTGTGTTCCATCCTACGCGGCGACGGACAATGAAGAGTAGCATCCTACGTGGTCCATCTAACATATTTTATAGCAAACAGATGATGCACTCGGAAGACATCAAAATCAGTATGTGGGTCAGTCATAAATGGCTCCACAAAAACTCATTACCTATTTGGAAAAACAATCCCAAACACCCCTAAAATATGTAGCTATGTTTCTTGCTGAGCGTAGTAAATTTTAGGTTACACCTCTATCTAATTCCACGCGCATTTGCATCTATTTAGGATGGATCTTTTCCCGTCTTCATTCAGGTTGGTCTTATAAGACACGAGTTGGACTTAATTGATTTAAGTACTATATGTTTGCTACAGGCCGAAAAATCCTATAACAATTGGTCTATTGTTTTGATTTTCCTCTAATTACTGCCAATACTGTGCTTTGCTCACCTGGATCATGGGTCTGGTGGTGTTTTTAGGTGTATTTGCATTCTTGGTGTATAATTTTTTATTCAATTTTATCATCTGATCATTCAATACCACCAATCTATATCATGTCCCGTATGCCGCCCAGTAGGTATGTGATGGTTTTTTGTTTCTAGGATGTTCATTACACTATAAAATTTACTTGTGGTGCTTTGTTCAGATTATAAATTTCTTTGTAGGTTAGCTGTTTTTGTGGAAGTTTGAGCAAGTTAGGCCACTGATACTCTACACAGTTTTGACAAGCTTTTGTTTGGTAGGATTTATACATTTTAGGAAGAATGTTATAGAGACAAAAGGAAAAACTTTGCAAGAGATGGAGATGGCACTTCTTCTAGCGAGTGCGACTTCTTCCATCTAAGCTAACGGTAAGTGCTACTGCTCTGTGGCTTCAAATTCTCTTGCCTTTGTACACACTGTAATACCTTAGAGATTATTTCCACTTGTCATGGTTTTATATATATAGTTTACGTCTCAAGAGCCTTCTTTTATCTCAGGTATTGTGAGTAATAAAGTTCTTACATTTGGTCTATTGGGTCTTCCCGGTATGAGTAATTTAGTAGGTATTTCATCATCTTACTGAATTATTTGTAGCTAAATTATACGTTGGATTGTATGGATATATTGACAGGAGTTCCTTAAACCCAGTGTCTATCAGAGTTTCCATTTCACATGTCAAACTTACGGTGGCCATCCATATTCTCATATCCTGGTTCCTTCTCTGACCCCGCACCATCAGCGACAATATCAAAATTGATCGAAGCCATAGCAACAAAGTGATGGACTTGTGGTAGAAGACAAGAATAGGTACTGTTACCATTTTATTGTCTTTAAATTCAGCAGATCGATCTCGGTAACGTAGTCTTGCTTTTTAAATCACTGAAAGTTACAATCTGCAAAAATATTCAGAGCCTGGGCTAAAGCATTACTTGAAAGGGATAGAGAATTTCGTCTGCAAGTTAATGCATTTAACCCAAGACTGAAGTTTTTTGTGAACAACGACAAGGAGTTTCATGCTCGTGCCTAATCCCGCAACAAAATATACCAACATTCAGTGTTTTGTTTATTTATTTAGTATCATTTTGCCTGTGCAGAAGGTGTAACCGGAAGGTAGTAGGCTCACATAGGTTTTGGATGGGGCTACTTCATTGCTCAAGTAAGGAATATTTATGATAAGATATTATATATGCTCTAAATTATTCGATTTAAAAGTCTCTTAATTGAAACTAATTTGCATAGTTTGAGCGCACCGCCTGGGTAAAAAATAGGCCTGGGGCGGTCTTGATAATGTGGGTCCAATAGGTTTTAGCTAAAAATGGGCCATTTTCAAAATAAGCTCAAAGGATGGGTTGATCTTGCAGCATTGTGGTACACTTGCTATAACTGCTAATTTTATCGGAACATATATGGATTGGTTGGAAATACATTTTTGTCATCTTGGGAAAAGACACTGAAAACGTTTTTTGTTTGGCTGAATCAGACAATTAAAAGGATTAGTTTGTTTCCCTCTTTTTCAGGCTCTATATGCACTGCAAGTAAACCCACTCCAAATTTGTTTGAGTCTTCTATTTTGGACTGTGGTATTTTAATATGACCGGGCATTCCTTTTTCTTGGAAAATGATTTTGGATCCAAATGTTTAACAAAAGGAATGAACCAATTATGATTCCTAAAACGGTCCCATGCATCTTCTGTCAATGAAATTGTAAAAACTATTTAAGCTTCATATATTGGATGCATCATCGAAAATGGGAGTTTGGTTAAATAAGCTTTAGTTAATATATTTTCATCCTATAGTTATAAAACACAAATTAAACATATTAGCTAGAGATTTTATAGCATAGTGTTAAGTAAACCTTAACTAATCTTCTGTTATTTCCAAGTTTTTACGACATAATATTAAGTAAACACATAAGAAAGTTAAGAGCTTCTAATAATAGCATAGCAACTGCAGAGTCAAAGAATATAAGCTGCACATCGCAAGGTATGGGCAACCAAACATTTAGATCAGTCCATGTGCTTTGCTCTTATGCTGAGAGGATGAATAAGAGACTATTCATTGAAACATTGTCCAAAGATCTCTCTATTTGTTTGAATAGTATTTAAAATGGCCATCCAAATGCCCATATTTCTCTGTTGATATTGATTATGTCTAAACCACTTATATGTATAGGTATATTTATTTTTGGCACGCGATAATGGTTGTTGGGGTGGCATGTCCAGCACTAGAGCTCCATGGGCGCACTGCCTCAAATCCTAAAGAATGAGGGTGGCAAGTCACTTCTCAAGGGTGACTGTGACAACATTGTACGTGCTATTGCTGGTGATGTTGTGCTTTGTGGTTATGACAAGATCTAGCTGCTAGATGAGAATTTTTTACTTTAAGTTGGTATTTTCTAAGTTAGCACGAGAGAAGAAGGACTACGTGAAGGGAACTTTGACAATGCGTTGTTTAACCGTCCATAGGCAAGGTCAGGCAGATCCACATCACCAGTGACCCACGAGGTTGTAATGCATTTACAATCTCATTTTCCCAATTTTGGTTGTAACATTTATTTCAGAATGTTACTTATGCTCGGTATATTTTGTCTGATCAGGTATTGGATATCTGTCGGTCAATCAAGATGAAACAAAGCTGGTAAGAAAACAGAGTTGCGGTGAGATTCTAAAACGTGTCATAACCAAAGGTTCATTCACACAAGATGTTGAATGCATATCCTCTCATAGCAGCAGCCCATAAAGGAAAAACTCAACCATTTTTAACAACGCCAGATATGCAAGACGTTCAACCGGGTATATATGTACCAAAATTTGGGCACACCTTGCTTAGCTGACATTTACTTGAGTCAGCCCAGTTCTGCCAATAATATTGTATGTCTTATTGAAGATACATACAAGCTAACCACACTTCCGAATATCAAAGGACATGGAACCAGATTCCAAGGTACATGTGATGACAAGTTATATGTGTATATGTAATCTTACATTTCTGAATTAAAACTTAAAAATATATATTAGGTTTTTTGTGTAATTTACTTTGTTCATAAAAGAGCCTCGAATTTTTATAATTTTTTAGCAAAACAATCAGAAACTCATAATTTTAGTTTTCTCATTCACTTTTTTTTGTTCTAACGTGGAGTAAACTTGGTGTCTATGGGTCAGTTACTTATGTTATGTGTTACATCCTGTCAAGTTTTAAAGTTGAAAATTTACTTTAATTGATGTGTTTGAAAGTTTCTGTACTGATGGTGTCTTAACTTTTCTTAAATTTTAGTTCAGGTAACCTCCTTGCACAAGCAGTAGTTAGAACCCATTCACCTTATCCGCGTGGTTGTGCATGTTGTCGTCCAGTTGGCAATGCACCAACTAATGATTTTTCTGAATCTTCCCTCATACTCGAAAAGCATGTTTATTCTCTTACATCAGAAACTGAGCCAGACCATGACTCAAATAATATAGACCATTGTTTGTCCAGTGATGGTTCTGGGTCTGATCACGACGACTCAGATGAAGATGAGCTTCTTATACCCGTTGACGACACTACATCCAAAACATAACACATAAGTAAAGGCGAACTATTATACGAACTGGAAAAGGAGTTTCAGAGGCAAGAAAACAAGGCCCATATTCAAGCCCAGCAAGAAGAAGAAGTTGCGGCTGAAGAAATAATACAAGAGGAAAAAGCGACAGCTGATTCAGTCGACGCCGAACCACCGCTTCTATCATTAGACAATTCAGAAAATTATCATATGTATCCTCCTAGAAGAATAATGCATATTGTTTCAATAATGTCAAATAATACAAAATGTTGTTGTCTTCATCCACGGATTAAAGTTTGTTCGTTAAATATTTATAGGTTCTGAATTTTACAATTTAACAAATCTTATATTTAGAAGTTTACTCAAAATTTTAATATCCGTCGGTTTACGCACAAGCAATGATCTTAACGTTGTTTAAAAAAATATTCGCAAATTAAAACCCACCTGTTGATATCTGTATGCCCGAAGATTAAAATGGGATAAAACCCGTCCGTTGATCTGGCAAAGGCCTAATGCTATCAAAAACTGTCCCACAGCCACTGATTTATGTATGCCCGGTGCTTTTAACAAAAAATGTTTTATATCACTGACAACTTTTTGTCTCGCTGCTACTGATATAATTGATCAACAAATATTGTTCTTAAAAAGGGTTTACGAACCGAAACATTACAATGGTTTAAAAATTGTTGTTTCAAAAAAGGATTTACCACGTTGTGACAAATAATCCATTGATACTAAAAAATAAAGAATTCCGATCAAGTTTTTCCAAAATTTATTATTACAAGAAAAATTAATTTATTAGCTAAATGTAAATTGTGATTCTGTCAAGAAGTAATAAATAAACAGTCGTAATAAATTAACTTTTCTAAAATATGTGTTTTTTGTCAGTAAAAATAATTTTAGAACAAACGGAGTAATAAAATTTTGGTTTGATCAAGTGTTTGTGAGGAGAGAGACTCATTTCAATTTATGTTTAAGTATGGGAAACAATAAAATAAAAAAAATCTAATTTTACACAACCACCATTGCAAGTATAAACAAATGTTTTAAAAACCGGGTTGACCCGACCGGTTGACCCGTGAACCGGCTCGGAGACCGGTCCGGATGTGTCCGGATTTTTGCTTGTTTGAGAACCGGATTAACCCGCCGATTTTTCGTTGACCTAGGTTGACCCAGTTTGATAAACCCGGTCGGGTCACAAATTTTTATAAAAAAAATATTTTTAAAACTTTTTTTCATAAACATCTTTAAGTTTTAAGGATAAAAGTGACAGTAATTAAGTTTAGTTAAAATAAAGTCAAAACTAAATTATAACATTAACTAAAATTGTTTTTGTTATAATCTATTACATATTATAATAATAAATTAATCATTTTTCATACCTTTGCTATAATGTTGTAAATGTAAAACTAAAAACCATGAGTAAAGAATACATATTTTTTCGGTTTAGTTGAACGGAAGATAAATTACTGGATGATACAATACTACATATTAAATATATAAATTTATATACATATATAGAACCGGGTTGACCCGGCGGTTCAACCGGTTGACCCGTAAACAGGCCAATAGACCGGGTCAACTAAAAAACCGGGTTTTAAAACATTGGTATAAACCATACCAAAGACCTTTTTACAACTCATAAGCCTCACATTCATCACATACACATCGACTACTGGATAGACGAACAACTAAAAATATCACAAATTATTTTTTTTTAACTTTGCTTTTAAAAAAAGTTACTCCCACTGCCAACAAATATAATAAAACACAAACATGCTTTTATAAAGATTTACAAACCAAACTGACTCATAGGTCTCTCTGTCATCACATACACATCATCTACCGGGTAGAGGAACAATTAAAAATATAACACCTTTTAACTTTAGTTTCAAAAAAAAATCCTCCCACTGCCAAATATAAATAAAACACAAACACACTAAAATGAATATTTACGAACCAAACCCACCCGTTGGGTGGGTTACAAAATTATAGATATCCATCATAGTGGTAAACAAAACAGTTAAACTGTTTGTGTGCAACTGCTAACTAATATAAGAGATCAATAAACATTCTTTAGAAAAAAGTTAATGAACCATACCCGCCTGTTGGGCGGGTTACGAAACTAGTATATATATATATATATATATATATATATATATATATATATATATATATATATATATATATATATATATATATATATATATATATATATATATATATATATATATATATATATATATATATATATATATATATATATATATATATATATATATATATATATATATATATATATATATATATATATATATATATATATATATATATATATATATATATATATATATATATATATATAGATTTTGGTTAAAGTAGTGTAGTACCTTATAATTGTTAAAATGAAAAGCCTTTTATATTGTTAAATCAACTATTATGATTAAGATGACATTAATTGCTTTAAATGATATTCAGAAATAAATTAATTACTTTTTCATGTCACTAAAGGTTTAATAATTGTACATAATTTTTTAAATGACTATGAAACGAGTTTTTCTTTATGTACGAGTCGTTTTTGTGTACGAGTTGCTCTTTATGAACGAGTTGTTCCTTGTGTACGAGTCGATCTTTGTGTACGAGTTGTTCTTTGTGTACGAATCGCCTTTCGTGTGTGAGTTTGTCTTAGTGTACGAGATGCTCTTTGCGTAGGAGTTGATCTTCGTGTACGAGTCCTCTTTGTGTATGAGTTGTTCTTTATGAGATGTTCTTTGTGTACGAGTCGCTCTTAGTTTAGGTGTACGAGTTATTCTTTTAGGTGTATCATCTTGAATATATATTACACTTATGTACCTCAAGAATATTTTAAAAAATAACTTTCTACATTATATCTAAAAAGTGATGTATAAATTTGTTTTACCTACAAATCCAAAATAAGTTGAATACAAAAAACACACATTTTAATGCGTTATAAAATGATTGTATCACAAATTACTAATCATAACTTCAATATATATCTTAAAAAATCACTAAAATTTCATGTGAAACATATTAGAGTTTTATAGAAATTTAATGAGTAGTCAAACATTAAAAGAAGACATTAAAAGAATTAATGTTGTTAGATTGAAAATTACATTAAACATACATTTATTACTAAATGTCTTTCATTTACAATTAGTCTCATCAAATCATAACTAATAGATCCGACGGTTCATATCACTTTTTATTTTAATAATTTTAAGTAGCTACACTACATTAACCTAACTCTATATATATATATATATATATATATATATATATATATATATATATATATATATATATATATATATATATATATATATATATATATATATATATATATATATATATATATATATATATATATATATACTAGCGTCGTAACCCGTCCAACGGACGGGGTCGTTTTTTTTGTTGTTCCTGAGTTTTTTTCATGTTAGTGTGTTTTTTAATAATTTGTAATATTGTTTTCTTGGTTTTTTTGTTTTTTTATTTTTTTTTATTTTTAGAGTCGTGTTTTTTTTTTAAAACAATTTGAATATTTATAATTGATGTGTGGATTGGATTTTGTGTTTTATTTTTGTTTTAAATTTTGTATGCTTTTATGCTTTTGTGATGGTTTGATCTTATTAAAAGAAGTTTTATTATGTAAAACTTGTTCGTTATAAGGGTACGACTTATGATTATTGTTTTTCTTGGTTTTATTATGTAAGACTAATGCATAATTCGTTATACAAATCATATATGCTTTATACAAACAAAAAAAAAGGTCGTTGAAAGTTTATACATGTGTCGCTCGATAGAAAGATAATTTAATTCTCGTTGCATTAGTGTATTTTTTGTCGTTTAATGATTTATCATTTGCGAGATATTTTATTTTTTAAATAAAGGTGGAAAGTGAGGGTACGTGAATATGATTAGTTGATTGAATGTATGATGAATCAGAGTATACGTTGATCTCATCTTTTAAATTACATATAATAATACCACATAAGTCATTATTATTAAGTAAAGCCAAGACCACAAATGTCAATATCTAAAAGAGCTTTTACTGTTATCTTAGAAGTTTTTGGTTTCAATTGGGTCGAACCGGAATATCTAAATCGAACCCGTGGATTGAAGCGAAACCAAAATATGCTCTTCTGTTTGGTTCGGTTGTCGATTCTTAAAATATATGTTTTTCGATTCTCGATTATGGGTCAATTTCGTGCGATTCCGGAACCGAGCTCACCCGACAAGAGGCAACCAAGACTTAGTGACGATCGAATTCAGTGAAGTGGCTCACAAGTCAGAAAGTCTTGTTTTTGGTAATACATATATGCCAATAAAAGGAGTATACGGACTAATAATACCGATTTAAGTTGCTCTATATATCTTTTTTTTTAGCAAAGCTCTATATATCTTAATACTACCAACTTACAAAGAACTCCTCATTTTAATTTACTATGGAGTCAAAAAATGACCACGTAGGGTCTTAACACTTAGCTCATGTGATTTCTTTTAGTTAAATTTCACGTTGAACCCATGCTTTTCCTACACTTCTTTTATTTCATCTTGAAACCATGCTTGTCCTACAGTTCTTTTATACAGTTTGTCGTGAGACTTACAATCTGTGGAAAATCCCTCAAATTCTTAAAAGGTTTTGTCAGCTGGAACACTTGTGCATTAAAAAGGTATTTTGTTGATTTTGAAGGTATGAGATAGTCCTATTTTATGCTTTCAATCTTACTTCTTCGTATCTCTGTATGATGTTGGTTTTTTCTCCATCTTATTTGTGTTAAAACAAAAGGAACATTGACGCCAATCGATCGCACCTCCAATTTGTATGCCATAGCTGCGATTGTGGTCATAATGCGTGCGACAAAAACAGTAGTTAAGCAAGCTTGATTCATAGCAAACATGTTCAATAATCAGATAACCATTTATAAAAAGGCAACCCCAGATGGCCATAAGTGTCTAACGTTAACAACGCATACCTAATTCACAAAAAAGTACAAATTTTTACCATTCTTAGGTTGGGACAGTAGAGCCGATTGCAGACATTAAACACGGACTTTTTCGTTATAATACAGCGGAGGTTACCTGTTGTGTGGAAAACTCCAGAAAGTTGCAGAAGGTTAAATTAGCACAAGAACAAAAAAAATTAAATGAAGATTAGTCGTCCAATAAGAAAGTGGAATTATTATGAACCTATTAAGCTTCCCAACGACATGAAACCTTGGCCTTAGTTTCACATGAACGACCAAAGACAACCCCTTTCCTAAGTCTAAAACATTTTGCATACTTTTTCCTGCACTGTACATTGGCTTGTTGTTGTCCCCACGTAAAAGTCATCAAGAAAGACGTTGGCCCATTACTTGATGCACATAGGGTATGTGTTTCCTGAAAACGTATTTGCTGAATCATTTACAATTTAGTTGGGAATTGTTGGTTCGATTGAAGGCTAATAGAAAGAGCGTACCACTGAGGTTGCAAAAGGGATACTGTTGAATGACAAAGTTGAAATCACCAGGTTAATGTGAAGACCATAAACGCTAGACTTGATATTTACATTTACATTTATCAAAAAGTTGTATGTGAGAAACTTGGTTGTAACTAATCACCCATCCTATTATTAAATTCTTCCATACCCAAACACCATAAAACCTACATAACCTAAAGTATGTGTGTTACACGAGATCTATTCTCTAAAAGGCTGCAGCAGCAAACCTTTGATTTTCTTGGAACAACATCTGCTTGTAATTTGATTATAAACCTCATGAGGGTGGTTCTGATCTTCCATCTGCACACGATGGCGTGCAACCTGCTAGAAAGAGGAAACTATAAACATGTCTACTGATCAAGTTTTTAAGTTAAATCCGTTAAATTCATAGACATAGTCTTTATTTTAGATTACTGTTCTAGTCATCATTTTATGTTCACCTGTTATCGGGCGGGTTAACCACAAAATAAGATGTACATTCCTAGCGCATCTTTAGTTGCTCTTGAAGTAGACTTTTCTCAAGCTTATAGCACATGTCACTATTTCCCTGGCTTTTTAATTCATTCAAACATTTAGAACTCGATATCATAACCAATAGAAGTATCCAAAAGTTGTTTGACCATTTAAAACTCACTATTCCTACATTTAAGTTACAATGATGACAAACATAATTAAAGACCTGAAAGGCTGAAGGCGTTATTTTAACATTAAAATTGATAACTTGTTCAAGATATTTTTATTTTGCATTACAGAAATATAAATACGTACAGCAAGTTATAATTACGGTGTTTCCATGGTTTTAAGAATGTACAAATGCAGGTCGAATATCAGGAGCACAATCTTCAAAGTGGTCAACATGAGGTTGTATCTGTCCCAAGGAACCATTTTAAGACCAACACGAACGGAGATGATTTGCCTGACCCTAAAAAGGCAAATCAAAATAGCGAGTCTTGTTCCTTTTCACTACTGTGACAAGTGACATCTCGTTGAGTTGTTGCCTTGTCTGTACTTGGATATCTTGGTAGAAGATACGTAGCAGTCATGTGATAAGATGTTGGTTTCCAAGACTTCAAGCCTTTTGTTGACTCTATCTTGGATTTACTCCATTTATGGGATTATTATGGAGTAATCAAAGCACTGATGTTCATTTTAATATGTACGTATAGGTACCTGATGCGGTTTCTGGCTATTATTCCCATGTTTTTTGACATTGTGGCCAACCCATTGAGCATAGAAACTGTACCTGCAATAAAGTTTTTATTGAGCAATTATCAAATGTCAGAAAGCTCAATAGCGATTTGGTGAATTACCTGATGTTCGTGGGTCCTAAATCAACTATAGACAGAATGTGCTTATGAGTATTTTCTCACAACCTGATTCTTGTCTTCTGTTAATTACCTGTAGAAGTCTTGCAGAGTTTGGATAAACTATATGTTGCCACCTACTATAAGTGGCGGCTCCTAACCAGTAGATACAAGCCATATGGTTCTTCAGTTCTGCTTTGTAGTCTCTTAGATTTCCACATTCTCGAGGTATTATGGTAGTTAAAGGCGATGGAACCTCAGTTGACCAGCCCCTCCCATATTAAAATATCTTAATAAAGATTATATAGTTTGTTACAAAGTATGGTATCTAACTGTGCGCATGTCTCATATATGTTTCCTTTATGTCGCTAATTCACAAGGTGTACTGATGTTTAAATTGTGAACGTCATTCCACGAAATGTTGTCCCTGCATATCAATTTAGATAATGTATCCATTACATCCAACTGTTATTACGGAATGCTCTGCATATCAATTTAGATAATATATCCATTACATCCAACCGTTATTACGGAATGCGTCATTCTTACCTTATAATTCTGTAATCTAATTCTGTTGTACAGACACACGAACATATGATCATGTTATGTGTGTTTTAGTAGGTTCGTGCTTTTGGTTGGTCCTTGTTGATGATGTTGCAGCTCCCTAAACACACCCATTTACCATATACAAAAGGGCTGTGATTAATGTATATAAAAACCTTATTAGTTTTGGGAAAAGATTCACAGCATGTTGCAGTAAAACATACCTTAGATGTTTTGCCAAGCCCTCAATCTGAGAGAAGAAATTTATGAAACAAAAATATCAGACTATTATTCCATGTGTACTACAATTTCTTGATCTTCACTCCAAGTAAGCTGGACAAAGATAGTAATAGCAAGCATTGAAACCAAAGCAAAAGGTCACCAAATATTGTTATATTATCTATTAACGCATCAAAAACAAATAACTAACAAAGATCATTAGCTTATTTGTATTTTGTAAAGTTCTTACAGATTATCTGAGCCTATAATAAGCTGTAAGCATTCAAATAGGCATATAAGCTGATCCAAACACCCCCATTAATATGTGTAGTGTATATATCAGGAACCAAACAGTTCTTCAAGTTCTGCAATTACCGGATCTCTTTCTTTTTCTTTGTGACATAAGACGTTTTTCAGAGCTATCTTTCTTGTATACTCCAAAAAAGCATCCAGCAAACCTTCTCTGATTTTCGGGCTTATGCTGCAAGAACCCACAGATCAATATTATCCCAAAACAGAAATAAGAACAAAAACTTTCCTTGGTTGATAATGATTAAATTACTATTACCTTCCCACCATACCAAAATCGTGAAAAAGAAACGCGTATGCCCTCTCAGTCCAAGTCATCTTCATATAAATTTTCTTCAACTTAAATAATTAGATTAATATTTGGTCAGTGTTTAGTTCTTCGAGAATGTAGCTTTTCTAAGTATTCAAATATTCAACTTTTCTCATTAAATATTAACATGTTACGGGTCTGTTTATAGATTTTAGCAATGCGTCATCGAAAGAGATAAGTATTCAACTTCTATCATTAAATATTTGCATGTTATGGGTCTGATTACACATTTTAGCTATGCGTCATCGAAGGAGATATGTTTTGGCAGGCGGCCTTTCAACTTGTATTGTAAGTATTTTTGTTCTACGTCCCTGTTTGAGTCACTGTAAATGAGACCATGAACTTCAGTTATCTTTTTTTGAAAGGCATGAACTTCAATTATCTGAGTTATGCTACAGCTGAGGGCACTTCCCGCAAGTGCTACAAGATTTGATTTTAGAGTAAGATTTGTTTTTTTTTTGTTTTTTTTGTCTACCCTTAACAAAAACCTAAAACTTGAACCTCTTGAAAATGTGAAGCTTTGAGTGAGACTCTCATGGGGTCACTTGCTGCTAATTTATTGGCCTCATTTAGAGGCCGTGTCAAAACAACAGCATTTTGATCACTGCATAACATACAATGAGCTGTGTTTATTGTATATTTAGTGGCTATGCCATAGTCGAAGAGAATGCTTAAATATAATATATTTGCACAGAAAGCTTATGTTAAACTTTGACCTATAATCGATTAAAACAATGACTCACATTTAATCCATTCTGAAAAGTTAACATTAGTTTTTTGACATTCGTTTTTTAACTCAAAACTGAATATTACATATGTTTAAGTCCTATGTGATAGGTAGTCGAACAAAGATGATAACTTTGCTACTATATTCTATTAAAGAATGCATTCACTTTTCATCTTAACAACTACCGTATGAAGTTTATTTGTTGGTTGTATATAAGCAAATTATATTCATACAATGCATGTCTTTCCTTTTGATCTTTTTTATAACCAACAATACTTGCTATAGGTGCTTATTTATAAACAAATATTCGGATAATTTATATAGGTGCTTTTTTATACCTGTACAAAACTGGACACAGAAAAGAAGTGGATTCTCTCCAATATTTCTTCTGATTTCTAGCCTGAAATAAGAAATTTGCGTAACAAAATTTCAGTAGAAGCGCAAATGTAGGCTAACCAAGCCAATATGTCAGTAACACAGATTTAGGAACAATCAAATATAAACAAAAGCTGGTACAAAATTATTCTTTTGCTTCACTTATCAAGGTTCAGAGCACAGAGAAGTTCTCCATATATACACATATGGCTTAACATAAATAAATGTTATAATAAGAAAACCCTACGTGGATTAGAACCATTACAAGTGGAAAAATAACCTTTTTAACTTCCATAAAAAATTTGACGTTGATGGGGCTAAATTTGAACTTTCCATCAACCTTGGACATATACACCAAAATTGGCTGTCAAAAAATAAAAAAATTTAAAGTAAGTCACTAAAACATATACAACATGAAGACAGTATGTAACTATTCCTAAGAACTTCTCACGACCGGTCGTCATGGTTTCGGTACCTTGGCGGACTACGACTTCTGCTTCGTATTTAAATTTCTCCAAACTTAAAAGCACAACACATCACCTGTATCATATACTTTTTTTTTGGCATATATCAACCTTTAAACGCAGCGTCGCTGTCCAGCAATCCCTAAAATCAACAAATGGTAATCCTAATTTCCTTTGGCTATCTCATCTTCAAATATGGGTGACTTTGCATCTAGTGATGCTTTCACATAAGTATGTCCCTCTAAATAGAAAATATATAGTCTCCCATTATTTCGTTTATAGTGGTAGATGTATATGTTAAGATAGTCATTTTCATATGCCAAGTATTCATAAAGCCACATCAAGGGAGTAATATCATACCTTACATTGACCCACTACTCATATAGATAGATGATGGTTCTAGATAAATAAAAGATTAAACCTACAAAAGATAGCATGAATAGTTGTCATCAGATCATTTTCTATGTTTAGATGGGGTTGAAATCAATGGGCTAGCTGTTTTCTTACAGCGACATCCTATGAAGTCAAGAGTTGAATAGATAGATGATGGTCCCATTTTGGCAGGAAACCAAGTCAAATAAACCCAAATCCCATCTCCTGAGCAACAACTTTAACTTGTACAGTAAAACCGACCATAACTACAACTATCAATTTAACATGGTGAAGCACAGATGAATGTACAAACCTCGTAAAGGCATGAATTGACTTTTTTACATGTTTGATGGAGAGTTTCAAGAGAAGCGCCACTAAGCTCAAACTAACCACCAGGGTTCCAAACATATGCTTTGTTTTTTCCCTAAAACAGTCAAAAAAGATTTATTTAATTTATTGTTATACATAAGGTAATATAATTCTATAAATGTAACTAATATTCTAGAAAGTAAAGCTTAGGAGATGACACAAATGGCATACCTTTAAAACAACAGTAGCAGATCTTTCAAAAACATTACCTCCACCACGTTGAGGCTAAGCCTTGTCGACGGTGACGTTTCTCCCATCCAAATCCACTCCATTCATTGATTCAATATACTTCCGACACTGGCCTGTAAACAGAGAATAGCAAAACTCAGTAATCAATTAGCCACATTGTTATTTATCCTCATGCGGCTGCTGACTTTTGCAAGTAATCTGCAGGAGACCCCCTTCAGTGCTTTACTCACCAAACGTGTGGCGTTTGATGGGTTTGCTACAAAATTGTGCCCCTGAATTGTTTATGAAACCTTCTTGCTTCGTATTGGTTACTTTCTAGCTAAACCAAAATGAACACGCAAATGAAATCCATAATGGGAGTATAGATAAATGACTAATATAAAGATGATTAAAAGGGGTGAATTGTATATACCTCTGATAATTTTTTAAAACTTGAACACTAAGTGGGTCAAAAGTGTGTCTTTTAACTGTTGATTCTTCGACTCTATTACATAAGGTGCACATTATGAATGTAAGCAACTTGTTTGTATCACCAGAGCGAGTAATGTAACCTTGAATATCATGTTTCGCAACAATCAGTAGTAATGATGGCATCCACACGAGTTGACCTGATTTCCTTTTAATAAGAAGTTTGAGATGCGATTACAAAAACTAAAATACTTGAAAAAAATCATAAAATTTGGTTAAGTTGGAACGTTTTATGCATCAGGAAAACACAATGTGAGAATCCGACCTATTTTAGATAAGAATCTTCTATTAAGTGAACAGATGTCTTACACTACCTATTTTCAGGCCATTTTGAAGGATCAAGTCTGTCCCCTCTACCATTGTATGCAGACTGCACGGAAGAGAGTTCCAATTCATACTTGGCAATACTGACAAAATGTCATTTGAAAGATATGCGTCTGATATATACTTACTTTATCATATCGGGCCAGCTTCATTTTCATACCTAAACATGTTTTCTGCACCTAAAATTAGTTCAAATTTAATAACTCAGCAAAAGATAGAATAACAACGCGGGACAAAATGAGGGTCAGTCACACCTTCTTTAGTCAGTTTCTGGAGAGAGATGTTAGATTTTCAACAGACAGAGAGAGATCATGGCTTCCAGCATTTCCTCAATATTGTAGGTACCATAGCCAAAGCAGGAATACCAAAGCCCCAATCCCAACCCACATTATCTTGTACCCAAACAATTAGAGAATGAGCAATGAGGCTGCTGATATTCGTCATCTAATAATACCAGTTGAAGAACGAACTCTTGAGCATTTTCTCGGTCTTATCATTGTCATCAAATTGATCTGCTCCATAAGCTGAGATACAAGCTTTGACTCCTCCGCTTGATGAAAAAGCATCATGTGAGCTAGCATGTGACGTAGCATGTGAGATACAAGATTTGTCCTCCGCTTGATGTCAAGTAGCGCATGTGACGTGGATTAGCATCACACATCATGTTCTTACTGTCCCACATTTACTGTGTGTGCTTAGGAACAGTAAGAGTACGGTATTTCTAAGAGTCTCATGATGTGAGAAGAGTGAAACCATCCATGAAAAGGTGCAGACGAGGAAAGGAATGAGATTAATTGCAAGCTTCCTTGTAAGCAGCAAGTAACCACAGGCATTGTTGCAAAGATCAGATGGTTAAGATCACCGACTGTGATTAACAAAACAACAATAATTAACTTAAACTTCTAGGAAAATGGCAATTAACTAATATTGTAGCAACGTTATATCATAATAGTGAACTTACAGCTAGGGATAACCAGCAAATTACTTCATAATGATGTTCTTATGTTATAATGCTCATATATGCTACTGTTTGGATATAGGTTATTGTAAATGATGTACGCCACACCCTAAGTAATATCTGCCCTGTGACACAGAGTACAAGGCATTCGAAGTGTCCAGAAAAAATTAAGCTAGCTAAAGGAAGAGTTTCTGTTAGTGTTAATCTTGTGAGGAAGACGGAGGAATATCATGTGAGTATTTTCCTTGACCTCGATCATCTCTTACAGGATACCACATTTGTGCAGATCAAGAAACAAAGCCAACCTGCTTTTGAGGGGGTGGGTAGAACCCTAGGCTCCACTTATATAGAGGACACCACTGCTACTATCCGAGCCTCTATGAATGCCTCCCCAACCGCAATTGTCTATGAGTTGAACCAGACGATTCAAGAGGCTGGTTTAGCGAATTCTGTCATGATACCACAAAACTTGCCTTCTTCATCAAACTCAACCTGGTAATAGTAACAGATTATTACCCTGGTGAAGGTATCTTTGCTAGTTTTAGAACACGCATTAAAGGATAAAATTACCTCTAACCAAGAATTAGGGTCGTACCTATTTGTAATAGTAGAATAAAAGATGGTGATAAAGAATTGAGGCTAGCCTAATGGTTGTTCAAAGGATTCTATAGTGAGATCATAGACTTCTTCCCTTGCTACCACTCTTTCCACAAGTGCTATCAGTCGGACGTAACATCCTCTGTAGGGAAAAAACAAATACAGGTAATAATCATATATATCTTGGTTTAATAAAATAATTTAATCAACATAAAACAACCTCATGAGCCTTTATTAGTGTGGCCCCTTCTAACCTAGCTCCTTATTTATTTGACATGTGGATTGAACTTGCACGTTTTGGTTCTTGCATAAATAAAAGTTATACATTGTTAACCAAAGGAAACAAATGATATTGAGAAGAAGATTGATTGTAGGATACATGATTATTAGGTTCTTCGACACAATGATAGAATAAAGGATGTATTAGGGTTAGGGTTTGATATGGGCCAGTGTTTTTAAAAGTTCAATCCAAAAATAAAGATAATATTTTAGAAAAAATTAATAAATAAGTAACTGGAAAAAAAAAATTCGAAATTAAAAAAAAGCGAAACTTAAATAGAAAATTAATAAAAATATTCCAAAAATTAAATTTTTTTTGATGTATTTACTTTAGTCCTTTAAGTATATGGGTTAGTAATCGTTAAACAAAAACCTTGCCATAGCAACTTGGTAAGTTTGCTTACCCCTAAACTGAAGGTCCCATGTTCAAATCTTGCAATGGCATTTTAAAGAAAGAAACGAAAATATTTTTGCCAAACGTGATTTTCAAACGCGATTTTGAATACTACGTTTCCAAAACGCAATTTTAAAAAATGTGCGATTTCAGAGTACGAAAAACATGGAAAATGGAGATTATTTAGGAATTGGTGAAATCCTATTGGCTAAAAGATGTGACTGGGATATGACTGGGATTGAAACTGTGGTTTCAAATCATAATTATACCTATATATATATATATATATATATATATATATATATATATATATATATATATATATATATATATATATATATATATATATATATATATATATATATATATATATATATATATATAATATATATATATATATATATATATATATATATATATATATATACATATATATATATATATATATATATATATATATATATATATATATATATATATATATATATATATATATAT